>OY728136.1:104654522-107154522 GCA_963277665.1 Viscum album | reverse complement strand
TATTTTTATACTACCTGGTTAATATAGTTACTATAAAATACAAAAATAATATAAATTAGTTCATTAATGACATATATAACATTATCTAAGTCATTTGGATGAATATTATATTTTTAGGAATATTATATAATTTAATAAAATAGTATTTGTTTTAAAAACACATTTATGTCAATTTTGACACTATTTAGTATTTAGTTTTTGTGAAAGTCATAAAAAGTTTATTCCTTTGAAAAAAATACATTGAATCAACCCTAACATGTCATATTCACCTATAAAATTTGTGGATGACATCAAAAGTTTCAATTTACATTTATTTTAATATTTATAATATCATTTATTTTAATCATTCATTAATAAGGTAATTACTGTATCATCATTGTGTCATAAATAAATTTAATTATTTAATGTCCAAAAATTATAAATAAAATACCATTATGTAGGAAATATTTTTATATTTCTAATTAATATTTATATTATAATTTATCTTACGTATAATCCTATGTTAAAAATAGGTTAGTTATTAAAATTTGAATTTAACACTTTTAACTCTTCTTTAAATAAAATATAATAAATGTCATAATCTAACCCAAATGGATAAAATAGGATCTTATTTTTGTTTGAAGGTTGATTTTGGTCTAAAAAAACTTATCCAATAGAATTAAGAAATGTGTTGGGGTAATTTTATATTATTATAGTATTATTTTTACATTTAATTACCCTATTTACTTTTAACCGTAGTAAATAAAATACAAAATTTAATATTCACCAAAAATTATTTTCATCCCATTGAACCAAATTTTACTTAATGATGACAACTGTGTCTATTGTATTTTTGAAATTCAATTTAGAGAAGTGGTAAAATTATGTTTTATGCAAATTTGAAAATGTGCTTAGAAGGTGGACAAAAGACGTTAAAAAGTTCAATAAAATTCTATATATATAATCTTATTATAAAATGACTCAAATGAATTATATTGAACTAATATATGTATTATTTATATATTTTTACTTTAAGATAAATTTTAATTAAAAATAATTATTTAAATGAAAAAGTTGGTTTTTATGTACTATGCAGTATTTTTCACTATTTATAAAAAATTGAATGTTTTCAGAAAAATACCAAAAATTAACCCTAAGATGATTTTGATATTATGAATTCAAAAATGAAGTCTATTTTACCAAATTATATTTTTAGGAGTGTCTAAAATTAATTTTATTATTGTTCAGAAAAAGACATAAAAAGTAGTTCTTTTAAGAAAATAGTTTTTCTAAATATATAACTATTTTAACAACACTTATACATTTCATTATAAATATGTTTTATTTATGTGAAAAAATTATAAATAAAATTTAAAATTTAATTGTTACTATTCATATTAAAATATTTAATTGATAAATAAATGTATTGTTTAAATAATTATAATACTAATGTTTTGTTTTGCAGAAACTCAATCTTGCGTATAACACAAGCCAAGTCAGTGTTGTGTGAAATATAAGATATTAAAATAATTTAAAGAGATAACGTACTATAAAATCTTGGGGTTTTATAATTAAAGGTCTGAGGATCCTTAGAGATAAGATCCCAGACAATGTGGAAATCAAAAGAGTCATTTCATATTGGAAAAAACAAGTACGAGGTCTAATAATTGTCCTAATTCTATCTATGGTAAGTTAATAGTCACTAGCATCATTATAAATCTCACTATATAACTCTAAATCATATTTGGACTGAAATTGGGTTACAGGTTGAGGTTTAGGTGGAGAGGGCTCAATGGAATCCTTAAATTTGGTTGGTTGTTCAATCTCTACACTCTCAGTTTGAGGTGTATGATCATTTTCATCAGTGGGAGACTTGGATTTAAGAGAAACAAATTCACAGATTTCTATATATTGACTTATTATACATTTTTGATAATTGATTTTATTAACCCGCAATTTATATCCTTTAACCACTTTAGGGTTGGCCAAAAATATGCATTTGAAATCTCTAGGTTCTAATTTATCAGTTTTACTTTGGGCATAAGCATTATAACTGAAAACTATCAAATGGTTGTATGAAAGGGGATTATTATTCCACAATTTTTTTGGAGATTTAAATTTATTGGTAGTCAAAGGATGTCTATTTATTATATATAATGTAGTACTTATATCCTAGGACCAAAAGGATTTGGGCAGGCCCAAGCATGAAATAATGCTATGGGATCGCTCCAATAAGGTGTGGTTCATCCACTTGGCCAAACTATTCTTCTAGAGAGTATCCATAATAGCGCAGTTTTTAATAATTTCTTCAGTCTCATAGAATTGAATAAAGTTAGTGGACAATTATTCCAACCCATTATATGTTCTCATATTTTTAATTTTCCTTCCAACTTGTTTTTGAACAAGGGATTCTAGGTTTTAATGTTTTAAACACATCATATTTCTTTATAAGAATATAAATCCAAATATTTTAAGAAAATCCATATAAAAAGTTCATAAAATATAAGCATGCAACATGGTAGGAAGTCCTAAAAGGACCTTATAAGTCATAATGGATATATTCCAGTAGATGAATGTCTTTTATATGAGGACCTGTTAAAAATAACTCTTAGATTTAACTATAATAGAATCTTCATAGAATTGAATATTATTAGGTCTGATGTCATTCAATAATCATTTTTTAATTAGTTCCTCAAGACCCTTGAAGTGTACATGCCCCAACTTCCTATGTCATAACATGGGATTATTAGTATTTGTAACATAAATATTTCCTATATTCCCATTGTAACAACTCAGGTGATGTTAAGTTAAATAATTTTCATGTATTATTAACATTTATCATTTATATTTTATCTTCGGATGAATTTTTGAGAATTTTCTGAAATATTTTTTTCTTCAATGAATAGTAAAAAATACTTATTTTTATTGGAAACTGTTTTTTCTTTTCAAGTATTTACAAAGTAAAATTATTTTTTGGATCAATTTTAAAATTTAATTAGTTACTTTCAATTAAAAAAAAAATCCAATTATGGTTTTTGGAATGAATTTTATACTTGAATTTGGTATAAAAACATTTTTATACTTAAAAAGACATTTTTTTCTGAAAAGTTGTTTTTTGTTGCATTTATGGGTTTCATTTTAAATTAAATCCTAACACTTATAGAAATTGAATCTTAAAAAATAGATTCCATATTTTTAATTGTAAATTATTTTTTTAATAGTTCCCATTTATTTTTGGTCATTATATAGAGACCCTGACCTTTTACACACATCATTACATGATTTTAAGTATAATTAACCATCAAATCACAAGCCAAAGATTGTAAAGTCTAGTGTATTTGTAAGATTAGGTACATAATAAAACATCATGAAAAAATATTTTATTTAATCTCAATAATTATCTCTAAACTCCCATTGAGATCTTATAACCGCATAGGATAACCTGTGGAATACATGAACAAAATAGATGAGCTAAAAAGCCTAATAAGGAAATAAGTATAGGAATAAAACATAGCACATGGTATAGAAAAAAATAAAATGATGACATAAAAGGAATGGAACATGAATAAACATAAGTAATAATAACATTTTTATCATGGGAACATATAATCATAGCATCATAGGAATGTTCCAACAACATATAACATGACATAAACATGAGTCAAGGCTAATCGTCAAGACATGGCAGACAAAGTCCCATAAAGGAATCCGGTTCACTCCCTGTCCCAACACGACGTCTCATGAGACTAAACACTACCCAATTAATTGTATCACTATCTGGGTGCACCCATCATAACATGTTCATGAATATGTGTTCCATATGAAGAATAAATATAAGGGTTACCCATGGAAATAAATGGATATCATAATCATGTCACAAGGCATAACATATGAGCATATCATAAATGTTTCCATGAAAGAATGGATTCAAAACACACATGGAAATTTATAATGTAAAATATGAATGGATCATGATAATTTATGTCTAATTTAAGTGAAAACATGTAAAAGGTGTGTTTAAGAAACTTTAGAAATGAAACATTTTAGTGTGGTTTAAGGAAAATATTAAAGAGAATTTAAAGCGGAAAATGAATATTTGTTTTCATAAAACCAAAAAATAACAAAGGTAGTTTTTCATGATAAAATGAGTGATTTTAGAAAAAATAATTGTGGCTTAAAATATTTTACATAGTGCACTTGGAAGATGGTAAGAAATCAGGAAGTTCCCCTGAATCAGGCTTTCTTATCGGGAAGAATTGAAAATGGAACCTTTCTAAAACACATATTACCCCATAAAAGAGGTATGATATAATCTGGATACATGATTTTGGAAAAAATAAACATAATTTATAATAGTTTTACGAAAATAAATAAACATTACATTGGCATAAATAAAGAGAAAGAGTAACCCAAAGAAAAAATGGAGGTTCAGGTAGAATCCCTTAACTTATGTCCAAAATGGTTCTTTACTTGATCTTAATGTCCTTAATAATCAAATTAAATCCATTAATTAATTAATTAATAAAATTTTATATATTTAATTGATTTATTATAATTTTATTAAGTTCATTTATGACTTTTTTGATGAGTTATAGTGTTCAATTTCATCATTCAGGAGTGCTCGTTTTCTTGGTTTTCATGATCAGTTTGCTTGTATAAGAGTATGGAAGTTCATGTAAAATGGAAATAGAAATCCAGAATTTAATATATAAGTTATTAATGAAAATAAAAAATTTTAAATGGTTATATAATTCATTTGGTTATTTTGGGTGAGGATGAATCATTAGATAAGATGTTAGTGATAATCGTTTGGATTATTTTGGGTGGTTTTTGCTCACAACGAACTTGTTTTATTTTATTATTTAACATCATGTGTATATAATGATTTCAGAAAATTACTTTGGATGTAATACATATATTATAATTTTTTTAACCATAAAAACAGTTTTATTACCAGCCTTGAAGGCGTTAATGAAAAATGAGTTTTTTATCCTTGAAGGTGATAAATCAACACCTCACGAACGATATTTTCACTTTCTGAATAAAAGGGAGAGGAGAGGGATTTGATGATGGATTATTCCATTTGAGAAATAAAATTACATTATATGTGAGTTAATAGATTTATCATACCATTTGGATGAGGGGTGGTGAGGAGATAATAAGAAAATAACTTGAAAAAAAGAAAAGGAAAGAGGAATTTAGCCCTTGAGTTTATCCTCCTTGAAAACCTCTTTAGGATAATGTTTTTGGTCTTTTTATGATACCGAGAGCTCTTGGGTGTGGGGGAGGGGCTTTTTAAGAGCATAAGGAAAAATTTTGACAAGGAAAAAATATTGGAAGGTGTGAGGGGTGATATTTATAGTGGAAGAAAGGGGGTGTTTTATCATTATTTTACTCATTAGTTTATTATTTTTCCTCTAGAATATGAATAGTTTGAGTATTATCACTAAAAATATTAACATAATGAAGGATATTTCTATATTTTGGGCTTTAATCATCCATACACCATCTATGACTCCATAATTCAAGTATGTATCTTAAATTGTAAATTACCATATTTTACTATTCATAAAAAATTCATGTATTTTAGAAAAAACCCAAAAATTAACCCTAACCATTTTTCAATATATAGAATTAAAAAAAGAACTCAATTTTATGAAAATAATTTTCTAAATATGATAATTTTTCTTTGTAATTAAAATATTTATTTGCTTGGAAAATATAGATTTTAAAATTATAACTGATTTTGTAACACTTTGAAAAATTAAATAAGGTCTCATAAAATTATCGTAAAATCATAAGAAAACAAAATATTAATTTATAAATACATTTTATGAAAATAAATTTTCTTTTAAGTCATTATATTAATTATAAAATTCTAATTAAATATTAATAACTTACAAAAATACCAACACTTAATTAATAATTTTCAAAACATTTATTTACTTATAATATGATATAATTATATCGTAATTTTATTTATAGGTTGCCTAAATTTTATTTATACTTTCTTGGGTGAGGTTACATTCTATTGATTAGTTTACTATTCATAAGGGTCATATTACTATTCCTAATGTTAAGTTACTATTTCATTAGTAAAGATTCCTTAACTTATAGAAATACCTATTATTTTATTCATTCTTCATTTATAATGTTTTTATTGCGTTATTAATGTTATTTTATGTGATTACACTATATGAAATAATTATAAGAAAGGAATTTTCATTGATAAAATTTTGGGTTGTTACATTCTTCCCCCCTTATGAAATTTCTCTCTCAAAATTTCGTTTTACATTATAATTTGAAAACAGGAATGGGTACTTCTCCTCTATCGCTTCCTCAGATTCCCATGTTGCCTCTTCATACATATGGTTTTTCCATAGACCAGGTGAGTAGTCTTATTGTGTAGATTTTTATCTCCATGATCCAAGATCTTCACTGGTTTCTCCTTGTATGAGAGATCATTTTCCAACCGTACCGCCTATGAATTTAGTACATGTTAAGGATTAGGTATGTACTTCCTCAAGAGGGATACGTGGAATACATAATGTACTTGAGACATGGTAGGTGGAAGTTCTAGTCGATAGGCCATGGTTCTGACATGATCAAGGATCTCGAAGGGGCCAATGTACCTAAGACTTATCTCTCCTTTCTTCCCAAATCTCATGATCCTCTTCCATAAAAATATATAAAGGAATACCATGTCTCCAACCTTAAAATCAAGGCCTACTCGATGATTTTATGCACAACTCTTTTATCAACTTTGGGCTTCTTTGACGTGCTACTAAATGGTTTTCACCTTCTCTACTATTTCTTCGACCATTTCTGGTCTTAATAGCTTACATTCACCGACCTCATCTTAGTATTCTAGTGTTATACATAGTTTCACATAAAGTTCTTCATATGGATCCATTTAGATTCTAGATTGGAAACTATTTTTGTAAGATAACTTGAATAGAGGTAGATGTTAGTCCCATCCTCTTTTGAATTCTATATAACACACTCTCAATATATCTTCCAGTGTTTGAATATTCCTCTCAGATTGACCATCTCTTTGAGGATGATAAACTGTACTGAAGTTCATCTCAATGCTTAGAGCATGTTGGATACTTTTCTATAACTTCAAGGTGAATCTCATATATCGATCAAATACAATTGATAGTGTTAATCCAGGTATCCTTACCACTTCTCTGATATATATCCATGTAATTTGATTTAGTGAGAAATCCTCTCAAATTGTGATAAAGTGATATGTCTTTATAAGATGTTCCACAACAACCCTTATAGAATTGTTTCCTCTGGATGTCTTTGGAAGTCTAGTGAAAAAGTCCATGGTGATGTTTTTCTATTTCCATATTAGTATGGGTAATGGTTGCATCATCCCATTAGACTTTTTCCTTTCAGCCTTCACTTGCTGACATACCAGGCACTTTGATATACACTCAACGATCTCCTTTTTAACATTGTCCGACTAATAGTTCTCTCAAATATCTCAATACATATCTGTGATCCTTGGGTTAATAGATAAGGTTGATCTATGTGCATCATTTACAAGCTACTTATTTTTCTATGGATCATATGGTACACATAATTGTGATCCAAGTCTCACAACTCCTTCCTCATCCATTTTGAACTCTGAGGATTTCCCTTTTCCCATGGCTTCAACCTTCTTCTAAATTTCCACATCATTTCTTTAAGATCATTTATTTTCTCCGTAAGGTATGGTTGAGTAATCATTTGAGAAAGGATTGATGATTTTCCTTCCTTAACGATTCCCATTTCTATCCTTTATAGGTCTAAGAAGATTGGATCCTTCTCAATTCTTATCATTTATAAAGATGCACGATCCTTTCTAATTAGAGCATCTACTACCTTATTTGCTTTACTAGGATGGTAGTGGATTGAGAAGTCATAATCCATGATGATCTCTAACCATATTCACTGGAGCATATTAATCTCCTTTTATGTGAATATATATTTGAGACTCTTATAATAAATATATATCTCACACTTCTCCCCATAGAGATAATGCCGCCAGATTTTCAATGCAAAGATCATAGCTTACAACTCCATATCATGCATGAGATAGTTTTTCTCATGGATTTTCAACTACCTTGAGGAATAGGATATCAATTTATTATTTTTCATCATCACACAACATAATCCCTTATTTCAAGAATCACTGTACACCACAAAGAGTTCCCCACTTGTTGATAGTGCAAGAACCGATGCAGTGATAAGCCTTCTTTTCAACTCTTTAAAGCATTATTCACATTCACTGGTCCAGAAAAACTTTTATCCCTTCCAAGTCAAATTGGTTAGTGGGTTCAACAATCTTGATAATTTATTCACAAATCACTGGTAATAACCAGCTAGACCAAGGAAACTAAGGATATATATCACAAATGTTGGCCTAGGACACTCTTTAATTGCCTTTATCATGGAAGGGTTCACAGATATCCCTTTATTGGTGATTACATTCCCAAAGAATGATACTTGTTATTTCTAGAACTCACATTTACTATAATTTTCATAAATTTTATCCCTTCAAAAATTATTTAGCACATTATTAAAATGTTCCTCATGTTCCTCCTTGCTCTTGAAGTATATAACAATATCATCGATAAATACTAACACAAATTTGTTGAGTTAATCTCTAAAGACTATATTTATTAAATCCATGAAAATTATTGGAGCATTAGTGAGTCCTAAGGGAATCAATATGAACTCATAGTGTCCATAACCCATTTGAAATGTAGTCTTGGGAATATCTTCCTTCCTCACCTTTAATTGGTGATATTCTAAACAAAGGTCCACCTTAGAGAAATAACTGGCCCCACACAGCTGATCAAAAAATTCATCTATCCATGGTAGGGGATACTTGTTCTTTATTATTATTTTTGTTGAGATCATGATAATCAATGCATATACACATTGATCCATCCTTCTTCTTGATGAATAGGTCTGACACACCTCATGGTGATGCATTCGGGCATATAAAACCCTTATCAAGATTCTCCTATAACTGCTTCTTCAATTCTTATATCTCAATGGTAGGAATTCTATAAGGTGTCTTTAATACAGGAAGAGATCTAGGAATAAGTTGAATTGAAAACTCAACCTCTCAATCAGAAGGAAGACCAGACAACTCTTCAGGGAAAACATCAGTGTAGTCCCTCACCATGGGAATGTCTTCGAGCATGATTTTCTCCTTTGTATCAAGAATTTGAGCTAGATATACTTGCTCATAAAGCAAAATTATCCAAAATTAAGATTATTATTCTAAATTAGATTCATCTTCCTCCTTACACTTGTACAAAATAGGAGGATTCTTAGAGATTTGAAGAGTGATCTCCCTTTCCTGATAGTTGATGTTGTATTTATATAAAGATATCTAATCCATGCCCAATATAGCATCAAAATCTACCAAAAGGAGTATGATAAGATTTTTTAAGAGGTTTAGTCCACAAAAAATAACCAGGGAGGAGTTATAAACTTTGTATGCAATTATTTACCCATTTTTGGTTCTCACAGATAACTCAACCTCTAAATTTTGAGGTGGTGATTGAATAATTCTACTAAGCTTTCAAGATATGAAAGAATGTGTAGAACTAGAATAAAATGGTACTTTTTCTATTCTCGAATGAATAACCAGCTTACCTATCACCACATCATTGTTAGTCTCCACCTCAGCAGTAGTGATAACATATGCCCCTCCTTTCTACCTTTGAGGTTGTTGTTGTTGATTGCCTCCAACAACCCTTGGCTTAGGGAAATGGTTTGCATAATGGCCATGTTCCTTGTAGTTGAAACACTAAACTATAGACTGAGTGTTGATTTGAACCTTCCTTTATTCTTATACATTAGTGGTATTATTCATATCCATTTTTCAGTTATTAGACATATTCCTTTCTCATCCACATTTTAAGAATCTCTTGGTTCCCTTTAATTAGTTTCTAAGATGCTTCTTCCCACACTTTTGACACGTGGGATGTAGGGTATTCTTTCCATAATGAGATTTATCACCCATATTAAACTCAATTTTCCTATCCTTTTCACTAATCCCATGAGACCACTGTGATTCTTCGATCTCCATTTCAACATTGAGGGAACAACGAATAATCTCCTCATAACTGTTGAATTCTTGAATCACAAATTCTTTTCATAAACTCATATTTAGTCTGTTGAAGAAGTTATCCACATTTATTTTGGGGTTTATGAAAAATCTAAAGTTGTATCTTTCAATCCTTGTGAAGTTTTCCTCATACACCTCAATAGAATCATCTTCCTTTTGCTTCAGTTTGAGGAATTCCTTTTCTATCTTGAGATGGAGAGTTCAGAGAAAATATTTATTGAAAAATATTTTCTTAAAATATTCCCATTCCATGAAATCAATTTCCTCCATGGACTTTGCGTTCTTGATTAGTATCCACCACTGATCAGCTTCCCCAGCAAAACAATATACCTTCGGTACAACTTTCTCTTCTTATTAGCATTGGAGTACAAAGAATATCTTCTCAATGGAGTTAATCCATTGTTCTACGAGGAGGAGATCAGAAGATCCACTAAAAATGGGTGGCCTTTTTTGTATGAAGGATTAAACGACAACTTGTTCTTTCTTTGGAGAATGAGGGCGTTCCACATGATTCAAGTTATTATTCATAGCTTGATCCAGCTGAGCAAGTACTATCATAAAGTTTTGAGTACCCATTCCCATCATATTTGGAATATCATTAGGGCAATCATCACATTTCCTATCACATTGATTGTTAGAACAAGTTATTCTATTTCTAGTAATTAACTAAGAAAAATAAAGTACAATTAGGGGGCTTGAATACTTAGCTAATAATAATATAAAAATAAAACATTGAATATAGAAGGATAAACATGTAAATGAAAAGTATATCCTAACTTGTGATTCCCTAGGTTACAACCTAGGTTATCCATGGTCTATTTCCTAGAATATATTCTTATGGGAATTATTTTGTTCCCTTAATAATGGTTTGTAACGAGCTTATAAATTTACCAAATCATATCCCTAGGGAGTGTCAAACCAAGTGCACAATAATGCCCATTTTTGTGTACCAGGTTACAATGAGTAAGACCCAAAACACCTTATCAGAGTTGTTACTCCTAGGTACATATATTCTAGAACCACATTAACTTGTAGTATCCAGTCAGGGATTTATTTTATTAATAAACCACTTACTTTATAATTACCAAAATTTAGGATTTTTTTCTTATACTTAGTCTTATCCCTAAGGTTTTCTCTAGATTTTTTTAATCTTAATCCCAAAAATAAATAAACTTTTCCTATGATACCAACTATAGTGACCCTAACCTTTTACACATATCATTACATGATTTTAAACATAATTAACCATCAAATTACAAGACAAGGATTTTATATTCCAGTGTCTTTGGAAGATTAGGTACATAATTAAACATCATGAAAAATATTTTATTTAATCTCTATAATGAGCTCTTAACTTCTATTGAGCTCCTATAACTGCATAGGATAACCTAGGGAATACATAAACAAAAGGTATGATCTAAAAATCTTACTAAGGAAATAAGAATAAGAATAAAACATAGAACATGGGTTATAATTCATAACATGATGACATAAAAGGAATGAAACATGAATAAACATAAGTGTTGGTCGGAGTAGAATACTAAGGGGGGGGGGGTGAATTGAGTATCTATAAAAATTTATGTTAATAATTGAGTATCAAGTAGAGACTTAATCCTCTCCACTTGGTGATCACTTGCCACCAAACAATTTAAATTAATAAAAAGGTTTGATCTACACCCTGGAATGAGGTTCAAAACAATACACACAAGGCTTTCCAGGTCACACTTGATCTCTACTATAGTTCTTCATGAAAAAAACAACAAACAGGTCACACTTGACCTCTTCCACAGTTCTATATGGGATAAAAAAGGATAAATAGAGCGTGAGTTTAAGGATATCAAGTATCCTCTAGTTATGCACAAGAGACAATGTGTGTGTAACAAACAGATACACACACTACTTAGAAATGTAAATAAATGAATATAAATAGTTAGGTTTAGAAGGCTCTGTGTGTTATGTAGTACGTATCTGGAATCGTTTGATGTAGTGGAATTGAAGTTCGAGTCCTTTTCTGAAAGTTGAATCCAAAATAGAGTGTCATAGCCTCTGTGTTCTTGCTTCCAGGAGTAAGAGATGTTCAACTTCTAGTTTAAAAGATGTTCGGGTCATCTCAGCAAGTTTTTCTTGACTTCTTGATCTCCCCGTATGTTCTTTATTTTGAGTTATTGGGTTTTGGAAGTGTGCTCAAGAGTTGTAGGAGTTTGCAGGTTTTTATTTTCTTGTTACTCTTCTGCACGCCTTCTTTTCTTACTGCAATTCTCTGTGTCTTTCATGTGTATTTGAATGATCCATCTCGTAATTCTTTTATAATTTAAGGTCCAACAGACAAAATGATCTCCCCACGTGCATGTACCTCGTACTGTCTCTTGAATATCCTAAAGAAAACATTAAATAATGTCAGAAACATTATTTTGTCTAAATATGACCATTAGATATAAATTTGAATAAAATAAAATAAAAATAGTCTCTATGACTATCAGTGAGTCAAAATTATTGGTGAGTCGATAACGTCAGTCTATCAACATAAATGACTCTCTGTATCGGTGAGTCCTTTTCATCGGTATCAGTGACTCTGAGCATCAGTGAGTCATTTGTACTATCAGTCTGTCCGGGCATCGGTGAGTCATCATCGATGACTCATTTTGAACTATCAGTGTGTCGCCCATCAGTGACTCGCCCATTGATAAGTCTTTTAAACTAACAGTGAATTTCCCATCGGAGAGTCTTCCATCGGTGAGTCGCTTGAACTATCAATGTGACCGATCATTAGTGACGTGTCCATCAGTGTGACATTTGTTCTATCGGTGAGTCATGCATTGTTTTATTCACTACAAAATATTTAACGTTTTCCAATAGGGACATATCTATTGGTAAAAGTACATTTTCTGTTGGTAAAATGTTTTACCAACACATATGTCCCTATCACTAAACTGTTGGTAAAAACTCTATCGCTAAATGTTTTCACGATAGATAAAATAATTCTGTTACAATTATAATAATACCAACAGATAATACATATGTTGGTTAAAGTGTTTAGAAACATATTTTTATGACAAATTTTTCTATTGGTAATAAAATTACGAACATATATATAATATCTATTTATAAATTATATCTGAATAAAAATTATAATTTTTTATTACTAATAAAATTTCATATTATATTTATTAATTTATCATATACAATTCATCTATTTTAATTATTAAACCAAATATAATTTACAAAAATGTTAAAACTTAGAAAAAAATAATTATATTGATAATGAAATTTAATACAAAATGAAATACATAAATGTAAGATCCATCCCCAAATAGGATCTATCACCCCCAATACCAACAACCCATCCATGCCCCAGAACAAGTGAGTCGGATTCAGCACTAGTGACCCATCCATGCTCCAGGACCAGCGAGCTAGATCCAGCTATACCACAACCTTTAGTGCACCATCACCATAATCTTCAGTGCACCATCACCAGTAACCCATCCATGCCCTAGGACCAACGAGCCAGATCCAGCACCAGAAAGAAACCACAAGTAGTTGTTATACCACAACCTTCGTCTCCAAGATCTCCACCACACACATGCAAATAGCATACAAAAAACTAGCCATCTCCAATACCAATGCGAAACAAATTGATCCATCTCTAATAATAGCAAGAAACCTCGAGTCGATGTTATGCCACACTCTTCAGCTCCAATATCCACATCACAACTAACCAAAAACCATACTCACAAATTAGTACAAAGTATCTGCATGAATTAAAAAAAATACTCACAAATTAGTGAAAAATATCTTCATGAATTTAAGCAAAAAAATAAATAAATGGAATTATAAAAAAATGAATTACATAGCGATCATTTTTCATCATCCTTGTTGACATATCATTGAATTGAAAAAATGATAGAACTTTTAAAAAATAGTAATAAAATAGAAATTGTTTTTCATTAAAATCATAATTTATAATACATATGTAATGACACAAAAAATCACACACTTGAACCAAATATTAAAATTTTTGGTATATTCATGAATTAGAGAAATCAACTAACCGAGAAGAGAAATTCATTTTTTTGTGTTTTTAAATGAATATGCAATGATGAAATTACTTTCTCTATTAAAATAAAATACAGAAGACTGAATATGGATTGATTTGAATCTTCAATAAGTAATATAATGCTTTTGTTCAATATATTTGAATGAGTGAAAAAAACTCATTTTATGAGTAAGGAAAAGAATAAGAATTTGTGGTAAATTAAAATTAGAAATTTTATATATCACCATGAGTAAGATAATATTTTTTTGGAGCAAACTAACACATGATTTTTTCACCCGATTCATTCCCCCCTAAAAATATTAAAAGTAAAAAAAAATCACAGTACAATCACAAGGTGTAACAAGCTTACACTATCCAAGAATTGAGGGAAATACAATCTAACGAGAGATAAAAACACATCTAAAAGAGAAAAAAAAATCAGAAAACTTGTCTGAAAAAGCATGCCATCTACCTAGAATTCAGTTTATCGAAAAAGATAGATTCTTAATGTTGACATAAACCTTTCATAATCATATACCATAGCCTAAAAAAATTAAATAATTAATCCCAGAAAGTACAAAAAGTTAGATATGTCACTCCTAGAATTCTTGGACCAATCGAAGCTGTCCATTATGATGTAGGACATGTAGAATTTTTCACAAGAATTATGAAGCATACAAGAGACCATTTCTAACTATACAACAACTCTATTTCACCATCATACATAAGGATACTTAACATATTCAAATTGATCACATTTTCTATCAATATGCAATGTAATACTATAAAGGAAGACTGGTAGCCAATAGAAAATTAAAAATTAAAATCGTACCAGACAAGACTAAAATCCATAGATGATTCTTCTGATTACTCAATAAACTCGATGATTTGATTACTGAAGAGAATAATGTTTCAAAATTTAAAATAAAGGTAAGAAACCTGTAATGGAAAAAATGAACTGGAAACTAGAATGCAGTGGGTGGTCCCTTTGGTTTTCCCATCATCATATCCTTTGTTTCATTAATATTAGAAGAAAGATAGTGGATTCCCCCTCCATCTAAGTGATTTTTCACCATCACCCATCTATGCACCTATTTTATCTTTTCTATTGCTGCATATTCTCTTACTTAGTGTTACTTATCGCCATGTCATGACATGTTGAAATCCACCTTTATAAAATTTTCTCACTACTAGAATTGAAGGGTGGGATTTGAATGATCTCCATTCTTCCAACATCCATTTAATCCTAATAGCAGTAGGTGTTATAGAAACACCAACAACCATTGGGGTCACCATCAAAGGTTTCTAATGTTCGAAGGAAATTATTTGCATGATGAAGAATGTTGAATAAATTTTTTCGTAACCCCAAAGTAGAGAAGATGGCCCTATAGTGGGTGGAAAGTGGTGATGCGAAGTAGATTTGTGTGATGTATTTAATTTAGAATCCCTACAGATCAAAATCTATTCAAAAATAACTTTTTCAACACCTAAAAGTATGGGAGGAACAATGATCACAGTCTCCTGAGGCAGCGCTGGCCATAGAGACTGTATGTGATGAGTATGCCATTCCTCTGCTCACTCATTAACAGGGTCAACAAAAAATCATGTTCAATCTCACTACATAATATACCGATGATGAATGACATCTGGGAATAGTGAATGGGTTCCTGTGATGAGATCCTTGAGGAATTTTGGTAGCGAGGAATGTCATCCACGATGAACATCGACTGTGAGGAACGCCGATGAGGAAAGCTGGCGGGGAATAGAGAGGTAGGGTTGGGGGAAGGGGGTGGTGGTGAATGATGGTTGGGGTGGGGGTGGTGTTTTGAGGCACATTAGGGTTTTTTAGTATATATATATATATCAGAATATATATATATATATATATATATATAATGAAAAATGTTATGAATTTATATAAAAAAATATATTATATAAGGATTATGTATGTATGTATCTATATATATTTTACCAATAAATATCACTAAATTATGGATATTTTAATTAATTATATATTTTTATTATCAAAATGATATTCTTGTAATGGGTAATATATATCTATATATTCATTTTTTGAAAAAATATGAGATATTATTAAATAATTTATTGGTAATAGATTGTTTTAATGGTAAAATATTTGTTGGTAATAATATCTAATTATAACAGATTCATTTATCCATAAATCAATTGTTTGTATTATTATGATAAGACAATAGATATAATTATTTTTAAAAGATTTGTTGGTATTGAAATACTAATATAAACAGACGTATCTGTTAGTAAAAATAATTGCTGCTACCTATAGTTAATATTAATAGAATTTAATATCTGTTGGAATTAATCATTTTTAACAACAGATATATTATATATCAGTAATTTTTTATTGGTAAAGGTCACTTTTTTTATTGTTCTTCTTCGATTGGTGAGTCCTCATCGGTGAGTCAGCCATCAGTGACTCCTTTTAACTATCGGTGTTAGAGACTTCGAAAAACTTACAAAATGTCTGTCTTATACATAACAGTACCAGATTAAGTGAAATTCATAAATACATGTAAATATACACTTGTAAATATATTGAAAAACAAATATCCATAATTTATTGACTTATTGAAATGTATTATACCATGTGACATAATTTATTCATTTATAAATATTCATTAACATGATTAACATTACTTAAAGCATAATGTATGAATTATCATGATTTATAAATTGGCATGAGTTGTGATTATTAAAACAACTATCTCAAAAAGGGTCCAACAATCTCCCCATTTTTGATAATCACAAATCATGACATTAATGAGTTATACAAGATGTTAAGGAATAATAATTACTTGAATTAGCATGTAACGACCCAAACTTTCATTAATGGGAATTCCTCTTGATCTAATTAAATGTCTTATTATGGTCATATAAAATGTGAAATTCATTGGTTTTATGTTTCAAGATTTTAAAATACCGCTATGAATTGTGATTGTTTCTAATATATCCATTGAACAGTGATCACATGATTAGTATAAATATAGGGCTTTAACAAATCCAATTTACTCTGACAAAGGAAGCGATGACCTCATCTAGTAGACTTTCCCCGTATGAAGCCCATTTTTTGGAGCTCAAAAAGGAGGTGGCGTCATTGGGCTTCGCTCTTGACCAAGCCCAAGCCGAGCTTGAACACATTAAGCTTGAGCGGAACTGACTACGAGAGAAGTGGAAGTTAATAGAGATTACCACCCGAGCGATGTTATCCGAGCCACCCCAAGAGTTTGTCACCATCGCACACCTTACCCTTTGGTCTTATGTGGCTGTTATAAGAGGTTATGTAACAAGAACCTAGCACTATGACTATGTACATTATTTTTGTATAAATAATGTGTATTCATTTTATTATTGTTACTTTGTAAATAGTTTTTAAAGCACAAATAATATTTTTAGTTAATATCCAACTAAGAAATCTATTTTGATGAATTAATGGAATTTTGAATTAAAAAATATTTTAATAAAATATTATTATTATTATTATTATCAAATTAATTTTTATTAAATATAAATTATCGTATAATTTTATGAATGCAATTGTAATTTTTATTATGGTTTGAAAGATATTTTTGTCAAAACCCATGAATTTTCAATAAATGTTGGTTTTTATTTTAAAAGTAAAAATTCACATATTTAGAAAATTATTTAGATAAAATGAATATTATTTTTGGAATCTGGATGTAAAAATTATCCAATGGTGAATTTTTCATAATTTTCTGAGACAGTCGAATTTTTGGGTAAAAATTAAATACCGTTTAAATATATAATGTGTTTTATGACATCATAATGACCCAATAGTGATGTAATAAAATACTATAAACATTATGTTCGGAAAATATATGTTTTACCATTAAAATAATGTAATTTTAGGTTTTTTTGATTTATTTTACAAAGCTCTAGTGGACCCTTCAAGGCTTATAAAACATTTTGTCTTTTTAAATTGTTTTCCTTGAGAGTGTGACTCACCTCCACATAAGAAACCCTATTATTTTAAGAATTTCGGCCACTGGCCTTATAAAATATTGTTTTACACTCCCCTTTGGAAAAAACCATGGGCAAAAAACATGGGCTGGTTTGTGGTTTTGATTAATTTAATGTGAGGTGTCCCAAACCTAAATAATAAAGAATTCCCTTTCCTTTCCTATATAAACCCACCCAATATCCCACTTACTCTTCACTCAAAGCCTTTGTATTTCGACCACACCCTGAACTACTCTCTCTATAATCCTCCCAATGTGCCCCAAGCTCCCAATAAGCCTCTCTCAAGCCTCTCCCAAGCCTTTGGGATCACACTTCTAAGTAAGGGATTTCTTCCTTTCTCATTTTTGTCCAATTTTCTTTAAGTTGTTATGCACTTTTGTTTTCAATTAAAAATATTGGGGTATGATTTTTCACCTCCCCCATACTGTCCTATTTATGTTTGGATTATGGGATACCCCTTTCTCTCTCATTAATGCCTCCCATGTACACCCATTACGATGCCGAAATTCCTTGAGGGATTTATCTCTCCTCTTTTACATCCAAGAAATTATTTTGTATTATGCATCTAAATTCAATTATGTTTGTTGGGACATGTATCTATATGACAACCTTACTATCCATTTCATGTATATATGATGAGACACCATTTTATCTCTCATAAACTATTTTCATGAATCCTTATGTCATGCCGTTATGCTGCCGAAATTGCACCGCGTTTTTCCAAGCCAAGATCATTGTGTAGTGAATACCATACCCATGTCTCTATCAAGGGTATTCATCTTTATAAACATATACATATTGAATGGTAATTATTAAAAATTACTTAATTTTGGAATAACTTATGATGTTTATTGATTTCATGATCCATGTGGCACACTTATGCATGAAATGAAATGTTTAAGAAGGGTGCGCCCTGATAGCGCTCTAATGCATTGGGTAAAGTATAGTATCATGATACGTCATGTGAAATGGGTGTTGAATCATGCTAATTCAAGTGAAACTAGGTTTTACTCATGAATCATGTGCAATGAGGGACTACTCATGCTCCATGTGTAATGAGCCTTGGCTCATGCCAATTCCATGTTAAGTGTTGTTGCCACATTTCCATGTTATGATTATCGTGATTTATCAAGCCATTATGTTCATGTTTCTCTTATGATACATTTATATGCCTATTGTCTAACATATATTGTATTCCTCATGTTATCCCATGTTTATTCCCTTACTGGGCTTTATAGCTCACCCTTTTCTGATGCATGTCCTCAGGTTATCCCATGCAATGCTAAGTACGGGGGAATGTAGTGGTCATGTAAAGGAAGTTTTCAATAAGATGTTGCGTTATATGTTTTAAGTTGTTATGTAATGTTCCTAATACCCAAATACACTATACCTATCAATCTTCCATGTTGTATCAAGTGAAGGTTTTATGTAATAAATCAGGTTTAAGTGTATAATAAAAAGGAAGGGTTGTTATAGTTGGCATCAGAGGGAGGTTTAGTTATTTTTGGGATTAGGATTAGAAAACCCTAGTGAAGACTTAGAGACAAGAATAAGTATAATAAAAATATCCCTAAGTATTGGTGAGTATTGAGTAAGTGTTTTATCAAGAAAATATATCCCTGTCTGGATACGAGCAGGTAGAGGCGGCTCTAGCACAGATGTATCCTAGGGGTAAAACCCGAAAACACCACTTTGAACTAGACTCAAACGGGAAATGGTGCACGATAACGAGCCTTGATACACTCTTGGTTACGACACTCCTGGGGGATATTATTTGGTAAATTCATAAGCTTAGTATGAACCCTTATCAAGGGAATGAAAAAAACGCGCCTAAGAATATATGTTAGAAAGTAGATCATGAATATAATAGATTGAAGCCTATGGATTAATAAGTTAAGGAAATAAAAGTTATTAATTAGTCATCTGTTTTGTCCTTGGATTTCCCTTTATGTGTTACCCATAACTTTCCTTTTATTCCATCCAATGGCCAGTAATAAGAGGACTCGGGCTAACAACTGATGTAAAGATCAACGTGATGACTGTGCTAATGAGATGCCCAATTCGATGGGAGCAGGAATCACGAAATTTTTCACACTTCTCTCTTAGTTAACTCAAGATTTGAATAGAAACATGGGTCAAGAAGAATGTTAAACCCCCCCTAATAAAGAACAAGTCACTATCGAGAGCTTCATGAGACAAAGGCCTCCTACTTTTAATGGATCATCTGATCCCTCAATAGCTGAACAATGGATCAACTCCATTGAAAAGATATTCTCTATCCTTCAATGCTCTGAACAAGAGAAGGTTCTCCTGGCTACTTATCGTATAGAGGGTGAAGCTGATCAATGGTGGACATTGATCAAAAATATGAAGCCTGAGGAAGAGAACAAGGCATTGGAATGAAAGGATTTCTGGAAGATGTTTTTTGATAAATATTTTCCGCCACCCTCCGAATTAAGATGGAAAGGGACTTCCTTGCCCTAAAGAAAAAAGATGGCGAATCTATCAGAGCATATGAGGAAAAATTTACAAGTCTTGCACGATACACCTACGGCTTTGTCATTACCCCAGAATGTAAGGTTGAATGCTTCTTTGGTGGGTTGAAACCTAGCCTACGGAAAGCACTGGTGATCCATGAATTTGATAGCTATGAGGAAATTGTCCGATGTTCCCTCAAGGTCAAAATGGAGATCAGAGAATCTAAAGGGTATCATGGGGATAAGAAGCGTAAGGTGTAATTCAATGTTGTAAGTCTGATGGATAAATCCAATGGTTCTAAGAATATCCAACACCCCACTTGCCAAAGGTGCAGAAAGAAGCACCCTAGAAATTGCCTGAAAGGGATGAGGAAATTCTTTAGGTGTGGAAGAGAAGGGAACCTAGCTGTTAACTGTCGACAAGAAAAATCCACGGCTTCAACATAGGAGAGGAACACTCTATTCGAACCTCAACGCGTTGTTCATTGCTACAACTGCAAATAACCAGTGCATCTTGCAAATTAGTACCCTAATACAAGGGTTTTCGGAGGCAACCAACAACCTCCAAGGAAGCAAGGGAGAGATTTTTCTATCACCACTTCCTAAGTGAACCCCAACAATGAAGTGGTGGAAGGTATTCTAGTTATTAATTCAAGAATAGCAAATATACTTTTTGATTCAGTTTATACACATTATTTTATATCGCAAAAGTTTAGTAGAATAATCCCAATACCACCACAAATCATGGAAGTAAAGATGTCAGTGAGTATGGAAAATGGGGCACTCATTGCATCCCATGAATATAACTCCTCCCGTGTCATAATCTGTGGATTGAATTTCTCGGAAAACCTCATCATACTTCCTCTGGTGGAATTTTATGCAATTCTTGACATGGATTATATTTAATTATATAGAGCCAACATAAATTACCATGAGAGGGAAATCACTCTCCATGTGGAGAATCGACCCACGATTCTATACAAGTGCAAGGAGGAAGATGAATCTTCTTTAAATCCATCATCTCAAGCATGGATATTACTGACCTATGAGCATTCATATCTGGATCAGATGATTGAGTCTATGGAGGCAACCATCCTTGAATACATGACTATTGTGAGGGAATTCACTGAAGTGTTTCACGAGGAATTGTCTGGTCTTCCTCTTAGAAGAGATGTTGAATTATCAATTGACCTTATACCTGGGGTGTTTCCAATATCCAAGTATCTGTATAGAATGGATGTTTTGGAGCTTGAGGAGCTGAAGAAACAACTATAGGAGAATCTAGATAAAGGGTTTATATGCCCAAGTGCTTCACCATGGGGTGCACTAGTCCTCTTCGTCAAGGAGATTCTCCTTCTACAAGGTCTCTAGTCCTCTTTAGGGATTACCTCAAAAAAATTTTGGTAGTATTTATAGATGATATTCTGATATACTCCAAAACCAAGGAGGATCATGAGGAGCATCTAAGAACTGTACTAGAGACCTTGTAGAAGGAGAATCTCTTTGAAAAGTACAACAAGTGTGAGTTATGGTTGAAGGAGGTCTCATTCTTGGGTCATATCATCACAAGCAATGGGATATATATGGATCCCTCTAAAATAGATGCAATTGAGGGATGTTCAAGGACAACATAGGTAATAGATATCTGTAGCTTCTTGGGGTTAGCTGAATATTATCAACGATTTGTGAGAAATTTCTCACGATTGTCCAACCCTCTTACCAAGCTAACTCGGAAGGGAGTAAAGTTTTATTGGAGAGATGAATGTGAATAAAGCTTAAAGGAGTTAAAAAGGAGGCCTATCACTGCACCCATTCTCACTTTACCCACAAGTGGATAACTTTTTGTGGTATTCAGTGATGCTTCGAAGAAGGGCCTGGGATGTGTGTTGATACAAAATAAAAAAGTCATTACCTATGCTTCAAGGCAATTGAAAGTTAATGAGAAGAATTATCCAACACATGATTTGGAGTTGGCTGTAGTGATCTTCACTTTAAAATTTTGGTGGAATTATCTCTTTGGGGAGAAGTGTGAAATATATACGGACCATAAAAGCCTCAAGTATATATTCACACAGAAAGAGTTGAACATGCGCCAATAAAGATAGTTAGAGTATATTAAAGACTATGAGTTCTCAATCCATTACCACCCTGGGAAAGTGAACAAGGTGGCATATGCTCTAAGTAGAAAAAACCCAACGATTCTATCATTGATGAGAATTGAGAAGGATCCAATCTTCTTAGACTTGATGAAGGTGGACATGGGAATCATAAAGAAGGGAACATCATCAATCCTTTCACAAATTATTGCTCAACCGTATCTTTTGGAAAGGTTAAAGGATGCTCAAAAGGATGATGTGGAAGTTCAGAAGAAAGTGGAAGCTATCATAAAAGGGAAATCCTCGGAGTTCAATGTTAATGAAGAAGGAATTGTGAGATTTGGGAAAAGACTATGTGTTCTATCAAGTCCATAGCTGAAGAAAGAACTTTTGGATGATGCGCATAGTTCAAATTTCACTATTAACCTAGGAAACACAAAGATGTATCGAGACCTCTGAGAGCATTATTGGTGGGATAATATGAAGAAGGAGATCACTGAGTATACATCAAAGTACCTTGTGTGTCAGAAAGTGAAGGTAGAGAGGAATAAGTCTAAGGGGATGATGCAACCATTTCCCATACTGGCATAGAAATGGGAGAACATCACCATGGACTTTGTCACCAGACTTCCAAAGACATACAAAGGAAACAATGCAATCTGGGTTATTGTGGATCATCTTACAAAGTCTTCACACTTTATTGTAATTCAGGAGGATTTCACATTGGATCAACTGGCACAGATATATATCAGGAAAGTAGTAAGGCTGCATGGAGTACCACTATCTATTGTATCCGATCGAGATCCAAGATTCACCTATAAGTTTTGAAAGAGTCTTCAACATGCTCTGGATACTGAACTGAACTTTAGTACGACCTATCATCCTCAAACTAATGACCAATTTGAGTGAACTATTCAGACATTAGAGGATATGTTAAGATCATGTTCTATGGAATTTAAAGGAGGGTGGGACCAACATCTTCCATTGGTTGAATTCTCCTACAATAATAGTTTCCAATCAAGAATACGAATGACACCTTATGAAGCCCTGTATGATAATAGGTTCAGAACACCATCATGTTGGGATGAAGTCAGTGAACATAAGCTACTAGGACCAGAAATGGTTGAAGAAATGGTGGATAAGGTGAAAACCATTCAGCCGCATATCAAGGTAGCCCGGAGTCGACAGAAGAGTTATGTAGATAACCATCAGTGAGACCTTGATTTAAAGTTGGATGCATGGTATTTCTACCCATATCTCCATGGAAGAAGGTTGTGAGGTTTATAAACAAAGAGAAATTAAGTCCTAGGTACATCGGCCCCTTCGAGATTCTTGATCGTGTTGGGGCTGTGGCCTATCGACTAGCACTTCCACCTACCATGGACAAAGTACATGATGTATTTCATGTGTCCCTCTTAAAAAAGTACATACCAGACCCTTCACATGTACTCTCTTTAATGGTAGTACATCTAGAGGATGAACTATCTTACGAGGAGCAACCAATGAAGATATTAGATCGTAGAGAAAAAGTTCTACGAAATAAGACAATGCCCCTCATCAACATGTTGTGGAAAAACCACAAGTTTGAAGAAGAGACATGGGAATTGGAGAAAGATATGAAGTAGAGTTACCCGCATTTGTTTTAGAGTGAGAAAAAGAAATTTTGAGGGTGATATTTCTTAAGGGGGGAAGATTGTAATGACCCAAACTTTCATTAATGGGAATTCCTCTTGATCTAATTAAATATATTATTATGGTTATATAAAATGTGAACTTTATTGGTTTTATGTTTTTGGATTTTAAAATACTGTTATGAATTGTGACCATTGGTAATATAGTCGTTGAACAGTGATCACATGATTAGTGTAAATATAGGGCTTTAACAAATCTAATTTTCATAGACAAAGGAAGCGATGACCTCATCCAGTATACTTTCCCCGTATGAAGCCAATTTTTCGGAGCTTGGAAAGTAGGTGGATTCATTGGTATTCGCTCTTTACCAAGCCCAATATGAGCTTGAACATGTTAATATTGAGTGGAACTGACTACAGGAGAAGTGGAAGTTAATAAAGATTACCACCCGAGCGATGTTATCTAAGCCACCCCAAGAGTCTGTCACCATCACACACCTTACCCTTTGGTCTTATGCGGGTGTTATAAGGGATTATGTAACAAGAACCTATCACTGTGACTATGTAAATTATTTTTGTATAAATAATGTGCATTCATTTCATTATTGTTACTTTGTAAATAGTTTTTAATGCACAAATAGTATTTTTAGTTAATATTCAACTGAGAAATATATTTTGATGAATTAATGGATTTTTGAATTAAATAATATTTTAATAAAATATTATTACTATTATTATCAAATTAAATTTTATTAAATATAAATTATCTTATAATTTTATGAATGCAATTGTAATTTTTATTATGGTTTGAAAGCTATTTTTTTCAAAACCCATGAATTTTCAATAAATGTCAGTTTTTATTTTAAAAGTAAAAATTAAAATATTTATAAAATTATTTATATAAAATGAATATTATTTTTGGAATCAGGAATTCAAAATTATCCAATGGTGAATTTTTCATAATTTTCTGAGACATTCAAATTTTTGGGTAAAAATTAAATACCGTTTAAATATATAATGTGTTTTATGACATAATAATGACCCAATAGTGATGTAATAAAATACTATAAACATTATTTTAGGAAAATATATGTTTTAAAATTAAAATAATGTAATTTTATATTTTTTTGATTTATTTTACAAAGCTTTAGTGGACCCTTCAAGGCTTATAAAACATTTTGTCTTTTTAAATTGTTTTCCTTGAGAGTGTGACTCACCTCCACATAAGAAATCCTATTATTTTAAGAAGTTAGGCCATTGTACATATAAAATATTGTTTTACACTTCCCTTTGGAAAAAATAATATGCAAAAACCATGGGCTGGTTTGTGGTTTTGATTAGTTTAATGTGAGGTGTCCCAAACCTAAATAATAAAGAATTCCCTCTCCTTTCCTATATAAACCCACCCAAGCTCCCACTTACTCTTCAATCAAAGCCTTTGTATTTCGACCAACTCCTGACCTCCTCTCTCTAGAATTCTCCCAAGGTGCCCCAATCTCTCAAGAATCCTCTCTCAAGCCTCTCCCAAGCTTTTGGGATCACACTTCCAAGTAAGGGATTTCTTCCTTTCTCATTTTGTCCAATTTTCTTTAAGTTTTTATGCCCTTTTGTTTTCAATTAAAAATGTTGGGGTATAATTTTGCACCTCCCCCATACTTTCCTCTTTATGTTTGTATTATGGGATACCCCTTTCTCTCTCATTAATGCCTCCCATGTACACCCATTACCATGCCGAAATTCCTTGAGGGGTTTCTCTCTCCTCTTTTACATCCAAGAAATTATTTTGTATTATGCATCTAAATTCCATTACGTTTGTTGGGACATGTATCTATATAACCCCATTAGTATCCATTTCATGTATATATGATGAGACACCGTTTTCTCTCTCATAAACCATTTTCATGAATCATTATGTCACGCCGTTATGCTGCCAAAATTGCACCGCATTTTTCCAAGCCAAGATCATTGTATAGTGAATACCATACCCCTATCTCTATCAAGGGTATTCACCTTTATACACATATACATATTGAATGGTAATTATTCCACATTACTTAATTGTGGAATAACTTATGATTTTGATTGATTCCATGATCCATGTGGCACACTAATGCATGAAATGAAATGTTTAAGAAGGGTGCGCCCTGATAACGCTCTAATGCATTGGGTAAAGTATAGTATAATGATACGTCATGTTCAATGGGTGTTGACTCATGCTAATTCAAGTGCAATGAGGTTTTACTCATGCTTCATGTGCAATGAGGGATTACTCATGCTCCATTTGAAATGAGCCTTTGCTCATGCTAATTCTATGTTAAGTGTTGTTGCCACATTTCCATTTTATGATTATCATGCTTGATCAAGCCTTTATGTTCATGTTTCTATTGTGCTCCATTAATATGCCTATTGTATAACATGTATTTTATTCTTCATGTTATCCCATGTTTATTCCCTTACTGGGCTTTATAGATCACCCTTCTCTTATGCATGTCCTCAGGTTATCCCATGAAATTCTAAGTACGAGGGAATGTAGTGGTCATGTAAAGGAAGTTTTCAATAAGATGTTGCATTTTATGTTTTAAGTTGTTATGTAATGTTCCTAAGACCCAAATACACTAGACCTATCGATCTTCCATGTTGTATCAAGTGAAGGTTTTATGTAATAAATCAAGTTTAAGTGTGTAATAAAAAGGAAGGGTTGTTATATAGCATACCAATAGTGAATGTGAATTCTCAATATAACTATAAGGCATTTCCTTTTAAGACCCACCTAAATAATTGTATTAGAGAATATATAGAGGATTCTTATGGCCCCCTTAGTTAGTTGATTACATTCCATCTTTTCTATGCCATAGTTAGTCTCCCTCTTAGGTTAAGAATTTATAGCATTAATGGATTTTACCCCTTTTGGGATTAGAAGAAATGTGAAAAGAAACATAAAGGATAAAGAAAGAGAACACAAAGAAACTTGAAAAATAGTGAAGGCAAATTGATATTAATTAAAGTACATAGATTACAACCAGAAAAATACACTCATTAAAAATACAAGTACATATCCCTATCAAAGAATGATGCACAACCAAGTCTTGGGATTTTGAGGAGATTTACCTTTGTCTGAAGGGTCAAGAGTGGGTTTAGGAGGTGGTTTTGTAGATGTAGGAATGGATGATCGAATGAAAACACCAGGTAAATAAATGTCTATAGGAACATTAGATGCAAGGCTTGGTCTCCTCTCTGACAGAACATGACTTTGAGGATGCTCCTGGATCACTGGCCTGACCTGAGATAAGTCTTGTGATACTATCATTTGAGCAGGAGGCAGGGAACCAGGTCCAATAAAAGCAACTGAATGGACCACTATAGATTTATCTTACACATGTAGGTAGGGCTTAAAAATCTTGATAAAATCATTTATGACTTCACCCAATATTTCATATCCTTTTCAAAATCCTCCTTGTTTTACATGAATTTCTCCAAAGTGGGTGTGAACTCCTTCAACTAGCTCAGTTGCCTCTTGAATTCCTCTTTCACTGGTGGTATCTTGAGATTCTAAGACAAGTAATTAAAGTTGTTATTCAAATCATTCTTGGTGTATATTTTAGCAAAATAACTTTCCACTTTTTCTCTTATCTCCTTTTGAGAAACAGATTCTTCATTTGTACACCATATCACCATGTTATAAACAAGGTAACTGTTCCTGTGCACCTTGGTAAGGGTCTCTTTATCAGAGTCACTCTTAATGGACCTCAGATCTTCTCTCATCACAGTCCTGAGGGACTCCATATCAGTAGAAGGCTTGGTACCTTTTGAACTAGTTGCACCAGAAATCATCTTGCGAAGATCATCCTTTAAATTTTTCACATCCGAACTTAGAAGATGTGTAACAAGGTTCCTAAGAACTTCCATAACACCACCAAGTGTTGTTCTGAAATCCTTGGATAAGGATGCCAATTCATGGCCCATTTTCTTCAATTATTTTCCTAGCATTGAATTATGTCTCACAATGGTCTCGACTGTAGTGATTAGGTTGGGTTGTATCTCTTTAATCACCATTCTTGCTATCCTAGAAACATCTGCCGCTGAAATACTCCCAAATGTAGAAGATTCACTTATGACTCCAACAGAGGATCTCATAGATTCTCCAATTTCAACTTTGTATTTCTCAAGATCATCCTTGGTGACATAGTCACTCGGCACCGAAGGCACAATTGACTCATCAATGGTAGGCAACACAGGTAAAGCAGGAGCAATCAGTTACACCTCAGCTTGTGGAGCATGAGGAGATACCATCTCCTTATCCAAATCATAATCTAGCCCAAATATAATATATCCTAGATTTCTATTCCAATCACCAGGATAGGTCTACTCTCTAGGCTCCATAGTATCAACTCTCACTCTTTTACCTTGAGGTACAGGTACAATCTGAGCTTCATCTTCTTCTTCTTGATATCCAACTAAAAAGTCATTTTGAGGAACTGGTACATTCTGAACTTGAGATTCTTCTTGAACTCCAACTATTCCAGCCACTCCAACCACTTGAGGATTCTCCTCATTCTGAGGCATAGGTACAAGCTGAGCTTCAACTTCTTCCTCTTAACCTCCATCCATAATTTCATTAAGTTCCTGAATGATGCCTTGAGAATCATTAGGGTGGTCATTCCTATCCTCATTTATAACATCTCCATCATCATCATGATCAGTAGCATCATGTCCAACATGATCAACATCATCCCATCTATCAGCCTCATCACCTTCTCTATGCACAGACTCCTCACCAGAACTGCCCAAGACTTGTCTAGATTTCAGTGAGTCACTCACATGATCACCATCATCATCCTCATCATAATCATAATACTAATCATCACCATCAGTCTTGCTCACATATCCTTCAACTCTAGAGACTTCAGTCTCTTCCTCATCTTCATCATCCAACAAAGATTCTCAAGAAGGTAATTCTAATAGTGGACTGGCATGTCCATATGAAATTTATTTAGGGCTGTCAGAAATTTCTAGGACACTCCTATCATATATAGGATACCACTCTTCTCTTGGTATCTTAGGCTCAACTAGTTCCTAATCAGAATAAACAACCTACTCACCAGGTTTAAGAACTGGATTTGCTTGATCCCTTGGTCTGGTAGGATGATCTATAGGATTATAATCCTTATAAAGTTTCTCTTCATTTTCTACCCACATTCTCCTCCATTGCTTCCAAAAGATTTTCATTCTTTTATAGATATATTTGTGCGGGCATAAAACACTACAAGTAGTGACCACCTCATCTCCATCCTTCACACAACCTAACTTCATCAGCATTATAGAAATAATTCTTGGGTAATATAAACAGATTACTTTCTTGGAGGGTTTGATCATATCATAAATATGCACCATAAGGCACTTATTCATATTCAATTTCACCCCATTTTCAAAAAATAAATCAATAATTCATCCTAATACTTCAAGGTGGCAAAATATTCCTTGGGAATATTTGGTGTTGGATGAATTTGAAAAGCATTCTGACCTCTCCATCCAATTATATAGCTGTTTCTCTCCTTGATTCCTCATTTCCAGTCAATTCATTTAAAGCATTTCCATAAGAAAACAAATCTAAGGTTAGATTAATGTTACCCTGGTAATCAGCATATATCTCCTCATGAGGCATCCTCAAGCATTTAGCCCAACCTTTCAAAGAAAAAGAGATCTCTTTTCCCTTTACCACTAACTTCATCCTAGACTCCTTGAATCCTTAAAAAGAGACTTTAAATTTGAGATAAAATTGGTGTACCATCTTGGGGTATAATGGTATATCATTGTCTAAAAACCAGCTGATCCACCCTTGAGATTCCAAAAAATTCAGCAAGATAGACTTTCTCGGCAACAACCACTCGGAAAACACTTCTTTCTCTGGAGTCACTATGCGGATTCGCAACCCTAGATTCACAGAACATGTGGCACTGCTAGATTCCCCTTTCTGAATCTTGGCCTATGAATATTCACTCAGTCCTTCCATCATTCACTTCGTCCTTTCCATTATGAAGGTTCAGGTTCGAAGGAATTTAAAAGGTTAAAGGCTCAAAGGTAGAGTGGGTAGTGAAAGGTCGAAGGGTAGTGTGGATAAAATTAATTTTATAATTCAGGGATTGTAATTTTTAAAAACATAAAATAGAATATTGGTAAAATGAAAAAGAACTAAATTGTGTCATTTTACTTAAAAGATATAGAAAGACATATTTACTAAAAAGTCCATATAGGCATCAGTTTCATACTAACAATATCGGTCTCACCTGATCAGTGTTACATGACCAGCTTCATATAATTGGATTCATCTAATTGGTTTCACATGATCGGTTTCACACGATTAGTTTCACTTGATCAGTTTCACTCGAACAGTTTCACTCGAACAGTTTCACTCAAGTGGTTTCACTTGATCGGGTTCACTCGATCGGTTTCACCTGATCGGTTTCACATGATCGATTTTACCAAATCGGTTTCACCTGATCAGTTTCACCTGATCAGTTTCACAGAAAAATAGATTTTTCTAAGTGGATAAGGTCAAATTGTATTTATATATTTATCATTCCTAGTTCATGTCTAATGTAGCTCATTCTCTCAGAGTTTAAGGGTTTGGTAAAAATGTCAGTAATTTGATGTTTAGTCCCAATAAACTCAAGAGTTATATCACCTTTTTGATAGTGATCTCTTAAAAAGTGATGTCTTACATCAATATGTTTTGTTTTGGAATGATAAATTTTATTCTTAGATATTTTAATAGCACTTTTAATGTCACAATTTATGAATATATGTCTGAATTGAAATCCATAGTCTAATAAAGTGTGTTTCATCTACAAAAATTTGTGCACAACAACTACCAACAATAATGTACTCTTCTTCAGCAGTTGATAATGCAACCAAATTTTGCTTTTTACTACACCATGAAATTATAGACTTTCCCAAAAAGTGACATGTTTTAGAGGTGCTCTTTCTATCTAACGTACATCCACAAAATTCAGTATCAGAATAACTAACTATATCAAAATGTTGTCCTCTTGGGTAGAACAATCCAAAATTAGTTGTATATTTGAGGTATTTGAAAACTCTTTTAACAACATTTAAATGTGACTCTTTTGGGTTTTCTTGAAATATTTTACACATACACACACTAAACATGATGTCTAGCCTACTAGTAGTTTAGTAAATCAAACTCCCAATCATTCCTCTATAAGGAGTTTGATCAAAAAATTTCCCATTTTCATCAAGATCCATCTTATAAGTATAGATCATAGGTGTTTGAATACTCTTAATGCTATCAAAACCATATCTTTTCAAAATATCTTTAGTATATTTACTTTGATTTATAATAATTCCCTCCGTGTTTTGAAATATTTGAAATATAAGAAAATATTTAATTTCACTCATCAAACTCATTTCAAACTCACTTTGAATCATTTTTGAAAAATCATTGCATAAAGAATTTGTAGAAGAACCAAAAATAATATAATCTACATATATTTTACCTATTAAAACTTCTTTATAAATTCTTTTTATAAATAAAGTAGGATCTTAAACTCCTTTTTTAAAACCTTTAGAAATAACAAAGTTACTTAACCTACCATACTAAGCTCTTGGAGCTTGTTTCAAACCATATAAAGCTTTAGTTAATTTGAAAACATGATTTGGAAAATGTGGATTTGTAAAACCTGGGGGTTGTTCAAAAAAAAATCCTCAATTATATAACCATTTAAGAATTCACTTTTGACATCCATTTGATAAAGTTTGAAATCCAAGTGTGTTGCATAAGCAAGTAAGATTCTAATGAATTCAAGCCTAGCTACTGGTGCAAATGTCTCTTCATAATCAATTCCATCTTCTTGATTATAGCTTTGTGCAACCAATCTATCTTTATTTCTAATTATATTTCCAGCTTCATCTACTTTATTCCTAAACACCCATTTAGTTTATATGGTCAAGGTATCTTTTGGTCTATTAACAAGATTCCAGACTTTATTTCTCTCAAACCAATTAAGCTCTTCTTGCACATACATTACCCAAAATTCATCATTTATTGCATCAATGATATTCTGAGTTTCAAGTTGTGACAAGAATACTTGATGTTCAACCTAATTTCTCAAGGAATCTCTAGTTTGTGTTTCTCTATCTAAATCTCCAACTACAACAACTAAGATATGGTTTTTAAGGGTTCTAGTTGGTCTAGTAAAATTAGGGCTAGTTTTTTTAGGTTCATCACTTGGTTATGGTTCATTATAGCTAGAATCTAGAGAATTTCCAGAACTGGATGTTTTATCAGATTCTTTTATAGGATGGTTAGAGGTTTTAACATTAATGTTCAAATTGGACATATCCTTTTCAAGATTACCTAGTGAGGTCTTAGGTTCATGTGGATCTGTTTCATCAAACTTGATATGTACATATTCCTCTACACATTTGGTTATTTTATTAAATACTCTATAAGCTTTTCTTGATTCTAAATATCCAAGGAATATTCCTTCATCACTTTTGGATGAAAATTTATCTAGATCATCTTTAGTGTTAAGAATATAAACTTTACATCCAAACACCTTAAAATAATTTACCTTGGGTTTCCTATTATTCCACAAATCATAAGGAGTTTTCTTAATGATAGGTCTGATTAATACTCTATTTATTATATAACAAGATGTATTAATAACTTCAACCCAAAAGTAAATCAGTAGGTCATATTCATTGAGCATAGTTTGGGAAATTTCCTATAGGGTTCTATTTCTTCTTTATACTACACCATTATGTTGAGATTTCCTAGGGGTAGAGAAGTTGTTCCTATAGCCATTTTGTGAGAAAAAAGATTAAAAGTCTTGATTTTCAAACTCATGACCATGGTCACTTCTTAAGGATTTAATTTTAAGTCCACTAATATTTTCTACAGTCCTAGAATACTTGGTAAAGTGAGAGAAAACTTTACTTTTGCGAGCTAATAAAAAGGTCCAAGTATACCTAGATTAGTCATCTACAAGAAAATAAACATAGTGCTTCCCATTAAGACTTGAAACTCTAGATGTTCCAAACAAGTCCATGTGAACCAACTCAGGAGGTTGAGAAGTTGTAACTTTTTTCTTTGGGTTGAAAGATATTTTGTGTTACTTTCCCTTTTGACAAGGATTGCACACTCTGCTGTCTAGAAACTCTAGTTTGGGTAGGTCTTTAAATAAATGTTTTCTAGTTAATTTCTTAAGGGAGTTTACATTACAATGTCCTAGTCTTCTGTTCCAAATCCAATACTCTTTGTGAAAGGCACTTAGGCAGGAAACATTCTGTGATGCTAGTGTGTCTAAATTTATAGCATATATATTATCATTTCTAAGAGTAGTAAATACTAAGTTATTTTTGTAATAAAAACACATGGAATGAATCATTTTTAAATTTGAAATTAAATCCATCATCACACAGTCAAGATATGATAAGTAAGTTATACTTTAATCCATCAACATAAAGTACTTTGGAAATTGAAATAGAGTTAGGGTTACCAATCTGACCTAAACTAATGATTTTTCCTTTTCCATTGTCACCAAATGTGACATGTCCTCCATCAATATTTATGTGATTCTTGAAGCTTGAGTATTATCCTGTCATGTGTCTTGAACAACCATTGTCCAAGTACCAAATATTTATACAAGAACACTTTAGGCAGTTTACCTACAAAAAAATTCATCCAAGAAAATATTTTAGTACCCATATGTTTCTGGGTCCAGAAACATTAGTAATAAAGGATTTAGGAGCCCAAAATTTTATTATGGGTTTATTATATATAGAATGAAAAGTATTTGAAAAATAAAATTTATTTGGTCTAAAAAACTTGATGCAGTACAAGATTTTTCAGAACTGGAACTTGCAGCAAAATCTTTATTTTTGAATAAAGAAGCAAATTTTCTAGATTTAGTTATCAAATGTGTTTTAGATAAATTTCTTTGTTCTATATGATATCATATTCTAGTAGTATACCTAGGAGATATATGTTTACCAAATAATTGAATAAGTGTGTTTTCCCCATTGGTAAACTTTTCTAGATCCTTCTTTAATTGATCATTAGATAACTTTAGGTCATTATATTCTTTTAGTAATTATGAATTTTTCTCTTTGTCAATAGTAAGTTCAGATTTAATATTTGCAGAGAGTGCATGATATTTCTTTAATGATTTATACTTATCCTTCAGTTCATTACAAGTTTTTTCTAGCATATTACAATACTCAAACAATTCATCATTTGTTATATTTTTAGACTCACTTTCATTTTCGAAATAATAAGAATTGTGTGTAGGAGAGTCTAAGGTTTCCTCAAATGTGTTTTTCATAAAAAAAATACTTTTTGTGTCATATTTCTCATCATGATATGATGTTGATTCACTAGAGATGTCCTCAGAGGCACTCTAGGTGGCCTTCATAGCTTTCTGATACTTTTTGTCTTTGTATTCATACTTATTTTTGTATTTTAACTTTGGAAAGTCATCTATGACATATACTCTCCTCTTTCATTCATAACAAAAAATCTCCTATGATTTGTCATTTATTTTTAGTCCCTTTTCTAGTTTCCCTTGTTATCATATCTTCCTTTATAATTGGGCTTCCTGAAAAAGTTCTTCTTCCTATAGAATTTCTTGAATCGGCTGGCCAGCTGAGCTATCTCTTCATCACCATCTGATGTTGAGTCATCATTACTGGAGCTTTCAATAGAGGATAACACCTTCTCTTTTTCTTTATTATTAGAGGTATTGGTCTTGAAAGCTATAGACTTTCTCTTAGGTTCATCCTTCTCTTCTTTGTTGACTTTTAGCTCTTCCTCATACATCATCAGTTTTCCAATGAGTTCTTTGAAAGGTAATTTTTGGATGTCACATGATTCTATAATAGAGATAAAATTTACTCTCCATCTATCAGGTAAGCATATGAGAATCCTCATAATTTGTTCTTTGGTAGTAACATCTCTTCCCAGGGAGATCACAGTGTTCACTATTTCATTAAACCTGAGATACATGTCACAAATAGGCTAATCAAGCTTCATCTTAAAGTCATTATATTTAATATTAAATGTGTCAAGTCTCATTTACTTAACACTAGAATTTCCTTCATGTGAAATATACAAAGTATCCCAAATTTCATGGGCTGTTTTACATACATAAATTCTGTTAAATTCCTCATCTCCTAAAGAATAATATAAGGTATTCATGGATTTGTAATTATTTTTATAAGCAATCTTAGTTGGGTCATTCCAAGTGGTTCTAGCAGTATTAGGAATCTTATAATAATATACAATTGAAGAGAAAATTTAAAAACCCATACTTTCTAAGTGAATTTTAATTTTAATTTTCTATTGTGCATAATTTGTTCCATTAAAGAATGGAGGTATGTTGGTAGCAGCCCCTTCCAGCCTATTATTAATAATAAAATTTTAAGATCAAGATTTTAAAGAGATAAAAATTTAGTATTAACATAAATTTTAATATTTTTGAAATACAACTAAAATCACAGTTGAAAAAGTTTAAAAAAGCATTGAAAACTGAAAACTCCAAAAATCCTCTAATGCCAAATGTTGGTCGGAGTAGAATACACAAGAGGGGGGGGGGGTGAATTGAGTATCTATAAAAATTTATTTTAAGAATTGGTTCTTTGAAAATTTACCCCTATTAAAAATATAATCTAAGTCAGTTTGTAGTGAATTTATAAGATTCCTGAATGTTCAATTAATTTCTCAAAAGATTGATTAGTTCTCAGATATACTAATATAAAGATTAATATACCTTTTGAAACTAACCTAATGGTTCAAAACTGTTATAAACACTTGATAAACTAACTATCAGAGTTCAATTTAGTTTTATGAAATATGTGATAAAAACAGAGTAAAACTAAAAAGAAAAAAGATAGTGGAAATAAACAAGAGGTTCAGTCTCAAGTAGAGACTCAATACTCTCCACTTGGTGATCACCTGCCACTAAGTAGTTTAGATTAATAAACAATTTTGATCTAGACCCTGGATCTGGGTTCACAACAACACACACAGGGCTGTTTAGGTTACACTTGACCTCTACCATAGTTCTTTGTGAGAAAAAAAACAAATAGGTCACACTTGACCTCTTCCACAGTTCTACATGGGATACAAAAGGATAAATAGAGTAATATTTTGGGGATATCAAGTATCCTCTAGTTATGCACATGAGTTAGTATGTGTGTAACAGACAGATACAAACACTACTTATAAATGTAAATAAATGAAAAAATAGAGATAAAGATATAGAGTTAGGTTTAGAAGGATCTGTGTGTTATGAAATACAGCTCTGGATTCATTTGATGTAGTGGAATTGAAGTTTGAGTCCTCTTCTGGAAGTTGACTTTAAAATAGAGTGTCATAGCCTTTGTGTTCTTTATTCTAGCTTCTTGTTCTAAAGATGTTCGAGTCAGCTCATTAGGGGTTTCTTGACTTCTTTATCTCCCTGTATGTTCTTCCTTTTGAGTTCTTGGGTTTTGTAAGTGTTCTCGAGAGTTGCAGGAGTTTTAAGGTTTTTCTTTTCTTGCTACTCTTCTATATGCTTTCTTTTCTTAATGCAATTCTCTGTGTATTTCACGCATATTTGAATGATCCATCTTGTAATTCTTTTATACTTCAAGGTTCAATAGACAGAATGATCTCCCCACATGCATGTACCTCATACTATCTCCTGAATATCCTATAGACAATATTAAATAATGTTAGAAAAACTAATTTGTCTAAATATGACCATTAGATATAAATTTGAATTAAATAAAATAAAAACAGTTTCTATGACTATCGGTGAGTCATAAGTATCGATGATTTGATAGCGTCGGTCTATCAGCATCAATGACTCTTTGTATTGGTGAGTCCTTTCCATTAATATTGATGACTCTAAGAATTAGTGAGTCATTTGTACTATCAGTCTGTCCAGGCATCGACGAGTCATCATCAGTGACTCATTTTGAAGTATCGGTGTGTCTCCCATCAGTGAATCGCCCATCGGTAAGTCCTTTGAACTAATGGTGCATTACACATCAGTGAGTCATCCATCGGGGAGTCACTTGAACTACCTGTGTGACCGATCATCCGTGACGTGTCCATCAGCGTGGCATTTGTTCTACCAATGAGTCCTACATAAGTGTCTTTTTCGATCGGTGATTCCTCATATGTGAGTCATCCATTAGTGAATCCCTTGAACTATCACTGTCAGAGACTTTGAAAAACTTACAAAGTGTCTGTCTTATATATAACAATACCAGATTAAGTGAAATTCATAAATACATGTAAATATACACTTGTAAATATATTGAAACACAAATATCCATAATTTATTAATTTATTGAAATTTATTATACCATGTGAAATAAGTTATTCATTTATAAATATCCATTAACATGATTAACATTACTTAAAGAATAATGTATGAATTATCATGATTTGTAAATTAACAAGAGTTGTGATTATTAAAACAACTATCTCACAAAGGGTCCAACAATAATTAATAATAACATGTATAACAGGGGAAAATATAATCATGGAATCATATGAATGTGTCAACAATATATAACATGACATAAACATGAGTCAAGGCTAACCACCAAGACATGGTGGAAAAAGTCCCATAAAGGAATCAGGTTCACTCCCTATCCCAACATGACGTATCATGAGATTAAACATTACCCAATTCATTGGATCACTATCTGGGTGCACCCATCATAACATGTTCATGAATATGTGCTCCACATGAAGAATAAATATAAGGGTTACCCATGAAAAAAAATGAGTATCATAATCATGTCACAAGGAAAAAAATGAGAATATCATAAATGTTTCCATGAAAGAATGGATTCAAAACATACATGGACATTCATAATAGAAAATAGTAATAAATCATGATAATTTATGTTCAATTTAAGTGGAAACATGTAAAAGGAGTGCTTAATAAACTTTAGAAATGAAATAATTTAGTGCTGTTTAAGAAAAATATTAAAGAGAATTTAAAATAGAAAAGGCATATTTTTTTCATAAAAATAGAAATGAAAAAAGATAAATTTTCAGTATAAAATAAGAAATTTTAGAAAAAATAATGGAAGCTTAAAATAGATTATGGAGTGCACTTGGAAGTGGGTAAGAAATAAGGATGTTCCCTTGAATTGGGCTTGCTTAATGGGAATAATTGAAAAGGGAACCTTTCTAAAACACTTATTACCACATCAAAGAGGGATGATCTGACTTGGATACATGATTTTGGAAAATATACACAGAATATATAAAAATTATACAAAAATAAATAAGAATTACATTATGTTAAAGATAGAGAAAGAGTAACCCGAAAGAAAAATGGAGGTTCGGGTAGAATCCCTTACCTTATGTCCGAAACAGTTCTGAACTTGATCTTAGTCTACTGAATAATCAAATTCAATCCATTAATTAATTAATTAAGAACGTTTTATACATGAAATTGATTTATTATATTTTTATTAAGTTCATTTATGGCCATTTTTATGAGTTATAGTGTTTGATTTTATCGTTCGAGAGTGCTCATTTTCTTAGTTTTCATGATCGGTTCGCTTGTATAAGAGTATGGAAGTTCATGTAAAATGGAAATAGAAATAAATAATTGAAGTTATAATTTATTAATGAAAATAAATAAGTTTAAGTGGTTATATAAGTAATTTGGTTATTTTGTGTGAGTATAAATCATTAGATAAGATGTTAGTGACAATCATTTGGATTATTTTGGGTGGTTTTCACTCCCAACGAACTTGTTTTGTTTTATTATTTAACATCATGTGTATATAATGATTATAGAACATTACATAGACTATAATGCATATATTATAATTTTTTTATAAATAAAAATGGTTTTATTACCATCCTTGAAGGTGTTAATGGAAATTAAAAAATTTTCATCCTTGAAGCTGATAAATTAACACCTCCCAAATGATGTTTTCACTTTTTGAATAAAAGGGAGAGGAGATGGGTTTAATGATGGATTATTCCATTATCATAATAAAATTCTAGTATATTTTAGGTACTAGATTTATCATACCATTTGGACAATGGTAGGTGATGAGAGAATAAAAAAAACTTGCAAATAAATTAAAAGAAAAGGAAAGAGGAATTTACCTCTTGAGTTTCTCCTCCTTGAAATAATTCTTAGGGAAATGTTTTTGGTATTTTTATAAGACAAATATTTCTTATAAATGGGGGAGGGTCTTAGTAATATTATTGGATAGAATTTAGGCAAGTTGAAAAGCTTTGAAGGTGTTAGGAGAAGAGGTGGTTAGGGGTGGTATTTATAGTGGAGGAGAAGAGTGTTTTCTCATTATTTTTCTCATTAGTTTATTATTTTGACTCTATATTATGAATAGTTTGATAATTATCACAAAAAATATTAAAATAATGAATTATAGTTCTATATTTTGGGCTTACATCATCCATACATCATCCATGACTCCATAATTCAAGTATTTAGCTTAAACCCTAAATTACCGCATTTTATTATTCACAAAAAAATCAAGTATTTTAGAAATATCCAAAAAATTCACCCTAAATTTTTTTGACATGTATAATTCAAAAATAAAATCAATTTTATGAAAGTAATTTTCTAAATATGAGAAATTTAATTTTTAATTAAAATCATTATTTACTTGGAAAATATAGATTTTAAAATTATATCTGATTTTGTAACACTTTTGAAAAATTAAATAAGGTCTCATAAAATTATATTAAAATCATAATACAAAAAATACGAATTTATAAACACATTTAATGAAAATAAATTTTATTTTAAATCATTATATTAATTATAAAATTGTAATTAAATATTCATAACTTACAAAAATACCAACACTTAATTAATAATTTTCAAAACATTTATTTACTTATACTATGATATAATTATATAATACTTTCACAACTAGAAATTTGGTCTATAGACATGGATTTATATCCATAGTTAATAAAATCAGTGGTTATATCCATCCTAAAGCCATGGGCAGAAGAAAAAATGTGGCAGTACCCTCCTCCCCTCACGCTTAGCCCCCCCTCTACCTCCCTCGTGATTACTCTATCCCTCATGATTCCTCCTCCTCCAAGCCCTTCTATTCCCCCTACCCATCTTCCTGCTCCTCCTCCCATTGTGACTCCAGCGCACCTAGCCCACCTCCCTGCCGTCGCGGCTCCGGCACACCCAAACCACCTCCCCTTCATCGTGGCTCTGGTGCACCCATCCCACCTCTGACATAACCTCCCCACCTCCCTACCAACATGACTTTGATGCCCCCACACCTCACCACAACCCTCATCCTCCAACCTAGCTTTCCACCGCTCAACATGGATATGATTCAGCAACACCACCTTATGTGTTTCTCCTCCGATGCGGCCACTCCACCTCCCCAAGATACTTCTCCTCCAATGTAGACACCCCAAATCCCTATGATTTCTACCATAGAATAGGATTTCATTGATTTAAGATCCCTATCCTCTCCAATTTTCATTGGGTAAGATATATATTTTTATCTTCTTAATTGTCACATTTTTCCTGGATAGGGTTTAGATATTTAAACTTATTTCATCGGGTATGATTTCTTTGATTAATTTTCTAATTTTCATTGAGTTTGTTTTGACTTATTTGTTTTGATTTCATGTGTCAGGAATAGTTGGTTTATCAATATCAATTTCAGGCCACCCATATTTAGGTTAAGTTAATCTCCTACCCACCCCTCCCTCAATATGCTCCTATGATTTTAATGCCTTTAGAGTTAATATTCCCCCACCCATATTCACTATTATTTGGTTTCATAACACAATTTAAATATTAATAAAATAAATTTTTTGTTTCTATTTGAAATCATGTGATCACATGGTTTCATTTTTACCTATATTTCTATATCCTTTAAGAAAAATTTTATCACCTATTACTTTGGATTTGAGTTTTCATTGTGAGTATTACTTCCGATTATTCATTTAACATCAATTTGGTGTTTGTTGTGGTTCTTAATAAAAATTAACTGGTTTTATAAATTCAATTTCTTAATAAACTAATGGTGAAATGATTTTAGACAACATTATGGGGGTTTCCATTGAAGTTATATTTCTTTCATATTTTTTTTAAGGATTTATTTTATGATAAAATATAGAATATTTATTATTCTTTTTATGAACAAATATATAATGTTTTTGTTTTCATTTTCCTTTATTATTTGAAATGTTTTACTAATACTTCTTGAAATTATATTTTATATAAAATACATTTGTCCCACTTCCATAGTTTCATTATTTTAGTTTTATTTTATGTGTGTCATTTATTAAGTACATGATTTCAAATAAAACTTGGTAAAGTTCAATGAAAATACAAAATATTTCTTAATATTTTAAGTGTTCTTGGAAATCACATAGCCTACTATAAGTAAATAGGGTGTTGTAAAATATTATATGGGAGTTACCTATGTTATACCTTTAGTTACAATATTATTTATTTTAAAATTTTTAATTTAGTTATGATAGAAGAATGAAAATAATGGTGTATGACTATTGGTAATGTGTGAGGACTAAATGAAACAACACAAGAAATACTAGTGTGTGAGTTATCGTGGAACTAAGTTATAGTGAAGTAAACTAGAAGAAACCATATATATGGTTATAAAAATAGTGTATAAGTATTATGTGTTCTTGTTTTTAGATATTGGGAGTGTTTAGATAATTTTAACTATTTTATAACATTTACACATAAATTTATCAATTTTATGCTAACATGATTACTATATCCTTCTTGTGTTCTATTGACACACTCTCCAAACCCATAAATATAATCCTAGGTCCGCATAAGTTTTTTATGATACCTACCATAAGGGATATTTTCATTCTTTAGAGTGAAATGTCCTCTCTATAGTTCATAAGATGGATTTCAAATTTTGTTACATCACTTAATCCCCAAATATCATTCATAGATCAATTTAATGATGAATTGAGAACTAAAAAAAATAATAACAAGATATAAATGAATTCAAGTTTTCATAGTAATCAATTACACCGCATCAATTGAACCCCAATATGAAATTAACTAATCTTGATCATGTGAAAACGAATAGAATTAAAATGAGAAAATGAAGTCTTCCCATTGATGCTACTTGGTTTAAGATTCTCTTCAAATGGTTGGTCTCCTATCCATTATAGAACTCCCTCTCTATGTTTTCTTCTTCTATTTTATACCTCAGTATGGTTCTCATCAAAGTTTGTGATCACTTAATATAGTGAAGAGAGGTTAGAATTATTACACATGTAAAACAACACCAAATCACCCCCTTAAACTCCACTAACCATACTTAGATGACCATAATTTCTCAAATCGGGATCTGTTTCCATCTATAAAATTCTTTTATATATTACCGAATTTATGAATATACAAGTATTCCCTTCATCCCCATAATATGGCCATAATATGGCCATGTACTCCACATGTCTTGAAAACTCAACAATATATTCTGTTACCTTTTAAATATTTCCTCCTCAATAGGCATAAAATATCACTTGAACTTGTTTTTTTGATTACTCAAAATCTATATGAAGCCATTTCTTACCTTGAAATGAAAACACTAAAGCATTTCTTTAATTGTAGACCTAAAACTCTATTGGGTTCCAATAATGTCTATGTTAAGTCCACATACAATTCCAAAATTTTGGTTTTTTATTAAGAATTTTCATAAATACGCCACCAGTTGGTGTTCATAGCCTTTATGGAATACACTGATACATTTTAATTCATTCACTATTCAAGGAAGTTGGTACTTGATGTTTTCATCTCTTAAATTGTGTATCCTTGGAATTTGGTTTATATCACCAGTTGGATTACCTAAATTTTCAAATCCTATGAAAATAGAGAATATAAAAATATAATAAAAATTGAAAGTTTCATTGTATCAACTTTCCTGCAATTGGAATTGATTTTTTTAAGTTATCATAAGAAAAAATGCTCCTAACATTGCATATAAAAAAAAAAAAATCCTATTTTGGTTCCCAAGAATTTGAATGCATTCAGTGTGGGCATGCTTCACTGTTATAAATATTGGTGTCATATAGAATTTACATTAGATATTATTCTATAAAGTTGATGTATGAAACGTTCCTTATCTAATTTTTTTTATAAAAATATTACAAATTTGTGTTTATACATGTTTACTATATCACGTTGCAATGTAGGGAAACATTAAAATGCATTCAATATATTGGGAGAAGATACTTTATAATGTTCTCCTTAGAATTATTTTGGGTTATTTTATGGCCTATGTAGCATAATATCTTAGTCTTGATCCTCCAAGTATAATCTATTTGGATTCCATTACTGATTCCATGAGTATAGAGTGTTTTTCTAGTATTTACAAAGGTCTTTCAATGTAGTTTATGATATCCTACTCTATTCAACGATTTAAGGAAGTTGGTTAAGAACTGTTACAACTACTTGAGAATAAGAAATATAGGGAGTAGATTGGATATGTCAAAGTCAGGGATACTAGAAGTCGATATCTTTAATTTATGGGTCTTGGACTTTATTGTCCTATTTACTAAATCTCATAGGAATGAGTGCATAATTTTTCCAATAGACTATGTGTCAATTTGTAATGAATCTATTACATTACTAGATAGCATGGGTTCATATATGGTGATTGTTTTAGAAAATAAATATTTTATAGATATGCAGTTCCCATAACTATAATCAATGATAATGGTTTCAAATTTAAAAATAGCCATTTTAGAGAAATAATGAAAAAATGAGGATGCAAACACAAGAAAATAACAACCCATCATCCATATCTTTATAGGTAATCTAATGGTACAAAAAAGGATTTAAGGGGATTTTAGAGAAAACAATATGAAAACCAAGACATGATTGAGTATATAACCTAGAGGATACAATTTAGGTATACAAAACAATATATAAGTCACCAATTAGTATATCACCATCTATATTTGTATTTAGAAACATAATTTTAGTTGTGTGTTATGATTAATCATTGATATTTTTGTGTCATAAATCTATTAAACATATATTACATGAGTGCATCATAGAAAAATAGATTTTATTTGAATGAGTTAGAGGAAATTATAAGGGATCCGTATGAATATAAAATAATTATGAAGGAAAAAATCCATAAAGTTTCATGAAATATTGATTTAATATAAAGAAATCAAGAAAGGATAGAAGGTACTATTATTCAATTTAAGATAGAAACTATATCTAGCAAAAACTAAAGTCTAGATTGTCCATACCCTTTAAGGAAATATAGGTAAACTAAAATGGAGCTGTGAAAAATACTATAGAATAAGGAGAACCATTCATAAATAATATGAAGAGACTAAATCTATAATTTCAAAGAAACATGGTCAATAAATCAAAATTTAAGAGGTTCAAATAATAAGGATGATAATGAAGTTTAATTGATGAATTTGGAAGTGCATCTCATTAAAAAATACAATTAGAAACCAAAGTTCACTTCAATCCACCCATTATATTTTTTATCAATACATTGAACTCCTAGACACCATAGATACATGTCAATATTTATTTGGAATTTCACACTTTCTCACCCCCTATTGAATATAAATACAAAGGAAGGAAATTTCTTCTCTCTATTATTTACACTATCAGATGTAAGGGTTTCTCACCTAGTATCCAACTTTTTGAGTTAGTGCATTCTGATTTGTGTGGACCCAATCCAAGGTCTAGTAAATTGGGATACCATTATCGCGATACTTATTGATGATTTTTCTTCATATTTCCTAGGTCCATCTCTTGAAAATATTGAATGATATTTTTATGTGTTTTTTTCCTTTAAAAATATTGGTGATTTTAAAAATGGATTGATAAATCTTTTAAGAAAAGTTTGATTTTATTGACTTTGTGATTGATTTCCTACTCTTGCCACCTTTAAATAAAAAATTATTTCTTGAAATAATTTTAGTGTTATCTTTTTCTGTGTGTTGAATTTTTCAATGTTTTGTTTGCTATTAAAGTGTTTTTTGGTGTATTGGTTTTTGATTTTCAAGGTTATTTTTCAAAGTTTATTGCTAAATTATTTTACTCAGATCTTTGTTTTGCTTTGACCATATTACAGGGCAGATAAGTCTTCATTTCTTTCGATTCTAATCAACAAAATGAATGCACATGAAATGAAATGGATTGTCATGATCATTATTAAAGGTGTTTCCTATTTTCTTATAATGATTCTGGTCTATGGTTCATGTATTATTTGTTTACTAGATAACCTTAATACCTTTTTATTATTGAATATCACCTTATATATTTGAAGTTATGAATTGGTGAAAAAATTATCTTCCTTGAATTTCATCCCGATGATGAAGACTTATTTAACGTTACATGTGACTTAAGGCTGATTTTTGAAAAACTAAAAGATCATAATCAATTTCATAAATTCTAGGTTTTTTTCAACCCTTTAAAATTTCCTATTCTATACCTCTTTGGTTTCCTTATGTATTTATGTCTAGTTGATTTGAAAGTATTTTTGTTATGACTTTCTGTGTGTTCTAGCTTGTTTTCATTATGAAATTATATTTGGATGCACATACATATTACCACAAGTATGGTAAGTGATTCATGTTTCCTTTATTAATTATAAATTATTACTCTATGATGTGAGCAAGGTCTTCATGGAGGGGGATGAATTTTGGTGTTTTTTATAAATATTTTTGGTATTTATTTGAAATATAATTTCATTTTATGCATAACTAACATAAAATATCTGTGGCTATTTCCAATCATAGCCATTGCTTCCTGTGCATATTTTATTTAACATGCTGTGATCAATAATGATTTGATAAATTACCACATGCATGGATGTCCTACCAATTCACCCCAACATTGTTTTTTTGTTTCAGATTAAGGATATTGAAGTTGGAAAAGATGTGCACCCTCAACTATCTACAAGATTATCCAATGCAAGCACTACATGAAAAAATGTTTGTTCTAAGCATAATCATGCCTTAATTTTCATATTATTTTTAAACTCTCATTATGTTTGAAATTTTAATGCTTTCACCTTCATGTTTGTTTTTTTTCAAGTTCTGTATAAAGTGGGATTTATTTATTATATTTTTGTAAAAAATCATAGTGGGGACTTGGCAGGGGGAACTGGTAGGGGGGAGACTGACAGGGGGGAGAATGGAAGGGGTGGGGGGGATTGGTAGGGGGTGAGGGGTGGGGGGGTGTGGCAAGGGTGGTGGGTGAGGGACTAGTAGGGGTGGAACTCGTGGGGGGGGGACTGGAAATGGGTGTAAATGGTAGGGGGACTGGAAGGTTGAGGGAAAACTTATAGGGGGGAGGAAAAAATGGTAGGGGGGACTGTAGGTGGTGGAACTGGCAGGGGGAGGGAAAACTGGCAGGGGGAGGAAAAATTGGCAGGGGGGATTAGAAGGGGGGAATTGGTTGGGGGAGATGGGGAGATTGACATGGGGGAGGGAAAACTAGCAGGGGTGGAATAAGTGTGTGTGTGTGTGTGGGGGGGGGGTTACTATGTTTCTAGAAATTGTTTTTTATTTTATGTAGGCTATAGCCACAGTTCGAAACTGTGGCTATAAACTGATGTGAAAATATCTATAGCCACAGTTTCAAATTGTGGCTATAGGTTTATTACCACGGTTTTAAACCATGGATATATGCCTATAGCCATGGTATCAAACCATGACTATATATGTGACCCTATTTCCATGCCAATAGAATCCATGGTCCACCAAACCATGGGTATTACCTATAGCCACGGTTTATGCCCTGTAGCTGTAGTTATAAATCGTAGTTATATCCTAAATTTCTAGTAGTGTTTCATTTATAGGATGCCTAAATTTTTTTTATACATTCACGGGTTTTGTTACTATTCTATTTTACAGTTTACTATTTATAAGAGTCATATTACTATTCCTAAGGTCAAGTTACTATTTCAACGGTAAAGGTTCTTTAACTTATAAAAATACATCTTATTTTATTCATTCTTCATTTATAATGTTTTTATTGTGTTCTTAATGTGATTTTATGTGATTATACTATATGAAATAATTATAATAATGGATTTTTTGTTGATAAAAATTTGGGTTGTTACACATTATGAATAATAACCATAGTAAATTTTTTGTTACCATGGTAAAGGTAAAATGAGCTAATTAGGGTTAAAACTAATGTGATAAGGATTAAAATTAATTTAAACACTTTTATTTATTAATTGGGTGAGTATATTTCATCCATAATCATCAAAACTTAAAAATTATGAATTTTTTTCTATTTATCTTTGAATTTGACCTTTAGAATGTATTAAGTAAATAAAAATACAAAATGTCACTCTTTTTCTTTTAAATTTCTATTATATGTTCACATAGAGACAAAAATAAGTTGTGAATTAATATTAAGTTTTATTTTTAACATAATGAAATTATTTTTATGATGGAAATTTATTTATAATTTTTAGTGATTATATAATTATCTTAAATACTTTCGAACACTGACATAGTGCTTGTGCAAGCAGTAGAAAAATCAAGTGGATGATTTTAAAAACTCTAAAAGTAATATTGTATGAGTGAGTTAAGAAATACCATGATTTTTTATATAAATATAACATATTATATATATTTTAAAAGTTTATATTTGGATTCATTTGTTATATTTTTTACTTTAAATTCGAAGTAAATGGATAGTTCAAAAATAAAATTAATAATATTTTATAATAAACAATATTTTATTAAATGATTTAAAATTCATAAAAATCCTATATTAGGCCAAGTGAATGGTATATAATCTAAAATATCAACCATGGTCTATTTATATATCAATTTTCCTTTTATGGTAAATTTCTTGACCCCTAAAGAGTGAATAACATTGATGTCGTGGTAATTGTCAAAAAGAGTTAACACAGGTTAAAACAAAGAAATAAGGGTAAAAACATAATCTAAACTTTTCAAAATTTTATTGTATGAGAGTATTTGACCCATCCTCATCCTATATTAAAATTTTATCAATTTGGATCTATTTTTTTGTGAAAATTAATTTATATTAATTTAATACTTTAAGTAATTCTAGAAGTCGCCCTCCCCTCACTTTTAAAAGGGAACCTCCTCTCCTCTTTTCCTCACACATTTTGAGCACTCCAGCTCTGAAAAAATATACCCAAATCCATTAATTACATCCCTCACCATGTACTAAAGACCTTTTTTGATTAGAAAAAAAACATAGGAAGGATTTTAGTGTAAACCTAAATAGGTTATCTGAAGAAGAGGCATAGTTCTTAACCAACCACACACAAACCCATTTTTTATTATTAAAAATTAACTTTTTAAGGTTGAATGAGAAACCACATACGTAAAAATACAAATACAACCACCACCACAAAAACAAATAAAAAATACACCAAAACTACATGACACAATTCAGAATTCGAAGGACAAGATAGCCATCGAAGGCACGTGTCGCGATCCTCACTAACGTGTAGATTCATTGACCCACACCCTAAATACCAATACCTCCAGGTGCCCACTTCCAGATGAGTCACTTGTCCACCAGCTTACCTTGAGAATAAATTTGACACATAATTGAACCATGATCCAAGAACATCCCATCACTGTATTTTTTCATCCTTGCAGATCACTTATTTTAGGAAACATCAAAGAAATTACTGGAAACATCATCATCGATCATCACCGACCACCAATCCAACACAAAAGAAAATCCAGAACCCACATCATCATCATGTATGATGCTTCTAGGGCCAAATTTTTGGACCTTAAATAAGATTATTAAGAAAAAGTAACACCATAGAGTTCCCAAAGGAACAATAACTTCTCAGGTCACACCACCTGGAACACCATCATCTGCTCAAACAACACATCCCAAAACCTTATAGAAGACCATTGTAACATGCCGACCATGGTGAATGGTAGAGTCATTAAGAAATACTAGATTTTATAGTATATGGGGCTCTAAAAATTGAACCATGACCTTCATGACTCATGGAAAACCATAATCCACTCAAGCATTACATCCCAAAACATCATAGATGACCACCACACCACACCGACCAGGCTAAGCAGTAAAATCATGAAACAAGAGTAGAGTTTATTGAAGATAAGGATCTCAATAATGAACCATGAAATTCACCCATATATATTCACCATACTTCAAAATCATCACCATGAGAAACTAAAACTATCAGTATCACCTCCATGACTCCATAAGAAGGCTCACCTACACGCCACCCTCCGTAGATAAACACTACCTGCAGAGAAACCGACGCCACTACATAATGAAATAATAAAACCAGTATCTTATTCAACCATAATTAAATAATAAAACTAATATATTTCCTATAATTAGATATTATTATGTTAATGTCATAACCTATATCCTTATCCTCTTCCATCAAATGAGAAATTAAACCATCATTCGTGTGTGCGAGGTACTACTTCCTCGCGAACCGATATAATTCGTATTCCATCACCACCACTCACAAATGGTTATAATGAAAGATTTAATATATATATATATATATATGATATTAATGAAATATTTATTATTCTATAAAGATAATATATTATTTATTTTCTTACCTTTCTATCCATTAAAAAATGATAACATCGTTCATGCGTCTGTGTGGAATACCACCACCACGAAGCGATGCAATTTGTTTTTCATGAACACATCACATTGATGCTATGTATAAGTTTATTTAAATAAATAATATTATATTTATAATATAATCACATTTAAAGAAATTTAAAATGATACTTTCTTTCTTTCTTGAATTTTGAAAATTTAAAACGTTACTCATGCGTACATACAACATACCATCTCCATGATTGCAATGTAGTTCATTTTTCATAACCATCTATCATGGTTGGTTTTAAAAGTATAATTAATATATAAAAATGATAAATATTTCATGATTATTATTCTTTATATGATTTAATAATGACCACTTTGACCATATTAAACTTACCGAAGTCATTTTGGACATATGAGAAAAAATATCGTCAAAACATACAGTGTGAACTTAATTGATTAAGTAATTAAATATAAAATGGTAATAAATAATATAAAATAAATAATAAACTTGAAAAGGGTTATTCATAAAATAAATAATTACTATAATTTTATTATTTGGTAAGATAAAGAATGTATGTGGCGAGTCGGACTCGAGGTAAGAGACACTTTAGCTTAAAAACCTTGTTTTTAATTATTTTAAAGATTTATTTTATAAATACTTTTTTTCTATATCCATATTATTAGAATTATTTTATTGGTTTATTTTTATGTACATGAATAAATTATAAAGGTAAGTCTTTAATTTCTTATAAATATTCTCAAAATGATTTTTTTTACGAAATATTTTTACTTTTTTACAAGACAAAAAGAATGTTTTATTTTAATGTATACAACATCAACATATATTATGGATGATGAAACCATTATTTGGTATTTGAATTCCTTTATAATATTCCATTTTTTATTCAAATAAAACCCCTCTTTACCTTTGTTCTTGGTATTTTAGTTTTAAAAATGGGTATTTAAGAGGATAGGGTATTTCTATATCCGAAAATGTTTTGCATATGGGTTCAAAATATCTTTTCATGGGTTTTATAATGAAATGGTGAAAGATTAAAATGTTTTATTCATGATACAGTCCTTGAACAATTTTTATGGTAACAGGTGATCTTGATATTACTCATAATGATGAGTGAGCCTGATATAGCTCTCCAATGCATTGGGTAATGATTATGTTTTTCGGAGAATTATGTTCGAAGTTATCCGTAATGGTTTTTCCAATTGTAAGGGTTATTTCAAGGGTTCTATGAAGATGATGTACCAAATAACCTAAATGAATTTTCTATGATTAACAATGAGTTTTCATGGCATTTTTTTGATTTCAAAAGGTAACTAATGATATTTTATTTTAAAGGAAGGATTATGCCCTTTTAGGGTAAAAAATTTTTTTATAAGAATTTTTTTTCATGGGTTCTCATGTTTCCTAATAAACCTGCATGATTTTGATTTTTCATTTAGGTTTTGTTATAAAGTGTTTTATGAAAAATTTGGGAAGTAAATCCCATTTCACGTGTAAGTAAACAATTATTTGAGATCAAAGTTTATTATTTTAAAGAAAAACTATCTTTTATGACCTCATGGTTTTAAAATGGACTGATGTGTTTCTTTCTTCTTCTTTTTTTATGTCCCTTACTGAAATTTTTGGAGTCATTCCATGTTTTAGTTTTTTTTCATAGGTTTTAAGGATGTTAGGAACAAAGAAGAAGTCAATTCAAAGCCTAACACTTGAACTAGATTGTGCTTCACGGTACAACAAATGCATCCATTTTCACACTCAATTCATTCTTCCATGATCATACCACCTTCTATTTTGTTTATCATCACCCTTTATAATATGATCTCATCATCAAAATCATTCAATATTGCCTCAATCCAATTCTCATGTCTTCAATTCAAAATATAATTTACCAACTAATTCACACCACAAAATGTAAGAAAAACCTGTATCCATTTTTTTTTTCTAAAAAAAAACTTTCTTTTTCATTATGAAAATATAATTTGTTATATTTAAATTAATTTCAAATTATATCAAATGAAGGGAAAGAGGGTAACAATATGTTATATAAAAACAATTCATACTCAAGGTGTAAGTATAATTTAGGCTTCAATAGGAATTAAAAATTAATTAAATCGACTGAGAGATCGTATTTACCCAGTATGATCCAGAAATATCATGGACTTTCCAGAGAAGAGGTATCCAGTCATGATGGTGATGCCTATGGATGTAGCGATGGATTTTTTGGGACAACTATTAGGGAAGTCTAATGTCTCTAATGAGGATCCCTGATGGTCTATTTTGACTGCCCAGATGATGAGGGGAGCATCATCTTCCTCTTCTATTTAAAATACATATAATTTTGATTGTATTATTAGTTATTGTAAAATAAATAAAACAATTTTTATTCATAACTTTTGAAAATGTATTTACATATTTTAAAATCATGATATGGAACTAAATACCCTAAGAACTACCAATAACATTCAAATCCCAAATAGAAAAGACAAAACCAAAGAGACCCAAGCCAACCACCCTCCATCGAGAGCACGTCATTAAAGGATTGATGGTGTTCCATAATCCTGTATGTGAAATTAAAACAATATTGCATGCATAATTTTTTCTTGGGGGGCTCACATAAGCTGATGAAAAGAGGGAGGAAGAGTGGAAAACCATTAAAAAACCATCTTCGTCATCTTTTCTTAAAGAGGCCATGTACACAAGTCGAGGAAAAGAGGGACACAACAACAAGGGTAGGTATACATCAATGAATATGTACAATGATAGGTAGAAAAAATTATGGCGGAAATGACCTTCAAAAAGTCATGGAAACACAATAAACAAACCTCCAAATAGCTCACATGCAGAATCCAAATCTCAATGTTAGGAAGTCTCCCCAAAGGAACACTAAATGTTCAATCAGTTTCTACTAAGTATTTTAAACAGAAGAATAAATCAAGATGAAAAATACTACAGTTGATAAATATATAAATATTGATGAATCCACATGATATAGAAAAAAATAACAAAATAATAATATAATATGTGATTTTTTTTGGAAATCAATAAAGAATGTAAGGATTTAACGTGCATTGAACCATTTTGGTCATTCATGCCCTATAAGAACACTACCTAATCATGTGTTTTATTAAACTAAAATAATTCAATAAAAAATAAAATCCAAAGTAAAATTAATCAAAAATAATAATAAACTATATACACAAAGAAAAAAGAGTAGAGAAATAAGTCTTACAAACCGATCAACTTACTACTGACCGATAGTCCTTAGTTAAAGCTTTGAAGGATGAGGTTCTTGTCACTGGATCTAAAGTTGGAACGATGATGATCCTTACTAGAAAAAAATATATGGATCTCCACCTGAAACATTCATTGAGATGATTACTCCTTTATCATAATTTTTTGGTGATGAATATCTCCACCAAACGGTGAATGATAACAATTACTTGGAAGGATTGCGATCTCTCACGAGCAATTTATCTATGGAACTCACTAGGGTTTCTGAGGAACTCAAATGAAGGTGAGAGTGGGGAAGATAAATGTTATATTACCCAAAATGATTCCCCATATAGGGTAACCAATTTCCCTAATAGATGTAACATAAGAGAAATTAGGAAAAAAATGATAAAACTAGCAAGAGCCATGTGTGGCATGGACGAACAACCAAATCATTACAGGAAGTCCATGTGGACAGTCAATATATGTTGGGTTCAAACTCAGTCCCACATAGGTTTTATCAAGGAGTGGTAGATAACATATAATTTTGTATGATCTACTCCTCTTATCACCAATTAGTTTCAGGATGGAACCCCATAGGGGCTTATGTGTTAGGCTTTGAAGGACTGGGCTGGAGAAATTGGATCCCAAAAAGTGGTATCATATTCATGGTGTATCCTAGATGTGACGTGGGTGGCATCAAAATAGTTTGAGAATGATAATGATGGATTGATCTAGAGCATTTGAATCTATGGTGGTGTCTTGTATCGAAATTTTTCATGATAAAAGTGGGTAAATGGTGTGTCCCAGTGGAGAGAGAAATGACAGTGTAAGTGGAAGATGATTTGGAAAAGATGAATTATCTTTGAAGGGAAGACCTAGTTGTGTGGTCTTTGGTTTGATGGGAGGATTATTGGATGAAAACTCAATCTCACATCGGTTTTTGGAAGGAGTGATGGATCAAATATAATCTTGGATGATAAATTACCCACACCACCCTTGATTTTTAGGATGGATTCCCATAAAGGGATTATGTGTTGGGCCTAGAAGATCTAGGTTTGGAGGAATTAGATCCCAAAAAGATCAATCCAAGGTCACGAGTAATCGATGGATTGGAAGATCTATAGAAATATGACCAGGATTAGGTGGTTGAGTCAGTAAAAAAAGGAGCTGAGGCAACCCAAGACCCTTCCATCCTAAAGCCCAGGTGTGAAGCCCATAATAGAATAAGCTTAAAAGAAAGAAAAATTCTAGAATAAATTGAGTATAATAAATTAATTTTTCATGAGAATAAAATAATCAAAGCATGAAAATAGTAGTATTAAAAGGTAATTTAACATAGAAATCAAATTATAAAATCTCCACCATTTTCATATAAATTTGGTGATGTTATTAAACCTATTGTTATTGAATTTAAACTATATTACATATTTATAAATAATGGTTTAATTTGGAAAATGTTACATCCTTAGTTAAAATATAAGTAATATCATTGTTGCTGTGTATATTATTGACACAAATCATTTATAATTTCATCAATGTTTCTAAAAAATCAAAGCCTAATGTATATATGTTTATACCTACCATGAAAAAATAAATTCTTATTTAAATTAAAATTAGACTGGATATAAAAATATATAGTTTGAACAGAGCTATATAAAGAGATTTGAGAAAGGAAACCACTAAAAAAATAACCTCTTTATCAGCCCTAATCAAGGAAATATAATCATCCTATATAGTTGATAGAGCCATAATAGACTACATATTGCACTTCTATGAAATGTTTCCTCCACGGGTAGTAAAAACATAGACTGTGAGGGAGTATTTATATTGCCTTTATAGTTAAAATCTACAAACTAGTGAAAAGATAATTAGAATTATTATTATTACTAAACATAAATACAACAAAGGTTTATCCAAAATATATCTAAGGTTACATTTAAGGTAATTAAAATGTGGCTTGCCAGGATTGGTCATAAACCTGCTAAGGGTAAAAATAGAAAAGTCCACATCAGGTCCAGTATAATTCATTGAATACATGATGCTACCAACATGGAATTTCAATATGTATTCAACATAAACATTTGTAACAGGTGATTGAGATAATTAATCTTTTAAGTGTTTTGAAAAAGGCACATTAGCAGGATTAATTTATTCAAGTAGATATGTCTTAATAAATTTAAAAATGTAAGCATACTGAGACTAGTATAACAATTTATTATATCCATCAATAAAAATTTTCATTCCCATGATTTGTTTAGCATTACCAAGGTCTTTCATTTTAAAACCATTCTTCAGTTGTGATTTCATAGTAGTGATGAGTTTCATGTCTTTCCATATGGTCAACATGTCATCTATATATAACAAAAAATAAAAAATTACATTCTTTATAGATTTAAAACACACACATGAATCATGTTTACTCCTACATAAATAATTATCAAGCATGAATGAATCAGATTTTCTATACCATTACCGAAGGTCATGTTTTAAACCATATAAACATTTATTTAAAATACATACCTAAATTGTCTTGAAGCTATTTATATAACCATTATAAGGTCTCATATACAATTTATCATCAATATCACCATGAATAAATACATTTTTAACATCAAAATACTCAACATGAAAGCCATGGTAAGAAGAAAAATCATGCACCGATCAAATTGATGAATGTCTAACAATGAGACAAAAGATTTAATAATAGTAAATTCCCTCTTGTTTGAGGAAACATTTGGTTACTATCCTAACCTTAAATTTAATCTTCTTATCTCTAATATTATCCTCTTTCCTTTTGAATATCCATGTAAAACTAATTCCTTTGAAATTGGGTGGTTTATTTACAATATACCAAGTGTTATTCATTTTTAAAAAGTTTATCTCATCATCCATGATAGAAATACAATACTTGGGATCTCTATCATTAATAAATTTCTTAAATTTTTTTGGATCCTTAGACATAATATACCATACAATATGGAAAGGAAAATAAAACATGTAATATTGGAAAAAATGAGTAGGAGGTCTAATAATCACCCTAGATCTATCTCTGGTAAGTTGATAGTCACTAGAATCATTAGGAAGCTCACTATCTAACTCCAAATCATAGTTGGACAAACATTGGTTCACATGTTGAGGTTTAGGTGGAGAGGACTCAATGGAAGCCTCAAATTAGTCTGGTTGGTCAATCTATACACTCTTAGTTTGAGGTGTATGGTCATTATCGTCAATGGGAGACTTGGATTTAGTAGAAATAGATTCATGTAATTCTATATCTCGAATGATTATACATTTTTTAAAGCTGAGTTTATCAACCCATAATTTATATCCTTTAACCCCTTCAGTGTAGCCCATGAATATGCATTTGAGAGATCTAGGTTCTAATTTTTCAGCTTTATTGTGGGAATATGCATTACACCTGCAAACTCTCAAATGGTTGCATGAAAGGCATTTATTATTTCAAAATTTTTAGATATTTAAACTACTTAGTAGTTTAATGATGTCTATTTATTAAATAGACTATAGTACTTATATCCTTGACCCAAAAGGATTTGTGCAGGTCCAAGCATGGAAGAATGTTGCAGACCTACTTCAATATGGTGTGGTTTATCCACTTTGAAAACCCATTCTGCTGGGGATTATCCATAAAAATATGATTTTTAATAATACCTTTAGACTCATATAACTAAATAAAGTTAGTGGATAAGTATTCTAACCCATTATATGTTATCATAGTTTTAATTTTTCTTCCAACTTGTTTTTTAACAAGGGGTTTCCAGGTTTTGAATATTTTAAACACATCATATTTCTTTATATGAATATAAATCCAAACATTTTGAGAAAATACATCTATAAAGGTCACAAAATATGAGCATCCATTATGGGAGGCAGTCCTAAAAGGACCCTATAAGTCAGAATGGATACATTCCAATGGATGACTATCTTTATATGAGGACCTATTAGAACCAACTATTAGATTTACCTAGAATATAATATTCACATAATAGAAGATTATTAGGTCAGATGTCATTCAATAATCTCTATTTACTTAGTTCCCCAAGAACTTTGAAGCGTACATGCCCCAAACTCCTATGTCATAATATGGTATTATTAGTATTTGTAACACACATACTACCTATACACCTATTGAAAAAAATTAGGTGATGCTAAGATAAATAATTTTCATTCCTTATTAATATTAATTTATTATATTTTATCTTAGGATGAATTTCAAGAATTTTCTAAAATGTTTGTTTTTTCATGAATAGTGAAAATACTGATTTTTATTGGAAACTTTATTTTCTTTTCAAGTATTTGCAAAGTAAAATTATATTTTAGATCATTTTTAAAATTTAATTAGTTATTTTTGATTAAATAAAACCCAATTATGTTATTTTTAATGAATTTTATACTTTAATTTTGTATAAAAACATTTTTATACTTAAACATGCATTTTTCTGAAAAGCTGTTTTTCATCGTGTTTTACAGGTTTAATTTTGAATTAAATCCTAAAACTTATATAAATTGAATCTTAAAAAATAGATTCCATATTTTTAATTATGTGGTAAAAATTTGGTAAATATTTCCCATTTATTTTTGGTTATTATGAACAGTAACCATAGTTATTTTTTTACCACGATAAAGGTAAAATGTGTTAATTAGGGATAAAAACAATGTGATCAGGCTTCAAATTCATTTAAAAAACTTGTATTTATTCATTGGTTGATTATATTTAATAAATAATCATTAAAAATTCAAAAATATTATTTTTTATATTTATCTTTGATTTTTACCTGTATAATATTTTAAGTAAAGAAAAATACAAAATACCACTCTTTTGCTTTTAAATTTCTCTTATATGTTCCCATAAGGATAAAAATAAGTTATGAGTGAATATTAAATGTTATTATGAACAAAATTAATTTTTTTTATTATGATAATTTATTTCTAATTTTTAGTAATTATATAATTACCTTAAATTCTTATGCAAAACTGACAGAGTGCTTGTACAAGTAGTAGAAAAATCAGATGAATGATTTTAAAAAGCTCTAAAAGTAATACTGTATGGGTGATTTGAGGGATAAAATGATTTTTTAGATAAATAAAACATACTATAGATATTTTAAAAGTTTATATTCATATTATTTTGTTATATTTATCACTTTAATGTTTAAGTAAATGGATAGTTCAAAAATGGATTTAATAATATTTTAAATAAAAAATATTTTATTAAATGATTAAAAATTAATAAAAATTGTATATTAATAAATTTTAACGGTATATAGTCAAAAATATCAACCATGTTATACTTATATGTCATTTTTACTTTTATGGTAACTTTTTGACCCCTAAAGAGTGAAAACTTTGATGTCGCAGTAATTATCAAAAAGGGTTAATGTGGGTTAAAACAAAGAAATAAGAGTAAAAACATAATCTAAACATTTAAAAATCGTATTTTATGAGATTATTTTAACAAATAATCATCCTATATTAAAATTATATCAATTTGGATCCATTTTTATATGAAAATTAATTTATTTTAATTTAATACTTTAAGTAATTCCAAAAGTGTCCCTCCCCTCACTTATAAAAGGGAACCTCCTATCCTATTTTCCTCACACCTTTTGAGCACTCTGTATCAGAAAATAAATACCCAAATACCTTACTTACATTCCTTACCATGTTCTAAAGGCCTTGTTTTGATTAGAAAACCAACCTAGGAAGGCATTTTATGTAAACTAAAGAGGTTATCCAAAGAGGAGGCATAATTCTTAACCAAGCGTTTTAATTTTATTTCTTATTATAGCTTCTTCAAATCTTCTTAAAACATAATGAAATAATAAAAACAATATATTAAATATAATAATATGTTATTATTTTAATTTCATAACCTATATCCATCTCATCTTCCATCAAATGAGAAATGAAACCATCATTCGTGTGTATGAGCAACTACTTCCTTGTGAACCGATGTAATTCATTTTCCATCATCACCTTTTATGAACAGTTATAATGATGGATTTAATTTATATATATGATATTACTGAAATATTTATAATTCTATAAAAATAATATATTATCTATTTTCTTACCTTTCCATCTATTGAAAAATAATAACATTGTTCGTGCATACGTGTGGATTACCACCACCAAGAAGCAATGCGGTTCGTTTTTCATGACCACATCACATGGATTCTATATATAATTGTATTTAAAGAAATAATATTATATTTATTATATGATAATCATTATATAAATTTAAAATGATATTTACCTTCTTTCTATCTTTATTTTTGAATAATGAAAATGTTACTCATGTGTACATACGACCTACCGTCTTCATGATTGCAACGTTGTTCATTTTTCATAACCATCTATCATGGTTTGTTTTAAAAGTAAAATTAATGTATAAAAAATCTAAATATGTAATGATTATTATTTTTTTATATTATTAAATAATAACCACTTTGACCATAGTCAACCTACCGAAGTCATTTTGGACATATGAGCCGAATATCATCAAAATATACGATGTAAACTTAATTGATTAAGTAATTAAATATAACATGATTTTAAATAATATAAAATAGATAATAAACTTGAAAATGGTTATTAATCAAGTAAATAATTACTACAATATTATTATTCAAGAAGATAAAAAATGTACGTGGCGAGCCGGACTCGACGTAAGGGACACTAGCTTAAAAACCTCATTTTTAATTGTTTTAAAGATTTATTTTATAAATATTTTTCTTCGATAACCATATTCTTAAAATTATTTTATTGATTTATTTTTATGTACATGAATAAATTATAAATTAAACTTTATAATTTATTATAAATATTCTCAAAAGGAATCTTTTTACAGAATGTTTTGACCTTTTTTACAAAATACAAAAGGAATGTTCTATTTTAATGTATACAACATCAATAGTTATTCCCACTATTATATTCATTATTTTAAATTTGTATTCCTTTATAATATTCCATGTTTTATTCAAATAAAAACTCTCTTTCCTTTTTTTCCCTAGGTATTTTAGTTTTAAAAATGAGGATTTAAAAGGAATGGGTATTTCTATATCCAAAAATATTTTTCATATGAGTTCAAAAGAGTTTTCAAGGGTTTTATGATGAAATAGTGAAATATTAAAATGTTATATTGATGAATGGTCTTTGAACATTTTTTATGATGAATAATGGTCATGATATTACTCATAATGATAGGTGATCCTGATATAGCTCTCCAATGCATTGTGTAATGATTATGTTCTCCGAAAAATTATATTGGAAGTTAACTGTAATGTTTATTTCAATTTTAAGGGTTATTATAAGGGTTTTATGAAAATGATGTCCCAAGGAACCTACATTACTTTTCTATGCCTTCTAATGAGTTTTCATGGAAATTTTTTGATTTCTAAAGGTAAGCTAGTGATATTTTATTTTAAAGGAAGGATTATACCCTTTTAGGGTAAAAGGGTTTGTTTTTAAGAAAATGTTTTACATGGTTTCTCATGTTTCCTAATAAATACTCATGATTATGATTTTGAATTTATGGTTTCTTATAAAGTGTTTTAGAAAAAACTTTGGGTAGTAAAGATGGCTTCACATTTAAGTAAACAATTATTTGAGATCAAAGTTTATTATATTAAATACAAATTCTATTTTATGATCTCATGGTTTTAAAATGAACTAATGAGTTTGTTTATTCTTATTTTTATTATATACCTTACTGATATTTTTGGGATCATACCATGTTTTCAAAAAAAATTCACATGTTTTAAGTATGTGTAGTAAAAAAAGAATACATGTTGAAAATCATAAAGATTTTTCATGAAAATAAAACATATTTTATTTTAAAAGTATTGTATTGTGTAAAAAATGTATACTAGGAGGAAGTGTCTAACTTGTAATGTATAGATTTTTTATGTATGCGTTATGACCTAATTATCTAAAAGTCTAAACTGAAAAAGATCTCCAATAATGCAAGAAAATGAATTCCTATTTAAAAATGAAATTATGGATTGAATAAGGGTTGGGTCCTTATACATATAATGGAAATTTTCATTTAATACATAAATTTTATTCATAATATAACCTCTTATAACAATTATAGAGCCTTTGGAGATCTTAATACAACCTAATTTATATTTGAAAGAAAATCCTTTCTTGTCAAACAGCTAAAGAGATAAAATTTCTATACTGGTCAAGGATACACCTAACATCATGTAAGGTGATGATCGAATGATTATTAAGCTTAATAAAAATAGATCCTCTAACTTGGATTTTAAATCTTATATTATTGACAATAATAAACTCTCCTTATACTCTTTTAATTAACTTAAGAAAATACTCTTTACTAGGGAACATGTGAAGGGAATAAACAAAGTCTTAGAACCACTCATCAGTGAGGTCACACTTAGACACACTGAGGACTTCAGCATTGTCATAACCAATATCTACGAACAAGGAATGGTCAACAGACTCATCGGCTTTTTGGTTCTGTTTAGGCTTCCTATATTTTGGTCTAATATGAACAAAATTCCCATAGTTGCAATAGGTAATCTTCCTAGACCTTGACTTAAACTGACTTTGGATTGAATGTTTATTTTTATTGCCACTACCCTTACTATTTTCTTTATTTTTATTCATGTTATCAGGTTTATCATTAATAAAAAAACTCTTTGACTCATACTTTAATTTAGGTTTGTTATCAATTTACTTAGAAAGTAAAGTTGATTTAACTTATTCGAGAGTTAAAGAGTATTGACCATACATCATGGTTTCAACTAGGGTGTTATTTGAATTGTTTAGAGAAATAAATAGTACAATATCTTGGTCTTCATCATCAATAACAAAAATTAATGTTATACAAATCAAGCATGATTCTTTAAATTCAACAAGATGTTCTTTAATTGAAATACAAGAATATATATTAAAAATAAACATCTTATGATTTTTATAAATAAAACCAACCAATAAAGTTATCACATATAATTTCTCTAATTTTAACCAAATACCAGTAGTGGAATATTAATTAGAAACTTACCTTAACACATTTTCACCTATGGATAACAATAGGGAGCTATGGGCCTTAATAATAACATAAAAAAAGATATATTCATAGGTGTTAGTGGTCTGACCATCATCAGATTTGGTTATAATGGATTTATTAGGGCCATATAAGGCATCGATGAACCCACTCCGTACAATCATAGATCCCATATTGATTCATAATATATTAAAGTCATTATCACTATCAAAATGTTCTATTTCATACTTGTAAGATGTTTTTTTATTATGGAGATCTAATACCAATTTGTTAGGGGATACATTGAATGGTAAGTCCCTATGAAAGGTCAAGGAACACCAAATATGCAATCATTTTCTACTAGGTATTTGAAATGTAAGAATAAAGTGAGATGAAAAAGACCAAAATCAATAAATAATGAAATCTTGGAAAAGAAATATGACAAAAAAACTATAAATGAGGAAATAATATCAGAAGCAAAAAAATTGAAATAAGTAGTAAAGAACATAAGGATTTAACACGCTTTAGACCATTTTGGTTCTATATGCATGGAATGAACACCACCCACGCATGAATTTTATTAAACTAAAAAAATAAAAAACACAAGATACAATCTGAAGTAAAATAGATAAATAACATTGGAACAAGAAAATATATACATGAAGTGATAGGAGAAGAAAAATAAGACTTACAAACTGCTCAACTTACCATTAACCGATAGTCTTTAGATGAAATTTCAGAGGATGTGGTTCTTGTCATTAGATCTAAAGCTGGATCACCAACACTCATTACTGGAAAACAAACTTTGGATCTCCACCTGAAACACACAATGGTATGAGCTCTCTTTTAACACAATAGATCATAGATAAAGATATCCACCAGACAATGAATGACAATAGTGACTTTGATGGAACCTGATTTCTCACGAGTAATTTCTCTCTGTAACTTTCTATGGTTTATGAGTAAATTGAATTAGGGTGAGATCAAAGAAGAAAAATGACCAAATACTGAAAATTATAGACTGTATAGGGTAATAAATTCCCCTGATATGCGCAACAGATGATCATGTAGTGAAATAAACCGAGTGAACCAGTGAGAGCCACATGGCATAACCGAACAACCAAAGCACCGTAGAAAGTCCATATGGATGGAAAAGATCAAGATGAGGGAAAAAATAATCTATGACTAATAATATCTATGGAAATATGGGTAATATCAAGTGGCTGAGTTAGCAGGCAAAGGACCTGAGGTGGCCCAGTCCAGTGCCATCCTGAAGCCTAGGAGTAAAGCTTAAAAGAAAAATACAAGACAAATAGAAAAAATAAATCTAGAAAAAATTAAGCATAATAAATTTTATAATTTTACATGAGAATAAAACAATAAAAGAATGAAAATGGTAGGATTAAAAGAAAATTTAATATGGAAATAAAATTCACACTCAAAGTGTAATCCCAGACCCAAAGAGACCTGATATCATCACTCATTGTTGAGAGCATGTCATTGGTGGAGCGTCAATGAAATGAAATCATATGAGGGAAACTGGAATAATTTTTCCCATGTATTCTTCATCTTAGGGGATCCTGAACACAAGTAGACCAAAATAATAACACGAAAGTAGTGGTATACAACCATTAACAAAATTTCCTTCACGATCTTCCCTTAAGGAGGCTCTACACACAGGACGATGAAAGGAGGGATGCAATAGGAGAGGTAGATATCCATTAACAAATATGAGCTATGATGGGTCAAAATAGTAACAGGATAAAAAACCATGAACAAGTCACAAAAATAAATGAAAAAGTAAAAAATCAATGACAATCATCTACCAATAACAACATTATCACTCTGGAATCCATAACACTTTAATGAGGATAGGTAGCTGAAAAATGAATAGATTAAAAACCATGAACAACAATAAAAATGAAAAAAAGATCACTAGAATTTATATGGAAAATCAAAATTAGGAAAAACCATATGAAAAAGAGTAGATTAATTTCTATATAAACTAAATTTTTATTTGGTTTTGGATTTGTTGTCAATAACTATAATCATAAAGTATCGTATGAAAAAGGAAAAGTGTACTTGAGTACGATCTAATGGAAGATCCAGAAGTTATGATCCTAGAAGATGTGAGGAGGATTTGGTGTACATTGAAAATTTTGGAAGTTGTGAAGGTTGAAGGTTCAAATTTAGTGTGGTAAATGTCCCATAAGGCATATGTGTCATTGTATGTTTTTAAAGTTATCTTGGAAGTGGATGTTTGGAATCTAAGTTGATCCATAAATTTCGGAAGCTAGAATGGTAGTGGAAGGATGCAATTTTATAAAGACCACTATTCAAGGATTTTATCCTCAACATGTATGTTTTTCATATTCTAAGAAGAGATGGAAAAGTGGAAAAGTCTCTGAGTATGTACATTGTTTTCAGATGGATAAGATATTTTCCCTAAATCTCACTAAAATTGACCAAGGAAGATATCCTATGTGACACGTAAGATATTATTTGAATTTATAATAATTATAAAAAGTATTAGAGGTATCCATGAGTATGTAACATATTTTAGGATTTGTGGAAGATATTTGGAAGATAAAAAAACATGGAAAAGGCATGCAGTCACCCTAGATACATAAGGTTTTTCAAAAACCTTCTCAGGATCCATAATTTTTTAAAGGAGATGCATAATATACTCAGATGATCCAAAAATGCAGTAAAGGAAAGAAAAACCATGTATGCATAAGGTTTTTCATAAACCTTCTTGATTTTCATTAGGTTTTATTTTCATGCACAATATTTTTATTATTGTGTGAGGATTTACACCTTGCTTCTAGGATAAGGAGAAGATCTTCCACACCGCGACTTGGAGCTTCATGTTGCAACATCTGCATGCATAGGAAGAAGTCATTAGATAACCATGGATTGCAATGTGATTTATCAATATTAAAATATGATTGATAATGATTATTTCATGAGAATATTAGTCTCATTTTGAAGAATATTGATCAATTTTTAGCAGTATTATCTCTTTAATGATGCCTATGCCATGAAGGATGGTCATGCTATAATTGGTATGAAGTTTGAGATTATCTTAGAATTGGTCATGATGTGGTATAAAATGATGGGATATTAAGGGGTATATTGACACTTAATAGTTTCAATAGAAGTGATCTAATCCTAAGACCATGATCACCTATGTATAGAAATATGAAATACATGAAAATTGGAAATGAAGAAGTTTATAAAATAGTACTTTACACTGAATAGCTTCTGTATAAGTATTATATGATTGATGATGATCACCAAAGGAATAATCAAATTCCCCTCCCCTATATGGTGAATCCATGGGATGAACCTAAACCATTAATCATACAAATGAGATCTATCACCCTCCATGACATGTTAGTGTCTTGACGTGCTAAGGAGGAAGATAAAGAGAATAATTGGGATTTGGAAGCTCCAACTAGGCATTAAAAGAGATAACCCTCATCGTATGGGTTTTGCCTCCATATATATAGTCATGAGGATGCTCCTTGGGTAAGCTGACATTTACTCAAGTATTATAATGCATGAGTAAATGAAACTTCCAATATATGAAACTCCTTCATGAGTTTCTCCCTTGTGCTACATCTTATGTAATGGTTCCATAATGATAGATTAGGTGGAAGTTTGATACTCAAACATTTAACTCTTAATTGTTTGATCCCCCTTTGAGTAACATAGACTTTTCCAAATGAATCAAGTATATTATTCATGGTAAAGGTAGTATCTTCCCATGTAAAGTCAAGGAAATAACTAGCATAATCCATATGATATAGTTTCCAATCATACTCTGTGATTTTTTATGTATTTATAAGAAAAAACATAAAAATCCTATTTTCATGCCATATGATTGGATTTCTATCATACCATATAGTAGGAATAGATAGTATAAATGAAATCAAATTTCATGCATGAACTATGATATCTTAATCATATTATATGATATAACCTATATGCATCTCATGAATATGGATTTAGGGTATACATATCATTCAATCTCCCACTTTCACTAAATCCTACATGACTTTGTGTTATTAAAACTTATAGAATATCATATATGATAGCTCATGAAATCATATCCAAAACTCTTTTGGATATATTCCAAAACACTTTTGAAAATCTATCATTAACTTCACATCATATAACATTATACATAATACCATGTGAGTACCCATCCATAAATTATTTTAGATTAAACTCTAAAACACTTTTAGAATAGTTCTTTGAGTCAAAATCAATACCCATTCAGTCAACCATAGTGTGATCCCATGAGACTTCATATAATTGACAATAAATATGAATAATTTCATCTATATATGTAACCAAAGATAATCCTCTAGCAATACATCAATGCTACTCAGGATATAAAGGGATCTAGTGTGTTCTTCATCAAACACATGTATCTCCATACTTATGTCCACCATTCATATCTCATTCTATCATATGTTCCCTTTGTCAAAGACATCAAGTTTACATGGGATAAGATGTATGTAAATCCTATATAGCTAACTAATATGTTCACAATTCTCCAAGTATAGATTGACCTGATCGATGAATACATCACATGTCATCCAAATTTATGGATGAGAACATCACATAACCCTTATATTAATGTATAAGAACATCATATGTACTATATAGGTGTGTCCACATATTTCACATTCTATCTGAATCCAGGGTCTATACGCTGCACTCTTCACATGAGAGAACAAATCTTATCTTGGTTGAGCTCCAACCAACAACATGATCAACAACATACCCAGCCACCCCTTGATTAACTAAGCCAAAATGAATTATGTTATAAAGGTATCATAGTACGAAGGATATCATTCTAGGTATCTTTCCAACCTTAGGTAGCAAGGACCAAATATAGTCCATGCACCCCTAGTATACTAGTGACATAGTATATGACACTCTATATGGTATACCTAGTGGGTTATCCAACACACACAAAAAAACATCATGATAATATTCCATATCTCATAAAATAATCCCACTCACATCGACCTTAACATTTCATCACAACCAATAATACTCCATGAGAAACATTAGTTAGGGACAACTCAAAGTCATACTTTGAGTGGTCAATTATCAATACCCTTATTGAAATGTATATCTATATATACATATATGAAACCGATGTAAAAAATGATAAATTTTATATGGAATTTAAGAAGATACATTTTATGTCCTTAAAACTCTTTTAAGAATATTTAACCAAACCAGACTTAAACACCAATCCATCATATCATATATGATAAACTGCCAGATCAAACTTATGTTTGTTTTCCTTTATAGGGTACTGTTAACTTATTACAAATAAATATAATTACCACCACATAATTATGTGATAATATGATAAAAATATCCCACTAAAATCTTAAGTGAGTAATATCTATGAAGAAATCTAGTTTGAATAATGGAAATACTTAAGAATCATATTCCTAATGTTCAAATCCTTAAATATATTCAGACTCCTTTACTTCACTAAACCAAATATTAAGATGCTAACTTCATGTTTTGTCTTTCTAATTTTAATATAATCATACTTGGAACCCAAACCCATCAAACTTTTTCCTTGAAAAATAACATAACTATCTACATTATTATATACCAGCACATCCTAAACTCCTTTAGGTTAAAATAAAATTCATTTTTTTTGAATAGTACAATCCTTTATAAAATAGTGATACTAATTTTTTTATGGTAACTAAATGTAACTCCTATATTTTTTATTTATATTCACATATCCTAAACTCATCTAGGATATTAAGTGAGAATCAGTTACTTTAAAAAAGTGAAATATTTTACTTATTAACTTTGAACTTCTCTATGTTTAAATATACCCCCACTAGCTTCTTAGACATTATATTCTTATTAAAATATGATGATAAAAAATGAAAAATATTATGTGTTTTAAAAATAAATTTTATTTACTTTTAGTGGGAATATTTAAGAAATAAACTTTGTTTCCATATCATTTATGGTATTCTATATGTTTGGAGCACTTCTTTCTAAAAATAAGATTATTTATCAAAATATGTCCCTGATTGGTGGCAGGTACATATCCCCTCATATTTTAACAAATAGTTTTATAAAAAATTTATCCTAGATAAAAAATTTCTATTCTTATCTTATTATTAAAACATATTGTATAATAAAATTATTCATAAACCATTTTTATACAATTAATCATCTTATTTTGTTCATATTAACTCTCTGTTAAAGAAAAAATCTCTTATCACATAATATAACTATGATAAAGATACCCATCCATTTTTGAGATTCATCTGAGCTTCCATTACATTCAAATTATTAGATATAAAAACTCTTTGTCTCATTACTTGAATATAGATACAATATCTATCAAATTTTCCATTTATTTTGAACTTTTTTATATTTATATAACTTTTAAAATATACATTTGGTATCAAAAACCCTCTAAAACTGAAGACTAAACTTCTATAACACCGATACCTGATATGGACATTCCATGGAGTTTCAAAAACCCCTTTAGGTATCCCTAAAAATTCCATCTTATGGAATTATCACTCCCCTTCCTGATTTTACCTTTAGGTTTCAATAACCACATTTCAATACTTGAATAAATATTATTGGTCTCTTAAACAAACCTTTCTTCTTCTAGTTTGAAATTTTTAACAACTTATACTATCTACACAACACCAAAAAATTATACATCACATGACTAGTTTATCTATTCTCAACACTTGATAATATTTTGAAAACTTTACTTGAATTTATTCATCTTGGTAGAAAATTTCCATACATGAAAATATGATGAATTCCATAATCAGAACAAGCCTCAAGGTTCCTTAACATCCAATTACTTTCAAATCCAAAATGAATCATTCTATGATTTATAAGAATCTATATTCACCTATTTTATAACTTCATCACTTGGTTACTTAGGAATGCGTTGATCTAACACATACAATTCTCCCTTATACTTAATAAATTTTATTAAGTTACAAGTCTAAGGAGTATCTTACATTAAGCTTCTCCTTCCTAGGATTAATCTCAATGTTAATTTTGATAATGATGTTGCTACTATATATAACATAATATTTTATTATATGAGTATTGTGTTTTATTACCATTTAATATGAACTTTTAAGAAACAAGATCACACTAAAATGATGATCCCCTTTAAACTCATCATATCTATTAATGAGTTAAGATTCATTTTTCACTAAGATTTGAGTCAAATTTAGTGTTCATCTCATCACTTAGCTATTTAGGTATAACATCATCCCAATAATAGCGTACACTCCTGGAGACTTTACCTATATGAAAAATTTAGAACCATTGGTATAGGGGTGGGAATGGTTGGTATAACCTATACCAATGGTTCCCATAACCATTGGGTATTGAGGAATTGGGATAGACCTATACCAATGATTATTTTGTAATTTAGGGTTGGTTGATACCAAATATTATAGAAACTATTGGTATAATAAGGCTATACTGATTGTTTATAAAAGAATTAGAATAAAAACCTATACCAATTGTTCAGAGAACTGCTGGTATAAGCCCCCACACTACCCACTTTCCAATAAACTTGCACCCACTCCACAAATAACATACAACCAATATATAAAAATCCACAAACAATATTATGTATTCAACCAGTAAAAATACGCATTTTAAAAAACAAATATATTATGTATAACACATTTAATCAGTTGATAACTTAAAAAAAATCATAACACATATACAATCAGTTTTAGTCATCAAACATCATCCACATAGTTGTTTCATAAATATCAAGTCATAAATGTAGGGCATCAATATCTCCCTCCTAATCACCATTACTATAATGGTCATTACTATCATCACCCTCATCACGAATGTCCTCACTTTTATCACCACCTTCAATAACTTCATCATCATCACAATTAGTAAAATTTTTACCCCTACCACCACTAGGACCGTCATCAGTATCAACTGATGAATCATATATGGAGTGCATCATCAACATGCATGTATAAAAATCCAAAGCGATATCTAGTGAAAGTGATGGATGTAAAGTTATGATTGATTTCATAAACTTCTTGGTGACATTTTTACTTCTTTTATGCTTCCGAGTGGCAAAATTTTTGGCCTCTTCTACTTTTGTACAAGCCTCTTACAACACGATGCTACCATAGTTGTTTGAGGCCCCAAAAGTGGGATAATAACTATTGGGGACAATAATATTCCTAGGCCAACAACAAACTCTCCTCTGGTGATCATCGCCTAATATCTATCACAAATGATATTTTGAACTAAATTTATCATCTTATTATTCATAAAGAATATAAAAATCATGTTTTTGAAAATATAAATGAGATATTTAGTTATCAAATAGATATTAAAATTTGAAAACATCATAATAATACTTATAATATTTTCTTGCATCTATTCGTTTATAGAACTACTGTAACACCCCAACCCCTCTAAACCAGATCCAGTGCATTACTAAGTACATTGGAATGGTTAAAAGGAATGAAAGACCAAAGGAACAATCAGTTTAGTAGTCTTGAAGAAACTAGATACATAGATGTAACTCAAATTATGTTGGAAAGGTAAAAAAATACAACACATAACAAAAACTAAAAACTACTTCCATAGAAACTCAATAAGTGATCTCATATTCATAACTTGTTAGAGGTAAAAAAAGGAAGGGGTGAGATCAAACACTCAGTAAGTGTTAAAAATATAAGAAGCATGAATCAATAATAAATGAATCATAAATAACTTGGCATAGTCAATATGGCATGGTGAATAAATGAAAAACTCGTGCCATTAATAAATTGAGAATGAAACTGCATCCATAGATTTTTTCATAGTTAAAACCTCATGGATAGTAATAGATGATAATGAATAAATAGAATTATTATTAATTGGACATCATGTATCTAGCACATGATACTATAATACTGTTAAAACGATTTAGTTCTATGGGTAGAAACTCATCTGATTTTTTGGAAACAAACTCGAAGGGTTTGTCGCCAAACTGATTGTCTCATGAAACTGTCGATGCATTGAGGGGATATAGAAGGCCTTGCCCATCACCGCATGTAAAAATAATTCTTTATACATAGATTAATTAAAACAGAAATATTCATTTACATTATCCATATAGAATAGAGGATACAAATTCATCAACACTTCTACAGTTAAAACAACATTCAAAATAAATACCATATGTAAAATGGTATACAACTTAAAAAATAATCATATAAATGATATGAGAATATGGATAATTAATAGAATTATAATTTAAAATGAAATTTTATCTCAAATGGGAAGTAGGTACACAACATAAGAATTATTAGGTGCACAATACAAAGTAAGTCACAACGAAATAGAAAATTGAGACAAAATCCATTACCACAATGTAATCAGTCGAGTCATATGAACAAAACATAATAACCATCAAATGAATCATTGAATACCATGAATATAAAGATAATCATGATATTATATTACAAATGGTAGTACACATACACCATGTTCAAGAAATAAGTGGTGAACATTAGAATTCTCACAGAAATGAAGGTGAGATGAGAAAACCCCTTACAAACATTTCAGCATGGTAACAGGTGTTCTTGTGAGGGATTAATGAGAGGTAAAGGGGTATCTTATTATTTATATATCATAAGGGAAGTATGGGGGTGGTGAAAAAACAAACCTCATCATTAGTAATTAAAAATAAAAGGGCACAACATAAGGGAAATTTTTGAACAAAAGTGAGAGAGAGGAACCCTTACCTTATGCTTGAAGGTGTTCTTGATTGTTCTTAACGACATGAATAATCAAATTTAGCATCATTAATTAAGATTTCCATAACATTATAAACATTTAATTGATTTTTTATAACCTTATTAGGTTCATTAATGGCCTTTTTTATGGGTTTAAGAGATTCAATTTTATTGTTCAGGGTCATTTGTTTACTTGGTTTTAATGATCGGTTCGCTTATATTCATGTTTGGATAAACATGTAAGATGAAAGTGGTTGTCCATAATTGAAGTTATATTCTATTAGTGAACATACATGAGATTACATGGTTTTAAATTTAATTTGGTTACTTAGAGTGAAGTTGAATTATTATATAAAACCATAGTGACAACCATTTTTGTTAATCAGTGGGTTTGATTACAAAGAAAATCTTTTGATTTATAAATTAATAATGTTTGTACAAAAGGATTAAAGAACAAAAAATAGTATATATTACATATAATAATCTAGTTCAACCATAACACAAATGGTTTCATGACTATAATTAAAGATGATAATTGATATTGATAAACTGTTGTCCTTGAATGTGCTAAATTAGCACATCTCAAACAACGCTTTCATTTCTTTCAAATAAAACATGGGGAAAGGAGAGAAGATAATGAAATATACCATTAGAATAAAAAAATTCCAGTACATGTATGTTACTCTAGTTATCATACTATTTGGGTGAAGGGAGGTGAGGAAAGAAACAAAAAGAAAAGAACTTAAAAGAAATGAAGGAATTGTAAAGAGGAATTTACCTCTTGAGACTTCCTCCTTTGAGAACCTCTTAAGGGGAGAGGTTTTGGTATTTTGAATAGAATATGGGATTTTGGACATGGGGGAGGATATTGGGGAGAGATTTGGGCATAATATTGGCAAGGCACAAGGCTTGAGATAAGTTAAGAGAAGAGGGAGTGAGGGGGGGATTATAGTGGAGGAGAGGAGGGTTTTCATAATATTATAATAATTAGTTTATTATTTTCCCTCAAGACCAGAAATAGTGATGATTCCATGACAAAAAAAATAGTAATAAATGCATGTGAAATCGAACCAATTGGTCATACATCAGCAGATCATCACCAATGACTCAATAAATCCATTATTTAGCATTTATCGTAAATTATCGTATTTTAATATTCATAAAAAATTCAAGTATTTCAGGAAAATCTCAAAAATTCACCCCAAATATTTTTCAACGTGTAGAATCCCAAAATGAAATCCATGTTTCAAAAATAATTTTCTAAATATGATTATTTTAATATTTAATTAAAATCATAATTTATTATCAAAAACTAGTTTTAAAACCTTCATTTACATATTCTAAAATATAGGTATATTGTACTTTAAACTTAAATATTATTTATATATTATCATAGGTAAGGTTACTATTCATTATGGTATATCAATATTCATAAGGGTATGTTACTATTCATAAGGGTAGGTTACTATTCACCAAAAAAATAAGTTTTCCTTATCGAACTCCAAATAACTTATTGATTGCAGCAGTGTATGTCAGATTTTTGAAATTCAAAACACACAAGTGGAAAATTTAAGTTCAAAGGCTAGGCTATGACTATCTCCGAAATAACCAAGTGTTGTTTTAAAGAAACTCAGTGCTTTATGAAATATAGGCTATGAAAATAATGTATTTAAGAGAAACATAGCATAAAATGTTTGGGGTGTTACATTATTCCCTCCTTCATAAATTTCGTCCTCAAAATTTTATGTATAAAGCCACCAAAAATATGTGGGTGGTTCTTATTCATAACATCCTCAGGTTCCCATGTTGCTTCCTCCATATTCTGGTCTCTCCAAAGAACCTTTAATAAACGAGTTGTCTAATTTCTCAATACCTGATCCCTTATGTCAAGAATCTCGATAGGATCTTCATAGTATGACAAATCAGGTTCTAGTTCTATTTATTCATATGTGAGTACATGCATTGGGTTTGGAATGTATTTCTTCAACAATGACACATGGAACACATCATGAACTTTGGGGAGACTTGGCGGTATTGTTAAACGGTAAGCTACAACACCGATTATTTCCATAATTTCAAATGGTCCGATGTATCTTGTTCTTAGTTTCCCTTTCTTACCGAACCTTAAGACACCCTTCCATGGAGATACTTTCAGAAAGACATGATCTCGCACTTGGAATTCCAAGTCTTTTATCCGGTTTTCAGCATAACTCTTCTACCTACTTTAGGCTTCTTTAATATGGGCTTGAATTGTCTTTACCTTTTTCATGGTCTCTTCAATAAGTTATGGGCCTATAATTTTTCTCTCACCAACTTCGTCCCAACATGTTGGAGTTCGACATCTTTTCCCATATAATGTTTAATATGGAGCCATTTGGATACTAGAATAGAAACTATTGTTATAGGAAAATTCCACCAAAGGTAAGTATTTATCCCACATACCTTGAAGGTCAAGAGAGAATAATCTCATCATGTCTTCCAGAGTTTGAATAGTCCTTTCAGACTGTCCATCAGTTTGAGGGTGGTAAACCATACTCATATGAAGCTCAGTATCCAAATCCTTATGGAGACTTCCAGAATTTTTATGTAAACTGGGGATCTCGATCGAACAAAATCTATAGATGTTCATCATTAAGTCTTACAACTTCATTAATATAAAGTATTTCCAGGCGCTCAAGTGGAAAGTCCTCTCTTATATTAAGGAAATTTTCTGATTTTTTGAGACGATCAACAATTACCCATATTGCATCATTCCTTCTAGGTGTCCTCAGTAGTCCCTTGACAAAAATCCATCTTAATGTCATCCCACTTCCACATAGGAATAGGTATAGGTTGCATCACCCCTCTAGGATGTTGTCTCTTTACCTTCACTTACTGAAAAAATGGGCACCTTGACACATAGTCAGCAATTTCTCACTTCATATTATCCCACTAAAAATATTCCTTCAGATCTCTATACATCTTTGTGATACCCAGGTGTATAGAGAAATTTGAGCTATGAGAATCATCTAATAGTTCACCTTTCAACTCAGGTACTGATGGAACACATAACCTCATCCCAAATTTCAGAACTCCTTCCTCATACAAGAATTCTACCAATCTACCATCCTTAACAGAATTAATTTTTTTTGTGAAGATTCTCATCATTAGATTGAGATCTTTTTATCTTATCTAGTAAATATGGTTTATCAATCATTTGAAATAGGAAAGATGTTTCCCCTTCCTTAAAAATTCCCATATCCATCTTTAGTAGATCCAAAAATATAGGATCTCTCTCAATCCTCATTTGAATCAGAAGTCCATGATCTTTCCTGCTTAATGCATCTACCACCTTATTTTCCTTTTCTAGTGGTAGTGTATTGAAAAATTGTAATCTTTGAGTAACTCGAGTCATATCATTTTCCACATGTTGATTTATTTTTGTGTGAAAATGTATTTCAAACTCTTGTGGTCCGTATAAATCTCACATCTTTCTCCATAGATATAATGTATCCATATTTTCAGATCAAATATTAAGGCTGCTAACTCAAGATCATGAGTTGGATAATTTTGCTCATGACTCTTCAACTGTCTTGATGCATAAGAAATAAATTTATTGTTTTTCATAAGGACGCAACCCATTCTATTCTTTGATGCATTGTTGTATATCAAAAATCCCTCATTTCCAGATGGAAGAGTCAAAATTGGAGCATTGACCAGTCTTCTTTTCAATTCTTCAAAGAATTATGTACATTCTTTCGTCCATACAAACTTAACCTTTTTACATTTGAGCTTGGTTAGTGGGTTACCCAGTAGGAAAAAATTCTAAATGAAATGATGATAGTAACCTGTTAATCCAATAAAACCGCATACCTCGGTTATGTTTGTTGGCATGGGCCATTCTTGGATTGCCTTTGTCTTTGTAGGATCAACTAATATTCCATCCTTAAAGACAATATGGACAAGAAAAGAAACTGATTGAATCCAGAATTCACACTTGCAAAACTTCCCATATAATTCATTTCTTCTAAGAGTTTTCAGAATAATCCTCAAGTGATTCTCATAGTCTTCATAGATTTTTTATTATACAAGGATATCATCGATGAATACCACAAAAAAGTTATCAAGATATTCCTTGAAAACTCTATTCATTAAATCCATGAAAACAGAGGGTGAATTATTCAGTCCAAAAGGCATCACTGTAAACTCATAATTCCCATACCTATTTTGAAATGTTGTCTTAGGAATATCTTTCTTCCTCACACGCAGCTGATGATATCTGGATATAAGGTCAATCTTAGAAAAGTATTGAGCTCTATGAATTTGATCAAATAAATAATCAATCCATGGCATATGATACTTATTATTTATTGTAATAGCATCGATTTCCCTGTAATCAATGCATAGCCTCATGGATCCATCTTTCTTCTTGACAAAGAGGCCAGGGGTTCCCCATGGAAAAACACTAGGTCGAATAAATCCTTTTTCACTCAATTCCTCTAGTTGTTTCTTTATCTCCACTAATTACACTATTTCTATTCTATAGGGATTCTTTGATATAGGTCTTTCACCAGGAATTAAATCAATAGAGAACTCAACTTCCCACTTTGGAGGATGTCCAAGTAAATCCTTTGGAAATACATCAATGCATTTTTACACTATATGGACATATTCAATTTGAAGATTTCTTTTTTGGTGCATAGATATTAGTTTATCTTCCTCTCCGATTATTTCATTCAGTAGAGCTACTGGGGGTGGATCTAGATAAGAATCAGGTGGCAAGGTTTCTACTCTAAAGATAAGGGATTCTACACCATTTTTAAAAATTCTAACTTCCGTCTTCTTACAATAGATATTCATATCATAATTTGATAGAAAATTCATACCGAGAATTATATCAAAGTCAATCATTGTTATGATGATAAGGTTAGAAACTAAAGCATGTTTATGTGTCATAAGGGGGACTAGTTTACATGCCTTTGTTGTAATGATGCATCCCTTAGGAGTTTTGACTGATAACTCCTTTATTAAATCAAATTGGACATGTCTAATTTTCTTGGAAAACCGGGCAGATATAAATGAATGTGATGATCCATGATCAAATAAAGTGTTGGCTAAGTTTGAGGAAATAATTAAAGTATCTACCTCCACATCATTAGGAACTTCAACCTCTACGGTTGTAATTGCATAAGCTCTCCCTTTCTCTCGTGGCATTTTCTAAGGAAAGTTTCCTTGGCGCTTAGGAAACTAATTTTCATAGTGTCCCAACTCTCTAAAATTGTAGCATTGAATGTCATTGCCTTGTTTCTTCCCCTTGAATTCATTATATTGATGACCCTTTTATCCACACTTATAGCAGACTCCCATGCCTTTCAAGAATTTACTGAGATGATTCTTTCCACAGTTCTCGCATAATGGGAATTGCTTCATTACATTGTTCTTCTTTGATGCATCACCTTTTCCTTGGTTATTAGATTACCGCTTCTTATCTTGGGTTCGCTTGAAAAAAATTTGATCTAGAAAATTCTTTCTCTATTTTTATTGCACTTGATGCAATTTCATCATATGATGAAAATATTTGAGAACCTAGCGCCCTTAAAAGACTTGGCTTAAGATCTTCAAAGAAATGATCAATCTTTTCTTCCATGTCACGTATGTAATCTATGGCATGCCTAGATAGCCTTGTGAAGGTAGCCTCACACTCTGCAACACTGTCTTCTTACCTTTGCCTTAAGCCAAGGAATTTCCTCTTCATTTCAGTTCGTTGATCATGAGGGAAATATTTTTCGAAGAATATTTCCTTAAAATTCCTCCATTCCATATCATCCATTTCTTCCTCCTCCATGGTATTTTGAATCAAAGACCACCATTGATCTGCATCACCCTCGAGACAATATACTACAAGCACTACCTTTTCATTTTCATTGCATCTTAATGCCATGAATATCCTTTCAAGGGACTTGATCCACTGTTCATACACCATCAGATTAGTAGTCCCACTAAAAGATGGGGATTTTTCTGCATTAAATGATCCAACACAGGTGTATCATGGTTATTTGTCACGACCTAAGTAAGTTGTCCCAATATGATCATTATCTGATCTGCTCTGACATTGACTGTGCTGACTTGCTCAGTGGGGAAATCGATACACTGTCCACGAGTATTGATTCCCCTTCTTCCATTGGGCGCCATTTCTAAATAATGGCATACACAAGATTAGTTTACAAATCTAAAATATAAAGTCACTTAACATTGATTGAAATTCTATGCATACGTAATCTCATAAACATGGTTTTTCTTAGGAAACATTTACATTAAACTCCTTTATAATGGATTTTAAATAAAATGTGAATTATCCTAAGCATATCCCATGAGAGTGTCAATACCAATAATGAAGCAAGGACCATTTTCATGTACCAGGATACCCTAGGTCAATCCCGAAACTCCTTGTCGGAGTTTTCACTCCTATGCACATTTGTTCTAGAGACACCTCTACCTGTTTGTATCCAAAAAGGGATGTATTTGCTAGAAAGATCCATATAATCTATTACTTACCAAATACCAGGATTTTATTGTATTTTTTTCCTCAAATACCACCTTTGGACTTTGTTCCCTAATCTATATTTTCTAATCTAGTTTCCTAGGATAATACTAAACTTCCTCTCATACCAACTGTAACACCCCGATCCCTCTAAACCAGAGCCGGTACGTTAATAAGTGCATTAACATGGTTAGAAGGAATGAAATCCCAAAGGAACAATCAGTTTAGTAGTATTGAAGAAACTATATACATATATGTAACTCAACTTACATTGGAAAGGTAACAAAATATAACACATAACAAAAACTAAAAACTACTTCTATAGAAACTCAATAAGTGATCTCCTCTTCATAACCTGTTGGACGTAAAAAAATGAAATGGGTGGGATAAAACAATCAATAAGGGTTAAAAATAGAATAATAATGACTCAATAATAATTGAATCATAAATAACTTTTCATAGTCTATATGGAATGGCGAATAAATGAAAAACTCATGCCATTAATAAACTGAGACTGAAACTGCATCCATAGATTTTGTCATAGTGAAAAACTCATCGATGGTAATGAATGATAATGAATAAAGAGAATTAATATTAATTGGAAGTCATGTATCTAGAACATGATACCATAATACCATTAAAATGGTTTAGTTCTGTAGGTAGAAACCTGTCTGATTTTTTAGAAACAAACTCGAAGGGTTTGTCTCCAAACTGATTGTCTCATGAGACCTGTTGATGCATCGAGGGGATATTACAGGCCCTGCCCATCACTGCATTTCCAAATCATTCTTTATACATAGATTCAATAAAATAGAAATATGAATTTACATTATCCGTATAGAATAGAGGATAAAGATTCATCAACACTTCCACAGTTAAAATAACATTCAAAATAAATACCGTATGTAAAATGGTATACAACTTAGAAAATAATCATATCCATGATATTAGAATATGGATATTTAGTATAATTATAATTTCAAATAAAAATTTATCTCAAAAGTGCAGTAGGTACACCACATAATAATTATTAGGTGTACAATACAAAGTAAGTCACAATGAAATAGAAAATTGAGACAAAGTCCCTAACCACAATGTAATTAGTCGAATCATATGACCAAAACATAATAACCATAAAATTAATAATTGAATACCATAAATATAAATATAATAATGATATTATATGACAAATATCAGTACACATACAACACATTCAAGAAATAAGTGGAGAACATTAGAAATCTCAAAGAAATGAAGGTGAGATGAGAAAACCCCTTACAAACATTTTGGGATGGTAACAAGTGTTCTTGTGAGGGCTTAATGAGAGGTAAATGGGTATCCCATTATTTATATATCATAAGGGAAGTATTGGGGAGGTGTGAAAACATACCCCATCATTAGGAATTAAAAATAAAATGGTGCAACATAGGAGAAATTCTTGAACAAAAGTGAGAGAGAGGATCCCTTACCTTATGCTCGAAGGTGTTCTTGATTGTTCTTAACGACCTGAATAATCAAATTTAGCATCATTAATTAATATTTCCATAACCTCATAAACATTTAATTGATTTTTTATAACCTTATTAGGTTCATTAATGGCCTTTTTTATTGGTTTAAGAGATTCAATTTTATTGTTCGGGTTCGATTGTTTACTTGGTTTTAATGACCAGTTACCTTATATTCATGTCTGTATAAACATGTAAGATGAAAGTGGTTGTCCAGAATTGAATTTATATGCTATTAGTGAACATCCAGGAGATTAAATGGTTTTAAATTTAATTTGGTTACTTAGAGTGAAGTTTAATTATAATATAAAACCACAGTGACAACTGTTTTTGTTAATCGGTGAGTTTGATTTCAAAGAACATGTTTTTCTTTATAACTTAATATCATTTGTATAAAAGGATTACAGAATAAAAAATAGGATATAATACATATAATAATCTGGTTCAACCATAACACAAATGGTTTCATGACCAAAATTAAAGATGATAATAGAAATTGATAAACCGTTGTCCTTGAATGTGCTAAATTAGAAAATCTCAAACGGTGCTTTCATTTCTTTTAAATAAAAGGTGGGGAAAGGAGAGAAGATAATTAATTATCACATTATCATAAAAAAACTCCACTACATGTATGTTATTGGAGTTATCATACTATTTGCGTTAAGGGAGGTGAGGAAAGAAAAAAAAAGAAAATAACTTAAAAGAAATGAAGGAATTGGAAAGAGGAATTTACCTCTTGAGGCTTCCTCATTTTTGAACGTATTAAGGGGATAGGTTTTGGTATTTTGAAAAGGATAAGGGATTTTGGAAGTGGGGGAGGATCTTGGGGAGATATTTTTGTAGAATATTGGCAGGGCACAATGCTTGAGAGTAGTGAGGAGAAGAGGGAGTGAGGGGGGTTTTTATAGTGGAGGAGAGAAGGGTTTTTATAATGTTATAATCATTAGTTTATTATTTTCCCTCAATACCATAAATAGTGATGATTCCCTGATCAAAAAACAGTAAAAAATGCATGTGAATTCGAAATAGTTGGGCTTACATCAGCAGATCATCATCAATGACTCAATAAATCCATTATTTAGCATTTATCGTAAATTATCGTATTTTACTATTCATAAGAAATTCAAGTATTTCAGAAAAATCTCAAAAATTCACCCTAATAATTTTTCAATGTGTAGAATCCAAAAATGAAATCCATTTTTCAAAAATAGTTTTCTAAATATGATTATTTTAATATTTAATTAAATTATATTTTATTATGAAAAACTAGTTTTAAAACATTCATTTGGTTATTCTAAAAAATAGGTATATCGTACTTTCAACATGAATATTATTTATATATTATCATAGGTAAGGTTAATATTCATTAGGGTATATAAATATTCAAAATGGTATGTTACCATTCCTAAGGGTAGGTTACTATTCACCAAAAAATAAGTTTTTCTTATCAAACTCCAAATAACTTACTGATTGCAACCGTGTATGTCAGATTTTCAAAATTCAAAACACACAAGTGGAAAATTTAAGTTCAATAGCTTGGGTATGACTATATCCAAAATAATCAAGTGTTCTTTCAAAGAAACTCAGTGTTTTATGAAATATAGGCTACGTCTAGAATGTATTTAAGAGAAACATACCATAAAATGTTTGGGGTGTTACATTATTCCCTCCTTTGGAAATTTCTTCCTCGAAATTTTATGTATAAAGACCACCAAAAAGATGTGGTTGGTTCTTCTTCATAACATCCTCAGGTTCCCATGTTTCTTCCTCTATATTCTAGTTTCTCCAAAGAACCTTTACTAGACGAGTTTTCCGATTTCTCAATACATGCTCCCTTATGTCAAGAATCTCGATAGGCTGTTCATAGTATGACAAACCAGGTTCTAGTTCTATTTCTTCATAGGTGAGTACATGCATTGGTTTTGGAATGTATTTCTTCAACAATGAAACATGGAACACATCATGAACTTTGGATAGACTTGGCGACATTACTGAATGGTAAGCTACAACTCTGATTATTTCTAGAATTTCAAATGGTCTGATGTACCTTGGGCCTAGTTTCCCTTTCTTACCAAACCTTAAGACACCCTTCCATGAAGATACTTTCAGAAAGACATGATATCCCACTTGTAATTCAAAGTCTTTTCTCTGGTTGTCCGCATAACTCTTCTACCTACTTTGGGCTGCTTTAATATGGGCTTGAATTGTATTTACCTTTGCCATGGTCTCTTCAATAAGTTCTAGGCCTGTAAGTTTTCTCTTTCCAACTTCATCCCAACATGTTGGAGTTCAACATCCTTTCCCATATAATGCTTCATATGGATCTGTTTGAATACTAGAATGGAAACTATTATTGTAGTAAAATTCCACCAAAGACAAGTATTGATCCCACACACCTTGAAATTCAAGAGAGCATGATCTCAGAATGTCTTCCAGAGTTTGAATAGTCCTTTTAGACTGTCTATCAGTTTGGGGGTGGTAAACAGTACTCATATGAAGCTTAGTATCCAAATACTTCTAGAGACTTTTCTAGAATTTTGATGTAAACCTGGGATCTCGATCAGACACAATCGATATAGATGAACCATGAAGTCTTAAAACATCATTAATATAAAGTCTTACTAGACGCTCAAGTGGGAAATCCTCTCTTATAGTAAGGAAATGTGCTGATTTTGTGATACAATCTACAATTACCCATATTGCATCATTCCTTCTAGGTGTACCTTGTAGTCCCATAAAAAATCCATCGTAATGTCATCCCACTTCCACATAGGAATAGGTAGAGGTTGAATCACCCCTCTAGGATGTTGTCTCTCTACCTTCACTTATTGAAAAACTAGACACCTTGACATGTAGTCAGCAATTTCTCACTTCATATTATCCCACTAAAAATATTCCTTCTAATATCTATAAAACCTTGTGCTACTCGGGTGTATAGAGAAATTTGAGCTATGAGCATTGTCTAATAGTTCCCCTTTCAACTCTAGTACTGATGGAATTCATAACCTCTTCCCAAGTTTTAGAACTCCTTCCTCATACACGAATTCTGCCAATCTCCCATCCTTAATAGCATTAATTTTCTTGTGCATATTCTCATCATCAGATTGAGATATTTTTATCTTCTCTAGTAAAGATGGTTTAGTAATCATTTTAAAGAGGAAATATGTTTTCCCTTGCTTAACAATTACTATATTGATATTTATTAGATAAAAAAATATAGGATCTCTCTCAATCATCATTTGAGTCAGAAGTCCATGATCTTTCCTGATTAATGCATCTGCCACCTTATTTGCCTTTCCTGGGTGGTAGTGTATTGAGAAATCATAACCTTCAAGTAACTCGAGCCATCTCCTTTGCCTCATGTTAAGTTCTTTTTGCGTGAAAATGTATTTCAAACTCTTGTGGTCTATATAAATCTCAAATCTTTCTCCGTAGAGATAATGTATCCATATTTTCAGAGCAAAGATTACAGCTGCTAACTCAAGATAATGAGTTGGATAATTTTACTCATGAGTCTTCAACTGTCTTAATGCATAAGCAACAATTTTATCATTTTTTATAAGGACTCAACCCAGTCCATTCTTTGATGCATCACTGTATATCAAAAATTTCTCATTTCCAGATGGAAGAGTCAAAATTGGAGAATTGACCAGTCTTCTTTTCAATTCTTTAAAGCATGATGTATGTTCTTTTATCCATACAAACTTAACCCCTTTATGTGTGATATTGGTTAGCAGGTTAGACAATCGGGTGGAAGTTTGAATGAAATGATGATAGTAACCTGCTAAGCCAATAAAACTATGTACCTCGATTATGTTTGTTAGGGTGGACCATTCTTGGATTGCCTTTGTCTTCATCAGATCAACTAATATTTCATCCTTATAGACAATATGGACAATAAAAGAAATTGGTTGAATCCAGAATTCACACTTACTAAGCTTCCCATATAATTCAGTTATTCTAAGAGTTTTCAAAATAATTCGCAAGTGATTCTCATGGTCTTCATAGATTTTTGAGTATACCGGGATATCATCGATGAATACCACAAAAAGTTATCAATATATTCCTTGAAAACTATATTAATTAAATCCATGAAAATAGAGGGTGCATTAGTCAGTACAAAAGGCATCACTGTAAACTCATAATGCCCATACCTAGTTAGAAATTCTTTCTTAGGAATATCTTCCTTCCTCCCATGCAACTGATGATATCTGGATCGAAGGTCGATATTTGAAAAGTATTGAGCTCCATGAATTTGAACAATTGAATTATCAATCTGGGTCATAGGATAATTATTCTTTATTGTAATAGCATTGATTTCCCTATAATCATTGCATATCCTCATGGATCCAACTTTATTGATGACAAAGTGGATAGGGGCTCCCCATAGAGAAACACTAGTTCTAATAAATATTTTTAACTCAAATCCTCCAGTTTTTTCTTTATCTCCACTAATTCCAGAGTTTCCATTCTATAGGGATTATTTGATATAGGTCTTTCACTAGGAATTAAATCAATATATAACTCAACTTCCCACTCTAGGGGATGTCCAGGTAAATCCTCTGGAAATACATCAATGTATTCTTGCACTATATGAACATCTTCATTTTGAAGTTTTCTTTCCTCACCCATAGATATTGTTTTATCTTCCTCTACAAGTATTACATTTAGTAGAGCTATTGGGGGAGGATCTAGATAAGAATCAGGTGATAGGGTTTCTTCTCTAAAGATAAGGGATTCTACACCATTTTCAAAAATTGTTACTTCCTTCTTCTTATAATTGATATTCACATCATAATTTGATAGCCAATTAATACTGAGAATTATATCAAAGTCAATCATTGGTATCATGATAAGGTTAGAAACTAAATAAAGTTTATTTGTCATGAGGGGGATTAGTTGACATGCCTTTGTTGCAATGATTCATCCCTTAGGAGTTTTGACAGATAAATCCTTTATTAAATCAAATTGGACATGTCTAATTTTCTTGGAAAACTAGGAAGATATAAATTAATGTGATGATCTAGAGAACATGATCCTCAGACCAGTTGGTGAGGAATCCTTAGGTGCATCTAGGAGACCCAAGATCAAATCTAGGCGGATGCTAATTTCCAGGTACTATAGAAGCACTCTAGCAAGTATTGTAACAGGAACTGTGCAGAACTGTAGCAGGTACTGTAGCAGGAACTGGTGCATGCACTATTTGGCATTGTAGCAGCTGGGAATATTCCCCCATTTGGGCCTTCGGGCCACCGATTTGGTCCTCGAGTCCTTTAAGACCTTTGGACCACCCAGGCCTTCAGGTTAGTAAGGCCTTCAGGCCACCTCAAGGCCTTCAGGACACCTTAAGTACAGATGCAAACCCGAAAACCTACAAAGGAACAAACTTTAGAAGGAGGAGGAGTAAGGAGCTTTCACCATGGAAGAAGCTAAACAGATTGCAAGAATGAGAGGGTATGACACCTACCATCAGGACAAGCCTATACATGCACGGTAAAGTCTACCCGAATAGCCATGCGAAGGTGAAGAGCCAATTTCATGATGAAGATGCTGGGGAGGAGCAGCTCCAAGTAGTTAGTCTGAGTTGTATGTAATGTTTGAAAGCCTATGGGCAATGAATTACCCTAAGGCCTATGGGCCATGTAATACTTATGCCCATGAGCCTTGTAAGTGTTCCACCTCACCCCTTGAAAGGTGGATTATCAAAATTCAATAAAAAATTAAGGCCTTCGGGCCATTAAAGGAGCGATGATCTAGAATCAAATAAAGTGTTGGCTAAGTTTGAGGAAACAATTAAAGTACCTTCCACCATATCATTAGGAACTTCAAACTCCACAGTTGTAATCGCATAAGCTCTCCCATGATCTCATGGAATTTTTTGAGGAAAGATTCCCTAGTGCTCAGGACACTCATTTTCATAGTATCCCAAATCTCTACAATTGTAGCAATGAATCTCATTGAATTGTTTCTTTCCCTTTCATTCATTAGATTGATGACCCTTTTCTCCACACTTATAACTCACTCCCATGCCTTTCAAGCATTTCCTAAGACGATTATTTCCATAGTTCTCACATAATGGGAGTTGCTTTATTCCTTTGTTCTTCTTTGGCATGTCACCTTTTATTTGGTTATCAGAGTACCACTTATTATCTTGGTTTCCCTTGAAAAAAATTTGATCTAGAAAATTCCTTCTTTGTTTTGATTTCACTTGATACAATTTCATCATATGATGAAAATGTTTGAGAAGCCAGTTCCCTTCGAAGAATTGTCTTAAGACCTTCAAATAAATGATCAATATTGTCTTCCGTGTCACGTACATAATATATGGAATACCCGACTTTCCTTGTGAATGTAGCCTCATACTCTACAACACTATCTTCTTCCCTTTGTATTAATCCAAGAAATTTCCTCTTCATTTCGGTTTGTTGCTCACGAGGGAAATATTTTTCAAAGAATATTTCCTTAAAAGTCCTCCATTACATATCTTCTATTTCTTCTTCCTCCATGGTATCTTGGATCAAAGACCACCATTGATCTACGTCACCCTTGAGACAATATACTACTAGCACTACCTTTTCATTTTCATTACATCTTAACGCCATGAATATCTTTTCAAGGGACTTTATCTACTGCTCAACCACCATCGTATTAGTAGTCCCACTAAAAGATAATGACTTCTTCCATATGAAATAATACAACACAGGTGTTTCATGGTTATTCATCATGACCTGAGTTAGTTGTCCCAATATGGTCATAATCTGATCTACTCCGACATTGACTGTGTTGACTTGATCAGTGGGGAAATCCCTACATTTTCCTTCTTCCATTAGGTTCCATTTATAAATAATGGCATACACTATATTATCTTATGAAACTAAAATAGAAAATCAGTTAACATAGATTTAAATTCTATTCATAGGTAATCTCATAAACATGGTTTCTCAATGAAAAAATTTACACTGAAATTCTTTATAATGGCTTGTAAAGAAAATGTGAATTATCCTAAGCATATCCCATGGGAGTTTCAATACAAAGAGTGCAGCAAGGCCCGTTGTCATGTACCATGATACCCTGAGTCAAGACCGAAACTCCTTGTCAGAGTTTTCACTCCTAGGTACATATGTTCCAGAGCCACCTCTACCTGTTTGTATCTAGATAGGGATGTATTTGATAAAAATATCCACATAATATATTAATTACCAAAATAATAGAAATTTCTTGTATTTTTGTCCTCAAATACTACCTTAGGACTTTGTTCCCTAATCTATATTTTCTAATATAGTTTCCAAGGTTCCTACTAAACTTCCTCTGATACCAACTGTAACACCCCGACCCCTCTAGACTGGAGACGGTACATTACTAGGTACATTGGCATGGTTAAAAGGAATAAAATCCTAAAAGAATGATCATTTTAGTAGTATTGAAGAAACTAGATACATAGATGTAACTCAAATTACATTGGAAAGGTAAAAAAATACAACACATAACAAAAACTAAAAACTGCTTCCAAAGAAACTCAATAAGTGATCTCCTCTTCATAACCTGTTGGAGGTAAAAAAATGAAAGGTGTGATCACAAACACTTAATAAGGGTTAAAAATAGAAGAATCATGAATAAATAATAATTTAATCATAAATAACTTGGCATAGTCAATATGGCATGGTGAATAAATGAAAAACTCACGCCATTAATAAACTGAGAATGAAACTGAATCCATAGATTTTGTCGTAGTGAAAACCTCATGGATAGTAATAACTGATAATGAATAAAGAGAATGCATATTAATTGGAAGTTATGTATCTGGCACATGATACCATAATATCGTTAAAACAATTTAGTTTTGTGGGTAGAAACCCGTCTGATTTTTTCGAAACAAACTCGAAGGGTTTGTCGCCAAACTGATTGTCTCATGAGACCTGTCGATGCATCGAGGGGCTATAGAGGGCCCCACCCATCACTGCATGCCCAAATAATTCTTTATACATAGATTCAATAAAATAGAAATATTCATTGACATTATCCATATAGAATAGAGGATACAGATTCATCAACACTTCCATAGTTAAAACAACACTCAAAATAAATACCGTATGTAAAATGGTATACGAATTAGACAATAATCATATCCATGATATGATAATATGGATATTTAATAGAATTATAATTTAAAATAAAATGTGATCTCAAATGGGAAGTAGTCACACCACATAAGAATTATCAGGTGCACAATAAAAAGTAAGTCACAACGAAATAGAAAATTGAGAAAAAGTCCCATGCCATAATGCAATCAGTTGAATCATATGACCAAAACATAATAACCATAAAATGAATCATTGAATACCATGAATATAAAGAGAATCATGATATTTTTTTTACTCCTCCAAATCCATTTTTAATTTTTTGAAAACAATTTTAAGGTAAAGTGTGAAACTTTACAAAATTTCAAGACAACATTGAAATACCACAAAACCAAAAACAACCATCACTGCGTGCCAAAGTAAAAAATTTGAAATTCAAAGCACATAAACTAAATTTCCATGAATTGAGAACCGCACTGTGCCTGCTTGATTCCAGAAACACCTAAACACTGACATGAGGGTCACAACTTGTCTATATCATCGATGCCATCATTGCTCCACCAGCGCCACCGTCGTCAACATCACACCATCGTTAAATTTAAATAAAAAACTACCATCATTGTTGTTCGAACACCATCATTGTCATTCAAGAACCATCATCACCATTCGAGCACCATCGTCTCCATTTTACCATGCTGGATGTGCCTTCTGGAGGCCAATGACCACTCAAATATCACGTCCCAAACCCTCCATGAAGACCTCCACACCATGACGACTTGGTAGGAGCATTAGACCAGGATGGAAGAGCAGAGTATGAGTGGAAGAAAGCCTCGCTGGAGTACAATCCCAATGACTACGATTCTAGTGACCACCATCCAAACGTTGGATGTCGAAGACCATCGACCCACCATAAAACACCATCACGTTGCCCTCGTCCTCCAATTGACAACATGCCAAAAATAAATACACGAGCTGATTTTCAGAGTAAACACAATTCAAGACAAATGCCTTGGGTAAAACTGAAACTAATCAGATCCGTCGACGTAATCTGTATCCCTCCTTGTATCAACGTCTCTTGCCATTAGGAACAACATCCCACAGAAAAACCACATAACGAAACACACTAGAAAACAACCAAAAAAACCAAAATAAATGGTATGTAATCCAGAAGTGGACTGTAAGATAACCCCAGATAGAAACATCAAATATATAGAAGAATGAAAATAATCCCAAAAGACAAGCAACACCAGCAAGAAAGGCATAGAGATCTCCACCGAACCCCCTCCAACACCATCCCAAGTTTTCCCAACACCCTCATCGATCTCGACCAAGTGGGGTTGATCTCGATGGGTTGAACAACAAGGGAAGTGGAGAGGAAGAACACCGAACACCCTCTCCACAACCGACCCAAACTGCCTGAATCGACCACACATAGACCCAAAAATGGAGGTCTGATGCGCAGGGTAAGGTGAAAAGAGGGGAGGAGAAAGGAAGATGATATTACACTGACAAAAATCACTATGAAATCAGGGGAGGATAAGTCCTAAAGGAAAGAGAGTACTAGAGAATCGCTGTCGGAGCAGGAAGAAGGTAGGAGGAGGTGGAAGGAAGGAGGAAGAGAGGATATCAGAAGCATCGTCGATCCTACGACAAAGGTTTTTAGGATGAAACCCTACGCGGCGCGGAGCAGGGGGAGCGCCGGGAGAGAAAGGAGAAATCACTCCGTTATTTTCAAGAGAATCATGATATTATATGACAAATGGAAGTACACATACACCACATTCAATAAATAATTGGCAAACATTATAAATCTCACGGAAATGAAGGTGATATGAAAAAACCCCTTACAAACATTTCAACATGGTAACAAGTGTTCTTGTGAGGGATTAATGAGAGGTAAAGGGGTATACCATTATTTATATATCATAAGTTCAGTATGGGGGAGGTGAAGAAACATACCCCATCATTAGGAATTAAAAATAAAAGGGAACAACATAGGGGGAATTCTTGAACAAAAGTGAGAGAGAAGATCCCTTACCTTATGCTCGAAGGTGTTCTTGATTATTCTTAACGACCTAAATAATAAAATTTAGCTTCATTAATTAATATTTTCAGAACCTCATAAACATTTAATTGATATTTTATAACCTTATTGGGTTCATTAATGGACTTTTTTATGGGTTTAAGAGATTCAATTTTATTGTTCGGGCTCGTTTGTTTACTTGGTTTTAATGACCGGTTCGCTTATATTAATGTTTGGATGAACATGTAAGATGAAAGTGGTTATCCAGAATTGAAGTTATATGCTATTATTTAACATCCAAGAGATTTCATGGCTTTAAATTTAATTTGGTTACTTTGAGTGAAGTCAAATTATTATATAAAACCATAGTGACAACCGTTTTTGTTAATAAGTGGGTTTGATTACAAAGAACATGTTTTTATTTATAACTTAATACCATTTGTACCAAAGGATTACAGAACCAAAAATAGAATATATTACATATAATAATCTGGTTCAACCATAACACAAATGGTTTCATGTCTATAATTAAATATGGTAATAGAAATTGATAAACCGTTGTCCTTGAATGTGCTAAATTATCACATCTCAAATGGTGCTTTCATTTCCTTCAAATAAAAGGCGGGGAAAGGAGAGAAGATAAAGAAATATCCCATTAGCATAAAAAAATTATATTACATGTATGTTACTAGATTTATCATACTATTTGGTTGAAGGTAGGTGAGGAAAGAAACAAAAAGAAAAGAACTTAAAATAAATGAAGGAATTGAAAAGAGTAATTTACCTCTTGAGACTTCCTCCTTTGAGAACCTCTTAAGAGGAGAGGTTTTGGTATTTTGAAGAGGCTAGGGGATTTTAGACATGGGGGAGGATCTTGGAGAGAGATTTGGACAGAATATTGGCAAGGCATAGGGATTGAAATTAGTGAAGAGAAGAGGGTGTGAGGGGGGGGGGGGGGTTATAGTGGAGAAGAGGAGGGTTTTCATAATATTATAATCATTAGTTTATTATTTTTCCTCAAGACCAGTAATAGTGATGATTCCATGACAAAAAATAGTAATAAATGCATGTAAATTTGGACCAATTGTTATTACATCATAAGATCATCATCAATGACTCAATAAATCCATTATTTAGCATTTATCGTAAATTATCGTATTTTATTATTCATAAAAAATTCAAGTAATTCAGAAAAATCTCAAAAATTCACCCTAACAACTTTTCAAAGTGTAGATCCCAAAAATGAAATCCATATTTCAAAAGTAATTTTCTAAATATGATTATTTTAATATTTAATTAAAATCATAATTTATTATCAAAAACTAGTTTTAAAACATTTATTTACTTATTCTAAAATATAGGTATATCGTACTTTCAACTAGAATATTATTTATATATTATCATAGGTAAGGTTACTATTCATTAAGGTATATCAATATTTATAAGGTTATGTTACTATTCACCAAAAAAATAAGTTTTTCTTATCAAAATCTAAATAACTTATTGATTGCAACAATGTATGTCAGATTTTCGAAATTCAAAACACACAAGTGGAAAATTTAAGTTCAATGGCATGGATATGACTATCTCCTAAATCACCAAGTGTTTTTTCAAAGAAACGTAGTACTTTATGAAATATAGGCTATGACTAGAATGTATTTAATATAAACATAACATAAAATGTTTGGGGTGTTACTTTATTCCCTCCTTCGGAAATTTCAGCCTCAAAATTTTATGTATAAAGCCTACCAAAAATATGTGGGTGGTTCTTCTTCATACCATCCTCAGGTTCCCATGTTGCTTCCTCCATATTCAGGTTTCTCCAAATATCCATTACTAGATGAGTTGTCCGATTTCTCAATACCTGCTCCCTTGTGTCAAGAATCCCGATAGGCTCTTCACAGTATGAAAAATCAGGTTTTAGTTCTATTTCTTCATAGGTGAGTACATGAATTGGGTCTGGAATGTATTTATTCAACAATTAGACATGGAACACATCATGAACTTTGGAGATATTTGGAGACATTGCTAAATGGTAAGCTAAAACTCTGATTCTTTCCATAATTTCAAATGGTCCGATGTACCTTGGGCTTAATTTCCCTTTCTTACCGAACCTTAATACACCCTTACATGGAGATACTTTCAGAAAGACATGATCTACCACTTGGAATTCCAAGTCTTTTCTCCAGTTTTCAACATAACTCTTCTTCCTACTTTAGGATTCTTTAATATGGGATTGAATTGTCTTTACCTTTTCCATGGCGTCTTCAATAATTTATGGGCCTATAAGTTTTCTCTCACCAAATTTGTCCCAACATGTTGGAGTTCAACATCTTTTTCTATATAATGATTCATATGAAGCCATTTGAATACTAGAATAGAAACTATTATTGTAGGAAAATTACAACAAAGGAAAGTATTGATCCCACATACCTTGAAATTCAATAGAGCATGATCTCAACATGTCTTCTAGAGTTTGAATAGTCCTTTCAGACTGTCCATAAGTTTGGGGGTGGTAAATAGTACTCATATGAAGCTCAGTATCCAAAGCCTTTTGGAGACTTTTCCATAATTTTGATGTAAATCAGGGATCTAGATCGGACACAATCGATACAGGTGCACCATGAAGTCTTACAACTTCATTAATATAAAGTCTTTCCAAGAACTCAAGTGGAAAATCCTCTCTTATAGAAAGAAAGTGTGCTGATTTTTTGAGACAATCAACAATTACGCATATTTCATCATTCCTTCTTGGTGTCATTGGTAGTCATGTGAAAAAATCCATCATAATTTCATTCCACTTCCACATAGGGATAGGTAGAGGTTGCATCAACTCTCTTTGATGTTGTCTCTCTGCCTTCACTTGCTGACAAACTAGACACCTTGGCATGTAGTCAGCAATTTCTCACTTCATATTATCCCACCAAAAATATTCCTTCTAGATCTTTATATATCTTTGTGATACCTAGGTGTATTGAGAAATTTGAGCTACGAGCATCATCTAATAGTTCCCCTTTCAACTCAGGTACTAATAGAATGCATAACCTCTTCCCAAATTTCATAACTCCTTCCTCATACATAAATTATTCCAATCTCCCATCCTTAAAAGCATTAATTTTTTTTGTGAAAATTCTCATCATCAGATTGAGAGATTTTTATCTTCTCCAGTAAAGATGGTTTAGCAATCATTTGAAATAGGAAAGATGTTTCCCATTCCTTAAAAATTCCCATACATATCTTTAGTAGATCCAAAAATATAGGATCTCTCTCAATCCTCATTTGAGTCATAAGTCCATGATCTTTCCTACTTAATGCATTTTCCACCTTGTTTTCCTTTCCTAGGTGGTAGTGTATTGAACAATTGTAATCTTTGAGTAACTTGATCCATATTTTTTTGCCTCATGTTGAGTTATTTTTGTGTGAAAATGTATTTCAAACTCTTGTGGTCCGTATAAATCTCACATATTTCTCCATTGAGATAATGCCTCCATATTTTCAAAGAAAAGATTATGACTGCTAACTCAAGATCATGAGTTGGATAATTTTTCTCATGAGTCTTCAACTGTCTTGATGTATAATAAATAACCTTATCATTTTTCATAAGGAAACAACCCAGTCTATTCTTTGATGCATCGTTGTATATCAAAAATCACCCATTTCCAGATAGAAGAGTCAAAATTGAAGCATTGACTAGTCTTATTTTCAATTATTCAAATAATTATATAAATTATTTTGTCCATACAAACTTTACACCTTTACATGTGATCTCGGTTAGCGGGTTAGCCAGTTGGGTGAAATTCTGAAAAAAACGCCGATACTAACCTGCTAAGCCAATAAAACTGCATACCGCAGTTATGTTTATTGTGTGGTCTATTCTTGGATTTCCTTTGTCTTCATAGGATAAACTAATATTTCATCCTTAGAGAAAATATGTCAAAGAAAATAAACTAATTGAATCCCAAATTCACACTTTCTAAACTTCCCATATAATTCATTTCATCTAAGAGTTTTCAGAATAATTCGCAAGTGATTATCATGGTCTTCATAGATTTTTGATAATACCAGGATATCATCGATGAATACCACAAAAAATTTATCAAGATATTCCTTGAAAACTCTATTCATTAAATCCATGAAAACAGAGGGTACATTAGTCAGTCCAAAAGGCATCACTGTAAACTCGTAATGCCCATACTTGGTTCGAAATGCTGTCTTAAGAATATCTTCCTTCCTCACACGTAGCTGATGATATCTGGATCGAAATTCAATCTTCTAAAAGTATTGATATCCATGAATTTTATCAAATAAATCATCAATTAGGGGTAGAGGATACTTATTCTTTATTGTAATATCATTTATTCCCCTGTAATCAATGCATAGCCTCATGGATCCATCTTTCTTCTTGACAAAGAGGACAGGGGATCCTTATGGAGAAACACTAGGTTGAATAAATCATTTTAAATCAATTACTCTAGTTGTTTCTTTAGCTCCACTAATTCCACAATGGCCATTCTATAGGGATTATTTGATATAGGTCTTGCACCAAGAATTAAATCAATAGAGAACTCAACTTCCCACTCTAGAGGATGTCCAAGTAAATCCTCTAGAAATACATCAATGTATTCTTGAACTATATGCACATCTTCAATTTAAAGATTTATTTCCTCACCCAAAGATATTGGTTTATCTTCCTCTCCAAGTATTTCATTCAGTAGAGATACTAGGCATGGATCTAGATAAGAATCAGGTGGTGAGGTTTCTGCTCTAAAGATAAGTGATTCTACACCATTTTCAAAAATTGTAACTTCCTTCTTCTTACAATAGATCTTCACATCATAATTTTATATCCAATTCATACTGAGAATTATATCAAAGTAAATCATTGGTATGATGATAAGGATAGCAACTAAAGCATGTTTATGTGTCACGAGGGGGACTAGTTGACATGCCTTTGTTGCAATGATGCATCCCTTAGAAGTTTTGACTGATAAATCTTTTATTAAATCAAATTGGACATGTATAATTTTCTTGGAAAACTAGGAAGATATAAATGAATGTAATGATCCAGAATCAAATAAAGTGTTGGCTATGTTTGATGAAACAATTAAAGTACCTGCCACCACATCCTTAGGAACTTTAACCTCTATGGTTTTAATTGCATAAGCTCTTCCTTGATCTCGTGGCCTTTTCTAAGGAAAGTTTCCTTGGCTCTTAGGACACTTATTTTCATAGTGTCCCAACTATCTAAAATTGTAGCATTTAATGTCATTGAATTGTTTCTTCTCCTTTCATCCATTAGATTGATGACCCTTTTATCGACACGTATAGCAGACTCCCATGCCTTTCAATCATTTTTTGAGATGATTATTTCCACAATTATCACATAATGGGAATTGATTTGTTTCTTTGTTATTATTTGGCATGTCAACTTTTACTTGGTTATCATAGTACCACTTCTTATCTTGGTTTCCCTTGAAAAGAATTTGATCTAGAAAATTCCTTCTCTGTTTTGATTACACTTGATGCAATTTCATCATATGATGAAAATGTTTGAGAAGTCATTTACCTTCAAAGACGTGGATTAAGAACTTAAAAGAAATGATCAATATTGTCTTCTGTATCACATCTGTAATCTATGGAATACCTGGGTAGCCTTCTGAAGGTATCCTCATACTCTGCAACACTGTCTTCTTTCCTTTGCCTTAAGCCAAGGAATTTCCTCTTCATTTCGGTTTGTTTCTCAAGAGAGAAATATTTTTCGAAGAATATTTCATTAAAATTATTCTACTACATATCTTCTATTTCTTCTTCCTTTGTGGTATTTTGGATCAATGACCACCATTGATCTGCATCACCCTTGAGAAAATATACTACTAGCACTACCTTTTCATTTTCATTTCATCTTAACACCATGAATATCTTTTCAAGGGACATGATCCACTAATCATCCACCATAGGATTTGTAGTCCCACTAAAATAAGGGGGATTCTACCACATGAAATTATCCAACATAGGTGTAACATGGTTATTCGTCACAACCTGAGTAAGTTGTCACAATATGGTCATAATATTATCTGCCACGACATTAACTGTGTTGACTTTCTCAGTGGGGAAATCCCTACTTTTTCCATGAGTATTGATTCCCCCTCTTCCATTAGGAAACATTTCTAAATAATGGAATACACTATATTAGTTTATGAATCTAAAATAGAAAATAACTTAACATATATTGAAATTCTATGCATAGGTAATCTCATAAATGTGGTTTCTTTGAGGAAAAATTTATATTAAACTCCTTCATAATGGATTGTAAAGAAAATGTGAATTATCATAAGCATATCTCCCGGGAGTGTCAATACCAAGAGTGCAGCAAGACCCCTTGTCATGTACCAGGATACCCCAGGTCAAGCCCGAAACTCCTTGTCAGAGTTTTCATTCCTAGTTATATCTGCTCCAGATCCACCTCTACCTGTTTATATCCAGACATGGATGTATTTGCTAGAAAGATCCACATAATCTATTCCTTACCAAAAATACCAGGTCATTCTTGTATGTTTTTCTTCAAATACTACCTTAGGACTTTGTTCCATAATATATATTTTCTAATCTAGTTTCCAAGGTTCCTACTAAACTTCCTCTGATACCAACTATAACACCCTGAACCCTCTAGACTGGAGCCTATGCATTACTAAGTACATTTTTATGGTTAGAAGGAATTAAATCCCAAATGAATGATTAGTTTAGTAGTATTGAATAAAATAGATACATAGATGTAACTCAAATTAAATTGGAAAGGCAACAAAATATAACACATAACAAAAACTAAAAACTGCTTCCATAGAAACTCAATAAGTGATCTCTTCTTCATAACCTGTTGGAGGTAAAAAAATGAAAGGGGTGAGCTCAAACGCTCAGTAAGGGTTAAAAATAGAAGAATCATGAATAAATAATAACTGAATCATAAATAACTTGGCATAGTCAATATGGCATGGTGAATAAATGAAAAACTCATTCCATTAATAAACTGAGAATGAAACTGAATCCATAGATTTTGTCATAGTGAAAACCTAATGGATAGTAATAACTGATAATGAATAAAGAGAATGATTATTAATTGTACATCATGTATCTAGCACATGACACCATAATACCATTAAAACAGTTTAGTTCTGTGGGTAGAAACCCGTCTGATTATTTGGAAATAAACTCGAAGGGTTTGTCGCCAAACTGATTGTCTCATGAGACCTGTTGATGCATCGAGAGGATATAACAGGCCCCACCAATCACTGAATTTCCAAATAATTATTTATACATAGATTCAATAAAATAGAAATATGCATTTACATTATCCATATAGAATAGAGGATATGGATTCATCAACACTTCCACAGTTAAAACAACATTCAAAATAAATACCGTATGTAAAATGGTATAAAACTTAGAAAATAATCATATCCATGATATGAGAATATGGATATTCAATAGAATTATAATTTCTAATAAAATTTGATCTCAAATGGGTAGTAGGTACACCACATAAGAATTATTAGGTGCACAATACAAAGTAAGTCACAATGAAATAGAAAATTGAGACAAAGTCCCTTACCACAATGTAATCAGTCGTATCATATGACCAAAACATAATAACCATAAAATGAATAATTTAATACCATGAATATGAAGAGAATAATGATATTATATGAAATATTGTGGTACATATATACCAAATTCAATAAATCAGTGACGAATATTAGAAATCTCACAGAAATAAAGGTGAGATGAGAAAACCCCTTACAGACATTTTAGCACGGTAATAAGTGTTCTTGTGAGGGATTAATGAGAGGTAAATGGGTATCCAATTATTTATATATCATAACGGAAGTATGGGGTAGGTGATAAAACATACCCCATAATTAGTAATTAAAAATAAAAGGGCACAACATAGGGGGAATTCTTGAACAAAAGTGAGAGAGAGGATCCCTTACAATATACTCGAAGGTGTTCTTGATTGTTCTTAATGACCTGAATAATCAAATTTAGATTCATTAATTAATATGTAAAGAAAATAATAAACATTTAATTTATATGTTATAACCTTATTAGGTTTATTAGTGGCCTTTTTGATGGGTTTAAGAGATTCAATTTTATTGTTTGGGCTCGTTTGTTTAATTGGTTTTAATGATTGGTTCTATTATATTCATTTTTGGATAAACATGTAAGATGAAAGTGGTTGTCCAGAATTGAAGTTATATGATATTAGTGAAAATCCAGGAGATTACATGGTTTTAAATTTAATTTGGTTACTTTGAGTGAATTTGAATTATTATATAAAACTATAGTGACAACCGTTTTTGTTAATCATTGGGTTTGATTACAAAGAACTTGTTTTTCTTTATAACTCAATACCATTTGTAAAAAAGGATTATAGAATAAAAAATAGGATATATTATATATAATAATCTATTTCAACCATAACACAAATGGTTTCATGACCAAAATTAAAGATGATAATATAAATTGATAAACCGTTGTCCTTGAATGTGCTAAATTAGCACATCTCACACGACACTTTTATTTCTTGAAAATAAAAGGTTAGGAAAGGAGAGAAGATAATGATATATAAAATTATCATAAAAAAAATTCTAGGACATGTATGTTATTGGAGTTATCATACTATTTGGGTGAAGGGAGTTAAGGAAAGAAACAAAAATAAAAGAACTTAAAAGAAATGAAAGAATTGGAAAGATGAATTTACCTCTTGAGACTTCCTCCTTTGAGAACCTCTTAAGGGGAGAGGTTTTGGTATTTTGAAGAGGCTAGAGGATTTTGGACATGGGGGAGGATCTTGAGGAGAGATTTGGGTAGAATATTGGAAAGACACAAGGCTATAGAGTAGTGAAGAAAAGAGAAAGTGAGGGGGGTTTTATAGTGGAGGAGAAGAGGGTTTTCATAATATTATAATCATTAATTTATTATTTTCCCTCAAGACCATCAATAGTGATGATTACATGACAAAAAATAGTAATAAATGCATGTGACTTCGAACCAATTGGGCTTAAATCTGCAGATCACCATCAATGACTTAATAAATCCATTATTTAGCATTTATGGTAAATTATCGTATTTTACCATTCATAAAAAATTCAAGTATTTCAGAAAAATATTAAAAATTTACGCTAACCATTTTTTGACATGTGGAATCCAAAAATGAAATCCATTTTTCAAAAATAATTTTATAAATATGATTATTATAACATTTAATTAAAATCATAATTTATTATCAAAAACTAGTTTTAAAACATTCATTTACTTATTCTAAAATATAGGCATGTCGTACTTTCAACTTGAATATTATTTATATATTATCATAGGTAAGGTTACTATTCATTAGGGTATATCACTATTCATAAGGGTATGTTACTATTCATAAGGGTAGGTTACTATTCACCAAAAAATAAGTTTTTATTATCGGACTCCAAATAACTTACTGATTGCAACCGTGTATATCAGATTTTCGAAATTCAAAACACACAAGTGGAAAATTTAAGTTCAATGGCTAGGCTATGAATATCTCCTAAATAACCAAGTGTTGTTTCAAAGAAACTCAGTGCTTTATGAAATATAATATATGACTAGAATGTATTTAAGAGAAACATACCATAAAATGTTTGGGGTGTTACAACTACCATCTTTATTATTTCTACTTGAGTAGGACAATTTTTCTCAAGGAACACACAGTTCGATGTCCAATACCACCTTCTACAAATGAAATTGAATTTAGGAAAACATGGTTCAATAATATTGTATTACTGAACAAAATTGATCCATTTTAACTAATATTTAACTTGAAAAAACCAAAAAAAATTGAACTAAATTCTACTAAAATGAATTGTACACTACAAGAAAAATTGATCATTATGATGGGATATTTGCAACGAATTATCTGTCCCTCACAAATAGTCTCTTAAAATGAGTTATTTATGATAGATGAATCTATCTGTTTCAAATATTGGTTAATTTCGGTGACATTTCCATTTTCATCACAAATAATTTTCCACACATTCACACCACAATGTGTGAGTATTATAAGTGATGAATAATAGCGATGATATCTTGTATCCATCACAAATTTTTTCATGTAAATCTTTTGTGAAGAATATAGATGTTTGTCGCAAAAGGTTTCCATGAAAGGATTTTGTGACAGGTTAAATTCCATCTCTATTAACCCATCACAAAAGTAACTTACCCTAAAATATGACACACTATATTCATCCTACCATATTATTCTCGACAACCCTACTATGCCGAATGACCCCCATCCGATGACCAGTGCCCGAAATTTCCAAAAAACACCCAACAAACCATTTTTTTGAAGATTTAGGATAATATCTTTTAGGTATGGACTATGCTTCCAAATTTCTTTATTATTTTTGTAATTTTCATTTAAATATTAAAAAAATTAGTATGGTCAAAACATAGTTCAATAAGTCTACCGGATTTTTATGGTTTATTTGATATTTAGGGTTTTTAGGATTTTATTATTTCTTATTTTGATGTCTATTGTCTTTTCATGAGTTAATTACAATTTATTTGAGTTATTTTCTTAATTTTTTGATGGAGTTTATTTAAATAGGTTTAATTGGTCAATTTTATAGAATGGTTATGGTGATATAATTTTTGATGAATTATGATAATTTTTGAAGTGTCATAGTGATGCTTAATTGGTCAATTGTCTCTTCTATCGTTGTTGCTGCATTTTTTTCATTTTTTCTACATAATTTAGTTTGGGAAAACCGTAGTTTAATATTTATTTTTATTTTTATGCTTTATTTGGTATTTAGGGTTGCTACAAAATTATTATTTCCTATTTTCATGTTTATTGGGTCTACGAGTTATTTTAATTGATTTATACATATTTTTATCATTGTTTAATTTTTAAATTTAATAAACTTTTCTGTTTAATATTTTTGGTTAATTAACATATATTTTTGATGTTCTAATTCCAAAAATTATGTACTTTTCATAAAATTCATAATAAAAAATTTAGAAATTTTACTTTTTAATTAAATCATGTACTATATCGGAAAACTATTTTTACTAAATAAAATGATTTTTTAACATAATATTTTCTTAATCATTTTTCATATCAATTACTAATTAAATGAGTGTTAATTTTTAATTTTTTGAACAATTTTTTTAATTATAATAATATTTTAACTGTTCAATTAAATTTATTTAGACAAAAATATATAATATATAAAAAATACAATTCTTTGGAAGATATACCTTTTTAACACAAACTGATTTTAATCACATATAACCATTAAATTCCTTCAACTAATTAATATGATAAAACATAACATTATTAATTAAAATATTAATTATAATAGGTAAGGAATTAAAATAATTCATCTTAGCCATGATTTTATTTATTGTTGGTTTCACTCTTTTAATTTTCTTATTCATATTTCACATTTTATTCTCATAATGTAGTAATGTTTATCTTGCACTGTAAAATATATTTTAGGTTAATACATGTATATTATTTGATGTATTTATATTAATTAATAAATATTGATATATATATATATATATATTACATTATGAAAAGTTAAAAAATTTGTAAGGTTTTTAATATATATATATATATATATATGTATGCACATGAACATGTGAATATATAAATATAAGTTTTAAAAAAAAATATAAGGTTTTTAATATAGATATATTTATATAAAAAAATGTAAGGTTTTTAATATATATATATATATATATATATATTAACATCTAAACATGTATATATAAACATTTTAAAAAATGTGTAAGGTTTATTATATATATATGTGTGTGTGTTTGTGTGTGTGTGTTAATATATATTTGATATGTATATTTGTTTAAAAAAGTGTCAAAATATATTTGATGTATTTATATTAATTAATAAATCATGATATATATATATAGTAATTATTAAAAACGTAATAATAATTTTAATAATTTTAATAATTAGTTATAATCATTAAATAATTTATTTTATTTTCATGCTTTATTTGGTATTTAGGGTTGCTTCAAAATTATTATTTCCCATTTGTGTGTTTATTGGGTCCTCTAGTTATTTCTCTTCATTATCCATTTGAGATATCCTCTTATACATTTATGGTAATTAGTGGTACTTAGTATTATTTAGTGTTAATTAGTGGTATATAGTAATACTTAGTATTTTTAGTAAAAATTAAAAGAAAAGTGAAAATGAAATAGGTCATCAAATTTCAAGTGACGAGCAATGGAAAATTTGGATTGCAAATGAAATAGGTCGTCAATTTACAGGTGATGATCAATGATAAATTTAGACATGGTTGGCACAAATTGGTTTCATCTCCTGATGATTTTAAAATTTATGATTTAAACCTTTTTAGTAATTTATATTATATCTTATTACTTTATATTAAAATATGCTAAAAATTAGCAGTAATTAGTGTTAATTGTTTCTAATTACCACTAATTACGACTAATTTTTAGTATAATTTAATATAAAGTAATAAAATATATTATAAATTACTAAAAAGGTGTAAATCATATAATTTCCAATATTTAAGTGATGAGAAATGACCAATTTATGCCAACCATGTCCAAATTTTTCATTAGGTTAGCAGAACCAGGGAAGATAGGACGTGACACATCGAGATAGTAGTCGTACATTCAGTATGCATCGATGACATATCGTATGTACTTTTTTTAATAATTTATATAACTTTAAATGTAAACTATTTATTTTATACTCATATAGGTAGTCAAACATCCTGATATTATAGATTTTGATGTTTATAAGAGGATGTACAATAGTCCTGTCACTGGAGTGATTATAGGTGGTTGCCACCGTTAGATTGTTTTCAGTATATTTTATTTGAGTTTTAAAATTAACCACAAATAATATTTTAATTATTTTAATTTTAAATTTCAATTGAAGGAGTCATATAAGACCGCAACTTCTCAGACGCAGGATGAGAATCAGGCTGAGACCAAGGATCAGGGCACTAGTATAGAGAGAGAGGGAGGAGGAACATAATCAACAACTTCTGAGAGATTAGTAGGTGTTAGACCATATGCGATGGCTTGTGTGTGGTGTTGGTATCAGGTTTCCTCTTCCAAACCCTTCTAGGGATCCTCCTCCACCTGATGATAACATTTCATGATTTTTAATTTTTGATGGTTGTTTTTAGGGATGATAAAACATATTATGTGTAAAAAGATTTATCAATGTTTTGGATGGTTATTTTTTTAAATTGTTTTGAATTTTGTAATTTTAATTATTTTTTGATATTATTTTAAAATAGAGAATTTGCGATGGAACATCTTTCCACCAAAAATGGTTATTTAACAAACCTTACGAGGGTTATTTGCAATAGATTTGATTTCCATCACAACTAAGAACTATTTGTAACTAGCCATCACAAATATCCTCATTTGTGACATGGTCTTCTGCGATGATGTATTTGCGATAGACTCTTATCACAGATTACTTTTTGCGATGGGTGTCCATCGTAAATACACCATCATAAAAAATTTAAATTCCAGCTGTGTTATCCCCACTAGAGCTAAACAAGAATTAATCAGACTAAAATGAACAAAAATGGATTGTTTTGGTATAGGTATATTCAAATTATTTTTGTTATCATTATATTGAGTCATGTTGGATCGGTTTTATTCAACTTAGTTCTGTTCATTTTTTTTTAATTTTGTATTGGTTTAACTAGGTTTGGATGAGTTGAGTTTGAGTAAGCATTGTTTAGGTTAATTTGGAACTTTTATATCCAATTCATTTTTTTGTTCATTTATGAATAAAACATATTAGTTCAGTTTAATTTGGGCCAATATGGTTTAGTTTAGCTTGGTACATTTCAATTCATGTCAATTTTAATTAGTTTATTTTGGATTGGTTCAAACTATAGATTTTTTTGTTCCTTAATTCACATCATATTTGGAAAGGTTGGTAAAATTTGATTTGGTTTGGTTCAGTTCAATTTTAATCATTTTTATTTCATTATATTTAGTTTAATTTGGTGTAGTTTAATTTAATACAATGTGATTTAGATTGTTTTAATACATGTTACAATTAATTTCATTTAAGGTTTGATTGTATTTAGTTTGATTCAATTTAATTTTATTCAGTTCTGGTTGGTTCCGGTCTACTAGGGTAAGTTTGTTCCCTTTTGATTCAATTTGGTTCTATAATGTTTGATTTGGTTTGGGTCAAACAAGGACAGTTAGGTTTATTTATATTTATTTTCATTATATTCACACTAGTTTAGTTAAAGTTTATAGTTTATTGGTTTATATGTTCATATTAAATGAATTTATTTACATGTTTATATGTTAATATTAATTAAAAATATGTACATGTTAATATAGTTTACAGTTTACATGTTTACTTATAAACAATTAATATGTTAACATGTTAATATAGTTTTCATTTTTTAATGTTTATATTATATTGTTATGTGAATCTATTTTTATGTTTGTATGTTAATATTAAGTTATACTATTTATACTATACAAAGTAAAAAAATTAATGATTATAAAAAACAGTTTAAACTATTTAACTATTTACATGTTAATGTAGTTTACATATTAACATATAAACATATAAATTGTTTACATTTTAATATGTAAAATATATTAATATTTAAAATATATTAATATGTAAACTCTTAGTTCATTAATACAGTTTATAGTTAATATGTAAACTGTTTAATGAACATATAAACTATATATAATTTTCAGTTTACAATTAATATATAAACTCTAAACTCTTTATAGTTTGATGAAAATTATAAATCATACACTACTTATAGTTTACATGTAAACTATAAACCATTTATATTTTATATATAAATTGTTCACAATTTTTATATCAATATAGTTTACTCAATAAAATACATTCATTCTAGAAATTCACACCTTATATATATTTTCATATAGATTTACAATATTGGGTACTCATGACTAGAATTCAAATATTAGTAATATTTTTGAGGTATTTTAGAGACCCGTTTTACCCAAATATAGCCCTTTATTTGTAAAATTTAAGATCATGTCCATTATATTAAATCCAACACACCCAAGAGGCATGAAAATATAACAAAAAACAGACCAAACAGATTTAAATCAATAAATTTTAGCAACATAAACTACACATATATAGTTTCAAACATGTTTATCTAAAAATAGGAGACCTAAAGATAACCCAAGTGATTGGGAATCAATCTTGCATCAATTTTTCACTAATGGAAAGGATTTATGAGCTTAAAACCCATTATTTAAAATTTATACCATCTTTAATTGGCACACTAAACACATGGTAAACATAGGAAATAAACCATGGAAGTGTGAATAATTCTCAAGGACATATGATCAAGGTTAGAGGGGAAATTTAAACTTTAATTTTAGGTACAAATCCCTATTTTAGTAAGATATAATTCATGTAAATTATTTCTTAAACCATCTATTTTTAATTAAAAGTGATCCAAATTAGGGGAATCACATAAACACTCTATGGAGGAGTCAAGAAGACTTAAGAAAAGTAGGAAATCTATGAATTCAAGGGAAAATTAAGGGTTTATAGTAAAGGGAATTCATTCAAAAGCATGTTTTCATAAATTTCGAGCACATAAAATAGAGGTAATGATTGGACATGCCTTTGAGAGACCCTGATATCATTAAACATGTTTGAAATACTATATTTAAGGGGAATTTATAGCCAAATTTTCTTAGAAAAATGAGCATCAACCTCATATCTATTTGGATCAATCATGTCAATTTAGTTTGATTTGGGATGAGTCATATCAATTTTATTAGGGATGGGTCAGTTCTTCCTTGGTACAATTGGTTCATGCCAATTTTTTTTTTGTTTTTTTACAATTTAATTCAATTTAATTCAGTTTTATTTGATTCATGTAGAGTAATGTTAGGTGTAATAGGTTTGATTTTTTTTATTTCAGTTGTGTTGGTGTTTAATTAAACTAAATTAGACATAAAAAATACATAGTTTCCCTCATGATTCTGTATATTAGTCTACCCCAAAGTGTGCATGTACTTCATAACACCATTTTTTTGTTTCTAATGAATCCTAAAAAAGGAAATTAAATAATATGAAAAAAATATCAATACAGACCATAGTCCTATAATTTTCAATAAAAACCCCTTAAATTTTAATAATACCTTAAAATTTTTACTCTTATAGTAAGAAATCATTTCCTAGTATTGTGTAACTAGACAATCATTGATAGTTGGTATATCCTCTAACTTAGTGTCAATTATATTGGTCCAACCAATATATAACTCATTCTTCTATGATCTCCATAGTTCCCCTAATTTCATCAATTGTTCTTCTTTCACAGTTTGACCATTACAAAAGTTAAAGCAAAGCTACAACAATACTAGAAAAACCATTTATATTCATAGACCTATAGACATGATAAAGCTTGCATGTGACTATATATAGACACATATACATGGTCATTAGACAAGAATGGCTATATGTGGTCATATCTCCATAATAAATTTATCTTGTGGATATATGTGGTAGGATTTATGGATATAGATATGGGATAAAATTCATGTAGATATATTTTGGACTATAGCCATAGGAAATTTTTTCCTGTGGATATAGTTGGTTGGGTTTTTTAGATATAATAATGGGACAAATCATTTCATGGCTATTTATCTCATATTACCATGAGTTTTATTTCTTGCAGAAATATGGTCCAATAAAACCCCCCAACCTATTTCCCATTTATGCTCACCTTTTCTTCATTAATCTATGCCCTACCCCCTCTTACATACCCTTTATTGAGTGATACCTCTTCTACCCACTTCATCACATGATCCCTCTTCCATTTAGTTAATCAATCAAACCCTACTCCTTCCATGAGCATGACCACACATGTACAACACATCATAATGTAATCAACCTATAATTACATGATTTATAATAAGGTTTAAACTTTATTACATTACTAAGATATTTTAGGTTTAGAGTTTTAGAGAATTAGAAAAACTATTACATAACATAGTGTACATTTTCACACAGTGTACATTTTCCCCCTCAAAAATAGGTTTATATGTTTACGCTCTTGTTTCATTCATGACACTTTTTATTCATTTAGGACATGTCAACATTAAACTTGATATAATTAATACACATCTTTAAAATCCATGAAAAACATTCTAAAATGTGGGATGATCAAAACTAAGCTTAGTAAGGGATATATTATAAACAATTGGGGAAGGGAAATTACAAAACTGTAAAGAAACACACAAACACACACATGCAGGAAGTTGAGGAGATTCAAACCTGAGAAATCCACGAAACCCCATAGGTTCATTTACCATGAAGCTAGGACATAGGGGTGAATCTTAGTAATGGATATAAAAATAAAGTAAACCCATTAGTCTTATTAAAAATTCATTAAAACCTCAAAGGAATTTTTCCTATTTACATAATAAACTTTGAGCTTAAAATAATCATTACTTTCTCATGAAATCAACTTCAAATCCCAATGTTTTCATAAAAAAAATTTGTATGAAAGTTTAAATGAAAAATTATAATAAATAAAGTTACTTATTAAAACATAAGAACTCACAAAAACAAACCTATCACCTTTTGAAGATCATAAACTTTCCTTTAATCATGGTTTCATTTTATTACCTTATGAAATTAAAATATTTCCATTAAAATCTATATAAATCATTGAAAAACTATATAGGTATCTTGATACATTGTTCTTAAATTACCCTTATAATAACCCTTACAAAGTAATAACTATCACAGTTAATTCCAACACATCCCTTAGGAGTAACTTAATTGATATTAACTCTATCACTTTACCCAAAGCATTGGAGTGATATATCAGGCTCATCCATTATCAGAACTATATTATCCTCACCCATTGTCGTATAAAATTTACTAGAACTGTATCATGATAAAAACACATAAAATCTTTCATTTATATTATAAAATATCATAAAATATTCCATTTAACTCATATACATAAGCACTTTTTGGATTCATGTAAAATTATGAATACAAATAATTTTTTCTTTAAAGGCTCTTAAAATGAAAAATTATCAGAAGAAAAAAATTATTATTTGAAAACCCATGAAAAAATTTATAGGATGATTCTTAATGAATAATGGTTATGATGGTAGGAAAATGTGGTCATGTGGTAAATAATAAAAAAATATTCTTTTTACACTCTCTAAAGAAAGTAAAAATTGTGCCATATGAAAACAATTATAGATATTAATTTTAATCATTTGTAAAGAAATTAAAAGGTAATATAAAATATATTTATCAAAAAATTAATTATAGATAAAACTCCTATAAAACAATTTAAAGAACATGTATGTCATGACCCGTCCCAATGGGGCCTGTGTCGCGACACCCCAAGCCCGCCTCCAATAGGCTAGGGGCTGGTAACTAACACCAAGTAGACATATCACTAACATGGGTGGCGTTGACTATGTACCTGTACACACACACACATCTCAAATCCCACAAAATGCTGACATGTAAAAACCACTAAGAAAAAAACGCATGCATACCACTATATCCCAACCAATAGAGTATGATAGGAAAGTAAAGTGAAACTGGGCCAAATACATTCCCACCAAATAAATTCTGTAACCACAAGTCCAATCTGTAAACAAAGTTAGTGAGACTACTATTTATAGTTGTAGGAACACCTTGGACTACCTGATCTCACAAAGCTCTGTCTGATCCTAGTCTTCCTAGGACTCCGTCGAAAGGTTGCTCATCGATACAAGACACGACATGTGTGGGAAAATCCCGTGCATGGGTGATTATAAAAATACTCAGTAGGATACCCTAAAACCACAAATCAATACACAAAGGAAAGGTACAGTAAGTTATACATAAGTATATGTCTATAGAACATATAAAAATAATATCAAAATATACTCAATCTATGACACATAGTCTAGAGGTAAGTCATAACTACCGCATACCAACACTAAGAATTAAGTTTGAAGATTCTACGAAGCACTCATCTGGGAGAACACACTCTTGAATATGATAGAACTGATGAAATCTATCTAAGAAGTACTTTTCTTAAAAAACCATCATGAGAGAGAGAGACACACTGATAGATCTGAAGAGAGAGATACAACACAATAGATGAGGATCACAACCAGGACCATGGGGTAATACCAACAACTCTATCTAGATTGACCCGCTAAGTATAGGATCTACGTCTGGTGGGATTGGTCACTTAAATACCAATAATTCTACCTAGGACATGAAGATGAATAAAGGATACCACACCGGGCCTCTTGGGGGATTCCAACAACTCTATCCAGAAAGTCTTGCTGAAGGGATCATACTACTATGAGTAGAAAACAATACCCATCTACCATTAGGGAAGAAATAAATGGAGAAAAACCTAAATGAAACTTGTCTAAGATATGGTGGAAAAGATATTAATGACATATAAAAGGGGGTAGACATTGTGTAGTAGGGTCACACGCTATGTCCCTTGACCCCAGGTGCTGCCCGTGTACAATGAATTGTGTCTTTAGAACATGTCATGTAGATGATGGGTACACATAGTGTAGAAGGGTCACACACCGTTTCCTTCTATTCAGGGTCCACTCTTGTACTCTATCCATTTTACAGTACATGGTGTCAATCGTTTGTCTTTTCCCGTGTACCAATACACAAGGTAGTCCATGTACTTGGTCTAGGCCAAGTCGTGTGGTGGGGCATACATTGTGTAAGCAAACAATGTACTCCACCCCATGTCCATGTACTTACCATGAACATGACAAGTTATCTAGGAAAGGCCACACACCGTGTAGGTAGAGCCACATGATGTGTGATACTTATCTTATACCCAAAACCCAAGCAGCTGCTTAGGGGGTCCCACATGCCATGTAATCCCGAATTACACATTGTGTAGAACAGGGTTTTCCAAAATCCCTAGTTCAATACCCGGTCATCTAATCCATTTCTATGGACACCATTATGACCATACCTCACTAGGAAACTCAATATCCATCCTTATTCGGTCACACCATCACCTAAACAATTCATTTCATCTTCCGATCTGGTCACACAATGGATTAAAATGACCATTCTTTGTTCCGCTGAAGAACATCAAAGAACACAGATTCAGGGATCCAACATCATCCAAATTTCTCTATTCCTATATTCACACCTCCTTCATGTCATTATAATCCCATATATGAAATATCAGATCGTTGTGCCAAGAATTGGGTGCGCAATATTCATTTATCGGGATATGACGAGTCGCGGGCCAAGCGAAGAACACCTGTGAAAAACAAGGAATGGGGGGAGAAAAGAATAAATCAAACATGAGGAATGGACCCGGATCAATTATTTTTTGATCTTGGTTTGTTTCCATTAGAATGAAAATAAAATTAGTCAACAAATAATCACACGACCAAACACCCAATAAATCACGCAGAAATAAAACCCATCCCGCAAGGTTACAATTGAACCACAGATCAAACTGTTCATTGATTGGTCCATGTTCATCATTTAATTCAAGAAAGGGGAAGTAAATACAAAATAAAACATCCTACATTTTATTTGGATTGCTTGCTGATGAGGGTCAATCGTTGCATCACTGTCATTAGCAAGATCCATCAAGAACGGCGTTCTTTGATCGTCAATATGTGATTTTGTCGCTAAGGTTGAGCTATACTCTCAACCTATGTTTTCTAGAGGATGGATCCATGAGAATATAACTCTATATAACCCTTATTATTGGGAACAAATATATTCTAAGGTAAATATAGGCTAGATGATATGATTTTGGCTGTCATGAGTATCTGAATGACTGGTAGTCAGTTGTCTCGGCTATGTGTCCACTTGGGTGAGTGGTGATAGTTTAAATGAGAGATTACTTATGGTATTATATAATTTTTTATAGGGTGTGACACTCATTATATTTGTGGTTAGGAAATTTTGGGTATTATATAGATTTCAACCTTTGATCCCAGAGAGATGGATCAATCCATATGCAGTGGAAAGGAACCAAAATAAGGTTGGTGGTGTAGGGATTTTACTTTCTATTTTTTGAGAGATAATGATGGTATTGTTGATGTTATCCTTATTTTATAATATATACATCATTTATGACCATGATGTTTAGCTATTTATGCACAATGAAATCATGTCAAGGACCTTATGGCTTATTATATGCACTTATTAAGGCATTATATAGAAGATTTTGTTGTGGTCATATTATCTTGATATGAAAATATTCTAGGTCTTACTTTTTTAAGGTGTGAAGAATGATATAATCATGGGATGTTACTTGGTATATGAACTATATCCAAGTGATAAAAATTTTTCATAACAATTATTGGAGTTGGCATCGATGGGCATCCCATAGTTAGAGGAAAAAGGCTATCGGTGGAAAGATTTGATGAATTCATGAGAGGTGAGTCGTAGTGGTTTCAGGGGATTCTACTGTGGTGGTTTGAGGTTGATTGGTGTTTATAGAGGAATAAGAATCTCTGGTGTGGTGTCCTTGATCCACATGATGGAAAATGGATATGTTCTCAAGTGTAGTTGCATACTGGGTCATTGTGGATCTATAGACCTATATAAGCTTAAGGATCTCATGGAAAAGTATGTTATCTTCCCATGTAAGGATAGTTTGTCGGGTTATCAATGGGAAATTTGGTTTTTTATCTTTTCAAGGATGAAATTCTTGAATGTGGGGAGGAAATAGCGACATTGATTTTCCCATATAGAAGATTTGTCTCGTTTTAGAAGATTGGATCCCTAATCCTTTAAAAATGGTAGAATGGAATTTTTCTATAGAAAATAATCTTGGAAAAATTATTTGATGGTTTCATTGATTTTGTTTTTTAGTGTTTACCCTAGAGCTAAGATGATGTGGAAAGGCAGGCATTGTGGTGCCTTGATAAAAATGTATAAAATTTTAAAATACATAATTTTAACCATTCATGTGCACTTTATTGGGAATTATGATTTTACTTTTTAATGGAGACTTGTATGGGAAATTATAGGCCATAGTTTCATATGAGTCATGAGTTTTACCCTAACAACACTATAATTTATATTTTCTTTGGGGTTCCCAAGTTTGAGTTTTCGTAGATGGAATTTTTTTAATGTGTGTTTTGATTTATTTATTTTTTATTTTTATTTCTATCTATCCCTCTTTCTCACCCATATTTCATGAATATGAGCCAGATACCTCCCCTTGTTTGCTCCATTGGTGAATGGTTAGTGGTGTAGGAGCTCATATGGGGAGGTTGATTAGAGCTAGATCAGGAATTTGGGACCATAAAGTGAAGATCATTAGTATCTGACCATGAAACTTCTATGATTCACCTTGAGGTAGGATTCAATTTTGGGTTTGGCTATATTTTTTGTGTAAATTCTAGTTTTTGTTGGAAAATCAATGGAACATGATGAAGGCTAGATGATTATTATGAGGGAAATCTATAGATTTCAACTGGTGATGTTGAAGGGAAGTCCAATCACATCTAATACTAGAGGAATCAGAGGATAGTATGTCTCTTTATAGCAGAAGTCATTGGGTAGAGTTGACCAAAATAGTGTCCATTAGTTGTGGATAAAAGATAACTGCATCATGACTAAAAGAGGGATACAGTGGAGGCCACCTATGAATAAATAGAGAAAAAATAGGGGGAAACCATAATGCCTCTAGTTTTCCAATCCCATGGGATTAGAAGACACCTTTCCTACCACTTGGAAGGCATTGAAAGACTAGGGTCAACCCTCTTACTATAAAAAAGGCATAGTCCAGACATTTGGTCTGAATTAGTGAGGGCCCAGGTGTACACGACCTAGTGTGGGCCTAGGCATCCATAACCCAACATGTGCCAAGCAAGGAAGATAACCGAGTTGGGTCCCACTCGATCTAACCTGAAAGGTAGGAATGAAACATTTGGGAGTCACATGCCTATTTTAAGAATGCCTTCCTCCTCACAATATGTTGAGTGATATGCTTGGAGGCTGCCACATAGCCCGCTGACCCCTTTATGGGATGTGTTTTAGGTATCCTTCATTGTGTATTTATTTTGGACAAGTAAATATACTGTCCTAAGTATTTTTAAACATCAAACATTATGATGTAGTCTATTCAGTTATTTGAGACTATTTATATTATAGGATAATTTTATTTTATATTTATCCTTGTTTGACTAGCCCTCAGTGGTTCCCTTAAGAAGTAGAGCAACATAAATGGACTTATTGGATGAGAATGGGGTTTGAGGAGATACTTTATTTCCCATGAACCCTATAGTGTGAGATGGTGAAAATAGTTTGGATTAAAGGATGAGTAACTGGTTCAACACCTTTTCATATTGAACCTTGTATCCCATCTGTATTACAAATAGTTGGTGTCTTCTATCTCCCATATTCACTCCAGGATACAACCTTGGTAGGTGGAGAGTGGGGGCTATGGAATATTCCCGGTGGTCATTTCATCAGACCAATGGTTCTGATAATGATGGGATGATTGAAGCAAGATAATTATGATAATTAAGTAGTGGGAATGTTTCAGATGTTTGGGGTTGGTAAGTGCCCCTTAATCAATTAACGTACCCCCAATAAGGTGCAAGACCCCAGTGTCAGTATTGGATCAGTGGTTTGATGGTGGTGGTGTTAACACTAAATGGTTTGGTATATATTTAAGGGTACCATGTTATTCAGGATCTCCAGGCCCCCTTTTGGTATACCACCACTATAGAGTTGGGTTGACTTGGAGGGGATCCATCTTGAAATTGGTTAATATTATCTCATTGAGTTTGTTTGGGTTAAGAATCTTCCCCAGATTCCTATTTCATATGAGGATGGGTTCTTTCCCCAATATAGGATGGAATGGGGTAAGGGAAAACCATCTTTGGTGTTGTTATCCCTCATACGACATATCACCATCACAGGTGTGAGTTTCTCACTCCTATCAAACTACCAGTTTTGGTATTCAAGTTTAAAGAGCTTAGATGGTCCATTGTGACCTAAGGAATTCTTAGGACTATGTTTGTTGATGGGTTTTGCGATGACCCAAGTATTTCATATGTATGTATTACATCATTTTAGATGAATATTAAGTACATATTATAATAAAACATGCCCTAGAACCATAAAGGTTTAGAGTATTTGGAGACTAGATACATAAATCATATTATTTCATGAAATATATTTAACATATCCCATAAAAATCTTCTCACATACTACACTTCTTAAAAATACCATAATTAAAACCTTTCTTCATAACCTCAAGAAAGGAAACATAATAAAGGGATATCTTAGATGCTCAGTAGGGGTAAACATAAGAGATATAAATCAATGATCATAAGTGATCATATGATAAGCATAAGGATATGATAACATTATCATAACTTATAATAATAATACCCAATCAGTTAAATATCATTAATTATAAATCATTACATAAGGATTTGTCATAATAAAATACATAAGTCATAAGGGAATGAAATCATCAATAATAAATCATGATCTATGAGATCATATCATAATCATAAGACATAAATTTGTGACATACAAATAATAATAGAAAATAATTTCCTTATTCAAGGTTCTATACCAAGGATATCATAGTAGATCGGGTTCACTCCCCATTCCATCATTTCCCAAGTCAAGGTTCACTCCCAAGACTATCATAATGGATAGAGTCCATTACTAAACTATGTTCACTCCCATTTATAGTCCTTATTATCTCATGAGATACCCATCTTTACCCAATGTATTGAAGGACTATATAATTTTGGGCCCATCCATAACATAATGAAATTAATAAATATGTGTAACACAAGATCATAAAACATTCATCATATCATCATATCATAACAAGTGGAAAGGAAATAGGTTTCATAAGCATTTCATCATTTCATTATAGCATAACCCATGGAAAATAAACAGGTTTATAAAGGTTTTATCATAACTTAATTAAACCATGGGAAATAAAAAAGTTTCTTAGAATAATCTATAAATCATCTTAATCATAACCCATTTATAGAAAGACAATGGATGGTATCATAATATCACATCGATAGTAAAGCATAACAATCCTTAAAGGATGTTTACACCGATGAAAAATACCTTTAGAATATCATTTGAACCTTTCTTTGAAAACATGATAAAATATCCTTTTCCTTTGATAAAATTTAACTAAAAATTGCTATAATATTGAGAAAATACTTTTGTTAGAAAATAACCAAGGAAAATTATAAAGTAATATTCAAAGTAGATATTGATCATGATGTTTAGAAAATCAGTTCATGTCATATACATTAAAAGAAAAAATTCATTTTACCCCATTGTAAAAAGAAAAAAAATGTCTTGTTCAGAAAAAAAATTCTTTAAAAATATTAATTTTTAAACCTTTGTAAAGGTAAGAACTTTCATAAAACAATTTTTAAGAGTATTAACATGGAAGAAAAAGTTCATCAACTAAAGAGAAAATAAGGTCAAATTTTCTTTAAAAACATTTTCTTAATCATTTTAAGTACCAAAGAAAGAAAGGTGGTAATAATACATAAAAAATATAAAAATAACCATTAGAGAATAAAATATATTGGGGTTAAAAGGAAAATATCCATATAATTCACTCAATGAAAATTCAAGTATAAACAATCTCAATTAAAATGAGATTGAAACATAAATCCCTTACCTAAAGTTATATATTTATTCATACACATTAAAATATACTATAAAATGAGTATAGATTTATTATAAATATATTTAAGAATCATATTCATAGATAAATTACTATTTTATAATTCATTTATAATTTCCAACTATCCTTTTATTAATAATTTCTTCATTAAAATGAATATTATGGTGAAAACAGGTCTGTTTTCCATACATGTTTCGGTTCGATGGTTCTAGTAATTTCACCTTGGTCATGGTTTAATCATATACAAAATATTAATCATTATATAAGTATAATATATATTCATTATATACAATTTTACAACCATTCATTAAAAGTGTTGTAGAAAAATTAATTACATAAATTCATGGAGATGGTAGTCCATACATACACACAAGTGATGTTTTCACTTTTATATAGATAAAAATAAATAAAGAAAAGTTATAATTTACTTTTAAATAATCATTATTATATCATTAGTATCATATATATTCATTTAATATACCCTTATTAACATCAATGTAAAGCAAAAATGAAAAATGAATGACATTGCTTCATGGAGGTAGTAGTCCACACTATTGTAAAACCACTCTATACCCATGGATTTATACCAAAAGTATTGAGAAACCATGTATATAGAGTATATTACTAAAACTATTCCCATAGTTTAAAAAAAATCATTGGTATAGGTTAGCTATACCAATGTATTTTTAAAAATTATGGTTATTACCCTTTAATATGGCACCCTCACTTGGGATCCTCCCACTCCTCATTCTAGGACCTACCCCTCCTCTACCAAGAAACCTTCTATATCCCCTCTACCCTCCTCAGGTGACCTCAAGTGTCCACACTCCCCTCCTTAGGTGACCCTCCCCTCCTCAGGCGACCTTCGATGTCCCCCCTCCCCTGTTCTAATTCCCCTCTCACCTGAGTGAGCGATGACCTCCCATCTTCTCCAGTGATCTCCTATATTTCAATATTTTTTCTCAAATAGGTAAGGATTTATTATATTGTTTAAATTATATTTCTTTTTATTCAATTTTATTCAATTTCATTTATTTTATATTAGTTTTGTTAGGTTTGGTTCACCTATATTCTAGAAACTTTTGTTTGGTTTAATTCGATTCAAATAATTTTTATTCAATTTAATTTTTAAGGATCTATTTTTTTGTTTGATTTTTATAAATTTATTATGGTTTAGGTAAATTTATTTTAGATGATTTTTTACTGATTTTTTATCAATCTTAGTTTAAACTGCTTTAGTTAGATTTTTATTCATTTTTCTTAATATATTTTGTTTTTATTTTTTAAATTTGGTTTATTTTTGTTTTTTTAACTTGTATTGGATTAGTTTAACTTTATTTATGTCATTATAGATCCAAATTTGGAAATTATTATATTGAAATTAATTGGGTTTTGTTTAGTTTAGTTTTTATCTATTTTTCTTAAACTATTTTAGTTTGATTTTTTTCAGATCTATTCATGTCAATGTAGTTGGGTTCACTTTGTTCCAGTTTGGTTTGGTGAGAGTAAGTTTGATTTAGTACCAATCAGTGTAGGTCTATGTGATCTATCTTTGTTCAAAATAGTTTGTTTCTATTTCATTCAATTTTTCTCAATTTAATTTGTCCTGTCTATGTACGAATCAAATCCATTCAGTTTGGTTTTTTAGTTATATTAGTTTCAATTTTATTTATAAAATTTTATTTGGTTTTTTTTATTAGATTAGAATGTTTTATTCTATTTTATATGTTTTTATTTTATAATATTCATTTCAATATATTTTGGTTCCATTAAGTTTCTGTATGTTTGGTTTTGTTTTGTTTGGATCTATTTTTCATGGTTAAGTTTAATCCGAATAAGTTTAATTATATTTAGTTCAATTCCATTTAGTTTAGTTTGGGATGATTTAGTAAAATTATATATATTTTTAGTTTGTTTTGGTTTATTTTTTTATATATATTCATTGTGACATGATTCAGTTCATTTTGGATTAATTATCTTTAGTTTGATATTATTTGGGTTTATTTATTTTGATTGAAGTCACATTGATTCGATTCAGTTAAATTATATTATTTCAAATAAAATGAATTATTATAAGTACATTTCTATATGTATAATCAAAATTTTCATCTATTAAATTTGATATTACTCTATTTTTAATAATTTTACTCTGTTAGATTCAATTTTTTGGTTCTATTTAGATTAGTTTGATGGGGATTAATGCAATTTTTCTTGGTTTAGTTCCATTCCAATCCATTTCATTTTGTTTTCCATGATTAAAATTTTTAAGGATTGATCTAGTTTTCTTAAGTTTATTTTACCTCATTTCGAAAATATTATAATTTTAGAACATGTTAGTTAAATTTAGATTTTTTTTCACACTAAATAATCAAATAGCTCAAGAGGGTGATAAACTGAGAAAATTAAAATTTATGTCCTTTTTAAATTAAATATCCCTCTTTTAAGTATCTTGTTTCAATTTTTATTTTATGTAAAAAATAAATAAATTAAATCAATCATGTATAGGATACAAGGTGTTTTATATAGTTTTAGGGTTACCTATATAATAACCTTCTCAAATCCACTAATACTAAATATGAGTATGATGAGTTTGATTGTAAAATCCTTTCAACTATGTATCTTCACATCTAAGTATAAGAATAATAAACATATTATTTATTAAATCCATGGTATTTTAATATTTTATTTTAGAAAATGACATTCTCAGGGTCTTAATCCCCACACAATTTACAAGTATTGTGTTTTTTTGAAAATAATTAATTGAGAATGAAGATATTTACATAATGAGATTCTGAATGATCCTAAAAACAAAATTAAAATAAATAATGCCATATTTTAGAATATATTATATTTTTTATATCATAAGATGAACTATATTCAAACATGATATATGATTAAAATGATATACCTTAAAAAGTGATGATCTAAATAATTTCTTTGAACTAATATTATAGTCTCAAAAAATCCTCTTTGTAAGTGATAATTTCTCTCTCAATGAATTATATAAGTTTGTATACCCTAGAAAATAATCTTATGAAATTAATATAGGTCCCTCAATAAATGGATCAAATATTATGGAAGTTATCTTAAAAAATAACCTTTAATCTCACTAACAACTTTTATTAATTATCCCAAAGATTAGTTTTTAATATTGATTCATTAATTTGAAAGAAACAAATATATCCACAAGTAAAGCCATTAATTTAATTGATAAACATGATTACCCTTTCTTACACTTCTGAATCCAGTGCTATAAATACATGTTGTTCATTTCTTATAGCATGTGTTATTTCTCTTATTCTTTGTTTTTCTAGCTACTAGTATGCTTTGATGACTTTCATATTAAAATTAGTTGTAATGAATTTTTTAATTATAGTTTACATTGTTGATTGGAACATATTTTTTTCCCATTTAATAGAATGGATAGAAGCTGGATATATCATACTTATCAGATTCCAACTAATTTTAAAAAGAAATTGATTTTTTTATATTTTTCATTTAACAATACTTAAAATGGAGGTTGTATACAATGTCCATGATATAAATGTGTTGTAAGACCATGGTTAATATATGAAGAATTTAGCTACCATATAACTAAATCTAGATTTCAAATAAACTATTATGTTTGGTATCACCATATAGAGATGAGAAAATCTTCTACTGTTCATGAACGAAAAGAAAGAAGTGGAATGTAGAATTTGATATTTGATCAGTTTCTATTTTTGAATCATCACAAGAGAGATAATATGACAGTGCAAGAAGGCAATGATATCAATACACATGAGTAAAAGACTGAAGATAATGATGTTAAGAGAGAGAAAAATTAATGGATGATGCTAGTAATCCAGTATATCAGGAATGTACTAAAATAATAAAGTTAAAATTTTTAATGTGGTTATATCATTGAAAAACCATGTATGTAATTTCTAATACGTCCATTGATTAATTCTTACCTTTGTGAAGGACTTAATTTCTGATGGTGTAGATATTCCCTCAATTCATTATAAGGCATGGAAGTTAATTAAGAATCTTGGATTTTCTACTAATAAAGTTTATGATTGTATGAATGATTTTAGTTTATTTTTGGGAGGAAATAGCTAACCTTAATGACTATAACGAATTTGGTACATCTTGATGGAAGGAAAATCTAGATGGAACACCATCTCGTGTGCCATAGAAAGTCACGTGGAACATTCCATTGATTCACATGATTCAAAATATATTCATGTCTATAGAAATCTCAGATAATATGATATGGAATGATACTGAGATAATTAAAGGTAATTATGAGTTGGTTTATCCTAGAGATAGATTATCATGTTGACCATTTTATGCACAACATCCTAATTTTGAAGATGAGTTGCGTAATGTTGGGTTGGGTCTATCCTGTGATGGTTTTAATCAGTTTAGTCAAATTCTTACTACTCACAACATGGGGAAAATTTTTATTAATGTTTATAATCTTCCTCTATGGTTTTGAATGAAAAAAATTTCACTCTCTTATGTATATTAATATCTATACCTTCTGATCTTGAAAATGATATAGACATCTACTTGCAACCTTTAATAAGAGAGTTGAAGAATCTTTGGGATATGTGTGTGCACACATTCTATGCTTCTTCAAAAAATATATTTTAGATGCATGCTGCCCTTATATGGAATATAAATGATTTACATTCTTATGAAATTATTTCTAGTTGGAACATTAAGGAAAAAATATCATGTTCAATTTATATGAAGAACACATGATCGAGAAGTCTTAAATATCATCATAGTTTCAGTTTCATGGGACATCAATGATTCTTTCTAATGGATCATCAATACAAGAAGAATTATAGGAGGTTTGATAATATTATTAACACTAAAAAACCACCTCAATGAATGTTAGGAAGTGATGTTCTTAATTAATTGAAATATTTTAGTCTTTCATTAGGAAAAGGTCAGCTAAAATATAAAAGGAGGAAGAATGTTGACACTAAATCCACTTATAATCAGAAAAAGAGAAATATCTTTTTTGAGTTTCTATATTGGTCTACCAATTTGTTAATCCATTTTTTGGACATAATGAACATTGAGAAAAATATATATGAAATGTTTCTTTCAATTCTTCTAAATATCAAGGGAAAGACCAAAAATGACTTTTGATCTTATTGGGACTTGTTGGATTGGGGTATTCGACCAGAACTGCATCCTATGTGTATTAGTGAACACAAATGGAAAGTTCCTTGTGCTTCTTATGTGATGAAACTGTTAGAGAAAGATAAATTTTTGAATGTATTAAAGAATATCAAGGTTCCTAATGGCTACTCCAACAATATATATAAATGAGTAAACAGAATGGATTTTAAACTAAAATCCCTAAAAACTGATGATTATCACATCCTTCTTCATGAATTGATTCCAATAACAATTCAGAATTTACTATCCAATAATTTAAGGGTGACCATGATTTTATTGTGCCATTTTTTAGAGACCTTTGTGAAAAAATTTTATGCAAGTCATTCTTGATAAATATGCAGTTAGAGGTGCCATTAATTCTGTGTGAGTTGGAATTTTTTTCCTCCATCCCTTTTCACCTGCATATTGCATTTAATAGTTCATCTTCCAATTGAAACACTTCTTGGGGGACCAATTTATTTTTGGTGGATGTATCCTACTGAAAGAAATATGTGCACAATAAAATAATATGTGTGAAACAAGAATTATCCTGAAAGTTCCATTATGAGAGGTTATCTGGCTCAAGAATGTATGGATTTTTGTTCAATGTATTTTTCTGATGTGAGCACAAGACATAATCAACCAATGAAAAATAAATATGGGTATTAAGGGAAAATTGAGCCCTCATTTCCATCTCTTTCCCAAATAGGAGAAATTACCAGGTTATATACATTGGCTACATTGAGCCTTAAAGAGAGGAATGTAGAACATCACACATTCATGTTTAACTGTGGTTTGTTCGATGAATATATCAAGTAAGTAATTTAGATATTTATATGTTATCTCATACTATGTAATTTCACATATAACTTAGACTTTTATTATCATTTTATATAGGGAGCATAAAAAAATTACAAGTAGTGTTATCGATCTTTGCCTTTTAAAAGAAGAGAGGCTTTGCATAGCCAAGAGTTTCCTACTTGGTTGAAATTAAATACATGACTATTACATTAATTAACTTAAAATATAGATTCCCATTTAATTTTATTATTCATATATATTTTAGGTATTAAGTTTACCTGTTAACTCTGTTTCTCAAGAATTAAGAGCATTGGATTTTGGTCACAATTCTTTGGTTTATGAATGAAAATCTTTAATAATCAATGGGTATAAATTTGTTACAACTGATTGAGTGATAAAAATGAGAACACAAAATGATGGTGCTATTCTAAATGCTACAATAAATTGTTATGCCAGTGTATCAGATAGTCATCACTCATACGATGATGTATATTATTATGGACTTGTTAAGAAAATATTGTTATTGGATTACTACTCTCAAGGTAGAGTCACTATGATAAAATGTAAATGGTATGATTCAATGAAGTGACATGGTACATTTATTAATGATTGTGGATTCAAAGTTATTGACATGGATCGATTTCTTTATACCAATGAACCATACATTTTGGCATCAATAATAAAAATAAGTGTTTTATATGAAAGATCATCTGGCTGATTACGGTGTCATTAATGAAATAATCCCAAGACATATTTTTCATGATGATGGGGAATAAATTTCCACCATTGACGCCTCAATTGTTGTTGAAAAAAATATTTCATTTTATGGTTAAAATATTCCAATTATGAGAGTTGATTTTGAACCTGAAGTAGTAGTGGGTAATATATAGAAGAAACCATATATGTTCACAGTTCATTCAGCTTACCTTAACATGAGTTTCTCAGGTTGGTATTATTATAATAACTTTAGTTTGGAATGATATATTTTTTAGTATTGTTTGGTTTCATTTAATTTAATTATATTTATTTCAATTCAAAAAATTGGGTTTAAAATGGGGTTTTAAAAATGTATAACTTGGTTTTAAATTATTGTTACTAAAATATGTTATGACATTATTTATGCCTTCTTTGACTTCAAATTTGTATTCATGATTTTTAAAAACTATTTTTAAAAAATTTATATTTCATTCTTATTGATATTATGAAAAATTATTTAGGAATTTAAAGGAAGCGATTATTTTATCCTGATCAATAGATGCACGAGCGTGGGTTTCCTCCTTTGCTTCCATCAGTGGGTATAATAATTATAGTATTTTTCTTCTTCATTACATATAATGTCATGTTCATATTTTTTATCTATTTTTTTAGGGACATTAAGTTCTACCAGAGTTTAGTCATCCTTATCCTAATAGTATGGGTCCAAGTGGGGATTCTTCTAGACCTAGACGGAGCAGCCATCATACCCGTTCCCACCCTAACCCACCAGCAGACACCCCATCTACCACACCTTTCCATCCTCCGCATGAGCCTCCAGGGATGTTCCCATCCATGCGTCCATCATCATTTCATTTAGCCTCTTATTCCCATAGAATATATATGATGCCTCCAAGGATTCTTCCACTCACAACTCCATCATCATCTCATTTAGCCTCCTCTTCTCATACCATGTATATGCCACCTCCAGGGATGTTCCCACCCATGCCTCCATCATCATATCATTTAACCTCTTCTTCCCTTACCATGTATACAACGCCTCCATAAATGTTCCCACATTTACCATATACATATCCTTTAATGTATCCCTAATACTATTACCCATATAATTTCATTTTAAAATACTTTTTCAAAAACACAATAATATCATTTTTAGAAAAATTCATTTTTTTAATCATAAAATTGAGTTTACCTTCATTCCTTTCCATGTAAAAACTATTAAATGAATGTTAAAATATTTTATTGAATATATTCTCAACAAATATAATAAAACCATTCATAAATAGTGATAAATTTAATTTATTAAGATAAAAATACATTGTGTGCATAAAAATAGTGTTTTTAGAAAAACATCTATTTTTACCTTCAAATGCTTTTATTTTTATTTCGACAGATGAATTCACTTTATACACATGTAAGCAATAATTTTCCATAATTTAGTTAGTCTTATTCATAAAATCCAATCTAATTTATAGGTTATAGATTTCATATTATATAATAATACATTAATAGTATATCATGGTTTGTTTAAATTTGGTGTTGCGTGTAAAGAAAGCTATCAACCATTTCAAATTTATTAAAGAGAAATATATCATTAAATCTTGGAGTGTTACATAATACCCTCATATAAGAATTTCACCATAAAAATTACATCACTCTAATAGAAACAACTAATGATACTTCTGCCTCATCACATCTTCGAGTCCCCACACAACTTCCTTAAATTTATAGTTTCACAAAAAAAATTAACAAGGAGAGTGGTCTTTTTTCACAACACTTTCTCTCTTCGATCTAGGATATCCATCGATTATTCCTTATAAGATATACCATTCTCTAGTGCTATGAAATTTGAGTTTAGAATATGTGAATGATCAAGTATGTACTTCCTAATGAGAGATACATGGAACACATCATGAACATGAGAGAGATTCCATGGAGGTGAAAAGTGATAATAAACCACCCTGTTATGATTAAGAACTTCAAAGGGATTGATATATGTATGGATCAGTTTTACCTTAATTAAAAATATCAAGTCCTTATTCTATGAATAAATTCATAGGAATACCTTCCCACCTACTTAAAACTCTAGATCTCCCTAATATTTGTCAACATAATATTTATATCGACTCTGAGCTTCCCTGATGTGCTACTGAATAGATCTAACTGTCTCTTCCATTTAATCAGATAGCTCAGTCCCAATAGCTTTCTTTATCTAAATTCATCCTAGAACACTGGATTTCTTCATTTCCTCCCATAGTAGGCTTTATAGAGATCCATATAAATTCTCAAGTTAAATCTATTATTGTAATAAAATTAGACCATAAAAATATATTGATCCAAATGACACTTAAAATCTATAGATCATGATCTGAACATATATTATAGGGTATTAATGGTCCTATTAGTATGACTATCCATTTGAAGATAATATTTAGCACCAAACCTCAACTATATATCTATATCTTATTGGATACTTCCCCATGACTTTGAGGTAAATATTTAATCTAGAGCAGATAAAATTGAGAGTGGCACTCTGTGCAATCTAACCACTTAATGTATATCCTGTAAATATGATCAAGAGAGAAATATTATCTAATAGCAATTAAGTGTGTTAACTTTATAGGGTGATTGACTAAAACCCAAATATCATTATGCCCTTTAGATTTTTTGGGGAGTCTGATGTAGAAATACATGGTAATGTTTTCCCATTTCCATTATGGAATGGGTAATAGTTGTAACACCTATTATACCTTTTCCCTCATCCTTAACTCTTTTAAAAACTAGACATCAATATACATAATTTTTAATATATCTTTTCATGTTATCCCACTAGAAATACTCTTTCATATCACTATACATTTTTATACTTCTGATATGAATAGAGAATCCTGAACTATGATCTTATGCCAATGGATTCTTCTTCATGTCCAGTATTGTTGGGAAATATACTCAGTTCCTAAAACTTATCATTCCATCATAATCATGGTTAAACTCAAGAACATTTACCACCTTCATCTATAGTTCCACTTTCACACCCCGACCAACACATTATTTTAACTTAATTATTTTGGGTCTTTATTTTGAGTTGCGGTTTGAATTGGTCCTATTTTAAAATAGATTTGGGATCTTATATGGGTGTACGCCCATACGCGCGACCGTGTGTAGCGCCCAATCACTTTTAGAAAATGTTTTATTATTAAATGTCTTATTATTCGGGTGCGCGACCTTGCACACGACTGTGCACGTTGCCAAACCCGACTTGAGTTTTGCGTTTTGATGGTACATGAGTGTTTTGGCTTGGTAGTTGTCCGGCGCCCGGGTAAGGGATGGGCGAAGCCACATGGCTTCGTCAGTTGTTCGTGCGCCCTGCCCGGTACGTGGTTAATTAATTGATTAGTAGGGTAAAAATTGAAGTGTTCATAAAGTAAAATAACGAGCAAATAAAATAAGATTATTTAAGAGTTATTTAATATTATTATTATTTTTATTTATTGGGGATTTCTCTTTTTATTATTTCAGCTAATATTTCTATTAGTTGGATAATATTAAATTATTAAAATGGTCATAAAATTTTTAGCATGTAAGTTTTAATGTTATTGTTATTATTATTTTCGTTGATATTTTAATTAGGTTATTATTATTATTATTATTATTATTTTTGTTAACATTATAAGTTTTTCTTTAACACCATATTTTTGGCACTAATGTTACGACCACTATTGTTAACAATAATTTTGTTATTCTAATTTGATTTTGTAGGTTGTATTATTTTATTTATAGTGACAAATTTATTATTATTTATTGGGGTTTTTATTTATGATATTATTTTATTTTTATTTTATTTTCCCATTATTTTTTTTCTTTTCTTTCTATTATTTATTTTTTTTCTTTCCTTCTCTCATTTCTCTCCCCTTCCACGCGCCTCCCCCCGTTTTTTTTTCTTTCTCTCCATCGCGCGGACTCTCTTCCCCCCCTTCTGTTTGCGCAGCGCGACTTTCCCCTCCCCCTAACCCTTCGCCGGCCTCCCGACCACCTCCGACCTCTGCCGCAACAGCGCCGACCGCCCCGCTTGCCTCGCCCAAAGCCGCACAGCCCACCTCGCCTCAAGCTCCCCGGCGTCACCCTCGTCTGCCCTGTACGGCCGGACCCGCGCCGTCCCTCCCTTCTGGCCGGTTTTCCGGCGCGACGCACCTCCGACCCCCCTTCCCCTTGCCCGGTTTGCCATCCGCACCTCCGCCGCAGGTGCATTTGCCCCTCGTTGGTTGTTTTGTGGATTTGAGGTTTTTCGGGTTAGGGTTTGGTGTTGCGTTTGATTTGTTTATGATGAAATTGATTTGATTCCTTGATTTTAGTGTTTAGTTGTGTTATTTGGGGTGCCACTATCATACGGCATGGGTTTTGCACCAAAATTTTGAGGTTTTCCTACACCAAGGTTAGTGTTTTCGGGTATAATTCTTGTTTGATGGATTAATTTTCTCATTTAGTTAATATATCATGTTTATTAATTAGTTTGCTTGGTGCGAAATTAGTTTTTATGTGTGTTTATTATGCGTGTGGGTTTTAATGTGGCATGTTCATGTGAAACGTGATGTTTCTTGGATGTAAACTTATATTGCATTGTTAATTGGTGTTTTGTGAATTGTGAAACTAGTTTATAAAATATTACATGGGTTGCAGATCCTATTTTTATATGTTTTTGGGGTGTGTTTGTTCATAAAGAATGTTTTTAAATGAGTTTTGTGTATGGTGTTTTGGTTTGGTGTTGCGTCATGGTGCGTTGGGTATTAGAAAGGATGTTTGAGTGCGTTGTTGGTATAAACCTTTGATGTGATATTTCAAATGCTTTATAAATTGTTTAATTGTTTAATTCATTTATTAAATTGTATGTATAGTGAGTGGTCCCTTCCTCGGGGGTTCGAGTCGTCGGCAGTAAGGACCTGTGCATATGCATATGCATGAAAATGTATATGTATGGTGGTGAAGCGATCTCGGGTAACCCTTGTCAAAAGCTGCGTGTCTTGAGGTAGGTTTCCTATGCCTATGCCTTTAGTTTGAATTTCATAATTTCTTTCTTTCTCTGAAAATATGTTATATATATATGTATGTTATATTTACATGTTATAAAATCTGGGTGCATTCGCTAATAATGGTTATGCATTTGTTTTGGAAAAATGTAATGTATTACAAATTCCATTTGGACTTTCATAAATTAATTGCATCATTTTAAGAAAGTGTTCAAGATTGTTTTTTTATATATGTAACATGTAGATTGTTAAATTGGGATTTCTAAAAGGTTTTGCAAAGATTTTAGATGATTATATGTGCAAAAATTAAAACTATTATTTGTGAAACCATAAAGCCTATTTGGCCCTTTTGAAATGGTTTGTAAAATTGGAAAAACCCCTCCTAGGGAAAACCCCCTTGGTTTTAGAAAATGACTTGTATGTTGAGTGTACGAATATGTGCCTAATATTGGGGCTTATGCTTTATGTAATGTGAAAGAGGGGAATGCGCTTAAGGAGGGAGAACGATGGTGAGAGGTTTAGCGAGTTTTTAAGATAAAGAAAGTGTGATGTTAATTTATTTTCTTTTGATAAAAGCTCACCACCTTTTTGGAATAGAGAACAATGGTAAACCCGGGTATCTAGGTGGGTGACCAGGACTAGTACGCTAGATGACATGGCAGGGGTTCTTCCCGATTTTTCTAGAAGGATTGACGCAACAACACTAACTAAACATATGAATTTCTGAGGGTCGTGGCCTTCTAAGCCACGTTTTCTGAGGGTTGTGGCCTTCTAAGACACGTTTTCTGAGGTTCGTGGTCTTCTAAGCCACGTTTCACCGAGGTATGAGGTCTCTAGGTTCCCACTTATTCTAGCTACCTATAGGGATTTCCCATGGTTCTCATTTGTGACATGCTACTAGCGGTGTAACTTTCTTTTCAGTTGTTTCATACTTGATGTCTTTTTTTTTGTGAAAACCATCTTTTAATCCAAATTGGTTTCTTTTCATTTTAAACGTTAATGCATTCTTGGAACCTAATTTGAAAATGTAGTGGGAGTGAAATGCTTTATTTGAAAATGAAAACTCGTTACTTGGATTTGGAAAGAAGGAAAACATTATTTTATTATACCTTATTTTTTTCAAACTGGCATGATTGAATTTCTTACTTAAGGCAGGGGCATAGGACGTGGTTACATTTTGGCTTTCCTACTAAGCATCTCGGTGCTCACGACTACCTTACTTTTCAGTTGCAGGTTTCAGTCTTGGATTGCTCTTGGGGGTGAGTGTAGTTGACGTACCGTGGTGATCCACGGGGTCACCTGAGGTATGTCACACTTTGTTTATTCCTTTTTCCACTTCCACGTTGTTTAGTTCTTTTTCCTTTTTTTACCTGCTTGTTTAGTTTATGTTTATTCATCCTTGTCTTGGGCTAAAATCGTTCCCAACTAGTTTATTTTGATGCCCGACACTAGTTGCCAGCCCGTGGGGATCGGGAACGCCCTTCGGGCCATGTCGCGGACCGGGTCGGGCACTGGGTCGGATGACGCACCGGCCTGGTTCGTGACAAAATGGTATCAGAGGGTGGTTTTGTTCTTGTTATTTGGGGTATCTGGTAGATTGGAGATAGGATTGTCGGTACTCGAGTGGTAGGTGCGGGAAGAGCGTCGCGGACTCTTACGCATTCCGGTCCTCAAGTAACCAGGGGTAGTCTGGGATTTAAGTTTTGGTTTTTCTCTGTGTGGATGGGGATGACAATAGGGGTAAACCGGTACTACGCGTGGTCTCACATGGAGTAGCAACCCATGTGATGCCCGAGAGTACGGTTCGACACTCCTAGTGGGTGGTGCTTGCCTAGGGAATGGTCTGCTAAACCATGTAGCTAGGTTAGACACGACCACTAGTCCTCCGCCCATGTGTTTTAATGTTTGTGATATCTTTCCCCAATTTTGGGTTTGACGCGAAATTGTTTTCCTTTAAAAAGTGAAGCGGACTTTTCTGCTGCTCTTATTTGCGGTTGACATGATATTTGGGGTGCGTTTCTATTGGACCTTGTTTTTGGAATTTGGTGTTGATTTGTCAATGTTGAATTTCTAAAGGGATGTTTTGGGTCATCTGAAATTGAAATGGGCTGTTTTAGAAATGGAAAGAATTCTTTAAATTTGCCTTGAATTTTTGAAATGGGTTTGAAAAGAAAAAAAGGTATTTTTTGATATTGAGAATGTTTTGTTTTGAAAGCGGAGTAGCCTTGTTTCTTTCCAGTGGTATTCCTATGGGTGCTCGCATGTGAATATAGACTTGATTAATGGATAGTTGATGGATCGTGTGGACGGGTGCCTGAGTGGCACGAAAATGCATACTTTCAAGGCGCCATGGAATATCATTGGTGGTTGATTGATCTCTAAGGTTGCTTCTTGTTTCCTAGAAAGTGGGCCTTTTTCTTAAATGGGTTTTGTGCAAAAATGGTTTTGGAAATGGAAAAAAAATGACATTGCTTTTAGAGTAAAGATAAGATTTTTTTTAAATAGCTTTTGGGCTTATTGTGCAGGGCTTGGTCTTTCAAGTGAGTGTTTTCTTTGAAAATGAGTTGATGTTTTAAATTAGAATTATTGGATATGTTTCTGGAATGTTGATGTTTATTTTGTGATGTGTTTGGATTTGTGGAAGGCTGTTTTGTGTTTCTTGTTTGGGATATGCCCCCTAGAAACGTTCCATGGGTTCCAACAGGTCTCTCTCAGTTCTTGGCCTGACCCAGACTCTCAGTGGAGTGGCAGAGTTGGGTTCTGCTCGGTGGTGTCGACTGTTATTAGACATCGATGTCAACTGGATGTCGTTGAATGATTTAAGAAAGTTGGAAGTGTCTCTGGTTTTGGAGGAACTACAAATGTTGTGCGGATGTAAGATTGTCTCGATTACATATGGTGGAGCAGGACTAAACTAGTGAATGGTGATCGTTCCGTTTTCGTTGCAAATGAGGATGTCATGAGCGATCCTCAAGACTAGCCTCATTCCACGGTTGTACCGAAAGAAGCGAAGGAAAGGAAGGTGGTTGATCTCGCAGGTGCTCGACCAGTCCACATGCGGCGAAAGAGGTGTGTTGACCTTCTTGATGAGCTAGTTCCATGTGCCCCATAAGTAGTGTGGAATCGTCGGTCAAAAAAAATCGTACAAGATGTTGGTCCTGTTTATATTGTGTTAAGAGTAGGTCCCTCATCTAATAAAGAGTGTGAACCAAAGGGACTTGTTCGCAGAGTGCTCCTTCCATCAGTTCGTGTTGCGTGTCGGACAGACCGCTCAACCTCCTATCTCTATTATGGTAAGTCAGACACTCTGAGTCGTTCGTTGATATTCTCAGTTGGTATGTTAATAGAGTGGCCGCGCGGGACACAAGGAGATGTATGCAGGCGACTTTTCTAGCGGAGGAAGTTCCAGTCAGAGGTGTTCAGTTTGTGACTACGAGGCTGGAGATGCTTCGAACATCAGTACCCCATCCATAGGTCTTGGGGTGAAGCTTGCGCGCAGTCAGAACTCGTCAGACGTGGGACGAGCTTGGTCCGACTTTAGTCCTCAATGTTGGGACGGGGACAACTTAAATTTCCCTATTGTGGTACCCTCTCCGAAGGCGTCATTATTGTTGTTAGGGGAATGGAGCCCTTGTCTACTTGTCGTGGTCTTATTTTATGGGAGTTTCTCTTGGGCCTTAAAGAGGTTCGGAAAAAACCATATTCTTATAAAGCTAGTGGGTGTGCTTCGTGAACCATCTTGCGGTCGGATATACTCATGTCTTGTGGAAACGTTGTGCGCCTGTCTGGTTCATCTCTTGGTTAGGGGTTTCTGCTATCAAAGCTATCTCACGTGGCAGAGTTTTGTCCACTGTAGGAATAATCAGTGCGGGTCGGCCCATGTGGTGGGTTCACGATGAAGGGTTCAATCAGTATTTCTTAAAGTAAACTTGGAATGCCCGCGTGGGTTTTGTGGTGTTAGGAAATTTTAAAATAGTGGGGAGACCCTGTGTGGGTCTCACCGATGTCCCGTCTTGTGTTAGTTCAACATAGGGAACATTGAGGGTCAAGCTAGTGTTAGAGGTTGTATGAGTTGTGAGTCGTTTTGGTTTGGAGAACAAATGCTTGCCGAGAAACCTAATATGGTGGGGAGACCACCATAAGATGGGCTTGTGGAAGGCTCTGTTTTCAAAGTGCTCTTGGCGGAGCAACCCCTTGCTTCTGCTCCGCCCAACCTCGACCATGTCAGTTGGATAGCTTAAGTAGTGGGCCGCTTGACGAGCGTTCTTGAAGATCTCAAGCGGCCCGGGTGATCCCTAAGTCAGGGGTCGGGGTGTTCCATATTGTAGTTCTACTTCGAGGTGAATTCCTTGTTGGTCATTTTTCTTGGTGATTCTGGTTTTGGGAAGATGGAGTTTTAGGTCATGTGATTTTGTATTCCTGGTCATCAGATGATTGAGGTTTTGTTTTAGGGGTCTTTGTGGTCTCACTTGGAACCCTTAGTTGACCTAGTATTTTGGGACTTTCTGGGGGCATAAAGTGTCATGGTGGGGAGAATTGTCACACCCCGACCAACGCATTATTTTAACTTAATTATTTTGGGTCTTTATTTTGAGTTGCGGTTTGAATCGGTCCTATTTTAAAATGGATTTGGGATCTTATATGGGTGTGCGCCCGTACGCGCGACCGTGTGTAGCGCCCAATCACTTTTAGAAAATGTTTTATTATTAAATGTTTTATTATTCGGGTGCGCGACCTTGCACACGACTGCGCACGTTGCCAAACCTGACTTGAGTTTTGCGTTTTGATGGTACATGAGTGTTTTGGCTTGGTAGTTGTCCGGCGCGCGGGTAAGGGATGGGCGAAGCCACATGGCTTCGTCAGTTGTTCGTGCGCCCTTCCCGGTATGTGGTTAATTAATTGATTAGCAGGGTAAACATTGAAGTGTTCATAAAGTAAAATAATGAGCAAATAAAATAAGATTATTTAAGAGTTATTTAATATTATTATTATTTTTATTTATTGGGGATTTCTCTTTTTATTATTTCAGCTAATATTTTTATTAGTTGGATAATATTAAATTATTAAAATGGTCATAAAATTTTTAGCATGTAAGTTTTAATGTTATTGTTATTATTATTTTCGTTGATATTTTAATTAGGTTATTATTATTATTATTATTATTATTATTTTTGTTAACATTATAAGTTTTTCTTTAACACCATATTTTTGGCACTAATGTTACGACCACTATTGTTAACAATAATTTTGTTATTATAATTTGATTTTGTAGGTTGTATTATTTTATTTATAGTGACAAATTCATTATTATTTATTGGGGTTTTTATTTATCATATTATTTTATTTTTATTTTATTTTCCCATTATTTTTTTTTCTTTTCTTTTTATTCTTTATTTTTTTTCTTTCCTTCTCTCATTTCTCTCCCCTTCCACGCGCCTCCCCCCATTTTTTTTCTTTCTCTCCGCCGCGCGGACTCTCTTCCCCCCCCTTCTGTTTGCGCAGCGTGACTTTCCCCTCCCCCTAACCCTTCGCTGGCCTCCCTCCGCCCAGCCGGCCTCCCGACCACCTCCGACCTCTGCCGCAACAGCACCGACCGCCCCTCTTGCCTCGCCCGAAGCCGCGCAGCCCACCTCACCTCAAGCTCCCCGGTGTCACCCTCGTCTACCCCGCATGGACGGACCCACGCCGCCCCTCCCTTCTGGCCGGTTTTCCGGCGCGACGCACCTCCGACCCCCTTCCCCTTGCCTGGTTTGCCATCCGCACCTCCGCCGCAGGTGCGTTTGCCCCTCGTTGGTTGTTTTGTGGATTTGAGGTTTTTCGGGTTAGGGTTTGGTGTTGAGTTTGATTTGTTTATGATGAAATTGATTTGATTCCTTTATTTTAGGGTTTAGTTGTGTTATTTGGGGTGCCACTATCATGCGGCATGGGTTTTGCACCAAAATTTTGAGGTTTTCCTACACCAAGGTTAGTGTTTTCGGGTATAATTCTTGTTTGATGGATTAATTTTATCATTTAGTTAATATATCATGTTTATTAATTATTTTTCTTGGTGCGAAATTAGTCTTTATGTGTGTTTATTATGCGTATGGGTTTTAAGGTGGCATGTTCATGTGAAACGTGATGTTCCTTAGATGGAAACTTATATTGCATTGTTAATTGGTATTTTGTGAATTGTGCAACTAGTTTATAAAATATTACATGGGTTGCAGATCCTATTTTTATATGTTTTTGGGGTGTGTTTTTTCATAAAGCAAGTTTTTAAATGAGTTTTGTGTATGGTGTTTTGGTTTGGTGTTGCGTCATGGGGCGTTGGGTATTAGAAAGGATGTTTGAGTGCGTTGTTGGTATAAACCTTTGATGTGATATTTCAAATGCTTTATAAATTGTTTAATTGTTTAATTCATTTATTAAATTATATGTATAGTGAGTGGTCCCTTCCTCGGGGGTTCGAGTCGTCGGCAGTAAGGACCTGTGCATATGCATATGCATGAAAATGTATATATATGGCGGTGAAGCGGTCTCGGGTAACCCTTGTCAAAAGATGCATGTCTTGAGGTAGGTTTCCTATGCCTATGCCTTTAGTTTGAATTTCATAATTGCTTGCTTTCTCTGAAAATATGTTATATATATATGTATGTTATATTTACATGTTATGAAATCTGTGTGCATTCGCTAATAATGGTTGTGGATTTGTTTTGGAAAAATTTAATGTATTACAAATGCCATTTGGACTTTCATAAATTAATTGCATCATTTTAAGAAAGTGTTCAAGATTGTTTTTTTATATATGTAACATGTAGATTGTTAAATTGGTATTTCTAAAAGGTTTTGCAAAGAGTTTAGATGATTATATGTGAAAAAATTAAAACTATTATTTGTGAAACCATAAAGCCTATTTGGCCCTTTTGAAATGGTTTGTAAAATTGGAAAAACCCCTCCTAGGTCAAACCCCCTTGGTTTTAGAAAATGACTTGTATTTTGAGTGTACGAATATGTGCCTAATATTGGGGCTTATGCTTTATGTAATGTGAAATAGGGGAATGTGCTTAAGGAGGGAGAACAGTGGTAAGAGGTTTAGTGAGTTTTTAGGATAAAGAAAGTGTGATGTTAATTTCTTTTCTTTTGATAAAAGCTCACCACCTTTTTGGAATAGAGCACAATGGTAAACCCGGGTATCTAGGTGGGTGACCGGGACTAGTATGCTAGATGACATGGCAGGGGTTCTTCCCGGTTTGTCTAGCAGGATTGACGCAACAACACTAACTAAACATATGAATTTCTGAGGGTCTTGGCCTTCTAAGCCACGTTTTCTGAGGGTCGTGGCCTTCTAAGACACGTTTTCTGAGGGTTGTGGTCTTCTAAGCCACGTTTCACTGAGGTACAAGGTCTCTAGGTTCCCACTTATTCTAGCTACCAATAGGGATTTCCCATGGTGCTCATTTGTGACATGCTACTAGCGGTGTAACTTTATTTTCAGTTGTTTCATACTTGATGTATTTTGTTTGTGAAAACCATCTTTTAATCCAAATTGGTTTCTTTTCATTTGAAACGTTAATACATAATTGGAAACTAATTTGAAAATGTAGTGGGAGTGAAATGCTTTATTTGAAAATGAAAACTCGTTACTTGGATTTGGAAAGAAGGAAAACATTATTTTATTATACCTTATTTTTTTCAAACTGGCATGATTGGATTTCTTACTTAAGGTAGGGGCATAGGACGTGGTTACATTTTGGCTTTCCTACTGAGCATCTCGGTTCTCATGCCTACCTTACTTTTTAGTTGCAGGTTTCAGTCTTGGATCGCTCTTGGGAGCGAGTGTAGTTGACGTACTGTGGTGATCCACGGGGTCACCTGAGGTATGTCACGCTTTGTTTATTCCTTTTTCCACTGCCACGTTGTTTAGTTCTTTTTACTTTTTTTACCTGCTTGTTTAGTTTATGTTTATTCATCCTTGTCTTGGGCTAAAATCATTCCCAACTGATTTATTTTGATGCCCGACACTAGTTTCCAGCCTGTGGGGATCGGGAACACCCTTCGGGCCATGTCGCGCACCGGGTCGGGCGCCGGGTCGGATGACGCACCGGCCTGGTTCGTGACATCCACACTATCCTTTTATGCCTCTTTAATAATCACATGGAAGAATGGTTGAACATTCATATGAGAAAGATATGATATATACCATTTCCTCATGTTTTAAAGATCCATATTCTAGAAATACATAAATATTAGATCTTGTTCAATAATCATCATGAAAAAACTAGCATGATCATTTCGACTCAGATCATCATCCACCTTGTTCACCTTCCTTGAGTGGTAGTGTATTGAACTTTCATAATATTTATCAACTCTAACCATCTCTTTTAGAATATATTTAACTATTTATATGTGAATATATATTTCAACATTTTATAATAATTATATATATATATATATATATATCACACCATTCGCTATAAATATAATTCCTCTACATATTCAGTGCAAAAAATTAATGCTTCCAACTCCAATTCACGAGTCAGGTAATTTTTCTCATGAATTTTCAATTGACATGGGGTATAAGATATCACCATATCATTATACATGAGGATGAATCCCAATACCTTATTTTATTCATCACTATTGATCACAAACCCTTCTCCACTATAGAGTAGTGTAATCCCATGTGCACCAATCAACCTTCTTTTCAGCTCCTTGATTTTTTTCCTCACATTCATTTATCCAAAGGAACTTGGATCCCTTCTGAGTTAACTTGGTTATTGGATTATATATCCATGAAAAATCTCTCAAAAAGCATTGGTAGTATCCTTCCAACCCATGAAAAATACAAATTTTAGTTACCATGGTTGGTCTAGGCTATTACTCAATAACTTTTATCTTGGAATGATCCATTGATATATCATTTATTAAGATTATATGAACCAAGAATGAAACTTTTTATAACCAGAATTCACACTTTATAAATTTGGAATAAAATTTATCTTTACTTTGGTTCTTCTACACAATATTTAAATGTTCTTTATTCACTTAATTTTTCTTTGAATTTATAATAATATCATCAATAAATGCTACCATAAACAGATCTAGGCAATCTTTAAAGACTTTATTCATTAGATCCTTGAATATAGAGGGAGATTTGGTAATTCCAAATAGAATCACTATAAATTAATAATGACCATACCTCCTATGGAAGGCTATCTTGGATATATTATTATTTTTTTCCCTCAATTAATGATATCTAGAATGAAGTTCAATCTTGGAAAATTATTACGCTCCACACAGTAGATTAAAAAAGTCATCAATATGGGGTAGAGGATACTTGTTATTGATAATGATTGTGTTAAATTCTCAATAATCAAGGAAAATATTCCCTGAACCATATTTCTTCTTAACAAAAAAGAATAGGTGAACCCCATGGTGATTCACTATGGTATATTAATCTCTTATTAAAATTCTCATTGAGTTGATTCTTTAATTTCTGCAACTCAATGAGGGCCATTCTTTATGAATACTTTAGATTATATGTAGCTTTAGGTTTTATTTATGTTGAAAACTCAACTTCATGATTCAAGGTATGATTAGGAAAGTATTTAGGAAATACATCAACATAATCCCAAACAATAGAAATATATTATATGTCAAGCTTCTCCCCAACCATTTGAGATAAATTTCCTCCTTTAATAGGTAGTAAGACCTATACAATGAACACAACTTCTATTTGAAGTTTATATTCATCCCCACACTAAAATATGAACATAGTTTGATTTAGAAAATCAAATATGACTTAACATTATTTGAAATTGATATGGTATCTATATAGAGAGAGAAAATCCATTCCTAAAATCACATAAAATTCAATTAGATGGAGAATTAAAAGATTTACAGGAAGCACGTTCCCATAAACTTCTATTGGAGAGGATACATAAACTTGAGATGCGATCATCATACCATTAAGAGTTTTTACTAATAACTCAACATCTAATCATCACAATGGTGACATGATAAACTTATAAAAATTTTCATATATAAAATATTGGGTAGATTTAGAATCAAATAAAACAATAATAGTTATAGAGTGAATGATAAGTGCACCTTCACAAATTTGTTCTCATAACCCACTTCAACAGTTATGATCACATGCTATATCTATTTGTCTCTATTATTAAGAGGTTTCTAGAACCGATTGTCATCATTAATCCTTAGATTCATGCATTTATTGGAGAAATGTTCATAATACTTTCAAATATAACATTGGAGTGTGGGTGGTACATTCAGCTAAGATTTTTCATTGATCCTTTTATTGACTGGCCTCTTCACATCACTTCGACATTCTTTTTCCCAATGTAATTATTTTACATAGTTAAAACATTTACTGAACCCCATAAGAAAATTTAATTTATACTCACTTTCTCACTTCTGACATGAAGGAAAATTAATTTCCTTTCCTCCATGGATTTTATTATTAGAATTTTGTCAAAATTATTTATTTTTCTTTTTATCCCCCAAACCATGAGAACATTTAGTGTCTAAAATTTCCATTTCTAGTTTGAGAGTACATCGAAAAATTTATTGATATCCATCCAAGTATTTTATAGACAATTCCATTTAGAGACTTGATATTAATACACTAATTAATCAACTAACTTTTCTTTTAGTATTGATGATAAAAGAAAAATCATACTTTGTAAGTCTGGTGAAATTTTACTCATATATACAAATAGATTCATCATCTTTCTGCTTTAGTTCTTGGAATCCCCTTTTTATTTTCATATTAAGAGTTTGGGGTAAATAATTACTAAAAAATACCTTCTTAATATCTTCCCATGTCATGGAGTCAATTTACTCATATTTCTATATATCCTTGATAAAATTATACCGTTGATCTACTTAACCTTCTAAATAATATACTACGAAGAAAAAAATTTCATGTTCTGAACACTAGAGAACTAAAAATATCTTTTCATTGGCACTAATCCATTTCTCAATAATGAGTGGATTAGATGAACCATTGAAGGAAGGTGGATATTTCTACATAAAATACTCAACAGTGAGTTCTTCCTTCTTTGGTCATTTAGGAGATCAACATGATTCATGTTACTATTCATAGCTTGAGATAGTTGGGTGAGTATAGCTGCAATATTTCATATCCCAAATCCCATTTCATTTGGTTTCTCATGAGGATTGTCATTAAATTTATTTTCACATTCAGTGTTAACAATATTTCTCCTAGGTCCATCCATTAATACCAAAATACACAGTGTGAGAAATAATAAGAATTGTGGGTAATCATGTAATCATGAAAACCATTACTAGGACATATAAATCATGAAACATTATTTTAAATCTATGACACCTTAGGTTTAAAATAGGCTATTTATGTCCACTATCTATTAAAATCCTTTATAATGGTTCATAAAGAAAATTTGAATTAACCTAAGCATATCCCTCGAGAGTGTCCATCCTGGTGTGAAGTCTTAGGCCCGCTCATCGCGGTGATGATCAAGTTAATAACCAATCTACATATTTTAGAGTTGTTACCCTAGGTGAATCTATGACACAACTACATCCACTTTCTGGTATCCATACATAAATGTATTTTCAAGGAAAACCACATAATATCTACTTTATCCCATACTTAGAATTATTACTAGGGTTTTCAACAAAGTTCTATAATACTAATCTCTAAATATTAACTAAACCATGATATGATATAAAATTTGGAGACCCAAGTATTATATATATATATATTACATCATTTTAGATGAAAATTCAATCCATATCATAATAAAACATTCCATCAAACCATAAAGGTTTAGAGACTTTGAAGACTAGATAAATAAATAAACTTATTTCATGAAATATTTTCAACATATCCCCCAAATATCTTATCACATAGTACACTTATTATATATACACTACTTAAAACCTTCATAACTTGGGAAAAGGAAACATAGAAAAGGGTGAGATTGGATGTTCAGTAAGTATAAACATAAAAGATATAAATCAATGATCACAAGTGAGCATAAGACAAATATACGGGTATGAGAACATGATCATAACTTATAATAATCATACCCAACCTGTTGAATATCATTAATCATAAATCATTGTATAAATATTTTCTATAAAAAATATATATAATTCATAAGTGTGCAGAATCATCTATAATCAACCATGACCAATGATATCATATCATAAGCATATGACATAATTTTATTTTATACACATAAATATAGAAAATAATTTACTTACTCAAGGATTTTTACTAAGGCTATCATAGAGGATTGGGTTCACTCTCCATTCCATCATTTACTTATTCAAGATTCACTTCCAAGACTATCATAGCGGATATAGTCCCTTAATAAATTGTTTTCACTCGCCATTCTAGTCCTTATTATCTCATGAGATATCTATATTTACCCAATTAATTGGGGGAATATATAATTAAGGTCACACCCATGTCATAGTGAAAATCATAAATATGTGTACCACAAGATAATAAAAAATTCATCATATCATCATATCATAACTCATGGAAATGAAATGTGGTTCATAAACATTTTATCATTTCATCATAGCATAACCCATGGAAAGTAAATGGGTTTCATAAAGGTTTCATAATAAATTAATTAACTAGTGGGAAAGAAATAGGTTTTATATAATCATCCTTAACTCATTATCATCATAAGATATACAGAGAAATAAAGTGTATGGTATCATAATATTATATCCCAAGTAAGTCATAAAAATACTTAAAGGATATTAACATAGATGAAAAATACCTTTAGAATATCATTCAAATATTTCATTGAAAACATGAGAAAATATCCTTTTCTTTTGATAACATTTTAACTAAAAATTAATAGAATAATGAGAAAATAATTTTATTTGAAAACAACCAAGGAAACTTGTAAATTAATATTTAAATAAAATAATGTTCATTATGGATAGAAAATTCTTTCATGTTGTATGTTTTAAAAGAAAAAATTCCTTACACACCTTTATAAAAATTCAAAAATGACTTATTCTGAAAAAAAATTATTTAAAAAGAATAATTTTTAAAACTTTTTAAATAAAGTAAAAGGTAGTGAAGATAAACCTTTAAAAACATTTAAAGTATATTTAAGAACTTTTATAAAATAATTTTAAAGAGTATAGACATGGAATAAAATGTTTATTGACCAAAGATGAAATAAGGTCAAATTTTCTTTAAAAACATTTTTTTGATAATTTTAAGTACCCAAGAGAGGAAAATGGTACTAAGATATAAAAAATATATAAATAACTAGATGATAATAAAATATATAGGGTTTAAAGGAAAATATCCATATAATTTTTCTCAATGGAAATTCAAGCATAAATAATCCCGATTAAAATGAGATTGAAACATAAATCCCTTACCACAAGTTCTGTCTTGCTTTGTACACATTAAAATATCCTATATAATAAATATATTTATTATAAATATATTATACAATTATATTCATACATAACATACTATGTTTCATTCCTTTATGATTTCTAATTATCATTTTATTAATAATTTCTTTATAAAAACAAACATCCGGGTGAAAAATGGCATGTTTTTGCATGCATACTCTGGTTAGATGGTTCTAGTTAGTCATGGTTTCATCATCTCCAGATTCCTAACCATGATATAAGTGTAATTTTTATTTATTATATACACTTTTATAACTATTTATAAAAATTTGTGGTGAAAAATGAATTACTTCACTTCGTGGAGACGGTAGTTCGTACATATGCACATGTGATGTTTTCACTTTTTGATTGATAAAAAAATTTAAATTGTAATAAATAATTATAGAATAATTATTATATCATTAAAATCATATATATTAATTAAATTTATCCTTATTACTATCCTTGTAAAGCAGAAATGAAAAATGAATCACATCGCTTCGTGGAGGTGGTAGTCCACACATGCATAAGAGCGACATTATCATTTTCCAACAGATGGAAATGTAAGAAGGTAGATAAAATATTATAATTATATAAAAAAATTATTTCATATATATAATATATAAACATTAAATCAATAATAATAACAAACCATAAATTATAGAAATGGGAAATGAATCATATCACAATGTAGAGGCGGCAGTCCACACGTACGCACGAGCAGTACTTTCATTTCCCATTTGATGGAAATAAGGTGTAAAATGGTTAATAAATAATCATGATAAAAATTAAGTTTATTAAATATAATTAATTATTTATTTTATAATTGATACCATATATTTATAGTAGGTATAAGAAGAAATAAAATTTAAAGTACTTGGTTAAGAGTTATACCTCTTCGTTAAGAAACCTCCTTTGCCTTACACCTCAAGATTTTAAAGGATGGTATTATGATCAAAAAAGGATATATAGGACATGGGGAGGTATTTTATGAAGGTATTAGGGTATTTATTAGTTAATCTATAAGTATTATAAATCATGATGAATAGAGGAAAAGTGGTATTATTTTATAATAGAGGGAGATGACACACTTTGAATTTTTCAAAAGATTAAAATATATTAATGTATTACTCATGTAAAGTGGATAAAAAATGTAAAACATTAAAATATATTAAGTATAATTTCAAAATAACAAAAAAAAAAAAATCAAATTAAATCAAGTTTTTGTGATATTTTAAACCTTATCTCTTAGGTTAACCCATCAGTAAACCCTTTTAAACCCTAACCATGGTAACCAAAATTGTATTGTTTTAACTATTTATTATGAAAAAAAATTAAGTCAAACTTATAAAATAATATTAATTATACTGATTAAAAATATGGAATCCATTTTATAAGATTAAATTTCTATAAGTGGTATAAATTATTTTCAAAATAAGTGTGAAAAATACAACAAAACCGTTTTTAGCAAAATGCGTTTTTAAGCATAAAATTGTGTTTACCTTCATTCCTTACCATTTAAAAATTATTATATGAATGTTAACATATTTTAGTGAATATATGATCTAAAAAATTAATTAAAATCATTAATAAATAGATATTAATTTAATTTATTAAAATAAAAACACATTATGTGTATAAAACAATTGAAAAACATCTATTTTTACCTTCAAATGATTTTATTTTCATTTATAACCAATGAATTAATTTTAGAAATATGTAAATAATAATTTTTCATAATTCAGTTTGTCTTATTCATATTATACAATTCAAAAACTAAGTGATAACTGTCACATTGAATAATAATATATTAATAGTATATCGTTATTCGTTTAAACTCAGTGTTGTGTGTAATGCAAGATATCGAACATTTTAAATTTAATAAGGAGAAATATATCATTGAATCTAGGTGTTTTATAGGTTTATCTATTTTTACATGTGATTAGTTAGTGGTGATTTTAGTTCATGTTTAGTAGCTTATGGTCAATGGACCCTTCAGGTTGGGATATTTCCGATTAGATCCCCAGATTATGACTTAGTAGTTTGGGTTGCAGTTTTGTAGAGGAGATCCTTAGAGGTTTGATCTCCTCTTAGGTGGAAATGCTAGGATATGTTTCTCCTTGAGGAAAATGACAAGGGTGGTGTCTTCTACTGAGGTGTCGGGTTATCTGTGGAGTCCTCATTCCATGATACAGTTGGATATTTATGTTATCCTTTTTTTCTTATTGGTGTGATATTTATTTTTGGATTCCTCATCCTATAGATTGGTTAGACCATCAGGGTATATTTTTCCCCTATGAGGCATAGTTTCTGGTTATTGGGAATAAAAAACATATATTTTCCCTTATTTTTATTCTTCTCTCTTTCTTTGAGTTAAGTGGAAGTTAGGTTCATACCTCAGTGTTATCTAAACTACAGCCCAAGGCCATTTTTGTTTTTGGGGTTTCCTATTGAGTATTTTTATTCTCATCCTTGTATGAACCTTGTTACCACACTTATTGTGTCTATGTATAAGATTCATAGGTAATTGGTGATATAGGTAGGTATAGATCTGGTGGTGCTAGTGGATTTAGATATTATTAGAGTTGGTGTCACATCTATGATTTATTTTTTAGGTATTTTATCTTATATTTTGGTTCTTATATATATTACACAGTTTTTCGAGGATTTTTGAGAAATGATAGTTTTCAGGTAGGATACAAGGAGGAACATGGTTGATGACTGTTTTGTAGAATTGTGTTCCAGCCTAGTGAAAAGTATGTACTCTAGATAGTGGCACTGTCCAAGACGCATAGACTAGCGTATGGGTGTGTGACCCACCAAGGCTAACCATAAACATAGGATAGTGGATCTATCTAAGTCATATGGTTAGGATCATGGGAGTTTTACCCCTCCAAGAAAACCGTGCAGCTAGTTTTCCTCTTAGATAGATGTGCCACATAATTGATGCATGGTTCAGAAAACCATGTGACCAAACCATGAAACCCTCCAGATCATTAAAAATATTGAAATTAGTAAACCAAACTCTCTAATTTTTACCCAAAATCATCCATTTCTCACCCCACTCGACCTTCCCTTCCCTAGGTGTGCCTCCCCCTTCATCCTCTCTCCCTTAGGCTTCAATATTTAGGTGATTTTGGTGTGGAATCTTCAAGAAATAATCAATTAAACCTATCCTCTCCTATTTTATTCCTTCTACTTAGTGTATTATCCCTTATTTGTTATGTTATCTTTCTACAAAAATGGGTTTTACCCAGGTCGGATTCAAATATACTTATTTAGGATTAAATATTGATGGTTATCGTGTTCTCTTACTTCCTTAGGGTCTCTCCTTGGTGCAGTTGGTGATTTCCACCCAGATTTTTGAAGGTTTCAAAGAAGATATGGGTGGTTCCATGATTTGAATTTTTTTTATGATTTTAGTATTCTTACTTTGGTTTCTAAGTGGGTTTTATAAATTGTATGGGTGTTAAAAAACTTTTTTTCCAAGGGTTTTGGTGTGTGTAAGGGTTTAATACACATTTTCCTATTGTAAATGGTTTTTTTCATGCGTGTTTCTATTGTTGGAAGTGTGATTGTGTAAGAGGGACCACATTTGATATAAGGAGTGAAATTGAGCACAAGGTAATCCTAGGTGTATGGGTGGGAATACTAGTTCTATTATATTGGGTTAGTCGAAAGGGTCAAGGCCCAGTCTCCCTAACTAGATTACTTAACAACACTAATTAAAAATTTATATGATGGGGCTGGTAGCTTGATCATGACCTTCATGTCTAAGAGATGTGATCACTGAGAGTATGAGGATCCTAGGACACCACTAACCCTAGTGCCCTAGGGAATTTCCATGGTTCTCATGCTATGCTTACTGTATAGATTGTTGTCTCTTTTACTTACTATTTAATTAATTTTATTTAAAATTTCATATTTATTTTCTTAAAAACTATTATGTTAATTTGTAATATAATTCCATTTCATGAGATCTATTTTAGTGGTATCCTACTAGGAATTTTGTCTCACACCCTATATACACCCTTAGGCATATATAGACCTTATTATGTTTGAAATATGTGAAGTAAAGGTTTCTCATGGGGATGATGGTGGATCTTTGTGATAGTAGTTCTTTCGTTGGTGGGTGTTGGTGGTGGTGGTATGAGGGAATTGACCCACATATTTCATGGAGGCTTGTGGCCTAGCAGGTCCCTCTCCCTATTTTGGTTATTTTGGTTTTTGTTGTAAATTGAAAGATGTTTAACTCATGTTGTAGTTTTATTTTTCATCATTTTTATTATGTATATTGGTTATTATGTGATATTTTATCATTTTGTGTTATTTATGGTTGATTCCTATGGGATAATTCATTCCCAAATACATTTTTGATTCCCAGGAACTAGTTTCCAACCCGTGGGGATAGAGAACACCCTTCAAGCCATGCCATCGACTGGGTCAGGTGTAAAGTTGGATGGAAGCTCAGCCTGGTTTGTGAAAAAATGGTATCAATGGAGGTTTTAACTTTCTTTGTTTCGTGTTATTTGGGAGATTATTGATAAACTGGAGCTTGAACTATCAAGGATTGTGGTTCTGATTTCAAGTGGGGTGTTTAGCCAACACACCTGGTGATAGGCCCTATGTCACCATGGGATGTTTGAGATTTGGTTTGACACCTCCTTCATGTGTGATGCATAGGTTGCATACTTCGCATAGACACTGATCTGGGGTGGAGTGGTTTAAATTAGTTGTTGTGCTCATTATGATTTTGTTTTGATTTTTGGGTATTCTTGAATGTTTTTATTTTTGAAAATTACTCTGGATGGTTTATTGATGGTTTCTTTGGTTTTTTAATTGATGTAGTATCAATCCTCCCCAAAGACTTCCTATGAAATCAGAGGAAGAGGATGAAGAGAATTATCCCTCACTGGTTGATCAAAGATTAGTGGAAGTCATGGTTTGGGTTGTCTGAGCATTGGATTAAGGAGTAGGCTCTAGTCCTGCTCATCCTAAGGAGGCCAAATCAGGTTTAGAAAAGGACAAGGCTCATGGGTTCCTCAAGAACAAACCTCCTTCCTTATGGGTTTGCACAAACCCCTAGTAATATTAGGATTTTATTTAAAATATTGAGAGAATTTTCGAGTTTCTTGAGACTCATGAAGCAGTGAAGGTGAAATGCACTCTGTTCATGTTGGAAGGTCCCGGTCATAGGTGGTGGGGCTCTATGGTCCAAGCTAGGAAACATGAGAATTTTGGTTGGATGAACTTCAAGGTTGTTTTTAATGAGTAGTATTTCCCTAAGACTTTGTCCCTTTTCAAGAACTAGAAGTTTCTGGATCTCCATTAGGGGGATCATACTTTGTTGGATTATTCCAACAGTTTTTGTTTAATTGGTCCATTTCACACCATAGTTGGGTTTTAATGATCTGTTAAGGGATCATAATTTTAAAATGGGGTTGCAGTTGAATATCTAATCCCAGGTCTTCATTTTTAAATTAAAGATGTATACTGAGGTAGTTGACTGAGCCCTGATGGTGTAAATTGACCGGGTAGGTAAGCCTGGCTTCTCTGATGTAGTATCAGTAGTGGGATAAGGTAGTAATGGAACATATGAAAATATAGGAAGCATGATAAGTAGGAGAATATAAGAGGTGTTAGTTCTGACCAATCTTCCACATGACCTTCATTTGCGACCGTATGTGGTGGGTTAGCTGTGTAATATATGTGTGGAAGGCCGGGTCACATACAATCAGCATGTACAGTTCCAACTAGACCCTTCCATTAGTGTGGGTTATTAGGTTACTTTCAGAGGTTCTGTTAGAGTGATATGACAACTCATAGTGGTTCAGGTTCCTCAATGCACAAGGAATTACCAACTTGTTCTAGTGTATCAAGGGATATGGGTTCTTAGTTTATTGGGCATGGTGGAAAGGATGGATCCTCTTATGGGTAGAGTCAGATCAAGGTAGAGATGAAATTCAATAATTAATCTCAATCATTAGAAGAAACAAAGAACCTTCATTCTATGGATTAGTTGCTAGTGGAATTTGATTCAGGACCCACGATAGTTCTAGGTACTATTTTTATTGCATCATCCATAACTATTGTTTATTTGACATGGGTGCTTCTAATTCCTTTACTTATTCCCATCTTGTAAAACTATTAAAATTTCCAACCGATCTTATGCATTATGCCATGGAGTTGGTGACACCACTTGGTAAGAAAAGTGAACAAGGTTTTAGATGTCCATCCTATGCTCTCACTCTATCAAGGGTTAAATTGGAGTGAGACTTCTTGGTTCTGGAGATGGATCATTTTAATGTGATCCTTGGTATAAAATAGAAGACATGTTTTTATAAGAACATTGATTGTTATCATTAGTGGTTAACCTTTGTGGAACCCTATGGGAGTACTTAAGTCTTCCAAGGAGAATGGGATCCCCGATCAGGGTAAGCAGGACCTCTACTTATGAAGTTGGGAAATTTTGTTTTCCAAGTATCTTATATCATGCTAGATAATGATGATAGAGGTTCCAAGTATGGATTAAATCATGTGGTATATGAGTTCCCAAAGGTGTTTCCAAATGATTTATTGGGGTTTATTCCAGATTAATATGTGGTGTTTACCACCAATTTAGAATAGAGAAATCAACTGATATCTCTTCCCTCGCAATGTATGTCCCCCCATCTAGTTGAGGTAATTAAAGATACAACCAGACAATTTGGAATCCAAAGGATTCATTCACTCGAGTGTCTCACCTTAGTTCACCCCATTTATGTTTTCTAAAAATGATGCTGGACCCATATAGTTGTGAATTGATTATTGGAAGTTGAATAAGTTAAAAATCAAGAATAAATACCCCTCTCCACACATTGATGACCCTTTTGATCAGATAAAGGGGGAAGGTGGTTTTCCAAGATCAACCTACACTCCAGGTATCATAAGGTCAGTGTTCAATAGGTGGATATTCCCAATATAGAATTCCAAATAATCTATGACCACTTTGAGTATTTAGTTATTCCATTCAAGTTAACAAATTATTTGGTGGTTTTCATAGTGCTTATGAACTGGGTGTCACATCAATACCTTGACTCCTTTGTCGTATTGTTTTTAGAAGATATCCTGGTCTAATCTGAGATCAAGAAATATCACAAGAAACACTTAAATATTATGCTGAGAATTCTTCATGATCACTTTCATTATGATAAGCTATCCAAGTACACTTTCTGGATTAGGAAGGTAAAGTTTCTGGGACATGTGATATTAGAACTCGGGGTTTCAATAGACCCTGAGAAAACTAGAGTGGTGAATTCATGGGAAAAACTAAGAAACATCTTTGAGATTATGAGATTTTTGGGCCTAGTAGAATACCATAGGTGGTGTATTGAATATTTATCTTGGATTTGTTTTCCCTTGACCTCACTTACACAGAAAGGGGTAAGGTTTGAATGAATCCCAAAATGTCTAGAATCCTTTGAGGATCTTATAAGAAAATTGACCATTTCCCCTATCTTGATATTACCAGAACATGGGAATATATATGTGGTATATTGTGACGTTTTAGGTATGGTTCTTGGGTGTTTTTTATGTAGGATAACCATGTGGTGGCATACAGCTCTCGCTAACTCTGACCAAATGAAAGTAATTGCCCAACCCATGACTTAGAATTGGCAGTAGTGATGCATGCCTTGAAGACGTGGCATTAATATTTCTACAGGGATAAATTCATGGTATATTAAGATCATAAGATCTTGGCCTACATTTTCTCCTATAAGATCTGAATTTGAGGAAGCGCCTATGGGTTGAGTACCTTTAAGGGTTCTATTTTGATATCATCTACACCCCGGGTAAAGGGAATGTGGTAGGAAATTCCCTAAGTAAGAAGATTCCATTTCAAGTAGTAAAATAGTCTGGTGACAAGTGGAATTTTATGGGGCTTATTTACTAGATGTCTCTTGAAACCAAAGAGAATAGTGGTGTCAGGTTATTGGCTAGTGTTCAGCTAATTCCCTCCATTTTAAAACTAATTTGGGAGGAAAATCCTAATGATGAAATGTTCTAGTTTTCTTTGTAGTTTCTAAATGGTGAGGAGGTTACTAAAGATTATTATTTGTCTTATTAGAGAGTTTCTTATTTTAAGGCTATATTCTTAGTGTAATTATATTTATAGAAGGTGGTGATGAAGGATATACACCAGTCTTAGTGGTCTGTTCATCCTAGTACCACCAAGATATTTTATTACATGTGATGCTGGTTCTAGTGGCTAGATATAATCAAGGATATAGTAAACTTTGTATCTAGGTGTTATTATTTTAATCTGGTTAAATATGATCACCACATGCCCATATATTTTCTTCACTCACTACCCATTTCTATATGGAAGTGGGACAAGCTCTCCATGGACTTCATCATTGGATTACCTCATATGCCTCAGGGAAGGAATGTTATTTGGGTCATTATTTATCATCTGACCAAATCATCCCATTTCATTCTGATTAGGGATTCAACCAAGGTGGATGAGTTGGGCCGGTTGTATATTCATGAAATTGTGAGGCTCCATGGTGTTATGTCAACTATTATTTCAGACAGGGACCCCCACTTTACCTCTCAGTTTTGGGAAGGCTATAATGACCCAGTCTTAACATACATAAACATTACATCAATTTTGTGTAATACTTAAAACATTACACAAACAAACACCCAAAGAAAACATTAGTTTAGTGCCTTTGGAAATATGGAAACATACACACTGGCACATGAGTGAGATACATTATTTCCCACTAGGTTCTCTAATACTAGAACCCTTCTTATAAATATCATACATAAAGTATATATTTATAACCTAAGGGAAGGAAACATAAAAAGGGGTGAGGTCAGAAGCCCATTAAGGGTAGAAAAGGGAGATATATAAGAATAAACATGAGCATAAGGGTATGAGAATGTGATCATAAAAATATATGATCATACCCTACATATCAAAGATCATAAAAATGAATCATGGAATAAATATTAGCAGTTCATAAGTCATGAATCATAAGTAAGTCAAGAGAATGATCCATGAAGGAATAAGACATGGAAATCATAGAATACACATAAAACTAGAAAATACTGTGTCAAGGATACCTATCGAGACCTTTATAACAAGTTAGGCTTGGGATAATAACCCATGTACCTTCTTCAGGCTTAAGATTCCCTCCTGTGTACCCTCTTGTTTTGATATTGGGATACTCTCCAGTGTACCCACTTATTTCGGGATTGGGATTCCATCCCATGCACCCTCTTATTTTGCTCTTGGGATTACCTCCCATGAACCCTCTTATTTCGGGCATGGGATTCTCTACCATTTACCCTATTTTTTCTACCTTGGGATGCCCTCCCATGTACACTCTTATTTTCAGGGCATGGTATTCCCTCTAGTTTAACCTCTTGTTTTAGTCTTGGGATGGACTCTCATGTACCCTCCTGAGATAAAAAAACATTTATCATTACCCAATTAATTGGAGGGAGATATAGGTCCAACCCATCACATAGTAAAATCACACATACATGTGCTATAATATAACAAAACATTCATCATATCATGAACCATGAAAAAAATATGGGTTTGATAAAAATAAAATCATAACCCATGAAATAAAATGTTTATCATTAAAATGTTATCACATCATAACCTATAAAAATAGATAGGTTTCATAATCATTTAATTAAAGAATAACCCATTAAAAGAAGCATGTTTCAAAAGAATATAACCCATAGAAGAGAAACAAGTTTCATAAGCATCATTCCCTCTTAACATAAAACAGAAAGAATATGAATGGAAACATTGGATAATTTTTAGAAGGAAATGAGTAACATCAATGGATGTCATCATAGATGGAAAATAATTTTGAAATATCATTTAAAAAATTTTCTTGAGTAAAATATATTTTCTTCTTTGAAAAAGGATCCTTAAAAAATAAAACCCTTTGAAAAACATTTTCATTGAAAATAATTTTAAAACTTAGAAAGAAAAATTGAAATCATTTTGAAAACCTTTTTCCTTTAACACTTATAAAATAAGCTTGAACACATTCTGAAAACCTTTTTCATTGAAAATATTTTGAAAAATTATAAAAGAAGCTTCGAAATCATTGAAATCATTTTCTTTGAAAATAACCTTTTGAAAAATTATAATGGAGGTTTTGAAAATAATTTAATATACTTTTAAAAGATAAAATATTTTTGAATAACCTTTTTCATTAAAAACCACTTTAAAATCAACAAATTTATAGAATATTAGGATTTTTTTTTCTTAAAATAAATAACATTGTAATATGGTAAAGGAATATTTATGGGAAAGACAATCATGATAGTGGGTAAATCCATACATGCCGAACATTCCTTTTTCACCATAAAAAATTTAGAAAGTACCTCAACTGGAAAAAAATAAGAAGATTCATTTTTTAAAACCTTTTTGTTAAAAAGGTAAAACATGGGTAACAATGTATTTTAATGATCATATAAGAATATTAGAATATTTTTGGAAACTATTTTAGAAAACATGGTTTTGAAGGAACATAGATTTCTGACTGAAGAAAGCGGTAAAGTCGTACTTTCTTAAAAACACATTCTGGATCATATTATATACCCAAGAGTGAAAAATGGTACCATTACTTGTATATAACATAAAAAACCAGAGGGTAAGAAAACTCAAGAGATTTAATGATATATGGATCAAAATATTTCATCAATGGGAGCATAATAATAAATAATATTGATAAATGGTGAGATTGTAGCTATAAACCATTACCAATTTGGTAACTTTAAATCATAACAAAATGGAAAGAATAAAATTACATGAAGCTTAACATATCATTAAAAGAATTAGATTCATGATATAAATTTTCAAAGATAGTATATACACCTCATATAAAAGCATCTATTCATAACATGGCATGTGTCTCAAACAAGGAAAATTGAGACAAAATTAATTTACTGATTTGGTAACTTTTGAAACATAAATACCATGAAAGGAAGATCATAAAATGGATATGTAAATACAAATAAATATAATTATAATAATAATAAAAAAATACATTGGTAGTGTACTGAACGCGCTATCATGACACGTCAAAATGATTATGATTTTAAGGTTGATTTTTAGTCTAGGGAAGACCCTAGGTCGTCTCTCAAGGAGAGTTTGTGGGTTTAGAGTGTGCGTTTTTAATAAGAAGTACTAAAATAGGGGTGGTTTTAAAACAGTTTAAAGAAAATGACTTGATTTAAAGAGTTTAATAGTTGATAAATAAAAGTGGTGTTTAGAATTATAAGATAAGGATATAATTTCAAGTTCACTACACATATTAGTGAGTTTATAATTCTGAAAAATACACATGGTTTAATGGAATCCTTTGGTTGAGGGTTTTCAAGATCTCAAATTCCCACTTACCTCTTAAAAGATACTCAAAGAACCACCCCTTGACACAAAAATCATGTTGTCAAGGTTTGGTTATGAAGCATAGAGAAGAAAGGATACCAAATCATACTGAAATCTTATGTATGTGTGAGATAAATAGGTCTCTTGTCTTGTCTAATCGGAACAACCCAAGATTCCCACTTGAAATCTCAACCTAATCGGTGTTGAAATAAAAATCATTTCAATTAATTTTAATAATAGAAATTCAATAAGAGGAGAATCATGTCAAGATAATAAATAAGTGAAATATTTATCACAAAAATTACACAAAACCAGTAGAAGAAGAAGTGCTGGAACTCCCTCCCAAGTGTGTGTAGCTCCCTCGAAATGACCGTCCACCATTTAGCTCGACATCAGGATGAGGAAAAAGCTCAGGTAGAACATAGACTTCATCATAGATCCCCCTATGAGGATAGGGGACTCCATAACTCCTTGGATTATGAGAGTAATAATTTGGGTCTCCAAAATATTAGAGCTTTGCTTCCTGTCTGAACTTGAAAATGAGGAGCCCAAGCTTCCATTTTATAGGCAAAATGAAAGGTGTTTTTGGGCACACAGATTTTGTAAAAACACTTGGATCATGGTTTTAGACAACTTGAAAGTATAATATCACTTTTTAAAAAACTATAAACATGTTTACCCACCTCTTTAATATCTCCACCGAAATTTTGGCACCATTTTTACAACTACAACTCGAGATATCGATAAAATACAGAACACCACATTTGACTTTATGTAGATTTTATTATTTGGACAGATCCATTCGGATGGGAATTGTAGAAGAAGAATGGGGATTCGGTTCCTTTATATGGAATATAGAACATTATACTTTGGACCATCCCACAAAATTTTAACCCATTTGGATTCACGGTTTAGTAGGAATATGCGGTTGAGTACATTGGTGTGCATGGATCATGCGCAGTTTGGCCCATTTTTCTTGGACATCATCATGGGCCCTCCAAATCACCTCCAACTTCAATGAAATTATCAAAACAAGTATCATTGCCATTTTTAATAGTAATAAATACAAAATAATTGAATCAAACATGAAGTGAAATTTGTTATTATTTTTATAATTTTCAATACAAAACTAGTTTAGCACACTCGTGTAAGGGTGAAAATGAAACTATGAATCGTAGTGCGATCACACCTCCACACCTAAACATTTTCACTCATGGAAAAAGTCATAATTACAAAAATTATGCATGTATATATTTTCTAATTCATAAATATTTAACATTCAATGAAAATTTAATTCCTGATAGAAATGTGATCAAAGAAAAAATCACACTGAGGAGTTATTCTCAATGATCATTGTAAAAGACGTCTCAAAAACTGTATCCAAATGAGATTCCAAGAGATTCATGATACCAATAAAAGAAAATAATTCAAAAGTTAATTATGTCACTAATTCTCTACATGTGGGTGTGACAACCATTTTGTGCTATTCTTTCCACTTTCTATTGAGTAAATATAAGTTATTTCAATAATTGTCTACTTACAAGATCCTTTCCACTAAAATTTCCCCACATCCTTTGAAATCAAATTTCAAGACCTACTCACTTAAGCATTCCCAGAAGTCAAACCATAAGCTCCTAACCTAGATATCCCCATATTCTATACATTTCATCACTCCCCTCATTTATTATATATTTTTTTTCAAAAGTTGCACTTGGAAAAAATCTCACACCCTTCTCCCAACCCTTGTTTGATCTCTTCATGACACTAACTATAATAGTTATAACAAGATATAAGGTTGAGAAAGGGTGGTTTTTGACATGACCAATATACAACCCTTTATTTTTTTGAGGGCATACAAAAGTCGGATAAAATGTACACATGCATAGGTCAATCTGGTACAATAATGAAATAGATCGAAAAGGGAACGAACGTATGGAGAAATGATTTTGGAAAGTAGAAAAAAATAAAACTAACTTATATTTACCTTACATTAAGTAGGAAATTTTCACACATCATGGTTGGGTGAAAAAATGTGTAGAGAGATTAAGTGACACAATTTTCCTTTAAACTATTCACAAAAAGGGAAACATTTTTCTCAAATGTTTCAAAATAATACAACCATTTATATCATTGAAAAAAACTAAATTTAAAAATAAATTCACACCATAGTGTTGAATTCTTGCTGAAATGAACATTTCATCAGATTTTTTTGGAATGTCAAAACAACAGGATATACAGACATTCCACATGAATTTTCAATAACTTCCATGATTAAATGGGCATCATTTTCCAGGATAAAGTGGCAATAAAAAAAGAAATATTATAGTACAAAGTTGAGTGGGAGGGAAAGGGGGAAAGTAACAATACTATTCAGCAAGCTAAAAAGAGAAAAAGAATAAAGATGATGAAATTTCTAACTAACCCAGGAATATACCCACCCCCACACCTAGAGTTTGCAGTGTCCTCACTGTAATAAAATATAATGTGGTAATGAAGGATAAAAATTGGGGGGTGTTATTCATATAATGCTTTTTGAACTTAGAGTTCCTCCATCAGGGACTCATGAAGGGCTTCATGGAACTGCTTCAGCCACTGCCCATTGACAGTGAAGGGTTTTTTGGTTTCTTCATTTATAGAGGAGGAACTTCTGCCCAATGTGTAACTGACAATGAAGAATGAGATGGTCATGGGTAGCCTTGGTTCTCTCCTTATAAATCCTGGAGTTCTCATATTCATCTCTTCTCATTTCTTCCAGCTCTTGAATCTGTAACTTCCTCTTAGAACCTGGACTAGAAAGGTTAGAATTTAATTTTTTAATGGCCCAATAGGCCCAGTGCTCAATATCAATAGTGAGGTGACAAATATTTCCAAACACAAGCCAATAAGGTGACATTCCAATGGTAGTTTTTAAAGTAGTATAGTAGGCCCATAATGAATCATCAAGTCGAAGAATCCAATCTTTTCTATTGGGTTGAACCATTTTTTCCAAAATATGTTTTACTTATATATTTTACACCTCAACTTGACCATTAGTTTTTAGGTTATATGTAGTAGACACTCGATGCCCGACCTCATACCGATGCAAAAGTGATTGCATTGTTCAGTTGTATAAATGAGAACCCTGGTCACTAATGACGAACCTAGGTAATCCAAACCTACAAAAGATATGAGTTATCAAAAAATTATACAACTATTTTGGAATCATCTATCCTTGTGTCTCCGGCCTCTACCCATTTTGACACATAATCGATCACTAGAAGAATGTACAAGTTTCCAAAGGAATTGGGAAATGGAACCATAAAGTCAATGCCCCAAACATCAAAAATTTCATGAAAGAGCAACAGTCGTTGTGGAATTTCATTTATTTTAGAGAAATTCCCTATTCTTTGATAATGAGTACAAGATTTAAAAAAATCATGGGAATCCTGAAAAAGTTTTGGCCAAAAGAGACCAGAATTAAGGACCTTGTGAGTAGTACGTTGGGGACCAAAGTTGTCTCCACAATCAAGAGTGTGTAAGAATCTAAGGACAGACTGAAACTCACTATCAGGAACACAATTCCTAAGGACTTGATCACTACAGGTGCACCAAAGGTAGGGGTCATCCCAAATATACCAACGATCTCATGTTTTAGACGATCAACCTAGTTTTTGTTGAAATCAGTAGGAATGCAATATGCTACAAAATAATTTACAATTTCAGCATACCAAGGGATAACATCTTGCACTCAGTACAATTGCTCATTGGGAAACATATCATTAATAGGAATATATGAGGATGGGGGAATCCTACTGATATGGTTGGCCACCACATTCTCTTCTCCCTTTTTATCTCCAATTTCTAGATTGAATTCTTAAAGGAGGATCATCCAATGAATGGGAGGTGGTTTGGATTCTGATTTCATAAGGAGATACCGGAGGGCTGCATGGTCTGAGAACATAATGAATTTGGACCACAAAAGGTATGACCTGAATTTTTCCAAGGCAAACACAATGGAAAGGAACTCTTTTTCAGTTGTGGTGTACTTTTCTTAGGCCGAGTCTAGTGTACATGAGGCATATGCAATGACATGTGGAGCTCGATTGACCCTTTTTGACAAGAATGCCCCAACTGCATAGTTAGAGGCATCACACATGAGTTCAAACGGTAAATCCCACCGAGGTGGTTGGATTACCGAGGGTGATGTGAGAGTCCATTTTAAATTATTAAAAGCTTCCTCACATTATTTATCAAAAACAAATTCTTTTTCTTTTTAGAGTAACTGGGAGAGTGGGAGTGCAATATTACTAAATTCACGAATGAAATGACGGTAAAATCTAGCATGACCTAGGAAAGACCGCACATCCTGTACATTTTTGGGGAATGGTAAGGAAGAAATGACATCTACTTTTGATTTATCAACTTGGATACCATCCCCAGAAATGACATGCCCCAAAACTATACCTTTTCACACTATGAAATGTTATTTCTCATAATTTAATACAATATTCCTTTCAATACAGCGACGTAGGAATGAACCAAGACTACTTAAGCATTCATCAAAAGAGGATACATAAATAGTGAAATAATCCATGAATACTTCCATGCAATTCTCTAGGTAATCCGAAAAAATACTAACCATGCATCGTTGGAAATTACCCAGAGCATTAAACAGACAGAATGACATCCTTCTATATGCAAATGTGCCAAAGGTACAAGCGAAGGTAGTCTTTTCCTAGTCCCTGGGGGAAATATAGATATGAAAGTATCCATAATAACCATCAAGGAAATAATAGTGAGACTTACCCGCTAGCCTATCTAGCATTTGGTCAATGAATGGCAAAGGGAAATGGTTCTTTCTAGTGTGTTGGTTTAGTCGGCAACAGTCTATGCAGACACGCCAACTATTCTTCACACGAGTCAGAACCAATTCATTGTTTTCATTTTTAATTCCTGTAAGGCCAGTTTTTTTAGGAACTACTTGACCGGGACTGACCCATTGGCTTTCAAAGATGGGGTAAATGATTCCAGCATCCAATACTTTTGTTGCCTCCTTTTTCACAACTTCTAGGAGGTTTGGGTTTAGTCGACGTTTTTCCTTCCTCAAAGGTTTAGACTCATCATTTAATAAAATATGATGTGTGAAAATTGATGGGATAATACTAGGAATGTTAGTAATTTTCCATCCCAAAGCTTTTTTATACTCCCTCAAACGTTCAACCATTCTCAATTCATGCTCAGGAGGGAGTGAACTAGAAATGATGACGAGCATCTTGTTTCCATTCTCAAGATAAGAATATTTTAAATCTTGGGGTAGTTGTTTTAGTTCTAATTCAGGTGGATTTTTGATTTATGGAAGTGTGTGTAAAATTGAGAGGTCACTAATCTCATCTAACTACTCAATAGTATCATTCTAAATAGAGGAATGATCTCTTACAAGCTTAGCAGTATCATCGATGGTCATTGGATCCTCAGTGTTTAAGAAATTATCAATTAATAAACATGCATGAAACTTTTCTAGACCACTAAAAAAATAAATGCACGATTCATTACCAAGAAATTCAATCAAGGATGAAAACTCATAAAGAGGATCAGGGGAATGAAAATAAGTATTTTCAGAATAAGGGAGTACATCAATTGAATTTACTGAGAGAGAGGAATGTTCTTCTGAGGGGTGCTTCATGGAATAAAGGATGTTGAAATGGATTATTTTACCACAAAATTACATATATAATGTATCATTATAGACATAAATTATGGTTTTAGTGGTTTTCAAGAAGGTTATCCACAATATAACCAAGGCATGTCTATTCATCCTATCATCCTCCATTTTAAGCACATAAAAGTCAACAGGAAAAATTAAAATTTTAACCCTCACAAGAACATCCTCTAACACACCAGAGGGGTGTGTGGTACTCCAGTTATCCAGTTGAACAACAATTCCAGTGGGATTCAGTTCCCCTACCCACAATGTAGAGTAAATGGAGTGAGACATAACATTTATAGAAGCACCTAAATCAAGCATAACATTAGAAAAAGAATACTCCCCTATGGTGCATGAAATTGAGAATGTTGCATCATCATTTCACTTGGTGAGAATTGATTGGTCTATAAATGATGAAACATTCCTCTTCAATCCCACCTTCTCATCACCTCTAATACTTCTTCGTTGTGTACACATATCCTTTAGAAACTTGGCGTATCGTGGAATTTGCTTCATGACATCAATCAAGGGGATGTTAACCTGCACTTTTTTGAAAGTTTCCAATATTTTCTTGTCAAGTTCAGTTTCCTTTTGTTTTCTAGGTTGGGTGGCCATTTGGGAAAATGGAAGAGGAATGGTTGGGATATGAGACTCATTGACATACACACCCTTTCCTTTGTATAGACTTCTCTCAGGACAAGGATTTTCTTCTCTTGGATCATTTTTAGTAGTGGTTGGGATGGTGATTTCCTTAGGAGGGGATGACTCTATTGAAGGGGTAATTTGGCTTTGAAGATGAGTTCCACTCCTAAGGGTGATGTAACTAACATTTCCTTTATCCCTAGAGTTAACTACTGGTTGAGAGGGTAGTTTACCCGACCCATGACTTTGAATTTTCCCCCACCGAGTTAGCTAGTTAGACTAATTGGGTTTTGAGGTCTTTTATGGAAGCTTGTGTGGTTTGTTGGAATTGGATATTATTGTAATCCATTTGTTTCATCATATCTTCTTGGCTAGGCTCAGGTTTGGTTGGGGGCGATTGGAAAGGCCTTTGGGGTGGTTGAGGATTTCTAGGTGGTGGTGGTGGATGACTATTCTGACCCTGTTTGTTACATGGTTGTTGAGGTTGGTTTGAATACCCCCTTGACTATAGGATTGGTTGTCTTTCCACCCAAGATTGGATGGATAGTATGGTTCTTTCCTAAAGGGTTGGTTATAGGGGTGACTTGGAAATATTTCCTCACAACTCTCAGAAGTTTCTATCAATTAGGGGCATTGGTCATAATAATGGGTGTTAGAAGAGTAGATTACACAATGGATGGGAGGAGGAGATTGAGATTTCCCTTGGTAAAGAGCAAGTTGTCGAAGAAGGGTGCTTACCTTTTCAAACTTTGTGTCCACCTTCTTCTCGAATTCGGTACTTTTCACCTCATGCACACCTCAAATGGGTACATTTGACCTTGTAACAAATTTTTGAGTGTTTTTTTCCATGTTATCAATCAAGGTTCTTATAAAAATTGAGTTCTTATCCACTAGTGCACCACTTATAGCAGCATCAATCATGTTACGATCAATTGGAATTAGACCTTCATAAAAATACTATATTAGAAGTTGATCTCTTATTTGGTGGTGTAGACAACTTGAACATAATATTTTAAATCTTTCCCAATATTCATGAAGTGTTTCCCCTTAAGATTGTCTTATACCACAAATTTAATTCCTTATTTTTTCAGTTTGATAGGCTGGGAATATTTTTCAAGGAAAAGGCGTTTCATGTCTACCCAGCCTCTTATTGGTGAATTAACATAGTACAACCAATATTTCTTAGTGTATTCTAAAGAAAAAGGAAATTCTCTAAGATTTACGTTTTCCTCATCCAAATTAGAAGTTTTTAATGTTGAACAAATAGTATGAAATTATTTTAAGTGCCTGTGTGGATCCTCTCCAAGAATTCCATGGAATCTTGGTAATAGATGAATTAAACCATATTTTAGTTCAAAATTGGGTGCCTCGCCTGGTAATTGAATATATGTGGGATGGATATCAACATCAAGTGAGGTTAGTTCTTTTAGTGTTCTATTGTTTTCAGCCATGTTATTCACGTTAATTTTAGTTTTAATGTGGGTTATTGAAGAAGAAGAAGAAGAATCAAGATAAGTGTTTATGTTTTGTGCGTCCTCCTTCAGAGGTTCCTCTTGTGTATCTTGGGGTCGCTGATGTAGGATCCTCTCTAGTTTGGGTTTTAAAGGTTGTAATTCTCTTGGAGTAGAACACATCATACATAGAACCTACACAAGAAATAAATTAGAACACTAAAAAAATGTAAAGGTAGAAGATAAAACAAATAAACATTCACAAAATTTACAATTTTTTTTATCAAAAACCACTACAACAGAAATTGAATTTAGCGGCGGTTGTTTATCGGAGATTTTGGGAACCGCCGCTAAACAATTTTTTAAAATGGTTTCATGACGGTTCATGATAAACTGCCACGAAACAATATTTTTTTTACACTGCCGGCCCTTCCCCCCCACCCCGATCCCCCTTCTCACCCTGTGACCCCGCTTCCCCCACCCCCCCGCTTCCCCCGTGGCCCCGGACCCCCGCTTCCCCAGCAACCCCACGACCCCAACGACCCCGCAACCCCAATGACCCCGCGACCCTGGGGACCCCGGCCCCCCACGAACCTGACGACCCCGCGACCCCAGCGACCCCGCTTCCCCCTGCCCCCCGCGACCCCGACGACCTATACGAACCCTATGGTTTGAATTCTAACAATTTTACCTCAATTCTTGTCTCTTTATATTATGAATTATGAATATTCATGGTTGATTTTCCATTTGATTCATTAAACATACACATAACCCATGTTTAGTATGTTATCCTTGATAGAAAAACTTATTATCACTTTGTTATTATTTATGTTTAATCCCTTTCGACTATTTCAAAAACTTAAGGTGTTCAATTGGAATCTCCCTAGGTATTTTTCATTATTAGGTGACCAAACCACATTCTATGTGGTTTTTTCTTGAATCTTAATTGTAATGACTATAATGAATTTGATGAGAAGGGTTTCATGAGACCATATCACCTGTTTCTACATAAAAAAGGATACTCCCTTGTTAATCTATAATGCTGATAGATTATAAGGCCTACTTGACTATAATGAATTATGACACTTAGGTATGGAGTTCCTTATACTTTTGATACTCGATCATGGAGTCCATCAAACATGTGTTACTCAAGAATAACATCCCTTATATGTGTGGTACATGGGAATTGTTTCCCTTATACTTATGACACCCAAGCATGGTGTCCCTAATACTTAGAATAATTATTCATTGAATCCCTTATACTTTTGATACTTGATCATGGAGTCCATTATGCATTGTATACATTTTAATGGTTCCTTTATATATATTATAGGTATTTTTGGTTATTTTTCATATTGAGGATGCATATATATTGAAGGTTATTACCGGATATGACCTCGGTTATTATAGGATATGGCCTCCTATATTATGTGATATTCATAATCAGTCTTTTTCACCATTACCTAGACTATTAGAGTTAGGATATGGTTGACACACTTAGTTTATCATCATCCTAGTTTTAGTCTCTGTGGGGTAGGTCATGTTAGGGTGGAATTAGATTGGTTCAAGTCCTAGGAATAGATTTTTGAGTTATTATTCACATGAGGACTAGTTTAGGAATTTAATGTTGTGATTTTAAGGGGTTTTTTATTTTAGTTATCATACCAATGAGGCTAGAGTAGGTGTCGTTGTAAATGTATCCTTTCACCGAGACATTGGTTACCTGTTAGTCAACCCAAATCTCTAAATCATCAAATATAGGGTAAAATTAAGTTGATACATTAATAATATAGTTCTAAATCATTATATTTCACGTAACTCATATTTTAGTTGATTTAGATATGGTCTAATCATTATGGGTTCATCCTATCAAATGAATAATTCCACGCACACAAAAACAACTTTTTTTAGAGTTAAGTTTGTGAAAATCCTATCTCAGTGCTTGATCTTTTTTCCACTTTTAATTTAAGTGATGTGGTGTTGATTTAAATACTTATATAAGAGATATATTTTCCCTATTATTTTAGATAGCTTCTCTCCCCTTTTTTAGTATAGAACTTCTCATAAAGAAGATAGTAGTTCCCACTGATGGACTACCCATAAGCAAACTGTGTAACATGAATTCCTGTAGTTGAGGCCTCCTAGATTCTGAGAAGCCACTAATCCTCTTGTGGTATAGGATTCAATGGAGTCATCAAATCATGAAATTCATCTATTTCAGAAACCCACAAACCATATGGTGATCCTAGAACCAAGTTATCTACACAACACACTAAGTTTTTAGTGGATGATGTTTTCTCAAACTCATATGGTATTAATCTATTATGGTTTTAATTTAATCCATTGTTCTAGATGAGATTCTATCCACAAATACTAAGGATAGTTTGAGTTCTGGAGATTTTAAACCATTTTTAGGGTTGCATGACCATATCTAAACCCTTTGTAGGTTTAGAAAACTCCACCTATGTTGGAGTCCTCATGTGAGTGTTGTTAGGTTGAGAATTCTTGGTAGGGATGTATCCAAGATTTATGATAAGGTTATAGTTTTTATTGAAAATTTCTAGAAAAATGATGTGCTAAAACCTCTATATTAGAAGTAACATTGAGGTCTTAGACTATACTATTATAGGATAATTGACTTACTTGGAATTGGTTTTGGTTAAGAAGATGGTGGTGTAGGAGTAGTAAGAGATGAGTGACACTTTGACACACTCCCACAATCACCACATTTGATTATTTCTTGTCAATAACATAGTGATAAGAGTTATATATATAGGTTTATGTGTATAGATGATTTAGGTGACATCTAGTTTGGTTTTAGGTATGATTTGTGTCCTCTCTTCATGTACCTTCATACTAGATGATACAGGTCATGATATTATTTCTGTGTTGATTTTTTGGGAGTTATAGATTCTAATTTAGAACCTTATTATACCTTTTATCAATTAGATAATTTCCACTAATGGTGACTATATTTCAATCATAATTTCTGGTAAAGTGATTTTATCCACAATGGAGAAAGGGTTCATTCATGGGATTCATTTTTGGTAGAGATGATACCCAATAGTATCTTCCTTGGTTTGTATTGGTTACCCTTTTATATTGTTATATGGTGTTATGTGGTTTTGTAAATGAGATGAGTTCTACCTTCAATAGTGAATGGGAACCTATTAGGTGTATCAAGTAGAACCAACCCTTGAGAAGTGGTATTGATTTTACCATCAGATGGTTTCATGGTTTTATATGACTTAGGGGTGTTTGGGGATTTACTTCATGTGAATGTTGAATAATTAAAGGGTACTCATATATGAAAAAACATGTTTGTTTCTTAATGGGAACCTGACATATGCATCAATGTTCATTCCAAATATGAAATTCAAGTGTTATTTCATAGGATTATGGATTCCCTTATATTTATATCTTTTTTCTCCTAGAGATAATGAATCATGTGGATATAGATATTGTGAGTTCTTATCTCATAATGTGGTCAAAGTTAAAAACTCAATGCAAGGAATTCAAATAAGAAATTATTTTATTTGTTTGGAAATTTAGAGTAGGATCACCCACTTATTGAATCCTTTTCCTTTTAATACTAAATAACCTCTATATTTTTTATCTGGTGATAGAATATTTGTGCTTGTAAAACCTAATTTGAGTGGATTTGACAGCTTCTGATGGCTTGTATAGGTCATTGTAATCCATGTTAACTCTAGGGAAAACTCATCTACTCAAAAATAAATTGTTTTTTTCTTATACTCATATATAGATACTTTATAATTTTTAAAATAAAACTCATCTTCTACTATCTTTAGTTCATCCTTCAGGGTGAATTTGGTGTCTTTTTAGGAAAAGGTTACATCCTGCTATTTATATGCTTCTTCATCAAGATTAGAAACATTATTTTTTTCCTCATGAACTGTGATTCCAACCAAGTCATGCTTATGTTACTTTTTGTTATCTAATATTATATTTTGATGATATAAAGGATTTAAAAAGTCAAGGGTTTAAAATTTTAAGATTTTGGAGAAACACGATATGAATACTGTTTAACATAACTTTTAGTATTGACCATGTGGTAATTGAGTAATATGGCATTGTTGGTTCTATTGACAATTTTTATTAATTCCGCAGATTTTTCTTAACCATTCATTTATATGAAAACCATTTGGATGAATGGAATATATTATAGATGTTTTCTCATTCCTTATGAATGATTTTTATATCCACGTAGTTATTCTAAATTAACAATGTGCTTTGGTTTTCATGGTAAAGTAGCTACCACGTTGTTAGCACACTGTTTCACTTTACCAAAGAAACTTCCCCTATCCCAAACACCAGAGGGTTCATATCTAACTCAGGGGCTCATCTTTATTATATTATGTTTCTGTAATCTTACAATATCGTATATATGAATCTATTTCTCCATTTAGTAGTAACTATGTGTTTAAATTTTTTTTATTATTGTGTAGGCACATTTTGATATACATGGATAAAAGATGGATCACATTACTGAGGAACACACCTCAGTATGTTAAGGGTTTGAATGAATTTTTAGATTTTTCAATTTATAATCAATCCGTTGAAGGGAGAATAAGATGTACATGTCCTAAATGTAAATTTAGAACATGGTTGAAGAGATATGAAGTTTATGAACATTTAATACTGAAGCAATTCCCTGGTCAATATTTGTGTTGGATTTGGCATGGAGATTTGAATGTTACAGAAAGATTGAGAACTAATGTTAATCCACAGAATGAAGTTACAAGTTCGTCGAAAATGGAAAATGAAATGAAAAACCTCATAAATGATGCATTCGGCACTGTAAGACACCACTATAAGCATAAAAAAATATCAGAACAACCAGAATAGGGTGCTACAAATTGCAACGTGACAAGTGATGTTTTTGAGATTGTAACAAAATAAGATCAAGATTATAACATATCATTGGATACTCCTCTTGATTATGTGGATCCAAATGTAAGAGAAAACTTAACTGAGGAAAATGCATTTCATGATTTAGTGGATGATGGAAATCAACAGTTGTATAGTGGGTGTTTGAAATATTCAAAGATTTCATTTCTGCTGAAGTTGTACCATATCAAATGTCTATGTGGAATTACAAATAAGGCAATGTTCATGATATTGGAATTGATTCGTGATGCATTTCCTAAAGAAAAAAATCCTAGAATCTTTTTATGATTTGAAAAAGGTTGTTAACAGGCTTGGTCTGAATTATACAAAAATACATGCGTGTCCTAATGATTGTATGCTTTATTGGGGAGATGATTCAAGTAGACAGAATTGCAAGAAATCTTCTTCTTCTAGATGGCAGTCAAAGGGTGATGTTGGAAGTCTAAATGAAAATAATTTCATGGAGAAGAAGAAAAGGAACACACCTACAAAGGTTTTGCATTACTTTCCTTTGAATCCTCACTTGCAAAGATTATTCATGTCATCTAAAACCACCGAACACATGAAGTGGCATTCTGTAGATAATAATAATGATGGGTTAATGAGACATCCACGATATTTAAAATCGTGGAAGAAATTTGATTCATTAAATCTATATTTCTCAGCTGATCATAGGAATGTTCGATTGGGATTTGCTGCCGATGGATTCAACCCATTCGGGACTTTGAGTACCAGTTATAGCATTTGGCCTGTTGTTTTGAACCCTTATAATCTACCTCCATGGATGTGTATGAAACAAACATATTTTATCATTTTGATGATTATTCCTGGGAAAAAATTCCTAGAAATGATGTTGATGTATACTTGCAGCCTTTGATTGACGAATTGCAGGAGTTATGGAGAAACAGTGTTGAGACATTTGATGCTTCTTCTAAAACAATGTTCAAAATGCATGCTGCTTTAATGTGGACCATTAATGAATTTCCTGGGCTTGGGAATTTATCTGGTTACCACACTTACATGGGTTTGTCTTTTCCCATTTGTAACTTTGATTTTGAGCCCAAATAGCTACCTCACAGTAGAAAATGGTGCTTCTTGTACCATCGAAGATTTCTCAATGCATCTCATAGATTTCGGCTGAACAGATCAAAATTTAATGGTTCCATTGATCGTAGACCACCTCCAAAGTTGTTAACTGGTTTTGAAATATTGGCATAGCTTGAAAATGTTGAAACATAATTTGGGAAGGTTCATCATTTGAATGATAGTGGAAAACAGGTCCGAAGTGCATCGTCAAGTGAAATCAGAACGCAACAATGAAAGAAAAAATGTATATTATTCAAAATTCTGTATTGGGAATTTAATTTTTTGCAGAACAATCTTGATGTGATGCATATTGAGAAGAATGTATGTGATAATTTGATTTTCACATTACTTAATGAGCATGGAAAGTTGAAGGATAATCTCAATGCTCGAAAAGACTTACAAGTAATGAACATAAAACGTGATCTCTATCCAGATGAGAATGAAAAGTATGCTCTGAACATTTTTGCAATGAAAAATAGGGATAAAGATATATTCCTTCAAATTTTAAAGAATGTGAAGGTATCTGATGGGTATTCGAGTAACATCTCGAGGTGTGTTGACTTGAAGAACCGTAAGTTACATGGATTGAAAAGTCACGATTCACATATTTTATTACAACAGTTACTACCATTGACATTGCGTAAATTATTACCTGAAAAAGTTACTACTGTTGTACTTCAATTTTGCACATTTTTCAGGAAATTATGTGAGAAATATGTACATCTATTTCAGCTTGAAAACCTCTAGGAGATGTTTTTATTGAACCTTTGTGCAATGAATATGATCTTTCCTCCATCGTTTTTTACTGTCATGATGCATTTAACTGTGCATTTGGTTGAGGAAGATAAATTAGGAGGCCCTGTTCATTATCGATGGATGTATCCAATTGAGAGGTATTTTATTTATATGTTTTTCAATAAGTAAACAATTTTTGGAATTTAAATAAATTCATAATATTATTATTTTATTTCACAGATATCTTGGGAATTTGAAATCATACGTGAGAAATAAAGCTCAACTAGAAGGCTCTATTGCTGAAGGCTATTTGGATGAGGAGTGTCTTACATTTTGTTGATATTTGGATGATATTGAGACAAGATTTAATTGAATTGGATGTGTTGATGACACATCAAATCAATCTCAAATGAATCAGAAATCAAAAATATTTCCTGTTATTTGCCGATCAGTTGGGAGGACCTCAAATGTGACACTGACAGAATTGGAATTATTATAGGCACATAGATATGTGCTACTAAATAGTGAAATTACAGATCCATTTATTGAAGAGTTGAGGATACAAACAAAGAGATGAATGAGAGGCCGAACACGAAATGAGAAAGATATAATGAAAGCTGTGAATAAAGAGCTTGTAGAATGGTTTGCACAACGTGTAAGTTCATAAATATTGCAATAAATATGAATATTAGTTTGACACATACATTTTGTAAATATATTAAATTATATTTCTTTTTTTAGATCATGAATAATGACACTCGAGAAAACTTGTTAGAATATTTTATTTTTCTTGCTAGAGGTCCTATAAAACAAGTTAGAAAGTTCGATGCTTATAATGTGAATGGATTTAGATTTCGTACAGTCGATCGAGAAGTGGGTTTGAAAACATAAAATAGTGGTATATTTACATTTGTTGAAGTGGGATACCATGGAAAGATGCATGATATTATTAAATTAAAATACCATGGACATTTTTCTTTTGTTTTATTCAAATTCAAATGGGTCGATATTATCATGGGTGTTAAAATAGATTCCTTGCAATTTACTTCTGTGAACTTCTCTCGCTTGATGGATGTTGGTGATCGTGAAATGCATGATCCATATATCTTAGCATCACAATAAAAAATGGTATATTATGTGAATGATGTTGTGGATGAAGGATAGAGTGTAGTTTTTCACGTAATACAAAGATATTTGTATGATATGGGTGATTAAGTGGAAGATTTGACCTCTGAAATTGAATTTCATTAATAACAGGAAGCAGAATTATTTATCCATCATGATATTGAAAATATTAGTCTAGCAAGGATGAATGAAGTGGATGAAGCAATGGAGAAAGAAACCGACATTATTGAAGGGGAAAATGATAGTATGTGCAATTATTTATTCATTCAGCAACCACTTGTTTCATTTCTACAGTCATTCATTATCATTGTTATATATATTTTTTCTGTTAGTACTGGCCATCTATTATCATTTTTAATTTTTTTTCCTGCATAATTTTATTGAAATATATATTCTGAACTTAATTTTATTTGATTAAATGATAGGAATGCCAAGGAGGAGGTGGTACACTATTTCATCTAGTTCTGTGACAGATGACAATCCATTTGGCTCCCTCCCCATGAAATCTGAGGCACCAGCTGCCTACACCCCTGCACTATCTCCCCCTGAACCATATCTCACACCATCTGTGGGTGTCCCATTAGAGGCTATGTCGTCGAATCCCCCTTCAGGAGCCTCAGTAGTGGGGTTACGACACACCCCTTCCAGTTTATCATGGACATACTGGAGTGTCACTATCATAGGTACAAATTTTAATTAAATAAATTTATTGCATTTTGTTTATACTAATTGTTTGCTCATTGAAGATGAAAAAAATGAAACCGAGGAGAAAAACATAAAAAGTTCAGATGTTTGGAATATGAATGGTGAGAATATAGTTGTTCCATTTGATTCTTATGGGGTCCCTACGGACGACGTCGCGGGTTTACATGGCCAGATTCTAGGCCAGCTGGCAGCAGAACCCATTTCCCTTCCTATTTATTATGATTATTGGATACATATACCTCCAAGATAGAAAAATGAAGTTTTGGATTCCCAAATAAAGGTAATTTTATTACATTATGGTTTAATTTAATGTCTTGTTACTAATATGTTCAAAATAAATTTTTGTATACAGATGTTCTTCCACTTTACAGTTGCTGATGTGATAGCACATAAGTGGATGTTGAAAAACCATGGTAAGAAATGGAAATATTTCAAATGGAGATTGTGGTGTGATATCAATGATACTTCGTTTACCGTGCAACAAATGTATGAGAAGCTACCCAGTGGGGTACCGAAAGAACAATGGAAAGTTTTTGTTTATAGACATCGTGATGAGAAGCATATGGTATTGAAATATATATTATTATATTATCCTTATTTTAAATTTATACATGTATATAAAGAGGATATGAAATTGAATAGATTACTGTTAAATTGCATTTTATTTATTTCAGGATCTCTCAAGACAGAATGCATCAAACCGGGCTAAGAAAGTCACCCCTCACACTACGGGCTCAAAAAGCTTTTCTAGAAGCCGAACGACATTGGTAATCTTTTAATTAGTTTAAATATTTGTAAGAAAATATTATCTGTTTAATATATTGAATTGTTGATTTATCTTTGCTTAATGCAGTCACAAAGTTTAGGGCATGAAGCATCCCAAACTGAACTATGGTTGGATGTTCATAAAAAATAATATGGAAGTTTTGTTAATGAGCCTTCCAAAGAAGTTGGGGTATGAAGTCAATTTTTCATTATAATAACTTATTATCAGTTTTTACTATGTTAATATATATTGATATTTGATTTATAGGTAAAAATTAAAGAACTATGGGCTTCCAATCCTGGGAAGTCCTACTCAGTCTCCTAGGATGACCCAGTTGCTAAAGTCCTTGGGAAGGAGCATCCTAGTAGAGTGCACAAGATGGGTTTCAGGCCCGTACCATCTGAGTTCTTGGGAATTACACCAGGGATTCCAGCTGCATATAATCTTGGTTATAGTCAGTCCATACCCGAAGATTCTCAGAGGGATATTGCTTCTCTACGAACCACAGTTCAAGACTAGGGGGCTTAGATATCCACTTTGCAAAAATCAATGACATATATATATATCATAAGATGAGCAGATATTCCCCCGGTGGTAGTTCATCGACTGGTGGTAAGAAGGTAAATCACAAAAAATCAAAATCATTTAGTTTTCAAACTTTCATTGGTTTTAAGTTTTAATATAAATATGCAATAGTATTTAATTTTCAATATAATGTTCTTACAGGTGACATTAGAAAGTGGAGATAGAGGTGGAGAGGGTGACAATGCATCATCATATCATGAGTAGTTTTATTGTTGATGTGATGAACAATTATGTAAACAATTGGTTTGTATATGTAACATGTGTGGCACATAGTTTCCACCAAACATTTTCATGTCCTAACATTTTCTTGATTTATCTTGTTTCCTTTTATGTATTTTATTGATTTCTGATGTTTCCTTTTATGCCTTGATTTCTTGAGTGTGGTATACATCATTCCATTTAGGCCTGTGTTTGAATTGGTAGTCGAGATTTTGGATGACTAGGAGTTAAACCCATTGTTGATGTGTTGAACAAATTGGGTCATTTCATAGTGATCAAGGGGATAGTGTTGTGGAAACTTTGGTGAGGCAGAATGTGTAGATAGTGAATCTTCTTGCATTGTTAATGGTTATCATATTCTGTTCATGATGATAAAATGTGGTCATACCCCGTATAAAACCTAGGTTCCTCTTAATGGGAGATGGTATTAAACCGTATAAAACCAGGATTTATTGTACGATGTGTATTAGATGATCTAAAAGTCTTACATTATATAAAATTTGGATTCCTCTTACAATAATTATGATATGTTCAAAAACATTACCTCATATAAAACATGGAATAATCACATTATGTGAGATGAAAAAAATAATTTTCTTCAAGACATGACATTAAACTTTATCCTTATCTCATTCCTTCGAAATGTGATACATCATGATAATCATTATATTCCAAAATTCCAACTATATATAAGATTACCAATAGTTCCAATGTTGTTCTTATACGATACCATATTCTAGAACAACATGTGTCTTGATTCACACACTCATGGGATACATAATGATGCTTAGACGTCCTTTTTTGGGTCTAGATGTAAATTTATTAAGCCTTTGGCCCCATTGCTCCATTTACGGTCCACGGATTATAACCTTAAATAATGTTCAGTTCATATCAAAATGTTCATGTGGTGCCTTGGACTACATTAACCCCTTATACATTGGTTTTTACCCATACCATGACACATAGATACAATGTATATAATCATCATCCTAGTCCATGAATCATGACGTTAAATTTTTCATCATGGTCTTGATTATTGAATCAATCATGGCTCAGCAGGGCTTAGGGGTTGGGAGGAAGTCCACCTCAAGTATGGTTGAGTTGTATGATCACCACATGGTCATAATTCTATAACCTTAAATGAGTATTCCATGTCCATGAATATCTAATCTAAACTAATTTTAAATCAACCTTAGAGTGTGTTGTGTGGTGTTGTACCCATTATCTATCAATTCAGGTCATGTTTTTTACTCCTCCTCACTACACATATCCATTTATGATGTTACAATATATTTTATAAGCATCACAAACAAAATTTCTTTACTATTTTTCTCCATTCTTTTTTAAAATTTGTGTGCGTTAATCTGTTAGGCTATTGGTATTTCTGGTTTGATCTGTTTTTCAGGGCAGTGGTGCAGTGGAAGCAGAACATCTATTTTTTTCTGGTCAGATTTTCGTGGCGGTTTTAACCGCTGCTAAAGTATACTGGTAAAACATTAGTGGCGGTTAAAACCACCACTAAACTTAAGTATTTTTTACTTATAGGCGATTATAACCGCCGCTATTGGCTTACATTTAGTGGCGGTTTTAACTGCCGATACAGAGTCACATCACCCGCATTCATTCTACGGCGGTTTTAGTGACTTTAGGGGCAGTTTTACGGCCGTTGGATTTTATTTTATTCACGGTGTTTATAACCACCGTGAATAAATTAAAACCCAGGTCTTGTAAAAACCGCCGCTAAAACACAGTAAAACCACCGCGAAATGAGGCAGCTATGACGCTTCACTTAAACTACCACTAAATGAAAATAACCACTACTAATAGATTTCCAACACCCAATTTAGCAGAGGTTTCTGTAAACTGCTGCCCAACCATATAGCGGTGGTTTAAACCGCCACTATATGCAAAAAAACCACAATTAATAGGGGGTTTTCTTGTAGTGAACATGCACTAAAACAAAAGCGCTCCCCGACAATGACGCCAAAATTTGAATGTACTGTCATGACACATCAAATTTATTATGATTTTAAGGTTGATTTTTAGTCTAGGGAAGACCCTAGGTCATCTCTCTAGGAGCATTTGTGGGTTTAGAGTGTGCATTTTTAATAAGTAGTACTAAAAGAGGGGTGGTTTTAAAACAGTTTAAAGAAAATGACTTGATTTAAAGAGTTTAATAGTTGATAAATAAAAGTGGTGTTTTAGAATTATGAGATAAGGAGATCATTTCAAGTTCACTACACATCTTAGTGAGTTCATCATTATGATAAATACACATGGTTTAATGGAATCCTTCGCTTGAGGGTTTTCAAGATCTCGACTTCCCTCTTGCCTCTTAAACGATGCTCAAAGAACCAACCCTTGACAAAAAAATCGTGTTGTCAAGGTTTGGGTATCAAGTATAAAGAATAAAGGATATCAAAGAATACTAAAATCTTATGTATGTGTGAGATAAATAGGACTCTTGTCTTGTCCAATCAGAACAACCCAAGATTCCCACTTGAAATCTTAACCCAATCAGTGTTAAAATAAAAATCATTTCAATTAATTTTAATAATAGAAATGCAATTAGAGGAGAATAATGTCAAAATAAGAAATAAGTGAAATATTTAGCACACAAATTACAAAAAACCAGTAAAATAATAATTGCTGTAACTCCCTCCCAAGTGTGTGTAACTCCCTCAAAATGACCGTCCACCGTTTAGCTCGACATCAGGAGGAGGAAGAAGCTTGGGTGGAACTTCGCCTTCATCCTTGATCCTCCTATGAGTATAGGATCCTCCATAACTCCTTGGATGATGAGATAAAAATTTTGGGTCTCCAAAATACCAGAGATTTTCCTCCTGGACGAACTTGTAAATGGGGAACCCAAGCTTCCATTTTATAGGCAATGTAGAAGGTGGTTTTGGGCACATAGATTGTGTAAAACCACTTGGACCATGGTCTTTGACCACTTGAAAGTAGAATCACGATTTGGAAAAAACTAGAAAAATGTTTTACCACCTCTTTACTGTCTCTACCGAATGGTTGTTACCATTTGGACAACTAAAACTAGAGATATCGATAAAATATAGAACACCACATTTGAATTTGTGCAAATTTGATTATTTGGATAGATCCATTCGTATGGGAATTTTAGAGACCAAATGAGGATTCAATTACTTCATATGAAATGTATCCCATTAAATTTTGGACCATACCACAAAATTTCATCCCATTTCGATTCACGTTATAGTAGGAATATGTGGTTTAGTCCACTGGTGTTCATGAATCATGCATAGTTTGGCCCATTTTTTTGGACATCATCATGGGCCCTCTAAATCACCTCCACCTTCAATGAAATTATTTAAACAATTATCATTGTTCTTTTTAAAATTAATAAATACAAAATAATTGAATCAAACATGAAGTGAAATTTGTTATTATTTTTATAAATTTCAATACAAAACTAGTTTAGCACACTCGTGTAAGGGTGAAAATGAAACTGTGAATTGCAGTGCGATCATGTACACACCACACAAAATAAATGAGTGGTTAATACGACATGAATCTCCTGAAAATAAAAAGTGAGATGAAATCCCACCACCTTATGCCTTGACTCTCTTCTTACTCGTACAAACCTACTGTATAATAAATATTTGTTAATTATAAATATTTTTAAAAAATATTCTTATTTATAATACCATATATGGTTTTATTATAAATTTATATTATCTTCTTATTAAAAATTAAAAGTTAAGGTTTCTCTTTGGGTAATATTCGCATTGTTTTTCGCATGTGTCTTAATTTGTTATATTTTTGGTCCTCATACTTATATCATGATTTAAATAATGTAAAACATGATATAAATATCATGTATAATAAGTATATATGTATTTATAATAATCATTAGAATATATAAATATGAATTAGAATACACCGTTCATGGAGATGATAGGTCATACATACACATGAACACTGTTTCCATTTTTCTTTGTAATATTGAAAGAAAGAAAGTAAATGACATATATGTGTATATATATATAATATATTTATAGTATAATTATTATTTTATATGCATCATATAATTTTATTGAACCCATACTTAATATATTCTATGTAGTGTGTAAAGTAATCACATCTCTTTGAGGGGTCGATAGTCCACACTTCCCCAAACGAAATTATCATATTTACACAAAATAGAAAGAATAAAGGTATGATTTAAATAATAAATAAATAAGTATAAATAAATCATAAATATCATACATATCATAAAAAAATATAGTTTCCATCATGATTACCAACCATGAGATGTGGTAAAGGTAAAACGAACAACATTGTTTTGTGAGGCGGTAGTTCTTCGTACACTAGAATGGTAAGTTCACTTCCCATTAGATGAAAGTGTGTGTAAGTGCATATATAACCCTTTTAATGAAAAAATATTAGTATATTGAGGATATTTTTGTTATTATATGATAATGGAATAAGAATAATTGAGGTGTTGAAAAAGAAAATAAAGGAAAGGAGATTGAGGAAGGATGTTACGTCTTCTTTGAGTATTTCCTTTTGGTTTGCACCAAATGGATTCCTTGGTTAGATTTATGACAAAAGTGAGGATTAAAGGATGAAGGGAGAGATTTTTGGAATTTAATTGGGCATATATTGTTTTAAATTAAGTGGTTTTATAGGTGTTAATAAAGGGGAGAGGTGATGACCTTTTATAGGAAAGGGAAGGGACACACTTGGCATTTTTGAAAACAAGTTAGGTGTACCCACGTTTTTACCTAAAAAAAGTCATCCAAAACTAACCAAACTCAGTAATATAAGGTTTATGGCCGAAATATTTCCATAAAATTTGTTTTATACAATTGTATAGGTCATTTGGTACCTTAATTTCAAGGTTTATTCTCTTGTTAAGCTTAATTTTACCTTGATCACTATAATTAATCTTAATCACTTTCACTAATGTTTTTTTGTAAAAGATTAATATGATCTTATTAGAATATAAATATCATAATTATTAAAAACATTTATATACAATTTTCTAAATTCAATTCAAATAATAGGATACATTAAGTTTAATGCTAATCTCCCAGACATGGTGAGAAAGTTGTTTTTTAAAGTGAGAATGTTCAAAAGTTCATTAAGATTTTATATCTAAGTTCAATATAAAAATGATTAAAATGACCTATATTGTATTAACTTATGTATAATTTATCTAATTATACTTTTAAACCAACTTATAATATAATTTAACTATATAAATAATTTAGATGAAAAATCAGTTTTAATTAAAATTTAGTATTTTTCACTATTCATCCAAAAATGATGTTTCTCAGAAAAATACCAAAAATTGACCCTAAGATAATTTTGACATTATGAATTCAAAATTTAAGTTTATTTTATCAAATTAAATTTCTAAAAGTTTCTAAAATTAATGTTATTATTTTTCAAAGAAGGACATAAAAAGTAGTTCTCTTAAGAATATAGTATTTTTAAACATATAAATACTTTACCAAAAATTATACTTTTCATTATCAATATTTTTTATTTATATGAAACCATAATAAATAAAATTTAAAAATCACTTATCACTATTCATATTACTATGTTTAATTGTTAGGTTATAATTACCTCATTTAAATAATTATAATAATAAAGTGAGGTTTCATAGAAACTTGGTGTTGTGTGTAACCCAAGACAAGTAAGTGTTGTGTATAGCACAAGATTACCTTGGTTTAGTGTATAATTAAATTATTACTTAGTTATTTAATATACAAAAATATTTTTTTAGTGTTTCATGAAATTATAAATATCAAAAATAAAAAATTAATTCTAAAAAAATAATTCACAAAAATCTTAGGGTGTTACATTCTACCCCCCTTAAAATGATTTTAACCCTCAAAAATTTTCTGGGTTATCAAAGGAAAGATACTTTCATAGAATCCAACATTGTAAAAATGAATATTAAAACTTTCTTTAAACATGGAATATTGGAACTGTAATAGTTACCCAAAGTAACTCACAACTAGGTTTCCATATAGGAGAATGTAGGTTGGGAGTGAAGATAGGACATGAATTACAAGCATAAATATTTATAGGGAGTGATTGAGGTCATCAATCAAAAACAATTTAATGATCCATGGAAAGTTTAAGGACTCAAAGTCATAAATTTGTAATGATTTAAAAGGACATCGGCGCAACAAAAAATATGGTATTAGGACAACATTTTATTTGTAGATAATTTTCCTAAAGTTGAATAATTTTAATGAAAGGTTATACTTGCATGATTTCAAGAAAACCTCACCCTTTTTTGTTCCATGATCCACTTTAAGTATTTCTCCAAAAAGTAAAGTAAATTTTTCTTTCTTGAATCACTAATAGATCATGTGATACATGATATGAAATCCCATATGGCATTAGTTATCATCAATACAAAGTTTTTAGAGCAGGTTTTCCAATATTCATAAATCCTCATGTGGTGAGATAATACTTTAATCTCACAAACTTAGTCTAAAGTTTAACTTAAAATTTCCATAAATAGTTAACCTTGTTACCCTTACAAAATATAATTCACCCTTTATTCCTTAAATAAGATATTATCTAATACCAAAAACATTTTCATTCAAAACATGGGTCTATCCTTGTACCAATAGAATATAAAATGTGATTTTATTAATCACAAATACATGTATAGGGAGATAGTCATATGAAACATCAATAAAGTATGAAAAATAAGATTTTCATAGGGATTAATCATACAAAATAAAACATGGAATTACTAAATAAGAAGGGGAGGATAACTATGCCATAATTATCATGATTCACTTCATCCATTGCAATTGTATAAGCTTTCCATTTTTTCTTTTTTTAATTAGATGTTGTTGTGACTTGCCATCTATATTAGTCCTTGGATTGGGGTACTAGTTATCATAATGTACAAACACTTAGCAGTTGAAAAATTGAAGTGTGGGAGGTGAATTTTGGGGGGATTTCTCATTATTCACATCATTAGCTTACTTTCTCCCATTACTTAGACATTCAGTTGATCGATTTACCTCCCTTTCACACTTAAAACATTTAGTAGTCCCCTTAAGAAAATTTATTCCATTTGTATTCCAACAATTTGTATATAATGGAAAGCTCATTTTCTTTTATCCATGGTTTTTAGATTTTCCTTCAACTCCATCTTCCATATCTTGTCAAAACCATGATATTGATATACAATTCTAACTTTAATTTCCACATTGACAGCACATCAAAAAACTTCTTCATAGTTGCTAAAGTCTATTATAGATAATTCCTTTCAAAGACTAGGTTTCAGGCCACTAAATAATCTATCAATTTTGTTGTTAGGTTGGATGATAATGTTCAAAGAGCACCTTGAAAGACTTGTAAAATTTGCTTTATAGGAAAAAACCGATTCATTGTCCTTATACTTAATCTTTAGGAATTTATTTTCCATATCCTTATGAAGAATACAAGGAAATTACTTATTTAAAAATAAGTTATTGAACTCATCTCATTCTATATATTCAATTTCATTTTGTTTCCTTGTATTATTAATAAGATTCCAGCATTGATTTGCCTCACCTTTTAAATGGTAGAAAACCAGAGCTACTTTTTCTTGATTTGAACACTGGATAATGGAAAGTATATTTTTAGTTGTATTGATACACTACTCAACAACCAATGAGTCATCATAACGAGTGAAAAAAGGTGGGAGTTTCCTCATGAAGGACTCAACAGATCATTGTTCCCTCCCTTTCCCATTTGTATGTTCACCATAATTCATAGCTAGAGAAATCTGTGTGATCATAGCAATGAGGTATTTCATTCCATATCCCATAACATTCGGTTTCTCAAGAAGAAAATAATTTCATTGACCATTTCATTACCCATTAACATGGTTCCTTCAGGTTCCATACATTGACTAAAACCAAAACATAGAGTAAGAAACCATCATCATATTGGGGAACCACATAATCTTGAAAACTACTTATAATATCTCTAAATTATGACTCCTTAATTAATCTATGACACCTTAGGTTAATCCTATGTCATTCATAGACAACTTATTTTTAAATCCTTCATGATAGTTCATGAAGAGTCTATGAATTTCCAAAGCATATCCCTTAGGGGTGTTAAACTAGGAATGTAGCAAGGACTATTGTCATGTACCAGGTTTCACTAAGTTAGGACCTATGCACCTTGTTAGATTTGTTATTCCTAGGAACATCTATGCTAGATCCATATCCACTTATAGTATCCAGACATGGATGTATTTCTAGGAAACCACTCGCTCTATACTTTACCAAGATTCCAAGATATTTTCCTATAATTTTCCTCATCCTTAATCTTATACATAAATACATAGAAATATCTTTAGAAATATTCATAGAGATATCACTGAAGTTTTATCATCTTAGTTTCTAAAGTTTGACTAAACCTTCACTTTGGTACCAACTATAACGACCTAGTCTTAATGTACATGAACATTACATCACTTTTTTGGAATGCTTAAAACATTACACAAATAGACACCTAAAGATCATATTAATTTAGTGCCTTTAGAAACATAAAAACATAAGCATTGGTACATGAGTTAGCTACACTATCTTTCACTAGGTTCTCTAAGACTATAACCCTTCTTAGACATATCATACATAAAGTATATCCACATAACCTAGGGGAATGAAACATAAAAATGGGTGATATTAGATGCTCAGTAAGCTTAAAAAAAGAAGATATGTAAGCATAAATATGAAAATAAGGGTATGATAATGTGATCATAAAATTGGATGATCATACAAAGCATATAAAAGATCATAAACATGAATCATGGAATAAATATTAGTAGTTCATAATTAATGAATCATAAGGAAGAAAAGAGCATGATCCATAAAGGAATAAGACATGGAACTCATAGAACACACATAAACATAAAAAAATCCTCTCTCAAGGATACCTACCAAGACTATAATAACATGTTAGGCTTAGTATAATAACTTGTGTACCTACTTTGGGATTGGGATTCCCTTCGGTGTACCCTCTTATTCTAGGCTTGTGATTCCCTCCCATGTACCCTCTTTTTTCGGGTCTGGGATGCCCTCCCATGCACCCTCTTATTTTGGGCTCGGGATTCCCTCCTGTTTACCCTCTTATTTTAGGATTGGGATGAACTCATATTTACCCTATTGTTTTGGGCTTGGGATTCCCTCCCATATACCCTCTTATTTTAGGCTTGGGATTCCTTCACATTTACCCTCTTTTTTTTTGGCTTGGGATTCCCTTCCATGTACCCTATTGATTTCATAAAACATTTATCACTACCCAATGAATTAGAAGGAGATATAGGTCCTACCCATAATATAATAAAATCATATATACATGTTCCATAAGATAACAAAACATTTAACATATCATAAACCATGAAAAAAGGATGGGTTTTATAAACATCAAATCATAACTCATGAAATAAAATGGGTATCATTAAAATTTCATCACATCATAACCTATGGAAAATATATAGGTTTCCTAATAATTTCATTAAATCATAACCCATGAAAAGAAGTGGGTTTCAAAAGCATATAACCTGTGGAAGAGAAATGGGAGTCATAAGAATAATTCCATAAAAAAATAAACCATTCAAGAAATAATATGAATAGAACCTTTGGATCATTTCCTAGAAGGTCAAGCGTAACATTAACAGATGTCATCATAGATGGAAAATAATTTTGAAATATATTTTAAAAATGTTTCTTGAGGAAAATATATTTTATTCTTTGAAAAATGATCTTTAAAACATAAAACCTTTTGAAAACCATTTTCATATAAAATACTTTGAAAACTTATAAAAAAAGATTGAAATAATTTTGAAAATCTTTTTACTTGGAAACTTATAAAATAATATTGAACAAATTTTTAAAAAAAAAATCTTTTAAAAATCTTTGAAAACTTATAAAATAAACTTATAAATTATTTAAATCATTTTCTTTGAAAACAAACTTTTGAAAACTTATAAAGTAGGTTTTGAAAATCATTTTATACTTTTTAAACAAAAAAAATATTTGAAAAACACTTTTCATTGAAAACCACTTTAAGACCAACGAGTTTCCTGAATATTTGGAAAAAATTTTCATTAAAAAAATATATTTGTAAACTTGTGAAGGAATCTTCAAGGGAATGATAATCACTACAGTAGGTAAATCCGTGCATGCTGAACATTCCTTTTGCACAGTAAAATGTTTAGAAAAGTGCCTCGACTGAAAAATGACTAGAAGATTCCTTTTTTGAAACCTTTTTTTAAAAGGTAAAACATGGGAAAAAAGGTATTTTAAATATTATATGATAATAGTAAATTTTTTTGGAAACTCTTTTAGGAAACATGGTTTTGAAGGAACATAGATTTCTAACTAAAGAGAGAGGTAACACCGTACTTTCTTAAAAACACATTCTTGATCATATTACGTAGTAAAGAGTGGAAAACAGTAAAGTTACTTAGATATAATATGAATAAACATATGGTAAGAAAACTTATGATATTTTATGATAGATAGATCATAATATTTCATCAGTGGTATCATAATCATAAATTATGTCGATAAACATTAAGATTGTAGCTATAAATCGTTACCAATTTAGTAACTTTGAATCACAACAAAAAAGAAATAATAACATTAAATGAAGCTTAAAATATCATTAAAATAGGTAGATTAATGATATAACATGTCAAAGATAGTATATACACCTCATATAAAAATATAGGCTCATAACATGGCATGTGTCTCAAATAAGGAAAATTGAGAAAAAAATATTTTACCGATTTGGTAACTTAAAAAATAAACCCCATGAAAGGAATATAATAAAATGGACATGTAAATAAAAATAAATTTGAGTATAAGACTCATAAAATACATCCATGGTCAGTATAAACACCACACAAAATAAATTAGTGGTGAATAAGGCATGAATCTCACAAAAATAAAAAGTGAGATGAAATTCCCTTACCTTATGTATTGACTCTCTTTGAAGTCATAAAAAACTCCTATATAATGAATATAATTTTATTATAAATATTTTAAATAACCATATTATTATATATAATACCATATATGTTTTGATTATGACTTTATATTTCCCTCTTATTAATAATTCCAAGTTAAGGGTTCGCTTTGGGTAATATCCGCTTTGTTTTTGCATGTGTCTTAATTTGTTATATTTTTGGTTTCCATACTTATTTCATGATTTCTAGAATGTAAAACATGATATAAATATAATTTATAATTATTATATATTTATTTATAACAATCTATATAATATATAAATATGAAATGGATTACACCATTCATGGAGATGATAGATTGCACATATGCATGAACGATGTTTCCATTTTTCTTTGTAATATTGAAAGAAAGAAAGTAAATTACATATATGTATATATATATATATATATATATATTGTCACGAACCAGCCCGGGTCACCATCCGACCCGGCGCCCGAGCCGGCCCGTGACATGGCCCGAAGGGCGTCTCCGATCCCCACGGGCTGGCAACTAGTTCTGGGCATCAAAACATGCAGTTGGGAATGATTTATCCCAGAAAATAAAATACATATAAACAAAAATAAATAGAACAAAACAATTAAACACTAATAGCGCGAAATAAAAAATTATAGGCAACTAGACATACCTCCAAGTGACCCCATGGGTCACCACCAAACTTATAACCACGCTCGCTCGAAGAGAGATCCAAGTCTATAACCTGAAACTGAAAAGTAAAGTAGGCGTGAGCACCAAGATGCTCAGTAGGAAAGCCAAGGAATAACCACGCCCTATGCCCTTACCTTTAAAAAGAAATCCAATTATACTAGTTTGAAAATAAGACATAATAAAATAATGTTTTTTTCATTCTTTTCAAATCCAAATCACAAGTTGACATTTTTTTATGAAAATCATTTTTATTCCACCATATTTTCAAAATCGATTCCAAGAGTGCTTTGACCTTTCGAAATTGCAAGAAAAGCAGTTTAGTTTGAAAAGGGGTTTTTCACAATGAGATAGTAAGTATGAAACAACTGAAAAGAAAGTTACATCGCTATTAGCATGTCACAAATGATCACTATGAGTAATCTCTATAGTTAGATAGAACAAGTGGGAACCTAGAGAACTCGTACCTCGGTGAAACGTGGCTTAGAAGGCCACGACCCTCAGAAAATGTGGCTTAGATGGCCACAACCCTCAGAAATTCATATGTTTAGTTAGTTTTTTTGCGTCAATCCTGCTAGACAACCCGGGAAGAACCCCTTCCGTGTCATCTAACGTACTAGTCTCGGTCGCCCACCTAGGTACCCAGGGTTTCCCATGTGCTCTATTTCAAAGGATGGTGAGGTTTTATCAAAAACATATAAAGAACATAACACTTTCTTATCCAAAGTCCATTTCACCTCTCACCACCATTCTACCTCCTTAAGCGCATCCCCCTTTTTATGTCACATAACATCACATACGCCTCTTTATTAGGAACATATCACAAATCACACACTTAACACACACAACATGTTTCTACAACAACGGGACATGCCTTAAGAGGGGTTTTGTTTCACTTTTGCAAACCATTCTCAAAGTGCCAGATGAGATTAATTAATTACAATAAACACATTTCATTTTTGAACACAAAATCACCCAACACTTAAGTTTCCAAAACCATTTGAAAGTTCAACTAAACAACCAAGGTACTATATATTTAAATGAAAGCTAGAAAACATGTTTAAATAAAAAACCATTGGAAATACTTATTACACACTAAAATCATTAAGGAAACCACTTTTAAAGAACCATGACCATTTATGTATATACACACATATATATAGCATGTGAATTTCACATAAAAGTAGAAGACACATTTAATGAACACCAAGAAAAAATGGAAATTTTATTTAAAGATTAGGGCATAGGGGGCCTACCTCAAGACACACAGCTTTTGACAAGGGTAACTCGAGACCGCTTCACCGCCATGCATATACATTTTCATGCATATGCATATACACAGGTCCTTACTACCGATGACTCGAACCCCCAAGGAAGGGACGACTCACTATACATATAATTTAATAAAGGAATTAAACAATTAAACAATTTATAAAGCAGTTGAAATATCACATCAAAGGTTTATACCAACAACGCACTCAAACATCCTTTCTAATACCCAGCGCACCATGAAGAAACACCAAAAACATGATAAAACAGACTTCACAACACTTGTGTGGCATAATAAACCCACATCAATGTTTATAAAACACTATGAAAATCTCAGCACGGGTTTTCACAAAATCAAAACATTCGTATTAAATAACACACTACAAAACACATCGAAATCATATTAAACCTTAAGTGAAACTATATTCGCACCAAGAAAAATAATCAATGAGTATACTAAATTAATTAAATAAGAAAATTAATTTTTTAAACAACACATATATGCATAAACACATACCTTCGATATCCAAACTTCGCAAACGCGACACGAAAACTCCACCGCACGACAACCACACCACAAACAATGAAATTAAACCTTAAAAACAAGCAATCAGATCAATGACACAATAAATGAACCAAATAAAACCAAAGACAAACCAAAATCCAAGCTAAACCCTAGTGGGAAGAACGCCCAAAAGAGGAATCGACCAATTGGAGGAGAACGCACCTACGACGAGGGTGCGGGAGGTCGGCTGGAGGATGATGGAGGCCGTCGGGGGTGAATCGTGTAGGAAAAAAAAACAAGACGGAATGGAGGGGTGAGGAAGTAGGGCGACTCGGTGAGGAGGTACGACAAAGGGGGCGGTGTGGCTTCGGGTGAGGCAAGCGGGCGGCGTGGCTTCGGGCGAGGCAAGCGGGGCGGCCGACGCGGTTGCGGCAGGGGTCTGAGGAGGTCGGGAGGCCGATTGGGCGGAGGGAGGCCAACGAAGGGGCAGTACGGCTTCGGTGAAGGGAGGGCAACATGAGGCTGGTCCGGCGAAGGGAGGGCAGCGCGACCGAAGGAGAGCCGGGTGCTGGAGCTGGGTGTCGGGGCGGCGGACGAGGAGCGCTAGGGTTAGAAGGGGGGGGAGTCTGCTGCACAAAAAAGGATAGGGGGAGAAGAGGCCCGTGCAACGGGAGAGAGGAGAGAACGAAAGGGAGAGGGACAAAAAGAGGAAAAGAAAGAAAAAGAGAAAAGAAAAAAAAATAAAGAAAAAATAAAAAAAATAAAAGGAAAATAAAAGGAAATAAAGATAAAAATATGGATAAATTTATATCCTAATAAATTCTAACAAATTTAATATTAATAAGAAAATGAAAATAATAAAATCAACCACACAAAAAAAACATTGTTTATTAGGAACGGACACCGTGCATGGTCGCACGCACGGTCATGCGCATAGTCGCTTGCCCTCAAAAGAAACCAAAATAATAGAAACGACCAGGTTAAAATATTAGCTGAAATAATAATAATAATAATAATAATAATAATAATAATAATAATAATAATAAAATAATAAAACCAACCAAAATAATAACATCATTATTAATTTATGTTGGACACCGCACACGGTCGCGTGCGCGATCGCATGTGCGGGTGCGTTCGCACGCCTAGTCGCGATTACGGTCGAGAACTCGTAAAAGATCTCAAATAAATTTTTAAAAAAAGAACTGATTCAAACTGCAACTCAAAAGAATGACTTAAAATAATTAAATTAAAAGAAGTGTCAGTCGGGGTGTGACAATTCTCCCCACCATGACACTTTCTGCCCTCAGAAAGTCCCAAAAGACTCTGTTAACCAAGGGCTCCAAGCGAGGTCACGAAGATACTTAAAACAAAACCTCAATCGCCTGAAGACCTAGTATTCAGAACACCCATGACCTGAAACTTCAAAGATCTCAATACCAGAATCACCAATAAAAACAACCAACATCAAAGAATTCACCTCCAAACAAAAATACCACATGGAACACCCTGACCCCTAACGTAGGGATCACTAGGGCCGCTTAATATCTCCAAGAATGTTCGTCAAGCGACCCACTACTTAATCTATCCAATTAACATGGTCGAGGTTGGGCGGAGCAGAAGTAAGGGGTTGCTTCGCCAAGCGCACTTTGAAAACATAGTCTTCCACAAGCTCGTCCTATGGTGGTCTCCCTATCATATTAGGGTTCTCATCAAACATTGGTTCTTCAAACCAAAAAAACTCACAAATCGTACAACCTCTAACACTAGCTTGACCCTCAATGTTCCCTATGTTGAACTAACACAATACAGTACATCGGTGAGACCCGCACAGGGTCTCCCCACCATTTTAAAATTTCCTAACACCACGAAACCCGCGCGGGCATTCCCAGTTTACTTTAAGCAATACTAACTGAACCCTTCATCGCAAACCCACCACATGAGCCGAACCACAATTATTATTCCTACAGTGGAAAAAAACTACCACAAGAGATAGATTTGATAGCATAAACACCTAACCAAGAGGCAAATCAGACAGGTGCACATCAATTCCACAAGACATGAGCATCTCCGACCACGAGAAGGTTCACGGAGCGTGCCTACTGGATTCACAGGAATACGGATTTTTCCAAACCTCTTTAAGTCCCAAGAGGAACTCCCATAAAATAAGACCATGACAAGTAGACAAGGGCTCCATGCCCCTCACGACAAGAATGACACCTCCAGAGAGGGTACCAAAATAGGGAAATTCAAGTTGTCCCCATCCCGACATTGCAGACTTAAGTCGAACCAAGCCCGTCCCAAGTCCGATGAGTTTTGACTGTGCGCAAGCTTCACCCCGAGACCTATGGTTGGGGCACTGATGTCTGAAGCATCTCCAGCCTCGCAGTCCCAAGTTGACCACTTCTAACTGGAACTTCCTCCGCTGGAAAAGCAGCCTGCATACTTCTCCTTGTGTCTCGTGCGACCACTCTATTAACATACCCACTGAGGATTGCAGCGAACGACTTAGAGTGTCTGACTGACCACACTAGAGATATGAGGTTGAGCGGTCTGTCTAACACGCAACACGAACTGATGGAAGGAGCACTCCACGAACAAGTCCCTTTGGTTCACACTCTTCATCAGATGAGGGACCTACTCTTACCACAATATAAACAGGACGAACAAATTGTACCATTTTTTTTGACCAATGATTCCACACTACTTCTAGGGCACATGGAACTAGCTCATCACAGCGGTCAACACACCTCCTTCGCCGCATGTTGACTGGTTGATCACCCATGAGATCAACCAATTTCCCTCACCTTCACTTCCTTAGGTACAATCATGAAATGAGGCTTGTCTTGAGGATTTCTCACGATGTCCTCATTTGCAATGAAAATGGAACGATCACCATTAACTAGCTTAGTCCCGCTCCACCAGACGTACTCGATACAATCTTACATCTGCACAACATTTGAAGTTCCTTCAAAACCAGAGACACTTCCAACTTTCCCAAATCACTCAACGACATCCAACTGACATCGATGTCTATGAACAGTCGACGCCACTGAGCAGAACCCAACTCTGCCACTCCACTGAGAGTCTGGGTCGAGCCAAGAACTGAGAGAGACCTGCTGGAACCCATGGAACGTTTCTAGGGGCATATCCCAAACAAGAAACACAAAACAACCTTCCACAAATCAAAACACATCACAAAACAAACACCAATATTCTAGAAACAAATCCAATAATTCTAATTTAAAACATCAATTCATTTTCAAAGAAAACACTCACTTGAAAGACCAAGCCCTGCCCAATAAGCCCAAAATCTATTTTAAAAAATCTATCTTTACTCTAAAAGCAATGTCATTTTTTCCATTTCCAAAACCATTTGAGCACAAAAACACATTTAAGAAAAATGACCACTTTCTAGGAAATAAGAAGCAACCTTAGAGATCAATCAACCACCAATGATATTCCATGGTGCCTCGCAAGTATGAATTTTCGTGCCACTTAGGCACCCGTCCACACGATCCACCAACTATCCATTAATCAATTCCACATGCACATGCGAGCACCCATAGGAATACCACTGGAAAGAAACAAGGCTACTCCACTTTCAAAACAAAACATTCTCAATATCAGAAAATACCTTTTTCTTTTCAAACCCATTTAAAAAATTCAAGGCAAATTTCAAGAATGATTTCCATTTCTAAAACATCCCATTTTAATTTCAGATGACCCAAAACATCCCTTTAGAAATTAAACGTTGACAAATCAACGCCAAATTCCAAAAACAAGGTCCAAGATAAACGCACCCCAAATATCATGTAAACCTCAAATAAGAGCATCAGTAAAGTCTGCTTCACTTTTTAAAGGAAAACAATTTCGCATCAGTCCCAAAATTGAAGCAAGACATCACAAATATTAAAGCATCTGGGAGAAGGACTAGTGGTTGTTTCTAACCTGGATATATGGTTTAGCAGACCATGCCCTAGGCAAGCACCACCCAATAGGAGTGTCGAACCGTACTCTCGGGCATCACATGGGTTGCTACTCCATGTGAGACCACACGCAGTACCGGTTTACCCCTATTGTCATCCCCATCCACATAGAGCAAAACAAAAACTTAAATCCCGGAATACCCTTGGTTACTTGAGGATCGGAATGCATAAGAGTTCGCGATGCTCTTCTCGTACCTACCACTCGAGTACCGATAGTCCTATCTCCGATCTACCTGACACCCCAAATAACAAGAACGAAAACCTCCCCTCTGATACCATTTTGTCACGAACCAGCCCGAGTCGCCATCCAACCCGTCGCCCGAGCCGGCCCGCGACATGGCCAGAAGGGCATCCCCGATCCCCACGGGATGGAAACTAGTTCCGGGCATCAAAACATGCAGTTGGGAATGATTTATCTCAGAAAATAAAAGACATATAAACAAAAATAAACAGAACAAAATAATTAAACACTAACAGCGGGAAATAAAATAATGATAGGAAACTAGACATACCTCCAAGTGACCCCATGGGTCACCACCAAACTTATTTTCACGCTCGCTCGAAGAGCGATCCAAGTCTATAACCTGAAACTGAAAAGTAAAGTAGGTGTGAGCACCGAGATGCTCAGTAGGAAAGCCAAGGAATAACCTCGCCCTATGCCCTTACCTTTAAAAAGAAATCCAATTATGCTAGTTTGAAAATAAGACATAATAAAATAATGTTTTTTTCATTATTTTCAAATCCAAATAACAAGTTGACATTTTTTTATGAAAATCATTTTTATTCCACCATATTTTCAAAATCGATTCCAAGAGTGCTTTCACCTTTCGAAATTTCAAGAAAATCAGTTTAGTTTGAAAATGGGCTTTTCACAATGAGACAGTAAGTATGAAACAACTGAAAAGAAATTTACATCGCTAGAAGCATGTCACAAATGATCACCATGAGTAATCCCTATAGGTATCTAGAATAAGTGGGAACCTAGAGACCTCGTACCTCAGTGAAACGTGGCTTAGAAGCCCACGAACCTCAGAAAACGTGGCTTAGATGGCCACGACCCTCAGAAATTCATATGTTTAGTTAGTGTTGTTGTGTCAATCTTGCTAGACAACCCAGAACGAACCCATGCCGTGTCATCTAACGTACTAGTCCTGGTCACCCACCTAGGTACCCAGGGTTTCCCATGTGCTCTATTTCAAATGATGGTGAGGTTTTATCAAAAACATATAAAGAACATAACACTTTCTTATCCAAAGTCCATTTCACCTCTCACCACTGTTCTCCCTATTTAAGCGCATCCCCCTTTTTATGTCACATAACATCACATAAGCCTATTTATTAGGCACATATCACAAATCACACACTTAACACACACATCATGTTTTTACAACAACGGGGCATGCCTTAAGAGGGGTTTTGTTTCACTTTCGCAAACCATTCTCAAAGTGCCAGACGAGCTTAATTAATTACAATAAACACATTTCATTTTTTAAAACAAAATCACCCAACACTTAAGTTTCCAAAACCATTTGAAAGTTCAACTAAACAACCAAGGTACTATATATTTAAATGCAAGCTAGAAAACATGTTTAAATAAAAAAACCATTGGAAATACTTATTATACACTAAAATCATTAAGGAAACCACTTTTAAAGAACTATGACCATTTATGTATAGACAAACACATATATAGCATGTGAATTTCATATAAAAGCAGAAGATGAATTTAAATAACACCAAGAAAAAATGGAAATTTTATTTAAAGATTAGGGCATAGGGGGCCTACCTCAAGACACGCAGCTTTTGACAAGGGTAACCCGAGACCGCTTCACCGCCATGCATATACATTTTCATGCATATGCATATACACAGGTCCTTAATGCCGACGACTCGAACCCCCACGGAAGGGACCACTCACTATACATATAATTTAATAAAGGAATTAAACAATTAAACAATTTATAAAGAATTTGAAATATCACATCAAAGGTTTATACCATTAACTCACTCAAACATCCTTTCTAATACCCAGCGCACCATGACGCAACACCAAAAACATGATAAAACAGACTTCGCAGCACTTGCGCAGAATAATAAACCCACATCAAAGTTTATAAAACACTATGAAAAGCTCAGCACGAGTTTTCACAAAATCAAAACATTCCTATTAAATAACACACTACGAAACACATCGAAATCATATTAAACCTTAAGTGAAACTATATTCGCACCAAGAAAAATAATCAATGAGTATACTAAATTAATTAAATAAGAAAATTAATATGTCAAACAACACATATATGCAGAAACACATACCTTCGGTATCCAAACTTCGCAAACACGGCACGCAAACTCCGCCGCACAACAACCACACCATAATGCAATTAAACCTTAAAAACAAGCAATCGGATCAATGAAACAATAAATGAACCAAATAACACCAAAGACAAACCAAAATCCAAGATAAACCCTAGTCGCAAGAGTGCCTAAAAGAGGAATCGACCGATTGGAGGAGAACGCACCTATGGCGAGGGTGCGGGAGGTCGGCTGGAGGATGATGGAGGCTGTTAGGGGTGAATCGCGTAGGAAAAAAAACAAGACGGAATGGAGGGGTGAGGAGGCAGGGTGACTCAGTGAGGAGGTCCAGCGAAGGGGGTGGCGTGGCTTCAGGTGAGGCAAGAGGGCGACGCGGCTTCGGGCGAGGCAAGCGGGGCGGCCGACGCGGTTGCGGTAGGGGTCGGAGGAGGTTGGGAGGCCGGTTGGGCAGAGGGAGGCCGGCGAATGGGTGGTGCGGCTTCGGCGAAGGGAGGGCGACATGAGGATGGTCTGACGAAGGGATGGCAGCGCGACCGAAGGAGAGCCGGGTACCAGAGCTGGGTGTCGGGGTGGCGGACGAGGAGCACTAGGGTTAGAAGGGGGGGGGAGTCTGCTGCGCAAAACAGGAGAGGGGGAGAAGAGGCCCGCGTGACGGGAGAGATGAGAGAAAGGAAGGGAGAGGGAAAAAAGAGGAAAAGAAAGAAAAATAGAAAAGAAAAAAAAGAAAGAAAAAAGAAAAAAAAAATAAAAGGAAAATAAAAGGAAATAAAGATAAAAATAAGGATAAATTTATATCCTAATAAATTCTAACAAATTTAATATTAATAAGAAAATGAAAATAATAAAATCAACCACAAAAAAAACATTGTTTATTAGGAATGAACACCGTGCATGGTCGCACGCATGGTCATGTGCATAGTCGCTTGCCCGTAAAAGAAACCAAAATAATATAAATGACCAGGTTAAAATATTAGCTGAAATAATAATAATAATAATAATAATAATAATAATAAAATAATAAAACCAACCAAAATAATAATATCATTATTAATTTATGTTGGACACCGCACACGGTCGTGTGCGCAGTCGCGTGTACAGGTGAGTTCGTGTGCCTAGTCGCGATTACGATCAAGCACTCGTAAAAGATATCAAATACCTTTAAAAAAAGAACTGATTCAAACTGCAACTCAAAAGAACGACTTAAAATAATTAAATTAAAAGAAGTGTCAGTCGGGGTGTGACATATATAATATCTTTAAAGTAGAATTATTATTTCATATTTATCATATAAGTTCCCAAAATCCATCCTTAATTCATTCTATGTAGTTTTTGAACGAATCACATCGCTTTGAGCGGGTGGTAGTCCACACTTCCCCAAATGAAATTATTGTTTTTACACAAAATAGAATGCATGAAGTTTGGATTTATATAATAAATAAAAAAGTATAAATACACAATAAATATCATATATATCATATAAAAATATACTTTCCATCATAATACCCAACCATGAGATGTGGTAAAGTTCAAATTAACAACATCATTTCATGAGGAGGTAGTTCTCCATACACAAAAATGGTAAGTTCGTTACCCATTAAATGGAAGTGTGTGTAAGTGCAGACTGAACCCTTAAAATAAAAAAATATTAGTATATTTAGGATACTTTTTTTATTATATTATCATGTAATAATAATAATTTATGTGGTGGAGAAAGAAAATAAAGGAAATGAGCTTGAGGGAGAATGTTACCTCTTTTTTGAGTAACTCCTTTTGGTTTGCACCAAAAGGCTTCCTTGGTTGGATTTATGCCGAAAGAGAGGCTTCAAGTAGGAAGGAATGGATTTTGGGAATTTAATTTGGTAGATATTTTCTGAACTTAAGTGTCTTGAGAGGTGTGAATAAGGGGGAGAGTTGATGGCCTTTTATAGGGAAGGAGGGGACATACTTGGCATTTTTGAAAAAAAGTTAGGTGTACCAACATTTTTACCTAAAATAAGTCATAAAAAAAAATCCAAACTAAATAATGGAAGTTTTATGGGATAAATGTGGCCATAAAATGGGTTTTGGAAAAGTTTATAAGACATTTGGTACCTTAAGTTTAAGGTTTATTCCCTTTTTAAGCTTAATTTTACCTTAATCATTATAATTAATCTTAATCAATTACACTAATAATTTTGGTAAACAATTAAGTTGATATTATTAGAATATAAATATCATAATTATTACATAATTTTATTTCATTTTTTATAAATTAAATTCATATAAGCATAAAAATTAAGTTTAATGCTAATCTCCCAGACGTGGCGAGAAAACGAGTTTTTAAAGTGAGAATGTTCAAAAGTTCATTAAGATTTTATATATAAGTTCAACATAAAAATGATTCTAATGAACTAAATTGGATTAATATATGTATAATTTATTTAATATTACTTTAAAAACAACTTAAAATATAATTTTACAATATAAAAAATTTAGACAAAAAGACAGTTGTTAATTAAAATTCACTATTTTCACTATTCATCAAAAAATGAAGTTTCTTAGAAAAATAAAAAAAACTAAACCTAATATAATTTTGACATTATTAGTTCAAAAATGAATTTTATTTTATCAAATTAAATTTCTAATAGCATCTAGAATTAATTTTACTATTTTTCATATAAGGACCTAAAAAGCATTTCTTTTAAGAAAATATTATTTTTAAACATATAAAGACTTTAAAAAAATAATATATTTAATTATCAATATGTTTTATTTATATGAAACCATTATAAATAGAATTTAAAAATTAGTTATTACTATTCATATTATAATGTTTAACTACTAGGTTATAATTACCACATTTAAATAATTATAATAATAAAGTGTTGTTTTGTAGAAACTCAGTATTGAATATAACCCAAGCCAAGTTGGTGTTGCATGTAGCACAAGATTACCTCAGCGTAGTTTATAATAAAAGTATGAATTAGTGATTTAATATATATTTTTTTTTCAGTGTTTCATGAAATGCTAAATATCAAAAAAATTAAATTAATTTGAAAACAAATAATTCAAAAAAAATCGTGGTGTTAAAAATTCCTTCAAAAGGAAATGGGGTCACATGTCAAGCTTAGTACAACATACCATACTCAAAAGGATGCTCAGACGGAGTGAGAAAATTAGGTTTTGGAAGACATTTTCCATGCATGGGCATTGGATTTCAGAGTCTCATGGGATAACCATTTGGGATTGGTGGAATTTTTTCATTATAATAGTTACCAATCCTCTATAAGAATATCTCCCTTTGAGAAGCTCTATGGTTGGACATGCCTGTTACCTTTGTGTTGGATGGAAGTAGATGAGACTTCTTTTGTAGGAAAAATCCTATTATATGAGATGACTAATAATTTTTGGTTGATTAGGAAATAGTTATTAATAGTGTAGATCCACCATAATTCTTATTCCAATCAGCTATACAAAACCTTGGAATTCTCAGTAGGCAACCAAGTGTTTCTAAAGGTGTCCCATCGCCTGGGTCATCATCGTCTTGGTAAGTAAGGGAATTTGAAACCAAGGTATATTGGTACTTTTGATATTACTAAGAGAATTGGTAAGGTGGAATACTGGTTAGATTTACCATCTCAGTTGATGTTGATCTATATTGTGTTCCATGTCTGACAACTGAAGAAGTATAACCTGGACCTATCTCACATGTGGATTTGGGAATAGTTGGAGCTAGAATATGATTTTTTAGTATTTTAGTGACTAATTTAGATTGTGGAATCCCAATGAAAGTGATTTGGGGGACATCATTACCATTGGTTCGGGCCCTCTGGCATCACAATAGCATGAGACATGAGAGCAGAAGTCTTGGGTGGAGGTGCAATATCCTCATTTATTCTCTGATCAGACTTCAGACTGACTTTCTATGAGTGGAATGTTTTCATGGTGGGGAGAATTTTCACATTCACAGTGTCATTTTTTGGTATTTTTTTATTTTATTTTTGGTCTTATATCTATTACATGTATTTACTAGATTTTTTTGAGAAAAATGGAAAATTTTGGCCTAGATAGAAGGAGGTTCATGGTTGGTGCACAATTATTAGAAATCATTCACCCTAGATAGTGGAACTGTTCAGGACCCACAACCAATCTCATGGGTGTGTGGCCCTCTAGGGATAACTGTGTGCCTAGAACAGTGCAATTTTCCTAGGCACACAACTTGGCGCATGAGCATGAACCCCCTCCAAAGTTTTCCTCTTAGACAGTGGTTCCACACAATTAACACATGGTTTGGAAAACCAAGTGGCCAAACCGTGTCACCTGATAGAGCTTTAAAAATATTAAAATTATTAAACTAACCCTCCCTAATTTTAACCCCAAATCACCCATTTCTCACCCCACTTGACATCCTCTAACCTAGGTGCACCTACCCCTTCCTTCTATATCCCTTAGGACTCAATATTTGGGTGCTTTTGGTGTGGATTCTTCAATAAATCATCAAGTAAGCCTATCCTCTCCTCTTTTATTATTTCTTCTGGGTCTCTTATCACTTTTTTATTGTGTTCTATTTCTCCAAAAAGGGTTTTTACCTAGGTTGGATCCAAATATCCTTCATTTTGGTTAAATATTGATGGTTGTGGTATTCTTTTCTTCTTTTGGGTCTCTCCTTAGTGCGTTTGGTGATTTCCATCTAGATTTGTAAAGTTTTCAAAAAAGTGGTTGGTGGTTCCATTCATTGACATTGTTTTATGATTTTAGTATGATTTATTTGGTTTCCAAGTGTGTTTTATAAATTTTGTGGGTGGTTCAAAACATGTTTTCCAAGGGTTTTGGTGTTCTTAAGGGTTTAATAATGATTTTGCCTATTATAAATGGTTGTTTTCATGTGTTTTCCTATTGTTAGAAGTGTGATTGTGTAAGAGGTTATTTATTTGATATAGGTAATTCCATTGAGAACAAGGTAATCCATAGTATCTAGATGGGTAGACTAGGTCTAGTACGTTGGGAAAGTTGGTAGGGTCGATGCCTGGCCTCCTTAACAGGATTACATAACAACAATAACTAAAAATTTATGTGATGGGGAATGGTGGTGTGAGTAGGAACTTTGCATCTGGAAGATGTGATCACTTGAAGTATGAGTATCCTAGGACCCCACTAACCCTAGTGACTTAGGGATTGCCCATGGAACTTACGCTATGATTACCATTAATCTTGTTGTCACCTTTACTTACTATTTAATTTCAAAGCATGTTTTATTTAAAAATTTATCTTTATTTTCTTTATAACTAGCATGTTAATTTTTCATTTAATTTCATTTCATGGAATCTATTTTTGTGGTATCCTGCTTGGTATTTTGGCTCACACCCTATATATACCCTCAGGTGTATGTAGACCTTGTTATGTTTGAACTAGGTAAAGAAAAGGTTTCCCATGGGGGTGATAGTGGATCTATGTGCTAATGATTCCTTTATTGGTAGGAGTTTCTGGTGGTGGAATGAGGGTATTGACCCACATGTCTCATGGAGGATTTTGTTCAAGTTGGTACCTCTCCCCATTTTGGTTATTTTGGGTTTCATTGCAAATTGTAAGGAGTTTAACTCATGTTGTAGTGTTATATTTTGATCTCTTGTGTTATGGATATTTATTATGATATTATATGTGATGGTTGTGTGTTGTTTATGGTTTATTATGATTGGATAAATCATTCCCAAATGTGTTTCTTGATTCCAAGACACTAGTTTATAACTCGTGGGGATCGAGAATTCCCTTTGGGCCATCCATGGGCCGGTTTAGGTGTTAGGTTGAATGGAATCCTAAACTAGTTCATGATAGTCAGTGGGATCCATGGATGTCATTGCATGGAGATAAAGTTGGTGAATCACTATGATCCCCATTCCCAGGAACTTGGGGTCGGTTTTTTTGAGAGCACCGAGCCTTTTTATTTGCCCCCTATTGTACTGACATTTATATTGTATGCCCTAAGATATTTAGCAGATGTACACATGAATATTTTGTTTTTATATATATTTTTATTTCCTACATGGTTATAAATATTTTGTGTTGGGTTTTTATGTATATATACTATAGGTTATATAGGATAAGGCCTCCCATTTTTTGTGTTTTAGATTCTTGTTATTGGTCACCGGCCCTTAGCCTACTAGAAGCGAGCATGGGGTGGAAAACCTAACTCACCGCTAGACCAAGCAAGGAACCAGTGGGTCAGGTTGTGTCATGAAAATAGGATGATATTTTGATATATGAATCAGATAAGATAAATAAATGAGAGTCGTCTGGAGTTCCATAAATCATATCTATTTTTATTGAAGGCAGAATGCTCGAAGAAGAAGGAATATCTTCACTACTTCATCTGATTTTTATAGGAGGATAAAAATAAGATTATACCAGCATGGATAAATATTTATCAAGAAAAGGTTCGTTAATATTATGATCAACTGGAATATAAAGTGTATATCTTCACAAAAATAGGATAATGTTATTTGGTTTGGAAGAAAAAGACACAAGACTCAAATCTCTGTAAGGAGTTAATATTTTATAGCCTGAAGAAGTGGAGGGAAGCAAATGAGGATCATATATTTTCATCTATCTAGAGATGAAGATGTAAGGTGTGTCGACAACTAGTTTTGAAATAGAGTAGAAACTCATATCTATACATTATTGAATATACTTTCAAGTCTATAAATTGACCAATCATTTACTAAAGTAGTGCAATGAGGAGAGGAAGAGGGAGTGACCCTAGGAATGATAATTCATATTTCCTAAACCTTTATAATAACTGTAGTGAATAGTACTACCTCTAGGTACATTGACACCATATCAGTGTATTATCCTTGGATTAAACCTTAGAGGTGAAATAAGTAAAATCTCTATATCATGCACTAGATTTACATTTATGCATATGTGTTTTTTATTCAGTGTGTTTGGAAAGAGATAATGTGAGATTAAACATGTTCCTAATAACATGAGAAAAATATATGAATAGCCTTGGGGGCTAGGTGAAAGAAAATTTTTATTTGTCGTGCACCTTGATTCACCCCCTCTCATGGTTCTTTTTGTCAAATTGGTCCCAAAAATTTCACTTTAAGCTAAGAGGTTACAAGATAACACACATGCATACTAATTGAGTTATTACCTAAATCTATATATATATGCTATATTTTGGATCATATCATATGAGATATTATGAGGATATCATATGGTATGAAATACATAGTACAAAGGGATACTTTATGAATTTTGGGAATATCATTTCATATGATATATTGATATTGTATTTCAACTTCCCAAGCCAATTGTACAATATAAATTGGTTATATTTTAAGGCATAAAGAATCACACTGTATAATTCATAATACACTCTACAATTGATCTTGGAAGTTGAACATTAAATATTAAATTCTCATATCTATCATACATGTAAGGATATCATTGATCAAATGTTTCATGAGATGAAAGATATGGGGAAACAAGGTGAATTAAATGTTAAGTTCATTTCCAAAGGATTTTTAATTATTTATAACCACAATCTATTTACTCAAAAATTATTAACATATGTGTAAATTCATGTGAAGTCTCAGAAATGTCCCAAGAACTATATAAAGGATGTAGAGTCTATTGGAACCAAGGATGTTATTTTCCAGAAATGGAGTTTGGTTTGTGTTTGTTGTCAATACACACTATGTTAATCAGGGAATTTGTAAGGTAAGTGATCTTACAGTACAAGATGACTATAGTATTGAAGGTGGCATCATTTCCTAGTGGTTTCCAAATTTTTGGGCACAAAATCAGGTGGAAGAGGTAGGAATCAAAAAAGGTAGGTTTTTGGGATTTAATATTCATAAATATGGTAAAGGCATGGGTTTCATGATGACTGAGTTTCCTAAAGGCTGAGATTCATGAAGATGCAGAGCTTCACGAATAAGCATCATGAATCATGTGATGGGATGACGAAAATCTCTGTAACTATGAGAAGTGGAGATTCATGAATTCATGAAGGATTGTTGGTAATCTTTACAACTATGAGAAGATTAATGAGCATGTTAAATTTCACTAGAGCTTCATGAGTGAAGGAGCTTCACAAACATGATTTTGGAGGTTCATGAATTTTTTTGGAGGCATGGTATCATCACAAAAGGTCGAGCCAATAAATATGAGGCTACACCAAATTCACTATGCATAAAAATAATTGGAGAAAATGATGAATCACTCTGAATTCGTGAAGGATAATAGCTTTTAGAATCAAGTATTCATTGTGAACTTGAGCATTGAAAAAAGACTGTTTTATTCTTGATCAATGTTCAGGTATCTTAGAAATAAGAGTTTCATGATGAATGGTTATTCCATGATGACTTAGGGCTATTTAAAGGTAGTTTTCTTCACAAAGGTTATGAGATTCATGAAAGAGATTCACAGAGGAGCTTCACAAACAATAGTATTAAACATCTAGTTTAAGTAAATAGTGCTTTCAAGTGCATAAACTTAGTACATTGATGTAAAAAGAGTCTCATTGTATTCAGGGAAAAAGACTTAAATTCCAATATAATGAAGTGACCTTCAAGTCATTAAACTAAGAAAGACTTCACACAAAGCAGCGATCTAGGGGGAGTTGACATAAGTGTTCTGAGGGAGGCATTGTCCTATCCCTAAAATCACATACAGGAAGTGTGTTTGGAATAGAGTGATTGTGTCTAAACTTATGTATTCCACGACCAATGAATATTAGTGGATTTTTCTAAAATTGACACACTATCAGTGTATGATCCTTGGACTACCACTTAGAAGTGAACCAAGTAAAACTGTTTTGTTTTCTCTTTACGTGTGACTGTTTAATTACTATAAAATTCCTTCAGACATGTTTAACAAGTTCCTACCAACATGGGAACAAGTTCCAATGTTTTAAAAGAAAAACTTTACACCCTAATTCACCCATCAACTCTCTAGGTGATATAGGGTCCTACAATATCTATGATAATGGTTTATGATCCTTACCCAATCTTACACTACCAAATCCTCCCATTTCTCTATTCCACCTTCTTCCATAGATTTTAGGATATACTAGCATATTCTGGTTGTGAGGATAATACCAAACAAGTATTGTGTGGTTCAGTTAATTTGTGAATACACTATAGAGGGAGGAACTGATTGGTTACTCCTCAAGGATCCTCATCAACCACTGTGATTGATATTCAAGAGAAAAAATTATCATTTACGGTGTAAGGTACACAATGTTATTAATTTACTTTATACATGGTTTTGGTTTTTCAAAGCATGATAATCTTGTGAATTTTATGATTCTATAGTCTTTCACTACTTTTAATAAGTGTTATTCAATCCTTAGAAACCCTTTAGTGCTACCAGAGATTTTTCATGCTTCCTAATTCTCAAAATCATGTTTTAAAAATAAATAAATCATATATTATATTGATGTTATATTAAATATCATAAAATATTATGAAAATTTTATTCTGATATTGGCTATATGATATAGGATATCATAATCTATGATATAGACACACTTTACGATGTGGGATATCATAGGCGGTGACACAATTCAATTCATCCAATTTTGTACCTATCATAGCAATGACATGGGAATCATATTAGGTGATAACATTAATCCATGTTTTCAAAAAAGAGTCATGCATCATCATTACAATATAAGGTATATTATAAAATATGATTCCCTAGTTGATGAAGGTGATATCTCAAACTAATGATTATCTATCATACAATATGATATATAACATGAGATACCATAGCTTATGATATAGTTATATCGTAAAATACGATATATATGAAAATATTATTTTATATAAATTTAAATTATTAATTGAATTATATAATTTATAAAATATTTATAAATTATGGAAAAATTTATTTTATAATATTTAAGTTATAAAGGTGTTTATAAATTAATTAATTATAAAATATTTATAATTAATTATTAAATGTTTATAAAACATTTATTAAATAAATATCCATAATATTAAATGCTAATATTAAATACCTTTTGAATTTATATGGAATTACTTATAATTTGGATATAAAATGTTTATATGGAAATCATAAGGTGATTTATAAAGTGTTTATAAATTATAAAATAAGGAAAAATATAAAGGAAGTTTATGTAGAATTATGAATTGTTTATAATTATTAAATTTGATTGTTCAAATTAAAGGCCATGTTTTAGAAAATTATTTAAACCATATGAAAATGATTTTTTGTAGTTGATATGATCAAGGTTTAAATAATACTAAATATATGATATTAGAATTTTTTACATATTATATGAATAGTTTATATATATATTGTTTATTTTCTAAATATCATATATTTAAGTTAAATGTTTTATAAATGTGAACATATAGGTGTTCATATTGAGAATACATATAAAGTTTTTATATTTATTTAATTATTAATGATCATAAATCATGGATAAATTATAAAGAGTTTGCAATTGAATTATTTATGAATTGTTCACAAATTACTTATCTCATGTTTAAATAAACGAATTTTTCATTTTTTAGCTTATTCCCTACTTTATTCATAAATATAAATTGATTATATTATGAATTTTGATGTATAATTTAGTTTAAAATTTGTTTAAACTGCTTCTTTTTATTATCATTTCTTTATTTTAGGAGTTACATGTTGGGTATGATAATTGATTTTTTATTCTACAATAACTCTTTCTTATTCATGAGTGGTGTAAAAGTTACACATCAATATTGTTTGATCATATTGATATGGTGTAAAGAATAAGTATTCTTAACTAAATCATGAGAATGATGTGTATATATAGAAGGGAATATATGAGATAATAAGGTGAGATTAAATCCCCTTTAAAAATACTAATTGTTAAGTTTCTTCCAAGGAAAAAACTTATAAAGACCTTGATAATCCAATAGGGTAGGTCATGTTAAATATGTATGATACTGGATTATATTATGTAATGAAATCAAGTAATGGGTGACCATAATAGGATTAGGTTCCCATTTTTTGCATTTACTTTGTGTTACACTTACCTAGGAGACCTTGTGAATCCATATGATTGTTATGATAAAGAGTTATCTGATCAATTATCCAAGATCAATATCTAATATGATTGACATGATTTTTCTACCTATATAGATAAGTGATGGGAAAAAATGATAAATAAACCCAAAAATTAGTGAAATGTGGATCTTGTCCCACTAATGGATATGATAGAATTTAAAATAATTTATAATTTTATTAGTAGAAGATTTAATAAAAATCTTTATTGAATGATTTTAAAATATGATAAGTATATAATAAAAATATATTTTTTAGATAATAGAATCATCTTCATGGAACATGACTTCAGGATCAATTATAAAGAAAGAGAATCTAAATGGAATAAACTTTTTAAAATGGTACAGGAACTTAAGAATTGTTTTGAATATATAAGAGAAGTTTTATGTTTTGTAGAAACCACTTCACACAAAAACACTTTTAGATAAATATCTCCAATTTTTTTATTATGAGCATAAAAAGGTATCTCTTTATATATCTAATGGGTTTTTGAGGATCATCATATGATTGATGTAGTGGAAGAAACCCATTTAAAGTTTCTAATCTACTATCAATGAAACCAAAATGTTAACATGAAAAACTTAAAATATTAGTGTAACTTGATCACAATAATCTCTATATATGTAAAAAAATATGGAGTACACTTTATTGGGTTCAATAAGTGAAAAAAATAGCACACCATCTTGAGACCAAGTCTTGAGTTGAGGAAAGTTTGAGAAGAAGATGATCTTGGGGCTGATTATTGAAGATATGAGATATAGTTGTTGTGATTTGAGATTTAAGAAGTTTCTTTAGAATATTAAAATCATCTAGAGAAGTTATTATGGAGAGTTTTGAAGTGTATTTCTCTATTTTGTTGGATTTTTTGTCAATGTATAAATCATATTAAAACTAACATAATATAATGATGAATACGTGAGGTGAAGGCTACTGACATGCTTAAATGAATTTTGAAAAGGTATGGAGATGTGGTTGAAGTAATTATATAATTTTTGAAGAAGTCATAAATTTTTGAGTTTCAGAATAATTTGGATAAGTATTATTCTTTATGAGTCATACATCACTTTGTATGAGTGACTCAGAAGTTCAGATGAGTCCTCTAAAACTTTGGATAAGTAAAAGTGACTTCATAAGAGTCATTTCAGTCTTATAAAAAAATTAAAGGTTCAATCATAATTTTAGTAATAATAAAAATAAATTTTGGGGACTTCTCTAGGGTGAATTTAATGATTCATATTAAATCAAAACTTATTCAAAGGATTATTAAATTAAATTAGGTTATTCATGGTGAGATATTCTTCATAGAAATAAATATAATAATTAGTTATTATGATTCTTACTGTTATTTAAGAATTTATTTAGTAAATAAAGTATACTAGTCCTCAAAGAATAAATATCATGTGATTTGGTTAATCCATGATTCAATATATATAATATTAGAGATAGAATAATAAAGTTACTCAATATGAAATAATGGGTTATGCTATTATCGAAGAAGTAGTTATGGAGGAAATTAACAACCTCATTTTACCATATAATTATTATAGTTGTTTTTAGATGGAATTTTAAAAGAAAGAGAGTCCATATTAATTCAAAAATAATAAAATAAATCATTCCAAGTATTCATTTATTTGAATTTAAAATATCTATAAATCATTTTATTATAGGAAGAAGACTAAAAATGAATGTGAGATTTTGGGAAAATATATTCACACATCTCTATGATTATATATTTTAAATAAGAAAAAGAAGGTATATGAATATATCCTACTAAAAATTATTGAGGATACTTTTTAAGAAGAGTAGGATAGTTGACCATGAAGTTCATAGAGAATATTGAGAGATATAATAAGTTGCTACTGCTATATTTCTTGGAAGGAATTATTCACAATAAAGATGCAGAAAATTAATTGAGATCTTGCATATTGTGTTGTGAATATAAATTAAAGTGGGTAATGATACTATTAAATAATATAAGAATAATAATAACTCATCACACTTGACAATAGAAATATATTGGAGTAAGGAAATTTAGTTGTGATGCAAAATTTTTTTCATTATAAAGTGCTGGATTCATTTGTATGTGTGATGCACTAAAGAACTTTGGGAGACATGTAATGCGAGTTCAATGATAAAACCTGCTTACTTTTAAATGACATGACAATTCTAGTTTCCCATGTGATATTGGAGGAATCTAAATCACACCAAGTATTAGACTTCTTTTTTTGAGAGGTGGACCTTGTAAATCTGTTGTGTTCCCTTGCGTTAGTGTGTGTTAGGGTGTGTAGATAGAAGACATCACTATAATTTAACAAGTGGATTTTTTTTGTGAAATAAACTTAAAATTAATATATAATACTAATTCAAAGCCCTCTCAGTGATCTTTAATATATCCTGTATGTGTTTTTACACACTTCTATAGGTGGTAAACTGACTATTAAGATCCTCACACTCTATGAGAGGACTCCCCAAACATTGAAGGAGTGATAACAAATTCTATAGGAATACAAATGCTAAACATGGAGGAATATATATTCAACTATGTATTAAAACTATCATACTTCCACCAATAGGGGATATCATCCCTTATATAGGACATCTTCATTAAATGAAGTGAATCAAGCATCAGATGCCAATTTTTGGTAGCCTCTATATGTTATAATAACATATTCCCATAGGGTTATGATTATTTGAACATGTGAAATGACCATGATTAGTTTGTGTAGCCATAAATGAATAATATTAATGATTCATAAGAAAAGGAAACTAATTGGGAAGACATGACACAATGCATGCATGTGATATCACATAACACATGTCTATCATATACTATGATAGAAACCAATTGTATGATATGATAGAATAATATGAATTCTCATATTTTTTGATATGAATTAAGGATATCTTAAAATATGATATCCCTATTTTAGTTCATTTCCAACAATCTCTCACTTTTACTAAAATCCCATAAAGACTTTATACAGACTTCAAAACTCTATGTGAATCTATCCAAACACATTTTCATATGGTTTTATAAACTCTATTTATTTTGGAATAAATAACTTTTACAAAATTAAAATCCTATCCTAAGGACTAACTATGTGACCCTATGGGAATTTTTAGAATTGAAAACATATATGAAATTCCGATTTTATAAATGTAAGAAAAGAGTGGACTCTTAATAAAATATCAATACTACATAAGCTATAAATAGGTTTGGAGTGATCTCGATCAAACATAATCATATATTCATATAAACATGAACCCCATAGGACATATCATATAAAATATATGTATATCAATATAATCCCTTTTCCCATGAAACTGAGTGACACTAGACATGAAACATTCCAATCCAGCATAGTCTATCTCTTACATTCAAGATTCTCCCAAAAGGTCTAACCATAGAACATGTAAATCTAGTATAAGTCATAAATAATGGTTAAAAAGTACCAATAAACACCACTTTATCAACTAACAATTGGTCCTTATACATCAATATGTATTATATTCAATATCACACTAGACCTTTCACCTTTTCCACTAAAAGGTTCTTTGGTAATTTTTCTTAATAAAAAAGATTCTCAATTATCAAATGAGTCACAATTGAATGATTACAAAAATACATCTCTATGGATTATTTGGCTACATTTCTTATTTATATGTCTAAGGAGAAAATACCAAAGGTAGGTGGGGTTAGAATCAACCTTAACCTTATTAATATGAATGTTATAGATAATATTATATATACCTAGAATATATAAACCATTAACTATATTTCTAATTCCATAAAACATTTCATTCATATATATAAAATAACTCTTGTTCTTGATAATGGAAAATACCTATATTTTCCAAACAAGATATATAAATCAATTTTATTATAGTGAGAACATAATAACAATTCTCTAATTCTATAACTAATCCACTAGGTAGACTTAGATCATAAGTTTCAAAATTTAATTCAACAAATATTGATATATTACAAACATATAGATCTACATTACCCTTATTCAATTACTTATTATCTCTAATTTTATGTTTATCTTAAAAAATGTGTGATGCACACCAAATATCCAATACCCATGAATCAAAGTTAGAGAAATTGATATTTATAACATTCACATACAAATGCTTAGAATGGTTTTCTTTTATAGCACTTCTTTACCTTTGATATAAATATAGAATTATTTTATAGGGAATACCTATAAGATATATCAAAATGATAATCATAATGCATGCCATAATCTATAATAAAGATATATCTATGGGTGAGTATCATGTTTTATATATTTTCATCAAGGAATTTTAATGAAATTACACCTAATAAAAATTATGACCCTATAAATTATATCCATTTAGTGCACTAATATCCATATTTTATCATGACTTACACCGGGTATCATGTAAATAACCTATGACTATATCAAGTATAAAACTATTACCAATCATATCATATATGACTCTTGGATATCTGAGTGGATAACTCTTTACCCAAATCTATCATTTAAATTCACTCAACTATATTCCTATGTTATCTTAATAGTTAGGGCTTCCCAACTGAGTGTAACCCAATTAAAATTCTAATAAAAAAGAAACTAATTATTAGGGTCACCTTATTATTTGATTTCCCTATACAATATAATCCCTTGGAACCAAATGGTTAGGGCCACCCATACTGAATGACCAAGGTCTTGAATACCATACTTAGTATTTGAGGGATTTTCTTTCAAATTATCACAAATTAAATATACATTATATTCATGTTAAATTCATTACTATTACATCATATGAAATCTTTATTATATTAAATGTTATTCTTTTTTATGAATGGTTTTAATGATTTATTTTTGGAATCCCTATTCCAACAAACAAATTAATATGTTCATTCAATATTAATGTGTAACTCTTTATACATCCCACACTTTATTTTAGTCATTAAAAAATATAATTAAAATATATTTACACATATCCAAATGCATCTTATGAATAAGGTAAATGAAAATGTAATTTAAATGTTTGTAATACTACAAGATTGATAATCTCTATATGAGTAATCTTAGAGCCATAAATAGCCAACCCCCACCTTTCTAGAATAACTCATAAGCCTCTAGGCCCATGGGATTACCAACCCAAATTCCCTCTACCCAAGGATACTTTATGTAATAGGGAATCCAATTCATCATAATGCTAACATCTAATATGCATAAACTATATTCAAAAACTAAATTTAATCTAATAACCTTAATTGAAAAATTAGTTTAAGGTGTATGAAAACTAAGTCTTATGTTGTCATACCTAGCATGTAGTGAATGACATGAAAATTTATAAGAATATATTTATCACATAAATTCAAACATACATAATATCCAAATTTCAAAAACAATTTATAAATATAAGTATTTAAAATGAATAAACACATAAACAAACATTTTATTTATTTTATAAACATGAGATATGAATATAAACATTTCATATTTTATTTTAGAATAAAAATATCTTATTTACAAATCCTAATAATTATCTTTTATAAAAAATTTATAAACTATAAGAAAATAAGATAAAATATTAATTTTCATTATTTTGGTTTATAATGTATTTTATGATAAATATGTGGCACTATCTATCATAATATGTGATTCCTATTATAAGTGTTTTCATACGAGGGAAAAATCATACTTATTTCTTGATATTTTTCATATGTAAGTTTTTTATACATAAGATATTTTTCCTATAAAGGTAAAAATCTTACACATGGGAAAATATATTATGTATCAAAAAATATCTTATGTATAAATAAATCCAAATTTACAACAAAGGGAAATATTTTATACATAGGTAAATCTATTATTTGTGAAAATATTTCTTACATATTGAAGAAAAAACTTATGTTCTACTATATATCTACTTTATCAACAATGTAAATATCTTATATATAATGTTGTATTTAATGATATATACTATATCATTATTAAAAAATGACATTATATTTTTTTGAAACACTAGTTTCAATCTTAGTCAACAATATCACATATCGTAGCTTACAACACATTAGAAAACCATGGGTTTTCTAGCATATCACACATTACTATATACACTAGTCATACCCTAAAAAAAGTGAAAAATAGAATTAAAATATCCTATACCATAATTCAAAGAGATTCAATATCTAAAATCCATCCATGTTATATCATATGTTATGATATATCTTAAGAAGATTGTGATATAAATTTCCTTTATAAAATTAATAAAATATTATGTTGATTCACTAATGAATGCGACTTTAATACCACTGATGGATTTTGGAGGACCATCATACAATTAATATAGCATGATAAATCCATTTAAAGTTCTCAATATATCATAAATATAAATAAAATGTTAAAATAAAGAACATAAAATATAATCATAACATGATTGTAGCAAGATCCATATCTATCAAACACTATGGGGTATGCTTGATTTGGATCACAAAGAAATAAACAAATGGTTCTTACCTCCATGGGTTGTACACTAGACATTAGAATCCCCATACACTACGAGAGGACCCTATAAAACCAAATGAGTGTTAAAACCATCTACATAGAGACAAATAGTGAGAAAATAGGAAGAGAGATTCATCTATGTCTTGTAAGTATCATGTCACCACTAACAGAGGGATCTTATCCATGTCTATCAAACAATTAGGGGTGTTCTTGATTGGGATCACCAAGAAACAAACAAATGGTTATCATGGGTAGTAAACTAGCATTTTGGATCCACATATGCTATGATAGGATCCTCTAAAACAAAAGGATCATTAATACCTTCTCCACATAGATAAATGGTGAGTGGAGAGGAAGAGAGATTTAGCTATGGCTTGTAAGAATCATGTTACCATTAACAGAGGGATATTATCCCTTAATCTCTCTTCGTTAAATGAATAGAGGAAAACATAGATAACCAAATATTGAAAATATTTATACATTATAGTAACATATTCCCATTGGATTATAATAGTTTGAATAGATTAAACTATCATGATCAATTTATGTAGCCCTAAATTAATAATCTTAATGATTTATAACTGAAGGAAACTGACTAGGAAGGTGTGGTATAATGAATTCATGAGATATATCATTTCATGTGTTTATCATAAATAATGATATAAATTAATCTTATGTTATGATAGAAGAATCCGTATGACCTTATCACTAGCTATAACTTGGGGATATCATAAAACACAATATCCTTATTTTAATTCATTTACAACAGTATCAACATTAATGCTTGTATCCATAGAGATTAAACTCTAAAAGTAATATTAAATCATATATTATTATAGAATTATATATGATCTAAAAATGTTATATCAAGAGAAATCAAGACAAGAAAAATAATAAGTTTCAAAATCACTCATTTTGGTGTCAAAATGGTAGAGAATGTTTATATCTTTACTCATGTATTTAATATGACTGGGTACATAAAATATTTAGAGAGACTAAGGTCACCTCTCAGGCTTGATCTAGATTTAAATTTCATTCTACGATCACATTCATAATGGTTATGATTTTTTTTTGTAAATTATAACATGAATGATTTTGACAAAAGTTAACCCAATCTTCTCAATATATTTAGGATCACTGAGAAATAAATGGAAGGTATAAGATCAATTTCAATGATGATGTTACAAAAATAAAAGGGTAAAAGTTATAGTTTTAATTAGAAGAGGTAGTGTTGTGGAGAGCCTAAACCAATTTCTAAATGAAAGGAAATAGTTTCTGAGGAAGGAAAATGCTTCCATTGTGGAGTGACTGGTCACTAGAGGAAGAATTGTACAAAATACTAGAAGGGACATAAGAAGAATCATGAAGTTTCCACATTAGTTATTAATGTTATAGAATTAAATTATTTTATTTTGAAGGGTATATTAAATTTAGTGTATACTATAAAAGTGTTGTAAATGTATACTGGAGTTCAAAGTTGAAGGAGAATTGGTGGTTAGATACTAAAGTGAAATTTTAGGTGATGGAATAAGGAGTCTCAAAATAAAGAAGTTGGATGTGATGGATCACAATAATGGTTTTTTAGATCAAAATAAATATTCTATGTGTTTATTATATTTTTTCCTCTTATGTGATAGGAGGGGATTTTGTAAAAAATTATTTTTAGCAATAAAATTTGGTGATGCAACTCCCTATGAATTTTATGTCGTTACATTTGAGAGGTAATACAAATTTCTCATTTGGTGGATGGAATATTTTGAGAAAAAAGTTTCAAGATAGAGTTATGATCTTTTAAAAACCTCTATAAGGTAGTTTTAAACTTGGAATGAGCCTTGGAAGGCACTTCTTAAGCTTGAGAGAGCTCAAAAGAGGTGTTAAGGGTGGCCATGGTTGCAGTATATCCCTTGGATAGCCGATGGTGTCACCCACTAGCTAGTGGGACTGGTTAGGGTATTATTAATGGGAATAATCCCTTTATTTTACCTATAGTTATGGTTTAGGTTTTAGTCAATATAAGTTATGAGAAAGACCATTTTTGGCCTCCTCCTCCTCCTCCCTTTCTCTCTTGACCCCCATGGTGGAGTGATGGATTTGGGTGCTTTTTGGCAGTGATTTTGAGTAATTTTCTCCTCCAAATATTATTTTTGGACCCCTCCTTAACTATCATTATTATTAGTTCAAATTAAGATAGGTTTTAGTGATTACTTAACCAGATCATGGTGAAATCATCAGCTATTGATGGATATTTTTTCATAGATTGCATAGAGGATGTCTTAAGATGCTATCTGCAAGTCGTCTGTCACCATTTTGGTGGAGGTAATCCAATTCCATAATTTTATTTATGGTTTATAATGAAATTATAAAAAATAATACTGATTTAATAGGTGTTTAATGATAGGTATTTTATATGGGATGGTGTCAGGGGTGCATTGTAGATCCTCCAGGTGTATTTGGTCAAGATCTGGGGAGATGATGATGCTTGGTGAGGGTTTCTAGCATTTATAATTCACTTACATTTTCAATTAATTAATTATAAATTATTATAAATAAATTTTAATGTTTATTTATGTGAGGAATGTTCCCAAGAATGGGGATGAGGCTTGTGGGGCTTGGTAGGAGGATACACATTCCCGGTGAGGGTTTTGTGGAGCTTGGTACGAGTAGTAACTCTATGGTTGAGGTAGGTGGTCCCTTTAATAAAAATACATATAGGTGTTTATGCACGAATTATTGTATAAATTCATGTGAATGGGTTTGGGTATATTGAAAGGGTCTGGGGTTTCCTTTGGAAAAGGAGATGGGATAGAGTTTTACCTCCTATACTTGGGTTGAGTGCACTTTAGCACTTGAGATAACTGATATATCCTAGTGACTGTGTCACCAAGGGGAAAGTGAGATGTTGTGTTGGTGCAAGGAATTTTGAAGGACTAAGGGTTCATGATGTGACATGATAGCCTAGAATGGGATCCCTAGGGATATTTGGCTAGTTTTAGAGGGATTAGGCCCTATAATGATGAATGAGATGGTTATTCATCTCATGTGAGATGGGAAACACCCCTTGAGGGTGGAGTGAGATCTTAAATAGTGGTGTGAGTAGGATGAGTCCTCAGGGACTGGATGGGAAGTGACCGGAGGGTTAACTCAAGGTGTTATCTAGGACATCTCCTATAGGAGATGCGATATGGGACTCAAGAGAAGGTCATAGTAATTACTCAAGGACTTAGCACAAGGTTTTCAAGGGGGATTATAGTGGGTTGTCTTGGGATGATCCCAGCATAGTGGGACTAGAAGAGATGAGGTGTTTCTATGAGGAAGGAACAAAACACGGGGTCTGGGTTAAAGGAACCTGTGACCGTGACATCACAATTGGGTAAAAATAATGAGATAGTGTTAGTGAGGTGAGACCAAGATGGGTATGTAGGACCCAGTGTATTCCCTTAGGGGAAAGGTGTTGTTGAAAAAATATCCCTCAAGGTAACATTTCAGCATTTTTGGGTTGGTTGTGTTTGTTGACAATGTAGGTTTCCATGGTAAATTGTCTAGTTCCAGAGATGTTGTTTATAATCCATGTTGGAAAAGAACCATGATAAAGGAATAGATGATCTGAAGGTGGTACAAAAGAACAGATACAAGGTGGCACCATTTTTCAGTATTTGCCAAATTTTTGGGGTCTAATATTTGGATTTTGGTGAGCATCGTGAAATATGGATTTCCTTGAAGAGCTCATCAAAATATGGAAAAGACATAAGTTTCACAAAGATAGGCTTCATGGATTGGATTTCGTGAAGACAAGAAGAATGTTGACGGTGTTCTTTGCTATTACGATGAGATTCACAAATGACATAGTTGAAGAGAAATGCGAGGGAGCTTCGCGGATGAAGTGCGAAGTAATTGGTGGAACACTCTGTGATTAAAAAAAGCTCCGTGATCATAAAATTGTCATGGTGCTTCGCGATATTGAGAATATTTTGGAGGGAATTTAGAAGCTTCACGATTTGTGATGACGTGGCGTTGACTTCACATGGAAGGTTCGAGGGTTGGTGGAATCACCTATAAATAGGCCTCAACCCCCTTGAGAGAAGGAGAGAGTTTTCGAAGAAAATATTTTGCTCTCAGCTCGTGAAGGTGGTTCGTGAAGGCAGTGTGCTTCGTGAAAGGAAAGAGATTTGCGACAGATAATCTAGATCTGTGAAAGTTGCGTGCTCTGTGTTGGCTTAGTGAGCTTTGCGAGAAAAGTAGATTTGCGATGACTTGAGCTCTGCGACGGCCTGAGCTCTGCAAAAGTGCGAGCTTCACAAAAAGGCAGGAACTTTGAGAAGGCTTGTTTGAGCTTCACAAAATTGGGAGCTTTATGAAGTAGGCTGATTTGCAAAGGTACTTTCCAAATGTTGGTGCCCAGTGGTCAGGGAAAAAGGGGTATTCATCAGTGGATGAAATTTGGACTTCAATAGAGCATATACATACAGTGGAGGATGAATTAATTAGTGGCAATGAAGAGTCCTACAGGTCTATAACCTCTGAGTGGATCTTCTGAGGAAGCAGTGAGCTCACTTCAGTTGAGAGAGCAGTGAGTTATCAAATTGTGAGTGGTTGTAAACTAGGAGGGACAGTGAGTCCACTTCGAAATTGTAAACAGTAGTGCGCTTATAGTGGAATTGGTACATCAGCACACTGCCAGTGTATGCTCCTTGGACGTGGCCCAATGAGGGTGAACCAAGTAAATAATTATGTGTCCCGTGCATGCTTTAAGGATTATTCATACTATGCAATGTGAATGAGAGAGAAGAGAGTTTTGCCTAATAGAAAAACAAGATCAAATGTGGTAGTTGTTTTAATCTATCATACCCTGATTCACCCCCCTCTCAGGGTATCTAACCTAGTGGACCTAACAAGTGTGACTTGTTAAAGATAAGGGGATAGGTCTCAAGAGGCTCACACCCTAGTATTAGTTGGGGAACTGCCATGATAGTTTACAACCATGGGTGATGTTGGAGGTATTGATAGACCTTTCCTTGAGGAGACTTGGATCAGTGTGCTTGATGTGATCCCTCCAAAGTCTATGTGGATGGTTATATGTAATGACCATTCCCTATTCATTCAGGTATTGGGTTGAGGACCTTACTATGCATGGATTGGGTTAGTGTGATGATCATTCCTTATCTCATCATGCATTATGTTAATGGATGATCAAGCCTTGATGCTCAGGTATTGGGTCAAGGGACTTTCTATATGTGACTTGGGTTAGTGTACATGTGTTGGAACTTTATGTGATTGGATTGGGTTGATGAAGACCTGAGGGAATTGGGTTACGAGATGATGTGATAAGACCGATGAACCTCCATTAAGTGAGAAGCGATGGGTCATGGATTTTGGATGTATGACCATGTCCAATGTCTATGAATAGTAGGTTGAGGTTTTATACAATGGCCTATATTGATTATTCAAGTAATTGGTTGGGATTTGGTGAAATGGTATGAGACATAATGATGGGATTCTATCATGGAATCAAAGTAGGTTTGGTTAGGTGTCATGGCGTCCTGTTTAACACATAGTGACATGATGCACATGAAGTCATGGTGGACTAGTTTTCACATGACAAACAAGGAAAATCTGTGATATGTATATTTTATTCCTCATGTATACACATATATGATGGTGTATACTAGGAAAAATTGGTGAGACCCTACTGAGATATATTTCTCACATCCTTCATGGGAACCTTAGTGCATGTGAAAATCTTATGTCTACTTTCAGGTTCAAAACATGAAGCATAGAGGATCAAGATGGTGCAACTCAACGAGTTTGGAGATAGGGTGTTTGAGTCCTAGGGATGGAGGTAGGGCTAGGTGCATGTGAATTATATTTTTGTCCCTTTTAAATTTGGGATTGTCTTGGTTGGAGTTTCGTGTATGTATGATTGTATTCTTCCACATGGGAAATTTAATACCACATTGTGTTTATCTACTTTCTCATACTCAGATTATGTGATATGGATGATTTGGTTATTTTTAAAGATTTTGCACAACTCTATTTCAAGGTAATATTCTTCCCATTGTATGGATTTTCCCTCATCATTAGTCATCAACCGTAGGAATACAGGGAGGAATGCTTGAGGCCATGTGATAACCCTAGATCTGGGTACTATTGAGTGACCCTGGGGAGGGGCATTACAAAGTAGTATCAGAACATTATTTTTGGTTGTCTTACTATTCAGGGAGATGGTATAAAGGTGGTCTAGGGGAACATCAGATTTTGTGATAGACCTCGTACTGGTGATTCATTAACACATTTTCAATGTAAAGTCCTTGTTACTAGGGTATGATATTGTTTTTCTTAGTTTTAAAGGAACCCACAGTGGAATGGAAGCAAGGAAAATACAAAATTTAAAATTTTAGGTTCAGATTCATGTTAAAAACACTAACTCCACAAAACCCATTTCCTATATTTCTCAAAATATCATGTGAAATTCGATTTATGTATGAAGAACAAAAACGAACGAAACTACAAGAGGTACCATATTAATTTGACATCATTGATTTTATTTTCTCACCACCGGTGTGTCATGGATCAAAAGTGCCATACTAGGTGTACTCTAGATCTTCCTCACATTCTCCACAACTCATGGATCTTCAAACTTTGAATTTTGGGTGATAGCATGGGAAATTGAAGATATTTATAATGTCACTATGATAACATGAAGAACATAGAATCAATAGAGAATATGAGATTGATCTTACCTTGTTCTTTCTTTGTTTTCTTACTCAAATCTTGAGAGAGAGGAGTGGAGAGCTCTCAAATTCATGAAAATGGTGTAACAACTTTTTCAAGAGGCTAAAATGAAACTTTTAATACTTATTAATTAATTAAAATTTTCATAAATCTCATGAAAATTTTATCACTCACTTTTAACACTTTAACAAGTTATGTGATAAAATAAAAACCATTAATTCGACTCATAATGTACCCAAGTAATTTAAGAAACCATGATTGTGATATATTCATTTGAAAAATTATAACTTCTCGTATTCACTTTTATGATAAAAAAACATTTGAATACATTAAAAAATTAATTAAATAATATTTTTTATAAACATAAATAATATAATTTATTTTTTTACTTACAATCCTTCAAACTCAGATGTTCATCGACCTCTTCACATGGGGCCCACTTCATCCTAAACTCATCTGAATAATTGGAACTTGTGGATACACTTAGTGTGTGACCCTCTAGGTACTTATCTCTATTAATGTGAGTCTAAATCACAGACTAAGGGTGGAGTCTAGAAAATCATCATGACCCCTGAAGAGAAAAGGAATTCCATAGATATGAAAACCTCGTACAAACATACTCAGTGTAATATAATTTCTTTGTCTCATGATATCTCATAAATCAAGATGAACACTTATGTCACCATCCTTTTGATACTTTATATATATTTTAGGACCTTACTAGATAGACTTAACTTATTGTACCATGGACATAGATATAATGAAGTTACAACTATCTTAGTCAACCTAGGCCTACAAGATATCTCTTCCTCAACTTAGAAGTGACAAATTTTATCTTGATCATTCAACCAATGTCATACCAGTAATGACACACCCAAAACAAGCTACCTCACCACAAATTCAATTTCATAGTTTTTTCCTTTCATAAAATTATGTGATCAAATGGTACACATTCATTCCAATATCATTTCTAGAGGCTGATACACATGTTCATGGATAGGTACAACCAATGATGCCCAAAATATATGGTGTTTCTATTAGCAAGAAAATCCTTATAATCCCATCTATTCGAGACCACCTAGTGAGAGATTCATGAGAAGAAGTCTCAATGCTTATGAGTCCCCGACACCATATATTTAGACATCATATGTGTCCATCAGTATGATTTATCTATACTATAAGACATATATTTAAGATCACTTCCATAATATCTCAAGGTTCTCATTATAGATGGGAACTACTATAACCTTTTGATACGAAACTTAATCTAAGGACATTTCCATATAAATAGTGGAATAAGAAGTATCAACACTATTATGGTAAGAATATATACATGTTTATATCAAATTGTATACATGTAATGGAAATCAAAGTACATAAAGGAGTTAGGCATATGTAACCCACTCTCAACACTCATACTTGAACTAGAGCCAACTACTAACAACTCTCAACCCTATATCTCTCACATGAGTATCATGATTTTTCTAATATATGGTTTTAGTTAGTAGGTCTTCCATGTTATCCTATGTGACTACTTTTCAAACTATGACTTTTCCTCTTTGAGTAAAATCTCTCAAGAGATGAAAATTATGAAGTATATGGGGTGTCCTCTAGTGTGACATGGGATCCTTGGAAAGATACATTACTGCAGTATTATCACATTATACTGTAACACAATCTACACTAATAGTTATAATTACAAGTTGGGAAACAAAGATTAATATCCAAACTACTTCCTTAGCCATATCAAAATATGCTATATACTCGAATTATGTTGCAGTATCAGTGACCACAAAATACTTCAAGATTCTCTAGCTCATTAAACCTCTATTTGGGAAAAATATATCCTAACTATGATTTTATATTTTATTGATCTTTATATAAGATAGAATTAGTTTATCCCATCACCACTAACTCTTCATCTACTCCATACACCAGGATCATATCCTTTCTATGTCTCAAGTACTTCAAGATAGTTTTTACAACTTCCCAATGTAACTCTCCTTGATTATCTCGATATATTCCCACTATTATTAAATCAAAGGAAACCTAAAACCTAGTACATAGAATGAAACACATGATAAACCCCAATTCTGAAGCATAAGGGATCATACTCATTATTTTAATCTCCTCCTATGTTTGTGGATGCACTTTCTTGGAGATATTAATACCACATGACATAAAAAAGTCTTATCTTGTATTGTTCCATATTATACCTTTTAAGTACCTTTTAAATGCATGTATTTTGAATTATCCTAAGTAGACTATAAGATCTATCTTGATATATCTTGATCCCTTGAATGAAGGCTTCTTCACCTAAGTCTTTCATGGAGAATAATTCATTTCACTAGTCCTTCACTAACTGTAGTAGTTTTAATTAATTTTCTATTAACATTTTGTCATAATACTAAGAAAATGATGGCACCCCACTAACCATTTTTTTGACACATGGTTCATTTTCATTCTCGATGAAGCTAAATTATCCTATGGCATCATCAAAATTAATATTCCTTTATCATAATGTTGATTTAATAAATAAATTAATCTCTATATATATTATACTTTATTGGAACTCTTTATCATAATAAACCCTTTGGGTTATGTAATATACACATATTCAACCAACTTCCCATTTAGAAAATAAGTTTTGACATCCATTTTACAAATTTAATAATAATGGAAGGATGCTATTTCTAGTAATATTATGATGGATTTTAGAATTGAAATTGGTGATATGGTTTCATCATAGTCTATGCCTTAACATTTCTTGAAACCCTTCACTACTAGTTGTGCCTTATAGGTTCTCACTTGACCATTAATGTATAGATTTTTCTTAAATACACATTTACACCCATTTTTTTTACATTAGTTGGTGTGTATACCAAAATAAAAACATGATTATGGTATATGGAATCCATTTCATAATATATGGATTAGTTACATTTATTAGAATCCTTTCCATATACTGCTTTATTTTTGCTTAGAGGTTTTTCATTATCTAAGAGTAATGTTTTTCCTGGATTAGTGACAAGAAAACCATATCTCTCTAGTTCTCTAACATCCCTAGTAGACTTATGTAGTACTTATGTCTTTGGAACTTCATCCTCTCCCACTATCTATTGTGGAGATCATTCCCATATCAACTCTTGTGTATCTGGAGAATCAACTTCATCAAATTCAATATTAATCCCACTATTTCTATTGGAAATGTGTTTTATTTATAGAAATGTTGCATTTTATACCACAATCAACTTTCTATCTGAAGGGTTATATAGGTAATATCCTCTAGTCTCCTTTGGATAACCTATAAATACGCACATAGTGCTTCATAATGCTATTTTTCATTAGGTATATTCTTGAAAAATGCCTCACATCCCCATACATGTATATTCGATAGAGAAAGTTTCTTTTCCATACCATAACTCATATATAATACCATAAACCACTTTAATTGGTAGTTAGTTTAGTGTATATTCCAAAATCTGTAGTATATACCCCCAAAAGAATAATGGTAGATGTAATGTCCCAGTTCCGGGTGCCGCCCAGAGGCACCCTGTACCCGGTTGGTCACGTGGCCTCAAGCACATTTCCCCAAATGCCAGAGAATGACATCTAGAAGTGAGGACCTTGTGTGTGATAGTGGATAAACTATGCCCTCATTGGAAGAGTAATGCAGTAGAAAGAAATAGATAACAATAGAGGAAGCAGTAATAACATGCAATAAGTAAACAACAGAAGACTGAAAGTAAGGAACAACTGGAGAACATATATAAATGATGTATGGTACATATGTCTAGGAAATAATACAAATAAGTCACAATGATGGAATAAAATACTAAACCCAAGTACAAGAAAAATAAGTAAAAAACTCCTCAGCATCGCAAGCCTCAGCTTGGTCTCATTCTCTCCAGCTCCAAAGAAGTCAAGTAACTGAAGTAGAAGGGTGCTTGCCCTTATCTATACATGCAAAAATATAATCTATTTGGGCCCAAAATCATGACTCAAATAGGGTGTGAGACTAATCACAGTAGTCAACCACCTAAAGATCTATGACTAACAATTAGTGAATGTATATGGCAGGCAATATGCAAAAAGAATCCATAAACAAGGAAGTACTCAAAAGTAAACAATCATACAGTTTCAATTGTATTCATTTTCATATATCAAGTAAGCATCTAATCACAAACGGGTAACCCTATGGGAAGTACTCACTGCCTAACCCCTTTGGTTCAACCAAAACAAATATAATAAACCCTCTGGGAAGTACTCACAGTCTAACCCCTATAGTTCAGCTATAGAAAAGACTCTTTGAGGAAGCACTCACCGTTAATTCCCCCTGTGGTCTCGTATCGGTAACTATAGAAACTCTAGGGAAGCACTTAGAAACCAATTCCCCTGTGGTCTCGTAATGAAGAAACTAAAAACACTCTAAGGGAGCACATAGTCCATCCCCCCTATAGTCTTGAAACGTAAAGTAAACAGACACTCTGGATAATCCCTCAACATACATTCTCCCTATAGTCTACTACTCCAGGTTCTCAAGGCCTTGTGTAAGTAAATCATGCACAAAGATATATGAAAGCCGAATTAAACCTCAATAACTACTTGGATAAATAGTTTACAACATGTCAGATAAAAACACTCCATCCTAACAATACTAGGCATGGAAAAAAAGAAGCCTAATAGTCAAAGCTAGACCAAATTGTCAATATCAAGAAAACATGGGAGAACACATCTATAGAAAGGTAAATAACCCTATTTGTAATCAAAAATCCTATAATCAAGTGAAAATATAATAACAGACATTAACAGGGCTAAAAACATGAACACGCAATACCCCAAACAAGGGTATTGAGCACTTTTTCACATATAACTCAAAGACTAACTACAGAAAGGCACAAACCACCTACCTCCTCATTGTACAAACAATATATGTGAACCTTAGACCTTTAATCTCCCTAGAATGTTGTAGATCTGCAAAAATTATAAAAAACATTCAACCGAGGATATCTCACGAAAGGGGAGAAAATAATAAATGAGGCTATATAAGAAGGAAGATCATACCATGGAGATTCTAATGCAATCGATGGTGGTTGATTCAAAGAATAGATGGTGAGTCGGGGGCTCAGAGAAGAATCGTCGGCCATAAACGCTTCTAGACAAGACCGACCTAGAAGAAGGTTATTATGTCGATTAGATGCTAGCCCAAACCATTTAATGAAATAAAAAGAAAGTACACAACATATATTTTAAAAGTACATGGCATGTACTTTCTTTTACCAGGCCCCGCATTAGGCGACCTCCAAGTCACCCCACAAGGCCATGTATTGGGTGATTACACGTCCAGTACACGGTCACCCGCGACAACTGAGTACACAACGTGTACTTATAAGTACATGATGTGTACTCCTAAAATTTCCAGATTCTCCTCTTTTTTCTCAAAAACACCAGAAAACATGATTCATACCTGAAAAGAAGATCTAGGTTCTTACAAACTTTCCCCATTAAATAAATTTGTCCCCGAATTTTCCTAAGAAGGTGGCGTAGAAACATAATCCCTGAATAGCTCTGGCCACTGTGATCGTATGTCGGCCTCCCCCTCTCAAGTCTCGTCCTATACCCACTCATGCCTCCATAGCACTTGTACCATAGGAACATACTGGCCATGAAGTACCTTTTCACTGTGATCAACAATCCAGATAGGATTCTCTTTGAAAGATGCATCCACCTCCAACTCAACCTCCTCAGGTTGAAAAACATGATACGGGTCTGAGGAGTAACATTGTAGCTGAGAAACATGGAAGACTTTGTGCATAACCCGGTACCCCTGAGGTAACTTCAACCTATAAGAAACTATTCTGACTTTCTCCAAAACCTCAAACGGTCCAACATATCTCGGTGAAAGTTTTCCCTGTCTCATAATCCTTCTATGTCCCAACCTTGGTGTGAAATGCAGAAAAACCTGATCTATGACCTCGAACTCTAGAGTTCATCTCTGTCGATCAACATAATAATTTTTTCCTGGCTGTGCAGTAGCCATCATTTTCCGAATCAACTCTACCTTCTCTGTGGTCTCTTGGACAAGTCGAGGTCCCGGTATAGCTGCCTCTCTTGCCTCCAAAAAACATAGGGGTGATCGACATGGCCTACCATACAAAGCCTTAAAATGTTCCATATAAATAGTTGCTTGAAAACTATTATTTTAGGCAAACTCCACATGAGATATGTGCTTCTACCAAGAACCTCCAAAAACTAGGACGCATGCTCTCAGCATGTCCTCAAGAACCTAAATTGTACGCTTGGACTGGCCATCCGTCTGGGGGTGGTAAGATATACTCAGAAGTACCTAGGTACCCAAAGACCTCTATAGTCCCTACTAGACCCAAGAAGTAAAACATGAATCCCTATCTGAAACAATGGAGTGTGGAACCCCATGTAGACGTATAATCTTTCGGATGTACAATCTTCCCAAATCATCAACACTAAAGGTCTCCTTGATTAGTAAGAAGTGAGAAACCTTCACGAGTCTGTCAATGACAACCCAAACTACATCATTCCCTTGAGGTGACCTCGTTAACCCTATCACGAAGTCTATCGTGACATCATTCCACTTACACTCGGGAAAGGTTAAATGCTACAAAATCCCTAATAGTCGTTGATGTTTCACCTTCACCTGCTGACAGATGGAACACTTCATGACAAACCCTGTAACATCTCTCTTCATACTTGGCCACCAATACTGACAGTGTAGATCATGATACATCTTGGTGACACCAGGGTGAACTTCCCAAACTAAGGAATGAAAGTACCGCATCAACTCCTCATGCATGTCTTCTGACACCCATACGCACCCCTAAAATCACAAGATCTCATCCTCGCCTATATTCCATCCAAGAATAGGGTCCTCTCCTAACACACTTTCCCGTAGGACTAGGCCTTTAGAATCTGATAGCTTCCTTATTCGTACTCGATCAAGAAGAGTAGAGGTAACTGAAAAAAAATAAAGAAATATCTGCTCGTATTTGTCATATACCTCCAAATGCATCTCAGAGAATAGAGCCATAAGCTGCCACTCACTGTTGGCCTCCTGAACTTCCTATATCTGATTCCTTCTGCTCAACACATCAGCTACTGTATTGCTTTTTCCAGGCGTGCAGGTAAGCTTAAAGTCAAAGGACTGAAGGTACTCAACCCACCTTTTCTATCACAGATTCAGATCGCACTGAGTGAAAATATACTTGAGACTTTTTTGGTAAGTGAAAACCACAAAATTCTCTCCTAGAAGATAATGTCTCTAATAGCGTAAAGCGTGAACAACTGTAGCCAACTCGAGATCACGCGTCAGGTAGTTCCTCTCATGTGGCCTCAATTGCTGAGACCCGTACACAATGAATCCTTCACCCTGTATAAGCATAGCTCCTAGCCCGATACCTGATGTATCATAGTACATAGTATATCACTTTCCTGGATCTGAAAATACTAGTATTAGTGCTGAAGTCAACCTCCATTTCAGCTCCTGAAAGGATGATTCGCAAGAATCTGACCACAAGTACTTTGCACCCTTCTTAGTCAGGCCCATCAGTGGCACTACTAAGAATGAGAAGTTCTATATGAAATGTATATAGTAACCAGCCAACCCTAGAAAACTCTAGACCTCAAATATGTTCTTTAGATTCTCCCAAGAAACTACTACTCTCACTTTATTTGGGTCTACTAATACTCCTATATTTGGGAAAACATGACCCCATAAGTGAATCTGGTCCATCAAAAAGTGGCATTTTGAGAGGTTATCATATAAATGATGCTCTCTCAGTGCACTCAAAACGATCTCAAGATGTGTGTCATAGTCATATCGAGTGTGAGAGTACACCAAGATGTCATCCACGAAGAAAACCATGAAAGAATCCAAGTACGAATGGAACACTCGGTTCATCAGATCCATGAAAACTGCAGGCATGTTCATGAGACTGAATGGAATAACAACATACTCATATAGACCATACCTTCTCCAAAAGGATATAAGAGGTATATTTTATGGTCTAACGTGCAATTTATGATAACTAGATCTGAAGTTAATCTTCGAGAACACCTGATCTCCTAGAAGATGATCAAAGAGATCATCAATCCTTGGTAAGGGATATCGGTTCTTGACCATCAGTTGGTTCATCTTCCGATAATCCACAAAAATTATGAGGGCACCGTCTTCCTTCTTCACAAGTAGGACAAGCGAACCCCAAGGAGAAGTACTGGGTTAGATGAAACCCTTAGCCCATAACTACTCTAACTGATTCTTGAGCTCTTGTAACTCTTGTGTATCCATCCTATAAAGATAAATGGACACCAGTGCTGCTCCTAGCACAAGATCAATAGAAAATTCCACCTCTCACTCTGGAAGAAAACCTGAAAAGTTATTTGGAAAGACATATCTGAAATGATCCACCAATGGAGGAATGTTCAAATGTGATGTCCCCAGGTCATCCAGATATATACTAGCAATCTGGGTTGTAACTCCTCCCAACCCATGATACTTGGGTCCTGATCTGCTCACCTGGACATCCCATTCTCCCTTATGAAGAAACAATCTTCCCTCTAGTGATGTGAAACTCACCCTACGACGATAAAAGTCGAAGAATGTCTGAAAGGGAACTAACCAGTCCATTACGAGAATGAAATCATATCATATCATCTCTAAGACATAGAGGTCCCATAATTAGTAACACCCACCAACCTCAAGAGGGAACTCCTTGCACTGACGTATACTTGATGTTCTTGTCCCCAACGGAGTGCCCATCATCAAGATATCAGTAGAAGGAAAAATACAGAGCCTAAGAATCTCCACAATAGAAATAGAAATAAAGATATGGGAATCCCCTGTATTGAAAAGTGCATAAGCTAAAACTAAGGCAACTAGGATCATACCTTGAACTATAGAGGGTCTAGGATCCTGCTACTGCTGGGTCTGCTCCACTACAAAATTCCAGCCTACACCACGACCCTGTGACCATGACTAACCACCCTAAGATGATCCACATTGTTGTATCTGAAAGCCTGCAGATTGGATACCACGACCACGACCTCCACCTCAGCCTGAATGACCGGAAGAACTCCAGTTCCCAGACTGATAAGAAACTGGTGGTACTTCTCCTGAATGAGGATTCATAGAAGAACCCTTGTCACTAGCTGCTGGTGATAAAAACTGACAGAAACACTAAAGATGACCCATATTTCCATAAGATCGGCACTCCACTGGGTCTCTCAGGCAATGAATATTTGTATGCCCACTCTTTCCACACTGGTATCACACCACCTGGCCACTAGAGGAAGTATCCGAGTTCCTCGGATCCCCAGACATATTCTCCCTATGACACTTACTGCTATCAGCAAGAGGGGTAACCACTATGGATGCCGAGCTTCCCTAGATCATAGCTTTAGAATCCCTTAGATTGCGCTATGTGATCAGTTCCTGGTTGACTATGGAAGTTATGGAAGTCAAAATGAAGATATTAACCTGAGATCAGATGTCATGCCTAAGACCATCCTCATACTTCCTTTCCAGAAATAACTCATCACCTCCTGGGATGGGTGTAAAGCATTGCAGCTCTATTAAATGAGAATAGTACTCCATGACTAAGTGAGTAACCTAATCCAGACACATGAATTCTCAGTCTCGATCGTCCCTCAAAGTCTCTGGGTTGAAGTAGTTATAGAAGGCACACTAGAACTCATCCCACGCCATAACCTGCTGGATTCCTACATGTGAGATCATATCCCACCATCTCTTGGCAGATTCCCTAAGCATATAAGTAGAACGCTTCACCCTCCTCTCTAGAGGCATCTCCATATGCTCGAAGATAGAAATCATGGATTCTAACAATGACTTTGTAGACTAATGTCCTCCATCCCCTATGAAGGTGGGAGGATACTACTGCTGGAAAACCTGCGTCAATTCTGCCATTGACGGGGCAGGATGCTGTGCTCCCTGGAAGGTCTGCATGAACCTCATAATGCCCTCTCAGAACTGTGCATCAGTGCCTGTGTCTAGAATGATAAATGGTTCCAAGACTAGCACTATAAGAGGATACTCTAGTATCCTCTAATCAGCCATGTCCAGTGTTTGATCGCTTCCTTGTATCTGGTTTACAACCAGAGGACGTCTTGGTGGAATGAATCTATAAGGTCAAGCGCACAACTCAAGATCAGGATTATCAAGGACTGAAACTTAGAAGTGTAATAAAGGAACATGAAAAGGAAAGCATTCAAGTTTTTCAAAACATAGATACAAGACGTGTACAACCCTTACACGACGTGTTCCTTTAATCCTTCATATGGACATGTACTTCTGCCAAAACTGGTCGTGTAACACCCCATACACATGACGTGTTCTCCTAAGACACGGCTTGTACTTGATTTGTTTCCCCTGCTCGAGTTCTTCTACATGACTAACCCACAAGGTGATCCTAGGATAGGACTACACAACGTGTTTGTGACAGAAACGATGTGTACCACTTAGGCTTCAACTGCCCACGTTGTTAGTCACATGGGTGGACACATGACTGACTCTACACGACGTGTTTATGCCAGACACGACATGTACTAGAAGGATTCCACCGCCCCATGTTGTTTTTTACATGGCCGGATACAAGGGTTATACTAAACAATGTGTTTAATCTTGACACGACGTGTATAACCTAAGTTTTATCCATCCGTGTCGTTAGTCACACGGGTGGACACATGGTCTACACAACACGATGTGTACATTCGATACATGACATGTCCCATGAAAGATTTCCCAATCCCATCTCTCTACCCACATATCCAGTAACATGGTTAGATACTACACAACATGTACATATAATACACGATGTGTACTTAAGAAAAATAGTTCCTTCCCAAATAGGACATATGGCGTGTATTTATCATTACACACCATGTATTCTGAGTTTTTCCGGACAGTAATCCTCAGAAATTACTCTGGAAACCATAAAACACTGAAAAAAACATTAAAGCTCCAAATTCTGATCCATGAGGGCTCATACTCCCCACGAATCAAATCTTGGTATCTTTTATATGTCATATACAACATAACAGAGAAATGATCCACCAAATTACGATCTATGAGGGCCCATAACACCTCAAGAACCAAAGTTTGTCATTCATTCAAATGAAACCTTACATATCAGCAATACCCTATCAAATATAAGGTATTCTATCAGGGAATCTATCATAAAAACATGCAAATCTAGCACAACATCTATCACAACAACATGAAATCAGTAATGCATCCTAAATGGCATGGCAAGAATGCATGACATGTGATCTCTAGCAAGTGCCTATATGATTTATGATATAGCATACCCTCATCTCACTAGTTTTCAACAGAAATAGAACCTCAATAATAACAACAATAATAGAAAAAAACATGTAAATCACCCAATAGTGATATCAAATCAACTGTAATAATCGCAAAACCAGAAAAAATTACAATAAAAGAGGTAAATTGGATTTTACCTATACATGACTTAGCTACTTTCGGGCACAAATTTTTACCAAGTACCCATTCCTTCCAATCCCTGACTATAGGCTCTAAACAGTAAGTCAAGAAGAAAAGAACTCCTCTAATACCACTTTGTAATGACCTAGTTCTGGGTGTCGCTCAGAGGCACCCCATACCCAGTTGGTCACATGGCCTCAAGATAATTTCCCCAAATGCCAGAGGATGTAGACTAGTAGCAAGGGCCTTGGGTGTGATAGCGGGGAAGTTATTCCCTCATTGGTAGAGTAATGCAGTAGAAATAAATATATAATAATATATGAAGTAGCAATAACATGAAATAAGTAAACAGTGGAAGACTAAAAGTAAGGAACAACTGGAGCACATATATAAATGATGCATGGTACATATGTCTAGGAAAGCAGCCAAACAAGTCACAATGCTGGAATATAGTAATAAACCCAAGTACAAGAAAAAAAAGTAAAAAACTCCTCAACATCGCAAGCCTCAGCTTGGTCCCATGCTCTCTAGATCCAAAGCAGTCAAGTACCTAAAGTGGAAGGGCACCTACCCTTATCTATACCTGCAACAATATAATCTGTTTGGGACCAAAAGAATGACCCAAATAGGGTGTGAGACAAATCCCAGTAGGCAACCACCCAAAGATCTGTGCCTAACAGTCAGTGAATATATATGGCAGACAATATGAAAAAAGAAGCAGTAAACAAAGAAGTACTCAAAAGTAAACAATCCTACAGTTTCAATTGCATTCATTTTCATATATCAAGTAATCCACTAATCACAAAAAGGTAACCCTCTGGGAAGTACTCATAGCCTAACCCCTTTGGTTAAACCAAAACAAACACAAGAAACCCTATGGGCAGTACTCACAGTCTAACCCCTATGGTTCATCTATAGAAAAGACTCTCTAAGAAAGAACTCATCGTCAATTCCCCCTATGGTCTCATATCGGTAACTATAAACACTTTGGGGAAGAACTCAACATCCAATTCCCCATGTGGTATCGTAATGAGGAAACTAAAGACACTCTAATGGTGCATAAAGTCCACCCCCTTATGGTCTTGCAATGTAAAGTAAATAGACACTCTGGAGAATCCCTCAATGTCCATTCTCCCTATGGTCTACTACACCAGGTTCTCACGGACCTGTGTAAGTAAATCATGTACAAAGATATATGGAAGCCAAAGTAAACCTCAAGAAATACTTGGCTAAAAAATATATAACATATCACAACATGTTAGATAAAACCACTCTATCCTAAAATACTAGGAATGGAAAACAAAGCAGCCTAACAAGAAAAGCTAGACCAAACAGTTAATATCAAGATAACATGGGAAAACACACCCATAGAAAGTTAAATAACCATATTGGTAATAAAAAATCCTCTACTCAAGAACACATAACATAGAAGGAATTAATAGGGCTAAAACCATGAACACACAATACCCCGAACAAGGTTATTGGGCACTTTTGCACATATAACTCAATGAATAACTATGGAAAGTCACAAACCACCTACCTCAGCATTGAACATATGATATACATGAACCTTAGGCCTTGAATCGCCCTAGAAATTCCTAGATCTACAAAAATTATAAAAAACGTTCAACTGAGGATATCTCACCAAAGGAGATAAACATGAAACGAGTCTCTAGAAGAAGGAAGATCTTATTGTGGAGATTCCAACAAAATCGACGACGATCGATTTGGAGAACGGATGGCGAATCGGGGGCTCAGAGAAGAATCACTGGACACATACACTCCTGGATGAGACATACCTAGAAGAAGGGTGTTATTTTGATTATACACGACCCCAGTCCATTTAATGAAATAAAAAGAAAGTACACATCATGTCTTTTAAAAGTACACGACGTGTACTTGACTTTATTGGGCCCCGCATTAGGCGGCCTCCAGGTCACCCCACATAGCCATGTACTTGGCCGTTACACAGTCAGTACATGGTCACCTGTGGCAACTGAGTACATGGAATTTACTTATAAGTACATGACATGTACTCCTAAAATTTATAGATTCTCCTCTTTTTCTCAAAAACACCAGAAAACAAGATTCATACCTGAAAAGAAGATCTGGGTTATTACAGTAGACTTGCATGAATCATTATTGATTCGACCATGTTAAGAAAGGTCTAATTTCTCCTTTCACTAACACCATTCAATTAAGGTGTTTAAGAAGGAGTGAGTTAGGATACGATCCCACACTACTTTAATTGATTGATGAAATAATGGCTAATATATTCTTTACCATGGTTTGAGTGAAGTTTCTTAATCTTTTTTATCAAATTGATTTTCTAATTCATTATGATATTCCTTAAACATGATAATGGAATCTAAATTATACCTCATTAAGTAGATACATCCATATCTACTATAGTCATTGGTAAAATCAATGATGAAAGAAAAGCCACCCCTTTCCTCTACAAGAAATGGAACACATTCATCAGTATGAACCAATTATAATGGTTCTTTTGATCTTTCCCCTCTCATAATTAAAGGTGCTTTGTTTATTTTACCTTGTAGAAAATCATGGAAAACATCCAAGGGTTTTAACTTAATAGAGTCAAAATATCCTACTTAATGTAGTTTTTTAAATGATTCTCATTTACATGACCTATCCTGAAGTACCATAGGTGGGTAGGATATGAATCATTCTCATTGGATTTGTAATTTATTTCCAAAACTGGATTTTCAAGTTCAATTATATACAATCCATTATTAATATGTACTATACCATAGCATATGTTGTACTCATACATAAGACAAAATTTATTTCCAAATTTGAAATAAAATCCCATATTTTCTAAACTCGATAATAAGATTATGTTTTTGGTAATATATGGTACATAATAATAATAATTTAGTATAATAACCATTCCACTAGGAAAAGTAAGATGATAATATCTAACTACCAATGTTGTTAGTCTCACACCATTTGTTACTTAGAGATCAACTTCACCCTTTTACATTATCTTAAATATACTTGGTTATAATATTTAAATACAAATGTATGATCCACATGAAATATACAATACCCAACTTTTATAAATAGATAGATTGAATTCAATGAAAAATACACCTAAAGTAGAAGCATCAACTTGATTATTATTCCTAGATGTGTAATTATTCTTCTGGTGTCCTTTATTACCACATGAAGAGAAGACTATAACCTTCTCATTGCTCCCCTCTGTATCTTTTGATTCTTGAAAGAGTGGCGTATCAGTGTCTTTGACTATAACTTATCCTTTGATACCTTAGCCTTTCCTTTCTTCTTCTTTTCCACCATAAGGACTGAAGAGTGGGAATTATTCATATCCTTATCATATTGTAGAACTAAATCAAACAAGTTTGGGTGAAACTTATTAATGGTATTCATATTATAATTAATGGCCAATATTAGAATATATACATTAAATAGGAAATAATGAGATTAGTTTCTATTTTTTAGTTTAGTTTGAACCCAAAATATTCTGGTCTCCCAATATACCTAACCACATTGAGTACATGAGGTCCTACTTGATTTCATTCTTCAAGATTGCATCTATAAAAAGTACTGGATATATCATATCTTTCTTACTAAGCTCTCTCCTAGAATAAATCTTAGAGATAAGACAAAATTTTAAAAGAATATTTGTCTTAATATATTTTCAGTAGCTCACTGGACATATATGACAATATAAAACACTAAACATATAGCATATCATCCATATAATTTATGTTTTTATCTTTATCCTCCTTTCTTTCTCCCTGAAGGGCTCAGTATGAAGTGGGGATTTCAAAACATAAAGCTTCCTCTCTTGGAATAGTACAATGAACAAGTGCATGTACCACTCCTGGAAGTAATGGTTAGATAAGATATTCACTTTATCCAATATCAATAAAAGTGAAATTGAATTGGTTGTGGTTGAAATTTGACCTTTAAAATATAAATTTAGTAGTTTAGTAATTTATCTTGATTACCAATATACATTTTTAAATTATCAATTTTAAATGTTTCCCACTATTTTATCAAATCTCAATATCCCTCAAATACTAGATTTATAATACTTAGTTGCTAGAGTATTCAAATGGAAAAGATCCTTAAACCTATCTTCTTAACCATAGATATGGAATCACCATTTCTCTAAGATTATAAGGAAATATTGTTATTGAAAAAATACATTAACTTGAATCTAATTTATCTATTAAGTGGATTCCCATCTCCCATAAAGGATTACCTTGAAATTCTCAACACTTTGTCTCTAAAGTTTCAAAAATCTATCTATAGACACTTCTTTACTACCAAATTTAGTTAAATTGAAACTCCTCTCTCATAAGAACTCCCTAATAGTAAGATACACCCTCAACTATGGCTGAAGAACACCTCCAACAATTGGTTGTGTCTAAATTCATGTGATGGAATACATTAAAAGACTTAATATTTTCTTTGAGGGATTTGTTAATTTATATTGGTGAATAAAATACCTTTCTATTTAACATGATTTTTCTATGTGATCCCACCCAAAACTTATCCATAATTTAAATAGGAAAGATTCACTATACATGTTATTTTATTTATGAATGTTTATTTATTGTTATAATATATGATCGTGTGTAATAAATAGACATTCAAAAAATAATAAACCATGAAAATAAAAAATAAATATACAATGAAAAGATCATGAGTTATTAATTGTTGATTAATCAATTGAGTGAATAATGGATTAACTTTGAACCTAGGGGAATTCCTTATGTCAATATGGGACTTGAAATGCAGCACCCACAAATTCTGTACACTTCACTTGTTTGGTTTACACTGGATCTCAACTCGAACCATGTCACCATGAACTCCTCTAATCTTTACAGTGTGTACTCACACACAGGTGAGGGGAACTCAGGGGTATGAAATTAAATTTTATTACTTAAATGTGGAAACATATAACCTTATACATTTTAAAGGAGGGATGATATGTAGATCATTAAAATTAAAATAATTATTAAATTTTAAAACATAAATGAAATAATTAAATTAAATAAATAATGAACCAAACATGAAAGGGCTCGTATCAAATCATGACCTGTCAACATGAAATTATATTTCTTAAAAATAATAAAATTTATTAAAAATTAACTCAAGAGTATTTTTAATGCTTCAAATTACATTTAAATAATTTTAATTAATTATTGATACATCCCATGACACCTGAAATAATTTTATAAAATTATGGACAATTTAATTTAATTTTTGAATTTTTTTCACAAATTTTCAAGTCCATTTATACCTAAAGAATATACCTAAATATAAATTTTGGGTTTGTGATGAATCTGATAGATTAGGAGGACATAATTAGACTGAATTGGTCTATCCTAAGTCACTTTGGTGTGTCCATTTTAAGGGAACACACACACACACACACACAACATATTCAAACACAAACACACACAAGATTTCACCATCCCAAATAATGGGGTGGTCAAACCATCCCCCCTCTTAAATAGGGAGGGAAAAGATGTCCACACTCATGGGTGTAGATAATTTTTTTTTATTTTAAACAAATATCATCCTTGAAATGTAAGGATATGATTTTTTGTAGCTTCTATTTTAGGATTGAACAGAAATTATTATTTTTTCCAACAGAATACCCTATTTGACTATCGATATCTTTGGCCAACACACAATGTGTTCGTGTCACTATCCAACTAAAAATCCATCACATTGGTATCCATTAAATTGTAGTAAAAAATAAACATTTAATTTTCATTACACTTTAAATAGAAAATCCATTGATCCTCAATCGATCATATTTTTCAATACAAAACTAGCACTAGTACAAAAACCTTTTTTTACGTCGTTTTTTTTTTCGTTTTAACGTCAGTTTTTAGGCGACGTTAAAAATATTATTTTTTACGTCGGTTATTTAATAACCGACGTAAAAAATGGGGTTTTATGGTTTTTAATTCTGGTTTTTAAAAAACCGATGTGAAATACATTTTGGAAATGGCATTAAGAATCCATTTTTTACGTCGGTTATTTAATAACCGACGTTAAAAGTAATTTTTAACGTATATTATTAAATAAATGACGTAAAAAATGTTTACCATCTTGTAGAAAAATTCCCAAGATTTCATTTGACAGGTCATAGAGATAAAACAGAGTTACAGATCAAAAGTTATGACCATTAGAAGTTTGATATTTTTTTGAGGAAATATTGAATGAGCCAACCGTAGATTCATCTTAGAAAGAATTTTTGAATTTGTAGTGGGATTCATAGTTTTACCATGATATAAAGAATCATCCATCCTTATAATAAATTAATAATCATTAAATGGTATATCAATTAAGAAAATTACTCATAGAAAATATAAATCATGGGAAAATAATTACAAATACCATGATAAGGTCGCGGAAATAAGAAATCGTTGATTCACGTGGAAGATCAAACTAGTTGATTCGGTGGAATGATGATGGTTGAATGAAATGATCCTAAAATGGTATATCAATTAAGAAAACAAATCATAAAAACCCTAAATCATGGATATATGATTAAGCATACCTTGACGAGATCGCCGAAAGAAGAAATAATTGATTCGCCTTGAAGATGAAAAGAGTTTATTTGGGGTAACGATAATGGTTGAAATAAATGATCGTTAAATTATGATATGTGTATAATGGAAATATATAATTGAGATGCTAAGAGAAAACGCGGTATTAAAAATTTGAGGTGGCAATTCAAAATTTTGATGCCGCGATGTAAAAATATTGAAATTTCGTGTTTGCGGGATATTAAAATTATCTTTCACGTTGGTTGAATGATAACTGACGTGAAAAGATATTAAAATTTTCACTTATTTTTCACATCGGTTATTATAAAACCGACGTGAAAAATCGATTTTCTTGACTTTTTTATGTTGGTTATTTAATAACAGACTTGAAAAAAGTTTTCATAAATGTAGTTCATTTCCTAAGCTTCAATTTTACAGGTCACGGAGCTCCAACGGAGTTACGGATTAAAAGTTATGGCCTTCAGAAGTTGATCATCTCTAAACGAGGTCTTAGGAAAGTCCAACTTCTGAAGGCCATAACTTTTAATCCGTAACTCTGTTTGAGCTCCGTGACCTGTCAAATTAAAGCCTGGAAAATTAAATTCATTTTTGTAAACTTTTTTCACATCGGTTATTAAATAAAAGACGTGAAAAAATACCTTTTAACGTAGGTTATTAAATAACTGATGTGAAAAAGTCATGAAAATCGATTTTTCACGTCGGTTTTATAACAACTTATGTGAAAAATAAGAAAAATTTTTAATATATTTTCATGAAAATGTATTTTTCAGGTCGGTTATTAAATAACCGACGTGTAAAAGTGATGTACATTGATTTTTTCACGTCGGTTATTATATAACTGATGTGAAAAATCAGATTAAATGGATTTTTCACATCGGTTCTTATATAATCGACGTGAAAAATCATAAAAAATGGATTTTTACGTCCGTTATATAATAACCGATGTGAAAAATAAATTTTCAGATATTTTCACGTCAGTTCTCAAAAACCGACGTGAAAAAGTGCGACGTAAAAAAAGGTTTTTGTACTAGTGTAGATTGATATTCCATTAGTATCATTGGTATCATATCAAAACACTATGTCTAAATCTTAGAATATTTATTTGAAAATTTTATTTTTTTGACTTAAATAATTTCACATTTTATTTGATTCTAATTAAAGTAACCTGAGGTGCAACATATGCGGGGAAAATGTACAGTTTAAAATTTTGGATTTAGATTCATGTTAAAAACACTAAATCCAAAAAAAATAATCTCCTAGATTTCTCAAAGTATTATGTTTAATTTAATTTAATCTTGAATAAAAAAATGAATGAAACCATAAATGATACCTTTTTCATTTTAAATCATTGATTTTATTCACTCTCCATCAGTGTACCGTGGCTCAAAGGTGCCAAGATTGGCATACTATTGATCATCCAAACATATAACAAAGCTCTTTGATCATTTATCTTAAATTATAGGGTGTTAGTGTAAGAAATTAAAGAGCTTTATGATGTCACTATAATGACATGAATGACATTGACTCGATCGAGAAGATGGGATTGATCTAACATTATTTTTTCCTTTGGATTCTCAAACTTGAGAGAGAGGAGGGGAGAGATATCAAATTCATTAAAATGGTGTACCACTCTATTCAAGAATATAAAATGAGATTTTATACCTAGGTTATAATTTTCAAAAATTTCACTTTGGTCCCTAAAAAGTTATAACCTTCATTTTAGACCCTTGTGTACACTTATGACTTAATTAAACATGTCATAAATATCACAAAAATTTTATCACTCACTTGTAACACTTTAATATGTTATTTGATAAAAAAACCATTAAATAGGCTCATAATCTCCCCAAATAATTTAACAAAACTTGAATGTTATATTCTCATTCAAAAAATTATATCTTCCAATATTCACTTTTATAATCAGACAACTTGTAAATACCTTGAGAAATAAATTCAACCATAATTATTTTAAACATGAATAATATAATTGAATTTTTTTACTTGATATCATTCACACTCTAATGTTCAGTAGCCCCCACATGCAGGGCCCACTTCATCCTAAACTCTTATCCATCCAAATAAGTGGAATTTATGGATACACTTAGTGTGTGATCCTATACGTCCTTATATAAATAGTAGTGAGTCCAACTCATGGATCAATATTGGAGTCTATAAACTCATCATGGACCCTCAAGAGATAAGGTATGTCATATATATGAAATCCACATATGCACACACTCTATGTAAAACAGTCCCTTGGTCTCATAATATCTCATAAAGTATGATGCACACTTGTGTCATCATCCTTTTGATGATTTATATATTTTTGTGACCTATCTGGATGGACTTACCTTCTTGTACCATGGTCATGGATTAAATGAAGGTACTATCATCCTAGTAATCCTAGGCTTATGAGATATATCATTCTCAAATTTAAATCAACAAATTCTATATTGATCATTCAACTAATGTCATACCACCAATGATACACCCAACACAAGCTACCTCACCATGACTTCAATATCACGGTTTTTTCCTTACATGAAAGTACATGATCAAATGGTACACATTGATAAAAATATCAATTCTAGATACTAAGACTCATGTTTTTAGATAGGAAAAACCAATGACACTCAAAACTTATGGTGTTCAGATTAGTGTATCAGAACTACTGATCTCATATACTTGAGATTACCAAGTGAAAAATTCATGAGAAGAAGTCTCAATGCTTATGATCCCACAAAAACTGATATTTAGACATAATACGTGTCCCACAGGTATGATGTTTCTAGACCATATGAAATATATTTATGATTACTACCATAGTATATCAAGGTTCTCATTATAGCTAGGAACTACTATAACCTTTTGATATGACACATAATCTAATGACATTACCATGTAAACAGTGGATGTATAAGTATCAATACTATTATGGTAAGAAGAGACACATGTATATTAAAAACTATATGCATGTAATGGTAATCAATTTACATAAAGGAGTTGGGTCTAGGACACCCACTCTTAATACTTTTGTGCTATTATGATTGAGATATTTATTGAACATGATGGATTACCGAAGATGTTGTTTTTGTTTTGAATATAGTACTATTGGAAAGGGGTCCTATACATGAATCATGATACACACATAGGATCATATTTTGTATGATTTCTTATGCGTGATTTGTTTTATAATGATATCACCAGTGGGTTAAAGTGAAAACAACAACTTATATGATGTTTTACCATATAACTTGTTGGTGGAATTATACTAAACTGAACCATGGTATTTTCTCTGATGGAAGTTCATGTAGATCCTAGTGTAGGAGGATATGTAATGAAGATGATGCATTCCGTTTATCAAGTGATTCATGGGTACCCATGGAGGGTCAATGTAGGAATTGTATTCCTTGGTAATGGAACCTTGGTAGGTTCAATATAGGCACATGATGCCTGGGGAAATGATTTGAGGATGGGAATAGGTTTCTTAAAGGACGTGGAATCCATAAGGGGTCATGGATCAAGGAATGAGTGATATGAATTGTCATGGGATGTGAAATTCTTGGAGTGTTATTGGTATAGAATTAGGGATGGTGGGTAGGATCCATTGGATGCCTATCCAAGTTGGTTCTTAGGATATGATTTTTACAGCATGGTGGGAGAATGAGTAGATGCTCATGAATTTGAAGTGACCCCTATGATCTATGTGATCATGTGGTTATCCTTGGAATATATGAGATGCATTAGGCTATTGGTTGTGACTAACATGCATGTAGAGCATGGTATGCAGGTTAGGCGCATGAGCCAAGGTTAGATTGGATGTGACTCATGGGGGGTGTGAGTCAAGTGGTGTGATCAGGTTGTACTGGAGAATACAACACTAGGTTCGAGTGACACTGAGAAAGATCATGGGAGAGTACCTATGAGTGTGTTCTTGGTGTTACACTCCACATTTTTAATAGAGTGGGAGATTATGGGGATTTTGGGAAAAGACTCAGTGTTTGAGGGTAGGTGTGTGATGGGTATGTGCGGTGCCTAGTTGGGTTGCAGATCAGTGAAAGGGATATGTACAAGTCTGTTGAGATTGTTTTGGGTTGTGGATGAGCTTTATTAGTGATAAGGTTGTAGTTAAGTAGTGGTTTTGGTTTGGTATTAGTCTCAAGGTGAGGTGACCATGGATTTTGTTGTGGATCTCATAGGCATGGAAGCCCAAAGTTGGTGCATAGAAGATGTCGCTCAGAGGCAAGAGGTGACATCAGAAATGGATCAGGGTATCATGTGATGGTTTATCTAGGTTTTTAAACCATGAAAGGTATTAGAAAGTTGTTCATGTCTCAAGAATAGTGATATTATGGTGGGGATGGGCCTATTGGGGTCGACACTCATGGTGTAGTTTAAGGGAAGCTATATAGTGGGTAGCGCACCAATGGCTATCAGGGGACGATGAGTATGAAACTTATGGTGGTATGAGGATGGGAAGTGGTTGGTGTTTCAGGTTGGAAATCAAGTATTAATGGGTTTTCCACATGAAATCTTTGTACATGGTGATGGATGAAACCTAGGTCATGGGTGTAACACCCTAAAATTCAAAAGTAAGAACCCTGTATTCAATAGTGTTTATGATACGCAACACCAAGTGTAAAAAGGGAATATATTAAGCCGATAAATTATATTCTTAAATAAATATATTATATTATATATCTTTTAATGCACAAAACACAAATTTATCTTGTGTTACATGTAAGAGTGACCTTCCTCGATATCTTGTGTTACATGCAAGACCGAGTTTCACCAAATAACAATGTATTATTAAAATATTACTATTTTATATAATATGATATAACCTATACATTATATTAGTGGTTATTAATAGTATTAACTAACCTATAAAAATTTATGGTTTATATAAATATATAATGAATTAATTGGTTACCAATTAATTAGAAATGAAAATAAGAACCAGTTTGATATAAAAAGAAATATTATTATTTTTATGATTCTAAAGGAGTTTTGTATTAATAAACACAATTAATTAAAATTATGTAATGATTTTAATGAAATATATATGTTATATATTCAATAAAATATTTTTTATATTCATCCATTAGGTTTGATAGGCATAAGATAAGAACAAAACCAATTTCTCACATAAAAACCTATATTTTTATAAAGGAAATTTTACCCCCTTTTAATAAAGAACCCATTTTAAATATAAAATTTGACACTTTAATTTATTAAATATGTCAAAATAAAATTAATATTTTAAATATAAACATAATAATTAGTCTAGGGTGATTTTTTGATATTTTTTTGAAACATTTAATTTTTTAATGAATAGTTAAAAATACTGAATTTTAGTTCTAAAATTAATTTTCATCTATTTTATTTATAAGATTAAATTATAATTTTAATTGGTTTTAAATTTTAATTAGATCATATTTTTTAAATTAATCCAATTTAGTTCATTTTAATCAAATTAACTTTGAAATTGACTACAAAAACTTATCAAACTTTTGGATGTTTTTACTTTAAAAACCCGCATTGTCATCCCGTATGCAGGATGAATTTTAAATTAATTTTTCCAAATTATATGATTAGAATTTAAAAAAATGGATTAAATATTTGGAATCAGAATAATTTATAATGTATAATAAGAAAAAATTTGTGTTTTTTCAAAAAATATTAGTGAAAGTAATTAAAATTAATTACATTGATTAAGGTCAAATTAAGTTTAATAAGGTAATAAACCTTCACCATAAGGCCAAAACGACCTATACACATATAAAAGAGATATTTTATGGAAATATATTGAACCTATACTCTCTTGGATCTAAATAGGACCATTATTTTATCCACTTGCAATATGAAAAACGTGCATGGAATTCTTTTGTCAAAATATTTCAAGAGTGTCACTCCTCCACTATAAAGGCCACCACTTCTCCTCATTCCTCACACCTCTCAAACCACTTAGGTTACACAAATATCTGTAAAAATATCTCCCCCAAATTCCCCTTATACCTTTAATCCTCCCTTTGTGAATAAAGTATTCCAAGGAATCCCTTTGGTATAAACCAAAAGGAGTTACCTGATTATTAAGGCAACACTTTCCAACAATTTCTTTCCTTTCATTTACTTTTCCACCACCTCACATATTAATCTTACATGTTCATATAATAACAAACATATCATTAATATACTAATATGTTGTTATATTAATGCTTATACCTACACTTATATACACTTCCATATAATTGGTAATAAACATATTGTTTCTGTGTACGGTGAACAATTGCCTCACGAAACGATGATTGTTCATTTTTTCCTTTACTACCTCTCATGATGGCCATTATGATAGAAACTATGTTTATATATGTTATATATGATATTTATTATTTTTTTAAGATTAAATAATTATTTAACAACACATAAATTTAATAATTTCCATTTTTTATTAATATGATAACATCGTTTGAGGAAGTGTAAAGTACCGCCCCCTCAAAGCAATGTGATTCATTCACACGATACATGGAATGTATAAAAGATAATTATAATTAAACATATGATAAATAAAAAAAGTATATATGATATTAATTACATAATTAAATTTCTTTAAATAATATATATATATCATTTTCTTTGTTACCCTTTCACACACTTAAAAAGTGAAAACATTGTTTGTAGATCTGTGGACTGCCGCCTCCTCAACACAATGTGATTCCTTTTAAATCACAAGAATTATAAATATAATTATATATGATTAAATAACATGTTAATTATGATATATTTATCATTATATAAATATTTAAGTTACTTACCTTCTTTCTATAATGATCATTGAAAAATGGGAACCATACTCATGCGTACATACGACGTACCATCTCCACGATTGTAACATTGATTAATTTTTCATAACCATATTTAATGATTGATTTAACAAGTATAAATGATGAATAAATATAGTAATTATTTCATTATTATTATTCTAGAGATGTTATATAATTCCCCCTTTGACCATATTTGACCTACCAAAGTTATTTTTTATATATAAACCGAATTTAGTGAAAACACCCAATACAAACTTAATTGTTTAAGTAGTTGTATGCAACATGGTAATAAGTGAAATAAAAGTAATGATAAACATGAAAAGTTTCTAAAACAAGAAAATAATTAACATAAGTTTATTATATAGGAATTTAAAGTATTTTCACTGGAAAGGAAATAGATGGTAAGAGATTCCATCTCAATTTACATTCCATTAAGACTTATTTTTCATTATACAACTATTTTCTTTTATATGGTGTATCTGATTCCATTTTAAATGTTGTATCATGAAACTAATTATTATCATGATATTAAAGGTTTTATTTAATGTTATTCCTTCATGAATATTACTATTCAAATGTTTCAAAGTGGTATGGGAAACTTTGAAATGTTTAAATATTATTCTCCTCAAGAACATTTTTAAAGATTATCTTTGCAATATCACTTCCTTTTGTGATTGTTAACCTTATCTTGAAATAATAACTTAATTGTTGTAAACATAATTTCTTAAATGTGGTGTAAATATATCCATTTTTTCATATAATATTAAATTCATTAATTCTTTATAATATTTTGAGTTTCAATTTGAATTATTTCATCTAAGGGGATTTGAGTTAAAAGTTACCAAGTGGAAAAGAATTTCATAAAATAATTTATTTTCATTGGGTTATATTACTTTCCTGTTGTCATTAATATTCAATGATTATGTGTATAATGAATTTTACTATCCATTGATGTATTTTCTCTTATATATGTGTATTTACATTTGATACACATAATATACTCATTGATTGGTTCTCACACCAACATTATAATCTTTTCAAGGTTATAATTTACAATATCATTTTGATCGGGATTTCCTACACTTAAATTTACATCAGAGGAAATTATTTGATCATTTTCTAATAAACCCTTTGATTTTATTATTCTATGGTTATTTATGACCCTTATTAAGTAATAATACCATTTTCCAGTCTTTGGTTATCAAAATATTTTATAAAATATTTTTAAAAAAACCTAAATTTATTTCCCTATTTAGTCGGAGAACCTATTTTCTTCTAAAAAACTTGTTTTCTAAAAAATGTTTTCAAAAAGGTTTTTAACATGATCTTGTAAATACATTTTTACCCTTTTTTTCTTTTACCAATGTTTCAAAGGAATATTCTTTTCTCTTTTAGAACAAGTCATTTTGGAACCTTTTTACCATGAAAAATGATTGTTCTTTTTTACCTTGTATGAAAAGTATGAATTTACTCGCTATCATTTCTTTGAAGCTTACTTTGCATGTTTTAAAGGTTAATTTTTAAATATATTTTTTTAAAAAGTGATTTTCAAAGAAAATGTTTTCCAAAATTTTTTCCATAATAAAAGGATATTTTTCTCAAGAATATTTTTAAAAGATCATTTTATAGTATTTTTATTCATCAACAAAAAGACCTTTTATTTTTTCTCCACTTGGGATTTTTTGTATTGATAATATACTTATTGTTCCTCTAGATGGTTTATTATTGATTTTGATAAGGATATTATTCAAATTCACTTCTTTGAATCATTGTTATTACCCTTGAAATATTAAATCTCCTATGATCATTGAACATTAAATTTCTTCTAAATTATCCATTTCATTTATCATTAATATTACTTTGGCCTAAACCATATACCATTTTACATATGGTGACTACATTGAAATTTATTTGACACTATTTATGAATATGATTAGGATAATTCAAATTTTATTTACAAACCATTATAAAGAATTTGAATAGATAATGAAAATGAATATCCTAGGTTAAAACTAAGGTGTTTTATATTTAAGATAAGGTTTCATGATTTAGAAATCCTACAAATAATATTATGGATAAACCCTTGACCAAGGAAGGACCTATGTAGAAATAAATGGATGAAGTATTTTTGTATTAGGGTTGTATTGAAAAATTTAGCTAAAAGTATATTTATTAATTAACCTTATTTCAAGGATGTCCATTATATTTTTTTTGGAAATTATATTAATATGGTTTTATAAAAGTAAAACCTAGAAGCCCGGTGACAACCAATTAAATTTGACCAGACCATGGGTCTTGAACCCATGATTGAAGGATGATAATGGTTTCACACCAACTATTGACCTACACAATGTCTTGGTTATTTTTTTATTGATTTTAGTTAAGTAATTTGATGAAAAAAGGTTAATGATGAACCATTAGTATAACTTTTGAGGATTTTAGATTAATCTATTAACTATATTGGTTTTGGAAGATAGTTAAAGAAAAATAGTCCGGCTTTTCACTCTTTTATGGGCCTTAAGATCCTTCAGAAATGTATTTTTGTGCTTGATGAATCAATATTAATTTTTTAATGAATTGTAAAGTAGATATAAGAACATCTAAATGTTGAAATTTTGTTTATAGAAATATATCAAGTAAGTTTACATAAGCAGTAAAAGAATTAACCAACATTACGAAAATTAGTTTGAAATAAAATGTTGTCCTAATAACTTAATTTATGTTGAACCGACGACCTTCTAAATAATCACAGATTTATGTCTTTGAAGCCCTCAAATTTCTATTGATCATTCACTTGTTTGTGATTGATGACCTTAATCACTGAATATAAATATTTATGCTTTTCCTCTAAGTAAATATCTTTAATTTTCACTGATATTATACTACTCAGAGACCTAGTTATATGTTATTCTATGTGACACATGTACTTACCATTCTCAATTTTCTAGAGGAGTTTTTACGAACCCTTATTACATTATGGTATTTCAACATAGAAAATATATAACAAACATTCTCTTTATTACACACTTAAACAAAATTCATTATATAAACTTTCACTTAAGACAAATCTGAGGATCAATAGGTCTAGTGTCTTGGGAAATTAGAAACATTACACAACAACTTAATTCATAAAAAAAAAATATTTATTGAAAACTTATTTTACATTACCACAACATTCCTTCGTACTTAGCATTGTATAGGATAACCTAAGGACATGTATAATAAAAGAGTAAGCTATAAAGCCCAATAAGGGAGTAAAAAAGGAATAACATGAAGAATACAATACATGTTAGACAATAGGCCGATAAATGGAGCATAATAAAAACATGAACATAAAGTAATTATATAACATGATTATCATAACATGTAAATGTGGCCACAACATTTAACATGATATTAGCATGAGACAAGGATAATTGCACATGGAGCACGAGTAAACCCTCATTGCACTTGAATTATCATGAGTAAACCCTTATTTCACTTGACTTAGAATGAGTAAACCCTCATTTCTCTTGACGTATCATGATACTATTCTTTACCTAATGCATTTTAGTGCTATCTGGGTACACCCTTTATAAACATTTCATTTCATTCATAAGTGTGCCACATGGATCATACAACATGGATTCATTAAACATCATAATTTATTCCATGAATAAGATATGTGGAATACATAAATGTAAGTCCTCAATAAACAAGTACATTTTCATAAATTTGAATACCATTTATAGAGAAATGGGTATGGTATTCACTTACACGATGATTTTGGCATGGGAAATTTTGGTGTAACTTCGGTAGCATAACGACGTCAAATAAAAATTGTAAAATGGGTTGATGAGAGATAAAGTGATATATAATAATTTATACATGAAATGGACAGTAATAGGGTCATGGAATATAATATTTCAACATATGTAATGTAATTTAGATGCATAATATCAAAGAATTTCTTAAATGTAAATGAGAAGAGAGAATTTCCTTAAGGAATTTCGGCATGGTAACAGGTGTATATGAGAGGAATTAAGGAAAGAGAAAGATGTATGAAATAATTAAAAAATAAGTATGGAAGTATGGGAGAGGTGAGAAATAATACTCCAATAATGGTAATTGTAAATAAAATGGTATAACAACATAAATAAATTTGGACAAAAATGAGAAAGGAAGAAATCCCTTACTTGGAAGTGTGATCCCAAAGGCTTGGGAGAGTCTTGAGAGAGGCTTATTGGAAGATTGGGTACCGTGGGAGGATTCTAGAGAGGGTAGGGAAGATGTTGTTTGAGATACAAATGTTTTTAGTGAAGAGGAATGGTATATTGAGTGGGTTTGTATAGGAAAGGAGAGAGAATTCTTTATTACTTAGGTTTTGGATACTACGCATTAAACTAATCAAAAAACACAAACCATACCTTGGTTTTACCCCCAGTTTTTTCCAAAGTGGAGTGGAAAAAAAGATTTTATAAGGACAATGTTCGAACATGATAAAAAATTTGGCTTTCTTATGTGGAGGTAAGTCACACTCTCAAAGAAATAATTTTAAAACGTTAAAATAGTTTTTAAGTCTTGGGGGTCCACTAAGGTATTTTAAAATTAATAAAATAAATATAAAATAACATTATTTTAAAGATAATACCTATATTGGACGAAAAAACGTTTTATAGTATTTTATTACATCACTATTAGGTCATTATGATGTCATAAAACACATTATATATTTAAACAGTATTTAATTTTTACCCAAAAATTCGTCTGTCTCAGAAAATTATGAAAAATTCACCATTTGATAATTATTAAGTACTAAATCAAAAAATGATATTTATTTTATCTAAATAATTTTCTAAATATGTGAATTTTAAATTTTAAAATAAAAATCGATATTTATTGAAAATTTAGTGGTTTTGACAAAAACAGTTTTCAAACCTTAATAAAAATTGAAATTTTATTCCTAAAAATTATAAGATAATTTATATTTAATAAAAAGTAATTTATTAATATTATTTAATTAAAATATTATTTAATTAAAAAATCCATTAATTCATCAAAATATATTACTTAATTGAATTTAAATTTTAAATAAAAATACTATTTATGCTCTAAAAACCATTTACAAAGTAACAATATTAAAACGAATGTATTTTATTTATAAAAAATTAATGAATATAATCATAGTGCTAGGGTATTGTTACATAAAACCTTATAACACCTACACAATACCTAAGGTTAAGGTGCGTGATGGTGATAGACTCTTAGGGTGGCTCAGATAACATCACTTAGGTTGTAATATCTATTAATTTACACTTCTTCCATAGGCGGTTCTATTTAAGATTAACGTGTTGAATCTCAGATTAGGATTGGTTAAGGGATAATCCCAGTGATGCTGATTCCTTTCCAATATCTAACAAATGGTCTTTGTATAGAGAAATTCTACTGGATGAGGAAATTGCTTCCTTTTTCTGAGTAAATTGGATTTTTTAAACCCCTATATTTATACTAATCATGTGATCACTGTTAAATGAATATATTAGTAAAAATAATAATTATTAGAGATATTTTAAAATCTAAAAACATAGAACCAAGGAATTTCATGTGTTTTATATAACCATTTTACATAATAATACATTTAATTAGATCAAGAGGAATTTTCATTAATAAAAGTTTGGGTCGTTACAATCTTCCCTCTTTAAAAAATTTCACCTTTTAAATTTCCTTTTCCCATACTAAAATAGATAAGGGTAACTCTGCTTCATCACTTCCTCCGATTCCCATGTTTCTTCTTCAAACTTATGGTTTCGCCACAACCCCTTGATGAGGGGAATTGTCTTATTTTGTAGAATCTTTTCCCTACGATCTAAGATCTTCAACGACTTCTCTTCATATGAGAGGTCATTCTCCAATGGTTCCACCTCTAAATTGAGTACATGCGATGGCTCAGGTATGTATTTAATCAAGAGTGATATATGGAATACATCATGTACTTGAGATTGGTTTGGTGAGAGTGCTAGTCGATAGGTCACTACTCCAATGTGATCAAGGATATTAAAAGGGACGATGTACCTTGGAATAAGCTTTCCCTTCTTCCCAAATCTCATAACTCCCTTTCATGGTGATATGTAGAGGAATACCATGTACCCAACATCAAACTATAGGTCTCATCGATGATTATCAACATAGCTCTTTTGTCAACTCTAAGCAGCTTTAATCTCCTGTTGGATGGTCTTAACCTTATCCACCATTTCTTCAACCATTTTCGGACCTAGAAGTTTTCTCTCACCAACTTCATCCCAACATGCCGGTGTTTTTCACCTCTTTCCATAAAGGGATTTATAAGGATACATTTGGATACTTTATTGGAAACTGTTATTGTAAGAGAACTCAACCAGAGGAAGATGTTGATCCCATCCTCTTTTGAATTCCATTAAGAATGCTCTGAACATGTACTCCAGTGTTTGGATATTCCACTCAGATTAGCCATCAGTTTGAGGATTATAAGGCATACTGAATTTCATCTCAGTATTTAGATCATGTTGGAGACTCTTTGAGAATTTAGAGGTGAATCTTTGATCTCGATCAGTTACAATCGATACTGGTACTCCATGCATCCTTAACAATTATCTTATGTATATCCATTCCAGTTTATCCAATGAGAAATCCTCTCAAATATCAATGAAGTGTGTAATCTTTGTAAGATGATCCACAATAACCCAGATAGTATTGTTTCCTTTGGATGTATTCAAAAGTCCGGTGACAAAGTCCATGGTGATGTTCTCTCATTTCCATGTTGGTATGGGTAATTCTTTTATCATACCCTTAGACTTCTTCCTCTCAACCTTCACTTTCTCACATACCAAGAACTTTGATGTATACTCAAATATCTATTTCATCATGTTATCCCACCAATAATTCTCTAGGAGATCTCGATACATCTTTGAGTTTCCTGGGTGCATTGATAAATTTGAACTATGTGCATCATCCAAAAGTTCTTTCTTTAACTCCATATTTGATGGAACACATAGTATTGTCCCTAATCTCACAATTCCTTCTTCATTAACATTTAACTCCAAGGATTTACCTTTTTTGATAGTTTCCAATTTCTTCTGAATTCCAACATCAATCTTTTGATCATCCTTTATCCTTTCCAAAATAGACGGTTGAGCAATCATTTTTTAAAGGATTGATGATTTTGCCTTCTTTATGATTCCCATTTCCATCTTCATCAAATCTAAGAAGATTGGATCCTTTTAAATTCTCATCAATGAAAGAGTTTCTAGATCCTTTTTACTTAGGGCATCTTCCACCTTGTTCAATTTCCCCATATGGTAGTGAATTGAGAAATCATAGTCTTTGATTATCTCTAACCATCTTCATTGGCGCATGCTCAACTATTTCTATGTGAATATATAATTGAGGATTTTGTGATCCTTATATATTTCACACTTCTCCCCAAAGAGGTAATGTTGACAAATTTTTAGGGAGAAGATTACTACATCCAACTCCATATTGTGTGTTGTATAGTTTTTCTCATGAAATTTAAATTTTATGAAATCATAGGCAATGAATTTGTCATTTTTTATCAACACACATCCTATAACCTTCTTAGAATCATCACCAAATACCACAAAAATTTCTCCACTTGTGGGTAGTGTGAGTATGAGGGTAGTGATAAGCCTCCTTTTTAACTCCTTGAAGATATCTTCACATTCATCACTCCAAGAAAACTTGACTCCATTCCATGTTATCTTGGTAAGAGGGTTGGACAAGTGTGAGAAATTTCTTACAAATCAGTAATAATATCCAGCTAACCCGAGGAAGCTATAGATATCCATTACCGATGTTGGCCTTGGCCATCCCTCAATTGCCGCTATCTTGGAGGGATCCATAGATATCCCATTTCATGTGATAATATGACCCAAGAATGAGAGATACTTCAACCAAAACTCACACTTGATATACTTTTCATAGATCTTCTCCTTTCACAAGGTCTCTTGTAAAATTCTTAGATACTCCTCATTCTCCTCCTCAATTTTGGAGTATATTAGAATATCATCTATAAAAACTACCACAAAATTTTCAAGGTAATATCTAAATACTCTATTCATCAAGTCTATAAATATTTCTGGAGAATTAGTGAGTCTGAAAGGCATTATTATGAATTCATAGTGCTCGTACCTTATACGAAAAGCAGTCTTGGGGATATCCTCCTTCTTCACCCTTAATTGGTAATATCCAAATTGTAGATCCACCGTGGAGAAGTATTGTTCTCCACATAGCAGATCGAACACGTCATAAACTTGTGGAAGAGGATACTTGTTATTTATTGTGATTTTGTTAAGCTCATGATAATCAATGTAAAGGCGCATTTATCTATCCTTCTTCTTAACAAAGAGGACTGTTTCACCCCATGGTGATGCACTTGGGCATATAAACCCTTTATCTAGATTCTCCTGTAGTTGTTTCTTTATCTCCTCAAGCTCCACAAAGTCCATTCTATATGGAGTCTTGAATATTATAAAATCCCCAGGTATAAGATCAACCAATAATTCGACATATCTTCTCGGATGAAGACTAGGAAATTCCTTGGGAAACACTTCAGCGAATTTCGTCACAATAGGAATGTCTTCAAGGATGGTTGCTTCATTAGACTCAATCATCTGATCAAGATATGTATGCTCATAGGGTAGTAATATCCATTCTTGAGATGAGGGTGCTAAAGAAGATTCATCCTCCTCCTTGCACTTGTACATAATCGGGGGTCGATTCTCCATATGGAGAGTGATCTCCCTATCATGGAAATTTATGTTTCCTTTATATAGGGAACACCAATCCATACTAATAATTACATTTAATTCCACTAAAGGGAGTATGAAGAGGTTCTTCGGGAAGTTCAATACACAAATTGTGATAGGGGAGGAGTTATATTCATGGGATGCAATGATTACCCCATTTTCTATTCTCACCGACATCTCTACTTCCATGATTTGTGGTGGTGTTGGTATTGTTCTACTAAACTTTTGAGATATAAAAGAATGCGTAGAACTAGAATCAAAAAATACATTTTTTATTCTTGAATAAATAACTAGCTTACCTGTCACCACTTCATTTTTGGGGTTCTCTTTGACACTAGTGATAGAAAAATATCACCCTTGATGCCTTGGAGGTTGTTGGTTTCCTCGAAAAACCCTTGGCTTAGGAAACTAGTTTGAAAAGTTCCCTGGTTCTTTGTAGTTGAAGTAATAAACAATGCGTTGTGGCTCGAACAGAGCATTCCTATCCTCTGTCACAACAAAGTTTTTTTCTTGTCATTAATTAATGTCTAGATGACCTTCTATTCCACACCTAAAGCATTTCTTTGTCCCCTTCAGGAAATTTTTAGGGTGATTATTTCCACACCTTTGGAAAGTGGGGTGATAGAATTTATTAAAATCTTTGGATTTATCCATTTTACCACCATAATTAATGTCCAATTTATGCCTATTATCCCTATGATACCCATGAGATTCGCCGATCTCCATTTCTACTTTTAGGGCACATCAGACAATTTCCTCATAGCTATCAAAGTAACGGATCACCAGGGCTTTTCGTAGGCTAGGTTTTAGCCCACCAAAGAAGCAGTCAACCTTGCATTTAGGGGTAATGAAAAAGACAACGTCGTATTGTGAAAGCATTGTAAAGTTTTCCTTGTACGATCTGATGTATTCATCATCTTTTTTTCATGAGGTCAAGGAAGTCCCATTCCATCTTAAGTTGGAGGGTTCACAAAAAATATTTATCAAAAAATATTTTCTGAAAATCCTTCCATTACAATGCCTCGATCTTCTCCTCAGGCTTCAGATTTTTGATCAATGTCCACAATTTATTGGATTCACCCTCTATATGATAATAAACTAGAATAAACTTCTCATGTTCAGAACATTGAAGGACGAATAAGATCTTCTCAATGGAGTTGATCCATTGTTCAACGATTGAGGGATCGAATGATCCATTAAAAGTAGGAGTCCTTTGTCTCATGAAGCTCTTGATTGCGGCTTGTTATTGGGGGGGGGGGGGGTGGAAATTCCTCTTGACCCATGTTTCTATTCCAAACTTGAGTTAACTGAGAGAGTATTGTGACACAGTTTGTGATTCCCGCTCCCATCGGACTGGGAATCTCATTAGAACAGTTGTCACATTGATATTCACATTGGTTGTTATCTTGATTCCTCCTATTACCAACCATTAAAAATAATAAAAGGAAAGTTAGGGGTAACACATAAAGGGGAATCAAATGAAAAAAGTGATAACTTATAAATTACATTTATTTTTTTAACTTATGAATTTATAGGCTTCAATCTATGTTATCTATGATCTACTTACCAATGTATATTATTAGGGGAATTTTTTATTCACTTAATAATAGTTCATACTAAGATTATGACTTTAACAAATCATATCACTAGGGAGTGTCATAACCAAGAGTGCAGCAAGGCCCATTGTCATGCACTAGTTCTCGTTCGAGTCTAGCTCAAAGTGGTGTTTTCAGGTTTTAACCCTAGATACATCTGTGCCAGAGCTGCCTCTACTTGTTCATATCCATAAATGGATATATTTTTTTGATAAACCACTTACTCTATAATTACCAAAATTTTGGGATGTTTTTATTATAATTAGTCTTATCCCTAAGTCTTTCACCATGGGTTTTTAATCATAATCCCAAATATAACTAAACCTATACCCTGATACTAACTATAAAACCCCAGATCTTTATTACACTCTTAAACATAACTCATTACATAAAATTTCACTTAAGACAACTCTGTGGATCAAGAGGTCTAGTTTCTTGAGAAATTAGTAACCTTACCTGAAAAATTAAGACATCAAAAAATAACATCTTTATTGAAAATTTATTTTACATGACCACAACATTCCTTCATACTTAGCATTGCATGAGATAACTCGATGACATGTATAAGAAAAGGGTGAGCTATAAAGCCTAGTAAGGGAGTAAAAAAGGAATAACATGAATAATACAATACATGTTAGATAATAGCCATATCAATGGAGAAAAATAGAAACATAAAAATAAGGGCATGATATATCATGATTATCATAACATGGAAATGTGGCAACAACATTTAACATGATATTAGAATAAGCCAAGGCTCATTTCACATGGATCATGAGTAAACCCTAATTGCAATTGAATTAGCATGAAGAAAACATCATTGAAAATTAATTAGCATGAGTAAACCCTCAATGCACTTGACGTATCATGATAATATTCTTTACAAAATTCATTGGAGCGCTATCAGGGCACACCCTTTATAAACATTTCATTTCATGCATAAGTGTGCCACATGGATCATACAACATGGATTCATTAAACATCATAATTTATTCCATGAATAAGATATGTGGAATACATAAATGTAAGTCCTCAATCAAAAAGTACATGTTAATAAAGGTGAATACCCTTGATATAGAAATGGTTATGGTATTCACTTACACGATGATTTTGGCACGGGAAATTTTGGTGTAACTTCAATAGCGTAACGACGTCAAATAAAAATCATAAATTGGGTTGATGAGAGAGAAAGGGGTATTTATTAATTTATACATGAAATGGAATGTAAGGGGGTCATGGAATATAATATCCCAACATATGTAATGTAATTTAGATGCATAATATAAAATTATTTCTTGAATGTAAATGACAAGAGAGAAATTCCTTACAGAATTTTAGCATGGTAACATATGTACATGGGAGACATTAATAAGAGAGAAAGATGTATATTATAATTAAAACATGAGGGAAGTATGGGGTAGGTGAGAAATCATACCCCAACATTGGTAATTGAAAATAAAAATGTATAACAACATAAAGAAATTTGGAAAAAAATGAGAAAGGAAGAAATCCCTTACTTGGAAGTGTGATCCCAAAGGCTTGGGAGAGGATTGAGAGAGGATTCTTGGGAGCTTGGAGAACCTTGGGAGGATTCTAGAGATATGAGGGTAGAGGATGGTCGAGCTCAAAATTTTTTAAGTGAATAGGAATGGGAGATTGAGTGGGTTTATATAGGAAAAGAGAGAGAATTCTTTATTATTTAGGTTTTGGACACTACACATTAAACTAATCAAAACCAAAAACCATCCCATGGTTATTACCCATAGTTTTTTCCAAAGTGGAGTGGGAAAAAATATTTTATAAGTAAAATGGGAAAACATAATAAAAAATTATGCTTTCTTATGTATATATGAGTCACACTCTCATGGAAATCATTTTAAAATGTTAAAATTGTTTATAAGTCTTGGAGGGTCCACTAAGGCATTGTAAAATTAATCAAAAAAATATAAAATCACAGTTTTTTAAAGATAAAACACATATTTTTAGAAAAAAACTTTTTATATTATTTTATTACATCACTATTAGGTCATTATGATGTTATAAAACACATTATATATTTAAATGGTATTTAATTTTTACCCAAAAATTCGACTGTCACAGAAAATTATGAAAAATTCACCGTTAGATAATTTTGGCATCCTGAATCCAAAAATGGTATTAATTTTTTCTAAATAATTTTCTAAATATGTGAATTTTAAATTTTAAAATATAAACTGATATTTATTGAAAATTCATGGGTTTTGACGAAAACAATTTTCAAACCTTAATAAAAATTACAATTGTATTCATAAAAATTATAAGAACATTTATATTTAATTAAAAGTAATTTAGTAATCATATTTTATTAAAATATTATTTAATTCAAAAATAAATTAATTCATCAAAATATATTTCTTAATTTAATTTAAATATTAACTAAAAATACTATTTGTGCTTTAAAAACCATTTACAAAGTAACAATAATAAAATTAATGTATTTTATTTATACAAAAATAATGTACATAATCATAGTGCTAGGGTCTTGTTACATAACCCCATATAACACCTACATAAGATATAAGGGTAAGGTGCGTGATGGTGACATACTCTTGGGGTGGATTAGATAATATCGCTCGGGTGGTAATCTCTATGAACTTCCACTTCTCTCTTAGGTGGTTCTATTAAATCTTAATGTGCTAAAGCTCAGCTTGGGATTGGTTAAGAGATAAGTCTAGTGACTCTACCTCCTTTTAGAGATCCAAAAAATGGGCTTCATGTAGAGAAATTCTACTGGATGTGGCCATCACTTTCTTTGTCTGAGTAAATTGGATTATATTAAAACCCTATATTTATACTAATCATGTGATCACTATTCAATAGCTATATTAGCACGATAAAAATTCTTAACGGTATTTTAAAATCCAAAATCATAAAACCAAGGAAGTTCATGAGTTTTATATAACCAATTTCAATAATAAGAAATTTAATTAGATTAAGAGGAATTTTCATGAATAAAAGTTTGGGTCATTATAAAATTTAAAAAAATCTATCACCAAGATCAAGTTTAAATTATGATGATGCAATTTAATTAAGGTGGGGAGAATGTAACACCACAAAATTCTAAAGTAAGAACCTTGTATTCAATAGTGTTTATGACATGCAACACCAAGTATAAAAAGAGAATATATTAACCATATAATTTAAAATATTAAATTAATATATTATATTATATATCTTTTAATGAATTAAACACCAAGTTAGCTTGAATTATAGGTAAGAGTGACCTTCCTCAATAGCTTTTGTTACATGCAGGACCACGTTTCACTAAATAACAATGTATTATTAAAATATTATTATTAAATATAATATAATATAACGTAGACACTATGTTAGTGGTTATGAATATTATTAACTAAATTATGAAAATTTAAGGTTTATATAAATATATAATGAATGAATTGGTTACCAATTAATTTGAAACAAAAATAAGAACCAACTGGATATAAAAAGAAATGTTATTATTTTTATGATTCTAAAAAAGTTTTGTCTTAATAAACATAATTAATTATAATAATTTAATTATTTTAATGAAATATATATGTTAATAAAATATTTTTTATATTAAAACATTGGGTTTTATAGGCATAAGATAAGAATAAACCTAATTTTACACATAAAACCTATACTTTTATAATGGCAATTTTATCACCTTTTAATAGAGAACTCATTTTAAATATTAATTTTGACACTTTAATTGATTTAATATGTCAAAATAAACTTCATATTTTAAATTTGAACATAATAATTAGGTTATTGTGAAATTTTTATATTTTTCTGAAAATTTTCATTTTTTAATGAATAGTTAAAAATACTGAATTTTAGTTCAAAACTGTTTTTCATCTAATTTATTTATAATGTTAAATTATAATTTTAATTGGTTTTAAAGTTTAATTAGATCATATTTTTATAAATTAATCCAATTTAGGTCATTGGAATTAGTTTCACTTTTTAATTGACAACAACAACTTTTCAAACTTTTGGATGTTTTACTTTAAAAACCCCCATTGTCGTCCTGCATGCAGGATGGATTTTAAACTAATTTCTTCCACTTTTATAATAAGAGTTTGGAAAAATAGATTCCATATTTGGAATCATAATAATTTATAATTTTTAATGAGAAAAAAATATGACAAAAAAGATTAGTGAAAGTATTTGAAATTAATTACGACGATTAAGGTCAAATTATGCTTAATAAGGGACTAAACCTTAACCATAAGGCCCAAAATGACCTATAAACTTGTACAATATATATTTTATGTAGATATATTGAACCTATACTGTATTTTATTTAAATTTTACCATTATTGGATCCACTTGAAACATGAAAAACATGCATGGAATTCCTTTGTCAAAATATTACAGGAGTGCCACTCCTCCTCCACTATAAAGAACACCATTTCTCATCATTCCTAACACCAATAAAACCACTTAGGTTCAACCAATATTTACCCAAATAGATACCCAACATACATCCAATCAACCTTTAATCCTCCATTTGGTAATAAATACTTCCAAGGAATCCATTTGGTATAAAGCAAAATGAGTTGCCCGATTTTATAGGTAACACTTTCTAATGATCTATTTTCTTTCATTTACTTTTACACCACATAAAATATTCTTCTTAAAAGTTCATATAATAAAAATAGTATTATAAATATATATATATTTTTATATTAAGGGTTCAACCTACACTTATACACACTTCCATCTAAAGGGTAATGAACATACTATTTCTGTGTACGGTGAACTGCTACCTCACAAAATGATGATTGTTCATTATTTATTTACCACCTCTCATGGTGGAAATTATAAATGAAAATATATTTATATATTTTATATATGATATATTTTATTTATTTAATATTATTTAATTATTTCACAACATATACCTTTAATAATTTCCATTTTTCATTAATATGATAACATCATTTGAGGAAGTGTGGACTACCACCCCTTCAAAGTAATGTGATTCGTTCACACGATACATGGAATTTATAAAATATGATTATAATTAAAGATATGATAAATAAAAAACATATATATTATATTTATTACATAATTAAATTTCTAGAAATATAATATATATATATATATATCATTTTCTTTGCCAACGAGCCCGTACCCAAGTGGTAAGGGCTCCTGCTTGGCATCCAAGAGACCCAGGTTCAAAACCAGGTGGTGGAGAATTTCCAGGTTACTGTAGCAGTACTGCAGCAGGCACTTTTTGGTACTCTAGCAGCCGGGATATTCACCTGATTTGGGATTTCGGGCCACCGGTTTGGGCCTACGGGTCTCAGGGCCTCCGGGCCATCAAAGGCCTTCGTGCCACAGGGCCTTTGGGCCATTGAAGACCACGAAGTAGCCCAGTTCACACAGAGCAGACCCCAGATGAGGATCATAGCACCAGTAGAAGTCACCAGAAGCATAACTAACCATATTGGAAGAATGAGAGGGTATGACAACCGCCATTGGGACCATGCACCATGCAGCTTTGTATGGGGCAATGCTATCCGATAAAAAATGAAGGTGGGGAGCTAAAGGCAATCAATGATGCAGAAGCTGGGGAGGGGAAGTTCTAGTGGGCTGGGCCTATGGGTCATGTATTGGGCATGGTATGCCTCTGGGCCTTCGGGTCATGTATTACGAGTCATGTCGGGCCTTGTTCCTTGGGCCTACGGGTCATGTACAGGTTCCTATTCAACCCTTAAAAGGTGGATTATCTATAATAAAATAAAAAAAGATGGCCTTTGGGCCATTCAGGCTTTTTTACCCTTTCATACACTTAAAAAGTGATAATATCGTTCGTGGATATACGAACAACCGCCTCCTCGATACAGTGTGATTACTTTTATATCACAAGAATACTACATACAAGTATATATGATTAAATAATATGATATTTATGATATAATTATAATTCTATAAAGATTTAAGTCACTTAACTTCTTTCAATATCAATCATTGAAAAATGGGAACATTACTTATACGTATGTACGACGTACCGTCTCCATGATTGTTCCGTTGATTCATTTTTCATAATCATATTTAATTATTGGTTTTAAAAGTATAATTTATGTATAAATATAGTAATTGTGTCATGATTATTATTATGGAGATGTTATATAATGACTCCATTGACCATAGTTGACCTACCAAAGTTATTTTTGACATATAAATCGAATTTGGTCAAAAAACCCAATGCAAACTTAATTGTTTAATTATTTGTATACAACATGGTAATAAGTGAAATAAAAGTAATGATAAAAATGAAAAATGTTCTCAAGAAATTAGATAATTAAAATAATTTTATTATATATTAATTTTAAGGACGTTCGCCCTAAAGAAAATGCAAGGTAAGGTATTTCATCTCAATTTACATTCCATTGAGACTTATTTGTTTCTACACACCTAATTTATTTTGTATAGTGTATATGCTTCCATTTGAAATGTTATAGCATGAAAATATTTATTCTCATTATATTATAAGTTTTATTTAATGTTATTCCTTCATGGAGATTATCATTCAAATGTTTCTTAGTGGTATGGGGCACTTTGGAATTTTTAAATATTATTCTCCCCAAGAATGTTTTTAATGATTATATTTACAATATCACTTCCTTTTGTGATTGTTAACCTTATCTTGAAACAAACACTTAATTTTTGTGTACTTAATTTCTTATATATAGTGTATATACTTCCATATTTTCATATAATATCATGATTCATTAATTATTTTTGATATTTTGTGTTTGAAATTGAACTATTTAATCTAAGGGGATTTGAATTAAAAGTTACCAAGTGGAAAAGAATTTCATAACACAATTTATTTTCATTTAGTTATATTACTTACTCATTTTCATTAATATTCTATGATTATGTGTATAATAAAATTTACTATCTAATGATATATTTCCTCTCTTATATTTGGATTTATAGTTCATACACATAATCTTCTCATTGATTGGTTCTCACTCAAAAATTATAATCTTTTCAAGGGTTTAATTTACAATATCATTTTGATAGGGATTTTTTACACATAAATTTACATCAATGGAAGTTATCTAATCATTGTCTAATAAACCCTTTGATTTTATTCTCCTATAGTTATTCATGACCCTTATTAAGTAATAATACCATTTTACCACTCTTTGGTTCTCAAAATGTTTTAGAAAATGTATTTAAGAAAACCCAAGTTTATATCTCTCTTTAGTTAGAGGACCTATTTTCTTCTAAAAACTCAATTTTATAAAAAAGATTTTCAAAAAAGTTTTCAACATGATTTAGTAAAGGTATTTTTACCCTTTTTTCTTTTACAAATGTTTCAAAGGAATCTTCTTGTCACTTTCTGAATAAGGAATTTTTTTAACCTTTTTACCATGAAAAAGGAATGTAAATTTTACCTTGTATGGAGAGTATGAATTTACTCTCCATCATTTATTTGAAGCTTTATTTTCATGTTTGAAAGGTTATTTTTTAAAGAAAATGTTTTCAAAAGTGACTTTAAAAGAAAATATTTTTCAAAATATTTTTTCATAATAAAAGTATATTTTCTTTAGGAATGTTTTAAAAGATCATTTTATAGTATTTCTATTCATCATCAACAACAACCCTTTATTTTTACTAAACATGGGATTTTTTGTATTTATACCATTCTTATTCTTACTATGTATGGTTTATTAGTGATTTGGACAAGGATAATGTTCACATTCACTTCCCTGAATCATTTGTTATTCCCCTTGAAATATGAAATATCCTATAATCATTGAAAATTAAATTTCCCATAAATTATTCATTTCATTTATCATGGATATTAATATTTCCTAAACCATATACCATTTTACATATGGTGTCTACTTTGATATTTATTTGATTATTTGGGTAAATATTGATAATTCCATAATATTTATTCATTAAGGATATTTGATACGGCATATTATTTATTTTGATTATTCAATATGAGGAATTATTTGGATAGACAATGATGGGAGGGGCCCAAAATTTATATAGCTCCTCGATGCATCGACAGGTTCTCATGAAAAAAATAAGTTGTAAAAATTAATTGGGTTTCTACCCTTAATTTTAACCATCTTATGAAAAATATTGGTGTTATAGGTTTTCATGTGCCTTAGACATGACTTCCATTAATAAATCATTTACCTCATTTATTTTCAGTTATTATTCATTATTGAGATTTTGTATCAACACATCTATGGATATATTTCATTTTCAGTTATTTATATGGCATGTGTTTTCAGTTTCTTACCTTTCCATATTGATTTTTCCTTATCTATTTATTTGAATGGCATGAGTTTCTAATTATTACCTTTCCATATTTTTATGCACTTCTATTTAGTTTATTGATTACATGGAAAGTGTGTTTAGTTATTTACCTTCCCATATTGACTATTCTCATCGATTCATTATTTATTTAGCTATATTTTTCCCTTACTAATCATTTGATCTCACACTTATTATTTTTATTTCCCCAAGAATCCAAGAAGTGTACTATGAAAGATATAAAGGGATATACTAGATGTAATAAAGTTATACTCAAAGTTATTTATTTAGAAAGAAGAAAAATTATGTTGTAATTAGTGTATTCATTTGTAATACAAGACTCATCTATGTATCTGGTTTACCAAGACTACTAAACTCTTTGGTCCTTTGGGGATTTATTCCTTGTAATAATGAAAATGTAATAGTAGTAGAAACCATCTCCATGCATTTTAGGTCTGGTTTGCTATAATGGGGATTAGTGTTCGGTTTGATGGGTGATGATAGTAGTATTTATTTAATGGGGATCGCCATATTAGTCATGGATGGGTGAAATTTGTTTTAGAAGGGCCATGGAGGTCATGAAATACTGGTCAGTGGATGGTTATGGAGACACAAAGATGCTGGTTTTTGTTAAGATCTTATGTTATCTGGTTCATCGATAAAAACTGGAATCAGGATTCATATGTTTTTGGGTGGATTCAATGCATCAGAATTAGGATAAGGGTGGTTTGAGGTGATTCAAGTGCGAGCTGTATCAATAGTGTAAAGGTGATTGGGATGAGAGTATGATGGATGGAGCATGTGTTTGGTGATCTAACAATGGAAAAACACCAAAAAGTTTGGTTTTTTTTAATTTGGTGTTGGTCCCTAGAAAATGTTATGATGCCTATAGGTTTAATGTATCATGATTGTTCTTGAGGCTTTGTTAGACATCAGTGTGATCATTTTAGAGTTTTGGAAAAGTTAGGATAGAGGTCCAACTAGAGATTTTGTGTGGTTTTTGATATGTTAAGGAAGATACCGAATTAGGGGGGTTGTTTGAAATGTGATTGGTGGGTCGGTGGACCATTGAAAGAGCATTTTTAGTAGGTGGTATCTATAGTGCGGAAAACTGTAGCTTGATATCAGACCTTCTGAGTGAATCTTTATGGTGGGGGGTCTATAAGCATTGAGGAGAAGTAGAAACAGTTGCTTCAGTGTTTGGGATAGATGGGTGTGGTGAATGATTTCTGGGTTTTTGTGTTGGAAACAAACAGGTGGCTCAGCTTCTGATGGATAGTGTGTTGGTGTTGGAGTTGTATAATAGAAGTGTGATTACCATTTGGGGATGGAATGCACAAATTTATTAGTGAGATAATGATTTGGAAACGTTTAGATACATGGATCAAGTTTCACCATAGATTCTCAAACATGAGAAGTGTTATTGTGGGGATTTTTTAACACCCCATGGATTTTGAGTTGTTATATTTGAGAGGGAATTTGAATTTCCCATTTGGTGCATGAATCATTTTTAGAAACAAGTTTTGGAATAGAGTTTTGATATTTTTAACACCTCTATAAGGTGGTTTTAGACTTGTAAAGAGCCTTGATAGGTAGTTTAGATACTCAAGAGAGCTCAAGAGTGTTGGATGAGGTTCCTGGGGCTACACTGCAACCACCGGCCCTCCGGTGGCATGAATAGTAAACTAGTACCCATTTTGGGCTCACCTGATAGCTTGTGGGGCTGGTTAAGGGTATTTTTAATGGGGGGGGGGGGTATCCTATTCTTTTCCTTATCGAGGTTCCTTGGGTTTTAGATAGGGTAGATGATGTGAAATTCCATTTTTGGCTAGCTTCTCTCCCTCCCTTGCTCTCTTGACCCCGCAATGTAGGGGTGGATCTAGGTGTTTTTTGGTGGGGATTTCAGGTAATTTTCCCCCTAAATATTAGTTTTTGGATTCCTAATTCACTTCCCTTACACTTATTTCTAATTAAGATAGATTTTGGTGATGATTTTACCAGATCATGGTGAAATCATTGGTGAGTTATGGGGTTTTTTAATGGCTGCATAAAGGATGTATCAAGATGTTAACTCTTGGATATCTATCATTATTTAAGTAGAGGTAATCCACTGGCCTAATTTCATTTAGGGTTTCTAATAAAATTTGATTAAAATTGACAATTTAATGGGTGTTGAACAATAGGTATTTCATATGTGATGATGATAGGGGTGTGTTGCGTGCCCTTCAAGTGTGGTTGGTAGAGGATTCAGGGTGATGATGATGCTTGCTGAGGGTTTCCAGCATTTGGACATCACTTACCTTATTGATTAATTAATTATAAAATATTATAATTAACTTTTTATGCTTCTTGATGTGATTTAGGTTCCTAGGAGTGAGGCAGAGGCTCAATGGGGCTTAGAAGGGGCATATGCAGGTATAATGAGGGTTCTACAGAGCTTGGCATGGGCGGTAACTCTATGGTTGAGGTAGGTGGTCCCTATAATACAAAATTTCATGCATGTGAATGGATTTAGGTAGATGAATAGGATTTAGGGACTTATTGGGTAAATGAGACAGGATTTCATTTGGCTTCATATGCTAGGGTTGAGGACTCTTTAGAACTTGGGATAGTTGAGGTCACCTGAAGAATATGTTTCCAATGTAATATAATTACATTGATATAGTTCAGGGTCTTTAGAAGGTCATGGGGTTCATAATTTGATGTTGGTAGCCTAATATGGCTTCCCTAGGTCTAATTAACCAGGTTGAGATGGATTAGGCCCTATGATGATGATTGATATGGTGATCCATATCATGTAATATAAGAAAAAACCCTTGAGGGTGGAGTCAACACTTGGTGAGAAATATGAGTAAGACATTTCCTTAGGGATTGGAAGAGCTGTGATAGGAGGTTTTACTAAGGGTGTTATATGGGACATCTCCTTTAGGGCATGTGAGATGGGACTCTGGAGAAGGTTGTGGGAGTTTCTCAAGGAGTTAGAATCAGGTTTACAAGGTGGTTTTGAGTGGGTTGTCTTGGGATGTTCCCCAAGTAATGGGATTAGGAGTGATGGGGGATTGAAATGAGGATATACCAGACCTTGGGTTCTGGGTCGAAGGAACCTATGGGTTGTGATGTCACCATTGGGTGATGAGCATGAGACAATATCAGTGAAGTGGGACTAAGATGATTATAGAAGACCCAATTAACACCCTAAGGGTGTGAATTATTCATGATAAGGGACTAGGACCTAAGTGAGTAGAACCATGGGATCAGCTGGTGAACCGGTGAGATGGCCTGTGACCTTGGGTGATGTTGTGGGTACTAATAGACCTTTCCTCAGGGAGGATTGGGTTGGTGTGTTTGAGGTGGAATCCCCAAAGTCTAAAGGGATGGGTTTTTGTGTTTATTGTTCCATGTTTATTTGGATATTTGGTTTATTACCTTTACATACATGTCTTGGGTAGGTGTGATGAGCGTGCCTCATTTTTTGGGTATTGGGTCAATGTATGACCATTCCCAAACACTCGAGTATTAGGAAGAGGACCTTGAAAGATGTGGCTTGGGTTAGCATGCACTTGTTAGCCATTTCTATGAGAGGATTTGGTAAAAAATTTCCCTGGGGGCTGGGTCTTGGGATGATGTGATGAGAGTAATGGACCTCCCTTAAGTGAGAAGGGAAGGGTTGTGTCTTTTGGATGTATGATTGTGCCCATTGTCTGTAGGTAGTGGGTGGATGTTTTGGATGTTTAATTACTCTGATTATTTAGTTATGAGTTATAAATCAATGTTATGGTATGAGAAATGATGATAATAATCTATCATGGCACTGAAGTAGGTTGGATTAGGTGCCATGGTGTTCTGGTTAGTACATAAATACCTGATGCACAAGGAGTTGTGGTGGCCCGATTAGCACACAAAGTCCAAGGTTATTATATTGAATGTTTATTTTATTCCATGTATATACACATATATGATGGAGTGTACTATGTGAACTTGATGAGACCCTGATGAGGTGTATTTTTCACACTCTACATGGTCACCTAAATGCACTTTCAGACCATATGTCTTATTTTAGATTTAGTATAGGATATGTAGTGGATTAGGCTGGTGCTACTCGATGGGATGTATTTTGGTTTCATTTGTATTTCGGATTGTCCAAGTGGGCGATTAGTGTATATATTATTGTATGATTCTGTATGAGACATTTGATATAACATTATGTTTATTTGATTATACGTACTTTTATTATGTGATGTGGATGATTTAGTTATTCTTTACACTATTGTATAAATCTGATTTTAAGGAATAATATGGAATCTATATATATTAGGCCCCCACTAATTGTCAGTAGACTTTGTCATGTGGATAGGCATGCTTGAGGCCACGTGATGACCCCAGATCCAGGAACATTGAGTAGCACTAGGATAGGGCATTATTATTAAAATTTTTGACAGACATGGTTTATAATGATCCAATTACGTGACATGTTTTGAAAAGAATATATGGATAAAGAGAGTTTTATCTAGGAAAAAAGTTCTTATCCAAGATATTTATTAGAATATGAAGGAAATAGTTCCTACAACCTATCATTGTGATATTTTTAATTATAGTATTCTTTTTTGGATAATACCTCCAACACATATAATAACATATAATATATGGATATAATAGTTTATTTTTTGAATATTCCATTAATAGGAAATAAATTTTATCTTCTAAACACAAATGAGTTTGTGTATTATAACATGATATTCTAAAGATAATATACTTTCAAAGAGGCTATTGTGAGTATATTTAGACTTAGAAATGTTCAAGTACTATAAATAAAATATTATACTTATAAAAATATATATTGAATGTATATTTATATCATAGAGGAGTTCAAGATGTTTTGGAAAAATAATAATGTAAAGAGTTACATTAGTCACTAAAATATTTCAAGGAAAAATGTAAAAGGTTTTAAGAATGATGATAATAATGAACTTAGAAATATATTAATGTAGAAATCCAAAGTTATTATCATCAAAACATCAAAGGTTGTGAAATGGAGGATTTTGAATAACATGTTTGAAGAATTAAACATCAGGAATATGATTCCTAGGTCTTATGATTATTTAAACACACTTTATTCATATATGTTACCCATTAAAGATCTTAATAGGGTATTTTTATCAAAAAGTCAGATAAAAATGTGGTAAGATTTACATAGATATGAAATGAGTTTAAAAAACCCTAAAAGTGTAATAAATATATGGTTTATCTAGTGTTATATCATATGTGATATAAGTAGATGAGAATTTATGTTTAATTTTGTTAATATTTTTAAATGATATTAAAAATATGAAATGTATTATGTTATACAAAAGTAAGTTTTCACTTAATCATTCTTTTAAGCTGGCTATATATAATCATGAAGTGAAATGATAATTGACCTCTCAAAGTATGACTTTGAGTTATCCATAACCAGAGTTTTTCATGGAGTATTATAGTTTGGGATGAAATGTTAAGGTGAAAATGGGTAGTAATTTTTATAGAGGTTCCAAATATTCTTACAAGGCAAAAAAATTGTTTTTGTACTAGATGACCCCCAAAGTATACCCCATGGAGTTTCATAAACTATTTCTTTTGTGTACTAGGGACACATGTTTCTTATTTTAATTTCACCTTTCCTGAGGTTTTCATGATACCTAGCATGATAACCTTCATTATTTGATACCTTTCATATTAAAACCATGAGTCTTATCTAAATAGGGGTGGTTGGGTATGTTGCTGATTATGACATCGATTAAGGCTTAATCAATATGGGATTTTTCCTATTGTATAAAAATTATGACATTCAACCCCTTGATTAAGATAAACCAAAGGACTGTACGATTATGCCTAGATAAATCATTTGATGTAATTATCTATTGGGTAAGGGTATGTTATGCGCACATCCATTGGGGTGAATGACATGTGATGTATTCATCAAATTATTCAATATATAATTAGAAAATTGAGAATATATGAGAAGATATGTGAGATTGAAATAATTTCTGTTGTTTGTTTTACTTGAATTCTTATAAAAATATATCATATAAAAATGAATTCTTGTATATGATATTACTAGAGGATATATATATATAGATACATATGTTTAATAGAGGTCATGTCAGATCTCTTTGTAGCTTAAGTAGATTTGATGCTTTGATAAAGGCCACTCTTTGATCACATTTATGAATTTGGGAATTAATATTTTTTAATTATATAAAGTAACTTAGGGTCACACTTTATGTTTTAATTAACTGGTATTGAGTTTTTAAAAAATTGGAGAATTGTTCTAAAATATTTTAGAGTTTATCAAAAAGGAGTTTTGAAACGATATTCACAAAGTGTTTCATATAATGTGATACAATATGAATTTTTTGATAGATTTCCAAAATTATTTTAGAAGATATCAAAAATAAGTTTCAAATATGGTTTCATAAGTTATTTTATATAATACAAAATCAGGTGGAATAACACAAAGTCTATAAGTATTTGGTTTAAGTGAGCGATTGATATAGTTATTCCCTAAAGCTATATATATATGTGATATATTTTGGATCATATCATATGAGATGATGTGGGTATGTCATTTAGTATGAAATCCATAGTGAAAATAAATAGTTTATGCCTTGTAGGAATATCATTTCTTGTGATATAGTGATATCATATTACATATTCCAAAGGAAAACATAGTTCAAGACTTGACTATATCATAGGATTAAAGAATAATATTTTAGGATTAATCTTATGACATATGGTTGATATTGGTAGTTTAATGTTAAGTGTTAATGTTCTAATCTACCTTCCATGTAAAATTTCCATTAATTAAACATTTCATAATATAAAATGTATGGAAGAAATGGGTGCACTTTGATGTTAAGTGCATGATCTAAGGTTTATAAGCTATTTGTAACCGTAATCCATTTATTCATATATTATGAATGTATGAGTAAATTCATGTAAAGGCATGGGAATGTACCAAATACTATATAATGGAGAGAATAACCATGATAAAGGTGTAATATCCTTACACAAACTCAAACTACTTAATTTTCTTATTTCTCTCTTCCTTCTCCTTCCACTGCTTTTGAGAGATATTAGCATATTATAGATATGAGGAGAATCCCACCCAAGAATTGAGTGATTTAGTCAATATATAGATACACCATAGACATTGGAATTTTTTGTATTATCCTTAGGGATCTTCATGAACCAATATTATTGAAAGTCAAGTGAAATAACTATCATCTATATTTTTAGGCACACAATATTCTTCATTTAATTTATACATGGTTTTAGTTTCGAAAAGCATAGTGATATTAGAAATTTGAGGTTTCTATTGTATTTTTAAACATTAAATAAGTATTATTAGATCCTTATAAACCATTATTATACAATTTAATATATTTATATAGAAAAAATAACATTTTATCCTAACCAAACTAGTTTATACTATGGGGACTCTGCCTCTGTACCCCCAATCAAGATCAGTAATGGGTTGTAGTCTTGGGCTTCAACTTGATTCCTCTATTTCCACCACTATCCTTAATAAAATTTCTATAGTTTCATTGTGAACTTTTAAGGATAGATAACATAGGATTTGGTTCATTTCATCAATAGGGTGTCCTATGAAAAAAATCACTTTTGATGAAAAATCACCTTTGATGAAAAAATCAGGGCACTGATAAGAGATGCATTCAATAAAAGGAGTGGTGAACACCTTTGAAATAGGAAGGTAGTGGTGTAGAGGTCATGATTAAATAGAACCAAAAGTAAATCATTATCAATCACCACTATGAAATAAATAAAGAAACATCAAATAAAAATGATAATAAGGACTGACACAAATTATGGGAAGCTCAAAAATAAAAATGATATCAATGATAACACAACTTCAACAATTGGAACCATAAATAACGTTGAAACTAAAAAAAATAGAGATATGGAAATGAGGAAGCACCAAGAAATGTGAAACACTGATAAATGTGACACTACTATCTGATTAAGGAAGAATTTTCTACAACCACCAAATATATTATCGAGGGAAAAATCATCTTCATCAACCAACATTGGAAAATGGTTGAGAAGCAGTGAAAACAAAACCATGGGATAAAGGAAAAGATGGGGGGACGGTAAATTGGGAATATGTGAAGATATATGGTGAATATATTACTTTTGATGATGACCAAAGTGTAGATATTCCCAATTCCCATGTTCCTCTCCAGAGCACTCAATTTCTAATAGAGAGACCCCAAAAAAGATTCCCCATTATTGATTCTATAATTTGGTTATTATTTTTTAGTGTATATATATAGACACACACACACACATATATATATTTATATACACTTATAAATTATTTGTAAAATTTTATTTTAAGAGGACTTGAACTCAAAATAGTGCAATAAGTTTTATTTCCACAGGATCTGTGACACCCCCGTGTCACTATGGTGTGTATTTTATATTATTTTAATTTAATTTGAGAAAATTAAAAAACTTTTTAAATCTTGAGTTTATGTTTTTTATGGGTTGTGCACGGTTAGGATTAACCATATGAAAACTGCATCTGGGGGTCTGTCAGCAGGTCTGCTCCATTTGGCATGGTTGGAGAATGGTTTTCCCAATAATATGACATATAAGAGAAACCGTGCATGGTGTTTTTGGATATTCAGTGCCTTGTACACTATTGGAGGATATTTAGGTAAACCGTGCAACCTAATCATGTGTTCTACTGGTATTTTAAAATTTTGATTTTGATTTTTATATTTTTAATTTATTTTAATTTAAAACCCCTTAATTAAAACACCACCCTCACCCATCTTGTCCCTATTTGTGTGACACACCCCTAGGCCATCCTCCTCTCTCCTGCGATGCATCCCCATTGCATCCTCCTCTATTTGTGGTGTTTCCTCCAAGATCCATTGAGGATTTTAGTCAAATCATTAGGGTAAGGTCTCAACTTTTCCTTGATTCCCTTTTTATAATAATTTTTCTTCTCCATATCTCCTCATACATTCAGTCGAACCATAGTTTAAAAGGGTTTAACCTTATTTTTTTGATTCTTCCATTTTAGGGTATTCTATGGGTCTCTTGGGTTGGATTCAAGTGTGCTTTAACATCCCCTATTGAAGGAAAATTGTTTTGTACTATTTCGGCATGCCTGCATCCATTTGAGGTTGGTTTTATTCTTACCTTTTCTTTTGAACAAATTTTATTTATAGATCTGTACTTTTGAGTTTCTTTTATTTTTATAGTGTGCCTTAGAACTCCTTGGGGTGGATTCGAGCCATCATTATTTAAGGTGACTTGAACATGTATGTATACGTAAGCACGCACACATATATATATATACCCTCTTTATACATATTCCCTCTTGGTGAGGGGAATATGTACATTTTGTCAAAGGGTATATATATATCTGTATGTGTTTGAAGGAGAATATATATATAATCATAAAAGGGTGGATTTGACTAGCCATCATTAAAGGTGAGTTGCTTTTCGGTATGTGTTTCTTTCCCATCACAATCTATTATTTGCCTTTAACTGCTTAATGATTTTAAATGAATTATATTTTAAAACTATGACTCTATGTGTTCCCATGAGTGTCCAATTTTTTATAAATTTATTTTAAACCGTGGCATGGTATGTGAATACATTCTAGGTGTTTGTGAAAATGATCGATTTTTCTTTAAAGAATGATTTTGGTTTTTTTAAAGTGGTGGAGAGCACTAAATTTCTATTTTAATTTTTTATTGATTTAAAATTGATTTCAAACCAAGTGTGAGTGTTCATAAAGTTTTTTAAATGTTTAACATGGGTTGTGTGATTTTCAATGGGTGAGTTAACCTATGTGGTTTTTATAATTAAATCCCATGTGGCTTTGAATATTTTTAAAGGTGATTTAAAATGGGGAAGAGTGAGTTTTCATTTGAGTTTAAAATATGTTTCGATAAAATAGATTGGTATCCCAAGAATGTTTTGTTTTAAATAAGTTCCCCATTTGGAATTTTATGAAAATGAGTTTTCATAAATGATGTGATAACCTCTTGATCTCCTTTGCGATTTTTATAACCCTTAGTGGAATGTGATCCCATGCAGGGATATTTAATTTGATGCATCATATATGATACTTGTATTTTTTTATTATGGGTATCTTTGTTTTTGAGGGTGTAGGGAGGTGAGACATGAGTTATTTTTAATGTTTTACATATAATACATGCAATTGATTGATTTTTCTCACCTCTATTTTGACTGTTCATGGGAACCCGGGTATCCAAGTGGGAGTCTAGGATTATTATACACTAGAGATTTTCACACTACTAGTTCCCCCTCTATCATGAAATAGGGATAGATGTGTGTTGACGCTCCTTTTCGTCACAGAGTCCAAAGGAATGTAAAGGGAAATACCTTGAAACCAAATTGATTCATCCTTTGAAGAAAACATAAAAAATCAACAAAGGAATGAAAAAGAAGTCAAAGGACCTTGGGTCACGCAAGTTCCCTTACTGTCGTGCAAGTACACTTGTGCGCCTCATAATGGCCGTGCAAGTGACTTGCGTACCCTCTTTGAAAACCGCCCGGGGTCTTCTCTAGTCTATAAATACCCCCGATGGGCCCCCCATTTGAAGAAGATTTTTTCCAGAATTCACATACAGAGATCTGAACTCCCAAGTATCTTCTTCAGGTCTTCTGAACACTTCTAAGGTAATTCTTTACCTATAATGGAAGGTCTAAACAAGAGGAGTAAGGTCTAAGTGTTAGAATTCACTAACACTTGTGCGCCTAAGTGTTTTACCCTTAATGGAAATAGACACACTTGCGCACCAACCTACATCTTCACCAGAGCTTGCGCACCATCTTCTAGAAAGCCTCTAGGGATAATACCAAGGGTTTGAGCCAAGGCTCGCCCAAGTATTACCCTAAGGGCTGAAAATCGCGCAAGTACCCATGTGTTGTGCAGGTATACCTGCACGACCAGGACTTTCACACCCACGCAGTACCTGTGCGCCTTCCAGGACTTGTGCGCCCTTCTATTTTTTGGGTGCCCTTCTTGCCCATTTAACCCCTCTTATGCCATTCCACCTTTCCTATTCAAGATTCAGTCTTCAAGACACTCTTCAAATCCATTTATGACATGTTTTCTTGATTTACTTCCTTATCTGAAAGGAATTCCGTGAAACATCTCTCAAAACATAGTGATTTACACATCTTTATTTCACTAAAATTAGAGATTTCATCCATTCAACCTCATCCTTTAAGATGAGAGAACCCTATTACTGGGCATCCTCCTTAGGATTAAGCCCCAAGTCCTCATTAATTTGGGATTCTTTTTCAAGAGTAAGCCCCAGTCATAATTCCTTTAACCTGGGATTCCTTTTTAGGAGTAATCCCCAGTCCAAATTCTCAAATATGGGCATCCTCCTTAGGAGTAAGCCCCAAGTAATCATTAATCTGGGCTTCTTTTTCAGAAGTAAGCCCCAGTCATAATTCCTTTAACCTGGGCTTCCTTTTCAGGAGTAATCCCTAGTCCAGATTCTCAAATATGGGCATCCTCCTTAGGAGTAAGCCCCAAGTCCTCATTAATCTGGGATTCTTTTTTAGGAGTAAGCCCCAGTCATAATTTCCATTAATATGGGCCTCCTTTTCAGGAGTAAGCCCCAGTTTCAAATCCTATTAATTGGGCATCCTCCTCAGGAGTAAGCCCCAACCATAATTCCTTTAACCCATGCTCCCTTTTCAGGAATAAAACCCAGTCTTAAAGTTCCCAAATATGGGTATCCTCGTTAGGAGTAAGCCCCAAGTCCCTTAATTTTTCAAAACCCTTAACCTGGGCCTTCTTCTCAGGAGTAAGCCCCAGTTTTAATTTCTCTTAACCAGTCTTAATTTCCTTTTGATCTGGTCTTCCTTCTCAGGAGTAAAACTCAATCATAAGTCCCCTCTTAACTTGGGCATCTTTTTTAGGAGTAATCCCCAAGATTAGAGTATCCAAATCTCCATGAAACACATATACCTTTATGGAACCTGTTCTTGTATTTCTTACTTGAAGTAAATCTTAATCCTCATCTATTTTGGGCAGTCATACACACATAATCCCCACATCATTGCATCTTTCGTGGCACAATTGTCTGGTTTCACCAATACCTCTTGTTTCTCACACCGAGCATGAATCACGTGAGCTTAGAGTGTAAAAGTAATCATGCCATATTTCTTTGAGTGATCAATTATGCATAAAGATCATACTCCCTTACTCAAACTACGTGGGTTCTGATTCCTTTTCGAAAACAAAGGATACGTAGGTAGCCCATCTGTGGGTATGATCCCAAATTTGAAATAATCCATGTCCTTATAAATGACAATAAACTTCAAGTACCCCACTGAGTGGCTTTAAAACTAGTATGGTCATCATAATGACCAAGAGACTTTTATGTATCAAAGGATACCATTGACTAAGAATCTCAAACAAATACAGATGATTCTCTATCGATGAAGAACCTCGAATACATATAAAAGATTCTCTAAATTTCCTAAATATCAATCATTGATTGTCAGATCTAAAGGAAAGATCATTTTATACTTGGAAATGTAATAAGGATTCACGAACATAACTTAAATCTATAAAAAGAGTCCCAGAGTAGACAATAATTCCCCTAAAAAGGGTGTGATGAGTCCGACCTCCCATCCTCTCGACCAATGCAAATTCCTAAGCCTCATCAGTCCACAACTAATGAGCGCCTACCTTTGGAAAGTAGGTTCAAATGGATATGGAATCATTGGATGTTTCTGGTTCTACAAACAACCCCGTTAGAAACCGCTTGGAATGTTTGAATCTTAAATCAATGAGATCATCCCCCATTCTAGAGGGAAACAAAAAATGGTAAACCCTACATAAATCCTTAACCAAGTTAAAATGAAAGTTTACCTACTTGTTAGGCCCCTATTTAAAACTCAATGAGAGGGCCAAAAAGACTATCAATAACATATGTGTTCATCCAAAAGATGTAGTGGCCGAACTTATCTTGATTATGTCTGTTATATCAAATAGGAACTCTTTTCCAAGATCTTCTGCATTTCCAAAATGAATTCTCTTAAGTTCGCACCTGTGAATACGTCTGCTGTGAAAACCTCTGCTGTGAATGCCACTACTGCTACTCCTGCTGGATCGTTGTCCGCTCTGAGGACGACATCACCTACTCAGCGTCTTCAATGCTGGGTATCAAACGCGCTGGTTAAGGAGTACCGTCAACACGGTACCATTCCAAATCTGGAGGCTGCCCGACAAGACCTCCAAGTGAACAACTCACACCGGTCGTCCGAACAATGATGACCAGTGATCAAGAAGTAGGCGGTGCTAACCACCGTCTCCAACTGTTTTGGGTCATTATCCCCAGAACGCATTCACCATTCACTCCCATATTCTAAGGAGGTGAATGAGCAGACCCCTCAGGGCCTTAATGTAAAGAAACAAGAGTTCTTCCCAAGGGCTCCTATCAACAATCGCCGCCAGACTCGTGTGGAAGTGCGCCCTCAAAATGATGAGGGTATCGTCTCCAGGCGTTCGGATTAGGTTCCTCAAACCTGAGCAGGCAAGACGAAGCACTAGAGGTGACAACCGGTTAATAGTGAGCAGGTTCTTATATCTTCCATTTCTGGAGATGTCCACAAACCTAACTTGGTGGCAAGCAACAAGAGGGAACATACACCCATCCATTTTAATTCCGCTATCCAGCAGACTCGTCTGGTAGCAGCACGCTAATCCCACCAGGAAATTCCGGCGGAGTACTATAGGTAGGAGCATACACCTGTTTATACGTCATCAGCTAGTCAACAGGCTCGTCTAACTACACATGATGGATCTTGTCAACCACGTTTGGAGAAGTACAATCAACAGGCACATACACCTGCTAGTACTGATCAAACCTACCAACAATCTCGTTTGGTAGCACCAAGAGAAGTCAGTCGGAAAGTTCCGACGATAAACATGAGGCATACTCAATTATCTGCCCCCACACTTGAGTACTGTCAGGATTCACTGATAGGAAAAGGAGGACAGGAGCAAGAACACACACCTACTCCAAGAACGAAATGGACGTATATCCCTGTTCCAGAAGCTGAAGTCACCAAGCACATTCTGTCAATGGTGAAAGAGAAAAAGCAAATCCCTGCTCATATTTTGGATGCTTGCCAGGATATTATAATAGCTTCAGCAGCATCATAGGGAAAGAAATGCAAATCTATCCCTACCAGTGGAGTGACACATCAACAGTTCACTCAGGAGAAGATATACATTTCTGTTCCAGTCCAAGAGGGTTGTGGGGCTTACTCCACCATATCATATGGACAACCAAGTCAGGCACACACACCTGATTTGAGTGGAGATCGTCAATCTAACCTGGACATCTCTTCTGATCAGGTACATACACCTTCTCAGAGTAGCCACTTTTGTCAACAAGTGGTTTCCAAGGCGAGTAAGAAGGCGTCTAAGAAGAAGACCCACCCAACATAGTCAAGAAATCAAGAGCCAATCTGTAACAAGGCCTTGCTCGATGCTGGAGTTCTTGAATCCCTTAGACAGTTATCTGTTGGAATCCAAGATTCTACTCCCTCATTTACCAATAGTGGGGACATTAATTCCGAAGGTCTTCAGAAGAAACTTCCTCATGAAGGATTTCTTTATGATAGTTCGGTCAATCTTGAAGTTTCATCTTCAGATGAGAGCTACAATAACCCTCTGTGTGGCCAGAAGACCAAGGATCAAGAGATACCGTCTTTTGCTGTAACCCACTGTGGTGGTCCTCCCCATGATGATGAATTTCACTGCGAAATTCCTCTCCGCAGTAGTGATGCACATTTCCTGGAATATGATCCAGTGGACAATGTAGTGCCAAGAAAGCCCTCTTATCTTGAGGCACTTAAAAATGCGAAACCAGTCATGTCTGATGCTTCATCGCTAGCAAGTGAAATACTTTCTCAATCAGAAGATAGCCCGGGGTGTAGGTCATTATCCGAACCAACCCCAGGTCATTTATCTTCTAGTTTGATCAATGAATTCTCTAACAATTTTGTTGAATCCAATGAAGCAACAAGGAAGCACCAGCTCTGGTCAAAATAGGTAGAAGAATATTCATTGAATGATAAAGAGGAAATGCTGAACATGAGAAAACAACTAGTGAAAGGTGAAGTGCCAATCATGTTTTGGCCTTTGGCTGACTCTCAGTATGAAATTCCAGAGATGTTTATGGAAGATGAGATTCATGATATTCTTCTCAACATATGGAAAACTCTTTGTCAGTTGAAAAATAAAGTATTATCTTGTGATGAATATGAAAATCATGTTAAGATAATAGAAGGGTTACAACGCCAAATTGACTTGGCATCTCTATCAGTCTCTCAATATCCGAAGGCTAAAAAGTAGCAGAGAGCCCTTCAGCGTTCATGCCTTGGCGCACTAAGAAAATTGCACCAGTTAATTTCCAATTCCCCATCTGGTATTCATGTCAGAGGATGGGGTGTTCATGGAGCACTAAATTTCACTGTGTTCTCCACTCAACAAAGCCCGCCGAAAATGGTTTCATGCAATGTTATTGCCCATGTCTGGCCAAAGTCAATGGGTTTTGTTTGTAATCAAAAGCTTTCCCAAGAACAGGCTTCAACTAGTTCCTCTCAAAATCAAGAATACAGAGAACAAGTTGTTGAATTACTCCTGCATCAAGCGAATGAGAATATTGAATAGGCCTCTTGTATGGAGAAAGCACATCATCAAGTGACAAAAGTGTCATAAATCATCCAACGGTCTTTTGAACTGGGTGATAAAAGTGGATGTTGATTGATGCATCCAGCTAATTTCCAGACCAAGGTCCGCAAGATCAGGAGAGCTTTTAAGAAAGTATCAAACATATCATGTTAAGAGCCACCCCAGCTTGCTAGACTGGGGACTCTTTTAAACCAACCCTCGAAATCAACAAATAGGATTCGAAGAGTTGAGAAAAGACAGCAGGAACAGCCCCAGTCCACCAGACTAGGGACTTTTTCAAATCCTCAATCCCTCCCTCAAAGAAAATCGGTCTTCTCTTGATTGGGGAAGAAGCCACAAGAGGAACAAAGAGCCAAATTATCAGGAGATTCTCTCCAAATTACGGTTCGCCAAGAAGTTCCTGAGGGATCGAATCAACAAAAGGCAATGTCTCATCAAAGACATGGAAGAAGACAATATCGCAGGAATGCCGAAAGGAGGGATGAAATGCATTATGCATCAATCAATGTCATTAATGTCGTTGTTGCTGATCCACTAGATGAGGCTCATTCAGAGGGATCATATGAAGAGGTTCCTGCTCAAGAATTTGTATGCACAAACACAAATAAAGGAGGTGTGCGTACACAAAATCAAAGGATTACTTAGAACCTAGGTAATACTTCAAGTAACCCACTTCCCCCTCTCCAAAAGGGATCAAATAAGGGGAAGGGAAAGAATCAGGTTACATATCCTTCCTCTGGAGAAGGCTAATCACTCTCACTAGAGCAAAGATTTGCAAAAAAAGAGGAAGAAATGAAGGAATTGAGGAGGATGAATGCAGAACTACTTCAGGGTAGTCTTCCTCCTAAACGTGATGGAGTCAATCAGCCGAGGGAGTTTGTTGTAGCTACTGAGATGGATCAAGAATATCCTCCTTTATCATTACACCCTCACAGGTCTAATCCTACGAGTCAAGTGCAACAAAAATTGGCAGTGCTGCGATCAGTTGCAGTACCAGATGCCATACCTATCCAAGCTCCAGTCAGTGCACCTGTTCAGATTCAATCTCAACCGGATGTTTCTCAAAATTTAATAACTACTATTGAGTCATTAACAGCTCGGTTGGAATCTATGGAGGGAAAACGTGCACAGGTTCAACCAGAAAAGAGAGCTTACCCTGAATGGGTTGATGCAATCCCTCCTCCATCAAGTTTTGGGAAACCTGTATTCCCTATTTTCAATGGATCAGGCGACCCTGAACAGCATTTGACACATTACGTGTCTTGTTGCGATCCTATGATGGGAACTCCAGAACAACAAGAAACAGTGAAAATCAGATGCTTCGTGCGGACCTTGAAAGGACCAGCCTTTGTCTGGTATACAATCTTGAAATCCTGGTCAATTACTAGATGTGAAGATCTCTATCAACGATTTCTTCTTCAATTAAGCCCAACTTTTCCAAAGATAACATTTTTTGATCTTACAAACTCTAAGAAAAAGGAGAATGAAAGGATCTCAGATTTCATTGCTCGCTAGAAGGGATTAACATATTCCCTAAGCATAGCACTCTCTCAGGAAGAATTGTTGCCAATCTGTGTAGAAAATTTGCATGATGAGTTGTGCACACCACTGATCCTTGTGAAATACACAAGAGGGTTTCGAGACCTTACTTCAATCGCTCAGCAGATTGAAGATTCCCTTATAAAGACTAAGGATAAAGCTCATGTAATTCTATCAGCTCTAGGAAGGAGAATGGGTAAAGTAGAGACTGCTACAGTTATGCTTAAACAAGCACCTATACCTGCTTCTACCTCAAAACCTTCATCTTCTCGAAGTGCTCCACCTCCTGAGCATCAACAACAGAGGCCGTTTCGTCAAGACGATCAAAGATATCAAAGACGGAAACGGTTTGATGAGTTGAAGAGTAAATTTTATTCTTTCTGAAATGAACAAGTTCCTGGTTACTTCATTTCGGCCCTAGAGAATAATTTGGTTTAGCTGACGAGGCCCAAGAGGCCAAACAAGGAAGGAGATGAAGACCATCCCAATTATTGCCCATTTCATCAAATGTTGGGGCATCCCATCCAGGAGTTTTTTTCCTTCAAAGACCTTCTGCGAAAGATGGTCAACTCGGGACAAGTCAAACTAAAATGCTCTTCAGCCCAGGTCGCATGTGTTACTACTATAGTTCCAGAAGAAGAAGGCAAATGGTAAGAAGTTAAAAGCAAAAATTCACATAAATATGATGATTGGATGGTCAGGAAAACGATCAACCGAACTCATGCCATTTTGCGAACGCAATTGAAGAAACCAATTGTGTCTTCTGATATGGATGCCACAACAAAATCATCTTCAGAAGGAAAATCCTAAAAAGGGCGGCATAATTCTAAGAAAGAAGAACAATAAGAAGAAGATGAGTATGCGTCAAAGCCTAAGCTATCTTTGACTCTGGAATATTTCATGCCATCTACTTTGAAGCCACGAGAACCGCCCCACCAAATGGCACAACCTAAATTGGCTAGTTAGGTAGAGTCTTCATCGGATGAAGAGTCAATCTTTGGTTCTGTTAATATGATTCACTTAACAGATCCTTATGCCAGTGGCTGTTTTGATTTTGATGAGCCAAAATTCCCTATATCAAATAGAGGAATCAGAGGGAGTTCCAGGGGTCTGAGATACAGAGGAAGACATGGATATCCCAGAAGCCACTATTCCAATTCTACCCCTGCTAGAACTGTGTACGCAGCAGAAACTCATGGTAGAGCCCTTCAGCGAGCTCAGCAAGAACAAGAAAGTTCTTCTACCAATAGAAAATTCAGTCCTGACACAATTATTTTGGAGGATCGGTTGGGGGTTCCATCTTCATCCTCTCAACAAGTAAATAGACCTAATCGGTCTGATCTTCCAAGGCCATGAATATTGCCAACTCCTGTCCTGATACAAGATGTATCAACCTCCAAAGCATCAACTTCCAAGTCACTTACTAAACCACAAGTTCCTATTGGGAAACACAGACCTCTGGATCAAAATTATGATATATTGAAACACCTGGCCCAAGTACCAGCCAATTTATCAATTCTGGATGCTTTGAATCTATCAAAACATCGTCGGGAGGCACTCATCGAGGCTTTGTCAAGTCCTCAGGAGTTTGAAACTGAAATTGCTGCAGATGAAGTCTATCACGTAGATAATAATCCTGCGGAATGCCATGTAGTGATATATTTCATAGATGAAGATGAAGATGATGTCGTGCATGGAAATATTAGACCTTTGTACTTATCTAGAAAGGTCAATGGAGTAGACATCCGAAGAGCTTTCATTGATAATGGTTCAGGAGTCAACCTCATCCCCATTCGTACACTTAGTCGATTGGGCCTCAAGGAATCTAATTTATTTCCTTCTACTATGATGTTACAAGGATATGATAAAAATGAACAAGAACCACTGGGATAGATTACACTCAGAACTCAGTTTGGAGATATTGTATCCAATTCAGATTTCATGGTTGTTGATCAAGACTCAGCCTTCAACATCTTGCTTGGAAGACCCTGGCTACATCAACATTCTAATATCACTTTATCTTACCATCAATGTCTCAAGTATTGTTTCGATGGTCAAGTTGGGACATTGCATGGTGATAAGGCCCCATTCAAGACATGTGAGTCTCAATACATTGAGGCAGAATTCTATCACATGAAGGGAAAGGAGAAATCCACAACTAGGGAGATTACCAAAGTTAATGCTCCATATGGTTTGGAAAATATTCCAGTAAATCCATTTGCGAATGTGAGTACAGATTATGTGTTTCCTATCAGTCAAATTGACAGGATAGACCCAAATCAAAATACTCTTATAGAAAGATCCATAATGTCAATTACGGCAATCGAGCCAGACAACATGGGAGAAATTGGTGATCCTCGAGGCAATGATGAAAGCTCAAATGGAGATGTCTTCATTTCATCTGCTGAAATCCAGCAAGTCTATACTTCGCCAACTAGGCCAAAAGAAGTGATAGCGACGTCAGAAGTGAACAATGATGTCGATTCTCAATCCATCATATCCTCTTATTACCCAAGGAAGACCCTTCATCATCAATTGGGTTGGAAATGGAAGCCTCTTCTTCAAGATGTTCAAGTTTTAACATCTCTTCTGATCATGGAAATTTTTCTTCATAATCTACTATGCAAGTATAAATGGAAGAAATAACACATGTTGAAGAAGAAGAGGAAGATCTTAGGGATGCTCCTCCAGCATTTGAAGAAGATATCTCTACCACCGTGGATGAACTCAGAGAAATAAATCTGGGTACAAAAGAAGATCCACGCCCCACTTTAATCAGTGCGGCCATGACTCTTGAAGAGCAAGAGATGTATATTTCCTTTCTAAAGAAAAATAGAGATATATTTTCTTGGAACTATATAGAGATTCTAGGGCTTGATCCTGATGTTGCCACTAATCATTTGGGTTTACCACAAGAACATCGAGGATTTAAGCAAGCCGTGAGAAGAACACACCTAAATTATGCTTCCAAAATTGAAGCTGAAGTGGATAAGCTTATCAAAGATAACTTTGTCAGAGAAGTTAAATATCCCAAGTAGTTAGCTAATATTTTCCCTGTGAAGAAGAAGAACGAACAAATTAGAGTTTTCATCGATTTCAGAGATCTTAATCGGCATTTTCCTAAGGATGATTTTCCATTTCCGATTACAGAACTTTTAATCGATGCAACAGCTGGCTATGAAGCACTTTCCTTCATGGATGGATATTCCAGATATAATCAAATCTGAATGGCTCCATAAGATGAGGAATCCATAACCTTTAGGACCCCTCAGGGTGTGTTTTTCTATTGGGTAATGCCCGTTGGCTTAAAAAATGAAGGCACAACATATCAGCGTGCAATGCATCGCATATTCAAGACCTTTTTAAGGAAGTTTGTTGAATATTATGTGGATGATTTGGTGGTCAAATCCAAACAACTTTTTAATCACTTGGATGATTTTGAAGTCATATTCTGCAAGCTTCGACAACATAATTTGAAGATGAACCCCTTAAAATGTGCTTTTGGGGTAACCTCGGGAAAATTTCTTGGCTTTTTTGTATGCCATCATGGTATTGAAGTCGATCCTGAGAAGGCCAAGTCAATCCTTGGTATGTCACCTCCTCGAAATTTGAAAGAATTAAGAGGACTTCAAGGACACTTAGCCTATATTCGGCGTTTCATCTCCAATTTGGAAGGAAAAAGTTTACCCTTCACTAAATTGATGAAGAAGGGAGTCACTTACCAGTGGACTGAAGAATGTCAAGAAGCATTCGATATTCTGAAGAAATACCTCTTGAGCCCACCGGTACTTATGACACCTGTTGAAGGAAGGCCACTTATCCTTTATGTGACAGCCTTAGAGCGATCATTGGGTGCCTTTCTTGCTCAGAAGAATGATGCTAGTAATGAAAACAACCTTTACTATCTCAGTCGGACTATGCTTGCAGCAGAAACCCGGTATTCAAATATTGAGAAGTGCTGCCTGGAATTAATCTTTGCAGTTTAGAAATTGAGACACTACCTGCAACATCACGAGGTCCAATTGTTATCTCGCAATAACCCGCTCAAATTCATCCTTAGTCATCCAATGCTTACAGGACGTCTGGCATGATGGGAAGTTATTTTTAGCAATTCGATATTCAGTATGTGTCTCAAAAGGAAATAAAGGGCCAAGATCTGGCTGATTTCCTTGATGAACATCCTTCAGTGGAAGACACATCTTCAAATATTGAACTCCCTGATGAGGAAGTCTTCTCTATTCAGGATAGTCCTCATGTATGGGAAATGTATTTTGATGGTGCTTCCAGAAGTCCAACAGGGAAGAAAATGGAAGATCCTAAATTCAACAAGGTTGGATTAGGAGTTATTCTTATTTCCCCAGAAAAGGCAGAGTTACCTTATTTCTTCTTATTGTGGGAAGGTGGTACCAATAATGAAGTAGAATACCAAGCTCCCATTGCAGGCTTGGAGTTTTCACTTCAAGCACAAGTGAATCACTTAAGGGTGAAAGGTGATTCAGACCTGGTAATCAAACAAGTCAATGGGGATTATGAAATCAGAAAAGAAGAATTGATCCCTTTTTATGATTACATCAGAGATTTAATGGAGGAATTTTCTAGGGAACCGACATTTTCTTATGTACCGTGATCACAAAATGCTCAAGATGATGCACTGGCTAATATAGCCACAGTTCTGATAGATCCAAATCGGGACAAAACAACCATCAGTATTGCCCACCGTCATACAATTTCACATTATGTTCGAACCAGAACAGAGGAGATCAATGAAATTAGTCCCATTCCTGAACCGTATGGTCATACTATAGGATGGATGAAACCTATCAGGGAATACCTTCAAAATGGAAAACTTCTACCTGATAGATCTGGTAAAGAACAAATCCGGCGATGTGTGGTCAATTTTACTCTTTATGATAGTCCATATCACCTAGAGAAAATTATCTACAAGTGTGGTTTCGATGGAGTTCTCTTCAGATGCATTGATGGTGAAGAGACAATGTCTGTCATGAAAGAAGTGCATGCAAGAGTCTGTGGTGCCCCCCAATCTGGACATAGACCATCTGATTAGATTCGAAGGCTTGGGTACTTTTGGCCTTCAATGATACAAGATTGTGTTGATGTCACAAAGAAGTGTCATTCATGCCAAGTATATGACAATTTCATTCATCAACCTCCATAGTTTCTTCATACAACTAAATACTCGTGGCCATTTTCCACTTGGGGAATGGATGTGATGGGACCTTACCCTTCAGCTACGGCCAAGCAGTTTCAGTATATTATTACTTCTACTGACTTCTTTTCCAAATGGGAAGAGGCAATAACTCTGAATGAATTTAGTTATAAAATAATTGTTAGCTTTATCAAGTCTAACATCATTACCAGATTTGGTGTCCCTCATACCATATTGACGTACAATGGCACCAACTTCTGTTCATCTGAGATGAAGAAGTTGTATCAAGAATACAACATCAAATCCAATCATTCATCTCAGTATCATGCAGAGGCCAATGGCCAGATAGAAGAATTTAACAAGACTCTTTCAAATATACTACAAAAGATGGTGGATAAAGATAAGAAATCATGGCCTAATAAAATATTTCATTCTTTATGGGATTATCGGACCACCACCCGCACTGCAACGCGGTTAACTCCATATTCATTGGTATATGGAACGGAAGTAGTCTTGACCATTGAAATTAAATTTCCTTCACTCAGAGTAGCCATTTGTGATAAGTCATCTATAGATGAGCAATCTCAAAAGTGATTTGATGAATTGGAACGGTTAGATGAGAAAAGATTTTACACACTGCACCACTTGGAAGTTTATCAGAATCGAATAGCACGAGCTTTCAATAAAAAATTCCGTCTTCATTCATTCATTCAGGGAGAACTGGTATTAGTTCTCAGAACTCCATTGATACCAGGAAAGAAGCCTCCCAAGCTTGAACCAAAGTGGGAAGGACCTTATTCAATACATAAGGTCTACTCCAATGAAGCATATTTATTAATCTCGATGGATGGAGAACTCATCACTACTCCAACCAATGCCAGATTTCTGAAGAAGTATTTTGTATAAACACAAAATATATCATCATTGGTCTGGTATGACCTTAAAATACACCACCTTCCTGCATGACATTAAAACCACTCATCACATCCAGCAAGACGTTAAACTACATAACCAACGGTCCATGCATATGACCTTAAACTATTCACATTTTTGTCCAACATGACGTTAAACTGTGAAAAAGTTCCCTAATTCGTCCAACATGACATTACACCGTGTCCCCTTCATTGTCCTTGATATATGAAGTTAAACTATATAGAAATGGTCCATGCATACGACCTTAAACTATTTGCATGTCCCTTACGTCCAACACGATGTTAAACTGCACCATCTAGAGTCCATGCATATGACTTAAAACTATTTTCATTTCTTACGTCCTACATGACATTAAATTGTGACGTCCTAACTACATGATGCTAAACTGTATAGAAAGTCCTTTAATATGTCCTACATGACATTAAACTATGCATCATTAAGGTTGTTGTTACCTCTTGTTTCTCATACCGAGTATGAATCACGTGATCTTAGAGAAAAGTTCAACCAAACACTCTTTCTGGGCTACTAACCATGTGTAAGTCCCAACACTTTTTTTAGATCGTTGTCCCCAAGAACAACTTGATCACTAATTCATTCTTTAATTGAACTACGCGGACTTTGATCCTTGCCTTCTTGGATGGGTATGTAGGCAACCTCCCAAGGTTCAATCCCAAAACCAATCTATTCACATCGGTTAACCTCTATCTCATACGATGTTGATTTGTGAAACCGCCCCCAGAATCAATATCTTTACATTGGTTCACCTTCGTCCTTTCTATACGATGTGAAACTGTACAATAATTTTTTCCTGTATGAAAATAAACTATAATATTCTTTGATAACCTCACCTGATAGGGAATCATTATTTACATTGATTTTCAATCATGTTTCATTTCAAAGACTACGTGCATATATGGAAATACCCGAACCTTTTATCTTGGGTTAAACCATCATTTCACTAAGGTCCCCTTTCACCCTTCACATGTACGAACCAAATTTGTACAGAGGGTATTTCTAGATCTACGTGGGCTTGATTCCCATCCTTATGGGATACGTAGGAACATTCGAGTGTCCCTCGAATCTAGCCCCAAGTCTTTGGGCCTAACCCCAAATTCCACTTTCAGTCCCTTGGCTGAAAAGTCCCCATGAAAACACACATTGTGTATTTCTTATAATGGTCCAAGATCTATGACCCTAAACTAAGATCTCCTATACTTTCATCCCGCATGACGTTAAATTGTAGTTCAAGAACTACGTATGACTTTATTCCCATACTTACAGGATACACAGTGAAGTCCAACATTTCAATTCAGGACCCAGCCACAACATGATTATGTTTAGCATTGATCTGTGTATTTCTGCATACATTTGGACAATAAACATCTTTATGTGTCATAATCCTAACCTTAAATATTTTCATATCTTCATAACCCTTTTCTTAACTTCTAATCACAAAAAGCCTGAAATTCTGAGAGTTCTTTTTCCTGACCATGTAGCACATGCCCTTAGGTGGCCTTGCATAAACAGTATACATAACAGACCTATCAGCCAAAAGATTCTATTATTTGACTATGCAGCCAATTCCCTTAGGTGTCCATGCATAATTCAACCCCCTAATGGGTTTCTTAAATAGTGGTAATTTCATTCTTAGGAGGAAAACCTCTTTTTTCCTTATTTGTCTTAATGATAATATATAGGGATCCGAAATAATAGCCATCCTTAACATATTTGTCCCATATCCTTTTTCATGATCTGAAAGTATTCAAGTCTATGGATTATATTCTCCTTCCCTACGTTTGGGTCAGATATTCGTAGGAGTGATATCCATCTAGTTCATCTATAATCTTGTTTGGAAATATCTTCTCCATATTCAAGTACCTTTTTCCATATAGCAAACTCTATACTTTAAAAAATTTGAATCTCCATAAACTTTCACTGATTTTTTAGCACTATGAAAGTAAATTTCTGAGAGTTCTTTTGCCTAACTATGCAGTACGTGCCCTTAGGCAGCCTTGCATAAGTAGTCTACATAACGGACCTGTCATCCAAAAGATGCTATTTATTTGACTATGCAGCCAATGCCCTTAAGTGGCCCTGCATAATTCAACCCCCTAATGGGTTTGTTAAATAATGGTAACTTTATTCTTGGGAATTACTTCATCTAATTCCTTTTAGCTCTTTTTCATATCATTCCTCAGATTCAAATATTCTTAAGTTACAGTTTACATATTTTCTCTCATACTTGAGTATAGAAATATGTTTTCAGATGAATTTTCAAGGAATTGAGTCAATTATAATTCATTCGGTCAAATCTATTTTGACCTAAAAAATTAGCCTTTTTATGTCCGACATGCATGACTTTAAACTGCCCACAAAAGACAAAGGAACTCTAAATAAAAGTCAAGTTCTAGCTCACTCAACATAAATTTTGTATGATTTAGGTAATATTGAGAAATTAAGAGATTCAAAGTTTGTAGGGTTATTTATATTAATCCTAGTAAAAATCAAACTATGCTTACTAGTCCCATTGGATTAGGTAAAATTTAAAGCAGGGAGAAAAAGATAATGTAGGTAAAAATTATTGAAGGAGAAAGTGTTTTTCATTGATGTACAAGAGTTAGAAGGACATTCACAGACTAGAGTCTCTTTTGTTTTTCAGGAATTACAAAAGACTTTCAACATAACTCTTCATTTGATTTACGGCATCCCGAGCTTCATCAGCAGCCACCTGGAATTCGTTCATTCAATTGGATACCATAAGAGATGCAGTGATACCATCTCTTCTTGGAACAATTGTAAAAGAATGTTCTTGAGTGCAGTTTGAGAGAATTTTCTGATGATCAAACAGTGACTTTGTTTCTGTCCAAGAGACTTGGAAGATGGATATATGAATTTGAGAATGAACCATTGGAAGTAAAGAGCCATTTGGAGAGATTACTCTTTTCAGATATTGTTCTAATACCATATTTTTCTTCTCTCCACCAACCGGTAGTGGAAAAAATTTCAGCCCATGGGTTTTCCATTTTCATATCTGCAAGGAAATGGAATGCATGAAAAATTTGAAAGTTCATGCCAATGTTGTTGCTCTTAATGCACAACATAACCGAAATAGAGGAGTAGTAGTGCAGATGCATCTCAGGAATATAGTTCTTTGCATCTGGAACATTGACTCCTTGCAGATGACCATGACCATACATGGGCAGATAGATGCTCTGTGGGAAGTTAAGATGATATTTCTTCAAGTACTTAGCCAAATCTCGAAGAGTACTGTCACATATATCATAGTAATCATGGCAAAGAATGTTCATTATTTCATTAATCCACTTGCTATCCAGTTCATCAACCATTCCAATTCTCTTGGGAGCCATTGGATCTATATAAAATCTGAGTAATTAACTCTTAAAGTAAGTTAATTTTTCATAAAATTTGTGAAGGAATTTGAAAAAAATGGCTAAGGCATTAAGGCACGCAAGTCTAATTTTGACGCGCATGTATGGATGTTCCGTGCAAGTTTTTGGCGCGCAAGTATCACCGCGCCAGTCCAAATACCTATATAGCAACGTGAAAGCAAAGAAACATTGGAAAACAGAGCAAATTGCACGACGAAGGTAACTTGCGCGGCGAGAGCTTGAAAGTGTGAAATCCGGATGCTTTGTATGGAAATGGGGCCGCATATTTATAGGCCAGGCCTCACCCTTGCGCGCCGATGCCTGCGTTCTCAACACTTGCGCGCCACCTTTCCTTTGGTTTTCTTCTTTTCCTCAGAGTCACATCCTCATTTCTTTCGGATCCAACTCTGAGGGGGGACTTTTGATGACACTCCTTTTCATCATAGAGTCCAAAGGAATGTAAAGGGAAATAACTTGAAACCAAATTGATTCATCCTTTGAAGAAAACATCAAAAATTGACAAAGGAATGAAAAAGGAGTCAAAGGACCTTGGGTCGCACAAGTTCCCTTACTGTCACACAAGTACACTTGCGCGCCGCATAATGGTCGTGCATGTGACTTTCACGACCTCTTTGAAAACCGCTCGGGGTCTTCTCCAGCCTATAAATACCCCCAGTGGACCCCCCATTTGAAGAGGATTTTTTCCAGAATTCACATACAGAGCCTTGAACGCCCAAGTTTCTTCTTGAGGTCTTCCGAACACTTCTAAGGTAATTCTTTACCTAGAATGGAAGGTCTAAACAATAGGAGTAAGGTCTAAGTGTTATAATTCACTAACACTTGCGCGCCTAAGTGTTTTACCCTTAAGGGAAATGGAAACACTTGCGCGCCGCCCTACTTCTTCACCAGAGCTTGCACACCATCTTTTGGAAATACTCTAGGGATAATACCAAGGGTTTGAGCCAAGTCTCGACCAAGTATTACCCTAAGGGCTGAAAATCGCGCAAGTACCCATGTGCCGCGCAGGTATCGCTATGTGACCAGGACTTGCGCACCCACGCAGTACCTACGCACCTTCCAGTACTTGCGCGATCTTCTATTTTTCGGGTGCCCTTCTTGCACATTTAACCCCTCTTATGCCATTACACCTCTCCTATTCAAGATTCAGTCTTCAAGACACTCTTCAAAGCCATTTATGACATGTTTTATTGATTGAATTCCTTATCCGAAAGGAATTCCGTGAAACATATCTCAAAACCTAGTGATTTACACATCTTTATTTCACTAAAATTAGAGATTTAATTCATTCAACCTCATCCTTTAAGATGAGAGAACCCTATTACTGGGAATCCTCCTTAGGAGTAAGCCCCAAGTCCTCATTAATCTGGGCTTCTTTTTCAGGAGTAATCCCCTGTCATAATTCCATTAATCTGGGCTTCCTTTTCAGGAGTAAGCCCCAGTCCAAATTCTCAAATATGGGCATCCTCCTTATAAGTAAGCCCTAAGTCCTCATTAATCTGGGATTCTTTTTCATGAGTAAGCCCCTGTCATAATTCCTTTAACTTGGGCTTCCTTTTTAGGAGTAAGCCCCAGTCCAAATTCACAAATATGGGAATCCTCCATAGGAGTAAGCCCCAAGTCCTCATTAATCTGGGCTTCTTTTTCAGGAGTAATCCCCAGTCATAATTCTTTTAACATGGGCTTCCTTTTCAGGAGTAAGCCCCAGTCCAAATTCTCAAATATGGGAATCTTCCTTAGGATTAATCCCCAAGTCCTCATTAATCTGGGCTTCTTTTTCAGGAGCAAGACCCAGTCATAATTTCCATTAATCTGGTCCTCCCTTTCAAGAGTAATCCCCAGTTTCAAATCCTATTAATTAGACATCCTCCTCTGGAGTAAGACCCAACCATAATTCCTTTAACCTGGGCTCTCTTTTCTGGAATAGACCCCAGTCTTAAAGTTCCCAAATATGGGCATCCTCCTTAGGAGTAAGCCCCAAGTCCCTTAATTTTTCAAAACCCTTAACCTCGGCCTTCTTCTCAGGAGTAAGCCCCAGTTTTAATTTCTCTTAACCAGTCTTAATTTCCTTTTAATCTGGGCTTCCTTATTAGGAGTAAAACCCAATCATAAGTCCCCTCCTAACTTGGGCATCTTCCTTAGGAGTAATCCCCAATATTAGAGTATCCAAATCTCCATTAAACACATATACCTTTATAGAACCTATTCTTGGATTTCTTCCCTGAAGTAAATCTAAATCCTCATCTATTTTGGGCAGTCATACACACATAAGCCCCATATCTTTGCATCTTTCGTGGAAAAATTGTCTGGTTTCACCAATACCTCTTGTTTCTCACACTGAGCATGACTCACGTGAGCTTAGAGTGTAAAATTAATCATGACATCTTTCTTTGAGCCATCAATTATGCATAAAAATCATACTCCCTTACTCAAACTATGTGGGTTCTGATTCCTTTTCCAAAACAAAGGATACTTAGGTAGCCCATCTGCGGGTACGATCCCAACTTTGAAATAATCTATGTCCTTATGAATGACAATAAACTTCAAGTTCCCCACTGAGTGGCTTTAAAACTAGTATGGTTATCATAATGACCAAGATACTTTTATGTATCAAAGGATACCATTGACTAAGAATCTCTAACAAATACAGACGATTCTCTATCGATGAAGAACCTCAAATAAATATAAAAGATTATCAAAATTTCCTATATATCAATCATTTATTATCAGATCTAAAGGAAAGATCATTTTATACTTGGTAATGTAATAAGGATTCACGAACATAACTTAAATCTATAAAGAGAGTCCCGGAGTAGACAATAAATCCCCTCAAAAGGGTGTAATGAGTTCGATCTCCCATCCTCTCGACCAATTCAAATTCCCAAGCCTCATCAGTCCACAACTAATGAGCGCCTACCTTTGGAAACTAGGTTCAAATGGATATGGAATCATTGGATGTTTCTGGTTCTATGAACAAACCCATTAGAAACCGCTTGGAATGTTTGAATCTTAAATAAATGAGATCATCCCCCATTCTAGAGGGAAACAATGTGGTGTTCCACTTCAATGATGATGGCGTAGGATAGTTATTTGGGTTGTGAGTGGATGTAATGTAGTCCAAAAGGATGGTATGTTGAGAAAAATATAGGACAATCTCACTACATGACCTAGGTTTTAACCCATTACACTAGGATCCTTTGGATCATTTTAGGAGATATACCTTATAATTTTATTTCATCCCCCATTTCTTATATTGTTTTTTTGAACATATGTATTTTCATTTGTTTCTTCTTATTGTATGACTTAATCATAGTAGTGCCTACTTGTGTGATTTGTTACTTCTTTGTACGGTTAACTTTTAAAATATTTTAAAAAGAGTTTGTGAAATATTTTTAATTTGGAAAATTTAAATCTTGAATTTAAATTTTTTTCAAAATATTTTTAGAAATGAGTTTGAAAAGTGTTCTTATATGATAAAAGTGGGAAAATGGGTTTTTAGGATGTTATTACATGTTTTTATAAATGGTTGGTTTTCAAACATGTTTTAGAAAATTGTTATTTTGGAACTTTTGATATGATTTTTCTTCATTTTTATAAATATATAGAATTTTTTTACTTTTCTATTTTATTTCAAACTATAATTCTTAGGATGTAATATGAATGTGACTACATAGTTCCAGTAGGTAATGGTGTCCTACTATGTGATCACACATATATTATCATTTTTATTTACAAGTTCATCCTATACTTTTTTTCTCACACATGGGGTGTTATGATTCTTGATTATTGGGTAGTGAATCATTTATCCACATGCTAATAAATATATCTATAGTTTATTTTTTATTTCAGTTACTTTTATCATACTATCCACTTAGGATTTTACTGATTTATATGGCTAAAAGGTAGCTATATTCTGTGAAGACTCGCATAAGGGAAATGTTGGTGGCTTTTAGTTTTCTTTTCATGGTAGGAAGACCGAGGTAGTAGAGGGTTTAACTAGTGTATTTATTTTTGATTGATTGTTTGTTTATTTATATTTATTTTGTTTCAATGTGGACGTATGATGTATGGATGGGTCATGCTAGATTTTTTTTATGTTATCACTATCACTTTTACTCTGATCATTGGGGAAACCATTACCAAGTGTGTTCCTAATATTTCCCGGCACCATATTTTAGCCTGTGGGGATCAGGAATTCCCTTTGTGTATATGGTGGGATGGTTTGATCATTCGTCAAAGGGATGAACTAGACCATTTTTTTACAAAAATGTATTAGAGTAGGTCTAGGTACTTCTTTTCCATAAGATCCAAAGACTTTGGAGATCCTTTTTTTATTGGGGTGACAAGGTAAGATCGAGTAAAAATTTTTCATTGGAACTTGAGAGGTAGGTGCAGGTAGAGTCTTTCTAGATCTTACCTTCCTTGATCCTCTAGTTTCTTTATAGAATTGGGTTTGGATTTTGAATTTAGATTTCATTGTATTTATCATTGAAGATGTGTTGATCCTCATTAGCATAGTTGATTTACCTTGGGGGTTGGATTAGACTTTGGGATGGTAGAAAAAAAAAGACATCAAGATGTGAGGTTAGCTTATAGGGTCTGATAAACCATGCAACAACAAAACACTTTATTATGGACATGTTTTAGGTACCAATTCACGATTGGCATGCGGTCGTCAACCATGTGTCCAATTTAGGCACAGTTCCACATCCTGGTTATTTTTTTACTTGGACCACTTGACTCTTGGATCACCCCAGGCATTTGGGCAATAGGATAAGAGGCATAGTTGGTCTTGTGATATGTTGGAATATTTAGATAACATTTTGGTAAATGATTGTGTTATGAATTTTTTTATTTTATTGTGCATGTGATGTGAAATTCATCTGTGATGGATGAAAGAATGGATTTCACAAGAAAAATGTTTTTTTTTGTTTTAAAACAATGCCTTATGACTTGTTTGTAAAATGAGTATGGTTTCATAAAATATTTTGAAACAATTGATTTTATTTAATATTTGGAAAATATTTTATGGGAGATTGGTTTTATAATCCAGTGATTGATGTTTTAAATATTTTATTTCCCATTTTAAGGGAACCAGTGTTTTCCAAATTCAGATTTTACCCATGGTGGTTTATTTTGAAATGGTAAGTGATTTGAAAACTGTTTCAAATAGAAATTATATGTTATCTTTTCAAAAATGTAATAGTGTTTTGGTTTTAAAACCAATTGGTGTTATTTTGAAACCAGTTTTTGAAACTTTTTAAAATCATCAAGTAACATAAGGGCTTGAGGTTTGAATTATGAAATGTTTTTTTGGTTTAGGATGAAAGAAGGCCCAATTATAATGGTACCTTGGTTTTCTAAAGATGATTTTAGTAAAAACCTTTCTTGTTTTAGTAAATCATGTGCTATTTTTGTCCTTTGTGTATTATAGGAAATTTTGATGTGATTTTAGGGAAATGAATTCCCAAGGGTCTATGTCTCAGGTTTTTTTTATGTGTGCCCCTCCCTAGAATGGTCTAATTTAAAAGAAAATTTTCTACTTTATGGATCCCTTCTCCTTTGTTTAACACTTACTAGGATCCAAATAGATTGGAAGGTGTGGTTTCCTTCTCAAAGTGATGTACTTGGGTTTGATTTAAGGTAGTGTCCATTTAGTGTTTACTTTGGATATTATTGAATCTAGTGGTTTAGATCCATGAGCTTGGGTTTGAAAGTTTGATTAGCAATGATATATTTTTTTGGAGACTCTAATGTGAGCTCTGGTTTGGGATGTTTCCTTAGTACTTATCAGGGACATTTAAGGTTTAGTGGATGAGTGACCATAATTATGAGTAACTTTTGAGTGTTTTTTACACATATTTTAGATGAAGAGACGTTTTTGAATTTATTCACATGGATTATAGGGTGGTTTTGGCTTGGTAAATCCTTGACCATATGTTTTCTTGGGTTCTTCTTTGGTTTCATGTTGTGGGTGGTGTTATTTTTAGAATTAGTTCATGACTCATTTTTTGATGATTTGTGTGCCCCTGTGTGGTATAGAACATGAGATGGATTATTATTGTTTCTTTGGATATGGTTAGGAACTAGGGTTCATGCATAGATACTTGGGGTTTAGTTTTATTTTTTGGGTGTGTTGTGGATACCATCTTGTTGTTATTTCCATTGGAGTTACTATGGGATGGTGTTCTGGGGAGATGGATTTAAACACCATTCTATATCAGTTGTTACCCTTAGGTTAAAGCCCTGTTATTTCTTATTAAGGCATGATTACCATTTTTTATCTCTATGTTTGGATTACATGGTTTGGATATATGGTTTATTACACTTTGGGATGTTTCTAGGAGTAATGTTATCCCTATGATTTTAAACCATTAGTTTGTGGATGCCTCAGAATATAGTGATTTGTTATATGGTCCTTTACGATGTTTAGTTTTCATTCCTTTGGTGGTTTTATAACCAATATTTTGTGGTCATATTTTCCTATGGATTTTTTTCTTCCATTTGTAGGTTTTGGGAATGTGGCTACTCAGTGATGTTCTCTTGTTTTGAGGAAAAGGTTATCGATTATTTCACTATTCTAGATTAATTATAAATTTTGGGGAGACTAATGTTCAATATATATATTTTTAAATCCTTCATTTAATCTATTGATTATTGGTTTTACTTGAGGTTCCTGGATAGTTGTCAGAGAATATTCTCCATTTTTACCTTTACTTTAACTTGAGACTTTTTGGGGGAAAAAGTGACATAATGGGGAGTTTTTGACACCCCCTATGTAACTGTGGTTTGTATTTTATATTATTTTAATTAAATATGGGATAATTAAAAATATTTGAAAATCCTAGGATTACGTTTTATTAAAAAATTAAGAATTTTTGTACTGTGCATGGGTTGCGCACAACTTAGAGTAATCATATGGAAACCATTCGTGGGGGTCTATTAGTAGGGTAGTTCCATTTATCACAATTGGAGCATGATTTTCTCAACTGTGTGATTCCTAGGAGAAACCATATGGGGTGGTTTTGTCTATGAAATGACTTTTACATGTTTAACACATGGTTATGTAAACTATGTGGCCTAACCATGCTGTATACCTATATTTTTAAAATTTTGAGTTTTATTTTTATATTTTTAATTTCATTTAATTTAAAACCCATTAATTAAAACACCACCCTCACCCCACTTATCCCCATTCACACGACACCCCCAAGGATTCCCTTCTCTCTCACACGATGCCTCCCCCTTTCCACCTCCTTCAATTGCATCATTTCCATCTAAATTTCTTAAGGATTCTTGGTTGAATCATCAAGGTAAGCTATCTTCTCCTACTTACCTCATTTTTCTATTGATTTCTATTCTCCATAACACCCTATACATTCAAACAAAACCTAGGTCAAAGGGGGATAACCTTATTTTTCTAATTCATCCATTTCATGGTAAGAAATTGGTCTCTCGGGTTGGTTTTGCGTGTGCTTTGAAATACACTACCAAAGGTGAAGAATTTTATACCGTTTTGGCATGCCCGCCTCTATTTTAAGAAGGTTTTATTATTCCCTTTTCTTTTGGAAAAATTTTATTTAAAAATTTTGTGAAATTTGAGTGTATTGTATTTTTATAATATACCTTATATGTCTTTGGTGTGGATTTTATCCACCGTTGTTAAAGGAAGATTGCATGTGTATGCATAAGTAAGCACATATTTATATATAACCTCTTTATACATATTACCTCATAGAGAGGGGAATATGTACATTTGGTAAAATGATATATATATATGCGTGTGTGTTTGTGTGTGTGAAGGTGAATATGTGTATAATAATAAAAGGGTGGATTTGAGTGGTTGTCGTGAAAGGAAACATGTTTTGATGTAGGTGTTTCTTTATCATTTCTTTATATTGCATGCCTTTAATTAGTTTATGTTTTTAAATGCCTTTTATTTTAAAATTATTCCTACATGTATGCCCCTAATTGTACAATTTGTTATGAAATTGATTTTAAACCTTGGAATGATATGTGAATCCCTGCCAAGTGTTTTTGAAAATTCTAGATTTACCTTTAAAGAACACATTTGGGTTTTTTAAAGCAGTGGTGAGCACCGGATTATTGTTTTAAAAAAGTGTTCTTGATTTGAAATCACTTTCAAACCAAGTGTGAGTGTTCAGAAATTTTTTTAAATGCGTAACATGGGTTGTGTAATTTTAAAGGGTTGATTTAACCATTGTGGTTTTTATCATTGAAACTCATGTTTCTTTGAATATTTTGAAAGGTGATTTTAAAAGGGGAAGAGAGAATTCCCATTTGAGTTTCAAAAATATTTATAAAATGGATTGGTATCCCAAGAATGTTTTATTTTAAAGAAGTGGCCCATTTTACATTTTATGAAAATCAGTTTTCCTAAATGATGTGATACCATGTTGAGCCCCTTTGTGATTCTTTTGAACTATAGTGGCATGTGATCCCATGTGAAGATATTTACTTTGATGCATTGCATATGATGCTTATATTTTTTTTATCATTGAGATCTTTGTTTGTGAGGGTGTGGGGAGGTGGGGAATGAGTTATTTTCAATGTTTTTCATGTAATGAATGTGGTTGATTTATTTTGATCATCTTCTTTTTATAGGTAATGGGAAGCTGGGTATCTAAGTGGGAGTTTAGGATTATGATACACTAGGGAGACGTGCACTACTAGTCTCCCATCTAGCATGAAAAAGGGTTGCATGGGGGGAGCCACTTTGAAAAAGTTGGTACAGGATAGTTGGGTGGGTTTTGAGTGGACGAAATGTATACTTAAATGTTGTGTAAAACATAAAGATTTTGTGAAATATTTTTTTTCTAATTAATTTTAATTATTCAATATTTTTCATTTCCTACAACACATAATATAGCTTTTGTTATATGAAATAACTAAGTATGGATTGAATTATATGAAACACTAGGTTAATCTAGGACTAAATGAAACACCAGGTTAATATTGAAATATATTCAACACTTATATTAACTTTCATTACATGCAACACTATATTTTTCTTGTGTTACACACAATGCCGAGTTCCTTTGATAACTTGCGTTACTTGTAAGACCTAGTTTTACCAAACTACAAATGCACTATTAATGTTATTATTAAAATACTAGTATAGTTGTCACCTATCCATTGGAATGGTGGTTATTAATAAGATTTATTAAATTATGAAAATATGGTTTATACATGTATATAAAAAGAATTATTTTGGTGACTAATTAACTAGAAATGAAAATAAAACCCTCTTGAAAATATAAGAAATCTTTTTATGGAAAAATATATCAAAAGTGTTTAAAATCAATAAATTAATTTTTTTGATAAATTATTTTAATGAAATATATATTCATATTATGTGTTTTCTAGACAATAGATAATAATTAATCCACTTTTATACATAAAGATATATATTTTTCTAAAAGGTAATTTTACTACCTTTTAACGGTGAACCTATTTCACATATAAATTTTTAAACTTTTATAATTTTTATTTGACCAAAAAACCTCATTTTTTAAATTGGAATATCAAATTTTAATTTGGGTTATTTGTTTTTTATTTTTCTGAGAAGTTTCATTTTTTGATGAATAGTGAAAATACTTAATTTTAATTGAAAATTGCTTGTTAATATAATTTATTTATATTGTTAAATTATATTATAAATTGGTTTTAAAGTATATATAGACCAATTATACATATATTAATATAATTTAGGTCATTAAAATCAATTTCATATTTAAATTGGATATAAAAAAATTTGAACTTTGAACATTTTCACTTTAAAAAACCCATTGTTTCATCCCATATGTGGGATTATTTTTAAATTAATTTATACCAATTGTGAAATTAGAATTTGGAAAAATGGATTAAATATTTTGAATAATAATAATTTATTATTTCTAATAAGTTCAAATTAGTTTTTTCCTAAAAATATTAGCGAAAGTATTTAAAATTAATTGCATTGATTAAGGTAAAAACAAGTTTACTTAGTGGTTAAACTTTAACTTAAGGGAAAAAATACCATATAACCATGACCAAAATTCAATTATATAGATTTATTTTTAATATATCCTCCATTTTATATAAAATTTAAAATTATTGGAGACATATGATGTAAGGGAGACCTCTCAATAGTGTTTACCTTTTTATATTTGTAAGAATGCCACTCCTCCTCCACTATAAAAGGGAACTCACCCCATAACCCAAATTATTCACACCAATAAAGACATTTATAGTTACCAAACCATGCCAAAATAATCTAATAAATTACCTAACTTAATCCTAGAATCCTCACTTTGGGAATAAATCCAACCAAGGAATCCCTTTGGGGAAAACCAAAAGGAGTTACCCGAAAAAGAGGTAATGTTATTCAACGTGCATTTCTGTTTTATTTATTTGCCAACCCATTAAGTTCATATTATTCAATGATTATATAATAAAATAATTATTATCAATATACTTATATATTTTTATTCTAATCATTTTACCTAAACCTACACACACTTCCATTAAATGGGTAATGAACTTACCGTTCGTGTGTACGACGGACTGTCGCCTCACAAAATGATATCATTTGTTTTTCATTTAACACCTCTCATGGTTGATAATTAGGATATAAATAGTATTTTAATATGATATATATTATATTTATGATGTTTTTATTATTCTTTAATTATTATATAACACATACCTTCATGCTTATAATTTTGTGGGAATACAATAACTTAGTTTGTGGACGTGTGGACTACCGCCTCCTAGAAGCGATGTGATTTGTTCACACTCTACATGTAATGTATTAAGTATTGGTTTAGTAAATGTAAATAATATATATGAAATAATAATTATACTGTAATGGTCATATATATATATATATTTCATTTACTTTCTTTTTATCAATATGATAAGAAAACAGAAATAACATTTATACATACGTATGACCTACCATCACCATGAACGGTTTATTGAATTTCATATTTATATATTATATATTTTATTATAAAAAATTATATACAGAATTTATATTGTATTTATATCATTATTTACATTCTGGATATAATTAAATCATGATATGAGTATTAGGATCGAGAAAAACAAGTCAAAACATATACGAAGATCAAAGCAGTTTTTACCCAAAACATAATACTACCATGGAATCATTAATAAAAAGGTAATATAAAGTCATAATAAAATAATATATGGTATTATATATAATAATTTTTTTCTATGGTAGTTTTATAAAAAAATCATATTTATTATACCAGAGGTTTGAATGTGTATGAAGAAAGTTAAGTCTTAATGTAAGAGTTTTCTTGTCTCACTTTTATTTCTATGAGATGTAAGTTATATTCACCACTTATTCTTGTAATGTGGTGTATATAAATCCCTATGAAACTTTATATCATGAATTTAATCTATCTCATGATATTAAAATTTTCAATTTATTTTATTATTTCATATATCTCACAATTCAAAAGATACTCAAGTAGTAAGGGGACTTATAGTCTCACTTTTATTTCTGTGAGACTTATGTCATATTCATAACTCATTTATTTTATGTGGTGTATATACTATAGATAAATATATTATATTATTATTACCCTTAAATTTATGGGTATTTATATATCCATTTTTTATCTCTCTTTCAGGGGGTTTATGGTTCAAAAGTTACCAAATCAGTAAAGTAATTTTGTCCCAAATTGCCTTATATGAGACACATGTCATGTTATGCACCTATATTATTCTAAAAGGTGTATATAATACACTTTGGCATGTTATATCATGAATATAATTATTTTAATTATATTTTAAGATTCATTTAATTAATTTATTTCCATATTATTATGATTCAAAGTTACCAAAGTGGTAACGATTTATTACTACAATCTCATATTTTATCGAGGTTGTTTATGATTATGTTTCCATTGATGAAATATTATGATCCATATCCCAATAGATATCATTAATTTTATTATAATTAGGTTATCTATTATATCTCCATGTGTTGGTACCATTTTTACACTCTTTATTACTTAATATTATTAAGAAAATGTTTTTAAGAAAATATGACTTTATTTCTATCTTTGGTTGTAAATATGTTTTATTCACAAACCATGTTTTATCATAAAAAATTCAATTTTTTAAATGATATATTAATATAATATTCATGGAAAATAATTTTAAAGGATTTTTTATGTATTAAGTGTTTAAAATTACTTTCAAATATTCCTTTATAAGTTTTTAAGTTTATTGTCAAATAAAAATGTTTTCAAAATGTTATATGATTTAAAAAAGTTTTTTTTTCAAATAGAAAAGGATATTTTCTTCAATAAATATTTTAAATGTTTTTTAAAATATTAATTTATATGTTTTTATGTGGTTTTTCAAGGAAAATTATTTTGAAAATGATTTATGTTTTAAAAAGTGATTTTCAAATAAAGGTTATTTTCCTTAAGAAATGATTCATGTGACCTTTCAAAATCATTCTCTATCTAAGTTGAAATACTTTTATCTAGTATATTATTTAATGGGGATATGATCTAAGGTCACCATTATTATTTTTATTTTAATGTTTTATATTAAGATGAAATTTTATTTATGAAACCCATTTCCTTTCCACGGGTTCTACCATGATAAAACAATTATAAAACCTGCTACCTTTCACATGTTATTCTATGATGAAATGATTATGAAACCTATATCTTTTTAACAACTTATGATATGGTGAAATGTTTATAATACCCATTTCATTTAATGGGTTGTGATATTATGTTAATGAAACCTATATCTTTTTATGGTCCATGATATGATGAATGTTTTGTTATCTTGTGGCACATGCATGTATAATTTCATTATGTGATAGGCAGGACCTATATCTCCCTCCAATGAATTGGGCAATGATAAATGTTTTATGATATAAAAGGGTACATGGGAGGGAATACCAATCCCAAAACAAGAGGGTACATGGGAGGGAATCCCAAGACCAAAACATGATAGTACATGAGAGGGCATCCCAAGCTCAAAATAAGATGGTACATAAGTGGGAATCCCAAGATAGAAACAAGAGGGTACAAGGGAGGGTGTTCTAAGACCAAAACAATAGGGTACATGAGAGGGCATACCAAGACCAAAAAAAGAGGGTACATTATAGGGAATACCAAGACAAAAAAAAAGTGTACATGGTAGGGAATCCCTATCTTGAAACAAGAGGGTACATGGGAGGGAATCTCATGCCCGAAATAGGTACCCAGGTGATTATCCCAAGAGTAACATGTTATAAAGGTCTTAGTAGGTCTCCTTAACATAATATTTTTTATTATTTTATGTATTTCAAAATTCCATATCTTATTACTCTATTATTATCTCAAGGATTTTGATATTTATTACCTTATGATTCATATATTATCAACTTCCAATATTTATGCCATGACTCTTGATTATGATATTTGATATTCAAGGTATGTTTTTCTAATGTTATGATCATGTAATCATAACCTTATGCTCATGTTATGCTTATATATATATATATATACATTTTTTACCCTTACTGAGCATCTGATCTCACCACTTTCTTATGTTTCCTTTCCCCAGGTAATGAAGAATGTTTTTAAGTATGAGTACCAAAATAGGAATATCTTTAAGGGAGATTTTGAATATATTTCACCAAGTTAGAAGATTATGTGTCTATGTTTTCAAATAAATTAAACTATTGAAGTCCTTAGGCATATAGTTTTGTAATGTGATGAATATTCATCTGAATTGATGTAATATCCATTTATGTTAAGCTTGGTTCAATATAGTTGGTATTAAAGGAAAGGTTTAGTCAACCTTCAGAAACTAGGATGAGAAAACTTTAGTGAGATCCCTAGGGATATTTCTAAGGATATGTATAGGTATGTCTCTAATGATAATCCTAAGGTGTCATAGATTTTAAATTATTTTTCATGATTTAGGAATACTATAAGTGATTTTTCATGATTATTTGGTTTTCTTCTATGTTAAGTGTTTCTTACCCTATGCTTTCTAATTTTAGTCAATGGAAAGAACTAGAAGGAAGTAGGTTAAAATTGAATTTTTTATATGTGGAAAGTATGATAATTATGAAAATATATTTTCTAAGTGGAAATATCCTAATGAGAATTAGGAATATTGTATGATTATTGGTTATACTGATGAATATAAAGGGACTGAAAATGACATGTGAAAGGTATGGGATGTTATAACAGTATTATTTACATTAAACATAAGAATAATTATTAAGGTTGAGTAACCTTAAAATATGATTCATATTTCTTATTCTAGGAAAGGGGTATTAAGGAATATGATTATGAATCTTGAGTAATGGTTTAATAATAAAGTTGGATTATAGAAGTTTATATCTTTTGGAATTCAAAGACTATGTTATACGAATCAGGAAATATATAACTATTTTTAGTATAATTTTTCATTAATAATTGAAAAGGATATGTTTAATGGTGATGAATACTTAGAAAAGCGATTTAATATAAGGGTGATATTTTGATTAAGGGAAGGTAACCTTTAATGTGTTCCTGATATTGAGAAAATCATGTTTATCTTTTATATAGAGATAATTGATATGGTATGTTGGATAGTACTAATTACCATGGAATTGATTATTTACTTATTGAAAAAGTGGTCTATGTTATCATGGATTAAGTTTAAAACTTCTTGTATTAGTTGAAATATATCTAGTAATATTTGGAATAAGGAAGCACACATGTTTTCCAAAAGGATTTATGGTAATTCAGGTTATTACCATGTTTTAAGAGAATATACGATTAGGGTATTTACATGATTGGAATGTGAAAACCAAGAACTACCTTATGATATATGGGGGATCAATGTAAAGATTATTTAGTAACCTTATTTATAAAGTTTTGGATTTTCATCTTTCAGAAGGGTTACAAGGTTGACCATTTATGGAATGGTTTAAGTTAAACTTTAGAAGAGGTTTTAGAGATTAAAGTATTATATCACCATATGAGGATTTATGCATATTAGATAACCTATGCTAAACTTTTTTTTATGATAACTAAAGACAAGTATAATGATTTATCATTATAAATATAGATCTAATGACCCATTAGTGCTTCAGGAATAACAAATTAACCTTCACTTTTGGAGTAAGATATGATGTGTAAAATAGTCAAGACACAACCAAAGGGTGAGATTTTTCTGAAATCAAGTAATTATATCTTTTCATGAAATTTTTTCAAATTTAGGAAAAGGGTATTTAAATAAAATTTTATCCCTTTATCATATTTTTTTTATGACATCAATGACCTTTTTCAAGCCACTTTGATTTATGGATTTATGATCATTAAATTTATCTTGACCATGTTCTCTATCACTCTCCATTGGAACTTGATAGTTAAATTTCTCTTCCATGTCCACATTTTTGCTTTACACCTATGTTATTCTATGTGGAAACCAAGTTATGAGTTACTTTAGGTAACCATTATGGTTCCAACATTATTTTTTAAAGGAAGTTTTAGTATTCATTTTTAAGATATGGGTTTCTATGAAAGGAAATTAAAAGCATTAGATTTTTGATAACCCAGGAAAATTTAGAGGGATAAATTAATTTTAATGGGGTTATAATGTAACAACCCAGGATTTTGAGATTTTTTTTAAAATTAATTTAAAATATTTGTTATTTTCAATTTCACATAAAACTGAATATAGATTTTTTTTATATGAAAGCACAAAGTTTTGTTTTCATTATATACAACACCAGGTTAATATTTTACTACATGAAACATTTATATTTAATTTTTATACACACAACAATATGTTTGGATTGTGTTACATGTGATGACGAGTTCCTTTGATAGCTTACGTTACATGCAAGACCTAGTTTTACCATACTACATTGCACTATTAATAATATTATTAAAATATTATTATAGCTTTCACCTAGAAATTGGAATGATGGTTATGAATAAGATTAATTAAATTATAAAAATATTGTTTACACATGTATATAAGAAGAATTATTTTGGTGACCAATTAGCTAGAAATGAAAATAAAACCCATTTGAAAATATAGGAAATCCTTTGCTGGAAAACTATATCAAACACATTTTACCTAAAAAAATTAATTAAAACACTTTTGATAAATAATTTTAATTAAATATAAATATAATATATTAATTAATCTATTTAACTTTCATATTATGTGTTTTATAGATAATAGATAAGAATAAATCCAATTATATGCATAAAGATATATATTTTTTCTAAAAGGTAATTTTACAGCCTTTTAATAGGAAGCCTATTTTAAATATAAATTTTGAAACATTTATAATTTTTATTTTAAAAAATAAACTTTATTTTTTAAATTTTAATATAAAACTTTAATTTGGTTGAATTTTTGGTATTTTTCTGAGAAATTTCATTTTTTTTATGAATAGTGAAAACACTGAATTTTAATTGAAAATCACTTTTTTATCTAATTTATTTATTTAGTAAAATTATATTTCAATTTTTTTAAAGTATATTTTGATATATTATACATATATTAATACAATTTATTTCATTTGAATCTATCTCACACTGAAATTGGATATAAAAATAATTCGAACTTTTGAGCATTTTCACTTTAAAAAACCGTTGTTTCATCCCGTATGCAGGATTATTTTTAAATTAATTTCTACCACTTATGTGATTAGAATTTGAAAAAATTGATTCCATATTTTGAATAATCATAATTTATAACGTTTAATAAGGTCAAATTAGTTTTTGACCAAAAATATTAGTGAAAGTAATTAAAATTAATTATAGTGATTAAGGTAAAAACAAGTTTACTTAGTGGTTTAACTTCAACATAAGGGGTAAAATACCCTATACACAATCAAAAAATTAATTTTATTACCATATTTTTAACATATATTACATTTTATCAAAAATAGATAATTATTGGAGACACATGATTTAAGGGAGACCTCTCAATAGTGTTTACCTTTTTATATTTACAAGAATGTCACTCCTCCTCCACTATAAAAGGGAACTCACCCCTCACTTATTCACACCTCTAAATCAATTTTTCCTATCCAAACCATTCCAAAAAAATATCCCAAATTATCTCCCTTAATCCTAGAATCCTCACTTTGTGAATAAATCCAACTAAAGAAGCCCTTTGGTGCAAACAAAACGAGTTACCCGAAAAAAGAGGTAACGTTATTCAACATGCATTTCTATTTTATTTATTTTTTCACCCATTAAGATAATATTATTACATGATTATATAATAACATAAGTGTCTTAAATATACTTAGATATTTTTATTCTATGTTTTCAACCTACACCTACACACACTTCTATCAAATGGGTAACGAACTTACCTTTTGTGTATACGACAAACTACCGCCTCACGAAACGATGTTGTTTGTTTTTCCTTTACCACATCTCATGTTTGAAAATTATGATGTAAATAGTGATTTTATATAATATATATTATATTTATGAGGTATTTATTATACTTTAATTATTATATAATACATAAATTCATGCTTTCCATTTTTTTGGAATATGATAACATTGTTTGTGGATGTGAGGACTACCACCTCCTCAAAGCAATGCGATTCATCCACACTCTACATGGAATGTATTTAGGACGAGTTTTGAAAATTTACATGATATATATTAAATATTAATTCTACTGAAATTATAATATATATATAAATACATAAATAGGTCATTTACTTTCTTTCTTTCAATACAATAAGAAAGTGAAAATAACATTCATGAAAACGTACGACCTACAGTCTGCAAGAACGGTGTATTCCATTTCATATTTATATATTTTATAGATTATTATAAATAATTATATTCTGACTATATATGACAGTTATATCATTTTTTAAATTATTTAAATAAGTAAATCATGATCTAAGTAATAGGATCAATAATAACAAGTCAAAACATATACAAAGAACAAATCAGTTATTACACAAAACATAACATTAACATGGAATAGTTAATAAATAGGTAATATAAAGTCATAATAAAATCATATATGGTATTATATATAAGAATATGGTTCTATGTTAGTTTTATAATAAACATATATTTATTATATAGGAGGTTTGAACATGTATGAAGAAAGTCAAGACTTAAGGTAAGGGTTTTCTCATCTCACTTTTATTTTCATGAGATGTATGCAATATTCACCACTTATTCTTGTTGTGTGGTGTATATAATTCCATATGACATGTTATATCATGATTTTAATTTATTTATTTATATTAAATGTTTCAATTTATGTTTTTATTTCATGGATGTCAAGATTCAAAAGATACTCGTGTAGTAAGGGGTTTTCTAGTCTCACTTTTATTTCTACGAGACTTATACCATATTCACCACTTGTTTATTTTGTGTGGTGTATATAATACTGATTAATGTATTAAAGTATTATTAACATTAAATTTATGGGTATTTACATATCAATTTTATGATATCTTTTTCATGGTTTTATGTTTCAAAAGTTACCAAATCAGTAAAGTAATTTCGTCCTAATTTTCCATCTTTGAGACACATTCCATGTTATAAACCTATATTATTCTACAAGATGTATATAATTACATTTGACATGTTATATAGATAATATAATTATTTTCATGATATTTTATGATTCATTTAATTTTATTCTTTCCATAGGAGTATGATTCAAAGTTACCAAAGTGGTAACAGTTTATTACTACAATCTCATCGTTTATCGAGATTTTTTATGATTATGCATTCCATTGATGAACTATTATGATATATATCCCAAGAAATATCATGAATTTTATTCTAATATGGTTATACATGATATATCCATGTATTGGTACCATCTTTACACTCTTTGGTACTTAATATAATTAAGAATTTTTTTAAGAAAATTATATTTTTTTCTCTTCGGGTGGAAATCTGTTTTATTCACAAACCATGTTTTCTAAAAATGTTTTTAAAATTTTTTAAATGATATATTAAGATCATTTTCTTGTAAAAATATTTTAAAGAAATTTATTATGTTTTTACATGTTTAAAATGGTTTTTAAAGATTCCTTTATAAGTTTTCAAGTTTATTTTCAAAGAAAAAGGTTTTCAAAATGTTGCACATGAGGCTCAACCAAGTTGGTGAGGGATATTAAAGTGAATAAATGAGACCCATGATCAAATCTAGGCAAAGGCATATTTACATGTTTCTGTAGAAGTACTGTAGTAGGTACTGTAGCAGTATTGTAGTTGTAGTTGGTACTGTTTGGTACTATAGCAGCCAAAACTATTCACCTTTGGGTCAACAGTTTGGTCCCAGAGTCCTTAAGGACTTCGAACGAACCTGGAATTCAGGTTATTAAGGACTTTAGGCCATCTCAAGGCCTTAGGTCCACCTCAAGGCCTACGGGTAACATGATGTGAAGATACATGAACCAGGAAGATTCTATAAGGAATAAACTCCATAGGAAGTTTAGTTCAAGGCACATCCACCATAGCAGAGCTACCGAATTTGTAAGAATGAGGGGGTATGAAATTGACATCGGTACTGGGCCTGTGAATCTCTACATAGGATAGGTAACCAAATAGCCATGCGAATGTGGAGAGATAATCATGATAAAGACACTAGGGAGGGGCAGTTCTAAGTAGTCATAGTATGGAATGAATTCCTCTAGAACTTTGGATCATGTAATATCACAAAATATTATGGGCCATGTAAGGGTTCCTATTCAACCCTTAAAATGGGGATTATAAAAAATGAATAAAAAATAAAGGCCTTCAATCCATTCAGGAAAAGGTTTTCAAAATTTTATATAATTTTAAAAATCATTTTTTCAAAGCGAAAAGGATATTTTCCTCAAATAATATTTTAAATTATTTTTAAAAGATTAATTTATATGTTTTAAATTGGGTTTTCAAGGAAAAATATTTTAAAAATGATTTATGTTTTTAAAATTTATTTTTAAAGAAAGGTTATTTTTAAGAAATTCTTCATGTGATCTTTCAAAATCCTCCCCCATCTAAGTAGAAATCCTTTGATATAGTTAATTTTTTACTAGGGATATGATACAAGGACACCATTATTATTATTTATCTGAATGGTTTATATTAAGATGATTTTTTTAATGAAACCTATTTATCTTCCATGGGTTATACCATGATAAAACAATTATGAAACCTGCTTCTTTCACAGGTTATTCTATGATGAAATAGTTATGAAACTTATATCTTTTTCGAAAATTATGATATGATGAAATGTTTATAATACCCATTTAATTTTATGGGTTATTATATGATTTTTATGAAAACCATCTCTTTTTATAGGTCATGATAAGATAAATGTTTTTTATCTTATGATACATGAATGTATGATTTCATTATGTTATGGGTGGAACCTATATATCCCTCCAATTTATTGGGTAATAATAAATGTTTTATGAGCTAAAAGGGTACATGGGAGGGAATACCAAGATTGAAGCAAGAGGGTACATGTGAGGGAATAACAAGCCTAGAAAAAGAGGGTACATGAGAGGGTATCCCAAGCCCGAAATAATAGGGTACATGATAGGGAATCCCAATCTAAAAACAAGAAGGTACACAAGAGGTAATCCCAAAAACAAAACAAGAGGGTAAATGGGAGGTCATACCAAGACCAAAAAATAGGTTTCAGAGGAGGGAATATGAATCCCAAAACAAGAGGGTACATGAGAGGGAATCCCAAACCTAAAGTAGGTACACTGGTGATTAGCCCAAGACTGACATGTTATGAAGTTATTGGTAGGTAGCCTTGATATATGATTTTCTATACTTATATGTATTCCACAAGTCCATGTATTATTCCTCTATTATTCTCTCATTTATTATTATATTTATCCCCCTATGATTCATGTATTTTGAACTTACAATATTTATGAAATAAGTCTTGATTATGATCTTCTAATGTTATGATCATCTTATCATACCCTTAGGATCATGTTATGGTTATATATATCCACTATTCACCGTTACTGAGCATATAATCTCACCCATTTATTAAGTTCCCTTTCCCTAGGTTACAAAGAAAGGTTTTAAGTAGGAGTATTAAAAGGGTAAGATCTTTAAAGGAGATATTGAAGATCTTTCACCAAGCTAGAAGATTATGTTTCCAAGTTTCAAAAGACACTAAACTATTATGGTCCTTAGGCATATACTTTTATAATGTTCTAAATATTCATCTAAATTTATGTAATATCAATGTATTTTAAGATTGGTTTGTTATAGGTTGGTCCATTGAGTGAAGTCTATGAGAGTCTCACTACAAGACCTAAGGTAGATCCCATGACACTAGGATCATTTGATATTTTTAGGGACTTACCTTATACATGTATTGCATCCCCTATTTCTTATATTAATCCTTGGAACATATGTACTTGTAATTTTTTTCTTTTTATTGTATGACTTGAGAATAGTAGGGCTTTCTTGTGTTACTTATTCCTTATTTGTGTTGTTTACTTTTCAATTTTTTTGAAAAGAGTTTTTGAAATATTTTTAAAAAAGGAAAGTGAAATATTGAATTTAATTTGTTTTCAAAATATTTTTAGAAAAAAGTTTGAAAATTTTTCTTTAATGAGAAAAGTGTAAAAATGGGGTTTAGGACATTATTCCTAGTTTTTATAAACTATTGGTTTTCAAACTTGTTTTATAAAACTGACATTTTGTAACTTGTGATATAAAATAGACTCTTTTTACAACTATATATAAATTTTTTAATTTTATTTTTTATTTAAAAATAACATGATTAGGATGTAATATGAAAGCGACTGCTTAGTTTTGGTGGGTAATGGTGGCTTACTGAGTGCTTTTGTACTCATTCATATATTATCCTTTTAATTTGTAGGTTCAACATATCCTTTATTCTCACCCATGGGGTATTATGGTTCTTTATTGTTGGTTGGTGAGTCCTTTAGTCACAAGGTGATATGTATTTCTGTAGTTTAGTTTTTATTTTAGTTTCTTTTATTACACTAGAAACTTAGGCTTTTACAAATTTTATTGATAAAGGGTGGTTATATTCTGAAAAGTGGGCCAGAAGGGAACTGGTGGAATCTTGATGTTTTATTTTTAGGGGAGGTAGAATAGGGTAGAAGAGGGTTTAACTAGTGTGTCTCTTTTTGATTATCTATTTATTTATTTCTATTTTTTTCTGTTTTAGTGTAGGCATCTGATATATGGACATGTCATGCCATATTTTTATTATATTCCTATTGTTACTTTTACTCTCATCATTGGGTGAAACCATTCCTATGTGTGTTCTTGTGATTCCCAGGTATTGGTTTCCACCCCATGGGGATAAGGAACACCCTTCAGACATGCGGTGGGCCGATTTGGGCATCCTTCAGAGGGACAAACTAGACCTATTCATTATAGGCTTACACCCTCATGCATGATTTATAAAAATTCAATGATCAAGGGACAAGATTTATTATTATCTTTGATTTCAAATCCAATATCTTATAATTATCTTTTATAATTACAAGAATATGAAAGATTAGAATACAAAAAAGGTTGGAGTTTGAAATTTATATCCATTGGAATCACACAATTTGAATATTTACATCCATAATTGTTATTTATTTATAAATATTTCCTTTTTTATATCATCATTCGTATGCAATATTATTTTAACCTTTACTTAAAAAAACTTTTGAAAAAACAAGTGAAGCCAAAGTAATTCAATTCCATGTATAATTTAAATCTCATTCAATAAAAACAATATAATGAAAACATAGTGTAAACAACCTACTAAATGAGGAAATAGTAAATAATTCCAAACCTTACCAATTAAATAATCATAAAAATTTTATTTTCACACTATAATTTTATAAATAAACTTCTAAAAATCATGATTAGTAATTATTTATTAATAAATTTGAAATATTATCATTTGATTTAATTCACTAGAAATAAATCTCTTAATTCTCTTGGAACTCATGTATAAAAAATAATTTTTCTAAAAGATGTTTCATCATGTCACCTTTGATTTATCCATTATTTAATTATTCTATATAATTAAAATTATCCTTATATGAATTTGTTTTAATATCATTATTAATTTTCAGTACATAACTATTTATTATATGATGAATAATTGATTTTAATAAAATGTATTTTTGACTTTCCCCTGAATTTCAGTCAATTTATCGTGATTTGATGAAGTTTCATAAGAATTACATGTAATTCCCATTTCACCACATGTGAATAAATATTAGGTTTGAGATATAATTTTATGTGGGACAAACAAAGATTCAACATCAACATATCCAACCAATCTTGGTTCTAAATCTTGGAATGAGTAATCATTTATACCCTTAAAATATCAATGAATATGGAATAACATTACCTTACATGAAATTTATTATGATAAGGCTTAATATTATTTACAAGGTATAAATACATGTTTATGTGCATATCCTATAGTAGTAAATATAATGTGCATTAGTATTTGATATTTAAGGGATAGAAAAGTTCTTCATTTTCCCCTCATGTATGCAATATATCACTCTTTAAAGTAATGGATTTAATAATTTATTAAGGGTATATTATTAATTCAAAATATAAAGAAATGAATTATATTTCTATGATCAAACATTCTTCTAATTTTATAAAATTTTATAGAGTTTTGATGTTATTTAAAACATCTTTATAAATATGATGATTAATGTAAATTAATATATTTATACAAACCATTAAATAATACAATTTATTTTTATATTATTACTTAAATGAATATTTATTAAAATAGTTAGATTAAATATATATTATTCAGTACAAACCATATATAATTTTATCTAATCAGGTGAAGATTTCATAATTTATAATTTTCATCAAGAATTTTTGAACCCTTCAAGGTTCCATATATACATTTTGTAATCAAATTTATCATATAGATAAATAAAAAAATTAATCAGAAATTATCCAAATTTATATATTAACAAATCCATAATGAAAAAAAACTTCGATAATAATATGATTGACCTTCAATAATCTCAGTAGTTTGGATAACCAATCTAAAATTTTATAAATTAAATATAACACACAATAATTTTAGCCAATAATTTTGATATTTACCATTATTAAAATACAATGTTATCAATGATATTTCAAGTCATTCAAAAAATTAAATATATCATTATTAATAATTCATGAGATCTTATAATTTATTCAGTACCAAAACCACTTCTAGGAAAATATCTGAAAAACATATTATTCTTGATATATTCAATTTCATTTTTAGGGGATAATTTTTTCAATGTAATGATTTCCATTATGATAATGAATTATCCTTGGTTTTTATTTTTTCATGGAAATCAATTATATTAGATTTTTTTATACCTATATTTATTAAATGATGTGTTTTGTTGAATTTATATTTTATTGTAAGAATTTGGTCAATTTATAAGGTTAATAGGCTTTTAGGCCAATCAAGGGGATGATGTCCGAAAAATTTTAATTGATAATAGAATATATTTTGTTCATTATTTGTCACTCATTCCTATTTCATTGAATTAGTTGATGCCCATATTTATTGGAATTATTCCCTTGATATTTTTGATAAATGTTGTCTAAATTTGGAAAAAATTCTAGATAGTTGGGACTCAGGCCCACCAACGATTGGGAAATGAAAACATATCTTAAATGAAGTGATGCATTGGAAAACAGACTACTCCATATATTTTTGGATGATGATATTTTATTTGGGATACAATTTGGTGTCAATATGAGATCTTTAAAATTTTGATCATATTTTAAAAATTTGTTAAAATTATATAGTATCGTTAAGTGTTATGGGAAAATATAATTTCCCTGAACATATTCTCTACTGTCTCCCCTCTATTCCCTTTTTAAATTTCCCTCTCAAGGATGGAATCGACCCTATCTGAGGAAAAAGAACATTGATTTTGTTCAAAGGAATACTGGGATCATTGGTGGAGGCATGGTTCTCTAACTCTTACCCCATACCCCCATGTATATAAAAATTATTCATTTCTATGATTTTATTAATATATATATATATATATATTCATAGGAACCAAGATTGAGATGGTTCAATTTATAGACTAGGTAAATTTTAGAGGAAATTTTGTGAAAATTTAAACTTCTCTCGAGATTTTAGAGACTTTGATGAACAATTTATAATGAAAAAAACCCATTTTTTGAATCTTTAAATTGAAAAAAAAACTTGCTACTAAAATTTTGAGATGATCAATTTTGGTTAACATTAGTAAACATAATTGAATGGTATAATCATCTTATAAAAACACATATCAATGGTGGATGGGTGTGTGAAAGGAGATGACTCCTTCCTCACTTCAATTTTTTTAATTAATATATAAATGTTTTATTATAATATATTAATATATAATATTTACAGTATATTATTATCATTAGAACCAAGGTTATGTAACTTTTAAAATGTTGTAACCAATTCAATTTGAATTGTAAGGGGGGGGGGATGTTGGAGTTCAAGTTTGTAAGATGGTAGAAGTGTTGTGTTTGTTGGAAATGTACTTGAATGTATTATGGTGTTGATAAAGCCTTGAAAATTTTGGTACTGATTTGAGAAGTTTTAGAAGTGTTCCTGGGAATAAAGGCCTGATTTTGGAATAACCAAGACGATTACAATATGATAGAGGCTACAGAATTTTAAATTAAATAGATGTGGTTAGCTATGCCATAGTGGAATATGACATACCACAAAGTATAAATTCATGAGGACCCTGTGAAAATTTGGTCCAGGGATATTTAGGCTAGTCAAAGGTTCCACGTTGTAATGTTGATACTTATTACACAATAGAGAATTGATCCTAAGTGATTAAGTATGATCCACAACACATTAATAGTCTATGATAAAATTATGAATCACTAGTAGGGTCGATTTGAATAAATCTTAGTGAAATAAATAGTGTTTCACTGTAATGTATTTTAAGTTCATGTATATTTGTAAGACTTGGCCATAATATTCAAGGAATTTTTAAATGGATTTTTTTGGATTTATGGTAGATAGATAATCACATTAGTATAGAGTACATCACACTATAATTTTGTGAAGTTAAAGTAAATCATGTTGTATTACATGTCATCATTCCATGATGTGTTGATTTATAGATTGTTTTCAAAATTTACAAGGTTACCCCTGACTTTGATGGTTTTAATTATAATTCTATTTAATGTTTTTATGGTTAATAATTAGGGGAAATGTGGACAATTCCAAAGGGATTAATTTCAAAGGTATTTTGAAGACATAAGATGAAGTTAGGGGAAATAATACATACATAGATAATTGAAACATCTGGAATTTAGAGAGGAAATGCTATAGTAGAAGAATAATATTGAAGATTTGGATTTAATAGTGGAGATTTAAATACAAGAAGAACACCTTCACTGCCTGGTATTAATCATTTATGTGTAAATTCTTATATGTAACCTTTGTGATAATATTTATTTGTATCTTATATCAAATTAGTGGGTGGAGAGATAAATAGTTGGAGTGACCCTAATATCGATGGTATTCCCTTATTAGACCTTGAAATAGAAAAATATAGATAGGGAATTTTGTACACAAAAACATCTTTGATGTATTCTTCTTGTATGTATCCTTTAGTGGTGAATCATGTAAAATATTTGTGCCACCATATATGTATTATTTATTTGAATGTTGTGGTTTTGATATTGATATTGATATTTTTAATATTTTCCTTAAAATGTTTGAATAAGATCCATTGTAAGCTGAATAAAAATAATTCTCACCCTGATTAACCCCCTATTAAGGTGTGTTTGGACAACTATGGTTATAATAAGTTCTATTAGAGCTACATGTTGAATCTTTGAAGATATTTCAATGTAAGATCATTAATATAGATAATACATTAAATGTTAAATTATTTCTATTGATCAATTATTGTAATTAAAAAATATATAAGAACTTAAAGCGGTCACATTTAAGGTCTCTTAAACCTAATATTTTCTCTAATATCATTCAAAAAATTGATATGAGTGATGTTATGGAGTTATAAATTATTAAAGAATACAAGAAATTACTCACTGATTATTGGGCACAAAACATCTTGTCCAGAGCATTATAGAATCAGATTTATATGAAGTTGTTGCATTTCACATCTTCTAGAGAAATATAGGATAAAGTATTCAACATCTATAAATTTGACAATAAATTTAAAGAGGTAAAGTTATCGACTCTACACAATAAGTTTGATGATTTTAAGATGATTTTCAATAAAAACATTAAATTTTTATCCAATAGAAACATTGATGTTATTGGATATATTTTTAGAATTTTTGATGAGATTAATAATTTCAATATCCTGAAGAAAATCATGTAGATATTTCCACCCTTTTAAAATATAATGGTTTTATCACTTAATGAAGATAATCTTACAGAACTAACTCTTGATGATTTTTATAGTAAGTTGGTGGCCAATAAAATTAAAGTGAATCTATAAGGAATATTTACCCACTCATAAAAGGATATTACATTCAAAGATGTAGATAATATTGATATAAATGAAAGTATAAATGGGGAAAAGGATGTTAATGATGAGTTTTTATATTTTGTGGTGAGAAAATTCAAGTGAGGAAAACAAAAGTTTAAAGGAAATAGACAATTGTATGTTTTAACTATGGAAATTTCAGGTATATTTTTGTGATATTTATATGTAATTTTTATGGAGAAGACAATGGTTAATACATAAAAAATATGTGAAGTAAGTTTCCCTTAAAAAAAATTCAATGATCAAGTTTAGTGATCAAGGAAGAAGATGGTGATGAGGAATGATTTGAAGAATGTGGGGCCAAATTTAAATCAAATTTGGAAGCTATGATGGTGGAAACCATTAATAAAGATTAAAATAAAACCATGTATTAAAATAAACCTTATGGTTCTACTAATCTCAAAGTATAAATTGAAGGTTATTTTAAGGAACTTGACCTATAATATAATAATAATAGAAAGATTAATGGTTTTTTGAAATAATATTCATAATATATTGACCACCTCAAAGTAAAGATCACTTTATTAGAGAATATTGTAGTGGATCAAGGGGTTTCTTAAGAATATTCTAGGAAATTTTTAAAATTTATATGTGAACTTAAAGAAAATAACTAAATGATTCACATAAAATATTGAGAGTATGTTGAATAACTAAAGAACCAACTGCAAGGGTAAAATTAATATTTTATCAATGATAAAACATCTAAAAAAATATGAGTTGTTATAAAGGAAAAATACAAGTTTTTTTGGAGATAAATCTTAATAATTATGGTCTTACTAAAAACTTAGAAGCTATTCGAAGGCTGAAAACATGTGGCGGGAAGGGAAAAAATATTTCCCCTGATGAAGTGCCAATTTTGTGGCTACTTACGTCATATGATAACATATTATGAAATGGTGTAAATATATTTGAAAGGAGAATCACTTGAAATTTTTAAAATGAGGATGAGAATATATCCTACACCTCAGATAATAAATTATTTATACAATTATTATTTTAATTTCTCTAACATTTGTAAAAAATATATGAATTATATGCAAAAAAGTGAAAATAACTCATCTAAAATTCCAAGGAGGATAGATGTGTGGAAAGAAAAATTGAATTTGTTTGGAAATAAGTTTACCCCCTTAGAAGAAAAAAATATGACTAAATTTATTATGATAAGAAAAATGAGTATATATCATCATATGTCTCAACTCAACCTAGAATTTATTTGAAGGAAAATAAAAATAAGGAGAAGGATATTTTATCCAAGATTTATATTAAAGTAATCAAAAATAGTAGTATGTAAATTTTTTATTGTGGGTTCTCATTTCACATAATTGGGAGAATTAATCTCTTAAATAATATGAAAGTTCATGTTGATGGTATGGTTTTATTTCGAAATTATGGATCCGTGAATACCAATGGAAGTGGAAAGAAAAGTATTTCTATATAAAATTTGAAAAACATAGAGGTTCTTTATGTAGATTAAATTCAATATTATCTTTTGATTATGATCTAACTATGTGACTTAGGACTCCAAATCACATTCAACCATATGTTGTTTTATCAAATTCAAGGATATAAACTCATTGATAAAAAAGTCTATTGAACTAATGATAATCAATACCCAATGGATAATAGAGGGAACACTTGTCTCATTGTAGTGGAATAGGAGAATAACTTGTAGAATCAGAGGCTTGTCCATATACAACAATATAATATATAAAATTTATCAATGTTAAATTTTGTGAAATATATTCTAAATCTAAATCATGGTTGAGAGAAGACTCATGACACATGTATAAATGGGAAGATAGTGAGAAAATTTAATCGAAAAAAGTGTAATAGGGAATCAAATTTGTCAAACCTAATATATAATGATGTGCATGATCCAATGAAATTTAAAAAAACATGATGTGAATGATATGTTATTTTTTTTATGATTATCTAAAACCATTTTTCATTTTTGGTTATGAATTTTAGAATGAATTTGAATTTTTGGAAATCTAGTATAGGTTATATTTTTAAAATTGAGTTTCAAATATAAATTCTAGGACTTAGATCATCCCAATTTGATGTTTTTATATGTTTTACGGCCTGAGATGTGCCTCAGGTTCTTAAGAGAGACTCAAGAACTTTGAGTTGAATTTTGAAAATTTTTAAAGGGGTTTTTACTATGAATGATTACCACATGATTAAGAGATATTATGTAGGTGAACCATTCAGCATAGTTTTAGTTAAAAGGGATGGTTCATGGACAATACATGGTTATAGAAAAACCATGTGGCACTTTAGAGTTTTGTTTCATATGAATTATACAAGGTAGGCACATAGTTTGTTTAACCATGTGGACCAACCATGTAAGGGATGGTGTTAAGATAGTTCTAACCACACATTTAGCAGAAAATTTGGACAACTGTGTGAATAAACCATATGGATCATTAAAATTAAAAAATTTACTATATTTTCCTCCAATTTTTTTAGAATATCCTATATTTCTCCTTATGCTCATGCATGCGCAGCCGGCCTCCTCCTCCTCGCCCTTCCGATTTCAATCCCCCAGGACTTTGGGATGATTTTGGATGTAGATCTTCAATGATTTGAGGTATGATATCCCTCTTTATCCTCATTTTATCTTCCTCCTTAGTTTTACTATGATTTTGAGCAATCTAACTAGGGATTTGAGGGATAATTCCACTAGATCATGGTGTAATTGTCCTATTATGATGAGGGTTTTTGTATGATATAGCTAGAGAACATCTTACGATGATGTCTTCATGACACCACATGTATTTTTTAGAGATACATTTCCTTAAAATTTTTTCTATGGTATTTTTCAAAATTAAATTAATTTAGAATTGATTTGGTTCAAGTTTTTAGGTATTTTTTCATAGGATGGTGTTAGGAGTGCATTCTAGACCTTCTAGAAGAGATTAGTTGTGGTTTCTATGTGATGAATTTGCTCAATGTGTTAATCAATGATTATGCCTTATTGTTTTAAATTAAATTAAATTACGAATTACTATAAAATGAATTGAATAATTAATTATATATTTTTTATAATTAATTATTGGAATTTTTTGCTTGATATAGGTTTTGAAATGTTGATGCGAATGTGAGGGGGATTAGACAAGATTTGGTGAGGATTACCAAGTTGCTTGAAAGGGAATAACTCTAGTTTGGGTTATGTAGTCCTAAAAACATACCACAATGGTAATTACATTCATTAATTTATATGGAATTTGATATGTGAACTCATCCTTGTAATGATTTACATGTTTAAAATAATTAATTTTTTTTAAATAAAATTAAATGCCTATGAATGGAATGAATAAATTTACAAGGGCCATGACAGACCCTTATGCACTTTCTTGATGCCTCAACTACCGATGGTCAATACCTTGATGACGATGATGTCCCTTGTGATACTCAGATCCTAAAGTGTGAATTTTAAATGAACTAAGTGATTGTGGTGAACCCAGATAGGTTCCTTATACCCCTTGAGTAGGGATATGTAAAGAATTGAAAATGAATGCCCAAGTGGTCCATGTGAGGACCTTGAGATACCCTAAAGCTTACGGGGTAGTTGGGACAAGTGTGGGATGAGTGATCATTCCCCAATTTATATTATTATTACCTATGTGTGTAGAAAATGTATAATTTTATGGATAAGTTGAGTGTGGGGACCTACAAAGTGATGGCTTGGGTATTGAGATGGGATTTAAGACTTCTCTCTAGAGAGGTGTCTGTATGGCTCTTCATAGGAGCCCAATGAGGCCTTAATATGTTTTTGATGATCTTAAAGGATGTTATGCACTCTTATTATTGGGGATTGACCTGAGTGATGTGAAATATATTAAGGGATCCATATGGGGTATCCATATTTGATGTGGCCTAGGGAAATATAAAGGGTTCCCTAATTATATGTTGACTCAGAGAGGGTAGTCCAAGTGATAGATATTGATAATTGTGGATGTCACCTTAGAACCCAAATCGATGATGAGAGCCTTATATTTCCTTTGAGGTGATATGGTGTAAATTTGAGAGGCTGGTCATGTTTATGTGAATGAGTTCAGGTGGATGACCAACCATTATGAGATACGATATATGATATCTTGCAAGAGGGGCATAGTACCCCAAAAAGTTACCTATTATGTATGGGATGAATAATATTACTAGGATGTGGATCATATTCTTGAAGTTATATAGATGACCTAGGATCAACCTTGATGTTTATGTCTACTTAGGATCATCCCTTAGGAGTTGGTTTCTATGCCTGATGTTTATGACTTCCTAGGGCCACCCCCTAGGAGTCATCACTTATGTTTTATGATTTTGATATCTTAGGATTACCTCATAGTGTCTAACATCGACACTTTACATTATAAATTGTATAATACTACCTCATAGGGGTAGGTGGTGATTTTTGGTAGTATTGACCGACCAAGATTACCTATCAGGGGATGATTTTATATCTAATGACTACTAGATCACCTAGGATCACCTCATAAGGGAAATATTTATGCCTAATAACTATTGGATCACCCAGGGTTACCTCATAGGGGTCATATTTATGCTTTATGACTACACTCCAAGGATTAACTCACGGGGTTTGTGTTTTCACTTTATATTAGCTAGAATGGTTTTGTGACATTCTTAGAGACACATTGACATTGGTCGTAGTTAGTTTAGGTAGATCTAGAAGTCCACATTATAACTCTGATATCAAAAATGGTAATTTATTTATGCTTATATAATTATTTATTGATTTTATTGAGAATTTCACATGCACATTCATACACTAAATTACTGGTTATACATGAGAATAAATTGCTGGTTCCCTATTGATTTTTATTCACACCCTACTTGAGTGTCCATGACACTTGGGTACTAGAAAATACTTCACTTATTGAAGGTTCATGTTGAAAATATGCTTAGAGTATCTTGATTGAGTGAGATATCTCAAATTGGATTGGATATTGGGATAAGGTGAGTCTTTAGGATGATATTAGAGCATCAATTTTTTTTATTTGTATATGTGGTTGGCCTAATGGGTGGTCAATGTTGTATTCTAGTATGACTGTGAGTTTTTATGACTAATTTTTATTTTATTTCTATTTGATATAGCATGATTTATTGTTTATTAGATTCTGTATACTTTTATTTATTTTCAAGGATACTATTTGGTTATTTTTACTATATTATTTTTCACTTTGATATGGGGTATAGTATCCCCACAATAACACCCTAGAACCTTGCTACTAGTTGTAAACCTCTGGTATATGGGGAGGCATGCTTGAGGCCACATGGTGACCCAATCTAGTTACTGTTTAGAGTGAACTCGAATGGTGATGTCACAAAGTGGTATCAGAGATTTTATGTGATTGATATCTTAGAGTCCAACCATATTTTATTTTGTCTTAATATTTTAGGATATAGTATAAAATTGTTATATGAATATTTCCGAGCTTGTGATGGATATCACACTAGTGTGTCATGTATATATTTTCTAGTATAAAGTCTAATTTACTAGGGATATGGCATTTTTTTTCTTAGTTTTTCTTTTTTATGATTTTATGATTTCACCTAGAACAATGCAATTGAGTTTTTTATATTTATGATTTATGGGTTTTGGGATCTTGGTTCATAGTTAAGAGGCATGTGTACATGCATCATATTCATCATATAAGATTCACATGATGCTCACATGCATGTGCGAGATTGATATCATTGATGAAAAGGTTCAACTTTTTAAAGTATCAAATAACATTATTTGATGTTTTCCCATATAACTTGTTGGTATTATTCTAATCAACTTGAACATGATGTATTTATTTTTGATAACATGTTATATGGATCTTATAAATGAATGATTTCTGATGATGACTATATATTCCCTATTAGAAGTGATGTATATTGACTCTAATAGGATGGTACAAGAATTTTATGCCTTAGTGATATAACTCTCTAGGGTGATTATTGTACTGGTTTCAAGATAAAAAAAGGTTTAGTTATTTAAAATGTCAAAAAATCCTATATGGTGTTTTCTTATATAGTTTTTTGGTAGAATTATACTTAACCAAACCATTTGTCTATGGTGTATTTAACATATATCATATTGGTATGATTCCATTACATATATGTATTCTGAGATGAGATTTTGGTTCTCGAGGGGGTAGTATCATATGTAAATTCCTAGTGAGGATTAGTGATATAGTATGTTGATGACTTGGAATGTGATTCCTGACATGTGTATGTATATAATAACCCCAAAGTGGGTATTTTTCATGTGAGTTTCCATGGGATATTTGAGAAGTAAATAGAGAGTGGTTTCCTGTGAGCTATGATGTACATGAGATGTAACTTATGGGCAAGGTGGGGTAACATATTTCTTATAGATGCAACTCAGAATATTGGTGATTTGGGAATTATGGTTGAAATGAGAAGTGTAATATAAAAGGGTAACCCACAAGAGGGGTTAGCCTAGGTTTATGAGTAACTTTAGAGATAGAATAATGGATTGATTCTTGAAGTTATGATATCGGTGCATGCTAGGTGATGTTGGGTATATGGTATAGGAATGGAGGTGCATTGAGCTTCCATAATGTGAAGCTCATAGAGTGATATTGGTATCAAAGATAAGTTTCGAGGGCAGGCTTAGAAGGATGGATAACCCTGGTGAATTTTTATGTGGTTACCACCAAAACATAATTAGCCTTTATTGGTGGGTTTTTAGTGGTAGTTTATTAAACCACCACTAATTATTTTTAAATATTTTAGAGGCGATTTATTAAAAACCTCCGCTAAACCTGTTTTCTTTTTGATAGACCCGACACTTCTCCCCCTACCCCCGACCCTTGAGACCCCCCCAAAGCCCAGGAGTCTCGAACCTCACCGACATACTACTAGTCTTTCCCCTCGACTCCCCTCGACACATCTCGCCACCCCTCACCATGCCTCTCTTCCCATCGTCACCGATCACTACCTTCATCTCCCCTCGACGCCGGTCTCTAAACCATTGTGGTACAGTTGTGGTATGATCTTGGGTTGGTTTCTATAAAGTGGGTTTAATCTTAGTTCTTTGTTTTCAATCTTGATGGTTTTGGTATTATCTTGATTTTATAGGTTCCCATTGTGGTGCGGTTGTGGTTTTACACAAGATTCTGGAAGTTTACAAGCTTGTGGTAGGTAACATTATTAAATTAATTTATTATTCTTGATGTTCTTATTAATTGTGTTTTATGAATTGTGTGAATGGAGTGAAATATGTTTTTAAAGGGTTTCAAGGAGTATATGGGTTGAAAGATGATTTTGAAAATGAAATTGGTTAGGTTTCATGTGTGCTTTCTTTTTTATGCTTTTTAAACATGTTCCATGAATTGTGTAAATATTAGTAATTATAGTTGGATTATTGAGTATTGAATTAATGATATTGAGTTATATCATGATATTAGGTAATGATGCCTTCTCCACTATGTTATAGGAATCAAATGTTAATTTATACTCCACTATATTAGGGGAAACATGTAGTGATATTAGATCCACTATGTTATGATTTACTATGATTATTTATATGTAACAATTTTATGTCACACTCGTAAATGACTATGTTATGATCAATGTATCATATTTATTATATTATATTTTCATAATCATACACTATGGAATATGTTTGGTCATTTGATATTACATGTCCTTCTATCATGACATGTGATCAACTCTCATGAATCCATGACATTTTTAATAATTTATTTATTCCATGCTCATGTTTACCATATACTTATGATCTAACCATTAATGGTATATTGATAAGTTTTTATCTTACTAATAATTTGATCTTATCCAATTATTTTGTTTTACATTATAATATCTTGAGTTTCTAAAAACTTTCCTTTCTAATTTCCCAAGGCTTGGAAGTATCTGGGGGAGTTTAAGGAAATTCACACTTGAAATTTATAGATTTTCATACATGTTCCCTTGAACAATAGTTTTATCACTTTACCCTATGTGTGGTTAGTTTGTTCCATGGTACGGTCAGTTGGTTACTTAGTACAGTTTGTTGGTTCCATCTTGTGGTCTGTTGGTTCCTTCACGTGGCTGGTTGGTTTATTCTTGTAGTTTATTGGTTATTTTATTTATTTAGTTTGTTACTTATTATGGTTGGTTGATTTATTTTTTTAGTCACTACATCCATTATGTGGTTGGTTTGTTTCTTCCTATATTCACCTATTCCTTTATTCATTCAATTTGTTTTATCTTGCGGTTGATTGGTTCCTTCATGCAGTTAGTTTATTTCTTATTGCAACCACTTTCTCCTTAATACAGTTGGATGGTTATTTATTATAGTTGGTTAATACCTTCATTTGGTTTATTTATTGTCTCCAAGTGGTTGATCTATTCTCATGGTCGGTTCAATAGTTTGTAAAAATTTCTAGTTCTTCAAACTAACAATATTTTAAAAAAAATTATGTGTAAAATAATATTAATGTAAAATGTACAATTAAAGTTATAAATAAATATTTTAATATCTATTTTTTTAGGATTGAATATTTTATTTTAATTCAATAAAACTATGGATTTAATATGTTATCCCACTTTCTATAATTGGAAGAAAATTAAATGGAAATTGAAAAGGTATATTGACAGAAATATTTTTTAGTGTTATTCCAGGATCTGTTTTGGAAAATTTAATATACCTAATTTTATTTATGTTATAAATTTAATGTTTCCTTTGAGTATAAAAAAACAAATAACTTAATCATAAGCCTTGGATTCATATACCTTATCCAAGAATCCTTTCACCTAATGATTCCTAGCATTTTCTATATCTTGGTTCCCTATGTATTTTCTAAAGTAGTGGGTCATGTTTAACATAGGAGTTTTATTCCGTTTCATATTACTAAATTTTATTAAATTATTATACAATTTATCAAGACCGTACCTTAGTGATATCAAGGTTATGGAATCATCAGTTGTTCCATTTGTTTTGGTGTAGCACGACATACAATAAACTATAGGGATATGATCCTTCTTCTCCTCCTATTTTATGGATCTTTTTAATTTCCATGCTTTGGTTTTCTAGTGGGTGGTTTATATGGAATAAATAATTATTGTAATTTAATATATTATATTGAATTGTAAGGAAATGGGTGTAATCGCATGGGTTTATCAATTTTCTCATTATTTTGGACTATTTTCTCTCAAATATTTTAACATGTTGTGATATGCATGTTGTGGCTTCTATTAATTATAAGCAATTGTTGTGGTTTGATAACTCATCCACTAAATTTTTGTTTAAACCCACCATTAATAAAAGTATTAATATGAATATTTTTCAATGGATTAGATTCCTGTGTTAATATAGAAACTGTGTAAAAATACCCATGCATAAGAAATTTCATTGAATTTTAGAAAGGAGGTATGGTTTTTTTAGGGGGCACATCATTACTACACCTTGCGCCTTAGTGCCTCCTAATATGGCTTGTGAGGCACAAGAATTTGGCATTCCTCAGTGAGGTCACCTCACCTCACCTACGATGAGGCACTCCAACTGCGCCTCGCCATGCCTCTCGCTAAGGCTCCCTAAGGCATGCGCCTTTTACAACACTGAATTTAACCATGAGTTTGGTTATGTTGCGGTTTATGCCTTATGATATACTATAGAATGAATATACATGTCATGAATTCATGAATTTAGTATAAAAAATTAGAATGCAATCATAAGTCTCTTCCTAATGGAATCTCAACTAGTTGTTCTTAATCAAAATGGACTAAAGTAGATCCAAGAACACATATACTTAAATGCATTCCCTTGAAACTGAAAGATTGTTTAGAATCCTCTTAGCTAAAACAATTTTGATAGGATTTCTTATAAATAATTAAATTCCACCTATAAATTCAATATTGAAAAAATGAGTTCTTATACCAAAAACAAAATCCAAATAGGAGCCACTAAAGAATCCATCCCCTCTATCCAATTTGGGTAACACATACTTTATCATAATCAATCCACCAATTAACTGAATGTTTTTTTACAAAATGTATCTAATAAATAAAAAAGAGTATCATGATAGTATCTTAACAGTTTTGAGAACCATGTTGGTCCTCTAATCAATTATTGACATTGGATTGTGATACTTTTTCAATGATTTCTTAAATGAACATTTTTATAAAAAATGGATTTCCACATGTATTTTTCCTATTGGGATTATTAATGATTTTTAAATAAAAAAAGAAAATCTTTTACCCATAATTTTCCTCACAACTAGACTTTATGGATTTTATTTATCCCTTTTAAAATGATTCATTATTTACCATATGTATTTATATAGGAAAACCTTATTTAACATATTCATTTTTTAACTAGTATATTTCAATATCTTTCCATATTTAGTAATAGTTATGTGTTTTAATTTTTTTTAATATTGTGTAGTTACATTGTGATATACATGGATAAAATCTAGATAATATTACTGAGGAACACACCTCAGTATTCTAAGGGTTTGTTGGAGTTTATATATTTTTCAATTTCCAATTGATCCGTTGAAGGGAGAATAAGATGTCCATGCCCTAAATGTAAATTTAGAAGATGTTTGAAGAGATATAAAGTTTATGAACACTTGATATTAAAGAAATTCCCTGATCAATATTTGTGTTGGATTTGGTATGGATAATCAAACATTATAGAATGGCTGAGCACTGATATCAATCCATACAATGAGATCCCAACTTCATAGACAATGTAAAATGAAATGAAAAACCTTATAAATGATGCATTCGGCATTTTAGGACACCAACATCAACATCAAAAAATATCAGAACAACCAGTTAAGGGTACTATAAATACCAACATGACAAGTGATGTTTTTGAGACTATAGGAAAACCAGATAAATAATGTAACATATCATTGGGTCTTAATCTTGATTATGTGTAGACTAATGTATGATAAAACTTCACTGAGCAGACAGATGCATTTCATGGTTTAGTTAACTATGGAAATTAATAGTTTTATAGTGGATGTTTTAAATATTCAAATCTTTATTTTCAACTAAATTTATACCATGTCAAATGCCTATGTGGAATTACAAATAAGGCAATGTCCATGATATTGTAATTTTTTAGTGATGAATTTCCTAAAGAAAACATCCCCGATTTTTTATGATATGAAAAATTTATTAACAGGCTTGGTCTAAATTATAAAAAAATATATGTGTGTCCCAATGATTGTATGCTTTATTGGCAAGAGGATTCAAGTAGACAAGATTAAAAAATGTTCTTCTTTTAGATAGTAGTCAATGAGTGATGTTGGAAGTTAGAATCAATGTACTACCATGAAAAATAAGAAAAGGAACACGACTAGAAAGGTTTTTCATTACTTTCCTTTAAATCCTTGATTGAAAATATTATTCATGTCATAAAAAACCACCAAACACATGAATTGGAATTCTGTATATAATAAAAATGAAGGGTTAATGCAACATACATGAGATTAAAAATCATGGAATATATTTGATTAATTACATCCATATTTCTCACCTGATCCTAGGAACGTTTGATTAGGATTTGATGCTGATGGATTCAACCCATTTGGGACTTTGAGTACCAATTATAGCATTTTCCCAGTTGGTTTGATCCCTTACAATCTGCCACTGTGGATGTGTATGCAACAAATGTATTTTATCATTTTGATGATTATTCCTAGAAAAAAAATTCTTGGAAATGATATTTATGTATACTTTAATCCTTTAATTGAAGAATTACAGAAGTTATAAAGCAACAGTGTTGAGACATATGATGCTTCTTCTAAAACAATGTTCAAAATTCATGCTGCTCTAATGTGGACCATTAGTGACTTCCCTGGACTAGGTAAATTAGCTAGTTGGAACACTTACATGGGTTTGGATTTTCCTGTTTGTGACTTTGATTTTGAGCCCAAATGGCTGCCTCATAGTAGAAAATGGTTCTTCTTATGACATCAAAGATTTCTTGATGCATCTCATAGATTTTTGTTGAACATGTCAAAATTAAACGGTTTTATCGATCGTAGATCACCTCCAATGTTTTTAAATGGTCTTGAAATATTGGCACAACTTGGAAATTTTGAAATAGAATTTAGGAAGGTGCGTCATTTGAATGATAGTGGGAAATGAGTTCGAAGTGCATCATCAAGTGAATTCAAAATGCAACAGTGGAAGAAAAAAAGTATATTTTTCAAACTTATGTATTGGGAATTTAATTTGTTATGTAATAATCTAGATGTGATGAATATTGAGAAGAATGTTTGTGATAATTTGATCTTCACATTTCTTAATGTGCATAGAAATTTTAAGGATCATCTCAATGCTCAAAAATAATTACAAGAAATAAACATAAAACATGATCTCTGTCCATATGAGAATGAAAAGTATGCTCCAACAATTTTTTCAATGAAAAATAGGGATAAAGATACATTCCTTCTAATTTTAAAGCTTGTGCAGGTATTTTATGGGTATTCAAGTAACATCTCAAGGTGTTCTAACTTAAATCATCATAGGTTACATGGATTGAAAAGTCACGATTCACATATTTTGTTACAATAGTTATTACCATTGGAATTGCGTACATTATTACCTGAAAAGTTTTCTGCTGTTGTACTCCAATTATACACATTTTTCAGAAAATTATGTGAGAAATATATACATCCATTTGAGCTTGAAAACCTTCTAGGGGTATTTGTTTTAAAACATTGTGCAATGGATACGATCTTTCCACCATCATTTTTTACTGTGATGATGAATTTAACTATGTATTTGGTTGTGGAAGCTAAATTAGGAGGCCCAATACATTATCAAAGGATGTATCCAATTGAGAGGTAATTTATTTATATGTTTTTTAGTTAATTATACAATTCTTTTCATGTAATTAAATACATAATTATGTTTTATTATTTTATTTCATAGATATCTTGGGCATTTGAAATCATATGTATGAAAAAAATCTCAACCTGAAGGCTCTATTTCTGAAGGCTATTTGTAAGAGGAGTGTATTATCTTTTTTTATAGATAATTGGATGATATTGAGATAATATTTAATTGAGTTTTATGTGTTGAAAACACATCTAATTAATCTCAAATACATGGAAAATCAAAAATATTTCCTGCTGTTGGCCGATCTATTGGGAGGACCTCAAATGTTACATTGATAGAAATGAAATTATTATAGGCACATAGATATGTGATACTAAATATTGAAATTTAAGATCTATTTACTGAAGAGTTGAGGATACAAACAAAGAGACGAATGAGAGACTGAACACAAAATGAGAAAGATATAATGAAATCTATTAATAAAGAGCTTTTAGAATGGTTTGCACGATGTGTAAGTTCATAAATATTTTAATAAATAAGGATATTAGGTTGAAAAATATATTTTCTAAATCTAATAATGTATATTTATTTTTTTAGATCACGAATACAGATACTCGAGCTGAGTTTTCAGAATATTTGAAGTTTCTTTCTTGAGGTCCTCTAAAACAAGTTAGAAAGTTCTATGCTTACAACGTGAATGGATTTAAATTTCATACAGTCAATTGATAAGAGGGTTTGAAAACATATAATAGATGTATATTTACATTTTCTAAAGTGAGACACTATAGAAAGTTGACTAATATTATTGAATTAAACTACCATAGTTATTTTTCATTTGTTTTATTCAAATGCAATTGGGTTGATATTATTAGAGGTGTTAAAAGATATTCCTTGCAATTTAGTTCTATGAACTTACCTTGCTTGATGGATGTTGGTGATTGTGAACTGCATGATCCATATATGTTATCATCGTAAGAGAAAATGGAATATTATGTGAATGATGTTTTGGATGAAGGGTGGAGTGTAGTTTCTCGCATAAAACAAATAGATTTGTATGATATGGGGGATAAAGTGGAAGATTTGACCTCTGACATTGAATCTCATCAATAGCAAGAATCAAATTTATTTTTCCATCGTGATATTGAGAATATTTTTTTATCAAGGATGGATGAAGTGAAAGAAGTAATAGAGTAGGAAACTGAGATGATTTAAGGGGAAAATGATTGTATGTACAATTATGAATTTATTTAGAAACCACTTATTTTATTTGTGCAGTCATTCATTATCACTATTATGTATATTTTGTTTGTTAGTACTATGAATATGTTATCTTTTTTAATTTTTTTCTCCATAATTTTTTTAAAATATATGTTTAGAACTTAATTTTATTTTATTAAATGATAGGAATGCTAAGGAAGAAGCTAGGTTCCACTTCTAGTTCTTCATGGGGATACTGAAGTGTGACTATTATAGGTACAAATTTTAATATGAATAAATTTATTTCGCTTTTTTTATACTAACTATTTGTTCATAAAATATGGAAACAATGAAATTATAGAGAAAAATATTAAAAGTTTAGATGTATGGAATCTGTTCGGAGAGAAGATAGTTGTCCCATTTGATTTCTATGAGATCCCTATGGATAATGCCACAAGATTACTTGGCTAGATTCTAGGCTATCTAGCCACGTAGCCCATTTCCCTTCTGATTACGTATGATGATTGGAGATTGTGGAGTGATTTCAACTTGAAAATAATGGTGGATGTAAATTGTGGCTCTTGGATTGCTTTTATGGTGTTATGAATATAGCGGTGGTTATAAAAGTGGTGGAGGTTATTTGGCTTGGTGGTGATGTTTTGAGGGGGTTGGCACCCTTATTGTGAACCCATAGGATGGGCATGTGTGTGGATATATATATATATATATATGAATTGTATGTTTCTTTTGATTTCTATATGTACCCCACCCATCCCAGGTGTTATATGAACTTTGGTGGTGATGTTATGATTTGGTTGTGAACCCATAGGATGGGAATGTATGTAGATATATATATATATATATGTGTGTGTGTGTGTGTTTGTGTGTGTGTGCATTGTATGTGTCTTTTGATTTCTATATGTACCCTGCCCTTCCCAGGTGTTATATGAATTTTTCACATGGTTTTTTTAGGGTATTGGTACTAGGGCGACAGAATCAGCAACATTTTTTTTATTTTTAAATCTACCTTTAGCAGCGGTTTAAACCGCAGCTAAGTAAATGGACCATATATAGCGGCAGTTTAAACCACTGCTATAATTTGGTATTTTATTATCTATGGTGGTTATAACCATCACTAAATAAATGCACGGTATAATTTAGTGGCATTTTTTTTCTTTAGCAATGATTTTTTTGCAAAAAAAAAATAATTTTTAGCTGCAGTTTTAGCTGATGCTAAAACCTTCTCAGTTTCTGTTATCATTGGTGTCATTTTCGTGGGGTTTTCCCCATGAAAAAATGAAACTTTTATTTGGCAGCGGTTATAACTGATGCTAGAAAAGTTTTCATTTTTTCCAAGAAAACCACCATGAAAACCACACCAACCACCGATAAATGTGTTTAATATGACGATTTCTAGAAACCTCTGCTAAATTGAAGAAACAACCACGTATTGAACTCAGACACCGAATTTAGAAGTAGTTTTATGAAACCACTTCCATAACAAAAAAAACTACCGCTATGTGGTGGATTTCTTGTAATGTCTTGATGAGGTGTTGAATTATGGTTCAAGATGGTTGGATCTGGGATGGATAGAGCGTGGATAGACACTTCTAATTTTGGAACAATTTCAGATGGTAGGTGATTATATGGAAGACTATAGTGTAGGTTAAGTGCTCTATTTTGAAGAGGAGAACATAGGGTGCTTCTGGTTGGATGAGAGTGACATGCATAGAGAGAATGGTAGGTTATTTAGGCTTGTGATCATAGGATTAGATAAGATAAAACTCATGGGATCATTAGTGGGATTCTATAATTGGGTGGTATATGAGCATACACACATTGGGTTAGGATGGGATCAAGGTAGACACACTAGTTACATGCAGTGCCATTGAATTATGGATCAATGATCAGCCATGTGCAGGATGAGAACAGATGGTTTTGATGAAATGATAATGGGATTTGTTACCTGATTATTTTTGATAAAAATAGAGATGTCCTTTTATGGTGAGAGGTGACATCAGAAATGGATTAAGGTGTCATGTGTAGTCAACTCATTGTTTCACCATGACATTAATTTTAAAGGAGGAATGATGTTGGAACATGTTGAAGTTATGATCATGGATAAGTATAAGGGAAGCTATATGGTGGTGATTAAATCATTTCCCGTTAAGGGTTCTACCCTCATTGTGGATGGAATTTTTGTGGGTGATAAGGATGGAGTTATCAGTGATCCCATAATGGATGAGATTTGATGTTCCACATTGGAACACATGTATGAGCATGATAGTCACATCTAGTCATTATGTGCAATAATGGATGAAGCGTGAGCCATGGAGGTACGAACCTCATGCTATTTGATCCATGGATGTTATGGGACTAGTCCTTGGAATATCAATATGGAGTTTTAATTTCAGTGAGTGAGTGAATTCAATTTATCTAGTTCCTTGTAAAATACCATATTTGAGGTTTGGATGTTTTATTGGATAAAGTGTGAATATTGTCATTAGGTTTGGGATGTAATTGATGTGATTCAAGGGTGTTTCAGATCGATGGTGAGCCGATACTCGGGTGAGAGCCTAATGACCAATTTGGTTGGATGAGGAACCAACCGTGGAATTAAATTCTAATTCAAATTCAAAAATTCAGTATGGGTGATTTTAATGATCTCATGATGTTTTCTAGGAGTTTGGAATCATGTTTAGATAATGATATAGTGCATTGGTGGGTGTGTAAAATATTCTTTGAGAATAGTCATCTAGATTAGGTTTAACCATTGTTTTTCATGTGACTAGTTGTAGTGAAATGAAAACCATACCAAGTGTGTCCTTATACTATTGTGGATGTGTTTTATTAAGAAATTTTGATGGTGGGAATCACTGTGGATCAGAATCAACTCATATGAGATGATTCTAATGGTGGATAGTTCCAGAAGTTGGATGATGAATCTATTGACGAAACCTTGGTGTCTTTGGATAAATGGGTGTTATGGGGCACAATCCAGGAATTTTGATGTTGAGGATGAGAAAGTAGTTTAGTTTTAATGAATATTATACATCATTTTTAGAGTTTCACAATGGGATATCATTCAGTGTTTAGAGATAGAATGTGGTGGATTGAGCATGAATTGATGATCGGGTTAGGTTAATATATATGGTTAAAAATCACCAAGAATTCGAAAGGATAAAATTTTTTATGGTGGGGAGGTTATAAAAATAAATTTTCTTTTAGGTTATGAATTATATAAGGAGTTTGAATTTCTAGAATATTGGAGTAGGGTCTATTTTTAAAATTAATATTCGGGTTGGAATTCATAGAGTTGGAGTGTCCCGAGTTGATGTTTTTGGATATGGTTTGAGATCCTATATGTACCTCAGGTGATTAGGAGAGTCTTAGGATTGTCAGGTTGAATATTGAAAGTTTTAAAATGGGTTTTCACTATGCAAGGTTACCACATGGTTAGGAGAAACCATACAATTGAATCGTGCAACATAGTTTTGTTCATAGGGATGGTGCAGAGTCACCACAAGGTTATAGAAAAACCATACAGGACCTAATATTTTTTTTGTAGTGGCATTCTATATGGTTGGATCATGGTTTGTATAACGATGTGGGATAACTGTGTGAGGGGTGGTGTTAAGACAGTTCCAAAAAATGGTTGGTTCATGGTTTTGTTAACCATGAAGCAAAACCTTTTAAATCGTTAATTTTTTTGAAATTTACCATTTCCCCCTCAAACCTTTTTAGATTCTCCCCTATTTCTCCCCCACCTTGCACACACCCAGACGACTGCCTCCTCCTCTCCCATTCTACTTTAACCCCATGAGTTTGGGGTGTTTTATATTTGTTTGTTTAGTGATTTGAGGTATGATCTCCCTCTTTCCACCTCCTTTATTCTTTCTCCTTGGTTTCCCACTGATTTAAAGTGACCTAGATAATGATTTTATTGATAATTCCACTAGATCATGGTGGAATCATCCCTTTATGGTGAGTCTTTTATATAGAGTAGCTAGAGGAAATATCGATATGATGTTCACATGTCATCACATATTGTTTTAATGGATATAAATTTCCCTATGAGGACCTTAAGATTCCCTAAAGACTATGATATTGTTGAGATCAGTGTAGGGAGAGTTTTCCTTCTCCCACTAATATTGTTATTATCTAGGTGAGTCGAACCGAGGAAGATTTATTTATAGGATGGGTGTGGGGATCAACCAAGTGAAGACTTGGGAATTTGAATGGGCTTTAAGACTTATCTTTATAGAGGTTCTAGTGTGGCTCTAACTAGGTTCCCAATAGATATTTGATATGTTTCTGATGAGACCAAGGAACATTATGCACTATGAGTAATGAGGGGTGACTCGAGAGTTTGATTCAGATAAAGGGACTGATGTGGGGAGTTAGTGAATGATTTTATCCAGGGGACCCTTAAGGGTGACCTAATGATATGTTAACTTAGCAAGGGTACTCCAGGTGATGGATAGTGACAATTGTGGGTTACACCTCAGAATTCAGATAGATGATGATAACCTTACATATCCTTAGTGATGTAGTCCATGCACTTGACTATCCAACCATGGTTATGTGAATGGATTTGGGGATATGAGAAACCCTTTTGAGATGTTTTATATGAGATATTTCAAGAGGGACATACTATCCCTTTGAGTTTTTGATTATGCATGGGATTCCTAGGATTCCTACAATGTGGATTGTATGCTTGAAGTTATATGGATAAACTAGGGTTACCTCTAGGAGTTTATAGTTTTTCATGGTGTTTATGATTGCCAGGGGTCACCCATAGGAGTCAACCATTATGCCCAATATTTATGACTATCAAGGGTCACCCTCTAAGAGTTAGAAATTATTCCTAATGATTATGAAAACCTAGGATTACCCCAAGGGTTAACATTCATATCCTAAATTATTGATCACCTATGATTACTTCTTAATGTTTGATGATGATGATTTACTGTATTAATCACCCAGTGTAATATCATTGGGGTTAGATTTATGCCTTTTGACTACTAGATCCCCTTGTATTACCTCATAGGGGTCAGCTTTATGTCCAATGACTACCAGATTTCCTAGGATTACCTCCCAAGGTCCAAATTTATGGTTGATGAAAACTAAACTCCAGGATTACCACATGGGGGGTTTTAATTGTTCACCTTATATTTATTGGTATGGTTTTGTGACATGCTCATAGATACCCCTAATTTTGGTCACAACAGGTTTGTGTCAAGACTAGGTTTCACATTAGTACTCAAGGTTTGATAGTGGTTAATTATTAATGCTTTAATAATTATTTTTTTATTCAGTTAAGCATATCATATACACATACAATACATTACTGGTTATACATGATACCACATTGGTGGTTACCTATTAAGTTGTACTCACACCATGATCAGGCATCTATGACACTTGGGTACCTGAGAATGATTCACTAATCACAAGTTTAGGTTGGTAAGATTCCTAGAGTAGCTTGATGGAGTGGTATATCTCAGAAGTAATTGAAGGCTAGGATGAGGCGTGGATCAAGGATGATAATAAAGCCTCATTTTTTTATGTATGTGATTATCCCTATGGGTGATCAGTGTTGTATGATGGCATGATTATGAGTCTGTATGACTACTTACTATTTCATGTTCTTTTGATATAACATGATTTATTATTTATTATATATTTTTTACTCTGATTTAATTTTATGGATGTTGTTTAGTTATTTCTGTTATATTATTACACAATATGATATGGGGTATAGTATCCCCATAGCTTGCTACTAGTCGAGATCCTCTAGCATGTAGAGAGGTTCACCTATGGTCATGTGGTGACCCAATACAATTATTGTTTAGAGTGAATTAGTATGGGGACATCATATATTATATTATAATGATTTAAATCATGTTCACTCATACTAATAATGATGTCATGGAGTGCATAAAATGTATTTAGATTCCAACTAAAAATAAAATTAGAGGATCCATAAAGATTTTATAATTGGATAATGCCTTAAATCACACTTCCATTGAGGTGGAAAATTATTTAGAGAAAAATAGAATCAATCTTGAAGTCTCATTATTGAGGACACTAGAATAAAATGGTGTTATGTGAATAAAAAACTGTATGGTTAATAACATGAAAAAGACACTACTCATTGAGAGTGTTATTTCAAGGAAATATTTGAGGGAATTGGTGATAGTGGATGCGTACAAAAAAAAACTTGTATTTACTAAGTCTTGAAGAGGAGAATACACCCAATTATATTTGGTATAAAAGTAAGGCAACATTGAAACACTTTAGAGTGTTTGGAAGAAAGTTATACAGCCACAATAAGGAAGGAAATTTTGGAAAATATAGATATCTCGACATTGAAGGAATATTCTAAGGATAATCTTCCAAGAGTAAAGCCTAAACATTATTCAATGAGGGACTTAATAATAAAATAGTGAGCCGTAATTCTCGGGTTATCAATGATAAATATAGAAGTAAATTTGGAAGGTTGGATTTGAAAAAGTTTTTGATAAAGAGGAAGATGTTAACTTAGATTTTGTAGGTCTATAAGTATAACACATTATTGGGATTTTGAATTTGAATGATCGGATGAATAAGCTACCAAGAACATTCAATCACAAACTCATAGAATAAGAATAAGAGTAAATATCAATGAGTTAAACATAATTAGAGTAAAATCTGATCCAATGAAAACCCGAAGGATGAAGACTGTAGAGAAAATGTTGTGCTATATCAAGTATACCCTTCATCATTTTAATAAGAAATAAAGTATGAATCATATGTCAAGGAAAAGAATTATTAATTTGACAAAATTGAGAAACATAAAACATGGGAGCTTGTGAAAATGTCAACATATTTTAATTTTATTTGAACAGAATGTGTGTTCAAAAAAAATATTCTGAGAATGAAAAATTGATTGATAATAAGGTGAGATTAGTGTGTAAGGGATATGTATAAATATAAGGAATAACTATGATTTTTATTATTATTGGTGATACTCAAGTAAAAAAGATTATAATTGGATATAAAAATTGATAGATTATTCATGACCTTTCAAATATATATGTAGATGAAATTATTAAATAGTGTGCCAAAGAAATAAGTGTATATTGAAAAACTAGTGTGTTCTCAAATTAGATATTGTTAAGTGAATGTTTTTTTATTGATAAAGTATTTTCATGGCTTAAAACATACACCTTATTCTTAGTATACACGGTTAAAAACTTACTTAATAAAGCTATAATTTAGGATAGGTGGTATCAATCATAATATTTATATGGAATTAACCAAGTAAGAGAAGTTTATGATACCCTATATATTAAAAATATCATTTTTGGTGGTATAAATATGAAATTGGTAGAGTAATGTTCAATTTTATTGAGATTTAATTTTGATATGTATATTATTGGAGAGACTATATACTTTCTCAAGCTATAAGTGAATCAAAAAGAGGGATATAATTTTATTTTTCAAACAGACTATACAAGGGATTTATTTAAAATGTTTGATATGTATGAGAGTAAACCAGTTTCAACACAATTTTGGTCAAAAACAAACTTGGAAATAATGAAGATGAAAGATCCATTGATCATACTTTATACCATAGAATGATTGGGAGTTTATTTTAATTTATAAAAATAAGGTTGGACATAGTCTATTAAACATGTTTAGAGGATTTATTTCAAAGTAATCCAGATGAGGAATATATCAAAACTATTAAGAATATCATAAGGTATATATAAGATACTTTCAATTATAGGTTGGTTTTTAATATAGGAAATAACTAAGATTTAATTTATTATTCAGATATAGATTGGTCTAGAGGTATAATGGATAAAAAATCCATGAGTTGAGAATAATTCTTTATGTTAAGAAATTTAATTATCTAGTTAAGAAAAAAGAGAGAATATATCTTAGTATGATTAAAGTGGAATACATTTTAGCGATGGAAGAATGTACTCAATTACTTTGGATGAAGTAATAAGTAGATGATCTTAGTTAAGAAGTGATGGTGATGATACTAATTTATTATGACAATAAGAGTTCCATTTAGTTTATAAAGAATCCAATATAGACTCTAATTTGAATCATACTAAAATTATATATCATTTAATTAAAGATAAGGAGGGCCAAGGATTGATCAAGATGGAGCATGTTGGTATAAATTGGCAGGTGGAAGACATTTTCCCAAAACCTTTGATCACACAAGTGTTTATAAGGCATCAATTAAACCTTATTGTTCTACCAACTCCTTCCATTTAAGGGGGTTTTAACAATCCCCTATCCCCATATTATTTTCATGTGTAACATGACTATTCAATACTTGGAAGGAATATACCCTTTTGGTTTAATTTCAAAGTGGATGGGAGTAGTGAAATTTGTAATAAAAAGAGATAAATTCTAATATAAAAAATCAAGAAATATTTGTCAAAGTGGGAGATATATTGAATGGAAATGAGCTCAATTGGTAGAGTTAGAGTAGAATTATAATCTCAAGGGGATTCTAATTTTTAGGGGGATATTAGTATATTAGTTAAGGGAAGATACAATCCATTGGTGTGATAATGAATGTGATTCATATGGATGAAGACTGGGGGGATCAATGGAGTTTCTTAGTTAATAACTATAGGTATCACTGAACTGAGTGGTATGAATTGAGAATATATTTTTCTATATATATATATATATAGTTATCATTACTCATTTATACTTAATGTTATTGGTGATTTATTTTATTAGTATTTTATATTACGCTAAAGTTAAATCTCATTGAAGGTAATTGGAGATATATTGTATTTCCAACAAACCCAAAGGGGTAGAATGTTCAAACCAAGGTTCCTAACTTGTATAATCTTAAAACTATGTTTATTTGAATTATAAAGGGGTAAAATTCTATAATTTTAGTTTTTAGTTTATATAAGTGTCATGTTTGTTGGAAATAGACTTTATTGAAGGTATTATTGTGTGGAGAAGTCTTTGAAAATTTTGGTGGTGATTTAATAAGTTTTTGAGATTTTATCAAGAAAAAAAGTCATGATACAACCATGCTATTCATATGTTAATGGAGGTGGAATTAGTTTAAATATAATAGGAATATAATAGTCACTCCATAATGAAATATTCCACACATATGAGAGCTTCATTCCATAACGAGTAAACTATGAAAATTTAACGTATGGTTATTTATACTTGTTAAAGGTTCCAAATTGTAATTATGTGTCTCACATATTAATAAATAATTATCCTAGAATTATGAATTATAAACAAAGAAAAGAAATAAGAGGCCATTATAAATTAGTAAAGCACCAGTGGTCTTGAGTTAAAGACATCACACCACAACCAATAGTTCCACTCCATAATGGATATGAGGCTCATAAAGATTTAGAATATCTGGTTATGATTTTCAAGTAGTTTGTAAATATATTTCATCTAAATTATATATAAATATATATGGTTAAAAAAGAATCAAACCATAATAGATAATATCATTCTGTATTCTGGTGAAGTTGATTTGCATCACGCCACAATGCATGTCATTATGCCATAATGTATTCCAGTTTCTTTCCAAAATTCAAATAATTTTCAAAATGGGAGAGATTATCCTTGACTTTGGAAGCTTTATTTTAAATTTTATGGATGGATTTAAAAGGTATTATGAAGAAGGAATATTAATTTAGAGGACATAAAAATCACAGAGATAAATGACACATTTATAATTGAGAGGGAAATTTCTTATACAAAAGAAAAATATTGATGATCTAGATTTTATAGTGAATATTGAAGTAAAAAGAGAACAACCTCACAATTTGTTGTTAATAATTTATGTGAAAATTCTTGTAAGATACTGCTATTTCAAAATTTATATATATAATTTATTGATTAAATGGGTGTAAAGATATGTAGAGAGAGTGGCCTAAGGATTGGTAGTTCTCCTATCCTAAATTTTTTAATCACAAAGAATAAAAATAGATTTTGTTACATTGATACATCATCAATGTATACTCCTTGGATGCATCCCTTAGTGGTTAATTGAGTAAAATATATGAATTATTGTATTTAAATTCTTTATTTGGATGTTCTGGTTATGTTCTCTAGATTGACAGGTTTGAGTTGTTTTCCCATGAGAGAACAAGATATATTATAATTTGAAGGAAAATAATTCACACCATAATTCACCCCTATTAGGGTGTGATTGGGTCATCGGGGTTAAAATAATAATAATTATTATAATAGAATATATTTTTTGATAAAAGAACTGAAATATACCTAACAAAATAGTAAAAAAAGAGAAAGTATTTGACACACATGGAGCTAGTGATGCACTAGAAAGGGTCTTGGATAGGCTGGATGATCCAATTGATTTTTATAAAAAATGAAAAAATAGAAATGCACCATCGATATTATATATATAATATATTATTTTTATAATATATTACATTTTAAATATATTGAATAAATTAAATAAATTTTATATTATATATATTTAGTTATGTAAATTATCAAATATCATTTTCATACAAAAAAAAATCATGACTAGCTTGTAGCATAATTATCATGATGTCAGGATGAGTAATTCGAGAAAAATATATGTTTGGTGATTCTAAACCATGATGGGGATTCTCGAGATCACCGCATAATCATTTTTAGTCAAAATTTGAAGACATGGATTATTTATATAATATTAATTTGATAAAAATGAATAATCTGTTAGGTTCAGTGTGAAAACTATTTTTTGGATGAAGTGTTGGAAGCATCATAAGTAAAGTATCTGGAAGTTACACTTGGAAAAGTTGGATGAAGATAGACTCACCTTCACCATGGGGTTTAGGTTTTGTTTAGCTGAAAAATCTTATTAAAAGTTCAGAAATTGATGTAGTTATGTGAACTCAATGGAAGGTACAGTTGATGTTAACTCAAAAGAAGTAGTTGAGTGGATTCAGTGGAAGCATCTGGATGATGTTATTTTAGCAGATGAAACACAGTGGTATTTGAGTGTGGTAATTCAAAGGAATAATATTTGATGCATACACTTTTAGTATCCGATCATGTTCTAAAATATGAAGTTGTATTAATGGAAGGATATTTTTGGAGCCAACACATAGTTTTGAAGGAAGTGATGGAAAGTGCGTAAGATGAAAGATGTATCTTTTACTTTTCACTGAGTGGAGTAGTTTAGGAGGTGGTAGCCTTCAACTATATGGGAGTTCATTTATAGAGATCATAGTGGAGTGGAATTCTACCCATGAATATCGATAGGTGATTAAATCATGATGAAAAGAAGAACTTCACTATATATAGAGAGAGGTTGGACTACTATTTATTGTATATGTGTCATGGAAAGTTGTATGTGAAGGCATCATAGACATTGAAGGTATTTTAAGTTGAAGGTTAGATGCCTTAGGGATGAAGGTGAAAGTTTGAATCTAAGGAAGATATAGATGAACGAATGGATTAGCCCTAGATAGATGTGTTACTAGAGGGATTACATCTCCTCATCTTTGGATCTTAATGATGAGATCTCTAGTGACAGTATATTTCCATGAGAAGGCATTGGTATGCTTAGTTTCAATAAATTTTTATAGGTAATGGGTTTTTCCTTTTAACCAAGTTGTACCTTGTTTCTATAAAATGAAATATTTATTTCTCCCATGGATATAGGACACATAATCTGAACCGTGTTATCCTTAGTGCGCCATTATTGCATGTTATGTTTGTTTTATGATGTTTTTATCTTTCTTTTTCATTGTCTTTAAGGAAGGTATTGATGTAAACAAGGTGGTTGAGCTAGAACTAGAGGAGGAAAATATATGTGGTGACTTGCACGTGTAGCTTCCTATATTCAAGTCTTCAAAGTTATATGGGATGTTCTATTGAATTCAAGTGTTGATTTTAGTGACAAAAGTTTCACTATACTAGAGAGATGGGATTAAGAACTTTTAGTGATTAGTTTCTATTCCCCCATCCCCAATTAGTGGTGTTAGATCTTTGTTTCATCTAACGATCAGTTTATTAAGGACTCAAAATTATGTTTCCATAAGATAATGGAAAGTATGTTTTGTTATTGGATACTTTATGAGCTTGGTTAGAATACTACGAAAGTTCCCCTTGGGTAAGTGATTGATGAGTTTCTAAAGGGTTTTACTGGTGTAGATAGTGGCAATACCAGGGAGTTTGGGTTTTTTCAAAGAATTTACTCTACCATTGTTAGTCTTTTAGCATGTTTCTCTCATTTAATCAGTATTAATAAGCTTATTGGAGATACAATTGAAGACTTACACAAATAGTCTACATACTTGAACATAGTGTATATCTATCTCTAGAATATAACATGTTCATGGGGGAATGTTTAGTTGATGGTTCAACAATGTAAGCTACAGACTTTGGAAGTTTCTAGATTTACTACTCTTGGATATTTTATAAGTTCCATTGGATAACGAGTCAACTAGAAATGATGTGTTTACCAAACGGTAAGGTCATTATTACAAGTAGAGGGATGTGCTAGATATTATAATCAAAGATGATGTAGGTTTATGGAAGGAGGGTTTGATGGTAAAGTTAGAGGTATCACTTAGTTTATTCAAGTGATGAGTTGATGGGTTTCATCTCGTTACCCTTTTCATGTGACTAGAATTGAATAAAGGAATAAAGATAAAGTAAAGTAGGATTGCTGGTACCGGAAGGTCAGGTCCATTTAACTTCTAGAGGATTTACTAATCTCATATCTAGAGTGGGTGGATGTAAAAAGCTACCAAGTGTTCTCCATTGCAAGTCTATTTCAAGAGAATAATTTTTTGGGTTCAACAATCAACATCCAAGATAGATCACTTGGAATGTTCCATATAACTCAAGGATGTGGTGGTTCTGACTAAGGAATAGAATAAAGGAGTACAACACAATTCTAGTTTTATTGGAATATGATTTTGAAATTCTTTCAAATAAGTGTATTTATATACTATAATTTTTAGATGTAAAGGGATTTAGGTTTTGGGATCTTGGTTATGGAAAATAATGGATGGATTTTCCATTCAATAAGTATTTTGAGTTGTGGCATGAAATCTTGATCACTAGAGGGAGAGGGATGGTTAAAACCCATGGTTACCTAAAGGCTTAAAAAAACTCTGATATAGGGAGTAGAAAACTTGTTTGGAGTGAAGTATTTAGAACTATCTATATATGTATTTAACTAGAATTAGGAGGTATCTTGGATAAAAAATTTAGTCTGTTTTGGTTGTTTTCTCATTGGTTTCATTAGTACTTATTTTATCTAATGAAGAAACATGTGTGAGTAGGTGTTATTCCCCCAGATCACAAGTCTACGGAACCTTTATATCCTTATTCATAGGATGAAAATGATGTGTTTAAATTATCAGAATATGGATATGGGATGAGATTTCAGGGAATATGGGAGTTCTTGAAGGAATACTTACAATGAAAAGCTATAGTTTGAGGAGACTACCCTAGAACATTGGATAGTGTCATAGAGTGGGAATTGAATTTTTTTTTAGAAATTTATTCTAGAGTCACTCCAAGTCCAAAAAGTGGTTAGTTTGTTTTTATATCATTGAAAAAGTATTTTAGAAGTTGACCATGGTCATTTTTATTCTTGAATATGGATAACTCCAAGTCTATGGTGCATTTCTGTAAGAGTGATGATGAATACTTTGGAGTTTCCATGTTTTGTGGTAACAATCATATGAAGGTCAAAAGAGATGTTGGAGGACCTATTTGATGAATTTATATAAAGACCCGCACTTATTTCATACATAATCTTGAATTTATTCAAGAAAACACTTCCTTTTACATTGAGGATATTTTCAAGTTTATAGCTTTAGAGAATTAAGACAAAACATTCATAACATTACACATTGTTACATAGTGGATACTATAAAATCAGTTTCCATTTTCCTCAGAATATAAAACATTAAAACTTAAAACAAGACTCCTTGACAATTGTTAAACTTTTAACATGTCTTCATTCCTTGTATTAATCATCCATTAAACTGTGAAAAATCATTTAAAAACTTGGGATGAGCACAAAAGCTCCGTAAGGTATGGAAAAGAAGGAAAAATCACATTAGTCCATGAATACACATGACGTATGAAAACATTTTCAAAAGACATTCTTCCCACCCATAAATACTTACTTTTTGTAACATGAGATTTACACAAGATCCACACAAGCATAAATATAATCATAGAGGTATCTTGGGGAATTACTTACATAATCTTGTAACCATCTTGGCTACCTTAAAATTTGTAACCCTCACGGTTACCTTACTTTGTGTAACCATCGCAGTTACACTTGGAGTAACCATACGGACGACCACCAACTAACTCATACCCAATGAATTGGAGGGAAATATAGGTCCCACCCTTCATCATAAACAATTCCCAATAACAAAAACATAATCATAAAACATAAATAATAGCATAAAAACATTGCTTTTGAATCTTGTAAAACAGAATTTTAAAAGAGGATTTTAGAAGAAAAGTCCCTTATAAACATCATATACTTGAAGTGAGACATAATAGAGTGGATGGAATATGTAAATAATATGTAAATACACATAATGAAACATAATATAAACATAACCCATCACACAAAAAATTTAAATAGCACACAATTAATAAAGTGTAAGGTTAACCTAAAGAATGGAAATCGGGTTAAGAATTCTCTTACCTTAGGCTTGTCTTACTTCAAAATTGTTTAAACCTCCTGTATAATGGTTAAAAGAGTGTTATTATTATTTTACAGAAACATTTTCATGTTTATAACATCTTATATGGTCATTTCATCACCTCATTTCACCCCTTAATTGTTAGTATTTTGTTCCTTGTATTATTTTGGGTGATTGCTTTTGTGATTTTCACGATCGGTTCATGATGAATCGTTCTTGTTGATTGGAAGTGAAACTCCAGAATTGGAATGGAGTAGTATTTACATATTTCCAGTACCATAATTTATACCATTTATCACTTTGATTTCTTTATATGAGGATGATTCATGAGATAAAAAAATTAATGATGTTTGTTTAGATCATTTAAGTGGTTCTTTGATAATAACAACGTCATTTTGTCTTTTAAATTTGAACCATGAGTAAAAAAGAATTCCAGAACCTTATATGAGTCATAAAACATATATTATAACCTGGTTCAACCATATAAATGGTTTCATGACCAGACTTGAAATAATTAATGGAAATTGAAAATACATCGTCCACGATATCGGTAATTCGACACAAATGGAAAATGTTTTTTGATTCTTTAAATAAGTGGAAGAGGAGAAGAATACTGATGAGTAATTTTCCATAATCATGAGAACATAATGAATATACATGATTATGGGGATTTCATGCCTCTTGGATATGAGGGAGTGAGGAAAGAAGAAAAAGTAATCATGAAATAAAGAAAACATGAGAAATTTCTTACGAAAATTTGGCAGCCTAACAGCGTCTCTTAAAATTTCATAAAAACAAGATTGATGAGATGAATGGAATATCTCATCATTAATACAAAATTTGGACAGTAAGGTGAAATATTTAATGAAATATCCCAAGAAAAGACAAAGGGAAAGGAAGAGAATAACATAAAATGGAAGAAAAGAATGAAAATAAAAGAGGTTGTTTACCTCTTGATCTCTTCTCCTTGAGATCCTTCTTAAGGGCTTTGATTTTGGTCTTTTGGTGAGACCAGAAGATCTAGGACGTGGGGAAGAAGATTGGGGAGGGAATTTGGCAGAAATTAGACAATTCTCAAGGCTTTAGAGGTGTGTTAGGAAGAGGGGAGTGAGGGTGATATTTATAGTGGAGGAGGGGAGGTATTTTAGATTATTTTAATTATTATTATAATATTTTTATCAATACTATGAATAATCTCAAATCAAGTGGCCCTAAATAGTGAAAATATCATGTGAGTTCGAAGAAAGTGTCCTTGCATCACTTATGGTGTCATAAATAGTGCATTTTTACTGATAAATGGATTATACAGTATTTTATCGTATTTCACTATTCACCGAAAATTCAAGAGTTTCAGAAAAATACCAAAAATTTACCCCAACCATTTTTCGACATGTAGAATTCAAGAATGAACTCCATTTTTCAAAAATAATTTTCTAAATATTATTAATTTAATTTTTAAATAAGGTTACAGTTAATTCGAAAAATAACAATATTGAAGTGCAATTAGTTTTATGTGACATTGGAAAATTAATTAAGATCCCATTATCATATTGCCTTGGGAAAATAAAATAACAATATTATTTACTATTAATAAAGTCATATTACTTTTCATATTAATATTCATAAGGGAATGTTACTATTCACCAAAAAAACAAGTTTGTTTCATCAGACTCTAAATAACATACTGAACACAATTGTAGATGACAGTTTCTTGAAATTCAAAACATAGAAGAAAAAAAATTATGTTTAAAGGATACTTATAAATATATACCTTAAACAAAATTTCAAGCATTTTCAATTTATTTTTATAAAACCTTGGGATGTTACATTATCCCTAACTTTTTGAAATTGCGTCCTCGCAATTTTATTTAATTATTAAACAACTGAGGGTATTTTTCCCTCATAGCATTTTTAGACTCCCTTGTTGCTTCTTCAACCATGTGGTTTCTACACAAAACCTTTACCTGGTGGATTACCTTATTCCACAATACATGTTCTCTTCGATCAAGTATCTGAACCAGTTTTTCTTCATAAGAAAGGTTCTCTGCCAGCTGAACTGCTTCCGACCTCAAGACATGTGATGAATCTGGAACATACTTTCTGAACATCGAAACATGAAAAGCATTGTGTACCTGAAATAAGCTCGGAGGCAAAGCTACGCGGTATGAAACTGTTCCAACTTTATCCAAGATTTCAAAAGGACCAATGAACCGTGGACTTAGTTTCCCTTTCTTACCGAAACGCATCAAACTTTTCCAAGGAGAGATTTTAAGGAAAACATGGTCACCTACCTCGAAAGAGAAGTCTTTCCTTCTGTTATCTGCATAACTTTTCTGCCTGCTCTGAGCTGTCCTCATGTGTTGCTAGATCATCCTCACTTTCTCAGCCACTTCTTCTACTAATTCTTGCCCCATCAACTTTCTTTCACTGACTTCATCCCAAAATGCCGGAGTCTGACACCGCTTTCCATACAAGGCCTCAAAAGGTTCCATCTGAATACTAGAATGGAAACTGTTATTATAAGAAAACTCAACTAATGAAAAATGATGATCCCAACTTCCCTGATAGTCCATTGAACAAGATCGAAGCATATCCTCCAAAGTTTGAATCGTTCATTTTGACTTCCCATCTGATTGAGGATGAAAAGCTTTACTGAAATTCAACTCTGTGCCCAAAGACTTCTGAAGTCCCTTCCAAAATTTAGAAGTGAACCTGGGATCTCGGTCAGACACAATGGAAAGAGGAACTCCATGTAACCTGACAATATCCTTGAGGTACTATATAGAAAGATGATCTAATGTCATTGTATCTTGAATAGAAAGAAAATGAGCAGACTTTGTTAGCTGATCAACAATAACCCATATCGCATTGTTACCTCGAGAAGTCTTTGGTAGCCCCACCAAAAAATCCATTGATATATTCTCCCATTTCCATTCTGGCACTGGAAAAGGCTGAATCATCCCCTTTGGTAACTGTCACTCTTCTTTAACCTACTGACATGTCAAACATTTAATCGTAAAATCAGCAACATCTCTTTTCATCCCATTCCACCAATAATACTCTCGAAGGTCTCTGTACATCTTAGTACTTCCGGGATGAACAGAAAATGGAGAACTATGAGCTTCACACAACAATTCTTTCTTCAGATAGGAATCACAAGGCACACACAACCTTTTTCCAAACCTTAAAACACAATCTTTATCAAGATTAAATTTTGGAAACTTACCCATTTTAACCAATTATACCTTTTTCTGTAGCTCACGGTCTTCCCTCTGCGCTTTCATAATTCTGTCTGACAACGAAGACTGCACTGAAACCTGAAACGAAACAGATATATTCCCCGCACCAACAACTTCTAAGCCAAAATTCATCAAATCATTAATCAAGGGATCATGTTCCAAACGTATCATGGTTAATGATGCATGATGTTTCTGACTTAAGGCATCCACTACTTTGTTTTCTTTTCCAGGATGGTAATTGATCGTGCAATCATAATCCTTTATCAGTTCTAGCCATCTTCTCTACCTCATGTTTAATTCCTTCTGAGTGAATATATACTTAAGACTATTATGGTCAGTATATATTTGGAATTTGGTTCCGTATAGATGATGCCTCCATATTTTCAAAGCAAAAATCACAGCTGCCAATTCCAAATCATGTGTGGGATAATTTAGCTCATGAGGTTTAAGTTGTCTCAAAGAATAGGCAATTACCTGATCATTCTACATCAAAACACAACCAATTCCCTTCAAAGAAGTATCACTGTAGATGAAAAACTCACCATTCCGGGAAGGTAAGGCCAAAACTAGAGCATTCACCAATCTGTTCTTTAGTTCCTGAAAACAAACATCACATTCCTCTGTCCAAACAAATTTAACCCCTTTCCAGGTTAACTTAGTTATTGGGATAGATAACCGCGTAAATTTATTAACAAACTGTCGGTAATAACTTGCTAATCCCATAAAACTACGAATCTCTATAACATTTGTGGGTCTTGGCCATTCATCAACTACTTTTGTTTTGGAAGGATCAACTGTTATTCCATCCTTATTTACAATGTGCCCAAGAAAAGAAATATGTTGCAACCAAATATCACACTTGCTGAATTTTCCATATTGTTTCTTTTATTTTAACGTTTGTAAAACAACCCTTAGATGTTTTTCATGCTCCTATTTATTTTTAGAAAAAACCAGAATGTCATCAATAAATACAACCACAAACTTATCCCAGAACTCATGAAATACTCTATTCATAAGATTCATGAATACAGCAGGTGCATTAGTTAACCCAAATGGAATAACAACAAATTCATAATGCCCATATCTAGTACAAAAGGCTGTTTTTGGGATGTCATCCTCCTTCACCTTTAGCTGATGGTATCCGGATCTCAAGTCAATCTTGGAAAAGTACTGATCTCCCTGGAGCTGATCAAAAAAGTCATCAATATGAGGCAAAAGATACTTGTTTTTAACAGTGATGTTATTCAAAGCTATATAATCAATGAAAAGTCTCATGGAACCATCTTTCTTTTTAAAAAACAAAACAGGGGCTCCCCATGGTGAAGTGCTGGGATGAATGAAGCCCTTGAAAAGAAAATCCTGCAACTGATTTTTCAATTCAAGAAGTTCTATTGGAGCCATGCGATATGGGGGTTTTGAAATTGGCTTAACATCAGGAACTAAATCAATTGTGAATTCAACTTCTCATTCAGGTATGACACTGGGTAACTCCTTAGAAAAAAAACATCAAGGTATTCATTTACCACTAGAACATCATTAATTTGAATAGTTCCCTTGTTTTCAAAAATATGAGCAAGATAAATTTCACTTCCATATTTCAGTAGTTTCTCAGCTTCCTGATATGTTATCAATTTTATGGGTTCATTCTTGTATACAAACTAAAACTCTTTTAGAAACAAAACTTCTTTAGCTCTAAAGTCAATCTTAGCATGATAATCAGAAAGCCAGTCCATCCCCAGAATAACATCAAACTTGACTAAGGGTAAAAAACAAGGTTTGCAGGTAAAGTCTTTCCACATACCACAACAAAAATATTCTTATAATTCCTCTTTGCTATAAAATTTCCCCCTGGTGTTTTAACAATAAGTTCAGGTCTCATTTGTTGAGGTGATATTTCCAATCTACCAGAAAATTTCTCAGAGATGAAGGAATGTGTAGACCCCGTATCAAACAAAACTTTAGAAAAATCTAAGTGAACAAACAAAGTACCTGATACAACTTCATTGGATGGCCCAACATCTGCTGACGTAGTCGCAAAGGATCTCACTACACCTTTCTGCTTGTAGTCTGGCTTCTTTGCATCATTTGGATCCCTCTTTGAACAGACATTTTCATAGTGACCCATCTCACCACATTTAAAACACTTTACAGTTTTCTTATCAGGATTAGTCTTTGGATCATTTTCATTGAAATCTCGGGCCATATGTCCAAACTTACCACATTTAAAACACTTCCCAGTTTTGATAAGACATTCCCCAGGGTGCTTCTTGCCACAATTTTCAGAAACTGGAAACTGGATTTTCTTACCATCAGATTTATTTGGTTGATTCTTACCCATTTCTTTCCAACGGGACCTCTTCTTCTCTTTGTTTCCAAAATGCATGTGATCATCAGCAAACTCCATCTCTACCCTCTCAGCACATCAGACAAGTTTCTCATAACTTTTGTATTCACAGGAAGCCAATTCCCTTCAATACCTTGGCTTCAATCCTGAGTAAAAGCGGTTGATTTTTCTATCGATATCCAGAATAATATTTGGAGCATACCTCGCCAATCGGGTGAAGTTCGCTTCATACACGGCCACTGAATCTTCCTCCTTTTATTTTATTTCAAGGAATTGCTTCTCCATTCTAAGTCGCACCACCATAGGAAAATATTTTTCAAGAAAAAGACTTTTAAATTCATCCCACACTAAGGCATCAAAATCCTCTCTACCCCTGATATTCCTTACCATTGACCACCACTGATCAGCTTCCCCTTCAAAACGATAAATGTAAAGACTTACCTTTTGATTGTCCGAACATCCCATAACATCTAATATAATTTCAAGGGCTTTAATCCATCCTTCTGTTTCCACCAGGTCAGAGGATCCATTGAATGCAGGAGGATGTTGTCTCATAAAATGTTCCACCACTGTCATGTTCCGTTGGGTTACCTCTATTGGTTCTCTTGAATGGATGCCACCACCATTTATAGCCTACGTTAGCTGAGCCATTACTGTCACAAACTGCTCGGTTCCAATCCCTACCATTCCGGGTTGTAGATCAGGAAGGATGTCATTCTGTCGGTGCCTCTCCGCTTCAACATCCATGTTCCTTATGCGGACAACCACTCTAAACAAACATTTCTTAGATAAAGCAACATGGTAATCTTTAAATGCTATAACAAATTAAACATAGAGTGAAAATTATTTATGGTATTCTATTCGCATCACCTTAACCCCTAAAGTTATCTAAACCATCCTCTGATACCAACTATGAAGACCCGCACTTGTTACATACATAATCTTGAATTTATTCAAGAAAACACTTCCTTTTACATTGAGGATATTTTCAAGTTTATATCTTTAGATAATTAAGACAAAACATTCATAACATTACACATTGTTACATAGTGGATACCGTAAAATCAGTTTCCATTTTCCTTAGAATATAAAACATTAAAACTTAAAAAAAAGACTCCTAGACAATTCTTCAACATTTAACATGTCTTACTTCCTTGTATTACTCATCCATTAACCTGTGAAAAATCATTTAAAAACTTTGGATGAGCAGAAAAGCTCAGTAAGGTATGGAAAAGAAGGAAAAATTACATTAGTCCATGAATACGCATGACGTATGAAAACATTTTCAAAAGACATGCTTCCCACCCATCAATAATTACTTTGTGTAACATGAGATTTACACAAGATCCACACAATCATTAATATAATCATAGAGGTATCTTGGGGAATTACTTACATAATCTTGTAACCATCTTGGCTACCTTAAAATTTGTAACCCTTACGGTTACCTTACTTTGTGTAACCATCACAATTACACTTGGAGTAACCATACGGCCGACCTCCAACTTACTCATACCCAATGCATTGGAGGGAAATATAGGTCCCACCCTTCATCATAAACAATGACCAATAACCAAAACATAATCATACAACATAAATAAGAGCATAAAAACATTGCTTTTGAATCTTGTAAAACAGAATTTTAAAAGAGGATTTTAGAAGAAAAGTCCCTTATAAACATCATATACTTGAAGTGAGACATAATAGAGTGGATGGAATATGTATATAATCTTTAAATACACATAATGAAACATAATATAAACAGAACCCATCACACAAACAATTTAAATAGCACACAATTAAGAAAGTAGAAGGTTAACCCAAAGAATTGAAATCAGGTTAAGAATTCCCTTACCTTAGGCTTGTCTTACTTCAAAATTGTTTAAAACTCCTGTATAATGGCTAAAAGAGTGTTATTAGTATTTTTAAGAAACATTTTCATGTTTATAACATCTTATATGGTCATTTCATAACCTCATTTCACCCCTTAATTGTTAGTATTTTGTTCCTTGCATTATTTTGGGTGAGTTATTTTGTGATTTTCACGATCGGTTCATGATGAATCGTTCTTGTTGATTGGAAGTAAAACTCCAGAATTGGAATGGAGTAGTATTTAAATATTTCCAGTACCATAATTTATAACATTTATCACTTTGATTTCTTTATATGAGGATGATTCATGAGATAAAAAAAATTAATGATGTTCGTTTAGATCATTTAAGTGGTTCTTTGATAATAACAACATCATTTTGTCTTTTAAATTAGAACCATGAGTAAAAAAGAATTACAGAAACTTATATGAGTCATAAAACATATATTATAACCTGGTTCAACAATATAAATGGTTTCATGACCATACTTTAACGAATTAATGGAAATTGAAAATACATCGTCCACGATATCGGTAATTCGACACAAATGGACAATGTTTTTTGATTCTTTAAATAAGTGGAAGAGCAGAAGAATACTGATGAGTAATTTTCCCTAATCATGAGAACATAATGCATATACATGATTATGGAGATTTCATGCCTCTTGGATAAGAGGGTGTGAGGAAATAAGAAAAAGGAATCATGAAATAAAGAAAACATGAGAAATTTCTTACGAAAATTCGGTAGCCTAACAACGTCTCTTAAAATTTCATAAAAACAAGATTGATGAGAGGAATGGAATATCTCATCATTAATAAAAAATTTGGACAGTAAGGGGAAATATTTAATGAAATATCCCAACAAAAGACAAAGTGAAAGGAAGATAATAACATAAAATGGAAGAAAAGAATGAAAATAAAAGAGGTTGTTTACCTCTTGATCTCTTCTCCTTGAGATCCTTCTTAAAGGCTTTTATTTTGGTCTTTTGGTGAGACCAGAAGCTCTAGGACGTGGGAAAGAAGATTGGGGAGGGAATTTGGCAGAAATTAGACAATTCTCAAGGCTTGAGAGGTGTGGGAGGAAGAGGGGAGTGATAGTGATATTTATAGTGGAGGAGGGGAGGTATTTTAGATTATTTTAATTATTATTATAATATTTTTATCAAGACTATGAATAATCTCAAATCAAGTGGCCCTAAATAGTGAAAATATCATGTGATTTTGAATAAAGTGGCCTTGCATCACTTATGTTGTCATAAATAGTGCATTTTTACTGATAAATTGATTATACGGTATTTTATCGTATTTCACTATTCACCAAAAATTCAAGAGTTTCAGAAAAATACCAAAAATTTACCCCAACCATTTTTCGACGTGTAGAATTCAAAAATGAAATCCGTTTTTCAAAAATAATTTTCTAAATATTATTAATTTAATTTTTAAATAAGGTCACTGTTAATTTGAAAAATAACAATATTGAAGTGCAATTAGTTTTATGTGCATTGGAAAATTAATTAAGATCCCATTATCCTATTGCCTTGGGAAAATAAAATAATAATATTATTTACTATTCATGAGGTCATATTACTATTCATATTACTATTCATATTACTATTCATAAGGGCATGTTACTATTCACCAAAAAACAAGTTTGTTTCATCAGACTCTAAATAACATACTGAACACAATTGTAGAAGACAATTTCTTGAAATTCAAAACATAAAAGAAACAAAATTATGTTTAAAGGATACTTATAAATATATACATTAAACAAAATTTCAAGAATTTTCAATTTATTTTTAGAAAACCTTGGGATGTTACAATTTAGGCTCTTAAATAGTTTTATATAGGATGTAATACAATGGGAGAAAAGTATATTTATTTCTTTGGTTTCACTGTGTGAAGTTTGAATGGGATTTCATCATTCTGAGGGCATAAAATTTTCCAAAAGTTAAAGTTATGGATGGAGGAATTTTTTTAATGGTTTCATTGTAGTTCACTATTCCAAAAAAAACATCAAATCTTTAGAATCCCAATTAAAAAAAATCATTAGAAGAACAATTTTATGTAGGAGTGGGGTTATGAATCTGGTGCATGAAATAACTGGTTGATGAGACTTCAACAAAGATGGAGGTCAATATTGAAGGTTCTTGGTGAATCAGAAGCACCTATTTGGCATATCAAACTCATTTTTTTGTTATAATCAATTAATAATTAGATATGTGGATGATGAATAACTTTATGAATAATTTAATTAAATTGAAGATAAATTGAATATTACACCAGAACCAAGAAGGAAGGATCATCACATATAATTTATAATCAATTTATTTTTATAAAAAATATCTTACAATGATTTTATTTATTTTTTAATGAATATGAATGTGTCTTAATGTCATAACATTGTTTCATAATAAGAATCAAGGGTATATTATCTCTAGTGGTGATCCACACATACACCACAAACCTCCCAAAACTTCCACATATATCTTTAAGTGCTCATACAGAAGATCCTAATGCTTGTTTCGTCCATCACTGATCACCTTGAGAATCAATTTGAGTGGAAGGACTCTCCTTGTTATATCTATAATAAAGAGAGATGTAGAGTAAGATAACTCTCTATTCTTGATTTCATTATAAGATATTATCTCTCAAGGTCTTGATATGATTATATAAAATTCATTGTGTGAAATAATTAAAATGGTGAGAGCTTTGGAGATTTTCATAACTGGGTTTAAAAAGAGATAAAGTTATAAAATAATCATTACATAGGGGAACTTATTAATTTATTAATACATGATGAACCCCATGTCTAAATAATTATATAATCATTATTTACTTTACATACTCTAAAATCATAGAAAAAAAATATATTATTTCCTTGAATAAATAATTTAACATTTATTCAAATAATATTTAATATAAAATTTCTATCCATACCACTAAACTCAATACACCATCCTCCTTAGTATTTATCATTAATTTAATAATTAATATTTAATTAATAAATAAATTTTCCTACATTATTCACCAATAACTAAATAAATAAATATTAATTTCACTAAAATAGTAAATAAATATCCATTAAGTATTCAATACATAAATACTCTATTGAATAATAGATGAATGAATATATGTGACAAAACTAACATGAATAATTACTAAACCATTTATAAGAATAATATTTACCCAAAATATTAAATTCATATAGAATTCAACTGATATTATGGATACACTTAGTTTGTGACCGTATAGGCCCCTTTCTTAGTGGAAGTAGGTGGAACTTCCTAAAGTAAAAGGTTAAAATATAGAAACATGCCAATGAACCCATAGATAAAGAATTTAATGTCACAATGACATAAACTTTAGTATTAAGACTCATCATGTAACATGTTCCTTTTATTATGATATCTCTAATCAAGCAGGTGGCATGCTGGTGTCATCAACCTATATACTTGATGTCCATTTATTTGAATTTTCAAAAACGAACTTTCTAAAAAATTCCATGTCCATTAACCTAATAAAGTAATTCTATTTCCATTAAATCTCATAAGATATTAACTTCCATTAGATAATAGAATGTAAAAAATACTTTCTCACATTATTCATTAATGTAATATCACTTGTAATGCACCCAACATACCGTACTTCCCACATACATAAAGAATCACAGTTTTGGCCAGTACATAAAATTACATGACTTGTTATATTAATTAATAATAATAAAGTTTAAGTACCAATTCAAACATCCACATATAGTAACATCCAATAACACATATAAATGTTTATTTCCTACTAGTGGATCATGTTCTCATAATCACCAACTCTGAAAATTTTCAAGGGCAGAAACTATGAGATAATGCCTCAAATTGTTATGAGTCTCCACCCATGATAGCCAATATCATTTTCATCTTGTCAAATGATACCATCTATCTATAAAAAAATATATTCAATAATATTTTCATGGTATTTATAGGATCTCATCATATAAGGAACTGATATGAACATTCAGTGTGATAGTTTCCCTTAGGATAGTATCACAAACAATTCCACACAAAACAACATTAATTATTTGATAATAAATTTATTAATATTAAAAGTAATGAATACAAGAAATCATAAATTATATAGAAATTTGTTCTAGGGAACCAACTCCAACAGACCTCGACTTGAACTAGATCCAATCATTGACAAACATCAGTCTTCTAGCTCTCACATGAAATTCATGAATCTTATAAGATAAGGATTTAGTCAAGGGGTTTATCTCATTTTAGTATATGTAAACTTTTATCACACCAACTTAACCCCTATGAGAAAAATTCCCCAAGAGATGATACTTATGAAGTATTTTCTTCATCCATTGGTGTGACCTTGGATCCTTTGGTAGATCCATCATTTTAGTATTATCAAAATATAATGTGATAGGGTATTTAATGATTGGAACCATACAAATATCTTGGAAAAAATTATATATCTAAACAACTTCTTTGGATACATCATAAGTCACTATATACTCAAACTCTGCTGTAGAATCAGTAAAAATCTATTGATTTTGTCTCTTCCAACTCACAACTCCTCCATTGAGACTGAAGAAATATCTTAAAATCACTTTAAATAATTATGATTTTTATAAAATCTAGTATCTGTATAACCCCTGATGACTAGATCGTCATCCACTCCATATACCAATAACATGTCCTTAGTTCACCACATACACTTAAGGACAACTTTAACAACAGACCAATACAGTTCACCTGGACCAGATTGATATCTATTTACATGATCAAGGGATAGGTTACATTAATAATACTATATGACATGGAATAGATGGATGATTCTATCACACAATCATATATTATCTAACTCATTCTATCTCTTTCATGTTGTGTCTAAAGAAACATTTTCATAGAAAGATATATACTATTTGACCCTAGAACTAATCCCCTGTTAGATTGTTCCATACTAAATCTTTTTAATATATGGTCAATGTATGTGCCTTGACTTATCCCAAGAAGCCTATTAGATATATAATTAATGATATTGATTCCAAGGATGTAAGATTCTTTACCTAAGTCCTTTATAGAGAATAACTTTTTCAATCGGTCCTTAACAAACTATAATACTTGTATGTTATTTCTTATTAGTAATATTTCATTGACATATAATAGTAGGATAATAACTACACTCCCAATAAATCATGTGTAGACACATGGATCATGTTTATTCTTAATGAAACCAAATTCCTTGATAGCTTCATAAAACCAAATATTCCATGACCCATATGTTTTCTTCAATCCATAAATGGATATCTACAACATGAAAAACTTTTAAACATTACATAGAGTCATAAACCCTTCCCATTAATTAAAACTATTCTGGAATCCATCTTCCAAATATCATAGTCAACTAAATCTATTATAGTAATTAAAATTATAATATATTTAAATTTGGATAATGGAGAAAAGGCTTCATCATAGTTTATGACTTGACACAGTTTAAACCCATTAACCACTATTCATTCTTTATAGGTATTCAAATTTCCTTCCATGTCCATTTTTTTATTCAATACAAATTTCAGAGAATGAGGTTTATATCAACTAACTAATCAAATAGAACCCAAACATGGTTATGATACAAAGAACCCATTTTAGAACTCATGGAATCATACCATCTTTCACATTCAAAGATCTCTATTGTATTCTTTTGGAAATAGGATCATCATTGTTAACTAATAATGATTCAACATCCTTGGTGACTATAAAACCATATATTTCTAGTTCTATATCCTCTCTAGTGATCCAATTTAGTAATTTTGTTTTTGGAACAAAATATTTTATGGGGACCTATGGAATTTGTTCATGTACCAACTCTTGTGTATCTTGATCAACAACTTCATCAAATTCAATCATTCTCCCACAAACCTTTTTCTAGGATATGATCCTTCATAAAAAACATAGAAAGTATTAATATGGTTGCCTTATTTTATGAGGGTTTGTATAGATAATAAACCCTTATTTATTTGGGATATCATATAAAGATGCACTTCATAACTGAGGGTGTTATTTTTTTTCTAGATACGACATTAACAAATGACCTGCATCCCCATACATGTAAGGATGACAACACTGATTTTATACCATACATTAATTCATAAGATATTTTGTTTTATTATTTAATTATAACATTGTTTAGTGTATATTCCATAGTATGTAATACATTTCCTCAAAAGAATAATGGAATATCAACATGAATCATCATCAACTTTATCATTTCGAGGAAGGTATGATTCTTTCTTTCACTACCTCCATTCCACTATGGTGTATAAGGAAGAGTGATTTGAGATAGAATCTCAAACTCCCATAGAAGAGCAATAAAATATTGGTAAACATATTTATCACCCCAATTGTATTGAATATTTTTATCTTATTACCAAGTTTATTATCTAATTTATTCATGTAACGTCCCGATTCCAGGTGTCGCCCAGAGGTGCCCCGTACCTAGTTGATCACATGGCCTCAAGTGCATTTCTCTAAATTCCAGAGGCTACCTACAAGCAGTGAGGGCCTTGGGTGTGATAGTAGGGAAACTATTCCCTCATTGTTAGAGTAACACAGTAGAAACAAACGTATAAATGTAGTGAAAGTAACAATAATAACATGCAATAGTATATTACAAAAGACTAAAAGTAGATAAAAAATTAGAGCACAAATATAAATGATGCATGTCACATATGTCTAGGAAAGCAGCCAAACAAGTCACAATACTGGAATACAGTACTAAACCAAAGTACAAGAAAAACAAGTAAACAACTCTAGAATAATCTCAAGCCTCATCTTGGCCCCATGCTCTCTAGATCCATAGCAATCAAGTACCTAAAGTAGAAGGGTTCTTGCCCTTATCTATACCTGAAAAAATATAATCTGTTTGGCCCTAAAAGAATGAACCAAACCAAGTGTGAGAAGAATCCCAGTATGAAACCACCCAAAGATCCGTTCTTAACTATCAGTGAATATATATTGTAGGAAATATGAAAAATTAAGTAATAAACAAGGAAGCACTCAAAAGTAAACAATCCTAGAGTTTCAACTACATTCATTTATATTTATTAAACAAACAACAAAACAATCTCAAGAAACCCTCTAGGAAGTTCTCACAGTATAACTCCTCTGGTTTATCTTAACAAAGACTCTCTGAGGAATTACTCACTGTCAATTCCTCCTGTGGTCTCATAACAGTAAACTACAGACACTAGGGGGAAGCACTAAATGTCTAATTCCCCCTATGGACTCGCAACATAGAACTAAAAACACTATGAGGGAGCACTCATGTCCATCCCCCCTATGGTCTCACAATGTGAAAGTAAAACAGACACTCAGGGGAAGCCCTCAACGTCAATTCCCCCTATGGTCTCACTACACCAGGTTCCCAGAACCCTGTGTAAACTAATCATGCAAAAATGATATTCAACATCCAAAGTAAATCACAAATTCAACTTGTCTAAGAAATTACAATGCATATCACAATCATGTCATATAATATCAACTCCATCCTAACAATACTAGGCATGGAAATAATAACAACCTAATAGGAAATTCTAAACCCAACAACCAATATCAAATAAAACATGGGAAAACAGATTCCAAGCAAGGTAAATAACCATCTTCACAATCAAAAACCCATAATCAAGCAAACAAGGCATGGAAGACATTAATAGGTTAAATTCCCTAACCACGCAAAACCCTAAACCATGATATTGGGAACTTTTACACATATAATTCAAATACAATCTATGGAAAGACACAAACCACCTACCTCAATGTTGTACGATCGATATAGTTGAATACCAGCCTTTGATTCAACCTAGAACATCATAGATCTACAAAAGAATCTAAAACGTTCAACCAATAATATCTCAAGAAAGAGGAGAAATCAAGGTGTGATGCACTAGAAGAATGAATAACTCACCGTGGCGATTCCAATGCAATCGACGACGGTTGATTCAGAGAACAGATGGTCAATCAGGGGATCGAAGAAGAATCGTGATCTTCAGTAACTCCTAGATGAGACAACATTAGAAGAAGTGTTTTCTTTGAACAAGATGAAACCCCAGTCCAATTTATCAAATAAAAATAAAAATAAACAGTGTGTTCCCTAAGGATAAACAACATGTATATGTATTTTCTGGTCTCCACCTTAAGCGGACCTACCATGTCATCACATGGTTATGTATGCGGCCATGACATGGCCAAACATGACCTAGACTCGGTGCGGGGGGTACACAACATGAACAAGGATGTACATGGAGTGTACTCCTAAAAATTTTCTTCTTACATTTTTTCTCAATTAACCCAACTGAATTGAAAAACATACATGAATTGAAGATTTGAGTTCTTACAAACTTCCCCCCTTAAAGAAATGTGTCCCCAAATTTCCCTAACAAGGTGGTAACAAAAAATAATCCTCAAATAGTTCTATCCACAATGATCGTACATCAACCTCCCTCTCCCAAGTCTCATCCTGCACTCGCTTGTGCTACCACAATACCCATACCAGAGAAACAGACCGACCATGGAGAACCTTCATGATTTGATCAAAAATCCGAATAGGATGCTCCTCGAATGATGAGTCCACCTCCAACTCAACCTCCTCGGGTTGGAAAACATGAGACAAGTCTGAGAAGCAGTGATATAGCTAAGAAACATGGAAGATGTCGTGCATATCCCAATACCTCTGAGGTAACTTCAACCGATAGGAAACATGCCTGACTCTCTTTAAAACCTCAAACAGTCCAACATATCTTGGTGAAATATTACCCTCTCTCTTTATCATCCTATGTCCCATCCTCAGTGTGACATGTAGGAAAACCTAATCTTTGACCTCAAACTCTAGAGGTCATCTCCTTCGATCAACATAATACTTCGGTCATGACTGTACATTAGAAATCATCTTTAGAATCAACTCCACCTACTCTATTGTCTCCTAGATAAGACGAGGCACCAACATAGCTGCCTCTCCTACTTCCAGCCAACATAGGGGTGATCGACATGGCCTACCATACAAAGCCTCATAAGGTACCATCTGAATAGTTTCTTAAAAACTATTATTGTAGGAAAACTCCAACAGAGGTATTTTATTCTCCCAAGAACCTCCAAAATCTAGGACGCATGCTCGAAGCATATCCTCTAGCACCGAAATCGTATGCTTAGACGGGACATCTGTCTGGGGATGGTAAGATGTACTCAGAAGTTCCTACGTACCCGAAGATCTCTGTAGTCCCTGCCAGACTCGAGAAGAAAAATGGGCATCCCTATCTGAAATGATGGAGTGTGGAACCCCATGTTGACATACAATATCCCGGATGTATAACCCTCCTAGCTCATCAACACTGAAAGTCTCCTTGATCGGTAAGAAGTGAGAAACTTTCGTGAGTCTATCAACGACAACCCAAACTGCATCGTTCCCTCAAGGAGACCTTGAAAAGCCTATCACAAAGTCCATCATGACATCATTCCACTTACACTTGGGAATGGTTAACTACTTCAAAAGCTATGCAGGTCGCTGAAGCTCTACCTTGACCTGCTAATAGGTGGAACATCTCATGACAAAACCTAAAACGTCTTTCTTCATACCTGGCCACCAATACTGATGGTGTGGATCTTGATACATCTTGGTAACACTAGGATGAACTTCCCAAACCGAGGAATGAAAATACCGCATCATCTCCTCACATATGTCTGCTGACACCCATACGCATCCATGAAAATTCAAGATATCATCCTCGCCTATGGTCCATCCAGGAATTGGGTCTTCTACTAACACACACTCTCATATAACTAGGGCTTCAGAATCTAATAGTTTCTTCATTCTCACTCGATCAAGAGGAGTATATGTAATAGCTACAGAAGAAAGAAACGTCTGCCCCCTATCTGTCATGCACCTCCAAATGCATCTCAGAGAACAAAGCCATAAGCTTCCACTCAATAATAGCCTATTGAACTTCCTGTATCTAAGTCCTCAAGCTCAACACATCAACCACTGTGTTTCCTTTCCCAGGAATATAAGCAAGATAAAATTCAAAAGACTGAAGGTACTCAACCCCCCTTCACTATCTCAAATTAAGATCATGATAAATAAATATGTACTTGATACTATTGTGGTTAGTGAAAATCACAAAAATGATATTTCAACAGATAATGTATCCAACATCATAAATCATGAACAACTTCAGCCAACTCAAGATCGTGCATCGGGTAATTCCTCTCATGTGGCCTCAACTACTGAGACCCGTATGCAATGACTCCTCCCCCCTACATAAGAACTGCTCCTAGCCTGATATTTGATGCATCATAGTAAACTGTATAACTCTTTCTTAGCTCTGGAAAAACTAGTAACAGTGCTAAAGTAAATCTCCCTTTCAGCTTCTGGAAGGTTGAATCACAGGAATCTATCCCCAGGTACTTCACAACCTTCTTAGTTAGGCCCATCAGTGGTGCTTCTAAGCATGAAAAGTTCTATATGAGACGTCTTTAGGAACCATCCATCCCTAGAAAACTCTGTACCTTAAAGATGTTCTTCAGATTATCCAAGTAAACTACTTCCCTCACTTTCTTTGGGACTACTGATACTCCTGTATCTGAGATAACATGACCCAAGAAGTGATTCCAGTCTATCCAAAAGTGTCAATTTGAGAGCTTGACATATAACTAATGCTCTCTCTGTGTACTCAAAATGATCTCAATATGGGTAGCATGGTCGTGTCGAGTGTGAGAGTACACTACGATATTATCCATGAAAACCAGCATGAAGGAATCAAAGTATGGATGGAACAATCGATTAATCAGTGCTATAAAAATTGTAGGCACATTCGTGAGTCCGAACAGTATAACCACATATTCGTATAGACCATTCCTTCTCTGAAAGGCTGTAAGAAGTATATCTGATGGTCTAACATGAAACTGATGATAACCGGATCTCAATTCAATCTTTGAGAAAACCAAGGCTACTTGAATATGATCAAAGAGATCATCGATCCTCAACAAGGGATATCAGTTATTGACCGTCAACTGGTTTATCTTCCGATAATACTCACAAAGTCTGTGGGTATTTCCCGCCTTCTTCACAAATAGGATAGGTGAACCCCATGGAGAAGTACTGGGTAGGATGAAACCCTTTCCCTATAACTCCTCTAGCTTATTCTTGATCTACTGTGACTCTGGTGTAGCCATCCTATAAGGCGGAATGAGAACCAGTGCCGCTCATGGCACAAGCTCAATAGAAATGTCCACCTCTCTCTCTAGAGGAAAACCTGAAAAGTCATCTGGGAAGACATCCCTGAAATGATCCACCACTAGAGGAAAGTCCATCTGTGAAGCCTCCTAGTCATCTAGGTATAGAATAAAAATCTGGGTTGTAACTCCTTCCAACCCATGATGCTCGAGTCTCTATCTACCCACCCGGACATCCCATTCACCCTTATGTAGAAACAAACTACCCTATAGTGATGTGAAACTCACCCTACGACGACAGCAGTCGACAAAAACCTGGTAGGGAACCAACCAGTACATTACGAGAATGAAATCCTAGCCTTTCATCTATAAGATGTAGAGGTACCATAAGAAGTGACACCCACTGACCTCAAGAGGGAACTCCTTGCACGGACATACACTAGCCGTTCTAGTCCCCAACGGAGTGTCTAACATCAAGATATCAGCATAAGTAAAGATACAGAGCCCAATTCCCCCCACAACCGTGACAGATATGAAATTTTGGGAAGACCCTATATCAAAAATTATAGAAGATAAAATTGAGGAAACTAGAATCATAACTTTAACTATAGAGGGTTCGGGATCCTACTCCAACTAGATCTGCTCTATCGCAAAAGATTGACCTGCACCGTAGCCCTGTGAAGCTGATTGAGATCCCTGAGCTGATCCACCCTATGGATATTTAAAAACTTGTGTCTAACCACCTATTTGTCGCTGAATTCCTGGAAACTGGATACCAAGACCATGACCTCTACCTCAGCCTAAGAGTCTATACGAACTCCATTTCCCAGACTGATGAGAAACTAGTGGTCCTACTCCTGAACGAGGAGTCATAAAAGAACCTATGTCACTCTCTACTGGTGAGAAGATATGATAGAAGTTCTAAAGATGACCCATCTTGTCGCAAGATATTCACTCCAATGGGTATATTGGGAAATGTGGCCTCGTATGGCTCTTCTTCCCATACTGGTAGCACACCACCTAGCTACAAGAAGAAGTATCTCGACTCCTCAGATCTCTGCACTTAGACTACCTATGGTGCTTCCTGCTATCATTTTAAGGGGTACCAACTCCATATACCGAGCCATCCTAGCTCATAGACCTTGAATCCCTCAGATTTCACTCTATGATCAACAACTGGTTGACTATAGATGTGATAGAATTCAACCTAAAGATGTTCACCTGAGATCAGATGTCATGCCTAAGACCATCCTGAAACTTCCTCGCCAGAAATAACTCATCACCTCCTAGAATGGGCGTGAATCACTACAGCTCTATGATGGGAGAAGAGTACTCCATGATTGAGAGAGTAACATGTTCCAGACTCATGAACTCTTGGGCTCGATCATCCCTCAAAGTATTTGGGTAGAAGTAGTCATAGAAGGTACACTGTAACTCTTCCCAAACCATAACCTGTTGGTGTCCATCCAGTGAGATCACATCCCACCATCTCTTGGAAGAATCCCAAAGCATGTAAGTAGAAAGCTTCACCCTTCTTTATAGAGGAATCTCCAGATGTTCGAATTTAGATAACATGGATTCTAACCTTGAAATTCCAGCCTGAGGTCCTCCATCCCCTAAGAAAGTGGGAAGATGTTGCTGCTGAAAAACCTGCTTCAACTCTGCCATAGACGGGGTAGGATGCGGTGCTCCTTATAAGATCTACATAAACCTCATGAAGCCTTCTCGAAGCTATGCATCATCACCTATGTCCAGAATGATGGCTGGTGCCAAGACATGCACGATAAGAGGATCTGTTGGTAGTGCATGATCTACCATGTTCGGTGTCTGATCATTTCCTTGTATCTGGCATACAACTAGAGGATGTCTTTGTGGCATGAATCTGCAAGGTCAAGCACACACCTCAGTCCAAGATTATCAAGGACTAAAATTTAAAAGTATAGGAAAGGAACATGATAAAGAAATCATTCAAGTTATTCAAAACATGGATACACGTTGTGTATTAACCCTACAAGGTGTGTCCCTTTAAGCCATTACATGGGCGTGTACTTCTACCAAAACTGGTCATGTAGCACCCCTACACACAACATGTTCCTCACAAGAAAACAAAATGTACTTGAATTATTTTCCACCTTCCTGAGTTCCTCTACACAGATATACACACGACTCCTACCTAGGTAACTCTACACGGTGTGTGCACCCTGGAAATGGCATGTACCCCTAATGTTATAACCATCTGTTTCGTTAGTTACATGGTTGGTGACACAGTCAACTCTACACAATGTGTTTATTCCAAAAACGGCATGTACTATAAGGATTTCACCAACCCGTGTTGTTAGTCACATGACCAGATACATGGTCACTACAACACAATGTGTACTACAAGTACACAGCATGTTCCACCAAATAACACCCAACCCCGTGTCTCTACCCACATAGTCAGTCACATGATCAAGGATTACACAACATGTGCATATAGTACACGGTGTGTACTTAAGAAAAACTTTTCCTTCCCGAAGATAAGGTTACACGATGTGTAATCATCATTACACACTGTGTATTCTTGGTTTTTCCATACAGTAAGCCTTGGAAACTACTTCGAAATCCCATAAAAACATTAAAAAAAACATTAAAGTTCCAAATTCTGATCTGTGGGGGCCCATACTCCCTGCGAATTAAGTTTTGGCATCATATTTATGTATATTATAGGGTATAATAGTGAAATCAATACATGATCCACCAAATTCTGATCCATGAGGGCCCATAACACCTTAGGGACAAAAGTTTGGCACTCATTCAAAGAAAACCTTACACAATAAGAAATACCCTGTCAAATAGAAAGCATTCTATCAATTAATCTATTAAAAAAACATGAATATCTAGCAAAACATCTATCACAACAACATGCAATCAATAATAAACCCTAAATGGCATGACAAGAATGCATGACATGTGATCTCTAGAAAGTGCCTATATGATGCATGAGATGTTATACCTTCATCTCATCGGGTTGAAACAGAAATAGAACCTCAATAACATCAATTATAACAACACAAAACATGGGAATCATCCAACGGTAAAATCAAATCAACTATAATAATTAAAAAACTAGAAAAATTCCAATAATCGCGGTAAATTAGATTTTCCCTATAAACGGGTTAGCTACTCTCAAGAACAACTTATTACCAATTACCTATTCTTTCCCATCCCTGCCTGTAGGCTCCAAATAGTAAGTCAAGAAGAAAATAATTCCTTTGATACCAATTTGTAACGTCCCGGTTCTGGGTGTCACCCAGAGGTTCCCCGTACCCGGTTGGTCACATGACCTCAAGCACATTTCCCCAAATGCCAGAGGCTTCTGACTACCAGCGAGGACCTTGGATGTGATAGTGGGGAAACTATTCCCTCATTGGCAGAGTAACACAACAGAAACAAATGTATAACAGTGGCAGAAGAAGTAATAATAACATGCAATAGTAAACAGTGGAAGACTGCAAGTATATAAACAACTTGAGCACATATATAAATGATGCATGTCACATATTTATATGAAAGCATCCAAATAAAGCACAATGTTGGAATATAGTACTAAACCAAAGTACAAGTAAAACAAGTAAATAACTCCAGCAGCATTGCAAGCCTCATCTTGGTCCCATTCTCTCTATCTCCACAGAAATCAAGTACCGAAAGTAGAAGTGTGATTGCCCTTATATATACCTACACCAATATAATATGTTTGGGCCCAAAATCAAGAACCAAAAAGGGTGTGAGACGAATCCTAGTAGTCAACCACCCAAAGATCGGTGCCTAACAGCCAGTGAATATATATGGTAGGCAATATGAAAAATAAAGTAATAAACAAGGAAGAACTCAAAAGTAAACAATCCTACAGTTTCAACTACATCCATTTAAGTTTATTAAATAAAAAAATAAACCATATTAGGAAACCCTATGGGAAGTTATCACAACCTAACCCAGTAGTTCAGCTTAACAAAGACTCTCTGAGGAAGCACTCGCCATCAATTCCCCCTGTGGTCTCGTAATGGTAAACTACAAACACTCTGGGGAAGAACTCAACATCCAATTCCCCCTGTGGTCTTGCAACTTGGAACTACAGAAACTTTGAGGGATCACTCACATCCATCCCCCATATGGTATCACAACGTGAAAGTAAAAAAGACACTCTAGGGAAGCTCTCAATGTCAATTCCCCCGATGGTCTCACTACACCAGGTTACCACAACCTCGTGTAAAGAAATTGTGCCTAAACGATATTTTGTATCCAAACTAAATTACAAATTCTACTTGGATAAGCGATTAAAATTCATATCACAATAATGTCATATAATATCAACACCATCCTAACAATACTAGGCATGTAAAGCATAACAACCTAACAGGTAATTCTAAACCTAATGGCCAATATAAAATCAAACATGGGAAAACACATTCCTAGTATGGTAAACAAAACTCTTCATAATCAAAAACCCATACTCAAGAAAACAAGGCATGGAAGACATTAACAGGTTAAATTCCCTAACCACGCAATACCCTAAACTAGGGTATTGGTCACTTTTTCACATATAATTCAAAGGCAATCTATGGAAAGGCACAAACCATCTACCTTGACATTGTACGATCAATATAGTTGAATCCCAGCCTTTTATTTGACCTAGAACTCCATCGATCTACAAAAATATATAAAAATTTCAACCAAGAATATCTCACGAAAGAGGATAAATCAATGGATGAGGCTCTAGAAAAAGGAAGAACACACCGTGGCGATTCCAATGCAATCAATTGCGGTTGATTCGGACAACAGATGGTCGATCATGGGCTCGAATAATAATCACGATCTTTAGTCACTCCTAGACGAGAAGACATTAAAAGAAGTGTTTTCTGTGAATGAGATGCGACCCTGGTCCTATTTATCAAATAAAAATAAAAATACACGGTGTGTTACTTAAGGATACAGGGTGTGTATATGTCTTTTCTAGTCCCTACCTTAAAAGGCCCTACCATGTCATCACATGGTTGTGTATGAATCCGTTACACGGCCAAACACGGACTGGACTCCGTGTCGGGTTACACGACATGTATAAGGAAGTACACGATGTGTACTCCTAAAATTTTCCTTCTTCCCTTTTTCTTCAACAAAAACAACTGAATTGGAAAACATAGCTAAAAAGAAGATCCAGGTTCTTACAATTCATGAACTCTTTAAATTTATCAAAGTATTTAGACTTATACCTCATCAAGTAAACATAAACATATCTAATTAATTCATTATTAAAAATTATAAAATAAGAATATCCACCTATAACTTCTATTAGAAAGGTTCCGCACACATAAATGTGTACCAAATCTATAACATCTTTGACTCTTTCACCATATCCACCAAATGGTGTCTTGGTCATATTACCTTGAAAAAAATCATGACATATCTCAAGTGGTTTTAGTTTAAAATATTCTAAATAACCATATAGATAAAGATTTTATATACACTTCTCATTTATATAACCAAGATGGTGATGCCATAACTGGGAGTAAAATTATTCATACAATCTTGATTGATTATCAATTTTCAATAATTGTTTTTCATAATCCAATAGATAAATATTTTTATTTGAATGTTTCATACTGTAACTTATATTATCAATATAAAATATGTAACTTTTATTTTTGAACATGAAAAATAAAACCATCTATATCTATTAAAGATACAAAAATTATAGTTTTGGTAATAGTTGGTATATAATAATGATCTTTTAAACCAAAAAATATCCCTATTGTAAATAGAAGGTTATAGTTTCCAATTTTCAAATACACTAGTCATTCTCTAGTGGATACTCAAAGATCCACCCCTCATATGGAAATATTCTAGAATCTATTTGCTTCCTACATTTGGATACATATGGCATCACAAAAAGTTTTATATAATACCAATGTGTAGATATAGAAACATTTCACTAAATAACAAATGCACTTATAGATTTCCATTTATTATTTAATTAAGTGTATTTCTCCTTTAAGGGGCCGAGATTTCCACATGCAAAACATACTGCATTTTTCTCCTTTTCTTTCCTTTGGAACTTCTTTTTCTTGGAAGGATGGTGATTAGGATTTTTAGACTTATAATGAGTCTTGGGGATCTTTTTCATGTTCATACTTTACTTATTCACCTTAAATACCATGAGTTTTTTATGACCCATGTATTTATCTATTTTTCAAATGCAGGTAAGATGTTATAAAAGAGTCTCCTCACTATTTATCATATTATAGTTCACAATAAAACTAAATAACCTTTTATGTAATGAGAATAAAAGTTATATGAATGCATAGATAATTAGGGATTTTAATTACCAAGATGTATAAGTGCTAAATATATCCAATCATCTTGACTACACGAGACCCTGTCAGTGCCAACTCGCTAAGCTTGTAAGTTAATTGTGCATTGAAGATCTCACATCTATCTTGTTCTGCCCTCCATTAATAAAGATCATAAAGGTGAGACATTATTCTATATGAATCCATTTATACACATTCCTTCATAATCTCACTAGAAAAGGATGATAGCATTAAACATTGGATATATGTTGCATATTTCATGTGTTTAAGTTGGAGAATACTTCTTCCTCACTAGACTATTTATCAAGAGACACGAGAACTAGGTTTTCTTGCAAATATAATTTCCATTCATGGAAAAATATAATGCGCAAGAGCATATACCATTCTTAGAAATTTGACCCGATGAGAGGGTTATCCAACTCTAGTATAGTTCAAAGTGATATAGTCAAAGTAATGTGGAAGTGGATTTATATAATAAATAATAAATTTTTTTACATTATATATATTATAAAATTTGATAATAAATTTTAAATTTATTAATCTCCCACTGTTTTTTTGAAAACCAATATCACTCACCATTGCATTTAGAACATATCGTTTCATGAATATTCTATTGTAATGGATCCTTATCCTCTTTATCATAACCCAGGTGAGGTATTGGTCAGTTACTTGAATGTATTTAGGTAGGTGTAACTTGATAACTACATTAACTTATAAGTTCTTGTATTTTTTGAGTGGACTCCCCAATCTTAAAATCTGGTGTTCAGATTTCCTCTATATTTACCTCCAAATTTACACCAAGTATAGTAATGCCTAACCCTATTGATGTAAAATTGATTAAGTCAACCCAAAACCTTATTTTGAAATCCTCATTAAATGGTAGTGTCCTGGTGAGGGATGTATCAGAAACTCTGATCTATTGGTTCCATTCTAAATTAGATAATGGAAGACTATGCTAACTTGATGGTTTTAGTGTTTTTTTATATTTATGTGTAAATTTACCATTTTATCTTATTACATTCTTGTTGATGTTAATTTTATTTTATTTATTTAATTAACCATGTCCTATAAAAAATTTATTCATAGCCCAATTCATTTTAATTTTATCTTTCAAGTTTTTTGATTTATTAATTTTTGTGATCATGAAAAATCATCCATAAATAAATTAACAATAAAAATTGATAAAAATAAGATAATAAAATGGTATGATCATGAGATTCTATAATGGTTAGTTTATCTAGAGGATGATAAACTAACCCTTGAACTCATGGGGAAAACACCATAAACCATAACTTGGTCCATGCTGCAACATTACACTTATCATATTATGTATTTCATGGATTGGTTTCACCTTGGATATAAACTTGAACCAACTCCATTCGCTCAAGAGCTCTATCTATTAAATAATCATTACTCACATGAAGGTTTGGGGAACTAATGGATTAGTTTAGGTGTTTTATATAAATGAAACTGTGGAAAGATATGAAATTACTTAATGAGAAGAGAGGATGATGTGTGGGACATCAATATAATTTAGTAATAATAAATTAAATAAACTAATCACATATATAGGTCTATTCTAATATCATGATCATTCAGACACATGAAACAAATATAAATTATGAATCTAACTAAAATTTACTTCAATTGGTTCTTTGATTAAGATAAAATGCCTTAAAATAATCAAATTAATTCAATTTATCTTAATTACATAAAATCCATCCTACAAATTACATCATTCAAAATTTTAAAACAAATTAAACAAATTAAATTTATTTTAAATTAATAAAGTGCACATGTGTACTTGGAGGAAATTAAATATACCTTTCCAAACTACTTGGCATGGTCCTTGTACTATGTATTTAAATGGAATCTAGAATACATGGAATGAAACATAGTAACAAGGAATGTTCTTTCAATAGATTACACACTAACACATGTAAATTACATTTAATTTAATGTTATTATCATGTTTAGGGTAAAATCTTAATAAAGACCATACAAATATTCCAATTAAAAATTTAACATGAAAATTAATTTAATATATAATTAATAATTCTATCATATTATGTTTATTATTTGTAAATGACACACAAACACATATGGAATAGTTTTAGTTATGTAATAAATCTTATCTCCATGTTAAATTAATTACATGAGGTATAGTGTGTTATATGGAATTTACTAGGGCTACATGTCGTGTAACATATTATGCACAAGTTTGTGACATGAGCCTAGGGATTGGGCATGTTTTTCAGGTGAAGATGTGTATGAAATACATGGAATTTACACTATTTTCATGCTATGTAATTTCAATGTTTCATGGCTTTTTGGTCCTTATGTTAGTAATAAATTTATGACATGGATTGGACCCCATGTTTTCCACCGTAAAAACACATGGACTAAATGATGTAAAGACTGAAAAAGATTGTTCCAACTTAACCCAGTAAACATGTGGTTCCTATTTAAGGATTTTATTATATAATTAATGAATGATTCCATGAATTATTTCAAGATTCATCTGGTTTCATTTTACACATTCACATGAAGTATACCAACAAGATACACACCATGCAGTCTTGTGTTATCCTAACAGAACCCTTGGAACCTCCTGTTGGAGTCTTAAGATGTTCTTTATGTAAATTTAACCTTTTATTAGTTATATGATCGAGAATGAGGAAGGGGAAGATAATAATTCAATTTTTGGATTAAATAAATAATATCCTAGAAATTAAAACTAACAAAAATGCATATTATCAATCCATGATTAATAAATAATTTTAAATTAATTATGTGATCGCTCAGATACCACTTAAATGTTTCAAGAATAATGGAAATACCTATGGGGTATAACCAACTCATATTTTTGTTGTCATAGATAAATAATATAATATGTAAATAAAAAATAATGTCATGAACAACAAAATTAAACAAAATATTAATTGACCATTACACCAAAACCAAGAAAGTAGGACCATCACATAAAATTTATAATTAATTTATTTGCATAAATAAATACCTAACATTAAATTTATTTCTTTATTAATGAATCAAACAATTTATTCACATTGTACCTTAATTTAATCATAATAATAAAGGATATATTCCCTCTAAAGGTGATTCAAATGTTCCCCAAAACCTCTTAACATCATCATATAAATCTTCAGGTGCTATTATGGAAGATCTTAATGCTTGCATTGTTCATTGTTGATCACCTCGAGATTCGATTTAGGTGGAAGTAATCTATTTACCCTCTCTATAATCTAGAGGGTGGTAGAGTATGATTTATATCCATTCTTAAGATCATTATATGATAGAATCTATCAAGGGTTTTAGGGGATTCTATAGAATTAATTATGCACAATGATTAAAATGGTGAGAGCTTTAGAGAATGTCATAACCTAGTTTAAAAATAGGTAGGGTTAGAAAATAATAATTTCACAAGGGTACTTATTATTTTCCTAATAACCAATATATTACTTGTCTAAATAATAATAGAATTATTATTATTTACTTGACATGTTCTAAACTCATGAATAAAATAAATATCATTTCCTTGAATAAATAATTTAATATGTATTAAAATAATATTTAATATAAAATTACTTACCAAACTATTAAAATTGGTCTATCATACTCCTTAATATTTATCAATCCTTGAATAGTGATTATTTATTTCATAAATAAATAAATATTATATTCACCAAAATAACAAAAAAATATTTAATAAGTATTATACTCATAAATACTCTATTGAATAACTAGTGATTGAATATATGATATCAAACTAACATGAATGATTATTAAACCACTTATGGGAATAATATTTATTCAACATGTTAAATTTATATATAATTTAATTAAGGTTTTGAATTTACTTATTGTGTAGCCCTCTAAGATATTTTCCCAGTGGAATTAGGTGGAACTACCTAAAGTTTTAATTAGTATCTAAAAATATGCCATTACACCCATAGAAAAAGAATTTAAAGTAAAAATGAAATAATACCACATATGAGTACTCACTTTTTAATATAATCTCTTTAACACAATATCTCTAATCAAAAAGGTTGCATGATGGAGCCATCAATGTATATGCTTGATGTATTTTTCATTGACTTTTAGAAAATAAACTTTCCTACATAATTTCATGGACATAGACTTAATAAATTAGTTCCATTTACATCAAATGGTTTGAGATATAAACTTATATTAAAGGACATAAGGGAAACATCCTTTATCTCATATTCATTAATGTTATATCACTCATGACACACCCAACATACCCTAATTCCCAAAAACATAAAACATCATAGTTTTGGTTAGTACATCAATTAAGTAACTCATGATATGCATTAATATTAATATTAAAGTCTAAAGACCAATATAAATTTTTTTAGATAGGAATATCTAATGAAAAATATAAATTTTAATTTCTTATCGGAAGGTTAGGTTCTCATTATCTCCTTCTTTGAAAAATAGCAAGGGAGTACACCATGAGATAGTGTCTAAATCCCTACGAGTCTCCACCTCTAACAGCCTTTATCATTTACATACCATAAAATTATATCATATGGATATAGAATATATATTCAATAACACTATCATGACCTTTGGGTTCTCATCATACTAGGGAACTACTATAACCTTTCAATGCGGTAATCATTATCACATATTATGTCACGTAGAAGAACAATAATGATCTTATAATAACTTTATTAATATTCAGAATAATGAATACATGTATTCATAAAGTACATATAATTTGGTTATAGGGTACGAACTCCAACCAAAAAGATTATTCTTATTTTAGTTGGGAGGAAAATTTCTATGGAGGCATCCGTATGAGGTCACAATTTTGATAATTGAGGAGTATTTTCTTAAATAGATCCTAGATGATCAAAAGATTCATATTGGAGAAACATGTAGGTATTTTATGGTTGGATGAATGTTGATCGGTGGGACTTTAGTGAGAGCAAGAGAATAGTCTTTGAGTAGGAAATTATTGTACTTAAACTAAAAAAAATCTAAAGTTGTAAATTATTAAGTTTAGTATGAAAACTATTTTCTAGATTAAGCATTAGAAATAGTGGAAGTAAATTTTATAGATGATACACTTGGGAAAGATGGATTGAGATAGACTCAACTTCCCTATGAAGTTCAGGTTCAGGTCAGAGGAAGAAATTCACTGAAAGTTCATCGATGGATACAACTAAGTGAACCCCACAAAAGTTGAAGTTGATGTTAACTAAATGAAAACAATTGATTGGATTTTACTAAATTAGGTATATGTTTATAGTTTAATGGATGTAGTATAATGTAATCTAAGTGTGGGAATTTGGAGGAGGAACCTCTGATGCATGCACATATAGGACCCTTTAATGTTTCATAGAAAGAATTTATATTGATTAAAGGAGGGTTCCAAAGGTATCATAGGGTTCTAGATGAAGTTATGTAAATTTATTTTGATATGGGATGTATATTTAACTATTCACTGATTTTATTAGCTAAGGGAGTGGTTTCCTTCAACTATATGGGAGGTCATTTAATAGAGATTAGAGTGGATTGGAGTTCTACCCGTAAAGATTGAAATGTGGCAGAGACCTAATTTATATAAGTAATTCACTATATATAGAAAGGGTAGACCATTATTGCAGGTATGCGAGGTATGTGAAGTTTTATGTGAGGGCATCATAGTAATTGAAGTCATTGAAATTTAAAGTTTAGATTCCTTTGGGATGAAGGTGAAATATGAAGTCTCATAATATGTAGATAACCTGAAGGAGCATCACACAAAGGAAGTGATACTAGAGGGATTATATTCCCTCATTTGAGGGGATTCATGATGAGAGTGCTAGTGGTATGATCTTTTCATGGGTAGGCATTGGTATGCTTAGTTACATTGAATTTGGTTAGGGCATGGGTTTTTCCTTGTAACTTAGATGAACCTAGTTATGATGAAATAAATGATGTTTTATGTTCTCCCATGGATATAGGACACATTTTCTAAACCACATTACCCCCTATGTGTCATTCTTTCATGTTCCATCTATTTTTTCACATGATTATCTTTATTATTCATTGTATAAAAGGAAGGTATTGATGTGAACTAAGGAGTGAGTTGGAACTAGAGGAGGATTATTTGATTTAGTGATGAGGGTGTGATGCTACATATGTTATGGTCTTTGAATCCATGGGGGATTTTTGGTCGAAACAAGGAGTTGATTTCGGTGACTGAAGTTCCACTATACTAAAGAATTGTAAGTATGAACTTCTGGTGATCGGTTTATATGCCCTCATCCCCAACAATCTATTTTTTTTTATTTTTCTACATATATGATAATGATGATTCATTAAATCCCATTTTAATTTTTTAAAAAGGCATGTTTTTTACATTTTCAAATTTTAAACAAAAAATTTGTTGACGACTTGGTCTGGGGAAATTTTTAGAATATCATCATGTTTATTTCCTTGAGTAAAATAAAATAATGTCATAAGATGATTCATTTGAAATTCCTAAGTTCAAAAATTTATTAAATTATGATTTTAAATTTTTTTGTGTGTGAATTTGTTTTGGTGAAGATTTCATTGATGACGATGCATATGGAGATTTTGATGGGACCCTAGATTTTGGTTAAGAATGAAATTACCCCTTGAGATAGATGATTCAATATAATTTGAAGTTTTAAAAACATTTTCTTAGTGAAGATAAATTATAAATAATTGGGGGTTCATTAAGTTATGAACCATTAGTGAATGATATGAGTTAAGTGTTTATTGGCATGATATTTTGAGCTATATATTCTAATTTGATACAATAGTTGATGCTATGGTACTTTTTTACCTCAGAAGAATGCTCAGGTACCTGAATTTTCATGTTAAAGTATGATATTGGCGGTTTATCCATGCTAATGGTGTGGACTTATCATATTATATATGTGAGTGTCTTGGGATGATGTGGACTTATTGTGATGACGTTGTAGAATTATCATTATCTTGAAGTGTTCATAGGGTTAAAATGTTTTGAATTTGATACAGAAACACCCTGTGATCCATTCATAAGAATCAGTGTTGGTGAGATGTCTTCAATAATTATGTGTTATAGAATTGAGTATTTTTTTCACCCACTTTCTTAGGTTTGAGACTAACCAGCCATAGAATTGTTTATATGATTGAAGACATTTTTTTATTATTGAATGAATTTTGGTATCAAGTCGATGTATAATTTTTAGTATTTATTATTATTTTATTGATTTCACTATAGTAAACCACCTTAGAGAGTTATTTTTAGTGAGAAAACTAACATTGGAATGATACATCCAGTGGCCATCCATAGGGATTGGATATATATGAAGTTTGGGGACCTCCATTGTAAGCCATTTATTATTACATTGTGTGATCCTCTTATTTGTTCAAAGAAGATGTTCACATCATTTTTTAAAAATCATAGTACATTTCATATGAATTTGAATTAACCTGAAATGTTTTTTTGGGTTTTAGTTTGTGTTGGTTTCATATTTTGATCCTACGTTCCAATGAATCATGCTAAATGTTCAACTTACCAAAATATACAAATGTTATTATAATAGGATTCTCATCAGATGATAGATTTATTGATTACATCCATTAGGATATGGAGTGTGCATCTGATGCAGTTGAAACCTTACCTAAAGAATTTATAATTAAAACATTAGAGTTTGTTACAAACAAGGACATAAATTAGAATGATTTATTTGTGGAGGGTAATATGAGAATAATTTATGATATTTATTGATATTTATTATAATCTTGTTGAAGTTTTTATAATTTCTATGATCAGATCGCTACTTATCATACTTTTACAGTAAATGAGTTTTTATAATAGCTACCAATATGTGAAGAATTATTATAAATCTATTATCTTCCCTTGTGATTGTTTCTTATCTGATCCTTCTAGAGTGAGAAGGTTTTGGGTCTTAGAACTTGTGTTATTTCTAATCATTGATATTGATGATATTTCTAGGAGAAGAAGCTATACCTTCTAGTAGGTTTATATTCAAAAAATCCTAAGTGATTAAACTTACCATCAATTATTAGATAATAGAAGTACTTAGGGTTAGAGTAACCTGTGTACAATGTTTATGTTCAAAATTTTCTTCAGGTAGAATATATCACCACCGATGATTTACATTCAAATAAATTTTGGGTTTAGAACTTGATAACTTCCAACAGGTCTACTATAAAGACCTGAACTTAAATAATCTTTAGATTAAATCCTTAGATATGGATTCATTTTCTTTTATTCTCAAATATCTTTTTGGTTTAGAGTTTTAGATTATTAGTACATCACCCTTATAAAATAAAATATTACATCACAAAGTGTGAACTTCCACTTAGTATCCATTTTACTAGAATACAAAATTGTTAAGATATAAAAAGTTTTCTTTTCATGGAATATATTCATAATTTTCATCTTGACCTCATCCTTATCCCTAATCATCCTTAAAACCTAGGGAAAAACATTTGAAAATATGGTATTATCACAAAAGAAAAGTAAGGTACATATAAAAGAAGAAATAAAGAAACTCATTGGTCTATGAATATTCATTATAAAAAAATTCCTTTTTTATAATAAAATTTGAACTCAAAATAAAAATTTTATTTCCCAATAAATCAAATTAACTACCCAAATATTTCTATAAAAAATTTCATAAGAAATATTAATGTAAAAATAAACTCATAAAGGTTTCTTTGAAATCATAAAAAAATTATGAAATCTTTTTCACAAAGTTATACATTAGAACCTTAAGAAGTAGCATATAATTCCCTTTAAACCAAAGCTCATTAGCTTACCTTGTGGTATCATAATATTTCTGTGAAAATCCATATCAATCATAAATAAATCATGTAAGTAAATTAAGATATATTTTTTATATCACTCTTATAATCACTCTTAAGAATGGAATATTATACCTAAAAAATTCCAATAATATATTAGGAGAAACCTATAACTAGTAATCTTCACACCTTTACCCAATGCATTATAGAGATATATAAGACTCTCCCATAATCATGAGATATATCAGGATCACCCATCATCATGGTCTATATCGGGCTTACCCATCATCATAAACAATTCTCAATAACTATAACATAATCATAACACATAAATTCATGCATTTTCATCATCATAATTATAAAAATTTTATTTTTACCCACGTGAAGACATTTATGGATATTAAAATATCTATTCCATTTAAAACCATTTTTTTTAAAATTACCTGAATAAAGGGAAGGAGTGTTTTTCTTTGAAGAAAACAATAATGATTTTAAAAGAAGTCAAACATAAATTAATGGTTATGGTGGTAAAAAATCCATTGACATCATTTACATTTAAAAAGAACATTCACTTTTTCTTTTTCCAAAATGCTCCATAAAAATATTCATTTTTAAAAACTTTGAAATAAAGTCAAAAAATTACTTTATAATTCATTTATGTCCATATAAATACATCATACTATGAAAATGAATTTTCCTGGTAAGTATGCACCTTATGCACCTCATGATTTTTCAAACTTTCTACCTTAACTCTCCATCACCTCCAATGGTATTATGCATGATGTTTCAGACTCAAGATTAGATCCTTAATTCCTGGAAATAGATCCACTAGGTATATCATTTGGGGACATTCCTCCCCTTCCCTCTAGCTCAATTCAGCCTCTGTAGGTGGTTTCTATGGTTTCCTCTATCCTGGTTCAGCCCTATATTCCTCCTCATCAAGGTGCCTTGGATCCTACTTATTTATTTATGACCTTTAGATCAATGGTGACTAATTATTTTCATCAGGCTTCTCATCATCCTCTTCTACTAGTTCCTACCATCTCTTTGGATCCGAAGGAATGGGAATTGGTGGATGGCTTCCTAGCCTTCTCCCTTCTGGAGAGTAAATTTTCTGATGCATCTCGCTACCATAGTTGGTCCCTTATTAAATTTTTTTCTTATAATTGGCCTTCTCTGTGGGTATTTTCCTACCTTTTCAATTCATGGGATCTAACAAGCATGGTGGAGGTGTCCATTTTTTCTATTAATTATTTCCAAATTCACTTATTTTTAGAGTTTGATTTCTATTGGTCTTGGGCTAGGGAGGGACTCTCTTGTGGTCATAAAAGATTTATTATTATTTGGTGGTACCTTGAAGCTCATTGAGTAAAGGACTCCACCATATAAGTTCTTTGGATTCACCTCTATAGTATCCCTCTTCAATTTGAGAATCCACGCTTTCTCAAATCATTTGGAAAATTTCTTGTTCATTTCTTATAAACTAATGAAGAAGCACTATGGATGGAGCACGCCATGGTGTCTTATAACTATGTGAAGTTTTATCTAGATTATATTCTCCTGTACATGATTATTTTTCTTATAGGTACTAATCTATTATTCTAGAAATCAATTATTTTTCCCTTTCATCTTGTATTTTTCTCTCACTATGATATGCAAGGTTATTCTAATTATTCTTATAGGAACTAAGTGATTCAGTCCAGGCCTACAACCAAGGATCCCCATCAAGATGGTGAGATCCCCTATTTAGACCATACTCCAGGGGATCCTAAGAGAATTTTTGAAGATATTATGACCTATGTTCCTCCTATTTCTCTTGAGCAGGTAGAAAATATCCCGACCTTGTGGTCCACTGTGGAAATCCCACATATTTCCCTGGACCTTGTTCTTCCATTGATACTACCTGTGGGGTATATAGAAGTTTCTTCTCTGGCCTTTCAGTCTCTCGATGATCGGTATTTCTAGGGTGAGTCCTCTTCTACTCTAAAGGATTCATTGTCTCATTTATTGTAATATTATCCTTCACTGGTGTTGTCCCAGACCATACATGGACTAGTGAAGGAGCATATAGTATATCCTTTCTTTAGAAAATAGAATTTTTCAAATGAGACCCCTCCTTGATTCCTTCCTAGTTTGGTCCAATCATTTCTCTTGAATGACCATCTTAAGTATTCTCCCTATATTGAAACTACTCCCACTCATAAATATTTTCAAGTGTTATATGAAGTTAGGAAGGTTATCCTTAAGTCATACACCATTAAAGCTTTCTCTAAGGTGGTTAAATCCAAGATTCCTCCAATAATAATTAATAACTAATCCAAATACAAATATGTTGATAGTGGGGATTTATTAGAAACTTCACTTGATTTAGTCCTGAAGGCTACAACTTCCCTTAGTCTATGATGTATTCAATCATTTGGAATGTTAGTGGTCTAGGATCCTTGGATAAAAGAAAGTTCATAATGAAGTATATTTTGAAGAATAAAGTTTACTTTTTCACCATCCTGGAACTAAAAAAAATTCTTATTTCATCAAAAACTTAGATCGAAGTATTCATTTCATTCAATTTATGCATGGACAACCGATTAAGGGAATTATTTGGATTTTCTTGAATGACCAAATACAATTAGAGATTTATAAATTTCTAATCAACACCTCTCTATTAAGATAAGTACTAATGAAAGGACCTATATTCAGTCAATTGTTTATGCCAGATGCGACCTAGATCAGAGGAAAGAACTTTGGGACTCTCTTTTAACCTTCAACAGTGGCTCAAATACGTGTTTTTTAGAGGATATTTCAATACCATTCTTGATCCATTTGAAAATAAATGGGGATGAATTCACCCAAACTATGGTATCCAAGATTTAAAATCCTTCATTTATTCTAATCAGCTATGGGACATGGGATATTTAGGAAATGTGTTCACCTGATGTAATAATTGAAGGGGTAGTAGTAGAATATTGATTCGTCTTGATATATTTTTGGGTAATCTCTAGGATATTTATACCTTCTCTGGATCCACTATGGCATAATTGTCCAGATCCTTATCAGAACACTCTCATTTTTATTTTTCATGTGAATTCTCAACTGGATGTTAATAAGGTATTTTCTATATCAGTTGATGGATACAGTTAGAAGGTTTCAGAGAAATGGGCCTCTCTTCTTGGTCTGCTCTTGTTCAGGTTTTTTCTTGGGTTTCTCTTCATATTAAGTTATGAAGGATAAAAAGTTTCATTATTTATTGGATTTATTTTCTCTAAACTAGGATGTTAATTTGGAAATCCTCTAGGAACAGACTTATCTACTTTATCTTCAGTTATATTCCCAATGGGATACTAATTCCCATGAGATCTTGTCTAGTAAAAAGGTTAGGATGGAGGAGGCCTTACTAGACCTTGATCATTTGGACATAGATAGATCTAAATTTAAATGGATTAATGAAGGAGATAGAAATACAACATATTTTCATGATTTTATTAGGGATAATATGCTTCATGGAATGATCAACCTTCCTCTTCGTAATGGTTCTTTCACCAGCGATGCAAGTATTGTGGGACCTATGGTAGTGTATTATTTATCTGGAGCACTTTTTGGTCAAAAGATCTATCAATAGGGTTAATTTCAAGCTTAGGGAGCTCATGAATAATTTTTTTATAACATCCATCCAACGTTAAAATTTTTATTCATGAAGGGAAAAGGGGAAGGGGGCCATGAAGGAACAACCGAGAAAACAAGCCGTATTGTGATTTTCCTGATCATTTTAGGGGTGAGACTTTATCAAGACTCACTTAAGCTACTATTTTGGATCTTATTCGGAAAGTAAACTAGCCTAATAGTGTTGTGTAGTTTCATCCCATCAGTATGTGTAATGTTTATTACAAGGTGTTGGTAATAATTCTCAATAAAATATTATCTCATAAACTTCTTATATAGGTATCTAATAAAAAACATGGTTTCATAAAAAGGAGAGGAATTCGGGGAGCTATTATTCTTGCTCATGAAATGATCATTGATCTTGAAAGGAGAGTGATTGGATCCAATTTTATTATTAATATTGACATGGAAAATTCTTATGATCATATGGAATGGTATTACATTATTAAAGTGATTAAGAAGTGTGGATATTATTAATAGGTTTTTGATATTTTCATCAGGTTCTTCTCCTCTACATGGTTCTCAATTTCTCTTATGGGGAAGAGAATTGGTTTTTTCAAATCCTTGAGGGTGTTGAGATAAGGTGACATGATTTCTTTGAGACTTTGTTTATTATAGACCGGGATTTCCTTAGTAGAAACCTTAAAAAGATTTTTGAGGAAGGTTTGATTCCTAATTTTAAAGTGATTTATGGTTTCTATGGTATTTATCATATTTTATTTATGAATAATATTCCATTTTTTATCAATATAAGTGAAAATTAAATCAGTAATTTCAATTTGACACTAAATAATTATTGTAATAAAGTTTTCGAATGTGTCAACATAAATTAAAGTGGAGGTTTCATCTCTAAAAAGTGTTCTTCTTAGATATCCAAGTTAATTAAAGATAATATTGGGTTTTATGATCAAAGACATCCTATAGATTATCTAGGATCTCCTTTATCTAATGGGAGGGTTAAAATCACTATGATAACATTGTTAAAAGAATTTTGGGTAGGATATTGAGATATAAAAGTCTTTTTCTGTCTTTTTGGGGAAGTATCACTCCGTTTAACAATGTTTTACCTTTAATTCATATGATTTTTTTTCAGTATGTAGTCCTCCAAAATAATTAACCAAGAACATTGAAATCCTTCTTAATACTTTCATTTGGGATTCACATAAATAAATGAATCATCATTGGATAGTTGACAATTTCTAGTAATACCTTCTCAAGAGGGGGTATAAATCTTAAAGGTATTGAAGTTAGTATGTTGTGTTTGTAGGATAAATTGGTTTGGGAGGTTATTTATGAGGTATCTCAATAGTATTATTTTATTAAAAGGAAATAAAGTGAGTATCCTTTTGATTAAGCCAATAAAAATGATGATTCTCACCTCTAGATCTCCCAGAAGAGACTTGTTCATCTAATTATGTATAAGTCTATGTAGATTTTTTTGTTGTAGAGACATTTATTCTTGGAAAAATAATTGGGTGGGATCTATTTTATTCTTTATTTGGTGTCCAGTTATGGACATCAGCCTCCATCAAGTATGTTCCCATCCTCGGTTCACAGATGCAATGCTTAATGAAGATCAAAAGGAGGTGTTGTGTATTATTTATTTTTCAAAGGATCATGATCAGTGATTCATAATTTATTCTCCTTATAGAAAACTAACTTGTCTTTTTTCATAGTATGAATCATTCCTCTTAAATTCTAGACATTTTGGGATAAAGAAATCTCATGAAAATATATATCACCCTAATATAGCTTTCTTCTTTTTAGAAGTAAAAATAACACCATCCCTACTGACGATAACCATCATCGAATTAGCATACATTTGGACTTGAAGTGAAAATTATGTATTAATGACCAACTGGAAACTATTTCTAAATTTTTCCTCTATAATGAATGGGATTATTTTCTATGGTTTTAGGTTTTAGTATTACCATTATCTATTGGCACTATGAGCTTATTGGTAGTTTTTTTTCTAGAAATATGGGACTCACTTGTGAAGAATTGTGCACATGACAAGAAGTGGTCTCTCTTATTCACCACTATTTTCTGGATTATATGGGAGTCACAAATTTAGGTTTTACACCAAGGTATTCAGATATCTCTTTATTACATCATGTTCATGTTCCTAAACATTCTCAACTCTTTAATTAAGATGTGTATGGATGTTTCCATACCTATGGTGTTGCACTCGCTCGTTTTTCCAGGAAGTTCCATTGGTGAGGTTTCTCATAGGATGAGGTAATTTGGTGCATGGGTTAGATGGAAGTTTCCTATGTATGGTCTCAATATCAATATGGATGGTTCTTTTTTCAAGTAATTATGAAAGTGTGTGTCATTGTTCATGACTTTTGATGTTCGATCATCTTGGATTTCTCGGTGTTTTTTTTGTGAGGGCTCTTCAGTTTAGGTAGAATCCCTAACATTACTTCAAGGTCTTAAATTATGCAAGGCTCATTCAATCATTTTATTATAAGTGGAATCATATTCTTCCATTGTGGTTAATTCTTTTAAAGGTCATCTAGAGTGTTGTTGGAATATTATTTACCTCACCAGGACTTGTAAATCATTACTTCATTCGAAATCAAGGGTTATTCATACATGGAAAGAGGGTAATATGTTGGTGGATATGATCACTTACAAAGGTAATAATGATGACATGATTTTTTTTTTATTTTGGATCTCTTCTAGTTGAATGTGTTTCAGTTGTATGAGGGGATGCCCTCATACTCCATCATTATCAGCCTTCGTGGCTTTTTTCTTTATTTGTTTCCTGATTCTTATTTATGTTTCATATTCTGATAATAAAAGTTTAAATTTTTTTAGTACATATTTATAAATTAATAAAATAATTTTAATAATATGTGAATGGTTGAAAAATATTAATAAAATAAATCTTTAAAACAATTAAATGAGGTTTTCAAGCTAAAGTGTCCCTTACCCCGAATCTAATTTGTCCTGATCACACTTTATCTTCCTGAATAATAAAGTTATATTAGTTATTTAATTTATTAATAAACTTATTGATGTTAATTCCACTAAACATTATCCCTATTACCTCACTTATGACCATATTTTATTTAGTTACTCAATCATAAGATTCTTTGAGGATGTTCAGTTTATAAACCCAAAACAGCTTCGATAGGTTGATCATGGACCAAATGGGTCATTATTACATCATATAAATAATATTAATAATAAATTTATTATCATTTTTAGACGTTAAATAAAATTTTATAACTATCCCTGAAATATGTACATGAAAATAGAATCACATCGCTTCGTGGAGGTGGTAGTCCACATTTACGCTCGAAAGACATGATTATTTTTCAGTGAATGGAAATGTAAAAAAAAGATGATATATTATCTATATATAATTATAATTATGTCATATATATCATATATATTAATTAAATCCACCATAATAATCATCCTTGTGATGTGGCATTGAAAAAAAACACGTCACTTCATGGAGGTGGAATTCCACACGTACGGACGAGCGATTTTTTAATATCTCAATGATTTAAATGGAGATAAGAAAGGTTTTTACCAAAATAATAATAAAATTTAATTTTATTTAATATATTTATTTTATTATTTATTCATGGTTAAATAATATTTGAAGAATGTAGAAGAAGAAAAAAAACATGAAATAGGTCTGTTAGGACTTAAACCATCTTCTTAGATAACCTCTTTGGATTACACCTTAATCCTTCTATGTTTGGAATTTTGGTGAGAAAATAACCTATAAGTTATGGGAAGGGATGTTGGGGAGAGGCTCGGGCAAGGATTTTATGAACTAGAGTGCTCAAAATGTGTGGGGAAAATGGGATAAGTGGTTCCCATTTATAAGTGAGGGGAGTGACACTCTTGAAATTACTTAAAGTATTAAATTAATATAAATTAATTTTCATTTAAATATAGTACCGAAAAGATATATTTAAAAAAAATACAATTATGATTAAAAATACTCTTATCCAATAATATTTGAAAAAGTTAGGTGATGTTTTAACCCTTATCTATTAGTTCTAACCCCCGTTAAACCTTTTGATGATTATCGTGATATCATTATTTTTTACCCTTTAGGGGTAAAAAAGGTTATTATATAAGAAAAATCGGCTCATAAATGTACCATGGTTTATATGACTAAACATGTAAAATTTAATTGGATGAATATAATATTTTTATTAATTTTAAATACTTAAATAAAATATTATTTAACATAATATATAATTATAGTTATTTGTGGGACTATTCACATTATTTGGATTTAATGAAATCAAGATAACAATGAAAATAAAATATAGGATTTTAACACATCACTGATATGATATATTTATTTGAAAAATTCATTATATGCAATTATTCATCCAAATTATATTACTTTTATTGTTTTTAAATCTTTTACTTGATCTTTCAATTACATGAACAAACACTTTGTTGGCGTTGCGTAAGCATTTAAGGTAATTATCTCGTCATGAAAATTTATAAATAAAATAACATGATAAAAAAATAAAACTTTAAATAAACATTTATAACTGAAAATAACTATTTTTTATCCTTATCACAAAAAATTATATATATTAAAAGAAAGAGAGTGACATTTTTAAATTTCCACTTTTCTTAAAATAAAATAAATGTTATAATAAAAATAAATTGAAAGTAAATTACTAAATTTTAAATTAATTTATGTTAATGGTTGAAAAAAAATTATAAAATAATATAAATACAAATTTTATGGAGTTTTTTGGGTTTATCACATCATTTTGAACCTTAATTACCCGATTTACCTTTACCGAGATGACAACTATTTACTACGGTTACTATTCATAATGAACAAAAATAAAAGGGACCTATTTAAAAAATTTAAACCTCTAAATTAAAAATATGGAATACATTTTTTAGTATTCAATTTCTAGAAGTGACAATAATAACTTTTAATATAAATCATAAAACGCAACGAAAATGGTTTTTAGAAAAATGTGTTTTTAATCCCAAAAATAGACTTGTAATTAAATATTATATAATGATGATTATTATGTAATTAATTATATTATTCCTAATTAATGGATAATTATTTTAATTTAATATAAAATAGTGCTTTTAAATTATTTTATTTAATGAAAATAAATGATAGTTTCACAAAAAATGATATTTTTCGCTACTGACTGAAAAATCAATCTTTTCAGAAAGATCCCAAAATTCCACCCTAAGATAATTTTTATATGATGATTTCAAAGATGAATTTCATTTTTCAAAATTAAAGTTATAAAATTTATAAATTAGGTTTTTAAACAAAACCTTATAATAAAAGAAATGAGTTTAAAAAGAATACAATTATATCCTTTTTAATTGAAAAATCACTTAACAACCATATAATGAATATAATTTTATAAAATATAATTATTGAAAATTAATAATGAATGAAATTTATTTACTATTAACATTACCTTGGTTGTTACATTCTCCCCCTTTTGGAAATTATATCCTCACAATTTTTTTCATTACTTAAATAAGTGACAATATTTTTCCTTCATAGCATTTTCAGATTCACATATTACTTATTCAATCATATGGTTTTTCCAAAAAACATTAACCTGATGAATCAAATTATTACATAACACCTATTCTTTAGGGTTAATAATTTGAATAGGTTTTTCCTCATTTGAAATATTCTCTACAAACTAAACTACTTAATGGATCAAAACATGAGACGCATCTAAGAAATAATTTCTCAATAGTGAAATATAAAATACATCATGTACTTGAGACAATATCAAAGGAATGTACAATTGGTAAGAAACCAATACAATATTCTATATAATTTCATATGGTTTAAGTAACCATGGACTTAACTTTCCATTTTTACCAAAATATATAACACTTTTCCATGCAGACAATATAAGAGAAACATTATCGCCTACCTCAAATGAATGATATTTCATCTAATTATCTACATAAATTTTTTGTCTTCTTTGAGGAATCCTCATATGTTGTTGAATCATATTCACCATCTTAAACCTTTATTTTAACAATTCTAGTCCTAAAAACTTTCTTTCACTGACTTCATCCCAACAAGATGGATTTTGAAATTGCATTCTGTATAATGCCTCAAAATGTGTCATCTGTATACTAGAGTGAAAAATTTTATTATAAGAAACTCAACCAAAGTTAGGTTTTGATACCAACTTCCCTGATAATCTATTAAACAAGATTAAATAATTTCCTCCAAAGTCTGAATTGTTCTATATAACTGTACATCATATTGAGGATGAATGGTTGTACTGGAATTTAATTCAATACCCAATGACATTTATAGTTCTCTTAAAAATATCACGATCAGATATAATGGAAATAGAGACTCCATATAATATAATTATATATTTAACATAAAGTCAAGAAATTTTATCTAAAGATATATTTTCTTGAATGGTAAGGAAATTAGAAGATTTAGTTAATCGACCAACAAATACCCAAATTTTATTATTACCTATAGATTTATTTGGTAAACCCACCAAAAAATCCCTGGATATATTCTACCATTTCCATTCTGGCACCAGAAATGGTTAAACCATACCCTTCAGTAATTTTCATTCAACTTTAACCTATTGAAAATTCAAGCATTTCATAGTAAAATCAGCAATATATTTCTTCATTCCTTCCCGCCAGAAATGTTCTGGAAGGTCTTTATATTTTTTTAATACTATGATGAATAAAAAATAGATAGATATGGGACTCACACAATTGTTCTTTCTATAACTAGGGTTCACATGAAAAAATTATATTTCTTTGGATTTAAAAACACCTTCTTTCCAAATATTAAATTCATGCAACATGCCTTTGTTAACCAATTATACATTTTCCTATAACTCATGGTCTTCATTATGAGATTGAGTAAATATGTTTAACAAAGATAATTGTACTGACTCTTGTAATAAAATAGAGGGAGTTCCAGCATATATAATTTCTAAGCTAGAATTCATAAAATAATTAACCAAATGATCATGTTCCAGACATAACACAGTTAATGATGCATTATCTTTCTAACTTAAAGCATCAACTACTCTATTTTCTTTACCTGGATTCTAATGAATTGTGTAGTCACAATACTTTATCAATTTTATCCATCTCATATGTCTCATGTTAAACTATTTTTTATTGAATATATACCTCAAAATTGTATTAGTAGTATATATTTGACACTTTACTCCAGATAAATGATGTCTCTAAATTTTTAATAAAAACACTACAGTTGTCGGTTCAAGATCATGTGTAGGTTAATTATTCTTATGGGTTTTAATTTATGTGAATCATGAGAAATTATCCAATCATTATACATTAAAACACAACACATTCCCTTCCAAGAAGCATCAATGTATATAACAAAGTCACTATTTCTGGATGGTATGGCCAAAACTGCATCATTCACTAATCCTATTTTCAATTCCTAGAAACATTCATAGCATTCCTTTATCTAGGTGAACCTAACTAATTTTCATTTTAACTTGTTTATTGGGATTTATAACCATTCAAATTTTTCAACAAACCATCGACAATAGCCTGAAAATCCATAAAATCTATAAAACTCAGTAACATTTATAGGTCTTTTCCATTCTTCAACCACTTTGGTTTTGGAAGGATCAATAGTTATGACATATTTATTTATGATATATCCAAGGGATTAATTCTACTATAACCAAAAAACGAATTTAATAAATTTTCCATATAACTTATTTTCTTTCATGGTTTTCAAAACAATCTTTAGATGTTTTTTATGATCCTTATAAATTTTAGAATAAACCAGAAATATCATCAACAATCACAAAAAAATCCAAATATTCATGTGAAAATTTATGAAAAAGGTACATGAATACAACTGGAACATTTTCAACCCAAAGGTAATAACCTTAAACTCATAATTCCCAAACCTAGTATGAAATGATGTATTAGGGATTTCATCCTTTTTCACCTTTAACTGATGGTACTCGGATCAGAGATCAACCTTCAGAAAATACTGAGCTCCTTGGAGCTGATAAAACATTTTATATATATGTGGTAATAGATACTTATTTTTAATAGTTATTTTATTCAATGCTCTATAATAAATTAAAATCCCCTTGAAACCATCTTTATTTTTAACAAATAGAATATGATCACCCCATGTTTAAGTGCAAGGATGAATGAAACCTTTATCAATCAATTCTTGTAACTATTTTTTTCAATTCCAAGACTTACACTTGAGACATTTGATATGGGGGTTTTAAAATTTTATTAGCATTAGGAACTATATAAATAGTAGATCAAACTTTTCAGTCAGGTATATATCTAGGAAGGTCACCAAGAAAAAATTTTAGACATTCTTTTTCTACAGGAACATCATTAATCTGAATATCTACCTTATTTTCAATAATATGAGAAAAATAAATTTAATTTATTTATTTTAATAGTTTCTTATCTTCTTGATATGTTATCAAATGTATGAGTTTATTCTTATATTCAAATTGAAACTCATTTTAGAAAGGAACTTCTTTGGCTCTGTAATCTATCTTAACATGATTAACTAAAATCCAATTTGTAACTAAGATAACATTAAACTCTATAATAGGCTAGAAAAAATGTTTTTAAGGTAAAATACTTCCACATATTGTAAAAAGAAGATATTTTTAAATTATTGTTCCTTTGATACTACACATAATTTTTTTTACCAAAATTCATGGCTTCATTTCTTGAGGTGATATTTTCATTTTACTAGAAACGTTTTTAGAAATGATAGAATGTGTAGAACCCATATCAATCCAGACATCAACATAATCCAAATAAAAAACTAATTTACCTGTAACCACTTCATTTTATGACCTAACATCTATTGAAGTAGTTGGAAAATATTTTACCACACATTTTTCTTATTGTCTTTTTGATTCCCATCAATTGTGCTCTTCTTTGTACACACATCATCCTAATGAACCATATCTTTACATTTAAAATACCTTACTTCCTAATTATTAAAATTGGTCATACCATTACCAAGATATTTTCCTTTACAACCATGAGACACATGACCAATATTAACACATTAGAAGAACCTTCTAGATTTAATATGGAATTCCCCATGGTGGTTTTCACCACAGCAATCACAAACTAAAAACTTGATTTTCATACCTTTAGATTTATTTGATGGATTATTTCTCATTATCTTCCATCTGGACCTCTTTTTCTCCTTATTTTCATGTAAAACATGACTATTAGAAAACTATATTTATACCCGCACATCATTATAAACAAGTTTCTAATAATTTTTAAATTCATGAGAGGCCAATGATCTTCAATATCTAGGATTTAATAATGAGTATAATTGATCAATTTTATTATATATATACCAAATACAATTATGTGAATATCTATACAATTAGGTGAAGTTTTCTTCATATTTGGACACTGAATCTTACTCATTATGCCTCAATTCCAATAATTTATTTTCTATCCTCAATCAAAAAACCTTACAAAACTATTTATCAAGGTAAATATTCTTAAATATGTATCATTCAATGGTGTTAATATCTTCTCTCTATCCAGTATTCTTAACCATTGACCACCATTGATCAGATTCACCTTCAAAATATTAAACAGAAAGAGTTAATTTTTAATGATATAAACAACCCATTACGTCAAATATATTTTCCATAGAATTAATCCATCCCTCATCTACCACTAATTCATAAGATCCACTGAATTTTGGAGGGTTTTGTCCCAAAAAATAATCCACTATTGACATGTTCCTCTATGTTAGTTCTGGTTTCACAATAACATGGGTGCCACCACCATTTATATCATTTTAAAATAATCCATCATAGTAAAAAAAATGCACAGTTCTAATTCTAACCATTCCAGATTGCTGATTTGGAAGGTTATTCTCCTTTTAGTGTCTTCATACTTCATCTTCCCTATTTCATCTATTTATAACCATTCTGACTAGGCATAGTTTAGATGAATAAACATGGTAATATTAAAATTATATTTCTTGATAACCATAAATTAAAATCTCTTATGGGTACTTACATTATCATAACCTCTAAAATTATCTAAACCTTTACTTTGATATCAACTATAAGGAACATACCTTAAATTATAAATAGATTTAATTCTTGTACAATAATTAATTTTCTATCATTTTAACAGAACTTTTAGGTTTATAGTTTTATATAATTGGGTCATCACCTTTAAAAAATAAAAAATTACATCACAAAGTGGAAACTTCCACTAAGTATCCATTTTTTTCACAATACAAAACTTTTAAGATATAACAAGTTATCTTTTTTTGACATATCTTCTCAATTTTTGTATCAACCTCATCATTTTCCACACTCATCCTTAAAAACCTTTTAAAAACTTATAAAAATGTTGGATAAACACGAAAAATCTCAATAAGGGGCATATACAATAAGTAAATAAAGAAAATTGTTAGTCTATTAATACTCATTATAAAAAGTTTACTTTTTAATAATAAACTTTGACCTCAAAATAAACATTTTTTTACCCAAGAAATCAACTTCCTTACACAAATATTTTCATAAAAAATTTCATAAGAAATATTAAAGTTAAAATAAAACTCATAATGTTTTATTTGAAATCCTGAAAAATTTATGAAAAACTTTTTATAAAGATATACATTCCACCCTTAATAAGTAGAATAAAATCCCCTTAAACTTAATCTCATTAGATTACCTTTTGAAATCATAATATTTCCATGAAAACCAATAGAATGAATAAATAAATCATGTAGTTAACTTAAGGAATTAATTTCATATCACTATTAAAATCACTCTTAAAAATGGAATAACTTACCCAGTAAAATCCATTAATCTCTTTAGAGAAACCTATAAATGGTAATCTTCATACCTTTACCCGATGCATTGGAGAGCTATATTGGGATAACCCATCATCATGAGTTATATCAAGATCACATATTATTATGAGATATATCAGGCTCATCCATAATAATAAATAATTCCTAAGAACCATAAAATAATCATAACACATGAAATCTTTCATTTTCTTCATCATACTTATAAAATTATTATTTACACCCATAAGAAAATATTTTTGGATATTGGTATATCCATTCCATTTAAAAACATTTTTTAAAATACCTATAAAATAGAGGAGGGTATTTATTTGAATAAAAAATGAAATATTTTAAATGAATACAAACATCAAATAATAGTTATAGTGGCAAGAAAAAACATTGACTCCATATATATTTAAAAACATTCATTTTTTCCTTTTTTCAAAATGTTACGTAAAAATATTACTTTTGATTTTTTTTGAAAGAAAATAAAAATTGAAATTTATAATTAATTCATGTCCATATAAATACATCAATACAATAATTTTAATATTATGTAGATGGAATAAAAATATTTAGAAAATAAATCATTAAAACATTTAAAATGAGGTTTTTAAGGTAAAGTGTCCCTGACCTCAAGTCCTACTTGTTGTGTTTTCTATTTATTATCTTGAATAGTAAATTTATATTATTTATTTACTTGATTAATAATATTATTAATAATAATTATACTATCATTATAACTTATATTTCACTTACAAAAATGTTTTATTTATTTACTTAATCAGTTAAGTTTATGTAAGAATCTTTAATGACGTTTAATTCATAAACCCAAAACAAATTCGGTAGGTTGATCATGGTAAAAATGGGAAATTTTTATATAATATATATAATATTAATCCTAAAATTTTTATCATTATTATACATTAAATATAATTTTAGAACCATCTCTAAAATCTGTACATGAAAAGAGAATCACATCATTTTATGGAGGTGATAGTCCACACATGCGCACAGACGATGTTATCATTCTTTAATGAATGGAAAGGTAATAAAATAGATGATATATTATTATTATAGAATTATAAGTATGTCATTTATATAATATATATTAATTAAAACCATCATAATAATAGTCCATGTGAGGTGGTGATGGAAAATGAAATACATCGCTTAGTAGAGGTTGTAATCAACACATACACACAAGCGATATTTTCATTTCCCATAGGTTGTAAAAGGGGATAAAAAAGGTTTATAAAATAATAATAATAAAATTTAATTATATTTAAGATATTTATTTTATCATTTAATCATGGTTAAATAATATTTTAATAAGGTAGAAGAAGAAATAAACTTGAAATAGGTCAGTTGGGACTTATACCTTATTCTTGGATAACCTCTTTGGATTACACCTTAATCTTATTAGGTTTAGTCTTTTGGTGAGACCGTGAAATCTATGAAATGGGAAGGTATTATGGGGATATAATTTAATAGGTATTAACTAAACTACATTACTCAAAAGGTTTGAGGAAGAAAGGATAGTAGGTACCCTTTTATAAGTGAGGGGAGATTCTCTCTTGGAATTACTTAAAGTATTAAATTAATATAAATTAATTTTCAAATAAAAATGGAACTAAAATAATATATTTAAAACATAGTAATATTATGAGTAAAAAAATCTCATCCAATAAAATTAGGACAAGTTCAGGTGATTTTTTATCCATTGTCTATTAGTTTTAACCCTTCATTAACCCTTTTGATGATTACCATGATATCAATGTTTTTTACTCTTTATGGGTCATGAAAATCACTATGAAAACAAATTAACCCATAAATGGATCATATTTGATATGATAAACTATATATAATTAAATTTGATAAAGATAATATTTTTATTAATTTTAAATCATTAAATAAAATATTATTTAATATAATATACCATTATAGTCATTTTCGAGACTATTAAAATTGTTTGAATTTAATGGAATCAATATATTAATTGAAATTGAATATAGAATTTTAAAACATAAATTATATGTGATATTTATCTGAAATATTTATGTGAAATAATAATTCATTCAAATTATATTACATTTAATGTTTTTAAAACCATTTGCTTGATTTTTCTATTACTTGAACAAGAATTGTGTTGGTGTTGCGTAAGCATTTAAGGTAACTATTTCATCTCTAAAAAATAAAAAAAAATTAACATGATAAAAAAATAATTCAAACTTTAAATAAATATTTATATTGAAATATAACAAGTTTTTATCCCGAACATAAAATATTATAGATATTACAAGTAAGAGAGTGACATTTTTAACTTTATTCTTTACTTAAAAAATTTAATTGTAATAATCAAAAGAAAGTGGGAAGAAATTTCCAAATTTTAAAATATTGGAGAGTCATGGTCAAATAAAACTTACAAAAAAATACAAGTTTTATGGATATTTTTAGGCCTTATCACATTATTTTTATCCCTAATTACCTAATTTACCCTTACCAAGGTGACAAATATTTACTACAGCTACTATTTATAATGAAAAATAATAAAAGAGAAATATTTAAAAAATTATAACATAAAAATTCCAAATATGGAATTTATTTTTAAAGATAAAATTTATAGAAGTGTAATAAATCAATTTAAATATAAATGTGTAAAATGCAACGAAAAACAGTTTTCAGATAAATGTGTTTTTAAGCCCAAAAATAGACTTATACCAAAATTAGGTATAATGATGATTAATATCTAATTAATTATATTATATATAATTAAAGGAAACATATATTAATTTAAGAAAAAATAGGAATTCAAAAAAAAATTAATGAAAAGAAATGACATTTTTAAAGAAATTGGTATTTTTCAATATTTTCTAAAAATATATTTTTCAAAAAAATCCAAAAAAATTTACCCTAAGATAATTTTTATATAATTATTTTAAAAATTAATTTATTTTTTACAAATTATAATTCTAAAATAGATAAATTAACATTTAAAAAAACCTTATAGTACAATAAAACAAATTTAATAAGAATAAAACTATTTCCTTTTTAATTAAAAAGATACTAAATTTTCTTATAATGAATTTGACTCTATAAAATATAATTAATGAAAATTAATAAGGCATAAAATTGATTCACTATTAAAATTACATGGGTTGTTACATCTAAAACTAATGAAGTTCGATGTGTGGAATTGGGATACCTTGGACCAGGTCTAGTGATCCACCTAAAACTCTGGATAAAAGAAAATGATTCCTTTGATTGAAATCTGATTAGTAATAATATCATTATAAATATTAATTTTTTTTTGATAATTTGATAATTATTTTTACATTTTTCTCTTAATTTCTATTATATGTAATTTTTTTATATTATGGTGTTTAATTACCAATGGTTTAATTCTAATATGACTATACTGATTATATATTTTTACTTTGATGATATTATATTTATTGGAACATTTATTATCTAATCAAGTAAATAACTTGATCAGGAGAAATATTATAGGTCAAATTTTGTCTAAAATTCACCACCTCTGGTAGTGTTATATATTTATTTACTATAACAACAATTAGTATTAAATAAAGTCTTTATGTTTGAGATTTTTTCTTTTATTTTATCTTTGATTATATTTTATATATTTTTTTGTTTATTTAAACTTTTATAAGATTCCTTACACGAACTATGTTGCAGAGAAAATAGTTTTTATTTTGATATTGTAGGTGTTAGACTAGTTGGGAGTTTAGAGAATCTAAATCATAACCAGAAAATATCTTTGATGGTGGTGATTATTAATATTAGAGTGATCTTATAGATAAATAAGTTATTAAAATTGTTGTAGAGAACTATAACTCATTAAATGGGAATTATAAAATTCTTGGGAAACAATTTTTTGGTTTTACTCAAGATGAACATGTTGAATTCCAACTTAAATTCCTTTTTAGGAATACTTTACTTTGTGTTATCTATAGAAACATTTATAGTCATGTTTTATCATTCCATACAACATTTGGAATTTAGAAGAAATTGGAAGTTACTCACCTCAGAACTTATAAATCCATAGAGAAAAAAATATCTATGTTGAGAGAATACTATTAAATTTTTGATTTTATACTTGGTAAATCTATTAAACAGATTCAGTATAGATTCATGATGATCATGAATATTTATTAGTCACTTAGAGATATAGAATTATCAGATTATTATATTATGGAGAAAGTGATTGACCTTATTCCTAAGGAATGAGAATCTAAACAAAATACCATTGAAGATACTAAACACATCACTAAAATTAGTCTTGGAAATTTTATTAGAACACTCATGAAATATGAGATCAAACTCAATAAAAATGATAAAAAATAAAAAAATAAAAATAGAGTTGATTTTGCTTCAAATTATAGATTTTTTTCTTCTAGTGTTCGAACATCAAAGCTAGTCACATTGAGAAAATATTATAAGAGATATTTAGATAATAGTTTCTCAAATTTTACAAAAGATGAATATTCTCAATTGGATTAGACTGCATTTGGTATCCATGATTTTAAAAGAGACTAATAGAAAGATATTATAATAGAAATGAGAAATATCCTAAGAAGGAATATTCCACTAAGGCTATTTTCTATGAGTGTAAAAAACCTGGTCATATTAAACCTAAGTGTATTATATTGAAGAATAAAGACAAGGAATCTAAAAGAAATTCAAAAATGAAGGAAATAAAAGATTTTAGGGTTATTAATGATTCCTAGAGTTCTATTGAGGACCCATATTTTGATAGTTAATTATATGATAGTGATTTAAATGGACATAACATCAGGTTTTATGCTAAAGTTCCCAAGATTCAACTATGTTTTATGGGAATGATGTCAACAGATACTTTACGAAATTTTTCATTGAGAGGATACTTTTTTGTTTTCAGTGGATGATTAATCTCATTTTTATGATGATGAGGAATACATGTCTCATACTAAAGAAGGTATAAAGGAATACATTGATGAAATTGAAGATACATATCAATGATTATTCGATAGTTATATTGGACTTAAAACTATATTTTCTGAGAAGAAGTAAAGTCTTAATAAGTATAAGAATGAGGTAACTAAAATGAGGAATGAAAATGATAAACTCAATTCAGAGTTAGCTGAGTCTAGAATTAAAGTATCAAAGTTATATTCCAAGAATATAGGGAATACTATTTTCTTTTTTATAAGATAAATATGAGGTGATTGATAAAAATTCACAGGTTAAAAGTCTTAATTTTTTTATTTCAAACTTCACCATTAGAATAAAATGTTTTGAAAAATTTTATAAATAGTCAAGACCCAAGGGGATAACTTCTAGTATATAAGCTAAGTCTACCAGTAGGACTCATTATAAAAGCAATTACTTTGTGCCAAGTATTTCACCATTATGTACAAAATTTCATTGAGATAAGCACTGGAAGAATTCAATGTTCATTGAATAAAATTCAATCCTTCATAACACACTGTGCTTACAGTTCAAAGGATTATAATTATCTAGAACACAAGATAAATGGTTAGATATGGGTTCCAAGAGTTATATTTTCCAACACCTCTAGACCTAAGAAATTCTGGATGTCACAAAATTGGTTTCTATTCAAGGAAATATCATTTTGTACAAGAAACTAAAATCACATTTTTGATAATCAATAAATTTTATTTTATTATTTTAAAGTTTATCGAAAGATACATTATTATTGTAATTTTTTTATGTAAGATATTATTTATACTGATTTGTTTATATTAAAATTTTGTCTTTATATTTTAATCCTTTTTTTAGGGATTTCTCTTATTTGAAAAAAATTTGGTGCTGATATATTTCATCTTTTTGTTATGTTTTAAGGAAGATAAAAGAAGATTTTTGAGAATAGTTTTAGAACCATTTTCTATGAAGGAAGATATATCCATTATGATTAAATATAACTTCTAGGAGGTTATTATGTTTTATTCCTTTGGTTTTTTATTTCCTTAAACACCATGAATTATTTATTCTACTTTGTATGTGTTTTATTTTAAACTTAATTTAGTCTAAATATTCTATCCAACATTTCATATTTTTATAATTTTTGATGGATTTATAAATTTTCCTTTTTACTTTTCTTAATATGAACTTAGTCATTTATATTTATAAATTTGAAATATAAACTTTTTTAATGGATTTGTATGTGGTCTCCATTCAATCTGGTCATTAGTACCAAAATATTAAAGAATAGGAGAATAAGTTAAAGGAGTAGGCGAGTGAGTTGGAATATCTGAATAAGAAGTTTAAAAAAGTAAAGGATTTATCAAAATTTAAAGAGAAGAGGCTATGGAATATGGAAAAGCTAATGGACAAATCTCTAACAAAAGAATAGATTTAATTTTTTTATATTTTATGATTACCTTAAATTTTTATTGATGTTAAATTTAACTTTTGATGGGTGGATTTAAAAGTGTATGCTTTTGTTCACTTATTTATTATTATTGATGAGTGATTTTTTTGTTGATTTTTTTGTATAATATTTTGATCAATGAATGAATCTATAGGAAAAATTTTACTTTCTTTATAATAAAATACAGAGTTGAAAATTTTATAACCCAATATTTTATTGAAAATCATAAAGGGACATATATATCTCAAGGGGAGAAACCATAACTTAAAAGAATTTTTTATATATATGAATTGCGTTTAATATTTTCTTCTTTCCTATGGTACTTATTTTTGAAAATCACAAAGGGGGAAATTAATGAAATTGTAGTAAGTTTTTCTTTATTTTATTAAGGATGGGAATTACTCAAAGGTATAAACTTTAGTTTAAAATTATTTTTTAATTTGTGAATATTTGTAAGTCTAACATATGATAAAAAAAAGGGATATTTTTATCAGATGATATGGGTAGTATTTTTAGTCAAACTTAATTATATTCTTATGTATATTGTGATTGTCAAAAAAGAGATATTATTGGTTGAAAAACCACTTTTGAATCATTTATTTTGAAAATCTGAAAACATTGTATGAGTTTAAATTATCATGAATTGTTTGTTTCAGTTTTTATTTGTGCAGGTTGTACCTTTTGATCCTTAGTTTCAAAGAAACTAAGTTGAAATATCAACCTTATAGAATATAAAAATGTCTTTATGATGTCATGCTCATCAGATGATAGAGTTAAATATTTCTTCCATTAGAATATATAGTGTTTTTTCTGATTTAGTTGCAATAATATCCAAAGAACTCAGAATTTTATGGTTGGAGTTTGTTATAATGGAGGCTATAAATTGGACTGAGGGATTTGTGGAGAGAAATATGATAAGGAGTTATAATATTCAATGAAATTTCTTATATTTTTCTTGAATATTTCATAATCTTGATTCTATGAGATCTTTTTATTTTAATTTTTCTTTTAGTGAGTTTTTTCTAAGAGCTACTGATCTGTGAAGTTTTCTTATAAAGATCTTAGATTACCTTATGATTGTTTCTTGTCCAATTCATTTAGATTAAGGAGGTTTTGGGGTTAATAACCTTAGCTATTTCTAATCACTAAGATCAATGATATTTTATGGAGAGGAAGTATTACCTTCCAATAAGCTTACATCGAATAAATTCCATGGAGTTGGACTTATTGTCGATCAATAGATCTAAGAGGTTCTTTGAGATAGAGGAATATATGTATGACATTCCTATAAAATAGATTCATAGTTTTGAATCTTTTGGTGTTGAAAATCTATAGTTAAATAATTTCCACGTTTAGAACTTGATACCTTCTGATAGGTATATAGTTGAGGAAGTTCTATATTTGGAATTGAGATACCTAGGATCAGATCAACATATCCTCTTTCCACTTTGGATAAAATAAAAAGGATTCCTTTTATTTGAATTGGATTGGTAATAATATCCTTTAATATTATTCAAATTTTTATTCGATACTCTAAGAATTTTTTTAAATTTATTAATTAATTTCCACTATGCTTTCTATTTTTATCCTATAGTGTTTAACTACCAATAGTTTAATTATTGTGTTCCTATACTAATTATACATTTTTACTTAGATACTCAAATATTGATCAAAAATTGTATTTTTTGATCAGCTGAATAACTTGAGTGGGAAAAAATTATAGGTTAAATTTTTTCCACAATCCAACCTCTCTTTTGTAGTGTCATAATTTCTTTTATTGGTGAAACACCTACCCAGATCAGTTAATAGAGTTTAGCATTCCTTAATTTGGTACACCCATGGTGATGCATGATCATCCATTAACTAATGCATGGAGTTGGGTATTTTATTACTTCTATTGAGGCTTTTCACTATGAAATCCTCCATAATGGGGTTTAAGTATTCCACCACCATATTATCACAGCATGATACCCTTGATTTTTTATGATAATCACTAATGCCTAAGGTAGGAGTGGTTTGGGACTTGATTTATTATGAGTATATTTGTAAGCCATGTTATTTTGTATAAAGTTTTTTTTATGGTGTGCTTTGAGGGAGTTTAATATGAAATAAATTGTGATTGAGAAGGTTAATATTTGTGGTAATGTTATTATGATATGTGATTCTCGATACCAATTGATTTTTTCATCATTTAGATTACACTTTTGTTTAGAGAACAAATATAACTACTCGCATTACACAAGGGTCGACTTATTATATGAGATGATTATACTAATTATTATTGCTTACCCATTCATATTCACTTTCATGTTTCTCTCTTATATTCATGCATATAAACAAGTGCAACTGAGAGATGTAGATGGATATCGGTATTGGGAAAGGATCTTTGGTCTGGTTGACTTAGAGTCTTCACTAGAAAAACAAATTTGTATCACTCATGTTGAGTTTTTATATTCATTTATATGGTATAAATTAGGATATATATTATTTTAGGTTTTTATAGGTTTTTTTATATGATGTTTTATTATGGAGACATATATTATTCATCCATTGTTTTCATTTCATCCCAAATGAGTATTTCATTAATTCATATTGTGGATGAGTTTTTGTGGTTAGAAGGTGATTGGTGTTTATTAGAGTTAATATATCCTATTGTGTGTATGGATACCTCAGTGAAAGTTAATTTCCCCTGCCCTTGTGGTGGTGGGTTTTTGGAGTTTACTTACTAACAATGTTGGTTTTCCAGGTGGGGTTGGGATGTGAAAAAATGGTATTTAGAATTAGGATGAAATTTGGATTTAAGAATATATGAGGTTTGGTTTGTAAAATAACTAGGGAAATTATGACATGAGTATTTGAGATTATCTAGTCAGATCAGGGAACCTGGTGGAAGGGAGTGGTAGCTAATATATTTATACATAAGAATTCCAATTTTTTTTGACATTCTTGACTTATTAAAGAATCATTTGAATGGTATAATTATATTCGAAGATTTATCTTGTAGTCCCATGGCATGATTGGTGTGCAGGTTCCTAAAAAGGGACAAGTTTGGTTTGGAATCCTATTCCTGGAGCTCTCACCCAACTTCAACCTTACTACATGATCCCTGATGTGGATATTTTCATTATAATTAAATCCTTAACTGTTCATAGAAATTAACTTAGTACATCATACATCAGAGGCTATATGGTGTAAAGACAATACCGACAAAGGTTATGTGATCCCAAGGCAGACTTGGAAGATAAAATATATGGAAATAGTTTATGGTTTCAAGTGAATGATCATGGAATTTATATGATTTTATAAAATTTATTTCTAATTATTATATGAACATAATTTAGCGGTGAATCCTTTGGGTCATGGTACATTGATGTTTAGAAATGTTTTGTGATGTTTCATGGTGGGATGATTAGGATTTCACTAATTAGAGTTCCACCCGTTGATGAGTGTAAGGATGATGAGGATATCACTTAGTCATCCAAGTATACTAAACCCACACCTGTGAAATATCAAGAATTGAGTTCCTTGGAGGTGGAAATATCCTGACAATGTGATGTGTTATGATAGAATTTTAGTGGTTAGTGCTTCTTATGTGTTCAAAGTGAGTTTGGTGCCAATGTGATGGTCATATGGTGAGTTTTTTAGACTTTAATTAACTTAGTGGATCTGAGATCATTTATGTAATGGTATGTGTGTTTTTTTGCAACTAAGGGTGAGATGAATTGGTGCACTATTGCAGTGATTGATCCAAAGATATCACTTTTTCATTTGTGACATTGACAATCATATTTTATGAAGTAAATTGGTGGAGTCCCTCTGGTGATGGATATAAGTGGAATATTAAAATACTATTTAATGTTTGAAGGTAGAGTGGAGGTTTGGAGTACATCGAGGACGTCTACAACTATAAGGTTTTATATGTTCTTCAATATGTAGGGAAATTGGCTCCTCTACTTTGAAAATAATTTTATTGACATTGGTTACGAAAAATCTAGTCATGTAAAAATGGAAATTTCTATTTGTGTAATTTCACCAGTTTATACGCAAGGATTCTTGTGTATGGTGTCAGGTGATGCTGTTTATCTTGGAAATGAGATTTTTTTTGATACAAAATATTCTTTGTGTAAATTTTGACGTGTGAATGGTGATTCTCATAGTGTCATGAGAATTTTATGGATTCAATGTTGATTATCATGGCAGTTTTTAATTGTGGTGTAATATTCACCAAATATCAGTGATATTTGATAGACATGATTATGATGTTATAAAACTGGATGGCTAGTCAATATCAAGAGAGTCATTGTGATAAATGATTTTTATTTAAGTAAAGGGTTGGAAATCCCATTGTACATAATGTTAGTTCCATGGTGATAATCACTATGGGATGAGTGCGGAAAAACATGCTTTAGCCTAAGAATGATTTGAAATGATGTTGTTATTAATATCATAGGTTGGAATATTTTCTTGGTGATGAATGTTTTTTATTTAAAAATACTTTACATTAAATAATGTGGAAATGAATGGGGATGAATATATGTGATAGTAATAATTTATGCAGTGTTATATTATATTTTGAGTGGAGGTATTCCTTGTTGTTTCTGGTAGTGAAAAAATGGATTGGTAAGAGGTTGGCGATAATGATTTGTGATCTTTTTTAGAAGGTAATGGGCCCCAACATAAGTTGTAGGATATCCACTTGATGTGACCCCCCTATAAAAATATTTTAAAGGTGGGGAGCATGGTGATGTTTTCCTAGAAAAAAGAAATTTGAAATATTGAATATGTAAAAGGGATCATTTATTAAGACACTCCTTTTTAGTATTATTAATGTATCCAAGGTTACAAAGATTAACCATAGTGATTACAATGGTAAACTCGTTGGGTATATAATAATATTACCTTAGTGATGCATTTTATTTTATATTATGCAATGGGATGTGAGAATCTGAGTTCATGAGAAGTTTCAAATCAACTTGTAGATTATATTGATAAAAATAAAATGTTGTGTTGACTATTCTCATTATGTACAAATTGCATTCCTTTAAAACATTTGATGATTAGATATACCCCAAATAATTTTATACATATGATGTATTTTTTCATATTGTATAAGATAATATAGGAATATTTCATGAAATGAAATACATGATACAAATTCATCACTACAAAAAAATAATGTATTAGAGGAAATAATTTTTTTCTACTTGTGGTGGTTTAAACCATCGTTAAATTTTTTAGCAACAATTAATAAAATCATCACATATTTCATGGTAAAAAATTATTTATTTTGGGTTATTTCTTTTAGTTTCAGTTTATATATGTGTTGTTTTTGGAACATTTAGCGAAAATTTAAATTTTATTTAGTGGTGGTTTTTTAAAATGAACATGAAAATGAAATATATAAAATGTACCTAACTGCCACTAATATATGTGGAGGAAATTGTGTTTAGCGGTGGTTAATATAAACCACCTCTAATTAAAATTTTAAGAAAAATATTTAATAAACAAATATAAATATAAAACACTGACATGAAATAAACTAAAACATAAATTCATAGTAAACCCATCATACATACATCATACATTCACAATCATATATACATACATCCATAGTCACCATAACCTCAGTCTCCATAACCATAATCAACCCATACCTCAGGAATAAATATACACATATAAAATATGTCCAAAAACAACTCATGCCCAATATACATCCATCCCATTAACTCTATTGTATCCATATGCCTCCACATCATCTCATCAATTTGAACCAGTCACATCATCTCATCAATTTCAATAAAAAAGATAGAAATTAAAACAAAAAATAATAAATCATAATTCTAGTATAATTATTGATAAAATTTAAACATGTCACAAAAACTAAGAACCATCATGAATGCATTCTAAAGAATTTCATGGATCAAGATAGTCAACCTATTACCTACTATAATCATCTTCCTCTTATAATAACAGGAAGAACATTTATGAAAGGAAATGAGAAAAAGAAAAGACGTTAAATATATTCAGAATGTTGCACATAAAATTTGATATTTCTTAATACGAAATAATATTTTTTAACATAAAACAAATAATATGTCATGAAAAACACTTTGAAAACATAAACATACCTATTTAATATATGATTCAAAACTTGAAACTGAAAAAGGATAAGTAAATTACAATCTAATTAATTTTTAAATCGACGTGCAATGTGCTTGAAATTTAAGTAATACAAAATTTTTAAGAATTTAATATGAAAGTGTGTCCTATATTTTAAAAATAACTCAATGGAAGTTTTCCTATGATTTCATGTCAGCATAAGGTCATTTGATAGGGGTTTGACCGTTGCACGCACGTTTTAATGTTTTTAAACACTAAAAATTCATTTACAGGCATCATAGAAAAACCATAATGCGGAATAACATGATGTCAATTCATACATTTCAAAAATAAATCTAAGATCATTTTACTCTAGTTTCATGGAAATCCTATGTCATTGGAATGATTTTTAAAACCCCAAAACACATTTATAAAGGCTTTGATACTTTTAAAAAAATGTTTATCAAGTCATTTCCACCATACTACACATAGGGTTGATGTTTTTTCTATGCGTAGATGTAAAAAAGAAATAAACAGTGGTTTTACCATGATTTCACAATAATATGGGGGTTGTTTTCTATGGTTTTGACCATCACACACACATTTTAGTATTTTAAAACACTAAAAACGTTTTTACAGGCATCCCAAGAAAACCATAAATAATAAAGACATGTCATCAGATATTACGTTTTAAAAATAAATATATGTTTGTTTTCCTCTAATTTCATGACAATCTGACATCATTTGTCTAGTTTTGAACCCCCAACACACATTTTTAAAGGCTTAAGTACCTTTAAAAATTATTTACCGATTCATTACGACCACACCACACATAGAATTGATGTTTTTTCTGCATTTACACATCAAAGATGGTTTTACAAGGATTTAAAAAAAATATAAGGTTGTTTTTAAGTTTTTTATCATTACATGGAAGTTTTTGTGTTTTAAAACACTAAAAACATGTTTATTGGCATTTTGGGAAAACCGTAACTCAGAATGATGTGTCATCAATTACTAAATTTAAAAAATTAATCTATATTAATTTCCATATGCTTTCATGCTAATCTGACATCATTTTCATGTTTTTGACCCCTCCCCCCCAAAAAGATTTTTTAAAGTCTTTGAGACCATTTATTTTTTTCCAAGTCAAAACTAAGAAAACAAGCTAGAATTGTTTTCAAAATTTAATATATAAAACCATAATTTATTTTTTACATATAGGATTCAACCATATTTCAATCTAGAACATGATGTGGTTGGTATGACACAAAGTGCCAATTTTCAATATAAAAGTGTCATTTAGGTCTTGTTTATGGATGTTGTATGTGTTATTTTTAAAACTATTAATGGTATATGGAATTTATAATTTACCTCAACATGATGAGCTATAAGGCTATCAATTTCCTCAAGAATTTTTTGGGTCATATAATTAAATAAAAAAACTAATCATTTTCCATTTTTGACCACCATTGATCCTGTGTTTTCCTATAATTGTCTTGTTCTTTCACTTTTCTTTCAACCATAAATTTTTCCTTTTTGATTCCTGATCAACGACATTACTCGATTTACCACTAGGTATAGTATTAAAATATGATGATGCCCTACCAAATATAGGTGATGGAGTTTTCCCAAAATCCATCCCCCATACACATCTAGAATGATCCTGCCCTAAAACGATTGCAACTTCATCCCTCTAGAAAACCAATGATAATTGTAAAGGGTTCACATCTAGTACTTTTTGAATTTTAACATGTTAATTCAAAAAATATTAACAAAGATTTTTTAAATTATATGAAATTCATAATATTATCTAGTTAATAAAATTTTCATTATTATTTATTGTTATTTCATTACTATAAATACATAATAATGAAAAATAAATTATAAAAAAACAAGTCTTAAACCCAATTAATTGGGGTTGACTAGATAGATCAAATGAAACTAAATTGGCATCATTTAATCAATCTAATCGGCCACATTTAATTGGGTTTAAGTATTTTTTTTATTATATTATATTTTTTATTATTATATTTTTATAGTAATGAAATAACATGAAATAGTAATGAAACCTACTTACTCCAATGTATTTGGTAGGTTCATTTATTAAACTTTCATTGAGTTTCTTATCCACTTTAAACAAAAACTCTATTTGGCCAAAAAAGTGACCTAAGTTATTGGTCTTTATAAAAAATATAAACAAGTTAGAAAAATAATTTAATTATAATAAAATGATATAAATAATAATGGATAAAATATAAATCAAAATTATTCTTTTTCTCAAAAAAAACTATGATACCCGGTGATATGAGAAATGAATTATTTCTTATGATTCATGGTATTTTTTAAATAATTCCTATAAAAATAGCAACATTAATAAAAATTAAAATTTTATTACGTTTATGTTATTAAGATACTATAAAATATGAAATTACCTCATGAGATGCATCTATGTTAATATCAAAAAATAGCTTCCATTACTCAATAGAAATTCCTTTAGTAACTTTCTCATAAATATGTCATGAGCTCAAAGATGTGTTGTTAAACCCATTCCATAATCTCCATTTAAAATCTACCTATTTCTTATCCAAAATTTTCAGAGTCCATGGGTGTGAAACCGAGTTAGGGACATGAAAATAACAAAACATCTAGAAATAAAAAATATAACACTTCATAAGTATATTACAAAATTTTACTCACATATTTTAAATTTATTATCAATTAATATTGAATTAATATTACCTTTACTTTATTATCAAAGAACTCATTTTTATAGTTGTGGGAATATGTCACCAATCCTTATAATTAATGGGAAAGATCACCATCTTGCAAGAATTCTACCCATGAATCGGTCTATAAATATCGACAGCATCACCAGTAGGCACCCTGAACTCATAAAATGGAATGATAATCCTAAATTTTTTCGGGTACTATACATATTATATGTTTTTATTTATATCTATTCTTTTTTTATCCTTATTTGTTTGAAAAATACATTAAAAATTAATAAAATATATATTTTTCTTATATAATGACATATGTAACAGTAATGGTAACTTTCCAATATCCCCTAGATGGAGGGGTGACCAAATATTCCATCACCATAGGTAAATCTTATGTTGGTCTACCAACAACATTTGGGGAAATGACTAGCTCACTATAAGTCTCGAGTACAGTGAAATCACTCAATTTCACTGAAGCTGATGGTAGTGGTGGGTTTCTCTGAGATGCTGGTTGGAAATGATCTTGAAATTTTTTTATTCTCATAATTCTTGCAATTAAAATGGTTTAGATATATTAAATTTATAAAAAAAATGAAAAACTAAAATATTTTTACAAAAAAGAAAAATAAAAAATAGAACAATTTGAATTTGTATGAAACACTTATAAATGAGAAATTTTAATATATTTTCGTTATCGATTTATACATTCAATTATCTTCATCTTCATTGTATTCATTATTATCAAACTCTATTATAAAAAGTTCTTCATTTTTACCCACTCTTTTAAGTTCTATTATTTTAATATTGACAGAAAAAATTGTTCAAAGTTTTTTGGTTGATGAGGTTCACTGTCACAAAGTATCAATTGATCTTCATTACCTATATCATATAAGTCTCTCTGCTTTAAGTGTGAAACAAAACTCCAAACTTAGTATATTTCATAATACACATAATAAACCATCTTCACTTGTGAATCTAAGATAAATGGATCATGATCTTCATGCTCATCGATATGGATCAGGTGAGATAAGTTGATAGAAGTAAAATTTAACGAATCTTTGATTATACCCCTATCAATGTTGAACCACTTGTATTTGAATAAGATAACTAAAAATTGACCGTGATAGTTTAATTAAATTATATCATTCATATTTACATAGTATCCCACATCTTAAAGTGTAAATACACAACTATTTTGAGTTTTTGAGTCTTCTTCAAGATAAATTGTATGAAAACTAAATCTATTAATATTATAGGCATCAGATATCTTAGCCTGCCTTAGAGGATCTCAAGAAAAAAACTTAAAATCATTTGATATTTAATATTGATTCTAAACATTAATTATCTAGAAAAGAAGATATAAGGTGTTATTTTTAACATATAAAAAATACTAAATGTTAATAATATGAATATGAATATATACTTACACAACAGGTGAACCATTCGACAATCTTCTTATTAGCAACTTTTCTTAATTCCAACTCATTTCAAGATCGACCCCTTAGTTGCCTTTTTATTTTCCATACTAATTCTTCAATAAATAGATCAAAAAATTAGACTATTGAATATAACATATCCATGTGAGTGAAACAACTCCAATTCAATCAATGTAAAATCTAAATCCTTTTTCCAATTGGTCATCCAATAGTTGGAAATACTAATGGCTTGTTTTTAGAATGAGAATTATTGGAGATGTCTTCAACACATACAACATGATTTAATCTAGCCTCAATACTATCCAAATACCTAGAATAGAAGGTATATCACTCTTTAACAATGTGACCTTTAACAATAGAGCCTTTTGTTTGATCTTTATTCCACATATATGATTTAAAATGACCTAAGTACCTGATGAAAAAAATAAGAAACATATAAAAAAATTTATGCAGTGATTTGATAAAATTTAACTCACAAATGAAAATAAAAATAATATCACCATACCTATTAATTGGATACATCCATAGATAGTGTACCGATCCACCAAGTTTAGATTCTTCAACCAAATGAAGAGTCAAATGAATCATGATTGTTAAGAATGAAGGGGAAAATAACATCCTTAAATGATACTTTCAAAACAAATATTTATTAAAGTTTATTGAATTACCCACACAAATTGTTAAATTCACATGGGTGTTGATTAGATTAAAATTTTATAATCCCAATCTACACTTACTACTAGGGATTAGTAAAGTGGTAGTGTGGGGTCGAACCCACAAAGATCACTGGTAGGGAAACACCCATTTGAACAAAACCCTTGGAAAAGATTCCTCACATTCACTCTTTAGGATTGGTTTTTACTAAAGATAGGTAGTTTATATTTATCACATAAAAAAGGAAGGCACTGGGGTCAATTTCAGGGTTCTTAAGAGAAGATAATCCTAGATTTGGCTAGGGATAGTCCTATGGATTAGGCAGAGAAGTGGTGGAAGGGTCACCAATTGGGTTTGGTCAAAAACAAATTGGATCTACCTACACTATAACTATCCCATGGTCAGGGTATATCTAACAACCTAGGTGCATTAAACATATATCCTATGTAGAAAGCGTCACAAGGTAATGCTTATAGTCCTGTTTAACTCCAATTAGGTTAGGTTCTTTCAATTTCACTTCTCATGGTCAAGTTTGTGCAAAAGAATGTGATGAAAAATTATTATTAACCTAATTTATAGCTATAGGGTTACCAATTTTTAGTCTATATATTCATTATCCATAGAAACACCCCTACTCTGGACCCCTAACCCTTATTGAATTATCAGTGCATGATGATGTTGATCAAAAGTACGTAAATACTAAACTTGATATGCATAATATGAAACAATTAAGAAATAAGAAATCCATGATTAAAATAATTAATATATTCAAGATAAAAAATTGAAATCAATTTATATCCAATCAAAAACTCACTGCACATGAAGAAACAATGATGAACAGTGCAAGAATTGATAAATAATGACGATCGATGTTGAAACTAACATAGAAAATGGATTCAGAACAAATTAATAATGGATATATATTTTCAACAATGTGAAAGTATTTAATAAAATATTCAAAGGAATGAATTAAAACTAGTTTGTAATGAAAACACTTGAAAACAAGAGAAGACATCAGAATAAAAAAAATTATACACTAATATCTATACGTGGAGGAGAGCCTAAAATTTAAATAGACCAAAATTTACATGACGTGTAATTCATTCATGTTGTGTACTAGATTAAGTGAATTCTATCTCGACATCTACACATTTTGTATGTTGGATGCACGTCGTGTATTTGAGATCCACAATTCCCATTGAAAAATAAGTATGTGTCTTTGACTGAGCGAGACTTTGAACTCTTCACAGCGTGAAATCTCTGCACGGTGTGTATGTGATTCACTTTTAGCATGATTTTGATCTTTGAAATCTGAACATCGTGTAATGAATGTACGTGTCGTGTATTGTCTTCACATCATGTAAAGTATTCATGGGTTGGTCTATGGATCGAAAATCATGCTTTAAATGGGAAGTACACATCATGTATTATATACATGATGCATAAATCCTATTTTTTTAACTTTTTCAACATTTCTTCCTTTGAGTCCAGAATTCCTAATTCGTATAAAAACAAACCAAAACTCAGTTCATTATCTAATAAAACATGAGTAATAATTTATTAAATCTATCCAATATATATATATATTCATCTAATCAAATTTTCCCACACTTGAAAAATTTATTTTCCTCAAGAAAAAAAGGATCTCAATAGGGATTCCGAAGGTAATATGTTTTTTAAAACAATAAACATGCATTATGACTAGGAAAATAAAACTAAATATAAGAAGAAAAATTCATTCCCCCAAAATCAATCCTGTAAAGAAAATCATTCATGCCTCATAATTCAGTTCTTTATGTAGATTATTTATTCCTTTAAATAAAATTTGATAACTGTTTCTTAAATACTATACCCATTTTTCAATTTACCTCACAATTAATTTTCTGTTATCATTCATGGTAAAATAAAACATGAGTTATGATCATACCCTGAATACATGCTTCAAACCATATTTCATTGGTTCTAATATCTCCACTTCATAAATACAAACAAAAAACCAATCTTGAGGTCTTCATTAATAGGGTTCAAATGACTCTAATCCTGATGGCGGGTGGGAAAGTGATGAAAATAAACCTCAAAAGGAGGGAAATCTCAAAAGTAAAATGCATCAAATTAGTGAATATTGCAATGAAGTATAACCTCCTAAATAATGTGTCTATGAACCAATAACTCAAGGTGGGTCCATGACTATATCAAGTGAGTATTAATAATGTACCATGTTCTTTCCTTTTTTTTTATTTTATTTTTTGAAAATAATGTATATGTTAGGTCTCACATCCACCCCCTAACCTCATATGAACCATCAAAGGATTCATCGTTCTAGAAATGATGATTTTTTTACATTCATAATACACAACTCAATATCCTTTTATTTTTCTTTCTATATATTTTTTAAAGGAACATGGTAGGCCTAAAAAACCCCAAAAGTAATCATGGACCAAATCATATCACTCTAGAGAAAGTTCCATAGTACATCTCCTTAATAACCACATCTCGTTTCCATCGACTATGAAAATTCCCCCACACTAGTTAAAAGTATAATGTTGCATTATACCAAGAGTAGGGTAGGAAGGTATAATCATCTTGAAAAAGATCCATCCTAAAAATGTTATTCATGGATACTATGGGATAAATAATTAAATATGTGCACCTAGGTCTCAACAAAAAGTATCTCAAAAAATATTGTCTCAATCATTTTAAAAATATATTTGTTCAGTCATATCCTCAATAAGATCTCAATGAAATTTTTGATAGGCTTACATGCCCCAGGTATCACTCAATAAATATGATCAAAAATGAATATGATAGTGTATGTATAGAGTTATCTTGGTAATGGGAGTACATATAATAGCTAGTAATCACTCAGGTTATACAATTCAGTAATAAGTTAATAAAAATCAATTGAAAGAATCTAGAATTAGAATCAAAGTACTAAACTAAAAAATCATGCTAAAAATTCTAAACAAGGGGAAAAGGATTTCAACAATATCTAAAAAAGTTGTCTTTCATTCAAATTTACATAATGAGTTTTAAAGTTTAAAGGATGCTTTCAATGAAAAATGCCTCCTAGATAAGTGAAAACAAGCATTAATTCAAGTGTATTGATAGTAAAGCTAAAGAAAGACTCTCCAACACTTAAAATGAGATATTGTCTACAATTTTTTATAAATTATTGTGGGAGATATGTAATATAATGCATAGAAAAAAATAAAATGGAAATTGAGATCTAAAAAATAGGGAATCAGGAGCTCCTTGTAGTGAATGTCATTCAATTAGGAAACTTTTTGGATTTTGAGTGGAGTATTTTTGACATTGAAAATTTTATAAAAACATACACTAGATAAAAAATTATTCCACAGGGTTTAAAAAATATGGAAGTATAAAAATGGTAGGTGAACACAGGGAATAGTAAGGGAAATGAACTCATATAAATGTAGAAAGGTGAGTACATTGAAGATCATGGAAAACAATGAACAAGAATACTAGTAAAAGGAAAGGAAAATATTCTAAGAACAAGATTGAAAATAAATAAAAAAAACATGAATTTCCACCCATAAATCACTAACAATAATGTTATAATCCATACAGATGGACAAAGTGATCATTCGATGTCATCAATATTCTTAGAAGTCCATTGCCTCCTATAGGAACTGGTGGTTGTGTCATTGAACTCATGGATATGTTTGGTAGGATTTAACACCTGATTTTATTAATATTATAATGACTTATTATATAGTACCTTTACTGATTTTATATTAAATTTTCATAATTTGTGTGAAATATTAATGTTTAAATACTAAATATAATTTTAGAGCATTTTTAGAAGTAGTCCAATTGAGTCAGTTTACTATTTTTTATAACTCTCAACCTAATTATTATAATTGAATGGTTATTGATTTTTAGGGTTCCTCTCTCATTTTCCAACATATCATTAGAAGGAATCAATGGCCAATTCTTTCATTTGAAGGGTCATATGGTCCTCACAAGAAGGACCAAAGAATCTTTAAAGAAACTGGACAAGCAATGATGATTGAGTTACTGGCCTAAATCCCGAAGCCCAAATTTTATGAATCTCCACCATATGTTCTTTATTATCCAAATTAATCATGGATAAAAATTTTAAGGTCCGACTACAAGAACAAGGGGCCTGGCTGATGCTTTGAATTCTAGACCACCATTCTGGACGAGAATTAAAATCCGGACACTATTTATGACATTTCTCATAATCTAGTCATCAAATCAATATGGGAATTTTTAGTGTGAAAGATAATATATGTTAAGAAAACTTTACATAAGAAACTATTTTTATTTTAGGGAATTTTCCTATTCAAAAACCCATTCACATTTTGACCTTTTGAAATGTATGGATTGAGATGGACATATTAGAATTGTTTACTCCAACTGCCATAACTTTGTTACATAAGTCAAAATAATTCTTAATTTTGAGAGTAGTGATCCAAAATTATTATATACCACTTTTAAGATGAAGATATCTCTATATTCATATGTCTGAATCTCCAAACCAGAGATACAAGTGGATGGAAAAATCTGGAATGCAAACAGCACAACGCCTTGGGCTATAAATACATCCCCCTCCTTTCCTTCAATAGAGTTGGAATTTTAGAAGAGAGGAAAACACATTGGCCCAAAAAAAGATTTTCCAAAGTCTTGGGAGGACATTATATACTAAATTTTTTACTTGAGAGACCTTTCCTCCTCTCTTTGTTTTAATTTACTTTTTCAGTTTTCTTCGTTTGTAATTTCACAAGTGTTTGTCTTTGTAATCCTGTTTTAATGAAATTTTCTTCTTCAATATATCTTATTATCATCCAACTTCTATATTTTAATATTAATTTTCTTAAAATATTTTAAATAAAGTTAAAACCCTTTCCCTTCTTTTTCTTCCTCATTCAACCGGAAGTCATTTTTTAACTCTCTTCAATGATCATGTGTGTTCGGCGCACTACTATTTTCTTATCCCATTATTTTTGTTCTATTTATAATTAATCACAATAATCATATATTACCAGATTAATAACCATCTTAATGGATGAGTAAATATACTATTAAGGTGAGTCATTATTTAGATATGTTAAGCAATTGAGAGATTTTTCTCGATGAGTATTCTTTAATTTAACATTGTGTATGTTAGACTTAACATGTCATGGATTAATGAATTGTTTTGTTTAACGTGTAGTTTCCATGGATTATTAGAACCATAAATACATTACCATAAACAATATATGTTTGATATTATAACCCTAAGTTAAGTTAAGTCTTGTATTAAAGCCTTAACACTTAGGAATTCCAATTAACATTATCTTGTGAAGTGAGTGTTAATTTAAATTCAATATAAAGAAAAGATCAAGGATATGACAAGCATAAGTACCTAAAAATAAACTCACCCCAATATTTATCAAATTTTTAAATCAAACACCAATAATTAATCAATTAATTTAATCTCTTCAAACAAACCCCCCAATCAGAATACAATAAACTAAAAACAATCAACTATTAAAAAGTACAATCGCTGAGGATTTGACCTGAGTGTTGCTATACAAATTAGCAGAGCATTGGAACTTTGAACGGTCTATAGGTGAAAATCGACCACACTTTCAAATGGAACCATTTCGGGGGATGTTACATTAAGTAGTCATTCATTTTTGGTTATTGTAAAAAAACAAAATAAAATAAAAAATAAAATTTAAAAAACACAAAGAAAACCCACCTTCACTTAAAAATCATAAACAGAAAAAGAAAACAAAGAAAAACCTATCTTCCTCTTTCTTCCAAAATCTATTTGAATGTCCCATAGCCTCCCAAAAAATACCTCATTTTTTTTACCGTGAAATTGAGAGAACACTTCGGTAACTTAATAGGAACATTAGGGATAATCAAATAATTCAAGAACCAATCCTCGTCAAACCAGTTGAATTATAAATGGCCAATCCTAGGGAACAAACACTTAAAGAAATTTCATTCCCTTATACGAATTACCAACCCCTTGGTATTCAATATCCAAATATAGAGGTTGAATTCGAACTCAAATCATGTTTGATTCATCTTCTTCCTCATTTCCACGGGCTAGATGGTGAGGATCCACCTCTCCACCTTAAAAAGTTCCAAGTGGTGTGCTCTACCATGAATCCTCAAGGGGTTTCTGAGGTACAAATCAAACTTTTAGAATTACCTTTCTCCCTATCTGACACTGCTAATTCATGTCTCTACTACCTCCATCATGGTTCCATAACCACATTGAATGACATGAAGCATCTTTTCTTAGAAAAATTCATTCCTTCTTCTCGTACTGCTTATATCTGAAAAGAAATAAGCAGTATCCATAAATTCCCAAATAAATCACTCCATGAGTAATGGGAGAGGTTCAAAAATCTTATTCCAACCTTTCCACATCACCAAACCCTAACAAAATCTTGATCCAATACTTCTATGAGGTGTTATTGTCTATGGAGAGAACCTGCATTGGTGCCGCAAGTGGCAATGCTCTTGTTGATAAAACTCCTGCAGATGCAAGAGATCTCATAAGTAATATGGATGAAAACACACAACAATTTCATACTTGAGCACATGATCAAGTCAAACAATCCCAAAATAGTCAATCTATAGATCCAAACAAGATGAAAGTATGGATGAGTGAACTTATAGGTCTTGTGTGACAACTAGTTGTGGCATCCAAAGACCCAACCCCATCTTCTCTACAATATTTGTTCCATAGACCTATTAAGAAATGTGGAATCTATAGCTCCCCATCTCATCTAACTGACACATGTCCACAACTTCCAAAGGATCAATCTGATTCATCCGAACTAATGGAGCTCAATGCAGTATATGCTCAGCGAAACCCCAACCTTAAAAAATCATGTCAGTTTGATAGAAACTTTAACCAACCCTATTCTATGCCCTTATCTTTTATATATAACCCTAAATTGATGTATGGGAATCCCATTTCTCATAACCCTTAATTCTATCCTTAAAACTCAAACCAATTCCAATATGGTCAAGGTGTTGGTAACTTCCAAAAACCTTATCCTTTTGTTCCTCAACCTCAGAGGATCAATCCTCCTCTTCCTCCTCCTAGATTCCACTATCCTAGTGAGCCTTCTCAATTTACAAACCAATAAAATCACTTTCCTAAGAACCAAAATCAAGGAAATCCCAATTCGGGACAAGACTCTTCTTCCAAGAAAACATGGGAAAGTGTAGTGGAAGATCTTTCCTCCTTCATCTGTTCCAGCCTTAAAATCATTGAAACAAAAATTGGTCAACTTGCATTCCACCGAAGCTCGGAACAACAATAAAATTCTTCCCAAATCCCAGCTCAACCATTACCCAACACCAAGGGTAATGTAAGTGCAATTTCACTTAGATCAGGGAAGAAAATTGCTACTCCTCAATAAAAGTCCTCCAACCCTCCTTTGAATGTTGACCAAAAAAATAAAAAAGAAAAAGAAACATGAAAAGGAATATGAATCCATTCCCTCATCCCCTTCCATTCCACTTAAGAATCCAATTCTTTTTCCTTAAGCTGTTTCTACGACAAAGAATTCCTCTGAACCCAATCTTGAAATGCTTGACATGTTTAGATGTGTTGAAGTCAAAATTACCCTCTTAGATTCTATAAAACAGATCCCTAAGTATTCCAAGTTTCTTAAAGAATTGTGCACCCATAAGAGGAAACTTAGGACCATCTAAAATGTTTCCACCCAGTAGTTTATTCACATTAAGTGTAAAGATCCAGGTACCTTTATAGTTCTATTCCAAATTGGAAGTTCCATCTTCAATGATGCACTCATAGACCTAGGAGACTCAATTAATGTCATTCCTAAATCTATCTTCCCCAACCTTGGTCTTGGTCCCTTACATCCAACGAGTTTTGTTATTCAATTGGCCAATCAAATCACTGCTAGTCTCGAGGGTATAATTGAGGATGTCCTTGTTAGTGATAATGATCTTATCTTCACTGCTGATTTATATGTCCTTGACATGGAAGGTGAGATAAACTCTTCTAAATATCCCTTAATTCTAGGAAGAACATTCCTAATGACAGTGAGAACCAAAATTGATGTCCATTTAGGAATCTATTCCTTGGAATTTGGAGACCAATTGGTCAAGTTCAAAATTTTACAAGCCATGAGATACCCATATGAGGATCACTCTGCATTCTCAATCCATGCTTCTAAGGAAACTTCTAAGAGTCAATTGAAAACCATTCTATCATGTTAATCATGTTCTAATGAGAGAGGATCATGTAAAATCTGCACCATGATTAACCAAGTTATATGGTGAAGTTGATATTGAACTCTCATTCATAGACTCCATAAATATAGAGGATCTTGAAAACTCTCTTAAATCCCACATAAACTCTGATCTCTATTGCTCCACCTTTGATAGTATTAAGGAAAATGAATTTGAAACAGTTGAAGTCCCTTCCTCTATTCTTGAGTTATCTGACCCACAAATGAAAGATGAAACTGATCTGAAACCTCTTCCTAAACACCTAAAATATGCATTCCTTTTCCACGATCAATTTTATCCTATCATTATCTCCACTTTACTTACTCAAAATGAGGAGTCCAAACTGGTTCAGGTTTTTGAGGAAAACAAAAAGGCCTTAGGTTGGTACCTAGATGACATACTAGGAATGAACCACACTCTTTGCATTCATCACATCCATATTGAGGAATCATTCAAACCAATTAGACAACCACAAACAAGACTTAATCCACTCATTCTTGAGGTAGTTAGGTAAGAGATCACCAAGATTCTTCTAGCTGGTATTATCTACCCAATTTATGATAGTGAATGAGTTAGTCCAATTCAATTTGTACATAAAAAGGGTGGGATAACTGTTTTTATAAATGAACATGGTGAGGTAGTCACAACTCAAGTGATGAAAAAATGGCTTGTGTACATCGACTATAGGAAATTGAATGTAGAAACACAAAAAGATCACTACCCTCTTCAATTCCTTGATAAAATTCTAGAACAATTATCAAGAAAGTCACACTATTGATTTCTTAATGGATACTCAGGACCAAGAAAATACTAATTTCACTTTCCCCTTTGGAATATATGCATATAGGAGAATTCATTTTGGCCTTTGCAATGCTCTTGTAACATTCCAGAGGTGTATGATGAGTATCTTTTCTGAATTCATTGAACATTGCATAGAGGTCTTTATGGATGACTTTACCATTTATGGTGAGTCATTTGAATCATGCTTTCATTCACTCTCTCTTGTCCTTCAAAAGTGTGTCAAGTGAAACCTTGTGTTAAATTTTGAAAAATGTCACTTCATGGTTGCAAATGGGATTGTTCTAGGGAACATAGTTTCGAAAGATGGTATTGAAGTTGATCCTACCAAAATTGAAGTGATCCAATCACTTTCTGAACCCACCTCTGTTTGGGGAATCTGTTCATTCCTTAGTCATGTTGGTTTCTATCGTCGATTCATCCATAACTTCAGTAGGATTTCCCTCACACTCACTCGATTTCACTAAAATGATGTCACTTTACATTTCGATGAGGTTTTCCCGAGATCCTTAGTTGAACTCAAAACTGCTCTAACATCTTCCCCAGTAATCCAACCCCCAGATTGGTCCTTACCCTTTGAGTTGATGTGTGATGCTTCTGATAGAGACGTTGGGGTTGTTCTTGGTCAAATAAGAGAAAAAATTCCTCATGTTATCTATTATGCCTAAAAAATATTGGATGAAATTCAATCTCACCACACTGTGACTGAAAAGGAACTTTTATCAGTGTTTTTTTCCTTAGATAAATTCCAGACCTATCTCTTAGGTTCCAAAATCATCATCTTCATATACTATTATTATATAAAATTCATTCTTAATAAAAGTGATTAAAAACCAAGGCTAATAAGGTGGATCCCGATTCTCCAAGAGTTTTACCTTGAAATCAAAGATAGACCATAAAAAAAACCTTATGGCTAATCTCCTAAGTATAATTTCTAATTCTTCTCATTCTGAAATAATTGATCTAGAATTTCCAACTGAGCACCTTTCATATCTCACTCAAAAAATAGCATGAAATTCCCCAATTGTAAATAACTTGGTTTCTGGTGTTTTTCCTAAAAATGTTTCAAAAGAACAAAAGATGAAGTTGAAAAGTGACTCACAATACTATTTTTGGGAAGAAAATAAACTTTGGGAAACTGGGGTAGACATGGTAATTAGGATATGTGTTGATGAAGATAAACATTCCTTCATATTAGAATTCTATCACTCACTTCCTGGAGGTGTCCACTTTGGACCAAAAATGACCTCCCAAAAGGTCCTAGAATTTGGATTCTTCTGGCATTCACTCTTCAAGGACTCACATGAATCTGGTTTATCATGTCCCACTTGCAAAAAGTTTGGCACAATTTCAAAGAGAAATGAAATTCCCTAAAAGCCTTTAATTTTATGTGAAATATTCAATGTTTGGGGAATCTATTTCTTGGGACCATTCCACCATTCTAATGGATTATCATACATTATTCTTATGGTTTATTATGTTTATAGGTGGGTTGAGGACATACCCACTAGAAAGGACGATTCACATACTATTAGTGTGTTCCTAAAGACACACAAATTCCACCGATTTGGAACACCACATGCCTTGATAAGTGACTTAGGAACCCATTTTTGTAATAGAACCATGGAATATATTTGGAAACATAATGGGTTTGTACTTAAAACTTCTACTTCATATCACCCCTAAAAATGGAATGGATAAACTTTTTAATAGAGAAGTAAAAAATAGTGCTTAAAAGAATTGTAAAACCCACCAGAAAAGACTGGCCTAAAAGACTTGGTGAAGCACTTTGGGATTATCAAACTACCTATAAAACACCCATTGGGATGTCTCCTTTTAGTCTAGTTTTTGGTAAAGCATGTCATTTTCTAGTTGAAAACCAATATAAGTCATTTTGGGCTGTGAAAACTAGTAGTCTTGATTTTGAAAAATCTGGTGAAGAAATATTGTTTCAATTAGTTGAACTGGAGGAGATTTGACTTGATTCTTATGAGAATTATAATCTCTATAAAAGAAAATCCAAGGTACTCCATGAAAAACACATCCTGAGAAAGGTATTCCATGAAGGTGAAAAGGTAATTCTCTTCAATTCTAGATTTCGACTTCACCCAAGTAAGCTTAATTCTCATTGGGAAGGTCCTTTTGTTATTACTAATGTTTACGCATTTGGTGCCATGCAATTCCAAGACCCCTTCTCAAAAAGGACATTATTGGTTAACGAACATCGGTTAAAGCATCACCATGAGAAGACACACATCCCCGAAACCACCTCTACTTCCATCGGATCCCCAACTTCTGCAGTTGACCCACCACTGGATGGAGATGACAACCCAACAAATCCAAACTAGGGGAACCTCATTCCCTCTAACTCCCCTTCTCCCTCTCCCTCTCTCTATATTTTTCTCTATTTATTCTTCTTCCTCCCTTATTATAATTTTATTTTTTACCACTTTCCTTATCACAATTTTTTATTTACTCTTTCTCTTTTGTGTGGGTGTGTCTTTATAAAAAAACTAGAAAAACCTAAAAAACTTAAAAAAACTAAAAAATAATAATTTAAAAACAATATGAAAAATCCAGAGTCATGCTTAATCACCTTCCTATTTTCAAAATTTGTCCAACCATTTTGGGGAGTCATAAGACATGGTTTCATCTCAATTTTTTTTGTTTCTTCATAAATTTGGATAAAGAATATTGTTTCAAAACCAAAAGAAATTGAATGCTCAGTTTTTGATTTAGAAAATGATTTTCTCCACCCATGAGGAACAAGTTTTTCTTTCATGCCAAGGCCACCTGTTTACATATTTTCAAAATTTGTGTTTTTCACCCCCATTTGTGGGACTTGAGTTTTTGGAATGTGGAGCTGAATTTCCAACTTTAGTGTGCACTAATATGATATAGGCATTTTTTGAACCACATGATAATTATAATATCCAAATAGCATCCCATTAACCATACATTAATCATCCTTTTTAAAGCCACTTTGAGCTTATGAAAACATTTTCTTTTTTATCCACATTACAATCCCAATACCTTATACCACCCAATATCAACATGGATTTTCATTGCATAATTTTTTTTTGAAATTTCAGTGTGGGGTGAATGGATTTCAGTTTGGGTACCCTTTTGTTGATTTTAACTATGTTATCATATGATGGAGGGAAAGCATCACTTTAAGTGTGGGGGATAGGTTTTCATTCAATGAGTCTTGGGTAATTTATATTCATTTATGTAATTTTGTAAATTTTGTTGACAAGTTTTCAAAAAAAGATAAAAAAATACAAAATACAAAAAAAAGGGTTGTGTCTTGGGTGGGTCAAAAATCACTTTTTCTTGGCCTTTGATCTTGTTATAACTATTGAAATTAGTGTCGTGAGGAGATCAATCATGGGTTGGGATATGAGTTTGAGATCTGTTTCAAGTTCATCTTTCGAAAAAAATACCAAAAAAGAAAAAAAAGAAAAAAATGAACACTTATGTCATTGGGAGAGGTTTCTTATTTTTTAAATATTCTATCATCTCATTCCCTTCAAATTTTCTTCCAATTTTGTGTCTTGATTCACACAATTATTCCCTTTTAAATATGTGTTTCTATTTCATTACATGATTTATTTCAAAAATATTATGAATTTATTTTTCCATGTTGGTGTTTTTCCCCTCTTTCTACTCTTTTGAATACTAAATTCCTACCATCCCATAGCCACATAAAAAACCCTTAAAAAGACCTCTTGATTCTTGTGCACTTTAGGATAGGGAATTAAAGTTGATATGTCTTTCAAAATCTATGATTTTCATTTTTGGTTGGTGAAAGAGTGAACCTCCATAAATGAATTTTATCATCTTTACTAGAGTGAGTTTTGAGTGCCCACATTTTCCATTTCTAAATTTGAGCATGAAAAAATGAATTGTTTTTGGAACATTGCTCCTGTAACAACTTGTGGTGAAATTCAACATGGATGAGTGAAATTTTCTATACCTCTCATGATTAGGGAAAACAAAATGTTAATATTTTTTGGTGAGTGAAAATGATTTTGTCATGGTTTTATATTTGTTGTACATGAGGACGTGCACAAGACTAAGTTTAGGGGAGTTGATGTTATTAATATTTTAATGACTTATTATATGCTCCCTTTACAGATTTTATATAAAATGTGCATAATTTGTGTGAAATATTAATGTTTTAATACTAAATTTAATTTTTGGGCATTTTTAGAAGTAATCCAATTGAGTGAGTTTACTATTTTATTTATACATCTCACCCTAATTATCTTAATTGCTTGGTTTTTTTAATTCCTCTCTCAATTTCCAACATATCATTAGAAGGAATCAATGGCCAATTCTTTCATTTGAAGGGTCATATGGTCCTCACAAGAAGGCCCAAAGAATCTGTGAAGAAACTGAACCAGCCATGATGATTGAGTTACTGGTCTAAATCATGAAGCCCAAATTTTATGAAACTGACCATATGTTCTTGATTATCCAAATTAATCATGGATAAAAATTTTAAGTTCCAACTACAAGAACAAGGGTCCCAACTAATGCTTTTAAGTCCATCCCACCATTCTGGATGGGAATTAAATTCTGGACACTATTAATGACATTTCTTATGATCTAGTCATAAAATCAAGCTGGGATTTTCAGTCGGAAATATAATATATTTTCAAACAACTTTTTATAATAAACTATTTTTATTTGAGGGAATCTTACTGTTCAAAAATCCATTCAAATTTCGACCTTCTAAAATTTCAGGATTGAAATGGACAGATTACAACTGTTCACTCCAACCACCATAAATTTGGTTCTATAAGTCCAAATGCTTAAATTATTTGAGATTAGTCGTCCAACATTATTATATAAAACTTTTAAGAATAATATAACTCGAGATTCATCTTTATGAATGGCCAAATTGGAGAGACAAGTGGAGGGGAAGATTTGGAATGCAAACAGTCCAACTCCTTGGGATATAAAAACATACCCCCTCCTTTCCTTCAAAAGAATTGGTATTTCAGAAGAGAAAACACATTTTCATGACCAGAGATTTTCCAAAGGCTTTGGAGGACCTTCCATAGTCAAGTTTTCTCTTGAGAGACCTTTCCTCCTCTATTTGTTTTAATTTACTTTTGCAGTTTTCTTCGTTTGTAATTTTATAAGTGTTTGTATTTGTAATTCGGTTTTAATGAAAGTTTCTTCTTAAATATCTATTATTTTCATCCATCTTATTTAGTTTAATATTAATGTTATTAAAATATTTTAAATCAAGTTAAAAATCTTTCCCTTCTTTTTCTTCCTCATTCAATTGAATGTATTTTTTTAACTCTCTTCAATGATCATGTGTGTTCGACACACTACTCTTTTCTTATCCCATTATTTTTGTTCTATTTATAATTCATCACCATAATCATATATTACTAGATTAATAACCAACTTAATGTCTGAGTAAATCTACCATTGGGGTGAGTCATTATTTAGAGATGTTAAGCGATTGAGAGCTTTTGCTCGATGAGTATTCTTTAATTTAACATTGTGTGTATTGGACTTAACATGTCATGTATTAATGACTTTTTTGTTTAACATTTGGTTTACATGGATTATAGGAACCATAAATACACTACCACCAACAAGATTTTATTGAGATTAGAAAACTAAGTTAAGTTTAGCCTTGGATTAAAGCCTTAACACTTAGAAATCCCAATCAATGTTATCTTGTGAAATGGGTGTTAATTTAAATTCAATATAAAGAAAATATCAAGGATATCACAAGCTTAACTCCCTAAAAATGAACTCCCCCAAATCTTTATCAAATAGTTAAATCAAACAACAATAATTAATCACTTCATTTAATCTCTGCAAATAAACCCCCCAATCAAAATACAATCAACTAAAAACAATAAAATATTAAAAAGTATCATCGTGGAGGATTCAACCCGAGTGCTGCTATACACATTAGCAGAGCATCAAAACTTTGAACAGTCGATAGGCAACAATCGTCCATGCTTTCACCACCATAGGAGCATACTGAGAATAAATCTAATGCATAAGAATATAATTTATGCTCATCATGGTGGGGACCCCTAATGAGCATAGATCTCAAGTGAGATCTCCTCAAGATGGCACTCGACATTAACCAAATGCAGAGTCATTAGATATAGGATGTAATATGGTGGTGGGGTAGGTGCATCGATAACCATAGATGAGGTGGAATATGTAGACATGGTTAAAGTAATGCCATAATGAAATGAAAATGATCCAAGAAGTTGTGAACCCAAAACATGTATCACATAAATATATATAAGAAATGATATAGTAGTAAAAATGGAATACAAGTAGTAAAAGAATGTCACCCAAATAGAGTACAAAAATGGGGGATGGGATGAGGAAAAAACTAAGAAGTAAACTCAATGTTTTCAAGATCCAAATCAGAAGTCCCCTCTCAAGAAGTGGGTGCCTATAGCTAGCCTGACCTATCGATATTAATGATGGAGGAAGGGGACAGAGGATCAAACATAGTGGTGGGTTTTGTGGTGTCGGTAGCTAGATATATGAAGGAAGTAGGAGGAAAGGTGTCGATCCGTATGGTGGTAGTGTGTATAGAATCTGGATCTGTAAAGGAAACCTCATATGGGGATGCAATGGAGGGGCCCTTGCCCTATCGGGCCTGCTCTGCAATAAACTCCTATTGGGTAATTAGATCTATCATCTCTAGGGGTAGGTCTATTGGGGAAAGAGATAAGGTGTGGATGGATGAATTAGTGGGGCTTATATAGGGCAGTGGGTGGGTAGATGCAAAGGCTGGTGGTAGAGAAGGGATGGTAAAATAAGATGGTGCACCAAAAAGAATGCCTAAATAAAAGTAGATCTGGCACTAGTTCACTAGAATAAGCAGGATAGCAGGACATGGGTCTGGTGGAGGAGGTGGAGAGGGAGGTTTAGATGTGGTTGGTCCAATGGTAGTGGTGGTTAAGACAGAGGTAGGGGAACTGATGGAGATAGTGGTGTTGGTAACATGGGAAGAGTCGGTGATGGAGGTGGTAGTACGAGAAGAGGTTGGAGTAGAGGTGGTGGTAGTAGGGGCATGAGTAGGGGAGGCTAGTGTGGTTGGATTAGCTGCATGCTGGGCAGGTGCCTCATCAGCATCCTCAAGATAAGTTGACACACACCAATATATATTGTTTCCTTTGAGACTATCCCCATCTTATGGAGTAGAAGTATGATGATGCTCTTCATAGGGTCGAGGGAGGTGTGGGAGGTCTTGAAGGCACCAATATTCCTGGTCAAATGAGTAATAAATGATCCCCCTAAAAGCGTACCTCGACTCCTCCTCACCTGGGTTAGGAAGAATAATATGAAATTCCAAGCCATGTTGAATTATAGGTCTCCCATGGATTAGGCAAGCATAATCACCTTGATTTGGTTCATGCTTTAGTATATATTACTGCAGGCCATCCGTGCGTGAGATAATTCCCTATGTAGGATTTGGAGGGTAGCACCTCAGAGTGCAGTGTTCTTCACCATGCGAGGATCATAGACACTCCGATGGTCTCTGGATATCCGTTCCCATAGTCTTCCATCATTTTACTTGTTAGGATTGAGATTCAATGTCAAGAAGACTAGGGAGGTGTTGAACATGACAAAGTAGATGTTGAGGCAAATAGAAAAATCACTAAGGACGAGCTCCAAAGGCCTACCTTTGAGTCAGAATCGGAAAAATTTGATGGCCAACTCAAAGGTGGCCAAGAACTCAAGAAAGATCTCCCTGAAAGTATATTCTCACACCTGGGTGATGGGCGAGAGTTGCATATGGGCGATGAGGTCAATGAATTACTGATGAATGTGGATGTGCTCAAGTACTATGAAGTCCAACGTCTTGTTGGTCTACATTAGCTTGGCCTAGAGATGGACCAACCAAATTTGATTCTAAGGGTTAGAAAAGTGGAGGAAGGGATGAAGGTGATGGAAGGTAGGATCCTACAACCCACGTGATAAATATTGTGAGTCCTCGTAAGTGGAATTGGATGTTGAGTAAAAAATAGAGTCCAAGGAGAATGGATCTTCAAGTGGTGGAGAAGGTTCAATCTTCCATTGATTGGGTGGAAAATGTGTGTTGTCATACTTGGGAAAAATGTTGGTTTGAGGGGTGTATGAGGTCCTTGTTTGTTCCATAGAGGATTAGAATCGGAGAGTAAGAGGAAAAATATATGGAGGTGCGGTTGGCTGATAAGGATGGTAGAGGAGGGGTCAGTGTCCGGTGAAGGGGGTACATGAGTTGTGGGGTTGTACGCATGGAAGAGAAGGAGAGGAGAGACGGGCTACGAACCTGGGGTTCATTGGTTTTGAAACTGCCTTAAAGATTACACGTCTTTTATAACATACATGATTTATAATGATCATTTTTGATTTTTTTTTTCTGGTGTAACATTTACACACCTTGTATTTGGTACACAACATGTATTTGGATGATTGTGCCCCTTTTTTAGTGAAGTCCACTTAACAATCCTCTAGAAGCTCTAAACCTTCCTATGGACTAAACTATCACACTCTAGCCTATTGAACCAGCCCTATGTTTCTTCCCAGTTAGGACTTTATTTATTTTATAGAGATAGACATGTTTTGATGTAGAAGATTTCAATTGTTAGAAGACTCCCATTTTAGAACAATCCTTGAAAACATAGGGGATGAAATGTGGTGTAATATTCTTCGTAAGAGGTTTAGTGTAATTAGTGTTTTTGTGAGCACTTAATCCCTTGTAAACATGTTGTATTTCCTTATTTTATTCTTACTAGTTTAATTATTATCTATCTTATCATTAATAAATACAGTTTGATAATTCAATGACTCATCGCTCTTATTAGTTACCTTCACCAAATCAAACACGACCTATTCTTCACCAACTTTGAATATTAATCTTCCTTGGTTAACATCAATCAACACCTTTCCAGTGGTGATAAAATGGTCTTCTTAGAATTCAGGTAATATCACCTTCCTCTTCTATATCTAGAATAAAGAAATCATTAGGTAAAATGAATCTTCTAAACTTTACCAAGATGTCCTCAAGCAATCCTTAAAGATGCTTAACTAAGTGGTCAACAAGTTGGAGTTCCACCCCTGATGGTTTTAGTTCATTGATCCACATCTTCTTATAATCACTCAGGGGAATAATATTGATACTTGTGCCAAGATCAAAAAAGTCCTTTTGAAAAGAACATGTCTCGATAGTGAAAGGGATTGAGAAACATTTGAGGTCTCTCACTTTTTGAGGTAGCTTCTGTTAAAATTTTCTAAAAGTGGGTGCCCTAGACCCAACTTGAATAGTAATTTTGATTACCATATCATGTATACAGTGAGTTTTGCATGCTTTTTACTTACCAATATAGTGTAGATATTTATGTGTACACTATTTAATGGTAAAGTCCATAGATTAATTGTAATATCAAAAGTTTATAGCTAATATCAGGCTATAATGAGAACCTCGAGATACTATGACATAAATCTTAAACAAATATCCTATGTTTTAGATAAATCATACTGACTTGGCACAGTTTATGTTTGACTATCAGGTACTGGGTACTCATAAAAATTGATACATCTTCTCTTGAATTTCACACTTGGTGATCTCTAGTAGTGAGATCAGGAGGATTGACCCGCCAATAGAAACATCACATGTTTTCGTTGTCATTGGTTGTTCCCATCTACAAACATGTGTATTGGTCTCCTGAATTGAGATTATTACCAGTGTGTGCCATTTGATAACTTACTTTGATGGAAGGTAAAAACCATGATAATTAAATCATGGTGAGGTAGATTATGTTGGGTGCGTTATTGGTGGAATGAAATTGGTTAAATGGTCAAGAAAGTATTTGTCGCTTCCAAGTTTAGGAAGTAACATATCTCAAACCTCATTGATCAGTATGGTACTACCTTCATAAGTATTTTTCTAAAGAAGTTGAAAGGTAAATCCATCCAATTTGATCAACAAATAAGAAAGTAAGAAAAGGGTGATAATACAAGTGTGCATCCTTCTTTATGATATATTTAAAGATGAAGAGATTATAGCACACAGTATGTGTTCATAGGTTTTTTTCATTATTATGAAAATCCTTATCTCTTTAGAGACCTTGATGTGTTACAAGACTCTTCTCTTGGTCTATGGATTTTATTCACTACTATCAAGATAAGGTCCTAGAGGGTCACACACAATGGCATATTCAAGAATCTTCCCTATTTATTTGAATAGGTTTATTAGACATGGTGGGCCCCACCATAGGGTCTAAGTGTTATCCAAGTTATCAATCACCAACAAAAAAAATAAATAAAATTATTCATGTAAAGAATAATTGGTGTTGAATTTATTTATTAAATGTATTTACAAGTTAAGTAAATATGAGAAAATATTATTCGAATGAATATTATTTCAATATTCCTGGTTTGTTTAATATAAAGCAGGAATTAAAAGTTGAATTAATGACTCTGTTTTATCACGTAATATATTTAATATATATTATAGGTATGTGATAAATTATAAATAATATTTATGAAGCATTTTTGTTCATGATAATTATTATTTAATGGATGTTAAATTTCTGAGGGTTGGGGATCCCTACTGAGTATTTTTCATATCCACTATAAATAGAGAGTATCTTTCATAATGAATACTATTCATGGTATTTTTTCCAGAGCCTTTATCTCCTCTCCCACTTCCTAGAGACATAATCTCTTGATCCATGCATTTGGATTGAGTTCTCCCTCACACATCGAAGGCATGTTAATGTGTTGATCATCGAGACGTCGAAGGTGTCTCAGATCTCCATACTAGCACCCGTAATTCGATGATCAGGACTCTAGTGGATTTTTGAAGTGTGTGTGGAAGATATAAAGGTATCCTAATATGGATCCTTAAAGAAGTGATCGCCAGTGATGAGTAGATGTTGAGGGTGGATTCAGAACTGAAAAAGGTATGTTTTTAGTTTATGTCTTGTACTATGTTTAATTTATGCGAGATCCTCGAACCGTATCAGGCCATTGATCATTGGATACATCAAGTTTCATCACTTCGATGATGAATTTTTTTAAAATCCTTGGCCCACCAGGTTCTGGAGCGACCTTGGTACCTTAAATTAGTATCAAAGGGATCACATAAATTATCTAAGGAAAGAGTAATTATTTTGCATTAAAATTAAGTAGAGGCCCCCATGGGTAAGAGGGGTGGTTGGGGTGGAACCGGGGTGTGTATCACGAGGTCAAGTTCCTGGGTGCATATTTTTTGTTTTTGCATGGGTTTAAAAGAAAACATTTTAAGTAGAGGGTTTAATTTTGGTCCCAACAGTTTAGACCAAGAGTTGATCTGATTTCGGATGACCAAGTTATGGCCATCCAATAATTTTAATACAGATCATTTGCAGTATTTTGAGTATTAAATTTCAAATAATGTTTTTATATATTTATACACATAATTAAATGTTTTTCGATAGAGGGTTTTAGCTGGTCCAGTGACCGAAATAGTTTTTCTGGCTAACTAGTTTTTGTGTTAATTATAATTTATTACATATAATAATTATAATATTATAATATTTTAATTATTTTATTATTTTATTTAAGAATGTTATCATTTTTCAAAATACTAAGTAGGATTTTGAGAAATTCATTTATGGAGAAATTGGGAGAGATTACTCAAATGGGGCGACTTGACTAAAATTAAAAGGAATAAAAAAATTGAGACACACTTTTGGATAAAGCCAACCAAAATTTTCCCCCTACCTCCTCCCACTAAGGCTGTGCAGAACCCACCTCCTAGAGCCTACCGGAACAACCTATTCCCCCACCCGGATCCCGCTGGAGATTTCTATCATTTTCCTAGGCCAACAGATGGCTTCCCAGCCACACCTCCTACCCTGCTGCGCTTACATCGTCCCGCCAGTCCACTTGAGGTCACTTCCTCCTTGCTGACCATTCAGATCTAGACTAGTGAGTAGAAACAAGCCTCCAAATTCATTGTCTGCATCTCCCCTTATTTTTTGTCATGGCCTCCTCTACCTCTAACTGTTCGCCTTTGACCTTCAGCATCTCCTCCCTTGCCTCAGGCGAGCCGCAGCTCTGCCGCACCGTGCTCCACTAGGATGTGGGTTTCCCTATACCATTATCTTAAAGATGATCACTAGTCTTTCTCCTACCAAAATACACATGCATTTCCTCCTTCACCAGAACATCCCTCCCATTGAGATCCCCTCACCCGGTAGACGCAGGTCTCCCTCCTTAGGAGAGTCACAGTCGCCTATCATCCCTCGTTGGACCTGCCCCACAGGAACCCACGTACGGCCAGCTAGTGACCCACCCTTGTTGGACGCAAGCAGTGAGGCAACTCCATGATATTTTTCCATAGGATTAGATCAGATCTGAAATAGTTTTGGTTGGGTCCACCCAACTTGGTATGGGTCTGGGCAGACCTTCCTGGCCCAGAATAGCCCGACACTGGCTTTTCATGGCCCGTTATGGGTTTGCGCAGGTTCAGAATGACCCAAAATGGGAAAGAGCAGAGCTTTGAGGAACGATTAGTAATTTAAATAATCAAAATTAATTAATTTAATTTCATTCTTAAATTTAATTAATTAATATTATAACTTTTTTTTAATTTAAAATATATTTTAATACACGAAAGATAATAATTAAATTTTAGTATTAAATTGAATTAATTAATTAATTTATCTTTTGGAATTCAAATTAAAATAATTTAGGGATCAAATATAATTAAATTATTTGAATTTTATTAATTCACTTAATTTAATTAAATATCATCATACTTAATTTATTAGAATTTAATTTTATCGCGCTTTAATGATACTTGCTTACAGATTTTGAGCAATGACCCGACCTACATATGTCTAGTTTTTTTATTAAATTAATTATTTTTAACTATGTGAGATGATTTTAATTAATTAAATGGTGGTCCTCACATCATCATTATATTTGGTCAATATGTATAAGGGACTGCATGTCCAATTTATACAATTTACATTGCACTCCTGAGTACCCCTTGCCTACACGCGAGTATATTTTTATATTGACGAAGATACTATACAACATGGACCCCACCAAGATGAGGTGGTATGACATGAAGAATTCAGTGTAAGACATATATAACCGCAAGTTAAGGAAATACTCAAGATGATCAACAGACATGCTAGATAGGGGAGACTTGCATCTCGAGTCAAGTGATGACTCAGGTATTATGGCCCTAGGTTATTTTTGGTCCATTAAATTTAAATGGATCAACCAATACCAAATTCTCAAGACAGTCAGGTACTAGATTTCCTTTATGAATTTATTTATTATTTAATGAATTTTATAACAGTAAGAAAATACATAAAATAATAAATAATGAAATGCATAAAGAAGTGGGGAATATTTTTTCTATTAATGATCATTATTGAGTGTGAAATCATAGATGGGAAAAATTAATAGAAATGGATTAAATTATTTGAGAGAGAAAAAACAAAAACCCTCAAAGAAATATTAAGTCGTTAAATGCCTTTTGTTGTTTGGATTTGAACACAACAAGGTGTTCGGGGTGCTTGGTCAGTCATAGATGAGTGCGCCTCTTACTAATGGGGAGTTCTTATGAGAATTATGGGTTAAATTAACTAAAATGGTAGTAAGTATTAGCTACATCTAACTTGATATCAATTTATAGGCAAGCACTGATGGAATCAAGGTTACAATTCTAAGAATCTATTACTTCACTCAATATATCAAGGAACTGCGAGTTAATGTGGTTGGTTAGTCAAAATCCTACTTTGAGCTCCCTAAGTAGTGGAGTAGCCATAACTTTTAGACTATGATAGGAAGTTCAAGGATATTTTCCACTAGAATACTCAAGCAATAAAGTATTCTTATTTTAGTACTAAGGGTTACTAGAATTTGATAAAAATAGTGGAAGACATTTAATGATTAAACTAATCGATAATGTTTAAATCAGTAATCAATATAAAAATACTAATCTTCTAAAGTTTGTTTTTGTAGAAAATGGAAAGAAATACCATAGGAAAATTTTTCATAATATTGGAAAAAATAAATTTTTAAACTAGTGCAAATTTCTAAGTGTAGTACAGGAATTTGCGCACAATACTACAATATCATAAATTTCAGGTGATGGTGTCCCTATACCAATTAATCCACCTCACGAAGTGAGGGTGTTAGAATGTTTACAGGAGACTCAGGAATCTAGCATATGATGGTTATTTCATAATTTTTTCACCAATGTATGATTTGTGTTGTAGCTACAACATTGGGACATGGATGATTACACATGTAGTCTCATCTCTAAGAAGTTTATGAGGAGAAAGTGAAGAAATATATTAGGGTGATAAATTACACTAGCTTATGTGTAAATATGAAAGATGTATCAAGATCTTTGAAGGTATCCCACTCTTACACCTTATTACACCCATTTTGTTTTAGATTACAAAATGAATAGGATGGAGTAAATGCATCATTACCTTTTTGGTAAGGGTTTTCAAGTAAATAAGAACTTAAATAAAGTACAATATTTAATTCTTATAGTGAAAAAATTTATAGACAAGGAGAAAAGGCCATTGGAAAGTGAAATTCCAAAGAAAAATTAATATTGTCCTTTAGTAAAAATAGGTTGGTTATTAAATAAGAGGTTATTTACATCGCATAACATGAAATAATTCTATGGAAGTTTAAATTTAATGAACTAAATTAAAGAATCAAGTACCCACTTATTCTTCACTTATATTCATTGATATAAAAAATCAATGTTTTTGACATAGTACTTGGGTATTAAATACAATATGTCGTTCTCATATGTGTATTTAAATATAGTAACCAAGTAAGTAATAAAAGCATTATAAGAAGTAAATTATATTCTCCAATTGGATGATAAGGGGTTATTCATAAGTTAGTGGTGAGAAACACTTATCTTCTAATTACCAAGTTAATGATTTAAGTCAAACTAATATTGAGTATAACCCAATTTTTTTTATGTGTCCATTGGACACTAGGAGATATTTTTAAAAGTTAAGGAATGAATTTTTTTTTGTGTTATCTCATACTCTATCAATAGTTCAATGATACTTTAATCATAGGCAATAAGTGACGAATATAAAATGTAATACTTTTACTCAGTTGTGGAAATATAATTCTTTGAAAAGTAAAACTAAAAGTGTATGTTAAGGATATACCCAGTTTGGTATTTAGACTCAGTAGAGCTAATAACATTTGTTATTATTGACATATTTAGTTTGGACAATGAAATCTTTAAAAATAAAGTTATTCCACAATGATTTTGGAATTAGTTAAATAAGAGAGCATGAACTATTTCAAGGGTAAGCTAGTGGTAAATATAATTCATAAAGTTACTTTAAGTGTTTTAAGAAATGTGAAAGTGAACTATTTTCAGGGTCAGAAGATATAATATTATTTGGGCCAACATGATGAAGAATATATTGACCAAACATTCATAGATCAATATACTATAGTGTGGAGTAATTCAAAAATACACATTACCTTATCAAAATCACAGCATTGATGTTAATAAGGAGGATCGATGATAATTATTACATGTTAACATTGATGAAAAAAATTTAGCATAGAGTAATTCATAAACACACATTTTTTACATCAGAGTCATGATGTAAGGAGTATCAATGTTGAAACATGTAGAAATTTTCATCGTGTTTCAAGAATTTCTTTGCAAATAACAGTGAAATACCGTAACCATATACCAACTATAATGAAAATTGGATATCATATGATTCATAGTATAATGGAGACCCATTATGTCAGATGACATGTGTTGAGATGCAAATAGTTTATAAGGATATTAACAAACTTGCATCAAGCTAAACATATTGTGCATATAAGTAATTATCCTAAAATTTTCTTAGGATATTGCATAAATACCTAATATATAAAAGTGGTAGTCAAGTTATAGACTACATTTCTATAAGAGGGTATACATCTCTATTATTTATAGTGGGAGCTAGATTGAATTGGGTTTAGTCAATGCTAGAGATTCACTTGTAGTTGGCATAGGAACTAGTTCCAAAAGTGCATGTGGAACATGAATGTTAGCGAGACACTTACTATATAGGATAGTTAAAACCACAATGATGGTTTTATATTCACTGCGGTCAGTGATAAATTATCCATTGATAATAATAATTCTTATAAGTGATCAATATATAGCAATTAGATAAGATTTAAAAGTTCAATTAAAATTCAATAATGGATTCCATGTATCAAAATGAAAACAGACTTATTATTTTGAATATTGCAGTGAGTATTCAAATGAGATGACACATGGATGGTACAAGTAAAGTAACAATAAGGATTGATTGGTTATAACAAGTAATTATGTCTAAATCCATTAGAATTTTACTTCTCATATATAATTTCTAAAATCATTTAATTGGTAGTTGAATGTCAAGACCAACATTCATGGAAGGTGTCTATATGATACAGCCAGAAAGGGCGATGACACCACAATATGCCAATAAGGGTTGTAAGTTATTGAAATATAGTTTAGGATTGAATTTTGTGACTAGATCATAGAATATTCATTTGGAATGAATCTTTTCCATGTTTCTACCAGAAATTAGGGGGATCTCCATTATTTTCCAAGTAAAATATGTTCAACAAAATATGGAAAACAAATATTGATCTTACAGTTAGTTAATATTAGGATAAAATTAATTCTCTAGTGATTAACTTAATGTATCAACCTAATATCTATGGAACATGATCTACCTAGGTAGATCTAATGGTTTCTTATATATAGTCAATAATACATATATTTACATGATAATGAAAAACATAAGATGAAATAATTCAAGAGAGAATTGTTTCTAGTGTCACATGACATGCATCCCTCCAAGTAGGCATGAAATAGAATAAGAGGAGAGTAAGTGGTGAGTTGAGTTATATATTCTCATTAAATTTACTAATCAATTATTCCATGATATATACAAGGAATGATATTTATAGTATACACTTTATAAGTGGAAAAATTCATTTATTTCTAGGAGAACTACAAGTAAAGAAGTCACTACTATCGGATTATACTTGGGAAAGTACAAATGATATGTACTTGGTATATGGAGAGGAAGAGAAAATAGTTATGGTGGGACATAAACTGTTATTCCTTAGATCAATGTGATCTAATATCATATTTAGGATAAGGTGTTGAGTGAGACATCCTCATAAAATTTAGTGGTAACCATACCTAAAAAACATGAGTATATTGTAGATTTTGAGACAGCTATAAAGCAGTTATTAAATGAAATGGTTTGTTCATGTTCTTGGAATCACCCATAACATGTAATGTTGTATGAATATGATGATCCTTGTACTGGTACTATCCAAAATGTAATGTTATGGCAGTGGAAAAAAGGGATATACTCAGGGATACCATATCTTGAGAAGTTTTACTAAATGGGATGAGGTCACATATAACAAAATAGCCATGCAATGGAAATATGGAAGACCTAGAAGTTAAATCAATTACTCCATAAAAACACGATCTTTATCATGTGAGTGATAACAAGATTCGTTAACAAGTTGGCTATAGTAGTGAGATCACAGGGACAAACCCTCCAATAGGTACATCATATATTTTAGGTGTCATCGGTTGTTCATATATATGGAAATGTGTATTGGTCTCCTGACTTGAGACCATTACAAGTGTGTGTCATTTGATCATGTACTTTGATGCAAGTCAAAACCAAGATAATGAAATTTTGGTGAGGTAGCTTGTATTGGGTGAATCAGTGGTGGTATGGCCTTAGTTTAATGCCCAAGAAAGGATTTGTCGGTTTCAAGTTAAATAAGTAATATATCTCAGGCCTGGTTGATCAGGATGGTACTACCTTCATAAGTCTTTGTCCAAAGAAGTCGAAAGGTAAATCCATATGGTTCAATCAAAAAATAATAAAGTAAGAAAAGGGTTATGAGACAAGAATGTGTTCTGCTTTATGTGATATTTAAAGACAAAGAGATTATAGTACAGAGTAAGTGTTCGTATGTTGGTTTTCATTACTATGACAATCATTCTCTTTAGGGTCCTTGATGGGTTTATAGACTCAGCTCTTGGTCTGTAGATTTCTTCACTACTATCTAGATAAGGTCCTATAGGGTCACACATAATAGAATATTCAAGAATGTTCCCTACTCAGTTGAATAGGTGTATTGGACATGGTGGGCCCCACCATGGGGTCCGAGAGTTTTCCATGTTATTGATCATCGATAAATAAATAAATACATATATATATATATATATTAAAATAAAATAGTAATTTGTATTGAATTTATTTACTAAATGTATTTACAAGTGAAATAAATATGAGGAAATATTATTCGAACAAATATTATTTTAATATTCTAGGTTCACTTAAGTTTAAGTGGGAATTACGAGTAAAGTTAACGACACTACTTTATCATAAAATATATTTAATATATATTATAGATATGTGATAAATTATAAATAATATTTATGGTGCAGTTTAGTTCATCATAATTATTATTTAGTAGAAATTAAATTTTTGGGGGTCAAAGATCCCTACTGGATGTTTTTCATATCCACTATAAATACAAAGAGTCTATTACACAACGAGGGATATTCATGGTATTTTTTCTATAACCTCACTATCCTCTCTAACTTCCTAGAAAGATAAGCTCTCAATCCAGGTGTTCTCATCGAGTTCTCCCTCACGCACAGAAGGCATGTCAATGCGGTGATCATCGGGACATCGAAGGAGTCATCAGATCTCCACTCTAGCACCTATAATTAAACGATCGATGATCTAGTGGATTTTTGAAGTGCATGTGATGACATATAGGGATACTTCTATGGATCCTTCAAGAAATGATCACTGGTGACAAGAATATGTTGAGTGTGGCTTCAGAATTGAAAAAGGTATGTTTTCAGTTTATGTTTTTTGTTCTATTAAATTTATGTGGGATCCTCAGACCGTATCAGGTCTCAGATCATCATATATGGAAAGTTTCATCGCTCCGACGATGAAACGATTTAAAATCCTTATACCATCATCTTTCACTGCGACCCCAGTACCTTTATAGACAACTACATAGCACTCTTCATTAAGGGAGAAGACTACTAAGTACTCTGTTTTATTTTTTATTGATATTAAATCCTTAATGAATTTTAAATAACTAGGCACTTGAAAAATCTCCTCTTCAATGAAAATCTTGTTATGAAATTATTTAAACATCACTAAAAAATTTATATCATCCCTATATTGTATCATGTTTTATCCTTTCAAGAAAGGGGAGAGGTGGCTTATTAGATGGTGGTCCTTCATAAACTTATTTATTTTCATGTTGTTATTTTTTTGGATCTACTTATTAAGTTTTCCCATGACTAGATTTATCATATTATTCAAACTACTTCTTCTCACCTAAGAACAACTACTAAAAATACGGCTTCCATACATTTATAGAAATTATAGATTTATCCCACTCCATTGGATGAACTTCAGTATTACTAGGTAAAGTGCCTAGTAGTCGATCAGATGACATATTAGAGATTTAAACCATTTGATGCTCAATGTTGTGTAGGGAAGCTTTGTGGTTTTTAATTTCTATTTCTTGAGTTATAATCCTTTGGTCTGGTTTTTGTAAGAAGGCAGTGAGCAGGGTTTCGAGATTGGTTTTGAGAGGTTGGAATTGTTGTTGTTTCCTAAGAAGAGATTTTGGAAACTATTGTTGTTGTGCAAGTGGGAACAATTGAGCTATAGGAAATGGTTGTTGTAATTGTTATGACAACCAAGGAGATAGACCTTGTAGTTGGTACCCAGGTGGTCCTTGATTCCTTTGTGGTATCTTCCTAGTCCTCTAATAAAAATAACCTTGGGTTTATTTCCATGATTGATGAGCCAGTATTTTCAAGTAATATTACTGCTATTGGTATTGCTATGGTTGCTGGAATTGATGATTTTGTTGATTATAATTGTTGTAATTACAATCTTGGATTTGGGTATCCTCTAAGCCTACCCTGGATTATTGGTATGGGTGCAAACATCCACACATTTAACATGATTGAATATATATCACCAGAGCAGGTGGGTGGTGGTGCAGTAGGTAATTGGAATGAATTCAGTTTCTTTTTTGGGGCCTCTACTTATGCTACCAGACATTTGGTATCTTTCACTTGATGGATTCTATGTCGAGGTGGTCCTCTATCACTTTTACATAGATTGAAATTGTAAAAAAATTCATCAAGAATGGATTGGACCACTTCGGGCATCTTAACCATGATTCTTCCATCAACACTGACATCAACTATAGTTAGTGCATCCGTTTGAATTCCCTTATAGAATGTATGAATTTGTATCCACACAACCAGTATGTGATGTGGGAACTTTCAAGTTATATCCTTAATTCTATCTCATGCCTCCCGAGCTGATTCTTCATCCACCAGGGAGAAGTTTTGAATGTCATTTTGGAGCTTCCAAGACAATATCAGAGGGAAGTATTTATCCAAGAACTTCTTGGATAGTTCATCCCAAATCATGATCGAATCAGGAGATTGAATTTTTATCTAATACTTGGATCGATCGTACAAGGAGGAAGAGAAGACACAAAGTATTATTATTTCTAAAGATATTCCCTGGTTGCGAAAGGTATCACAAACCTCTAAGAAGTTGAAGATATGTTCATGGGGGTCTTAAATTTGTTTCCCACTAAATTAACCCATATTATAGATTATGTGAATGAGTTTAGTCTTGATCTCAAAATTGTGCACCTGAATTGGTGGGCACATAATGCTGGGTGTAACACCTCTAATGGACAGAAAGTTGTAATCCATTATGGTGTGATCCTATGGTGCTGGTCTCTCACCCTGATTGTTAGGTGTCACATATTAAGGGCCTTGAAAGTGTGGTGGCATAATATTATTGCACTCATCTAATGTGAAATGGTGATTGGAAATGATTATTCTATTGATCTCGAGATTGAAAAAAGCAGTTCTTATGCATTTAAGCTTTTTGAGAGAGTCAAGGGTCCTTGGTGCATTCACTAGACAATAAAAAGAGAGAGAGAGAGATAATGTAGGTGTTCCCGAAGGAGAAAAATGTAAAAGGAAAAGGGGAAGGGAAAAGAAGAAAGGGAGAGGGTGAGGTAATCTAAGGTTTGATTCAAAGGCTACTGTGCCTAGTAAATAGTAATTCCCCAAAACAACACCAAAAGTTGAATCACCCACACACATCATTGAATTCACATGGGATTTAATCAAATTATAATTTTATTAACCTAAAAAACACTTACTTATAGGGCGTAGTAAATGGAAGTGTGGGGTCAAACCCATAGAGATCACTGGAAGTCAAGAAACCATTTGAACAAAACCCTTGGAAAATATTCATCACGTTCACTCTTCATGTTTTTTTACTAAATCTATGTAGTTTGGATTTATGAAAGATAAAAAGAAAGGGATCAGGGTCAATTTCAGAGATCTTGGCAGAATATAATCCTATATTTAGCTTGGGATAGTCTTATGACATAGGTTGCAAAGCGGTGCAGGGGTCACCAATTGGTTTTGGTCAAACCAACAGGATATACCTATAATGAAATTATCCCATGGTTAGGGTATCGTTAGAAACCTAGGGGAATTATTATTAGATTCTATATAGAAAGTGTCACATGTTAATGGTCGTAGTCCTACTTAACTCCAATTAGGTTAGGATTATTCAATTTCACTTCTCATTGTCAAGGTTATGCAAAATAATGTGTTGAACAATTATTATTAACCTAATTACTTTCCACAAGGTTACCAAGGTTTAGTTTATAGATTCATTAGGATCATAAAAAATTCAACTCTTGACCACTAACCCTAGGTGGATTAGTCGTGCATGGAGGTGTTGATCAAAAGCAGAGAAATAATGAACACGTTATTCATAATCATGTAATAGTTGAGAAATAAACAATTCAGTATTAAGGAAATTAATATATTCAAGATAAAAAATTGAAATTAATATATATCCAATCAAAAACTCACTATACATGAAGAAACAATGAAGAATTATGCATACATTGATGTGATTGTTGAACAATGTAAAAATAGGCATCGAAAATGGAAATAGATTCACAATAGATGTGGATTAACTAACAATGCAAAATGATTTAATAAAACTGAAAAAGGAATGAATTAAAACTAATTTAGAATGAAAATAAATTAAATCAGGAGAAAATGTAGGAATAAAATGAAAGTATGAACAAATCTCTATACATAGAATAACACCTAAAATATAAATAGGAAAAAATTTACTCGGTGTGTAAGACATTAACATCATGTGTTGTCTTAAGTGAATTATATCTTGACATATTCATATCATATATTGAAGATCCACAATTCTCATAAAAAAATAGGTTTGTATCTTTGACTAGGAGATCCTTCAAACATTGCACATCATGCAATATCTGCACATCATGTATGTGATTCACTTTTATCCGGATTTTGATCTTTGCAATTTATTTGTTGTGTAATGAATGTACACATTGTGTATTTTCTTCATGTCATGAAAATATTCATAGGTTGGGAAGTGGATCTATAGGCATTCTGTGAATGAGGAATACATGTTTTGTATGTTGTAAATGACATGTAAAGCTTGTTTTGGCACCTTTTCATCATTTCTTACTTTGAATCTAGAATTCCTAATTCGTACAAAAAAACCAAAAAATAGTTTATTATCAAATAAAAAATGAATAATATTTTATTAAATGTATCAAATATGTATATATAAATTCATCCTATCATTTATCACACTCGGTTGGATTTAGAGTTTTTCTAAAAAGCTCTCTGAAAAAGGTACACAACTCAACTACAAACACATTTACTTTTTTAGGTAACGTATTATACTATGCCATCGATAACAACTTATCCATCAAAATATGTGATTCGTGACTTTTCAATCTATGTAACTTTAAATTTTTAATTCAAATCACCTTAATATGTTAGTTTAATATCCATCTATCACTTTTACATTCATTAATGTTCGGAATAATATGAATTTCTCATGACTTTTCATTATAAAAATAGCCAAAGGATACTTTTTATTCTCATTTTCCCACAAATAATTCTTTATATTCATTTAATCCAAAACATTACAAGCATTAAGGAAATCCTTTGACTTACCCTTCTCATTAAGCAATGTTAAAATTACATTTTCACATCTTCTCCTCTCAATATGCATTACGTCAGGATTATGATGTATCAAATTAAGCTCTCAATAAGGATGTTTGAAAAATATACTCCTTTTATTCCATTGTTGTGTTCTAACTACTTCACATACTGTACCTCATACCCTTTCCCCCTTCTTTAAATTGATTAAATTTTCCAAATTATTTTGTGACATTCATTAATTATCCCAACATTTATGAACCAGATAACAAATTCAGTGGCTTTCTAAATTCAGTATCTCCATTTAATTGTGACTTGTTAAACCTAAATTTATGAGAATCATAAATAAATTGATGATGGAACATAAAACTATAACGACCCGAAATTTTGAATAAATCCTCTTTCCTAATTTTGTGTGTTATTTTTTTTATACTCAACAAAACTGTTTCATTGGATAACATGTGTATAATTAAAATGAGACTGTTAGGTTTTGACTGTTATATGACCATTAGTCAATATGGCCGCTGGAAACTAAACATTTTGATATTTGTCTCTAAATACAAGTGACCTTGGTTAATTAATATAGAAAGAAGATTCTATGGCCTCACCCAGTAGTCTTAGACCAATCGAAGCCCATCTAACAGAACTTGGGAAGGAGGTAGCACCAATGGGCTTTGCTCTGGACCAAACCCAAGCCGAACTTCATCATATGAAGCTAGAACGGAATAGCCTTCGTGAGAAGTTCAAACTGATATAAATTACTACTCGTGCGATGTTGGCCGAGCCTCCCTCAGATTCTCTCACCTTAGCACACCTTACACTTAGGTCCTATGCTGGTGTGATAAGGGGCTATGTAAGGAGGCCGTAACTACCTTGTGTAATCCTTTATTTTAAATAAAAATTGGGATTTCTTCTTATAATGATGTTTATGAATTTTCAAATGATCGGATAAATATAGTATTCATATTTTTGATGAATTTTAGAAAAAAGGATATTTTAAAAATGTTTATGTAAACCTTAAATAATTAAAAATGTGTAATGATTTTCAAAAAATGGTCTTCTACAATTATGTCTAGTACGAAATTTAGAGTCTAATAAGATCAACTTGATTTTTGATGAATAGTAAATTATGAATAGTAATTTTATGATTAGGATTTGTAATGTGTCCAAATGGATTAGTAATCTCACTTAAAGAAAGTATTAAAATAATCTAGGCACCTTGATTAAGTAATGTGATTCAATAAAATGGTTAAATAACAATTTCATAAATTATTATTCAAGTATTAGTTTTTTTGGGTGAATAGTGTTTTTTAATTGAAAATTTAATTAAAATTATTTAGAAAATTGTTTTTATAAAATGGATTTCATTTTTGAACTCAAAGCATCGATATTATGTTAAGGTAATTTTTGGGGATTTTTCTGAAAAAAATGAATTTTCGGTGAATAGTGTATTTATTTTAAAATTAAATTAAAAATATTTAGAAAATTATTTTTATAAAATGGAGTTCATTTTTGAAATCAGAGCATCGATATTTGGTTAAAGTGAAATTTTGGGATTTTTCTGAGAAAGTTGAATTTTCGATGAATAGTGAAAATACAGTTTTTAAGTTACGGGTGTTTAATGACATCATTAAGTGATGTATTAAGTATGTAATCAATATGGTCGACTTATGAATAGTAAGATAAGGTATGAGGTGTCCCAAGTTTCCAATACCATGGGCAAATACCATGGGCAAGCCCATGGTTTTTCCAAAACCACTAATGAGGTGTCCCTTGACCATTAATGCCTTGTCCCCTCACTTTCCCTATAAATACCAAGTCATGATCTCATCCATTCGACTCCCAACTCTCCCCCAACGAAGTTATGGTATCATTACCTCCCAAGGAGTCCTTATGAGGTGCCCCCATGCCCTCAAGGCCCCAACCATTGAGTTTTAAGAGTTACATTTTATGGTAAGGGATCTGACCTCTCTCTTTCTTTTCAAGTAATCTCTTTATTGTCATTTCTTTTCATGCTTCATGTTCTTATGTTAAAGGATGTTATTTTATATTCATCTTACTTACCTTTTTATTTTCATATAATGAGATATCCCCTCTTACTCTCATTATTTCATTTTACAAAGTTTTAAGTGGCGTCGTTAGGCTGCCGAATTTTTAAGTGGTTCTTTCACCCTTCTCGTTTTCAAGTTCTACTTTCATGTCAAGTCTTTCAAGTTCATTTTTATTATGTTGTGGTATGATCTGTATATATATCATACTTATATTTTATGATCATATGATGAGATACCCCATTTGATCTCTTCAATTCATTTTTGTTGAAGTTTAAGTGGCGCCGTTAGGCTGCCGAATTTTTAAGGGATTCTTTCACCTTTCTCATTTTTCAAAGTTCTAATTTCATGTCAAGTCTTTAAAGTTCTTTTTATTATGTTGGGGTATGATATCTATATCTATAATACTGATCATTTATGATAATATTATAGGAGATCCCATTTTATCTCTTCAATTCATTTTTGTTGTCGTTTAAGTGGCGCCGTTAGGCTGCCGAATTTTTAAGGGATTCTTTCACCTTTATCATTTTTCAAAGTTCTACTTTCATGTCAAGTCTTTCAAGTTCCTTTTTATTATGTTGGGGTATGATCTCTATATATATCATACTGATATACTATTTTCATATGATGAGAGACCCTATTTTATCTCTTCAATTCATTTTGTTGAAGTTTAAGTGGCGGCGTTAGGCTGCCTAATTTTTAAGGGATTCTTTCACCTTTCTCATTTTTCAAAGTTCTACTTTCTTGTCAAGTCTTTCAAGTTCCTTTTTATTATTTTGGGGTATGATATCTATATCTATCATACTGATATTCTATGTTCATATGATGAGAGACCCTATTTTATCTCTTCAATTCATTTTGTTGAAGTATAAGTGACGCCGTTAGGCTGCCGAATTTTCATAAGTGAAATCTTATTTTTGTCTTCCCTCCATGTTTTTCATTTCATATGGTATGTATTTAAAATTTCATTAACATGTTCATATATTCTTTATATTCTGTCCCTATACTATTATATAGATCATTTATTAGTGGGTGAACCATGTTCCCTCTCTTTTCAATGTTTTCTAAAACCCCGAAACATAGCTGTTATGCTGCAGAATTTCCATCTCAAAATGTCTCTCTCTTTTTCTCAAATTCTTTTATTTTATTAAGTGAATACTAAAAGCTCTTTCTTCTAAAGGGGTATTCACATATACACCAAAATGTTCTATTTTATGGTCTGGTATTTACATACATGAGACCCGCTTTCCTTTTCCGTGGGTTTAAAGTGACATAAAGATCATGCCTTTAATGTAGTTTTTTAAAAACGTTATGATTATGAAATGAAACCCATTTCTTTTATGATATATGGGTTATTTATGAAATGTTTGATGATGATATATGTGTTTCACATGATAATAAAGGAAAATTTAAGGGTGCGACCTGATAGCGCTCCAATGCATTGGGTAAAGACTTAATCTCTAGAGATGACCATTTAGACTGATACCTTGGTGAATAACCTTGGTAATTTTTAATGACACCTTGGGGATGGACCTTGGTGAAATGAAATTATTGTCAATATTAAATGTTGTAACCACATCTTCAAGTTATGAAAAATGTTATTTTTATTATGATATATCTCATGATTTCTTTCTCATGCCTTAAAGTTCTTTTGATGACCTTATTGAAGTATCTCAAGTTCACATGTAAAATGCTTCTCTTGTTTCCCTTACTGGGCCTTCTACTCACCCTTTCTTTTGATGTATGTCCCCAGGTTATGAGATGTAGTAATGAACCTAGGATGAACTTAAGGAGAATCCTTTCAAGTGTTTAAGAAGAATGTTTTATGTCGTTTTAATGTATTGTGTTCCTTGTTTCCAAGACCCTAAACCTTAAAGATCCTCAGTTTTGTGTAATGTAATGAAAGTTTATGTGACAAAAAAGGTGGGATGCTATAGTTGGTATCAAAAGGATGGTTTAGTTATTTGTGGAAATTAGTATATGAAAACTATAAGAAGAACCCTATAGAAAATTTTAAATATAGGAAATCTTCCTGGTATTTTGGTGAGTATTGAGTAAGGGATTGCCAAACAAATACATCCATGTCTGGATACAAGAAGGTAGAGGTGGCTCTGGCACAGATGTACATAGGGGTAACACCCGAAAACACCGCTTTGAGTGAGACTCGAATGGGAACTAGTACACGACAACGTGCCTTACTGCACTCTTGGTTACGACACTCCCGGGGGATATGCTTTGGTAAATTCATAATCTTAGTATGAACCATTATTAAAGGAACAAAGATAAAATAAAATAAAGATTCACATAAGAATATATGTTCATGGATAACCTAGATTTGAACCTAGGGGATCACAAGTTAGGGTATACTTTCCTTATACAAGTTTATCCTTCCATGCTTAAAGTTTCTTTTTAATGATTATTGGCTAAGTATTTAAGCCCCCTAATTATATGTTCTTTTCTTAGTTAATGGCGGGAAATGGAAGAGCATGTCCCAACAACCAATGTGATAGGAAATGTGACGATTTCCGTATTAATATGATAGATATGATTAGGGGATTAAAAGATGATTATTACTTTCGAAGATGTTCATTATTTTGGGAACACTATTTGATAGAGGTAAATAGATTAATACAGTATTTTCTTTGAGGAGTAAAGGTTGACTTATATTTTGAAGAATCGATGAATTTAAGGCGAACTTATAGTAATTTCGGTTACTTATAGAAATGATTAACCTATCTTGGGGTAAATATGTTTAGGTTAGTTACTTTTGTTATAAGATGTTAGGAGTGGTTTATGTTGTTTGGAGATGAATGATAATGTTTATCTTGGAAGACTATGTTGTCAAGTCCTTCTTGTATTTGGGTTTCAATCTTAGTTTGGGTTATTTTGAGTAATTTTAAGGACAGTTATTTACGGAATGGTCTATGATGAACTCTGGGTAGTACTGTGGAACTTTGAAGATTTAAAAGTAGTTTCCCTTCTTATGGGATTATTTCTTTTTGAAGAGTTGTTTTATCTTACCCTTTCTGTTTTGGGATTAATGTTTAAATATAGATAGTTTTTCTTTTGTGGAATACGTGATTCTCTAGAAGATTATTCTTTTGCTTTTGATGAGACCAAGTGTTTTTGAATGCTCATTGTTTGGAGAAAGGATTAGTTTTGGTAGAAACTTATTAAAGGATTAAACTCTACTTGAAGGTAGGAATATTTCCTTATGTTTTTATTCAATGTAGTAAATGAATTCCTCAAAACTATGAAAAGGAACATAAAACAAAAAACGTTTTCTATTAAAATTTCCTAATAGGAAATCAAATACCGTTTGACCCATCATAATTTTGTGATTTTCTTGTTGTTAACTTTCTCCTAATCATGTTTTCTATCACTCTCCCTTAGAACATGACCCTTTGTTTTTCCTCCATGTCCATGTTTTCCTACATGGAATCCTAGTATGGGTTAACTCGGGTGACCTTTTTTACTTCCCTTTCTTTCATTTAAAGTAATAGTATTACTAACTCCTTTTCCAGTGTGGGACTTTCAATGAAATTTCAAAACCCAATTTTAAAAATTGCGAGGATGCAATTTCTTAAGGGGTGAAGATTGTAATGACCCAAAATTTTGAATAAATCCTATTTCCTAATTTTGTGTGTTATTTTTTTTATACTCAACAAAACTGTTTCATTGGATAACATGTGTATAATTAAAATGAGACTGTTGGGTTTTGACTGTTATATGACCATTGGTCAATATGACCGATGGAAACTAAACATTTAGATATTTGTCTCTAAATACAAGTGACCTTGGTTAATTAATATAGAAAGAAGATTCGATGGCCTCACCTAGTAGTCTTGGACTGCTCAAAACCCATCTAACAGAACTTGGGAAGGAGGTAGAACCAATGGGCTTTACTCTGGACCAAACCCAAGCCGAACTTCATCATATTAATCTAGAACAGAATCTCCTTCGTGAGAAGTTCAAACTGATAGAAATTACTACTCGTGCGATGTTGGCCGAGCCTCACTCGGATTCTCTCACCTTAGCACACCTTACACTTAGGTCCTATGCTGGTGTGATAAGGGGCTATGTAAGGAGACCGTAACTACCTTGTGTAATCCTTTTTTTTAAATAAAAATTGGGATCTCTTCTTATGATGACGTTTATGAATTTTCAAATGACCGGACAAATATAGTATGCATATTTTTGATGAATTTTAGAAAAAGGATATTTTAAAAATGTTTATGTAAACCTTAAATAATTAAAAATGTTTAATGATTTTCAAAAAATGGTCTTCTACAATTATGTCCAGTACGAAATTTAGAGTCTAATAAGATCAACTTGATTTTTGATGAATAGTAAATTATGAATAGTGATTTTATGATTAGGATTAGTAATGTGTCCAAATGGATTAGTAATCTCACTAAAAGAAAGTATTAAAATAATCTAGGCACCTTGATTAAGTAATGTGATTCAATAAAATGGTTAAATAATAGTTTCATAAATTATTATTCAAGTATTAATTTTTTTGGGTGAATAGTGTTTTTTAATTGAAAATTTAATTAAAATTATTTATAAAATTATTTTTATAAAATGGATTTCATTTTTGAACTCAGAGCATCGATATTATGTTAAGGTAATTTTTGAGGATTTTTCTGAAAAAAATGAATTTTCGGTGAATAGTGTATTTATTTAAAAATTAAATTAAAAATATTTAGAAAATTATTTTTATAAAATGGAGTTCATTTTTGAAATCAGAGCATCGATATTTGGTTAAGGTGAAATTTTGGGATTTTTCTGAGAAAGTTGAATTTTTGATGAATAGTGAAAATACAGTTTTTAAGTTACAGGTGTTTAATGACATCATTAAGTGATGTATTAAGTATGTAATCAATATGGTCGACTTATTAATATTAGGATAAGGTATGAGGTGTCCCAAGTGGCCAATACCATGGGCAAATACCATGGGCAAGCCCATGGTTTTTCCAAAACCACTAATGAGGTGTCCCTTGGCCATTAATGCCTTGTCCCCTCACTTTCCCTATAAATACCAAACCATCCTCTCATCCATTAGACTCCCAACTCTCACCCAAAGAATTTATAGTCTCATTACCTCCCAAGGAGTCCTTACAAGGTTCCCCCAATCCCTCAAGGCCCCAACCTTTGAGTTTTAAGAGTTACGTTTTAAGGTAAGGGATCCGACCTCTCTCTTTCTTTTCAAGTAATCTCTTTATTGTCATTTCTTTTATGCTCAATGTTATTATGTTAAAGGATGTTATTTTATATTCCTCTTACTTCAATTTTCATGTTCATATAATGAGAGATCCCCTATTAATCTCATTATTTCATTTTATGAAGTTTTAAGTGGTGACGTTAGGCTGTCGAATTTTTAAGTGGTTCTTTCACCCTTCTCGTTTTCAAGTTCTACTCTCATATCAAGTCTTTCAAGTTCCTTTTTATTATGTTGGGGTATGATCTCTGTATATATCATACTGATATTTTATGATCATATTATGAGAGACCCCATTTGATCTCTTCAATTAATTTTTGTTGAAGTTTAAGTGGCGCCGTTAGGCTACCGAATTTTTAAGGGATTCTTTCACCTTTCTCATTTTTCAAAGTTCTACTTTCATATCAAGTATTTAAAGTTACTTTTTATTATGTTGGGGTATGATATCTATATCTATCATACTGATCTTTTATGATCATATGATAAGATACCCCATTTGATCTCTTCAATTCATTTTTGTTGAAGTTTAAGTGGTGCCGTTAGGCTGCCGAATTTTTAAGGGATTCTTTCACCTTTCTCATTTTTCAAAGTTCTATTTTCATGTCAAGTATTTCAAGTTCCTTTTTATTATTTTGGGGTATGATATCTATATCTATCATACTGATCTTCTATGTTCATATGATGATAGACCCTATTTGATCTCTTTATTTCATTTTGTTGAAGTTTAAGTGGCACGGTTAGGCTGCCGAATTTTTAAGGGATTCTTTCACCTTTCTCATTTTCTAAAGTTCTACTTTCATGTCAAATCTTTCAAGTTCATTTTTATTATGTTGGGGTATTATCTCTATATCTATCATACTGATATTTTATGTTCATATTATGAGAGACCCTATTTGATCTCTTCAATTCATTTTGTTGAAGTTTAAGTGACGCCGTTAGGCTGCCGAATTTTCATAAGAGAAATCTTATTTTTGTCTTCCCTCCATGTTTTTTATTTCATATGGTATGTCTTTAAAATTTCATTAAAATGTTCATATATTCTTTATATTATGTCCCTATACTGTTATATATATCATTTATGAGTGGGTGACCCATGTCCCCTCTCTTTTAAATGTTTTCTAAAACCCCGAAACATAGCCGTTATGCTGCAGGATTTCCATCTCAAAATGTCTCTCTCTTTTTCTCAAATTCTTTTATTTTATTAAGTGAATACTCAAATATATTTCTTCTAAAGGGGTATTAACATATACACTAAAATTTTCTATTTTAAATTCTGGTATTTACATACATGAGACCCGCTTTCCTTTTCTGTGGGTTTAAAGTTACATAAAGATCATGCCTTTAAAGTAGTTTTTAAAAACCTTATGATTATGATGAAACCCATTTATTTTATGCTATATGGGTTATTTATGAAATTATTGATGATGATATATGTGTATCACATGATAATAAAGGAAAATTTAAGGGTGCGCCCTGATAGCGCTCCAATGCATTGGGTAAAGACTTAATCTCTAGAGATGACCATTTAGACTGATACCTTGGTGAATAACCTTGGTAATTTTTAATGACACCTTGGGGATGGACCTTGGTGAAACGAAATGATTGTCAATATTAAATGTTTTAGGCACATATTTAAGTTATGAAAAATGTTATTTTTGTTATGATATATCTCATGATTTCTTTCTCATGCCTTAAAGTTATTTTCATGACCTTATTGAAGTATCTCAAGTTCACATGTAAAATGATTCTCTTGTTTCCCTTATTGGGCCTTCTTCTAACCCTTTCTTTTGATGTATATCCCCAGGTAATGAGATGCAGTAATGAACCTAGAATTAACTTAAGGATAATCCTTTAAAGTGTTTAAGAAGAATGTTTTATGTTGTTTTCATGTATTATGTTCCTTGTTTCCAAGACACTAAGCCTTAAAGATCCTCAGTTTTGTGTAATGTAATGAAAGTTTATGTGACAAAAAAGGCGGGACGCTATAAAAACGTCATTTTTTACTATGAGGTAATCATTGAGGTTTACAATAAAAATTAAAAATTGGTAGTTTCATACCAGTACGAGTTTTCCAAACATATAAGTTTACTAGTCCATGAAAGTTACGAATTTTCCACATTAAATAATCACTCATTTTGAATAGTTTTCTCATTTAAGAATTATATATTTCCACACCATCATCCCATAATTCTCTCAATTATTTTATTATAGGTGGAAGGTATACATCAATTTCATTTCCAGACATTTTATTTATAGGAATAATCATCTAAATAATGAAAGAAGTCTTCTTCATACACATGCATGGAGGTAGATTATAGGGGATCAAAATAATTGGCCAAATGCTATAATTAGTACTTAAAGTACCTAAAAGATTAAAAGCATTAGAAGATAATCCCAAACGTACATTCCAAGTATCCAAAGAAAAATATAGATATATTGAATCAAAAATATTCCAAGATGTTAAATATTTTGGATGTCTCATCAAGCCATTGTTACTATCCTGAGCATGAAAATTCATACTGTATGTAGTATTAGATGAAAAGAATAATTTTTTCAACCATGGTTTTAAATGAAAGTAATACAATACCTTTGCAGGATTTATCTTATTCTGTTTATTCATAAGGTTTAATTGTTTTATTCCCTCATTACTCTTCACTGATTTTCATATTCTTGTATGAAATCTTATTCATTCTTCTTTATTGGACTCTTCTCCACTGTTAATCATGTATGCATTTTTTTATAATCAAGTCCAAATTTGCTCATAACTTTCTTCATATCATATAATAATGTAGGTATATTAGTTTCACTAAATGCATCATGAATCTACTCTAAAATAATGGAAATTACTTTTTCCATAACCTTATAGAGACACTTTATATGATATAACTTAAGTATAAAAGAAAACTTTGAATGCTTGGAACACCCTTCATATAGTTCTTGTTGTCCATCTTCAACTAATTCATAAAACTAATTTTTTTGATCATTGAAGTTCTGATAAAGACTAACCTGGTTAGGATCAACTGAAGGTTCTATTGATTAATTAAAATCTTGGATATTGTATCATGAGAATCTAAATGTGTCATTTATAAAATTTTAAACTGAATTCTCATCTAGTGGGTCACTTTGTGTTTTGTTGATATGACTTTCATTATTTTAACTTTTAATAACAATAAATTCACCATGCCAAATCTAGAATACATATCGAGGAGAAAACTATTTCAATATCAAATTCTCATATACTTAGTTTTTATTCAACTATATCTTGAATTTACAATCTTGGCATAGAAATTTTATTCTTGCATCAATTGATCTGTTTGTAATTTCAAAATTTAAAAATTCATCCAAACTCTTGGCATACTGAGGTGTGTTTCAAGGTAAATTAATCTAACTTTTATCCATAGGTATTAAATGGTAACTCTTCTCCCTGTAAATTATGATATAAATATATAAATTTTTAACCAAACAAGTTAAATCACAATTAAACATCACCTAACTAATTCATTCTATAGGGTAGGGTCTTGATTAAACATAACACAAATTCAGCATAAGAATGATTCAATACGACATAAAAAACATAAATAACATAAATGAATAAATATTACCCGTCACAATAATATATTTGGATATCGTGGATTATGTTCACTGAGATGAAGAGAGAGGATATTGTGATGATGAGTGTGTTGTTTTCAGTCCACAATAATACATTAATAGAATTCTTTTATTAAAATATTTATAACTTTTCTACTTTTCATATTATCAATTTTATTTTATATTTTATAAACATGATTTTCTCTATAGCTATATTATACTTTGATAATTATGAAAATCAATGTTTTTTGTTCCTAAAAACAAGAACTCGACACTATGATATTTGGTTCACGTGTTTCTATATGCATCATATCATTACATACAGTTATGGTTTTACAACATTTTCCTAATAAATTTGAAAAACAGTTCTCAACTTGAATAAAGTAACACATATATAAGGATTAATGTAATTTGAAGCTATATATATTATACTAAGAATTAATAATTTTACTTACTCATTATTAAGAGTATTTTGTATTTAATATATTAACTTCATGATATCAATTTATTTAAAATATTGGTAAATTAAATGTAGCTTGTGTTCTTAAATAACATGCCAAATGATTGGGTTTTTCGAACGAAATTCCCGCTACAAAACATCTAAAACCACTATTCTCCCCAAGACAACCCATAATGGACCTTAAGGTGGACCTAAATATAAAAAATATCATCTGAAAAACATTTAAATGATTATCAAATGGGGAAATGACACAAAACTAAAAGAATAACCTACCTACTGATAAAAATGTAAAATCTTCAAGTCTTACACCACACACCGACAACACCCTGAGCACCTGTATCATACCACATGAAATAAATAAATAATTATAAAAATTTATAATTAATTATTCAAAATTAAAAATATATTAATACTTTCCTAAAAGAACATTGAGATGAATTCACTCTCCAAAACTGTGATCAACTACTGATAGAAGGTCTGCAACGTAACCCTGAGATCATCTTGAGAAAAAAACCCAAAAAATAGCACTCAATTACATATATATTTATATAATTTAATTAAAACCCTTATAAAAATTCAATCAATCATACCTTTAATGATTTCGACGGTCGCAATCACTGGAAAAAGGGGAAGATAAGATTTTGGGGGTCACCATCGAGAAGCAGGGGGGTCATTGGAAGGTCCTTGTCAGGGAGCAGGGGGATTAGGGTCATGACGATCTCCATCGGAAGCAAAAAGGTTGGGGGGTTATCAGGAGTAGGGGGGTCGGGGATCATCGGGGATGAGGGATGGTCATCGTCAAAAGCAGAGGGGTTGGATCACAACCGTCACCATTGAGAGTAGGGGGTGGGTTAGGGCCATGGGGATTGGGGGGAGAGGGTTAAAATTAGGTTTTTTAAAAATATTTAGGGGTGGTTTAAATAGAACCACCATTAAATTATATATATATATATATATATATATATATAACTTAACGAAATTTATATTAAACCATCATTATATTATAAATTATTTTTAATACGATTTATTTCGCGGCGGTTATTAGAACCGCCGCTAAGACCAATTTTTTTTTGTAGTGCATATCATATTCCTTAGTATGGTATATCATTGGATACGATATAGTGATATTTTATTACTCACACCACTACCTTACCTATATCCTATTGTATAATATAGGCATATCGTAATTATTATGATATGATTTAATCATATTATATGATTAAGAATATGCAGTCAACTGTTAACCATTAATGTTTAGGCATTCTTTCACATAGGTTGTCATTGGTCATTAAAATTTCATGTGATGGAACAATTATAATAATCAAGGATGCATATAAATGTTAAATTCATGCATAAGACCTATGGTTACAAATTGTTTATAATTGAATACAATAATCGTATGTTTCATAACATTCAAGTAAATTCCATGAAGGCTCATGGAGCATCATTGAGACCTATATAAAGAGGCTAAATCCATGATAATTGGGTGTATAATTACTTTCAATTCTCCCAAACTTAAGCTCTCTTCTCCTTTTTAATTATTATTGAGAGGTACTAGCATACCATGGTCGAAATGAGAATATCACTTATTCATAGAGTGATTCATCAACCTGTGGATACCATAAGATTTAGGAGCCATTTGGCTATTTTAAGTGATCTTCATAAAGTGTATAAATGAAATCAAGAGTTTTTTTCATCTTCGATGGAATGTACATTCTTTATTTTATATCTTTCATGGTTTCAATTTCAAATTAAGGATGATCTTAGTTATGGTTTATTTGTCTTCCATTGCTTGAATAACTATTATTGAATCTTAAAAAACTCATCAGTGGAATCAAAGAAATGTCATACTTGAATGGATTCATGAAATCATGTTTAAAATGAAGAAAAATTTATATCTTATTCCAAATCAGAAAATAAAATATAGATATTTAACTATGGAATATCATATGATATATGATATCATAAGATGTGATTAGATCGTGTTATATGATATGTGATATTGTAATGTATGATCTAATATAAATTCTTTATCTCTGATATATTGTAATGTATTGATGAGAGAATTGTATTAAGTGATAACACCAATTTTTATTATTTTCATTTTGTAGAATAGGGCCTCATATCATCAGGGCAATATAGGGATTATCATAATCCATGGTAACCAATGATAGAAGGGTGATATCATTAGCCACATTACACCCGTCATGAAGTGTGATATGTGCTTTGAATAATATTATAACTTTTTATTCAGGGCATATTGTCAAATATGATATAAAAGTAATTTTGGTAATTTTTCCATTTTTTAAATTATGAATTAATTTAGAAAATTTATAAATTATATCAAATGTAATTTGGGATATATATTTAATTTAAAAATTGGTTATAAATTAATTAATTATAAAATGTTTATAATTAATTATTAATATTTTTGAAACATTTAATAGATAAATATATTTAAAATTGATTATTAATATTAAATAATTTTTAATCTATATGGAATGAAGTCTATTTTTTATACAAATGATATATATTGAAACTATATTATAATTTGTAATGTGTTTTTAAATTACAAAATAAATTAAAATATAAAAGACTTCATTATTAAATTATGAATTGTTCGTATTTATTAATTTGAAATGTTCAAATTAAAGGATTTATTTGATAAACTATTTGAACAATGTCAAAATGAGGTTTGATAATTTCCATGATCAATATTTAAATAATATTAAATATGTAATAATTTTATTATATATAAAGGTTACATAATATATGAATTGTTCATATCAAATAGAAAAGGTTTATATTTCAATTAAATATCATATATTTAGATAAATTACATATAAAATATAACACTCTCATCTTGATGTATGTGCTACTCTTTTATGTGTTTTTGAGCTATGGTTGGGTGGGCATAGTCTTAGGAAGTTCCTAGTATATTTTGGAGAGTTTTGGAAGAATTTTAGAAGGTGCGCAATTAAGGGAAATCATGATGATTCTCCAAGTAACCATGTAGTGGGATGTGGAAATCTAGTAGGGGAACACGAATGGTGCACGATGAGGGAAAGCCATGAATATTTCCTTGGTAATCTTGTGACATGGGACAAATAAATTTTACACAGTTAGCGCATGACTTACCAAACCATGAGATCAAACTATGCAACCTGAGAGTTTTGAGGTTGTGGTGCCCGAATAGTTAGTATACTGTTTGGTAAACCGTGTGACTTAACCATGAAATGAAATCAATTAAATAAAAAAAATTACATTTTTAACCCAAAAACTCCCCCAAAACCCTCATTATTCCTCCTATGTTCTAGGATCTCAACCCTCATCTCTCCTCTAGAAGATTTTGGTGATTTACTTATTCCTAAAGGCCAATTCCATTGAGTCTTGGAGCATTGGATCTAGAAATTAAATATAAGTCTCTGTATTTTCATTGTAATTAATGATCTTATGATCATTTATTGTAAATAACCATATATTGGATCTATAATTGATGGATTTAAGGTTGATAACATATTTTGATGAGATTTATTTTGGATTCCTTGAAGGGGAGTGAGAAGGAATTTAGATCTACCAAGATCATAGTGCGCTGCTTCGTAAACGGAATTTGTTGGATGTCCATACAATGTCCTGAGGGACTTAATTTTTTTTATTTGATAAAACCCCCTTTTAAGGGATAAAGGGGGTGGAAACCCAAATACATCATGGACATATGAAAATAACACTCGAAGAATAGAAAGAATAAAACCTGAATGAAAACATTGAACCACTCCTCCCTAGAATTTGAACATGAAGAAGCTCTCTACCATTGCAAGGATAATCACCAAGCAAGTGTCATGTGTCAAAGAACAGGCCCGATCTGATGGTTGATGCCATACCCTCTCAAAAAACAAAATCCAAAATCCTCTGCAAAGATGAATCAAAGGCTCTGGAACCTCTTCTGAAGTCTGTTCATGAAGTCATCCGGATCACAAACTTCCCATCTTCGAACAATAAATCGTTCAAAAAGACAAAACCTACTCAAAAAAACACTAGTCACATAGAAAATCAACCCCTTAAAACCAACATCAAATTAGGAGACCATCACCACCATTTTCTTCCCACTGTTTCCTTCTCAGGCCAGAAAACACAAAACCCATCAACACCCCCCATATCGCATGAAAAAATCTGCATCAGTCCACCCCAAAAATGGTCCATCAGCACAAAATAAGAAGAGGTAACCCCCAACCACATCAGAATTGGAAGACACATAGTTCCAGAGAAAATGCATAGGAACAGGGCCTCATTTTTTAGCTGAAGATCCTCCACAACCAGTGGCATCAACCCCAATGTCGTCGCAGACCTCCGCAACCGATTCCACCCGGAATAGTTCCAACGCAGGTCACCTGAAAAGTCCCGATGCACTAAAACGATCATATCCACCTTAGAAAGATTCCAACAACCGAAGCTGACCAAGGGAAGTTGGATCTTCCACTGAGAGAGCCGAGGCTGACGCGAGGAACACCGACTTCCAAATCTAACCATAAAAAGCGACACCACCGTAGAGAGATTTCGCCACCCAGAATCGACCAGGACCGAAGCAAGAAGTGACCAACGCTATCTAGGAATAACTCCACTGAGGGAGCCGATAAGGCATGGAGGAACCCATTTGTTCAATGGATTTAAAAGAATGTTTTTTTGGATGCGGATCACTATATATTTGATAAAATGTTTGAAAGAACAATAGTTTCTAATGTAATGGTTAAAAAAGAACTTTAAATACTTGAGTGGGTGGGTGTTCATGATTTTCATTATGAGGGGCCATGTTGGATTCAGACTTGGTTGTTTGTGCCAATTACGGCACACAAGTGCATGATCAAATGACGACTTGGTATGGAAGACGAGTTACCAATCACGAGTATTAGGGTTTCCATATTGGATGCATGCATTTGTGTGAGTATGTATAATGATAATGACAAGACAAAAGTATAGATACATTTCTGATAAAATGATTATTTTATGAATTTGTTTGAAAATGTTAATCTTGTTAAATTTTGTTTTCTATAAAAATTGTTTTGATATATTTTTTCTTGATTTTATATAAATTTTGAGATAAATTGTTCTTATCAAGGTACCATGTTTTGGGAAGTATTTGGGTCTTCTGATTGGGTTGTATACTCACTACCTACATATGAACTTTGATGTATATGTATACACCAATTATCACAATACAGGTTAGATAAATATTTCATATTTCTCTAGTGGAGCATCATGATACTATGGGCTTGGTAATGATGGGTGGAGCTTTGAGATGTTCAAGTTAGATATTTGGAGTGATACCACATTGGTTTCATTATGTCAAGATGTATTTTTCGTTTCAAGAAACATTGTATTTTACTTTTTGACATTACTCTGATTTATCTATTTTTCTTAAATTTTGAGTTTTTGTGATTACTCATGAATCATATAGTATCATGGTTTTATTTATATTGTTTTCACTTATATTTGGTGTATGTTTAAGGGAAAAGAACATCCCCAATGATCTTGTAAACCCTTGACATTTATTGCCAACCTTTTGCATCTGGGGGATGTCATCTAAGGTTAGTAGCATCTTCACTTCTTCTCAATCCAATGAGTTAGTGGAGGGATGTCTCAAAAAATGATAATACAAAAGAGCTAATATTTGAAATAAATATAAAGTGTTTATATTTATTTGATTACGGAATGTCCATAATGCATAGGTAAATTATAAAGTGTTTATAATTAATAAATTCATGATTTAATTTAAATGAGTTTAAACTATTTCATTAAATTATTATACATTATTTTAAGGAGTAACATGCTATGTACAATTCTTGATTTAGTGTTCCCCTACCTTGAATTTGGATTATTTATGAGTATGATATTAAATTTAAAGGTTAATTATAGATTATAAATATTAGGTGTTAAAAGTGTGTTTTAATTGAGTCCTCTATTGAGTACCAAACATTGGGTAGTGGAAAATTGGGTGATATTTCTCTCTATTATGGGAGGTTAGACTCTCACTAGAAAAATTGAGGTTAGTTACCATTCTCATCATGCTAGCTATTATGGGTATCTTTGATTTCATATGATTCTAAGTCTTTACACAAAATATTTTAATGTACCTTATGCATATGATATATTTAAATATGTGTAAATATAGTTGAATTTTAATTTGGGTTAGTAACACAAAGTATGAGTTGTGTAGAGAGTTATCAATATGGTTTGAACATATTGATTTAGTGGAAGGAATATAGATTAATAAAAACTAAATTATTAGAATCATGCATACATATAAAGGGAATACATGAGTAATATGGTGAGATATTAAATCCCTTTAAAATACCAAGTGTTAGAGTCCTTCTAAAGATAACACATTTCATGAACTTAATCATTAAATTGGGTAAGTTCTACCAAAGCAAGGTGCTCATGGATTATCTTGTGTAATGCATGGAAGAAATGGTTAGCCCTAAGAGTTAGATAACCAAATCACATTGTGATATTTGAGACAAACTTAGTTGGGGAACTCTAAAGGTTATGATCCTAAAGGAATATATTTGGGATGATTCATATGATATATTTGAGAAATGAATTGTTCACTCAACTATTCAAGAGTCATATATTATATAATTAGCATAATGGGTTACCTAAATAACTAAGCGGTGAGAGTAATGCCAATGTAGACTCGTTACTTAGTAAAATATGGATCTTTTATCACTAATGGATATGTTTTAAAATCTAAAGGATTCACCATTTTAGTGAGAGTATATTTAATAAGAGTCTTTATTCAATAAATGTAAAACATGATACTCATATGTTAAAAGATTATATTATAGATAAAAAGAAATCATCATCATTGTTAAACATGAACTGGAGATCAATATTATAAAAGTATAAGCTTAATGAAATTAACTTCCTAAAGTGGTATAGAAACTTAAGAAATATTCTTAAAAAGAAGGAAAATTCTATGTGTTAGAGCAACCCATTTTCGAGAAGCCGACATGTGAAGTTTTTCAAAAAATAGATCTAGATGCCTATGATAAGAATTTAAAGGATTATTTGGATGTATACACTCTCATGATTGTGTCTATAGAGACTAGTTGAAAAAAAAACATGAGAAAATAGATTCAGTCAGGATAATAGAGGAGAAGAATAGGATCTATTAAGAAAATGATAGGTATAAGAGGTATGATGTTTCAAATGCATTGTTTAGATTTAAGATTTTTGAAGGAACTTAAGTATCCACTCATATACTCAATATGATTTGGTCTATAAATTATTTGGATAAGTATCAGTCCCCTTTAAAATTTGATTTGGATACAAAATTCATTATACAATCTTTATTTGAAAGTTTCTTGAAGATTATTATAAGATTGGTTACATTCACCACCATGGATATAACAACCCTTCTCATTATTGCACACTTAAACATGATTTATTACATAAAATTGCACTTAATACAACTTTGAGGATCAATAGATATATTTTCTTGGAAAATTAGGAAAATTACATAAAAAATTTAAACATGAAATACAACATCTTTATTTCGAACTTCTTTAACATGACCAACTGATTCCTTCATACTTAACATTGCATGGGATAACATGAGGAAATACATAAGAAAGGGGTGATCTATAAAGACCTATAAGGGATTAAAAAAGGAATAACATAAAGAATATAATACATATTATGAAATAGGAATATAAATGGAGAATAAGAGAAACAAGAACATAAAGGCATGATATAACATGATTATCATAAAATGAAAATGTGGCAACAACATACAACATGATATTAGCATGAGCCAAGGATAATTTTACATGGATTATCATGAGTAAACCCTTATTTTAAATGAATTAGCATGAGTAAAACCTAATTTTACATGGATTATCAAGATACTAAACATTACCCAATGCATTGGAGTGCTATCAGGGCTCACCCTTTATAAACATTTCATTTCAAGAATAAGTGTGCCACATAGATCATATAACATAGAATCATTCAATATAATAAGTTATTCCATGATCAAGGAATGTAGAATACATACATGTAGGTAACATTACACAATTATATTTGTGTAAAGTTTAATAACCTTGATAGAGAAATGGTTATGTTATTCACTACACGATGATTTTGGATTGGAAAATCACGGTGCAATTTCGGCAGCATAACGACGTCATATGAAAATTCATAAGTTAGGTTGATGAGAGAGAAAGGGGTATCTCATAATTTATACAGGAAATAGACAATAAGGGGATCATGGAACAAAATATCCCAATATATGAAATGGAATTTATATGCATAATATTGAAGAAATGTTTGAATGGAAATAAGAAGAGAGAAATTCATTACGGAATTTCAGCATGGTAACGGGTGTACACAGAAGGAATTAATGAGAGAGAAAGTGGTATCTCATCATTCAAACATAATTATGGGAGTATATGGGAGTTTAAAAATCATACCCCAACATTTTTAATTGAAATTAAGTGGGTATAACAACATAAAGAAACTTGGATACAAATGGGAAAGGAAGGAATCCCTTATGAAAATTTGGCATAGTAACGAGTGTGCTTAAAGGATCATAGGGGGGGATTTATGGGAGTGAAAGGAATATATCATCATATATATTTCAAATTTATAGTATGGTGGTATTTTAAAATCATAAAACAACATATAAATATGTAAATTAAAGAGAATAATGTAGAATATTAGCTTGAATGGAAATGAGAAGAGTGAAATCCTTTATGGAATTTCGACATAGTAACAGGTGTACATAAGGGTTGATAAGAGGAATAAATGAGAGTTAAAGGGGATATAATAACTTATACATAAAATTTCAAGTAAGTAGTATATTTAATAACATATCTCAATATAATAATAAAATAAATTAAAAGACATAACTTGAAAATAATGCTTGATAAAAGAGGAGGGTGGAAGATCCCTTAATTGAGTGTGTGACTTCAAAAGCTTAAGGAGGGGATTATTGAGAGATTGGGGTGCCTTGGGAGGATTATATAGAGAGTAGGAAAGATTAGGGGAGTGATAAAAGGATTTTTATTTAAGATAAGTGGATGCTTGTGTGGGTTTATATAGGAAATGAGAGAGGAATTGTTTAATATTTCACAAACTTAGGTTTTAGAATCTATATAATTATATATTCAAAACCACAATAATTCCCATGATTTTTCCCATGGTTTTTTTCAAATAGGAGTGTAAAAAATTATTTTATATGGAAAATGTCTGAACATATTAAAATATTATCCTTGCTTATGTGTAGGTGAGTCACACCCTCAAGGAAATTAATTTTAAATCCTAAAATATATGATACACTTTGGAGGATTCACTAAGGTATTATAAAATAACTAAAATAAATCTAAAATAACATTATTATAATGTTAAAACATATAATGGGAAGATAATACCCATTATAGTATTTATTACATCATTTTGGGGTCATTGTGATGTCATAAAACAAATATTTTATTTATACAGTATTTAATTTCTACCCAAAAATTCGACTGTATCAGAAAATTATGAAAAATTAACCATTTGATAATTTTAATGTCCTGATTCCAAAAATAATATTCATTTTATCTAAATAATTTTTTAAATATGTGAATTTTCACTTTTAAAATGAAAACTGATATTTATTGAAAATTCACGGGTTCAGACAAAAAAGGTTTTCCAACCTTAATAAAAATTACATTTGACTTAATAAAATTTATATACTCATTTATTATTCATAAAAATAATTTGATAATAAAATTTTATAAAAATATTAATTATTTAAAAAATTCATTAATTCCTTAAAATATACACTTTCTATTTTATCATATAAAAATATAACTCCTATCAAACTGATTACCTAATCATTTACAGATAAGGAACTGATATAATTATCATTTATAAGAATTATTTTTATAATATTATTAATAAAAACCTTATTCTATTATAATAATTTATATATTTCTCAAAAGTACCTTTTTTACCTAAAAATCAATTTATCAAATTCATTGTTTTTTAAGAAAGGATATTCTCATAAATGTATTGATGGAATAAGAATTTTATTTATAAAAAAGGATTACATAATAAGTAACTATTAACATTTTAAATAACCCCTTATAAAAACCTCATAAGACCTAAGGTTAAGGTGTATGATGATGACAGACTCTTGGGGTGACTCAGATAACATCGCTCGGGTGGTGATCTCTATTAACTTGAAATCTTCCCGTAGGCTATTCCATTCAAGCTTAACATGTTGAAACTCAGCTTGGGCTTGGTCAAGAGAGAATCCTAGTGATGCTACCTCCTTTCTAAGCTCCGACCAATGAGATTCGTATGGCCTAAGTCTACTAGATGAGGCCATTCTCTCCACTGTTTGTGTCGAAGGGGATTTTTTAAACCTTTTAATTATATCAGTTGTGTGATCATTATTCAATAGCTATATTATCAACAATAATGATACTTAATGGTTATATAAACCCAATAAATAAAAAAAGAGTGCATGTGCTATCTATATCCGTAAGACATTAAAAGAAATTGAATTTTATTCATAAATGTTTGGGTCGTTACAACATTCCCCCCTTAAGAAATTTGGCACTCAAAATTTCCTTTTCCCACACTAAAACAGATGATGGTAACTCTATCTCATCACTTCCTTTGGTTCCCATATTTCTTCTTCAAACACGTGGTTTCGCCACAACACCTTGATGAGGGGTATCGTCTTATTTCATAGAACTTTTTCTCTATGATCTAAGATCTTCACTGGATTCTCTTCATAGGAGATTTCATTCTCCAATGGTACCACCTTTGGATTGAGTATATGTGATGGATCAGGTATGTACTTCTTCAATAGTGATACATGAAAGACATCATGTACTTGAGATGGGTTTGGATGGAGTGCTATTAGATATGCCACTACTCTAATGTGATAAAGGATCTCAAAAGTATCGATATACCTTGGACTAATCTTTACCTTCTTCAAAAATCTCATAACTCTCATCCATGGAGATATGCAGAGGAATACCATATCTCCAACATCAAACTATAGGTATTGTCGACAGTTGTTAGTATATCTCTTTTGTCAACTCTGAGAAGCTTTGATGTGCTGTTGGATGGTCTTAACCTTCTCCATCATTTCTTCAACCATTTCTAGATCTATAATTTTTTTCTCACCAACTTCATCCCAACATTCTGGTGTTCTGCATGCCTTCCCATATAGGGCTTCGTAAGGAGCCATTTGGATGCTTGAGTGGAAAATATTGTTGTAAGAGAACTCAACTAGAGGAAGATGTTGATATCATCCTACTTTGAATTCCATTAACCTTCTCCATCATTTCTTCAACCATTTCTAGATGTATAATTTTTTTCTCACCAACTTCATCCCAACATTCTGGTGTTCTGCATGCCTTCCCATATAGGGCTTCGTAAGGAGCCATTTGGATGCTTGAGTGGAAAATATTGTTGTAAGAGAACTCAACTAGAGGAAGATGTTGATATCATCCTACTTTGAATTCCATTGGTCATTCTCTCAACATATCCTCAAGTGTTTGGATAGTATGCTCAGATTGGCCATCAATTTGAGAATGATAATCTATACTGAAGTTCATCTCAGTATTTAGAGTGTGTTGGAGACTCTTCCAGAACATAGAGGTGAATCTTGTATCTCGATCAGATACAATCGATAGTGGTACCGCATACAGCTTTACCACTTCTCTGGTGTATATCTGTTCTAGTTTATCCAATGAGAAATCCACTTGAATTACAATGAAGTGTACATTCTTTGTAAGATGATACACAACAACCCATATCTCATTGTTTCCTTTGGATGTCTTCAAAAGTCCAGTGACAAATTCCATGGTGATGTTCTCCCATTTCCATGTTGGTATGGGTAATGGTTTCATCACCCCCTTAGACTTTTTCTTATCAGCATTCAATTGCTAACATACTATGCACTTTGATGTATAATTAGCGATCTTCTTATTCATGTTATCCCACCTATAATGATCTTGGAGATCTCGATACATCTTTGTGTTTCTTGGGTGAATAGAGAAATTCGAACTATGTGCATCACCCAAAAGTTCTTTCTTTAACTCCATATTTTATGGAACACATAGTCTTGACCCAAATCTCATATATCATTCTTCATTAACATTGAAATATGAGGATTTCTATTTTTTGATAGTTTCTACTTTCTTCTGAATTCCCACATCATCCTTTTAAGCATCATTTAACCTTTCCAAAAGAGATGGTCGAGCAATAATTTGTGAATGGATTGATTATGTTCCCTTATTTATGATTCTCATGTCCATATTCATCAAATATAAGAATATTGGATCCTTTTTAAATATACATCAATGATAGAATCATTGGGTCCTTTCTACTTAGAAAACCATCCACATTGTATCCTTTCCCAAGATGGAAATGGATTGAGTAGTTATAATCCTTGATGATCTCTAACCATCTTCGTTGGAACATATTCAGCTCTTTCTACGTGAATATATAATTGTGGCTTTGTGATCCATATATATTTCACACTTCTCCCCAAAGAGGTAATTTCACCAAAATTTCATAGTGAAGATTACTACAGCTAACTCCAGATCATGTGTTGGATAGTTCTACTCATGAAAATTCAATTACCTTGAAGCATAGGCAATGACTTTGTCATTTTTCATCAACACACAACCCAGGAACTTCTTCAAAGAATCACTGAATACCAAGAAAATTTCTCCACTTATGGGTAGTGTGAGCACGTGCGCCGTGATAAGACTCTTTTTCTACTCCTCGAAGATATTTTTTTCATTAATCATTCCAATCAAACTTGAATCCCTTACAAGTTATCTTGGTAAAAGGGTATGGAAATCATGATAAATTTTCACAAATCGGTGATAATATCCAGCTAAACAAAGGAATCTATGGATATCTGTCATAGATGTTGGCCTCAGCCATCGCTCAATTGCATTTGTATTGGAGGGATCCCCAAATATCCCATTTCTTGTGATTATATGACCATAAATGATACTTCCTTAAACCAGAACTCACACTTTCTATACTTTGCATAGAGATTATATTTTCACAAGGCCTTTAGTATAATGCTTAGATTCTCCTCATGCTCCTCCTTATTCTTGGAGTATATTAGAATATCATATATAAATACTACCATAAATTTCATCAAGGTAATCTATAAATACTATATTCACCAAGTCCATGAAAATTTATAGATAATTAGTAAGTATAAAAGGCATTACTATGTATTCATAGTGCCCATACCTTGTATGAAAAGGAGTCTTGGGGATATCCTCCTTCTTCACCCTTACATGGTAATATCCCGACCGCAGATCCACCTTGAAGAGGTATTGTGATCCATGTAACTGACTGAACAAGTCATCAATTCATGTAAGAGAATACTTTTCTTTATCTTGATTTTTTTGAGCTCACGTTAATCAATGAAAAGGTGCATTGACCCATACTTCTTCTTGATGAAGAGGACTGGTGCGCCCCATGGTGAAGCACTTGGGCATATAAACTCTTTATCTAGATTCTCTTGTATTTTTTTCTTTAGATCTATAATCACCACAACATCCATTCTATATAGAGTATTTGATATTGGAAATGACCTAGGTATGAGATCAATTGAGAATTCAACATATCTTCTAGGAGGAAGACCATGCAATTCATCGGGAAACACATTAGTGAATTCCCTCACAATAGGCATGTCTTCAAGGATGGTTCCTTCTTTATACTTAATCATCTAAAAAAGATACACATGATCATAGGGAAGTAATATCCATACTTGAGATGATGGTGTGAAATAAGATTCATCCTCCTCCTTTCACTTATATAGAATCAGTGGTTGATTCACCATATGGAGATTGATTTTCCTCTCACGGAAATTTATGTTTGCTCTATATAGGGAAAGCCAATGGATTCCAATAATTTAATCAAATTCCAATAGAGGGAGTATTATGAGGTTATCTAGGAAGTTAAATACAAAAATTTTGATAGGGGAGGAGTTATATTCAGGTGATTTAATAATTTCCCCATTTTCCATTCTCATCGACATCTCTACTTCCATAATTTTTGGGAGTGTTTAGATTTTTCTAATAAACATTCATGATATAAAAGAATGCGTAGAACTAAAGAAGATAACCCTACCTTTCACTTTTTGATTTTGGTCCTACTCTATCCAATATAGACATAGGGATGAGTATCTTAAATAGTTAAACACATAAAGGGGAATCCAATGACATTTAAGGGATAACTTATAAATTACATTTATATACTTAACTTGTGAATTTCAAGGCTTCGATCTAAGTTATCCAAGATCCATTTCCAATCATATATTACTATGGAATTTTTTTTATTACTCCCTTAATAATGGTTCATAAGTAGATTATGAATTTACCAAAGCATATCCATCATGAGTGTTGAACCAAGATTGCAACAAGGACCATTTTCTTTCACCAGTTTCAATTCGAGTCTAGCTCAAAGCGGTGTTTCAGGTTTTACCCCTAAATAAATCTCTGCTAGAGCCACACTACTTGTTCATATCTAGACAGGGGTTTATTTTCTAAATAAACCAATTAATCTACACTCACCAAAATTTATGGATTATTTTCTTATACATAGTCTTATCCATAAGGCTTTTACTAGAGTTTTATAACCCTAATCCCAAAAATAACAAGACTTATCATTTGATACCAACTATAACAAACCTGCTCATTATTACACACTTAAACATGATTTATTACATAAAATTTCACTTAATAAAACTACTAGGATTGAGAGGTCTAGTGTCTTGGAAAATTAGGAACATTACATAACAACTAAAAACATGAAATACAACATCTTTATTTCAAACTTCTTTGACATGACCAACTCATTCCTTCATACTTAACACTCATGGGATAACCTAAGGACATACATAAGAAAGGGGTGAGCTATAAATCCCAATAAGGGAGTAGAAAAGGAAAGAAATGAAGAATATAATACATGTTAGGAAATATTCATATCAATAGAGCATAATAGATACATGAACATAAAGGCATGATATAGCATGATAATAAAAACATGGAAATGTGGAAACAACATACATCATGATATTAGCACGAGCCAAGGCTCATTGGACATGGATTAGAATGAGTAAAAATTAATTCCACATGAATTATCATGAGTAAACCCTCATTTCACATGGTGTATCATGATACTAAACATTACCCAATTCATTGGATATCTATCAGGGCACACCCTTCATACAAATTTCATTTCATGCATAAGTGTTCCACATAGATCATATAACATGGAATCATTCAACATCATAAGTTATTACATGATAAAGGAATGTGGAATACATAAATTTAAGTACCATTAAACATGTATATTTGAATAATGTTTAATACCCTTTATATAGAAATGGGTATGGTATTCACTATAGGATGATTTTGTTTTGGAAAATCGCAGTGCAATTTCGACAGCATAACAACATCATATGGAAATTAATAAGTTGGGTTGATGAGAGAGAAAGGGGTATCTAATAATTTATACATGAAATAGATATCAAGGGGATAATGGAACATAATATCCCAGCATATGAAATGGAATTTTCATGCATAATATGGAAGAAATGTTTGAATGGAAATAAGAAGAGAGAAATCACTTACAGAATTTCAGCATGGTAATAGGTGTACACAGAAAGCATTAATGGGAGATAAAGTGGCATATCATCATTAAAAAATAAATAGGTAAGTATGGGGGAGATTAAAAATAATACCCCATCATTTTTATTTTAAAATAAAAGGGTATAAAAACATAAATAAACTTGGATATAAATGGGAAAGGAAGGAATCCCTTACGTAAATTCAGTATAGTTACACGTGTGCTTAAAGGATCATAGGGGGGCTTGATGAGAGTGAAAGGAAGATATAATCATTTATAAATAAAATGGAAAGTGTGGGGGTCTTGTAACATCATAACCCAACATATAAATATAGAACTTAAATAGAATAATGTAAAAGAGTAGCTTGAATGGAAATGAGAAGAGTGAAATCCCTTACGGAATTTCGGCATAGTAACAAGTGTACATAAGGGTTCATAAGAGAGATAAATGAGAGTTAATGGGGATATAATCACTTATACATAAAATGGTAAGTAAGGAGGATATTTAATAACATATCCCAATATAGGAATAAAATAAATTTAAAAATATAACATGAAAAAATGATTGATAAAAGAAGATGGTGGAAGATCCATTACTTGAGTGAGTTACTTCAAAAGATTGAAGAGGGGATTCCTTAGAGCTTGGGGTGACTTGGGAGGATTATAGAGAGGTGAGGGAATATTAGGTACTTGATCGAAGAATTTTTAGTGAAAATAAGTGGGATTTTGGGTGGGTTTATATAGGAAATGATAGGAGGATTCTTTAATATTTCACAAACTTAGGTTTTGGAATCTATATAATTAAATATTCAAAACCACAAAGATTAACCTGGTTTTTGACAATGGTTTTTTCCAAATATGATTCTAAACAAATATTTTATATGTCCAATGGATGAACATATAAAAATATTATCCTTGCTTATGTGGATGTGAGTCCCACCCTCAAAGAAATGAATTTAAAATCACAAAATATATTATACACTTTGGAGGATTCAAAAAGGCATTATAAAATAATTCAAATAAATCTAAAATAAAGTTATTTTAATTGAAAAATATATATTGGTATAATAATACCCATTATAGTTTTTATTACATCATTTAGGGCCATTATGATGTCATAAAACCCATATTTTGTTTATACGGTATTTAATTTTTTCCCAAAAAATCAATTGTCTCAGAAAATTATGAAAAATTCACCATTGGATAATTTTGAAATCCTAATTCAAAAAATAATATTCATTTTATCTAAATAATTTCCAAAATATGTGAAATTTTACTTTTAAAATGAAAACCAACATTTATTGAAAATTCATGGGTTTTGGAAAAAACAGTTTCCAAACCTTAATAAAAATTACATTTGAATTCCTAAAAATTATATACTAATTTATTATTTATAAAATTAATTTGATAATAATATTTTATTAAAATATTAATTATTTAAAAAATTCATTAATTCCTTAAAATATATACTTTCTGTTTTATCGTATAAAAATATAACTCGTATCAAACTGTTTACCTAATCATTTACAGATAAGGAACTGATATAATTATCATTTATAAGAATTGTTTTTATAACATTATTAATAAAAACATTATTTTATTATTATAATGTACATATTTCAAAAAAGTGCGCTTTTTACCCGAAAAATAAATTTATCAAATTCATCATTTTTTAAGAAAGACTATTATCATAAAGGAATTTATGGAATAAGAAAGGGATTTTACAATAAGTTACTAAAATCTTATTAAATAACCCCTTATAAAACCCGCATAAGACCTAAGTGTAAGGTGTGATATGGTGACAGACTCTTGGGGTGGCTCGGATAACATCGCCAGGGTGGTATTCTCTATTAACTTGAACATCTCACGTAAGTGATTCCGTTCAAGCATAACATGTTGAATCTCAAATTCATCTTGGTCAAGATTGAAGCCCAGTGATGCTACCTCCTTTTTGAGCTCCGAAAGATGAGCTACATATGACCCAAGTCTATTGGATGAGGCCATCCTCTCCTTTTTCTTTGTCAAAAGGATTTTTTAAAACTTATACTTATATCAGTTGTGTGATCACTGTTAAACAACTATATTATCAATGGTAATGATACTTAATGGTCATTTCAACCCAACAAATAAAAAAATAGTGCATATGATTTCTATATCCGTAACCCATTAAAATAGAGGTAATTTTATTCATAAACATTCAGTTCATTATAGTGGAACACAATGCAAGGATAGAAAACTACAATAATCATGCAACCTAGAGACTTGACCCCACGACCTACCCCTCAACCCCAACCCAAACCACCCCACCACCAATGGTGGGGATTATGAAAGTTTCTTATAAACTATAACATTATTGAGTTTAATAAAGGTTAACCTAATATACTTAATATGTTGAGGATAACTAAACATGACATAAGAGGTTTAGGATCAAGTGCCATTTTAATAATGTAAGATAGTAAAATTTTAAAGTAGAAAAAGAAAACGTATGTTGGAAAGTCTAACAATATGTATTTTAATAGTTAGTCAAAGTAATTGAAACCTAAGGGAGGGTTTGAGAAGGAGGGGTTGTGCTTTCCTTGGGTCAAGCCTGGTCACTAGAGTAGGAATTTCACATAATACCTGAAGGGGTAAAATAAACTTCACAAAGAGACTACATCAGATATTTATCTTATATAAATTAGTTATTAAATTTTTAAAGGTATATTATACCAAGAATACATTAATAAATTATTGTGAATATGTATAAGAGTTTAAAATTGATGAGTAATTTATGGTTAAATCTTGAAGTATGCATTCAAATTGTAGATCAAGAGTTATATCAAGGAGTTAGATGTAGTGGATTACCTCAAAGCTAGGATGAATTTGGAATAAAGGGTGTTTATTTTTATCTTATTTCTCTTATATTATCTGATAATATATTTATAAACAAAGAGTTTTTATGTGTAAAATAAGATTATGGTTTTATACACATGGTTATAACATGTTTGGAAGAAGATATTGATAAAATGGGTTTTAACTAGGATAAAAGTGTTTCCACTAAGATATTTGTTAAAATATGAGATAAATTTTTTTCACCACCTTCCAATAACATATTTTAATGAATAAAATATTCTTCTATAGTATTTTTCCAAAAACATAGAATATCATATAAGATATATATTTCAATGGTTTATTTGTTAAATATTCTCACTAAATGAAATAAACATTATTTCCAAACAAAAAGTTGCCTACATGACTTGACATGATATTTTAGAGAAAATATAATTTCTAAGAGGCAGGTGAGTGTATTTTTGGACTCAGATAAATTCAAAATATAAAAAATAAAATATTTAACTAGTCAAATTTAAATTGAAATTCTTTTCAAATCTTCAAAGAGTTTATGATGTGTCAGTAAATATATTTTATAGGCCATTAATATCAAAAATATTTTTATTTATTTACACAACACTACTATCATAATAGTTAGAGGGTCGAATTAGGGGATTTATTTGAGGGATTTTTAATATTTTTGTTTTATTTTTATCTAAATAAAACTAATAGTAAAACAAATAAAAATGAATCTAATGAACAGGGGAAAGAGGTAAAGGGATCATGATCGATTTAGTTTTAAATATGGTTCTTGATTCATAAATATGGTTATTCATAATCGCTAAATTGGGACAACCATCACTATCATAATCATCGAAAAAATTAACCGACAAGTTCAAACCTCAATTTTCTATATTTCATCCTATTGAATCAAACTAAAGAATAATGGTTTCTTCGATGATAAAACAGATGAGTATTGTTATGCCAAAATATTTGATATGACCAAATCCATCAATCAAAGGTTTCATCCATTAAGAATCATAAAAAATAAATGGATTAGAGCATAAATTAACGAGCATAAATTGTGTTGGGATACCCACAATGTTCTTGTAGGTATCCCCTAGTAATATTTTTTAGTAAAACCAAGATAAATAAATATCTCAAGATGAAGTGAAAATAAATTAATTTTTCCATTTCAGCTATATAATTCAACAATTTAATAGAGGTTTCAACACAATTCAAAAAATCCAAAAAAAATTAAATATAACGAAGATAAAAATTGATATCCTCTTCACCGGTCAAGAGCCCCTTGAAACTATCAACCTAATATATTATTTATCTCAAAGTAGCCTTCAAAAAAAAATTTAGAAACAAACAAATAAGAAAAAATAATTAAAAAATAATTATAATTAAAAGAAAAATAAAAGATATCATCATGAACTACCATGGACACAGTCCCTTAAGAGGGATTTTATTCACATAAAATAAAGTAGAAATAGAGGAAAAAGTGTTCTTACTAAGAGTGCGTTGGGGTGCATCCTCAATTGGTGCACCACACACCTCTTAAAATAAATACATAAAAGGTCAAAGGTGTGTTTTTTGAGGGGTTATGATTTGCCAACGTGGATAATTTTCTTTTAAAAGGAGGAAACAACTAGGTTTTGAGGCACAAATTCAATACAATGAGTAAGTTTCATTTTTGTGACTGGATTTGATGGACAATCAGTTTTCTTATAATCTTGGTTATTTTTCAGTACTCAATCATTTATTCTATGATCTTTATATATATACGGTCAGATTTATTGTTTTCTCTTCTTTCATAGATGATGTTCTTTTGTCAGATCCGCTTTCTTCCTCTCTTGTCTGCTGGTATATTCTTATGTTGTATCAAAGAGTTATACTTTTGATATCCCTTTTATTACTATGAGTATCTATCGTTTACTCGTTGATTATAGTGGATATGCTATATGGACTAGGTCCCATGGTTTTTCCCTTATTGGGGTTTCCATGTTAAAATTTCAGGTGTCAACATTTATTTTCTGCACTCATATTATTTTCTCACTGTGCATACATTTTAGTTTTTAGGAATGTTTGAAGGAAAACAAATTTATTTCTGCTCCACGTTTTCTTTGTTGTTGTTTGTGTGTTCATCACTTTCCATCTTTCCCAACATCTGATATCAAAGTATTTGGTTTTTATTTCATATATGTTATGGAATCCAATTACAGTTAGATGATTTTTTCGAATGGTACCAACTACCATATGTGATGATTAAAAATGAAGGATCTTATTTTTGTTAAGAGAATGCATCTTCTAGTGTTCAATACTCAGAATCTAGAAATAATGTTAGATGAAGAATGGTCCTTTGATCATGAGAGGGTTTGTGATTTTATTTTCCAGTAGGTTGAAGACAATGCATTGAAGATTATTATCAACATATCTCATTTCAGATCTTTGTGGGAGAATCTTGAGACTACCTATGCTTCCAAGACATGAAATAATAAATTATTTCTTCTCAAACATATGATAAAATTAATGAAAAAAAGAAGATATGTATATTTATGACTATTTGAGTGAATATAAGGGATGTTTTGATCACTTATCTGGTATGGGTTTTAATTTTGAATATGTGGTTTTAATGATTTTTTTGCTTAACACTTTACTCGATTTTTGGGAGAATTTGTGTGTTACTCTAACCGATTCTGTTCCTAATGGTGTTGTGAAATTTAGTTTCATTAAGTCTAGAATTTTTAATGAAGAGGTCAGGATACGTACTCAGAATAAATCTTCTTTAGAGATTTTTGTCACATAAAACAAGGGGAGAATCCATGAAAATAATCAGGGATATAACAGTCGAGGAAAGAGAAAAGGCAGAAGAAAATCCAGGTCGAAGCAGAGAGAGTTTGAATGACATCGTTGTGGTAAGATATTACAATTTAATTTTTTTCTATCATCTAAAAAGTGAAATCATAATAAAGGAAAATAAGAAGAATAAAAATGGTGATGGTTATGATCATGTCGTTGCCGCTATAGGGGGTGATCTTGTTATTGTTTATGACTTCGTTAATATTTCTTCTAATGATTCTTTCTGGGTTGTTGATAGTGGTTCCCATTTTCACATAACATCAAGGAAAAAATCTTTACATCTTATAACCCAGGTAATTTTTGGATTTTGAAGATGGGTAATGATGGTCATGATAATGTTGTTGATATCATGACTGCTTTTTTGGAGACCAACATAGGAAATAAGCTAATTCTGAAGAATGTTAAACATGTTCTTGAGGTTTTTATGTATCTTATTTCTACCAACATTCTATATGACAAATATTTTATCAATACTTTTAGTGATGAATAAGGGAATATTTCCAAGGGTTCTTTGATTGTGGTTCTAGGGAAGAAGCAGTCAGGTTTATACTGGACTATAGCTTCTTTTTCTTGTGATACTACTTGCATTGTTGAGTGTAGTGTTTTTTCCATGTTAACGAATAATAGGCTTAGCCACATTAGGGAGAAAGGTATTAGTGTTTTGGTAAATATAAATTTGGTTATAAAATTGAAGAGTGTCAAATTGGATATGTAAGATCATCGTATGGCTACAAAATAGAGTAGAGTGAGTTTTAGTTATCATCCTTTGCACAGGAAGTCCTAGGTACTTGAATTAGTACATTTTTATGTTTGTGGTTATTTTAAATATAAGACCTTTAGTAAAGGTCTTTATTTTATGAAATTTATTTATGACTACTCATGTAAGATTCAGTTTTATGTTTTGAATTCCCAAAGATAGGTGCTCAGTGTTTTTAAGCAATTTTAGGTTTCTACTCAGAGGAAATATGGAAAGAAATTGAAATATATTCTCACTGACAATGGGGGTGAGTATTTTGGTTCATTTGATCAGTATTTCAGACTGGAAGGTATTCAGAATCATAAGACGCATCTCAATACACCTCATATAAATAGTGTAGTTGAGTGGATGAATAATACTTTGTTGGAAAGAGTTCATTATTTTCTTTCAGAATCAATTTTTCTTAGACATTTTTGGGGTGAAGATTTATTTACTACTACTTATATTATCAATTTATCACTTGTGGTCTCATTACAGACAGACACTCCTGAAAGGTTTTGGTATTGAAAAGAGATCAGGTATGATCACTTACGTGTTTTTGGTTGTAATTATTTTGTTCATGTGCCAAAAGATGAGAGATCCAAGTTGGATGGTAAGTCACAATAGTATATTTTTATTGGATATGGACATGATAATTTTGGGTATAGGTTCTATGATCCTACATTGAAGAAACCTTTCAGAAACCGTGATGTAATGTTTAAGGAGGATAAAACTATTGCAGATATTTATTAGGAAGAAAAATATACTTCTCTAACTTTGGATGTTTTTTTCAGCCTTGAGACAAGTTTTGATTCACATTTACCTCATAATGTTGATTCTAATAATCGTGTTGATGTGAAAAATGATATTCATGGTGAACGATTTGGGGTTTATGTTTCTGATGCACCTTTTGTTTCAGATGATCTAGTTTCAGCAGTTATTAATGAACTCGTACTTCCACTTTGTAGATCATCTCAACATCATACCATAACTACTTGGTATTCACCTTATGAGTATATACTCATTGATGAAGGTCTAGAAACAGAATCTTTTAATGAGGTGATGAAAATTGATTAGAATGATAGATAGATTGTTGCAATGGATGATGAGATGAGATCATTGCATGAAAATTATACTTTTGAGCTGGTGAAGTTACGTACATGTAAGAGAGATTTATAAAATCGGTGGATTTATCAGATTAAAAATGAAGAATCTAGTTATGTTCCAAGATTAAAGGAAATTCTAGTTGTTGAAGGATGTCATCAGAAGAAATGTATTGATTCTGATGAGATTTTTCCACCTATTGTTAAAATGTAATCCCTTAAGGTTGTTCCTAATATGGATTCTAGTTAGGATTTATAGATTGAGTAGATGTATGTGAAGAAAAATTTCCACCACTGAGATTTCGATGAAGATATTTATATGGAGAAATCAGAGGGTTTCGTTGAAATAGGTAAAGAGAATCATTTCTGCAGGTTAAATAATAGTTCTTATAGTTTGAATCAAGATCTGAGGTAGTGGTATATAAAGTTTGATCCTATCCTTTTTAATTAGGGTTTTAGGAATATATCTTCTGATCACTATGTTTTGTACAGAGATTTACTAATAATGATGTTATTATAATTTTTCTTTGTGTTTATGATATTCTCATTGTTGTCCAACATGCTTCTAGAATTGAGAAATTTAAGAAGGATTCTTTTCAGTCTTTTGTAATGAAATAATTGGGGCCAGCATAATAGATTCTTGGGATGTTGATGTACCATGATAGAAAGGCCAAGAAATTATGGTTATCTTATGAGAGATATATTGAGAAAGTTCTTCAAATATTTTCTATGGATAGAGTGAAAGTGATTAGTACTCTACTTTCTTTACAATTTAAGCTCAGTACCTATCAATCACCTACTAATGATGAAGAGAGAGGGAGAGGAGATGAGAAACATACCTTATTCATCCATCGTTTATTGTTTGATGTATGTGATGGTATGTACTTGACTTGATATAACTCATGTAGTTGGTGTGGTCAGTCATTTTCCATCAAAACCATGTATAGAGAATTGAAGAGTAGCAAATTATATTTTTTGTTATCTTTATGGTAATATTGATATGATATTGTGTTTTGGCACTGGGGAACCTATGATTTTTGACTTTATAGATTCAGATATGGAAGGATATATGGATTCAAGGAAGTCTAATTCAGGAAATTTGATCACTTTTTCAGGGGGAGATGTATCTTAGCAGTCTAAATTGAAAAGATTTGTTTCTTTATCTATCATAGAGTTAGATTTTATTACAGGTACAAAGGCATGCAATGAATTTTTTTTGATGAAAACATTTATTCAAGAGCTCAATTTTAATTAGGATATATTTGTTTTATTTTTTATAGCCAGAGTGAAATTTTTTGGGGAAAGAATTTCAATTTCCATAGAAGGTCAAAATGTATTGATGTTCACTATCATTAGATTTGCGACATCCTTAATTTAAGTCATTTAGAGCTCAAGAAGATCTACATCGATAACAATGGGTCATACATGTTGACCAAGAGTTTACCTATAGGTAAATTTGATACTTATCGACTAATTGTAAGGTTGGAGGTGATCCCCACTTAACTCAAAAGAGGATATTTTTGGGGCACCTCCACAATTGGACACGCACCTCTTAAAATTAATAAATAAAAAAGAAAAATATTTTTTTGAGGGGTTAAATTTTTTCTACATGGACGGTTTTCTTTTAAAATGAGGAAACAACTAGGTTTTGGGGCACAAAATAAATACAAGGAGAAAGTTTCATTTTTTTATCAACTTTGATCGGCAATTAGTTTTCTTCTAATCTTGGTGATTTTCAACACCCATCTATTCAGTAGATGATCTTCATATACATACGGTCAGATTTATTATATGTTATTCTTTCACAGATGAAATTCATTTTTTATATCTTCTTTCTATCTCTCTTTTCCACTGGTATTTTCTTCTGTTGTATCATAATGTTATACTTTTGGAATCCCTTTCATTCCGGGGAGTCACTACCATGTACTCATTGATTATTGTGAATGTGCTTTTTAGAATAGTTCATGTGGTTTTTTTACCTCACTGGGGTTTCCAGGTTAAAATTTCGGGTATCAAAATTTATTTTATTCACACATATCATTTTCTCATTGCACATCCACTTTAGTTTTAGAGGCTTGTTTGAAGAGAAAGAAAATTTATTTCCACATCATGTTTGTGTTGTTGTTTTTGTTTATACATTATTCACTTTCCATCATTCCCAACAGAGGGGAGGGGAATGATTAGATTTTAAAAAGCATTCACAGCTAAATTTAAAGAGAATATAGGATGAAAATAGATACCTCTAGGGGAACCCCCTTGTATCTCTGGTAGTTGTAACCGATTCTAACAAATTCCTTTCATATCTCTCCCCTTGTAGTGAGCTTCCAGGTGTCTTTCTAGGTGTCAAGGCCATTGAGATGAAAACATGGGTATAGATTAGGCTATAATGTGGCTTAATTGAGGTGGGATAAAGTGGTATTTAAATGTTTTGGGTAGTTTATGAGGGATGGAAATATCTTTAGGGGTTATATTTTAATTGAGGTGAAATGTTGGTGAGGAGTTGGTATTGGTTTTAAAGAGGCAAGGGAATTGGGTGGCTTGTAGGTTAGGTAAACTGAAATTACTTTGGTTAAAGTAGTTTTAATGGGATTTTTTTGAGAGGGATTTTTAGAGGTAATAATTTATGCTCAGTAGGTTGAAATTTGGTCTTAATTGGGCTTGGAATAAGCATTTTACATGGGGAAAAGGATGGTGGTAATTGGGGTAGGAGAGAGATGGAGGCCTGTAATCTGCTTTAGTTGGTAAGGGGAGTGAGAATTTAAGTGAAGGCATAGATGACTTGAATTGGAAGTGGGGAATGGAATGGGAATTTGAGTATGGTGGTGGTCTTGGAGGATGATGGTGTGGGCTCAGTTTTTGGTGGGTTATAGGGAGTTTAGGTGAGGGAAGGGGTAGTGGAAATGGTAAGAGATGTCGGCCTTTAACTAGAATAGAAGTTAGAAGGAGGTGGGATGGTTTGATTTTAGTGGGATGGCCATGGGATTTTTTATAGGTGAATGGAAGTTGAGGATGGGGTGATTGATGGTTAGGACATCCCTAAGGAAGTGTCCAACATATTCATAATTTTCACCGAATATGTTGCACGAATCCTATGATAACAGAAGTAATAAGCCTCTCTAACATGAATCTGCATTTGCAACAGCATCCTCAAGACTTAAAACCATTATTGATAACAAAACCCCATTAATATATATATATATTTGCTTTCAACAATTCCCTATGAATAGCTAACCTGGGTGGACAATGACAGTGAACTCCATCTCCATCTACAAAACTCAAAACCTCCTTGAAACCCCAGATTCCATCATATTTAAATGTGCATCCATGGAAATCCAAATACATGATAAATGAACCTATTTTGAGCTATAATGAGCCTCCATTATGCACCTAATTTGCAACATACAACAAAAATCACTTTGACCTGCATAGTTGTCAGCTACAACCTCCACTTGGTAGCAGCAAATTGCCATATGGAACAAAAAACTCTAGAAGTGGACCAGATCTCCACTTTCATCATTATTCATGAGAAAGTAACTCTCCCAACTATAACACAAGATGAAATAGACAATTAATCCCTCTATACTGATCTTGTTTAACAACTACGAACTAGAAACTAAGCTCCTCCTGTATGCGGCTCCCAGATATACTCTGGACATTGGTAGTATTGAACTTTGTCAAATAAGCGGTGGGTGATAGACTTCCTAGACTTTAGCATAAGTAAGGGAAGTAGTGATAAAAACCTCATGTTAGGCAATAGAATCTTAACTCCACAGAGGAAATCCATTGAGAAAAATTGTAAGGGCTGGATAGCTTTCACCCTTTCTGTTTAGATCGTGTGAAATTTATTTTTACTTTTTTTGTTGTTTAAAATTCGTTTTTAATATTCTTTATTTTGTTAGTCTGTTTTGTTGAAATAGTGGGTTCCCTAGACCCAACTATGAAATACTTTTTATTACTAAATAATTCATACAATTAGATATATATGATGTATTTCTTACCAATATAGGGTAGATACTTCTACATCCACTATTTAATGGTAATGTACTTAGATTAATTATTGTATCAAAACGTTATAATAGATCTCAAGCTATAAATGAGAACCTCAAGATATTATGACATTAATCTTAAACATAGGTGCTATGGTCTAGATATATCTTATTTATTGGACACAATAGATGTTTGACTATCAGGTGATGGGGGATCATAAGCATTAAGACTTCTTCTCATAAAGTTCACACTTGGTGATCTCTAGTAGAGAGATCATGAGGACAAACCCTCAAATTGTAAAACCACATGTTTTGGGTGTCACTGGTTGTTACTATCTATGAACATGTGTATTGGAATTATAACTTGAGGTCATTACCAATGTGCGTCATTTGATTGTGTACTTTGATGCAAGGAAAAATGTCACGACCCGCCCTCGGGGTCCGTGCCGTGACTACCCCAAGCCCGCCTTCCATAGGCCAGGGGCTGGCGACTAGCACTAAGGCGTGTATCCCAGTAAAAAGGGAAGGCATTGCCTTTGTAAAGTAAACAAACACCACAGAGTAAGCAAGAGGAAAGTAAACACTAAGTAAAAACAGAGTACAACTGAAAGTGCGGAAAAGTAAATGGGCCAGTATACAAACCCAAACTGAAAGTAAAGTACAACTCGAAAGGGAAAACAACAACTGAAAAGTAAAAGCCGCTACTCCAAGATTTCCATTAGAAATCCCACCTGAAGGGTGGGTACAGATAGCTCCACTGCTCCACGGGTCCCGTCGTCCGCTCCGAACACGTCCCGCCTAGTGGTCCACCTCCAGGTACCGTCCTGCTCTACAAGCCTCAGCCAAGATCAACGATTTCCGTCAACTTCAACCAACACAACGTAGTGCGGGCATAGCCCGTGCAGGGGTGAGTATAAGCTACTCAGTAGGGACCCCAAGACCCTTGAAGGTCTCTCAAAATCCACAAAGGATAAACCACAAAGAAAGGTACAATCACGAAGTAACTACCGACACTGCTTAGGTATATGCCCATACATATACCTAAGTCATCAATTTCAAATACGCTCCAACCTCCGAGCCCAAGTACAACTCAGTCCACACAGGAAAGTAAACGTATTCCACACAGGAAAGCAAAACGTAATCCACACAGGATAGCACAACACAATCCACACAGGAAAGCAACAGGATTCATCTCACACAGGTAAACTTCTTCGAAAGATGATAAAGATGATCTCTGATCCATCTAAGTCGTCGGACCCACGAAGGATCGATAGGTAACTAACCCCCGCAAAAGACCCACACAGGATCGGGCCCACATAGGACCTGTAGGCGCTGGTTCACATAGGACCGCTGAGCGTAAAGACCCACACAGGATCGGACCCACACAGGATCGGGCCCACACAGGACCTATAGCACTGATCCACGTAGGATCGCTGAGTGCTGTAGTCGTCGTCGAATCCACACAGGATCTCTGTACTGTCGTCGTCGCATTCACAGTAGCAGTAGCAGTAGCAGTAGCAGTAACAGTCGCAGTAACAGTCGCAGTAACAGTCGCAGCCAGCACTAGGGTTCCCGCACACAGCAAGCTCGTACAGGAGGGTCCGCTCCACGAGCCGAGAGGCTGATACATCAACTATCACAAAGTCCAGAGTTGATGTATCCAAAAGTTCCGTATTGTCAACAGGAACTCAACGCAACAGACGGCGCGTCGATCGGACGCCCGGCCTGAGAGTTATTGGCTTTTTCGTCCCAGGGGCCCGGTTGGTTTTTAAGGCAAAATCAACCCGACCGTACTCCACCTGCGTCCAAACCTCGGGCGGAGTATTCCAAAAGATCCGTCTCACTAAGAGGAACACAACAAAGCTGACTGCACGTCAATCGGACGTCCGTAACTCAAGATATGAGCGTTTCCGCTCCGAAGGCCCGGTTGGTTTCGTGAACGAGCCAACCCGGCCGAACTCAAAATATTCCGAAACTTTGAGTGCGATATACCGAATCGACCGTCTCGATCCAAGGATCGCGTAGCCGCTGACGGTTCGTCAATAAGAGGTCCATGGCTCAAGTTATGGCCAAAAGATCGAAGACGACACGAAAATGGGGGGTCCGGGTCCGGGCCGACCCGGCCCGACCCCCCCTGGGTCGGCCCGAACCGGGTCGACCCGACCCGGGTCCGACCCGGCCCGACCGGCGGCGGTCCGGCGCGGCGGCCTGGCGCCGCACGGGTGCAGCACGCGGGGGGGGGGGGGGGGGGGCAAGGCCCCCCGCTTCTTCAATTTGGCGGCGCGGCTTTTAGCCGCGCCTTTTGGAGAACTGGCCCCCCTTCGTGGGGGCCTGCTTGAGGAAAACCGGGGGGCCACCTTCCCCCCTTAATGAAACCCCCCCTCATAAATGGGGGGCTTTAGTGTTGGCCAGGGGAATTAATTTCCCCCGGTCTTTGACCTTCGGGCCGGCCATCTGGCCGGCCGGTTTTTCTTCAACGGGACCGGCAAACTGGTCCCCTTTCCGGCTTCCGACGCCGGCGGCCCGGCGAGCCGCCGGTCTTCTCGTCTCGCCGCGGCCCGGAACCGGCCGCGGTGTTCGTCTTCTGGCGCGGTGCGACGACACCGCGCCCCTCCGCCGCGACCCCGCTCCGGCCGCGGCGCCTTCGGTTTTCTTCGACGCGGCGCAACGGCGTCGCGTTCATGATGATCCAACCACGGCGCGGCGCGACGGCGCTGCGCAAATAAGCCGGGTGATTCCCGCGTGGTGCGACGACACCACGCCTTCTCGTTCATCACAAGATTATAATAATCATCACGAACAAAAGAGGGGGAATTCGGCCGTGTTTGTGCGGTCCGACTTCCCTCACATTAGATGATAACTCTTAAATATTTAAATACAAGATTATCATTCTAGAACCAAGAACGAGAATAAATAATAACCAAAAACAACCCCTACCTCGGGTTCAAGTTCGAAGATTGTCAACGACCCGCAGAAGACAACGTCGCTGAGGTCGGGCGTCGCGGTAAACGTTCGTCAAATCTGATGACGAAGAGGTACGTCGATGGAGAATCTTCGCAAGTCGACGAAGGAAGTCCGAGGAGGAAGCAGCGTTCCCTTTCGTTGACACGGAAGACGTCGTCGATCTTCGGAAACAACGGGCTACGAAGATGAGAGGAGCGGCGTTCTTCGTCGGAGCTCGAAGGTTCTTCGCCTTCTTCGTCAAGGTTAAAGAAGAAGAAGGAGCTCCCAAAATCCTCTCAAGAAGGCTAGAGAGTTCTAACCCAAAAAAATAAGATAGAGTCTTATTTTATTCACAAACTAACAAATTTAATTTCAAAGGTTTGAAATTAAAATAAAAATAACTCCAAATTAAATAACAAGTTGTCATGTCATTTAAAGATGGGTTAAAGGAGTTTTGAGAGGAGATGGAAGGTTGGGTTTCGTGTGGGCCCCACCACACTTAATCCTCCCAAGGGAGGTTATGTGGATGTGGGTCCCACCTTTAACTTCCTTTGAGAGGAGTTAACCAACAAGTAAGAAAAAATAAAATGTGTTCCACATTTTTATTCAACTTTTTATAATTCTCCCAAAAACTAACTTTCGACCCGCAATAAACGCAACTTCGGAAAAGGTCTCCTTAAGCAAATATCGGCGCTGCGAGTTCATCAGTGTCCTCGGATTTCAATTCCGAGCACCAGATCAAAAGTTAGAAATTCCCGCTCGCTCGTTCACTGAACTTACCCGAGTCAAACTTCGGAAATTGATTCCGGGCACTCCGGGCCTCGGAATCAGGTGTCGTCAGAAACAGCGCTCTTGTAAAATTCTAAATAAAATTAAGAAAAAATTTACCTTGAATTTTACGGGTCTTTACATTACTCCCACCTCAGGGATTTACGTCCCCGTAAAGATACATCAAAAACTAGGGAAACAAATGAGGGTACTGAGCACGCATCTGAGCCTCCCGCTCCTATGTGCTCTCCTGGAGGTTCCCGTGCTGCCATCTGATGCGCACAAGAGGAATCGATCGCCCACGTAGGACCGGCTCCTGTCAATCCTCTATCTCCACCGGGACCTCCATAAAAGTCTCCCCATCGTCAACGTCAAGCTCCCCATGGTCAATGATGTGCGTCGGGTCGTACACATATCTCCTCAGCTGAGACACGTGGAAGACGTCGTGCACCCGGTGCAACTGAGGTGGTAGAGCCAGGCGATAAGCCACCTCACCAATCCTGCTGAGGACCTGGAAGGGTCCGATGAAGCGTGGAGATAACTTGCCGTCTTGGCCAAATCTCCGAATACCACGTCGAGGTGAGACCCGGAAGAAGACGTGGTCACCATCCTCGAACTCTAGTGGCCTCCGCCTCCTATCAGCGTATGACTTCTGCCAGCTCTGAGCTGTCCTCATCCGCTCATGGATGACCTGGACCTTCTCTGTCGTGGCCTGGACCATCTCCGGTCCCACCAGTGCTAACTCCCCAGGGTCTGTCCAGCACAAAGGAGATCTACAAGGTCGGCCATACAACGCCTCATACGGTGCCATCCCGATGGTGGATTGGTAGCTGTTGTTGTACACAAACTCCACAAAGGGTAGGTGGTCCTCCCAGCTACGACCAAAGTCGAGGACACATGCGTGGAGCATGTCCTCGAGAGTCTGAATGGTCCTCTCCGTCTGACCATCCGTCTGAGGGTGAAAGGCTGTGCTCAGACGTAGCTGCCTCTCGAATGCCTCCTGCAACCCCTTCCAAAGCCGGGAAGTAAAGCGAGCATCTCGATCGGAGACGATAGATAATGGCACGCCGTGGAGCCGCACAATCTCCTGAACGTAGAGACGTCCCAAGCTCTCCACTGAGCCCTGCTCTCTGATGGGTAGGAAGTGTGCCGACTTGGTGAGTCGGTCAACAATCACCCAGATGGATTCGTGACCTCTGGAAGTGCGTGGAAGTCCAGTCACGAAGTCCATAGATATGCCATCCCACTTCCACTCCGGGACCTCCAAGGGCTGTACCAAGCCTGCTGGTACCTGATGCTCTGCCGTCACCTGCTGGAAGGTGAGGCATCGAGAAACGAACTCTGCTACTGCCTTCTTCATGCCCGGCCACCAGTGCTGTCGTCTGAGATCCTGGTACATCTTCGCCACTCCCAGATGTACCGCCAAAGGAGAAGTGTGAAACTCTCTTATCACCTCCTCTCGCAAAGCGACTGGTACCACGGTACGTCCTCTGAAAAGGATGTCGTGCTCTGCTCCAAGGGAGAAACCATCAGGTGCCTGTCCCGAGGATATCTATGTACACCGTGTCTCACAGTCAGCGTCCTCACTCTGTGCCCCTCTGACCCGCTGTAGTGGTGGAGGGGTGACTGTGAGAGACTGAAAGAAGGCTGCTCCATATCTATCCATGAAGTATATCTGTAAAGAGGCTAGATGCTCCGTTGCCTCCTCAAGTAGCTGAATGCCCGTCCTCCTGCTGAGGGAATCGGCTACTACGTTCCCCTTCCCAGGAGTATAGAATATCTCAAAGTCATAGTCCTGGAGGAACTCGAGCCATCGCCGCGGTCTCAGGTTCAGGTCCTTCTGCGAGAAGATATACCTGAGACTCTGATGATCGAAAAAGACTGTAAAGCGCTCGCCCATCAGATAGTGTCTCCATGTCTTCAGAGCGAAGACCACTGCTGCTAACTCCAGGTCATGGGTAGCGTAGTTCTGCTCATGCGGTCTCAACTGACGTGATCCATAGGCGATCATTTCCCGCTCCTGCATCAGAACACATCCGAGTCCAGTCCCTGATGCATCGCAGTAGAATACGTACCCTACTCCCTCCTCAGGAAACCTCAAGATAGGTGCGCTGGTCAATCTCTGTCTCAACTCCTGGAAGCTCTACTGACATCTGTCTGACCACACGAAGGGTTTCCCCTTCCTCCTTAACGTACGAAAAAGCTGCAAAGATTTCTCCTTTGCCGAAAAGTGAAATCCGGTCTCATCCCCTGGATGAACCACGTTCCTTGCCTAATACAGTCAATCCCGTCATGATTAGTTAATTCATGGCATGGATGACGTCGTAAGGCCTCGACGCTGCTACCAAGAGATCCAACCGTCACTCTCGCCTCCAAGGGTTGAGTCGCACTGTCGGCATCAGTGTGTGGTCACTGGGTTTCCTCCAGTAAGAATCTCGCAAGTGAGGGTCAAGTTAACAGTTTTTAACCGGCACCTCTTAGTAAAAACAAACAAAAGACATGAAAACAAAAGTCACCAAGGAAAGTATCTTTTATTACTTCAACTTAAAGTACAAGGACACAAGGCAACACAATCTACAAAGCTAGAGGCATTATGGGCAAAGGCCTCTATGCCTGGAGCTAGTCCCGCACTAGTCCACCCGCTTCCGGAGCTCCATGATCATAAGCTTCAGCTGCCTGAAGCTGTGCTCTCCCCTGAGGTCGGGGTGGACCTCCTGGTGGTGGTGGTGGTAGAGCCTCGAAGCGTCGCCCACCACCTGCTGCTCGGCCAGCTCCTCTGGATCGTCCTCCTGCTCCCTGCGGACCGCCACGGTCGAACCTCTGCCTCTGACTAGGTGGTTCCTCAACCGTCTGTTGCTCCTCGGCACGTCGGGTCGAGCAATCACGAGCCATGTGGCCTTGCCCGCCACATGCATAGCATTGTCTTCCACTCGAAAGACTGTCTCCGTGCTGTGTGCCCCGCACTGCTGAGCCAGTGTCCTGAGGTCGTCTGCCTGAAGGTCTGGTCTGTCTAGACCCCTGAGTCATCCGTCGACTGCCTGCTGCAGATGACTCTGCCACGTGCCGCCCTGCGGTGGGTCGCTGCGCTGGTGTAGACTCAGCAAGGAAGCTCTCAATCAGAAGGGCCAGCTCCAGTACTCCTGTCTGAGTCGGTATGCTGAGGGAGATCAACGATGCCCTAATCTCATGTCTCAAACCCTGCTCGAAGGTCCGGGCCCGGAAGAATGGGTCTCGTACCATGTCGGTCGAGTAGCGCGAGAGATCGGTAAATCTCGCCGAGTACTGAGCGACCGTCATGCTGCCCTGCCGCAGCTGAAGAAGCTCCTGGATACGCACCGCACGAAGGGTGGCTGGGAAGAACTCCGAGAGGAAGAGGCTCTCAAAGTCCGTCCATAGAAGAGATGCCTCATCGTGCACCTGGAGCATCAAGCTCCACCATCGTCCTGCTTCTGCGTGTAGTAGGCTCGCAGCGAGGATCACCATGAGGTCTGCTGGTGTCCTCACTAGCCTAAACACACGAACCACTGCTTCCAGCTAGTCCTCGGCTGCCTGGGGATCCATCTCCCCGCGAAACATGGGTGGTCGCTGGCGCTGAAACTCATGCAGTGCGCTGAGGCGACGTGCATCGTCAGCGGCTGGTGCTGGAAGCATCGGGGGATCGGCGGGTAGAGCTACCGCCGGTGCCACTGCTGACAAAGGGCCCTGCACCGAGGCCTCGTCGCTCGGTGGGCTGTCGTCACACTCGACTCTCGGAACCCTAGCTGGCTGCCGTCGTGGGGCCATCCTGAAAAGGAACAGGTGCGCCACGGTCAAACAGTATACCTGGTGAGCTGACACAAAGTAATCACAAAGAAAAATTTGAAACACACACGCAATCAATGTTTTCGTGTATAAAGTCGGAAATCAGAAGTCAGGGTCTTGGTGTATGGATACGTCGGCCGCCGCACCAACACTGGACTCCCTGGACTGATAACCACACTCAATATGCTAAACATTATTGCTTCACATAGAAAAGATCAGAGTTCGCGGTAGAACCGAACTCCTCTGATACCAATTTGTCACGACCCGCCCTCGGGGTCCGCGTCGTGACTACCCCCAGCCCGCCTTCCATAGGCCAGGGGCTGGCGACTAGCACCAAGGCGTGTATCCCGGTAAAAAGGGAAGGCATTGCCTTTGTAAAGTAAACAAACACCACAGAGTAAGCAAGTAGAAAGTAAACACTAAGTAAAAACAGAGTACAACTGAAAGTGCGGACAAGTAAATGGGCCAGTATACAAACCCAAACTGAAAGTAAAGTACAACTCGAAAGGGAAAACAACAACTGAAAAGTAAAAGCCGCTACTCCGAGCTGTCCACTGGAAATCCCACCTGAAGGGTGGGTACAGATAGCTCCACTGCTCCACAGGTCCCGTCGTCCGCTCCGAACACGTCCCGCCCAGTGGTCCACCTCCAGGTACCGTCCTGCTCTGCAACCCTCAGCCAAGATCAACGCTGTCCGTCGACTGCAACCAACACAACGTAGTGCGGGCATAGCCCGTGCAGGGGTGAGTATAAGCTACTCAGTAGGGACCCCGAGACCCTTGAAGGTCTCTCGAAATCCACAAAGGATAAACCACAAAGAAAGGTAAAATCACGAAGTAACAACCGACACTGCTTAGGTATATGCCCATACATATACCTAAGTCATCAATTTCAAATACGCTCCAACCTCCGAGCCCAAGTACAACTCAGTCCACACAGGAAAGTAAACGTATTCCACACAGGAAAGCAAAACATAATCCACACAGGATAACACAACACAATCCACACAGGAAAGCAACAGGATTCAGCTCACACAGGTAAACTTCTTCGAAAGACGATAAAGATGATCTCTGATCCATCTAAGTCGTCGGACCCACGAAGGATCAATAGGTAACTAACCCCCGCAAAAGACCCACACAGGATCGGGCCCACATAGGACCTGTAGGCGCTGGTTCACACAGGACCGCTGAGCGCAAAGACCCACACAGGATCGGACCCACACAGGATCGGGCCCACACAGGACCTGTAGCACTGATCCACGTAGGATCGCTGAGTGTTGTAGTCGTCGTCAAATCCACACAGGATCTCTGTACTGTCGTCGTCGCAGTCACAGTAGCAGTAGCAGTAGCAGTAGCAGTAACAGTCGCAGTAACAGTCACAGTAACAGTCGCAGTAACAGTCGCAGCCAGCACTAGGGTTCCCGCACACAGCAAGCTCGTACAGGAGGGTCCGCTCCACGAGCCGAGAGGCTGATACATCAACTGTCACAAAGTCCAGAGTTGATGTATCCAAAAGTTCCGTATCGTCAACAGGAACTCAACGCAACAGACGGTGCGTCGATCGGACGCCCGGCCTGAGAGTTATTGGCTTTTTCGTCCCAGGGGCCCGGTTGGTTTTTAAGGCAAAACCAACCCGACCATACTCCACCTACGTCCAAACCTCGGGCGGAGTATGCCAAAAGATCCGTCTCACTAAGAGGAACACAACAAAGCTGACGACACATCAATCGGACGTCCGTAGCTCAAGATATGAGCGTTTCCGCTCCGAAGGCCCGGTTGGTTTCGTGAACGAACCAACCCGGCCGAACTAAAAATATTCCGAAACTTTGAGTGCGATATACCGAATCGACCGTCGCGATCCAAGGATCGCGTAGCCGCTGACGGTTCGTCAATCGGAGGTCCGTGGCTCAAGTTATGGCCAAAAGACCGAAGATGACACGAAAACGGGGGGTCCGGGTCCGGGCCGACCCGGCCCGACCCCCCTGGGTCGGCCCGAACCGGGTCCGACCCGGCTCGTCCGGCGGCGGTCCGGCGCGGCGGCCTGGAACCGCACGGGTGCAGCGCGCGGGGGGGGGGGGGGGGGGGGGGCAAGGCCCCCCGCTTCTTCAATTTGGCGGCGCGGCTTTTAGCTGCGCCTTTTGGAGAACCGGCCCCCCTTCGTGGGGGCCTGCTTGAGGAAAATCGGGGGGCCACCTACCCCCCTTTATGAAACCGCCCCCCCCCCCCCCTCATAAATGGGGGGGCTTTAGTGTTGGCCGGGGGAATTAATTTCCCCCGGTCTTTGACCTTCCGGCCGGCCATCTGGCCGGCCGGTTTTTCTTCAACGGGACCTGCAAACCGGACCCCTTTCCGGCTTCCGACGCCGGCGGCCCGCCGAGCCGCCGGTCTTCTCGTCTCGCCGCGGCCCGGAACCGGCCGCGGTGTTCGTCGTCCGGCGCGGTGCGACGGCACCGCGCCCCTTCGCCGTGGCCCCGCTCCGGCCGCGGCGCCTTCGGTTTTCTTCGACGCGGCGCAACGGCATCACGTTCATGATGATCCAACCACGGCGCGGCGCGACGGCGCTGCGCAAATAAGCCGGGTGATTCCCACGTGGTGTGACGGCACCACGCCTTCTCGTTCATCACAAGATTATAATAATCATCACGAACAAAAGAGGGGGAATTCGGCCGTGTTTGTGCTGTCCGACTTCCCTCACATTAGATAATAACTCTTAAATATTTAAATACAAGATTATCATTCTAGAACCAAGAACGAGAATAAATAATAACCAAAAACAACCCCTACCTTGGGTTCAAGTTCGAAGATCGTCAACGACCCGCGGAAGACAACGTCACGGAGGTCGGGCGTCGCGGTAAACGTTCGTCAAATCTGATGACGAAGAGGTACGTCGATGTCGAATCTTTGTAAGTCGACGAAGGAAGTTCGAGGAGGAAGTGGCATTCCCTTTCGTTGACACGGAAGACGTCATCGATCTTCGGAAACAACGGGCTACGAAGATGAGAGGAGCGGCGTTCTTCGTCGGAGCTCGAAGGTTCTTCGCGTTCTTCGTCAAGGTATGTTTAATATTAAGCGGGATTATAAGTCAAGCTAGATGACTCAGGATTATCACGTAATATATTTTAAATATATTATAGGTATGAGATAAAATAAATAATATTGATGCAGTTTAGTTCATCATAATTATTTATTTAGTGGATGATTTTTACACAGGGTTTGGGGAACGCATCCAGATATTGTTCATCATCCACTATAAATAAGTGGAGAGAGGTTCAAGATCATGACTATTCATGCAATGAAAACTATATCCCCTCTCTCATCCCGCTTTCTAGAGAGAGACTCTCAATACAGGAGATCAGATCATGATCTACCTCAAGCATCAAAGGCATATCGATACAGTGATTTTCAGGATGTCAAAGATATTGTCGTATCACCGTGCTAGAAGATGGTGCGAGGACACCTTACTAGAATATGGTGTGAGGACCCCTCTCCACTTGTCTCTCTTAGACATTTGGTGCCCCAGTCGTGCCTAGCCCCGCCTCTGCCTCGCCATACCAAGCCGCCCACTCAGTCTCCCTCCACTCCGCCGTAGCAAACCGAACCAGAGCACATCACCTCCAGCTACGACAAACCCCTTCCCTCTTGTCATCCAAGCTCCATTCTTCTAGAAACCAGCTATTGTGTCTCCCTATTCAGATTGAAAAGCCACGCCTCTTGATTGATCCAACTGGCGCAGACCCAGCAAACAACGACCCTTCGTTGGGTGCCTCTGGCCACCCCGTGTGGCCCAGGTCACCTGTTGCCGCCCACATCAGACCGCCTCCCCTATTTCGCTATCAACCCCTCCAGATCTAGACACCTCCCATAGTTATAGAGAAACTCCAATAAGATCTAGGCTAGCTGGCCTCAATCTACCACTTGCCGACTAGCCAACCGATGTCGCTCCCGCATGAGGATCTCCACGGATGCGCCCCTCCTTCCCGACGGTGACATAGTCTTGACCTAGCTGCCACTTGTAGCCTATTCGACCACCAGTCACCAAGGCACATGGCTCTGACCGACTCCTTGCCATCTGTGATCTGGTTGGCCACCCCAGATGCCAAAGTCCCACTTCATGACTCGTTGAATTGCCACGAGCTAGGTGGCACCATGCAGTCCATCTGGTCAGTCCACAGTTTTGCTGCTCATCCAATGTTCGAAAAGGTAACCACTACTAGGGTGAAACCAAACATACTTACCCAGAAGAGGCCCACAAAGATCTTCCCAACACAAAACGGGTATGGGTGGATCAGTCCAACCTAGCTTGGCTCTGAACGGTTTGGAATGGGCTTGCGCAGGTTTTAACTGGCCTACATAGGCCTAGCACGGGGTTTTCAGGGCCTTTGATAATCAAATTAATATTTATAATTAATTTAATTTAAAATAAAATTAAATTGGTTAACAATTTTAATATGTGGTTAAATAAATTTTAATACCCGTGAATAAAAAATAATTTAATTTTTGAATTAAATTAATCAGTGGACTGAAGAATAATTAAATTATTTGAATTATTTAATTCATTTAATTTAATTATATTACACTCATACTTATTTAATGCAATTTAATTTTTATCGAATTTTCATTTTACCTGCTTACTAGTCTTTATCACTAAATTTTGTATGTATGCATTTATTTATTTAATTATTCAACTACATTATATGTTTGTAATTAATTAAATGTTTGTCTGTGTATCATATTTTCGATCACTTTGAATAAGGGCCTACATGTCCAAAAAACATTATATGTACATTGCACCCTAGTTCCCCTAACCCACGAGTGATTATTTTTTCACTAGTGACGAAGAAGACATATCATGTTGATCCCACCAGGATGAGGCCGTACACATTGATGAAGATTATTCAAAATGCGATGTATACCACGCCATGTCAAGGCATTACCCCAGACTAGAAACCGACATTCTGGACAGAGGTCAAGCTGCATCACCAGTCAAATGATGAGTCGAGTATGATTCCCCTAGGTTTTTTTAGATTCTCAAGGCCAATTAGGTAGTAGTTTACTTTTATGCATTTATTTATTATTTTATTCATTTTATAACATCGGTAAAATACATAACATAATAAATGGTAAAATGCATAATGAAGTGACATATGCATTTTTATTAATGTTCAATTTTGAGAACAACAACATAGATTAATAAAATTAATATAAATGTATTACATTCATCAAGAGAAAAACACAAAAACCTCAAACAAATATTATTTCATTACCTCCTTCCGTCATTCTAGTTTGAACAAAACCAGATGTTTGGGGTTCACATCATGCCAAAGCAGAGGGTGCCTCTTAATACCGGGGAGTTCTTATGAGAGTGGTGGGTTGACTTAACTAAAACTATAGAAAATAAGAAGAAAAATCTATCTTGTTGTAATTTTAGAGGAAAATATTGAGTAAAACAAGTTATGATTTTTGAAGTTGGTACTTCACTCAACAGATCAAGGAACGACGAATTAATGCGGTTGGCCAGCCAAATGCCAACCTTAAACTTTCCAAGTAGTGGCGTAGCCAAATCTTTTAGACTATAAGGGGAGGTTCAGGGATCCTTTCCACTAGAATAATCAAGCAATAGAGTATTCTGATTCTATAATAGAGGGTTCCTAGAATTTGATAAAATAGTGAGAGACATTTAATGATATAATTAATCAATAATGTATAAATTGGTAATCAACATAAAAGTACTAATCTGATAATTTTTTATTTTTCTAGGAAATGGAAAGTAATACCCCAAATAAAACTGCAATAAATATTGGATAAAGTTAATGTCCAAACTGACACAAATTTCCAAGTGAAGTGCAGACACTTGCACATAATACTACGATATCAGAAATTCAAGTTGCTGGTGTCCCTGTACTAGTTAATCCACCTTAGGAAGCAAGAGCTTAATATTTCTTATAGGATACTCGTGTATGAAGAATATGATTACTATGTCATATTGCTATCATCAATGTCTGATGTTAATAGTGATCAATACATTAATAAATGGATGATAAGAACATGTATTCTCATCTCCAAGAATTCTTCGAGGAGAAAGTGAAGAAAAATATAAATGGGTGATGACTACACTGGTTATGTGTAAAGTGAAAGATAGATCACAGTATTTCGAAGCATCCCATTTCTACACCCAATTATTCCAATTTCGTTTAAGATTGAAAATGAATAGTATAGAGTAAATGCTTGATTACCTTTTAGGTAAGGTTTTCTAAGTAATAAGAATATTAAAGAAATTATCATCTTTCATTCTCATAGAGAATAAAATGGAAGACATTTTGAAAAGGTTAATGGAATGTTATTCCAAAGGTACCTTCATAATATCTTGAAAATAATAGAGATTGGTTATGAAATAAGAGGTTATTTTCATCGCATATTATAAAAAAAATTTATGGAAGTTTAAATAGAAATTAACTGAATTGAATAAGAAAGAACTCACTACTTATTCAGTGTATATTCATCAAATAAATGTATTGTTTCTGACATAATTCTTAGGTATTAAATACAATATGTATTTCACATATGTGTATTTAAATATAGTAACCATGTAAGTATAGAAACATTACAAGAAGTAATGTGTCTTCTCCAAGCAGCTGAGAGAGGGTGATTTCTAAATCAGCAATGAGAAACACACAACTTCTATTTTCCATGTGATAGATTGTAGTTGAAAACGTTTTTGAGTATAACCAAAACATTTATCTCACATTCCCTTTGGACATAAATAGACATTATTCCAAGTTCTGGAATTAATGTTTTTTATGGTAACATACTCAACAAATAGTTCGATGGTACTTCAATCATAGGAAATAAGTGGTGAATATAAAATGTGATACTTATTTACCCAGTTGTGGAAAGATAATTCATTATCAAAAAAACTAAATGTGGATGTCAAGAATATACCCAGTATGGTATTTAGGCTTGGCACAACTAAACACCTTTGGAATTATTGATTTATTTAGTTTGGACAAAGAAACCTTTATAAATAAAGGTATCCCACAAAGATTTTGGAGTTAGTTCAATAAGATAATGTAAACTATTCCAAGGGAAAGGTAGTGGTAAAGATATATCATAAGATTCATTTAATTTATTAACAAATTTGATAGTGAAGTATACACATGGATATAATATATGAGTTGCTTCGGATTGACATGCTAAAGAATATCTTGACCAAGCATTCATCAATTATGGTAATGTTGCATGGAGTAATTCCTAAACACCCATTACCTTAACTACATAATGATATTAATTCTAATAAATATAATTGATGGCGAGTCTTACATGTTAACATTGATAAAAAAATGTTGCATGAAATAATTACTAAACAAACATTGTTTACATCAAATTTATGATGTAAGTGGTATCAATTCTTCAACTTGAAGTAAGTTCCATCATCTTTCAAGACGTGCTTTTAAAAGAACAAAGAAATACCAAAACTAATATGCCAACTAAAAATGAAAAATGGATATCATACGGGTCATAAAATGACGGAAATCCATTATGCCACAAGACATGTGTTTAGATGAAAAGATTTGGTTAGGATATAAAAAAACTTCCATCAAGATAAACACATTGTGTATAAAGTAATTATCCTAACAGTTTATTAGGATATTATATAAATCCCTAATATATAAAAGTGGTAGTCAAGTGAAAGAATACATTTTTATATAATAGTGAAAATCTCTATTATAGATAGCGGGAGATGGATTGACATGGATTTAGTCAATGCTCAAGATGCACAAATGGTTGACATAGGAACAAGTTCCACATGTGTATGTGGAAGAGAAGTGTTCTAGTGACAAATAATACGTAGGAAGGTTAAATCCATAATGATGGTTTTATATTCATCATAGTCGGTGATATATTATTCAGTGATAATAATAATTCCAACAAGTAAGTAGTATATGGAAATTATCTAAAATTGACCAGATCAATTAAAATTCAATATTGAATTCCCTGTATCCAAGTGAAAAGGGGCTTATAAATTGAATACTACAGTGGGTATTCAAGAGAAATGATACATGTATTGTACAAGTACGGTACCAATAAGGCTTGATTGGAAATACCAAGTTGGTATGCCTAAATCCATTATAATTTTACTTGTAATAGCTAAATTTTTATGATCTTTTTATTAGCAGTTGGATGTCAAGACCAACTATTGTGGAAGGTATCTATTTGACACAACCAGAAAGTGATGGTGACAACAGAGATTCCAATAGGGTTGCAAGTTACTGAAATACAGCTTTGGATTAAATTAAGGAACAATATCATAGTATATTCATTTAGAATGAATGATTACATGTGTCTACCATAGGTTAGTGGGAGTGTCATTTTTTTCCATGTGAAATATTTTTGGAAATATATGAAGAATAGATATTGGTCTTATAACTATTTAATACCATGTTAAAAGTAATTATCCTGTGATTGACATAAAATATCCATCTATGTTCTAGGGAATAATACCTATAGAGGTAGATCTAATGGTTTCTTGGACATAGTTAATCATACATATAGTGACAAAGTATTGAAAAATACAAGTTAGAACAACTCAAGGCAAGAATTGTTACAAATTTCATAAGGCATAATCTCTCTAAGTTGACATGTTTGGGACATGGGAGATGATTCACATGGTGAGTTTAAATCCATATTCTTAAATGATGGATCAATCACGTATTCTATGATATGTATAAAAATTAATATTTCCAAGATAAACATTATAGTAGGTAAATAATAGTTATATATAGGAGAACTACAAGGGATGTAGTCAGAATTATCTGATTGTACTTCAGTAAGTAAAAATGATATTTACCTGGTATGTGGAGAAGAAGGATACTTGATATGGTGGGACAAAAATTCGTCCTATTTATATCAATTTGATTTAGTATCATAGTTAGGCTAAGTTGTTGAACAAGAAAAACTCATATAATCTAATGGTATCCGTACATACAAATACTGTGTATGTTGTAGCTTCTGTGGCAGCTAAAAAGTAGTTGAATGCAATGATTTTTTATAGTTCTTGGAATCACACCTAGTAAGTAAAGTATTATCATAATATAAATTAAGATATTATTACTATCCAAAATATAAAGTTATGAAAATGGAAAAAAGGATATACTCGGGGATACTATCTCTTGAGAAGTTTTACTTAAGGAGATGAGGTCACATATAGTAGAATTTCCACATAGTAGAAATGTGGAAGACCCAAAATCTAGAGCTGTTACTCAGTAGAAACATGATCTTTATCATGTGAGTAGATAACAGGTATGGTAAACAAGTTGGATCTAGTTCAAGTGGGAGTGTTGATATAATGTGTGCCCTAGACCCAACTATGCAGTACTTATATAGTTATATATACATTATGTATTTCATACCATTATAGTGTAGATATTTCTGCATCCACTATTTAATGGTAATGTCCAATGATTAATTATCGTATCAAAATGTTATTATAGATCCCAAGCTAGAATGAGAATCTCGAGATACTATGACATTAATCTTAAACATAGGTCCTATGGTCTAGATACATATTAAATATTTGACATAGTAGATGTTTTACTATCAGGTGTTGGGGGATCATAACCATTGAGAATTATTCTCAGAAAGTTATCACTTGGTGATCTACAGTAGAGAGATCATGAGGGCAGACCTTCCAATAGGAACACCACATGTTTTGGGTGTCATTGGTTGTTCATATCTACGAACACGTGTATTGGTCTCTTGACTTTACATCATTACCAATGTGTTCCATTTGATTTCATACTTTGATGTATGTATAAAATAATGATAATGAAATCATGGAGAGGTAGCTTGTGTTGGGTGCACAATTGGTGGCATGACATTGGTTGAATGGTCAATAAAGGATTTGTCGCTACCGGTTTGTGGAAGTAATATATCTCAGGCCTTGTTAATAAGGAAGGTAGCACCTTTATAAATCATTGTTAAAGGTAGTGGAAAGGTAAATCTATCCAATTATATCAAAAAATAATAAATAAATAAAAGGGTGATGACCCAAGGGTGCATCATGCTTTATGAGATATTTAAATACCATGAGATTATATTACATTGTGTGTGTTTGTAGGATGATATTCATTACTATGAATATCCTTATGTCTTTAGGGGCCTTGATGGGTTTCTAGATTCAACTCTTGGTCTGTAGATTTTATTCACTGTTATCGAGATAAGGGCCTAGAGTGTCACACACAATAGAATATTCAAGAATATAACATATTTAGTTGAATAAGTATATTGGACATGGTGGGCCCCACCATGGGGTCTAAGTGTTGTCCAAGGTATCAACCACCAAAAAATCATTATTATTCAAGTTATGAATAATTGGATTGAATTTATTTACAAGGTAAGTAACTATGATAAAATTTTAATCAAATTAATATTATTTTAATATTCAAAGTTTGTTTAATATTACACGAGATTACAAGTCAAGACACCATAATTGGGATTATCACGTAATATATTTTTAATATATTATAGGTATGTGATAAAATAAATAATATTGAGGCATTTTAGTTTGTCATAATTATTTATTTAGTGGACATTTTTTACACGGGGGAAGGGGAACCAATCCAAGTATTGTTCATCATCGACTATAAATAAATGGAGATAGGCTCATGCTCATGAATATTCATGGAATGAAAACAAGAGACTCTATATCCTCCCTCTATCTTATAGAACTCAACCATGGATATTATAGGATGAAGGGGTTGACTCGGTAAAGTTGAACCCCTGGTAAGGGGGGTCTCATCCCTATACCTATGTTTGTCATTTGTTCTTCATCCTTGTTTGTGCTATTGTTTTTTATTCATATTAATTTTAATTCCTATATTTTTCATAGTGAAACACCCCCAATGACTATTCCATATGCATGTAGTCCATTTGCAGATGCATGTTACATATCTGTATCCATATAATTATTTCTTCATTTTAATTAGAAGTTTTTTTTTCATGTTGTTTCTACTTGGTCTTTTGTTACATGTTTCTGCCTTTGTTCCTACAAGTTGATTGATTATATTAGTTTTATTTTCCACTGGTTTGTGAAATATTCACTGTTAAATCATTTGAATTTTTTATATTGATTTTTTAATGAATATATTCATGTTTATTATAAAAATTAGTTTTAGATTCCATATTTTGGGATTATGCAAAATAAATTAAGCCCAATAGATTATGGCCAGTAGAATGGGGATTTCCTTGTGTAGTGAAACCCCCCAATAGATCATCCCTCTTTCACAATTTCATCCAAACAACCCCTGTTCCAGGACATTTCCACGTCCAATCTCCATTCAGAAACATATAATAAACTGAGGTTTCCAACTCAAATTTTATAATGAACTAAAACAATTGTAAATTAATTTGATTATTTTAAAAAATTAAAATCCAAATTCAAAGATGATTAATTAATAAATATAAAAAATTTAAATTTAAGAATATTTTCTAGGAAGACAAATATTACAAGATTTTAAACTCAAAAAATTAATACTTCAATTTAATTTAACTTTCTTAAATGAATTAAAAAATAATAATATCTTAATTGTGACATTTTTGTTTCTAGAATATCATAACAAGTTAATTTTGAAAAACACTCATGCATTTTTAGAATTTAAAATAAAAAATGTATTTAAAATAACCAAAAATGTTCTTGTATTTTTTCAAAATTGAAGTCAAAAAACCAAACTAATTTTATTTATTCACCTAAAAATAGAAAAATAAAACAAAGTGTTATTTATTGGGGATTTAAAAATAGAATATGGGGGTATTTAAAATAATATTCAATTATTCATATGTTGTCACTCACCCACACATTATTGTTTCAATCCTTGAAAACTATCATCAAATCCATGTAAAATGTCAAGTCACTAGTGCGAGCAATCTTAATTCATGTCAAAGTTTATTCATTATGAATATTTCAACTTCATTCCCCTCTTTATTTGATAACCAAATTATTCAAGTAAAATGATCCACCCAAGGAGAATCTCATCTACCTACCCAACAAGTTTTCCCTCATCTTTAAAAGATTTCTATTAAAAAAAATAAATCTTGATCTCACACTTTCATTAACATAAGCTTTATAATTTTATTATTTCTCCACTGATGAATGGAGTGATTATCTCAATCCTAAGGTCTTGAAAAGGTTTGTAACAACCCAAAATTTTTGTGTGATATTTTTTTTCTCAAAATATGTGTTATATTATATTATAATCAATAAAACTGTATCTATTTAATAATGATTTGAGTATAAATTGAAATGGGACCATCAGGTTTTAAGAATTATATGACCATAGGTCAATATGACTGTTGGAAACAATACTCTTAATTATAATTTTAATGTTATAATAGGAATGATAATGGTTAATTAATGTTAAAAAGAGAAATGATGACCTCAACCAGTAGAGTTGTGCTATAATAATCCCATTTGTCAGAGCTTGGGAAGGATGTAGCATCATTGGCCTTTGTTCTTAAACAATCCCATTTCAAGTTTCAATATGTTAATCTTGAATGAAATCACCTATGGGAGAAGTTCAAGTTAATGGAAATTACCATGTGGGCAATGTTAGTCGAGCCACCCCATGAATCTATCACCATCAAAAACCTTACCCTTAGGTTGTATACAAGTTATAAGGGGTTATGTGACAATTACATAGTTACATAATGTGTAATCCCTTTAAATAAATAAATTTTTTATTCTATCAATTCCATTTTGAGAATAGTTTTTCTTACCAATATGATGAATTTGATAAATTGATTTTTTTTTCAGAAATTGTAATTTTTATAAAGTATATAACAATTATAATAAACTAATGTATTATTAATAATATTTATTTTTATTTAATTGTAGGATTAAAATACTCTTATTTAAATTTAAATGATAAAATATTTTTTTTCAAGTGTTAGAAATTTGACTATGCATTTTATATCCATTATTATTTTTAATAAATAAGGATTTTTATAATTAAAAGTAAATTATATCATGATTAGAGAATTATTATGATAAAATAAACAATATTTTCTAAATTATAATGTCTAAATTGCGTTAGGGTTAATTTATGAGAATTTTCTAAAATATTTTGTTTTTTGATGAACAGTAAAAATACAATTTTGATTTTTCGGTTTGTTTAATGACATCATCATGATGTATTATGTAATATAAAATTTTGGTATACTCTTGTGTATTATATTAAATAAATTTTTTCCCAAGTGGCCAATAAAATGGGAAAATACTATTGGAAATCCCATGGTTTCTAATTTACCACTACCTAGGTGTTCTAGGATATTAATAAACAAATCCTACCCTTTTTCTATAAATAACCACTCATTTCTACATTATATTTCATTAAAAATTAATCCACAAAGAATCTAAGATAGTTTTACCTCCCAATTATTCCTCCAAAGGTTTCATCATACCCCAAAGGTTCCAATATTTGAGTTCTAGGAGTTACTCTTCAAGGTAAGGGAAATATCAACTTATCTTTTCCTTTCAAGTTCCCTTTTTATGTGGAATGTATTTCAAATTTACATACTATGTCATTTTATCCATTTTATTATATACCTTTACTATATTAAGATTATTTTTTAAATGGTTTACCCTTTTCCCCTCTTTTTTTAATGTTTTCTAAAACCAGGTTTCTTACCCATTATGCTGCCAAATTTTCTTCTCAAGATTTCACTCTTTTTCTAAAGAAATTATTTAATTGTTTTATGTGAGTACCCAAATCAATTTATTTTCTAGGGGTATTCACAAATATGTAAAAATGATTTATTTTATTTTTTAATTTACATACATAAAACCATCATTCCATTTCTGTGGGTTATAAATGACATAGTGATCATGTTTTCAAGCACTTTTTAAAATTCCAAGATTTTGATATGAAACCAATTTTCTTTTATTAACCATAAGTTATTTATGATATGTTTGACTATGATATATGTGTATCACATGAAAATTAATACATATTAAAGTTTCACCATGGTAGCGCTCTATTGGATTGGGTAAATTATTTAATCTCTATAGATATGATTGTTTTATGATACCTTAGTGAATAACCTTGGTAATTTTTATGACATTTCAATGAAAAAACTTTGTGATATTATTATGAATGCATAAAATAAATGTTTTAGACACATTTCCAAGTTATTATTCATGTTATTTTATTTATTATATGCCTCAAGTTATCTTTTTTATTCCATAATGATATTCTTTAGGTTTTTATTGAATTTCCTCAAGATCACATGTAAATTGTTTCCCTTGCTTTCCCTTACTGGGACTTATGCTCACCCTTTCCTCTCATGTGTGTCCCTAATTTATGAGATGCAGTAATCGTTCTTAGTATGAATGTATAATTAATCATTTCAGGTGTATTAAATTTTTTTTATGATTTCATGTATCATGTACCTTTTTTCCAAGAAACTAAACTTTAAAAGATCCTCTATTTGTTCAGTGTAATGAAAATTTTATGTAATAAAAAGGATGGATTCCATAGTTGATATCAAATAACTATTTTGTTATTTTTTGAAATTAGGATTTAAAAACATTATGAATAACCCTATATAAAGGTTTAAATATAGGAAAAACAACCTCATGTTTTGGTTAAATATTAAGTAAGTGGTTTCTGAGAAAAGAAATCCATATCTGGATATGAAAAAGTGGATGTGGCTCTAACACAGATGTACTTAGGGGAAAAAATAAAGCAAGGTGCGTAGAGACTAACTCAACACAACCTGGTACATGATAATGGCCCTTTCAGCACTTTTGGTTTGACACTCCTGAGAGATATGTTTTGTTAATCATAAGATTTTTATGAACCATTATGAAGGATTCAAAGAAAATGTAATTGTTGTAAACGAATAAAATATTTAAGGATGATGTTTTAAAACATGAAATTCCTTTAGAATTATAATATTATTAAATGATACACATTTCTCACTAGGGTTTTCTTCTTTTATAAAATGGTGTGAAATAGGAGAAATCGTGTAAATGTGGAGTGCAACGGACCAGGCACTGACAACCTTCCAATGAAAGCCAGAATGGAAAATTTCTAGAGAATGATGATTTGACTAACTTGAGTTATGAGAAATAACATAAATCAAGTCAAGAGACCATAATACCCTTAATGGGAAAAACTTTCTGTTGAGTACTTTATATGTCAATTACCACCTTCATTCAGTGGATCTACCAACCCATTGATTTATAAACAATGGATAAGATCTAGAGATAAGATATTTTATGTACTTTGTTGTTCAAAAAAAGAGAAAGTCTCCCTGGATATGTATCACTGTGATGGAGAAGCTGATCTGTGGTGGAAACTAGTTAAAAACATAAATCCAATAGTAGAGATTGTTAAAATGGAGTGGGAAGAGTTTATGGGATCCATTTCCAAAAAATATTTCCCCCATTCAATGTGAATGAAAATAGAGAATGAATTCCTAGAGCTGAAGAAGAAGGAAAATGAATATGTGGGAAGCTATATGATGAACTTCACAAGACTTTCCTGTTACACCTATAGCATTTCCCTGGATCTTAATGGTAAGGTTGATAGATTCTTTAGTGGACTAAGACCCCATCTATGGAAGAATATAACCAACTAGGACTATGAAAAATATGAGGAGATCATAAGGAGTTATATGAAAGTTGAATTGGAGTTTGGAGAGACGAAATGGTATGATATATTGAATGATAAGAATAGATATTTAGATCTAAACTTGGGGAGGATATTTGATCAAGGGGAAAAACGTAAGTGAAACTTCCCACATGAAAAAAGTGTGGGAAAAATAATTCAGGGAACTAATTACTTGGGAGCAGAAAATGTTTTAAGTATGAAAGAGAAGGTAATATTGCTCAGAACTATCATAGTGAGGTGAATCCTCATCTTATGAACACTAACGAAAAAGGAAAGATGGTGCAAGCCCAGCTCGAAGTTCAATGCTTTAAGTGTGGACATCTTGAGAAATTTTACAATCACTATCCAAATCCAAAGTTAATAAAGGGGAATCCCCATCAACCTAAGTATATGAAAAAGGAGAAAAGTCGTGCTTTTTATATCATGACAGCTAAATTTTAAGCACCAAATAATGTGGTGGTAGGTACTCTCATTGTTTTCTCACAGTTAGCAAGTACTTTGTTTGATTCTGGTTCTATAAATTCCTTTATTTCCTCCATGTTAAAAAATATAGAATCAATCCCTGAACTGCTAAAATTATAGTTATTTGTCAATACTCCTAGAGGGATTATCTCAGCATCCAAAGTGTTTAAAAACTCTATTATTTACTTTGTTGAGCATAATCTCATCACAAATCTAGTAGTCATTCCCGTGCTGGAATTCGACATTATACAAGGGATGGACTGGATCTCAAAGTATAATGCTATGATAAACTACAAAATAAAAGAAATCTCAGTAGTATTGAATAAAAAACCTATAATTATTTTCAAAGGAGAGACATATCAACCTAAGATTTGTTTAGAAGCACCGCCTATAACCTTCTATAAGGAGATTATCCATGAAGATAAAGAAAGAACTGAAAGTATATGAATAGAGAATGTCCCCGTAATTCAGGAATACATTGATGTATTTCCTGAGGTATTACCTAGACCTCCCCCAGAAAAATATCTAGAGTTATCAATTATGCTTATGCCTAGTTCCTAGGAAAATTCAAAGACCCCATATAAAATAGAAACTGTGGAGTTGGAGGAATGAAAGAAACAACTCCAAGATCTATTAGAGAAGGGGGTTATACGGTAAGTGTGTCTCCTTTGGAATCACCTATTCTCTTTGTGAATAAGGATGGATCAATGTAGATATGAATTGATTAAAGAGAATTTAATAAAATCAAAGTGAGGAACAAGTATCCTCTTCCAAGAATTGATGATTTATTTGACCAACTTCATGGGGCTCATTTATTCTCATAGATTGATCTTTAATCTAGTTTTCATAAATTTAGGGTTACTGAAGAATATATTCCAAAGGCCACATTCCAATCAAGATATGGGAATTATGATTTTGTTTTTATTTCCTTCATAGTGAATATTTCTTCTATTATTTTTTGGATTTGATGAATAGAGTCATTAAGAACTACCTTGATAACTTTGTAGTATTTTTCATTAATGATATTATGATATATTTCAAAATTAAAGAGGATCATGAGGATCATCTAAGGTTTATATTGAAAAATATAATAAAGGAGAGGCTATTTGTAAACTTCATAAATGTCAATTTTTGCAACAATAAGTTGCTTTATTGGGGAGTATTCTAACCATGAAGGAATCTAAGTTGATCCTTCCAAGATAAAGGTTGCAGAGGAGTGACCTCATCCTACAACAGTAACTAAGATTCATAGTTTCTTTAGATTAGTGGGATATTATAGGAGATTTTGAAAAACCATCATGACATTCTAAACCACTAACCACATTAACTCAAAATGGGGTCAAGTTCATTTGGATAAAGAAGTGTGAAGAAAGTTTCCAAGAGCTGAAGAAGAGATTAGTTACTACCCCATATTAAATCTACCCTATATCGAAGAAGTATTTTTTATTTTTATTTATGAATCTATAAAAGGGATTGGGTTCATCCTCATGCAAAATAAAAAGTGGATTTCTTATGTATCTCAATAGTTGAAGTCTCATGAGAAAAACTATCCTACACATGACCTAGAGAAAGATGTTGTTTTTTTATCTAAAGATATAAAGGAAATCTCTATATGGGTATAAATGTGATATATATATATACAATGAATGTTCGAAGTATATTTTCATGAAAAAGGAATTGAACACGAGACAAAGGAGATGGTTGGAACTTATTAAAGACTATGATTGTTCAATTAATTATCATCCCGAAAGAGAAAAAAAATTCATTGATGCATTAATGAAGAAAGACCATGTTGTGCTATAAATGATGAGGATTCAAAGAGATCCTTTGATCAAAGACCTAGTAAAACAGGAAATGTGAATCGTAAGGGAAGGGTCATCATCAACCCTATCCCAAATGATTTCTCAACCAAAATTACCAGATAAGGTCAATAAATATCAAAGATAAGATCCTTTGTTACAAAAGAAGTTATAGACTGTAAATAATGGGAAGTTTCCGGAGTTCAATATTGATCAACAAGTTTTATTGAAATTTATTACAAGGCTATGTGTTTCATCTATTCCATAAATAAAAGAGATTATGGATGAAGCTTGTAGATCTATATTCTCTATACATTATTGAAGCACAAAAATGTATAGGGACCTTTATGATCATTATTTGTTGGATAACATGAAAAGGGATATTGTTGAATACACTACAATGTTCCTGGTGTGTCAATAAGTGAATGTAAAGAGACAACTTTCTATAGGGTTCTTACAACAACTACCCATGCTAGCATGGAAGTGGGATAATATCACTATGGAATTTTTCACTGGTCCCATGAGAACATCCAAAGGAAAAAATGTGATATGGGTTAAAGTGGACCATCTCACCAAGACTGCCCATTTTATCTCTATTTAGGTAGATTTCCCTCTCTACCAACATGCCCGGATTTATGTAAAATAAGTAGTAAAGATTTAAGGGGTACCACTCTCCATCGTATATAATCATGATCTGAGGTTCACATCTGGAGAATTATTCAACGTGCTATGAGTACCGAATTGAATTTCAATATGGCATATCATCCCCAAACTGATAGACAATATGAAAGGACTATTCTGCACTTGAGTACATGATCAATGAAATTTAAAAGTGGATGATATCAACATCTCCCACTAATTGAGTTCTCATAAAACCACAACTTCTATCTGACTATTCAAATAGAACTCAATAAAGATCTATATATGAAGTGATGTGGAAATACTACTCATTGAAACAAAGCTAGTGAGAGTAAGATTATTGGGTCTGATCTTGTGCAAGAGATGAAAGAAAAGGTTCATTCCATCCAACAACACATAAAGGCTTCTCAGAGTTGTTAGAAGATCTATGAGGAAAACCATTGAAGGTACTTGGAGTTTGATGTTGGTGACAATGTATTCTTTCAAATTTCACCTTGGAAGAGAGTTATGCGATTTGGGGAGAAAGGGAAGCTTAACTCCATGTACATTGTCCCTTATGAAATACTTTATCGCATAGAAACATTGGTATTTCATCTTGAAATCCCTCCAAATCTACCGCAAGTTCAATATGCATTCCACATACCACTCTTGAGGAAGTACATACCCAACCCTTCACATGTACTGAATCCTGAAGCGGTTCAACATGAACATGACCTCTGTTATGAGGAGAATACTGTTGAGATCTTGGACTATAGAGATAAGGTTCTATGCAACAAGAATACACACCTCATTAAATTTTTGTGCAGGAACCACAAATATGAAGAATCCATGTGGGAACTAGAGGAAACAATGAGGCAAAAGAACCCACACATTTTCTAAACCAAGGGAAGGAGATGAAATTTTAGGGATGAAATTTCTTAAGGGGGGAAGAATTTAATGACCCAAACTTTGATATTTTTTTCCCAAAAATGTCTGTTATATTATATTATAATCAAAAAAGTATATCTCAATAATAATTATGTGAGTATAAAATGAAATGATACTATCTAGTTTTGATTTTTATATGACCGTTGGTCAATATGCCCATTGGAAATAATTCTCTTAATAATAATTTTAACGTTATAATAGAAATGATAATGGTTAATTAATGCATAAAAGAGAAACGATATCCTCAACCAGTGGAGTCGTAAAATAAGAAGTCCATTTGTTGGATATTGGGAAGAAGGTAGCATCATTAGGCTAATCTCTTTACCAATCCCAAGCCGAGCTTCAATATGTTAATCTTGAATGAAATCAAAGGCGGTAGAAGTTCAAGTTAGTTTAAATTACCACATGGGTGATGTTAGCTGAGTCACCCCATGAATCAATCACTATCACACACCTTACCCTTTGGTCGTATGCACGTGTTATAATGGGTTATGTTTTAAGGCCTTTGTTACTTAATGTGTAATTCCTTTGTATAAATAAAATTTTTATTCCATTAATTCCATTTTGAGAATAGTTTTTCTTAAAAATACGATGAATTTGATAAATTGATTTTTTAGATAGAAATTTTACTTTTCAAAAAAGTTATAATTATTATAATAAACTAATTTATTATTAATAATTTTTATTTTTAATGAAATTGTATGATTAAGACACTCTTATTTAAATTTAAATCTTAAAATAATTTTATTTTTTTGAGTGTCAGAAATTTTACTGTGCATTTCCCTTCGTTATTATTTTTATTAAATAAGGATTTTTATATTTAAAAAGTTAAAATTTCTCCTAATTAGATAACTATTATGATAGAATAAAAAATATTTTTGACATGAGCATATTGAAATTAGGTAAGTATGAATTTATGATAATTTTCTGAAGTATTTTGTTTTTCATTGAATAGTAAAAATACAGTTTTGGGTTTTGGGTATGTTTAATGAAATTATAATGATGTATTGTAACTGCCCGAGATTTTATAAAAAAATATTCTGTTTAATTTCATTAATGTCTTGTGTTGTACGCTACACCAAAAGGAGATTGCTCAACACACATCCTTGACTTTCCTTGCATTACACGCAATCGCGACCTTCCTCGATAGCGTGTGTAGTACGCAATACCGAGTTTCACTAAACAATGATATGTTATTAAAATATTATTAAAACTAGCCATTATGAATAGTAATAACCACCTTTTAAAATTTTAGAAATTTTAGCTCTCAAAATGGACTTCATTTTTGGATTCGGTGTATCGAATTTAGCCTAAGGTGAAATTTTGGTACTTTTCGGATAACTTTCATATTCTGATGAATAGTGAAAATTACTAAATTATAATTAAAAACAACTTTTTTAATCGAAATAATTAATAGTGATAAATTATTAATTTGAGTGGTTTTAAAGTATATTTAGAATATATTTTTCTAATTTAATACAATGTTGGTCATTGGATGTAATTTCACATTTAAACCAGTCATAAATAAGTGTCAATCTTTTGATAGTTATTATCTCTTAAGAACACGCTATTTGTTTTGACGACGGGAATTAATTTTTAAATTAATTAATGAAACTGATATGTTTTGAATTTGATAAAATAGACATCATTTTTGAATTCATAATATCAAATATAGCTTAGATCTAATTTTTGGTATTTTTCTGGAAACATTCATTTTTTGATGAATAGTGAAACCACTAAGTGGTAGTTAAAAAACTGAATTTTTCATAAAACGTAATTTTACCGCTTCTGTGAGTGGAATTTTAAAAATCCGAGAGACACAGTTAATATCAAGGACTAAAATTTGGTTAAATGAGATGAAAATAATTTTTGGTGAATAGTAACTTTTTACTTTTCTTTACCACGGTTAAAAGTAAATAGGGTAATTAAGGGTAAAAATGATATTATTATTACCCTAACACATGTACTAATTCTATTGGACAAGTGTAATTCGACCAAAAACAACCTTAGGAATACAATATGACCATTTAGGCCCACTTGGATTAGATTAGGACATTTATTATTAATTTATTTAAAGAAGGGTTAAAAAAGTTAAAATCAAAGTTTAATAAGTAAATCATTTTTAATATGGGGTTATACATAAGATAAATTCGACTATAAATATTAATTACAAAGCTAAAAATATTTCCTACATAATGTAATTTTATTTGAAATTTTTAGACATTAAATAATATAATTTAATTATGACACAACGATGATGCAGTAATTATCTTATTAATGAAATATCAACATAATTGATGTTATAAATACCCACATAAATATAATTTGAGACTTTTTATGAACTAAACTAATTTTCTAGGTTAATATGACATGTTAGGATTTATTTAATTAACTTTGGTCGAAGTAATAATTCTTTTATGAGTTTCAAAAAAATCAACTATTGAATAGTGTCAAAATTGACAAAAAGTAGTTTTTAAAACAAATATTATATTATTAATTGTTATTTTATTCCTAAAAATCTAAGGTTCGGCCAAATGACTTAGATAAGGTTATATATATTAATAAAACACAACTTGGGGGTCGCTTGTATGTATATGGTAAGTTTATTAACTATATAATATAAAAATACAAAGTGACATGGTAAATGTCAATCTAATTAACTAAGAGTTAAAACTAAAAGATAAGGTTAACATAATGAACTAAACTTGTCAAAATTCTATTATATGAGAGGATTTATACCCATACCCACCTTATATTCGAAATAACTCAATTTGGAGATATTTAAAACCGAACATGACTTTATAATAAAATAATATTTTTAGTTATTCCAAAGGTGCCCCTCTCCTCCCTTATAAAAGGGCACCTCCTCCCTCTCTTCCTCACACCACTATGAGCCTTCATGCTCGGAAAACCCCTGCCAATTTATCCTCTCCACTTCCCTAGAAACATCCTAGAGGTTTTGGTATTCTTCAAAGACCTATTTTAGTACCCTAAAAGGAGGTCTCAAAGAAGCAATTCAAAGAAGAGGTAATGTCTGTTACTGATTCTTTCATCTTTATTTCTTCTTCCACTTCTTCTTCTTTAGTTGTTTCATTATTAAGTAATAACATCAGTATCACTCATATACTGATATGTTATTATAAGTATGAAACAACCCTATTTCACCATCTATCCATCCTACGGAAAAAGAAATCACCGCGCGTGCGTACGTACGGAATACCGTCTCCACGCCGTGGTGTAATCTATTTTCCACCACCACCTTACGTGGATGGGTATAATGGTGTAACTAATGACTATATATGACTATTATAAAGTGATATTGATTCTGAAATAGTATACATACACTCCAATACAATTCCACGATCATAGGAACGATATCATCACTCGTGCGTACGTACGAAATACCGTCTCCACGATGTGATGCGACTCGTTCTACATGATCTTCATTTAATAATGATTATATAAATGAATTGAATGAATGAATATGATATATATTACACTAATAAAATTCTGGAAATGAGGTATCTATAACCTAAAGAGAAGAATAAGAATTTATTCGACAAAACATGCATAAGAACAAAAAGTAATAAACACCCGAATAACAAGTAGTAATGAAATATTACTAATAATAAGCTAAGAATATGACCATATATGATATCATAAATATAATTATGATTCTTTAATAAGTCAATAAAATTATTTAAATCATTATACAGGAGGTTCAGACACATACAAAGCATATCGGACCAAAGGTAAGGGAAATATCACAATCTCATTTTTATCCAAGATTGTTTATACTTTGGAATTTACTGGGGTGTATTTTATCATCCACATCCATGTTTCCTCAATATTTAATATTTATATCCTTATACAATAGTTTATATCCAATTTTACCCATCGGTGAGTATTTAGTAAAGGATATGAAAGGAATCTTTTGTCATTTTTCATACGAGGTACTTTTTGACTTTTCTGACAAAAGTACGAGAAGAATATTTTTTTAACTTATACGACATAAATGGATTTTTAAAACATTATTTCCAAGAAGCTTCCTTTACAATTTTTCAAGTTTATTTTTAATCAACTTCTTTTAGTTTAAAATTGTATGACATGTTAAGAAAGGAAAAGTGTTTTTGAAATAGAAAGGATATTTTCCTCAAGAATGTAGTTCAAGTGTTTTATCAAAATTATTTTCCATCTAAGATAATATATGGTTCTGTTTCTATCCCTATTATTACATTTATTTGATTATGTTGTGATGGAATTATTTTATGAATTCCTTTATCTTATTTGAATTATTTTATGATGTCACAATGTTTACGAATCCCATTTTTATTACATGGGTTATGCAATGATGTATGATTTAAGATTTTGTGGCCCACATAAGAATGGTATCATTATGAGATGGGTGGGACCTATATATCCCTCCAATGCATTGGGTAAAGATTTTATATCTCATGAGATAGACATGTCTGGAATGGTAGATTATACTGGTTCAGTGAAACAGGATTGAAACGAGGAGTGAACTCAGTTTAGAAAGGGACTTTGTCCACTAAGATAGTTTTTCCAATGAGTCTTGACTAATAAGAAATGATTCTCTATGATTATGTGTGTATTACACAAAGTTTTATGTTTTAAGTTATGATTATTGGGATTACATTTCACTACTATGATTTATCCCATGTTATGAAATTATGATCTCTTTTTCAGGTTAAGATTTCCAAAAGATATGTTCTTATGAATATGACGTGATTGATATTTCTTTTTTTTACCCTTACTGAGAATTTGAGCTCACCCTTTTATGTTTTCTTTTCCCCAGGACATAAAGAAAGGATTTAGGTTTAAAAAAAAGAAGGTCTTTATGGGAGATGTTGAAGATCTTTCACCACAATTAGAAGATTATATTCCGAGTTTCCAAAGACACTAAACTATTACGGTCCTTGTGTGTGTGTTTTTGTTATGTACTAAGTATTCCGCAAAATTAATGTAATGTATATGTACATTATGATTCGGGTCTCTATAGTTGGTATCAGAGGAAAAGTTTAGTCAACCTTTGGAAACTAGGATGCGAAAACGTTAGTGAGATCCCTAGATATATTTCCAAGGTATGTCTAGGGTTGTCCCTAAGGACAAGTATACGTATAGGATATAGTCCTAGAACTATGGTAACAATATTAGATTTAACCAAAGATGTTAGATATTGAAGTTACTCCCCCTTTATTATGATTTTTGCCTCTCACACTATTCTTTTTGGGTTTTAGAAAATGGCTGGAAACAAGATGATTCACGATAATGGAGGATATGATGGACAATGGAATGATATTCTTCATGAGCAACCAAATGAAATGGGATTTGGAAGTCCAAACAACATTATTATGCCGAATCAGCAATCTCATAATATGATCAATAAAGTAAAATTTGGTAAGTCTCCTGACTCGGCTAATAAGAGAAAGATGGAGTTTCATGATGATCATAGAGGAAAGAAAGTTCAATTTCCCCTATGTAAATCATGTGGGAATAGGCATCAAGGAGAATGTTTCAAAGGAACTGGAAGATACTTTGGGTGTGGAAAAGAAGGACACAAAGCCAGTAAGTGCAAAGGAAAAGGTTCAGTTAACACTAGGGATAAGGATAATGGTATTGCTACGACATCAACAATGGTTAAATGTTTTAAATGTGGAATGTATGAGAATTATGCAAACCAATGCCCTAAGGGAAAGTCTCATGAAGAGAATCAGTATGGTCGTATGGGTAGTATTTATGTGGATGATGATGAAGAGACTACAAATGATATGTGATATGAAAGAATTGTTGAAGCTCGGTCAATGGTTTATGAATGTAGTGGAATGATTACATGTTTATCATGTGTAATGTTGTATAAGTAATCTCATGGTACTATGGAATAAAGAGACATCTAAGGATTGTTACACTGTTGTCTTTACTTGAGTTTTGAAAGTGTATGATTAATGTTACCAGTATCCATGAAAGGTTATTCAAATATTTTTGGAATGTAGATGATATGCGCATAATGAAGGGATAAGGAGAAAATTAAATGTTTGATAGTATTCATGAGCTCATGAATGATATAAGGATAAGGTTATATCATGGTTTGAGTATATAGAATTTTTGGATTTTGGTATGTGGAAAGAGTTAACTTTTGACAACACTCATGTTTTCACTAAGGTTTAATGGGTATTCATTTTTCAATAGAATACATCATTAAGGTATTCACATGATTGGAATGTGACCAACAAGATATATGGGGGATAAATGATGGTATTCACATGCTTGGTTGATGACATTTCAAGTAATCGTTTTCTTTATACTATTTTAGATAATCCTAAAGATTGGAATAGATTATATTGGAAATAAGTTATTATTGTTTAAGGATAGAACTTTTTTTCTCGATATTATTGATGGGATGTTAGAGTAATATAGCTTTAGAAAAAGGACAACCTACAGGACGGGAGACAGCCCATCGCGTCGGACAAGGCTGTGGGAATCGAACCCACAACCGAAGTGCGGCTGACCTTTATCGCCTACCACTGGCCTACAGGAAGTCCCTGTTTAGTAGAAACTAGTTTTATTATATTAAGAGTATGATATATGAATTATAAGTCCATTTTAGGAACAATATATGATTAATACCACTATAGATGGACTTATGTATTTTTTGATAACTTTTCTAACCTTTTGTTTGAGACAGATGGAATGACCCATAATTCTATCACATGATCTGTTAACACATCACGAATGAAAAATTCAACTTCATTTCTTTAAGAGATGAAGTGGAAATTGTCCAAAGAACGACAAACGGTGAGACTATACCAAAATCACGAAAGTATTTCTTCTAATTTCATCAACTTTAGGGAAATGATCTTGAAAACCAAAAATGTTTTCCTAGTTCTATTATATATGATGAATCAGACGGTACCTTAGATCGTCACAAATTTATGGCTTTGTCATTGCTGGCTTTTCCATATCCATGTTCTCTACCACTCTCCATCAGAACATGATGGTTAGATTTCTCTTCCATATCCATATTTTCACCTATGTGGAAACCCAGTGATTAGTTTATTTGGGTAATCGTTACATTTCATACTTTAGTTTTTAAAGACAAGTTTTGGTATTCCTTTTTACGATGTGGGATTCTATTAAAGAAACTTTCGAGTAGTAAACCATTTATAACCCCGAAGAATTTTGAGGGCGAAATTCATTTTAAGGTGGGTAGAATGTAACAGCCATAGATTTTATAAAAAAATATTCTTTTTAATTTCATTAATGTCTTGTGTTGTGTGCTACACCAAAAGGAGCTTGATCAACACGCATCCTTGACTTTCCTTGCATTACACACAATCACGACCTTCCTCGATAGCGTGTGTAGTACGCAATACCGAGTTTCACTAAACAACGATATGCTATTAAAATATTATTAAAACTAGCCGTTATGAATAGTAATAACCACCTTTTAAAATTTTATAAATTTTAGCTCTCAAAATGGACTTCATTTTTGGATTCGGAGTATCAAATTTAGCCTAAGGTGAAATTTTGGTACTTTTCGGATAACTTTCATATTCTGATGAATAGTGAAAATTACTAAATTATAATTAAAAACAACTTTTTTAATCGAAATAATTAATAGTGATAAATTATTAATTTGAGTGGTTTTAAAGTATATTTAGAATATATTTTTCCAATTTAATACAATTTTGGTCATAGGATGTAATTTCACATTTAAACCAGTCATAAACAAGTGTCAATCTTTTGATAGTTATTATCTCTTAAGAACACGCTATTTGTTTTGACGACGGGAATTAATTTTTAAATTAATTAATGCAACTGATATGTTTTGAATTTGATAAAATAGAAATCATTTTTTAATTCATAATATCAAATATATCTTAGATATAATATTTGGTATTTTTCTGGAAACTTTCATTTTTTGATGAATAGTGAAACCACTAAGTGGTAGTTAAAAAACTGAATTTTTCATAAAACTTAATTTTACCGCTTCTGTGAGTGGAATTTTGAAAATCCGAGAGATACGGTTAATATCAAGGACTAAGATGTGGTTCAATGAGATGAAAATAATTTTTGTTAAATAGTAACTTTTTACTTTTTTTTACCACGGTTAAAAGTAAATAGGGTAATTAAGGGTACAAATGATATTATTATTACACTAACACATGTCCTAATTCTATTTTACAAGTGTAATTAGACCAAAAAAAACCTTAGGAATAAAATATGACCATTTAGGCCCACTTGGATTAGATTAGGACATTTATTATTAATTTATTTAAAGAAGGGTTAAAATAGTTAAAATCAAAGTTTAATAAGTAAATAATTTTTAATATGGGGTTATACATAAGATAAATTATACTATAAATATTAATTACAAAGATAAAACTATTTCCTACATAATAGTATTTTATTTGTAATTTTTAGACATTAAATAATTTAATTTATTTATGACACAACGATGATGCAGCAATTATCTTATTAATGAAATATTGACATAATTGATGTTATAAATACCCAAATAAATATAATTTGAGACTTTTTATGAACTAAACTAATTTTATAGGTTAATATAACATGTTAGGATTGATTTAATTAACTTTGTTCTAAGTAATCATTCTGTTATGAGTTTCAAAAAAATCAACTATTGAATAGTGTCAAAATTGACATAAAATAGTTTTTAAAACAAATATTATATTATTAATTATTATTTTATTCCTAAAAATATAAGGTTTGACCAAATGACATAGATAAGGTTATATATATTAATAAAACACAACTTGGGGGTCGCTTGGATGTATATGGTAAGTTTATTAACTATATAATATAAAAATACAAAGTTACATGGTAAATGTCAATCTTATTAACTAAGAGTTAAAACTAAAAGATAAGGTTAATATAATGACCTAAACTTGTCTAAATTATATTTGATGAGAGGATTTAGACCCATACCCACCTTACCTTCTAAATAACTCAATTTGGAGCTATTTAAAACCGAACTTGACTTTATAATAAAATAATATTTTTAGTTATTCCAAAGGTGCCCCTCTCATCCCTTATAAAAGGGCACCTCCTCCCTCTCTTCCTCACACCACTTTGAGCCTTCAAGCTCGGCCAACCCCTGCCAATTTATCCTCTCCACTTCCCTATAAACATCTTATAGGTTCTGGTCTTCTTCAAATTCCTATTTTAGTGCCCTAAAAGGAGGTCTCAAAGAAGCACTTCAAAGAAGAGGTAATGTCCGTTACCGATTCTTTCATCTTTATTTCTTCTTCCACTTCTTCTTCTTTATTTGTTTCATTATGAAGTAATAAAATCAGTATCACTCATATACGGATATGTTATTATAAGTATGAAACAACCCTATTTCACCATCTATCCATCCTACGGAAAAAGAAATCACCGCGCGTGCGTACGTACGGAATACCGTCTCCACGCCATAGTGTAATCTATTTTCGACCACCACCTTACTTGGATGGGTATAATGGTGTAAATAATGACTATATATGACTATTATAAAGTGATATTGATTCTGAAATAGTATACATACACTCTAATACAATTCCATGATCATAGGAACGATATCATCACTCGTGCGTACGTACGGAATACCGTCTCCACGATGTGATGCGACTCGTTCTACATGATCTTCATTTCATAATGATTATATAAATGAATTGAATTAATTAATATGATATATATTACACTAATACCATTCTGGAAATGAGGTATCTATAACCTAAAGAGAAGAATAATAATTTATTCGACAAAACACGCATAAGAACAAAAAGTAATAAACACTTGAATAACAAGTAGTAATGAAATATTACTAATAATATGCTAAGAATATGACCATATATGATATCATAAAAATAAGTATGATTCTTTAATAAGTAAATAACATTATTTAAATCATTATACAGGAGGTTCGGACATGTACAAATCATATCGGACCAAAGGTAAGGGAAATATCACAATCTCATTTTTATCCGAGATTGTTTATACTTTGGAATTTACTGGGGTTTATTTTGTCATCCACATCCATGTTTCCTCAATATTTAATATTTATATCCTTATACAATATTTTATATCCAATTTTACCTTTTGGTGAGTTTTTAGTAAAGGATATGAAAGTAATCTTTTGTCGTTTTTCATACGAGGTACTTCTTGACTTTTCCGACAAAAGTACGAGAAGAATGTTTTTTTAACTTATACGACATAAATGGATTTTTAAAACATTATTTCCAAGAAGCTTCCTTTACAATTTTTCATGTTTATTTTTAATCAACTTCTTTTAGTTTAAAATTGTATGACATGTTAAGAAAGGAAAAGTGTTTTTGAAATAGAAAGGATATTTTCCTCAAGAATGGAGTTCAAGTGTTTTATCAAAATTATTTTCCATCTAAGATAATATATTATTCTGTTTCTATCCCTATTATTACATTTATTTGATTATGTTGTGATGGAATTATTTTATTAATTCCTTTATCTTATATGAATTGTTTTATGATGTCACGATGTTTACGAATCCCATTTTTATTACATGGGTTATGCAATGATGTATGATTTAAGATTTTGTGGCACACATAAGAATGGTATCATTATGAGATGGGTGGGACCTATATCTCCCTCCAATGAATTGGGTAAAGATTTTATATCTCATGAGATAGACATGTCTGGAATGGTAGGTTATACCGGTTCAGTGAAACAGGACTGAAACGAGGAGTGAACTCGGTTCAGAAAGGGACTTTGTCCACTAAGATAGTCTTGGAAATGAGTCTTGACTAATAAGAAATGATTCTCTATTATTATGTGTGTATGACACAAAGTTTTATATTTTAAGTTATGATTATTGGGATTACATTTCACTACTATGATTTATCCCATGTTATGAAATTATGATCTCTTTTGCAGGTTAAGATTTCCAAAAGATATGTTCTTATGAATATTACGTGATTGATATTTCTTTTGTTTACCCTTACTGAGAATTTGAGCTCACCCTTTTATGTTTTCTTTTCCCCAGGACATAAATAAAGGATTTAGGTTTAAAAAAAATAAGATCTTTATGGGAGATGTTGAAGATCTTTCACCACAATTAGAAGATTATATTCCGAGTTTCCAAAGACACTAAACTATTACGGTCCTTGTGTGTGTGTTTTTGTTATGTACTAAGTATTATGCAAAAGTAATGTAATGTCTATGTACATTAAGCTTCGGGTATCTACATGTATTATTTAAAATAAAATTATTTTCAGATATTTTGGATTATAATAAAATAATATGTGTCCCAATTGGCCAATACCATGAGAAAGTACCATGGATTATCCCATGTTTTTTAATTTACCACTACCTAGTTGTCCTCGAAAATTAATAAACAAATAATGCCCTTTTAATATAAATACCAACTCATTTCTCCATTATATTTCATTATCATTTCATCCTACATGAAGCCTTGATATTTTTTCCTCCCATGGAGTCCCTTCTAGGTTTCCTCAATCCCCCAAGGTTCCAATATTTGAGTTTTAGGAGTTACTCTTCTAGGTAATGGAAATCTTAACTTCTCTTTTCCTTTAAAGTTACTTTTTTTATATGTCATGTATTTCAAATTTACATACTGAATTATTTTGTCTATTTTATTCTATACCTTTTCTTTGTTAAGAGTCTTTTATTAAGTGGATATCATTGTTCCCTTACTTTTTAATTTTTTTCTAAAACCAGGTTTCTTTCCTGTTATGCTATCAAATTTTCTTATCAAAATTTATCTATCTTTCTCAATAAATTCTTTTATTTTATTTATGTGAATACCCAATTTTTTTTATTTCCACGGGTATTAAAAAATATTTAAAAATGATTTATTTTATTCTATAATTGATATACATAAAACTTTAATTCCCTTTTTATAGGTTATAAATGATATAGTGATCATGTTTTTAAGCACTTTTTAAAACGCCCTAATTTTTATATGAAGCACATTTTCCATTATTCCCCATGGGTTATCTATGAGATGTGTGATTATGATCTATGTGACTCACATGAAAATTAAGAAATATTAAGGGCACACCCTGATATAACTCCAATGTATTGGGTAAAGAATTTAATCTCTATAGATGGATTGTTTTATGATACCTTAGTGAATAACCTAAGTAATTTTTATGACACCTCACAAAAAAACCTTAGTGATATGATTATGAATGTATAAAATAAATGCTTCACCCAAATTTATAAGCTATTATTTCTTGTATTTTATTTTTGATATTCCTCATGTTCTCTTTTTCATGCCATAATGATATTCTTCATGTTCTTATTGAATTTCCTAAAGATCACGCATAAACTATTTCCCTTTCTTTCCCTCATTGGGCTTTATGCTCACCCTTTCCTTTGATGTATGTCCCCAGGTTATGATATATAGTAATTTTAATTAGGATTAACCTATGATGAAGCCTTTCAATTGGATTATAATAATTTTCTATGATTTCATTTATTATGTACCATGTATCCAAGAAACTAAACACTAAAAGATCCTTTGTTTGTTCAATTTAATGAAAATTTTAAGTAATAAAAAGTTGGGATTCCATAAGGTTCCTCTATGGGTGAATTTGGGTTGTTAAATTTGGAAAATGGTTGAATGATGAGGTTTTACCCTTAAGCATAATGGATTATTTATAATTGTCCCTCAAAAATTAAAACGTAATCATTCCCCTTAAAGAATATATTTCCATCACCATAGTTTTTAATGGGGATCATGTTAGAATGAAATATTTAGTTGATCCATCCTATTTATTCCTTTATATATATTTATTTTTATTTTATTTTTACAAATAATATTTTCTTTCTCTTTGTTAGAGAAAATAGGGTACTTTTAATTTCAATTGAATAAGCCCCCCCACCCAAAAATTATGGTTGACCCTCACATTTTAAAATTCTTATTGTGGTTCTAAACCTATACTCATGTGGGAGATAAAGTATCGATCAACATGTATTTACAATGTAATCTTTAGTGTTGAGAGTTGGTTGTTTTATGTTTACAAACAAAGATTTGAAATGGGAGGATCTAACTCTGGTGTAAAATATATATGTAGACAGCTCAAGATCACTACATTCATACCCCTTAAACAGATCTTAAAATTTTACCACTCATTACCCCTTGAAAATTTTATTATGGAAACCCACACACTATACATTAAAATCAACATAAGTTTTCCTAATTCCCCCCCATATTTTTCAAAAAAAATCAAAATGTTTTCATTATTGTTTTCTATAATTATAAGAAGCTACGAACTTCAAAAAGTGGTGTGAACCAAACCCCAAGAATAAACACACTTAATAATTATCCACCATTTAATACTTTTTTTACAAAGAGACCATGAAAAATCATGACCCCCCCACACTAATCTTTCACCATATACATTAATTTTTTATATTATGGTTGGATGAGTTGTCAATTTTTAACATGGGTCATATCAAGGATATTCATGATCAATATGTCTTCAATTAGAGAAAAATTACATATTGTCTAATTGGTTGAAAAATGGGGATTTAAAGAAAAATAATATATTTAACATGTCAACACCCAACTACTCTTAGAGTTTTGGAAAAAACTAAAATAATTTCATGATTAACACACACAAATTTTCTACCCATAAAACACATTTAAAAGTTCCACCGTAATTATTTTCATTTAAATTATGAAAAATGATAGATAGTAGGGTGGGTAAAGATTTAATCTCATAATATGTCTACCTATATGGCTATCCATGACATATAGGGATCTTATAATTAATTTTATATGTAAATGCAATCTCAAAAAAGTGAAATTGAGAAAAAGGGATACAAAAGTGGGGCCTTAATAATATTTACACATATTCTCAATTTTATAATAGATTTGAAATAGAATAAAAGAAATTATTAGTTATCATGTATGACTCAAGTTCTCTAAAGAATCAAGGAATTGTAATAATTTAAATGAATTAAAAACAACTCAAGTGTGTGAAATTGACATTGGGAAATGATCAAAACCTTCGGTTTCACAAGATAATAGAATTAGTTAATGCTCAATTTCAAAAGCGTGGACTAAATAAATAAACAATCATATGAATTTTCAAATAATATTCAACAATTTTTTCCAATAAGCCTCAAATAATTAATAAGAATAATATGATCATTTTAGTTCATGAAAAAAGACTAAAAACACCAAAATAAAGAGTGAGATAAACACACACACAAAATTCCCTAAAGACACAAAAAACCTCTCCCAAACCTAGACCATTTATACCCCACATGTGGTCACAAAAAGATATCTTCAGTTTAACAATAAAAAATAATTTAAAGTATGAAATCATGGGTGGAAGAATATTAAGATGTGTTATTTACAGTGCACAACACTATATCTATCATATTTTAGTGTGAAGCTACTACCATTTATTTAACTATAAGGAAATTCAAATAAAAGTATAAGTGCTAATGAAAACAAACTATGAAAACATACCTAAAATAATTTATTATAGTAGTGGACAACCCCTGTATGAACTTATTTATAGTGTTGAAAACCTGCCTCCTTATTTTATCCACACGAAATAAAATCCAAATCATTAAAAATAATTAAAATACACAATGAAAAAGTATCCTGGAAATTTATTTGGGAAGTAGAAAAAAAAAGGTTTTAGATTTTTGGACTATGTACAACCATTTTACAACCTTGAGACCTACACAAAAATAATAAGAAATAATTATTCAACAATAATAAAATTAATTATTTAAAAAACCAAGGATAAGGGAATAAAATTTTGTGTTAAACCCCCCATTAGTGAGTTTTTTTAACTATCCATAATCAAATAGTTGCAGTATTCATACAAAATATAACTTTGGATCTAGATTCCTATAGAGGGACCATGACCTATGAGTTTCACCCTTATTCATAGAGATATTTACTTTGATAGTGAATAATAATAAGTTTTCCACCTCTATTTTTGAGTGAAAATTGACAATGTAGATGATTATTGGAAATTGAGGTAGCAAATAGAAATCCTATTTTGGTGTAACATTTTTCATCACTAGAAACAATGTCATTTGTGACCTGAAAAATAGGTGTGACAGTTGTTGAGTTTTGAAAAAAAATTCTTAGAAGATGTTTTTCTAATTTGAATCGATTAATTTTTAACCTATTAACATCCATATCTAAATCAACTTCCTCAATTTTCACAACATCCAAGTGAATTTCAGCACTATAAACTTTTATTTCATCTACTAATTAAGTTCCAATATTAAATAAAACAATCAAAGAATATAATTTCAACCCCCACCATGATGTAATGTATACACATTTTATCACTAAACACATCATTTCATTTTGATTATCTATTTTTTCTTCAAATATTTAGACACTTTCATTTACTTGCACTTGAATAATTTGGTGAAAACTTTAACTATATGGATTTTCTAAATCTTGAATTTCAGTTTGAGTGTATTGAAGAATTTTATCACTTGAGATCTAAGAATTATTTTTAAATTGGTAGATTTTTTAAACATAGATTACATTTTTTATACATATATTTTACCACTTAAATTTCAATTTGAACTAATTGAGAAATAATTTTCCCTTCATTTTCCACTATAACAAACAAGTTGTTTTTCATGTGGGGTGAGATTTACTAATTGAACACTACCATTCACTAACATAATACCTATATTATCATCTTATAATAATGTTATAATAACTCCCAAACTATCTGATTCAATAATTACAATTTGTTTTTTTAGAAATTTCAACACACATTTCCTAAAGTTTTCATCAAAAATAAAAATAAGAAAAAACCATGTATTTTATATCCAAATCAAGTTGATCAAATTATCTTAATCCATTATTAAAATAGTGAATGATAAATATGAAATGATGTTTAATTTTTTAAAATTGATTTAATAATTCATTTAACCAATCCCATGTATCACAAAAACATTCATCATTTTTTAGTGATGTTTGTGACCAATTTTTCAAAACTCCAAAGTATACACAACAGATGAATTTTTAGTTTTTATAAAAAGTTATTTTTAAGAGAACAAAGAGTAAAAAATCAGTATATTTTTAAAGTTATTTGTTCATACCAGCACTTAGTAGAAATGAGCAACATAAAACATCAAGTATAATTTGAAGGTTTACTGTTCAGGAAAGAACTTCAATATATATATATATATACATATATTTAATTTTTTTAAAAACAAAGAGAAAAATATATAAAAACACACCACTACTAATTCTCAAAAATGATGATAAATTTTTGATATGCCATTACTATGAAAATGGGTTTGTTTATTTACCCAACACTACTATTATTATAGTGAGAGGGCAGAATTAATAGGGAACTGGGGGAATTTTCAATTTTTTTTAATATTTCTATTTTATTTTTATTAAAATAAATTTAAAATTAAAATATACACAAATGTATAAGATAATTAGGAAAAAGGGGTATGGGGAGCTTAACCAATTTTGTTTTAAAGATGTTTCATTATTAAAAAATGTGACTAATTCATAATCTCTAAGTTGGGATGACTATTATTAGTATAATCATTTTCATGATTAACCAATGAGGTCAAACATCTAAATTTAAATACTTTATCCCATTAAATTAAATTGAAGAAAAATATTTTTTTTATGATCAAATAAATGGTCATTTTCATGCCAAAAGGTTGGATGTGACCAACTCTATTGAGAAAAGGTTTCATCTATTGAGAATAATCGAATAGAAAATTAAGTAGAAGAAAGATTAGCAATCATAACTTGTGTTTGGAAATCCAGTGTTTTCTTGCATGTATCCTCTATTTATATTTGTTAATAATATAAATAGGATGAAAAATCCATCTCAAGATAAAATGAAAATAAATGCATGTATTTATTTCCTCTATTTAATTCATCAAGAGAATTAATATCTCAATGTAGCAAAAACTATAGGATGTTCACTATAATGGGAAACACTAAATAGTAGTGTTACATATAGTGCCATGATCTACAACCGACATCAACATTTTTATGAAAATGATTCATCTGATTCACTTTGGTTATGATATATAAGATTGATCATTTTTGGCTATCTAAACTCTTTCATTAAAGTATTCAATGAAAAACACTAAAAAATTGTAATGTCCGGGTTCCATGAAATGACACTCGATATGTTACATTAGGGATGACACTCTTAATTAAATGAAGTGTGTTGATAATGCTTATAAAAGATGATGTGATCTTATCAAGTTAGGTGTGAGATAATATTGAGTGATAGGCAGAACTCTCTTTCTTCCCCTAACTCATTTATCACCCTTAGTGGATTCTCTAGAAGCCCTTTAGGAATACATGATTCCTTCAATTATGAACTAGGATCCATTGGTCGGTGTTCCCCCTTGGTGGAAGGATTCATTCATCTACTTCTACATGTGATCATAATCATATGTTCTCTATCCAATAAGAAGATAGAGGCTCTAGTACTGGCATTTCTGTTACACTTATAGAATTTTACATGCTTTATTTTTCAGATACATTAATGATTTTGATTCCTTGTAGATAGATCCTTTTATATTTGGGTTAATTTTCATTGAAAATGGTTATATGATGATAAAAAACCCATAAATGGTATAAAAGTAAGTTTCTTCAAGGATTAAACATGTTTGAGGCATGTTTTCAAGAAACATCATCATCACCACAATGTAGAACTATCCTTGATGGTTCTTTACTGGGATTCTCTTGGAACCACAGCTGACTCCGTGGTGTAAGAGTCCTTGTGGTCATTCAAAATAGACACCGTTTGAGGACCATAGGGTAGAGAAAACTATGGTGGTATTTTTATACCTTTATGTGAAGGGTTAACAAAAAGGTAATATGTGACTTACCTTTATGTTATGGTTTTTACATAAAGGTAAATTTGTGGTACCTTTATGCATTTTTTCACTACATAAGGGTCCCAATATCCTACCCTTACACCAAGTGTTTTTGTATGGTTCATAGGGAGATTACCATTACACAGAGTGTTAAAATAAGGGTAATGAAGGTACACCCATATGCATAATATGGTTTTTTTAAAAGGGTAAATAGAAAAATTGTTAAAAAATATTTCTATAACATTTAATAATTTATATTATTAATAAAATATTTTTATATATTATTAAAAGGAATTTTGGGAATATTTATCTTTTCTAAATTTTCTATAATTAATTAAATAAATGTTTATAATTTTTTTTTCCAAAATATTAAATGTTAATATCAAAATAACTTTTAAGAAAATAACATGTAATGCCTTATGATCTAGAAATAAAAGGGTATATTTAAAATTTTTAGGTAATTTATAAAGTTTTTATAAATTAAAAAATATTTATAAAATATAAAATATTTATAATTATATATAAATTCCATATAACAGTTGGATGTGTCCTTATTAAAAGAGTTTATATTTATAATTATAAAATGTTCATAATTAATTAAATTTGATAGGTTTTAATTAAATGGGGCCTAATTTTAATTCTATTTAGAACACATCAAAATTTTTTTGATCGATGTTTTAAATAATGAAAAATGTTTAATATATTTAGATTATGTAAAAAGTTTAAATAATAGAAATTTTATTTTAAAATATTTATAATTCATGAAATATAATATATAAATCCCATATAATGAACAATATGAAAGAGTTCATATTTAATGAATATAAAACGTTTATCTTCATGATTATGGAATATTCATAATTTTTAGTTAATTTATAATATATTTATAGTTATATTTTATTTATGAATTGTTTTTAAATATTTATATCATGTATAAATATTTGAATTACTCATTTATTTATTTTTTATTCCATGATTTAATCATATTTAGTGAATTATTTAAGAAATTTGAATATTGTGTATGCTTTAGTTTAACTGTTAAATTGATTCTAGGAGTTAAAACATTATATTAAATGTTAGGTACAAATCTATAAAATTTAGTTTTCACATACCCTAGCCTTAGTTTGTAATTTGATTTAAGAGCTTAAGAATAGTTTCTGAATATATTTTAATCATATTATGTGTTAGAGATACCATGAATTGAATTCTCTCTTGAGTAAATTCTACCTAGGTAGAGGGAATTGGGTTCAGACTACCTACCAGCATGGAGGCTATTCCTTGTCTAGAAATGTGAATGGGGTTGTCAGTGTATTTCTTCGAGATTACTTGTGTTAAGATTTTAAATCTCATATAACTCCATTCCTTTAAATGAAGTGTTCATGTACCTTATTCATATGATAAATTCAGATATGTATGAATATACTTGACTTCTATATTTGTTTGAGTAACACAAAATTGTGGGTTGTGTAAAGAGTTACACGTTAATGTTGTGAGAACACATTAATTTGGTGGCTGGAATAATGATTCCAAAAGTAAATCATTAGAAGAATACATTCCCAAATAGGAATAAAATATAAGAAAATAAATATTTCATAATATGAAATAGTCATGAATTTAATATTCATATGATCTATATTAAATTGTTGAGACCTTTTTAGTCTTCATAAATAAAAGGTTTTAGATTCCTTCCAAAGTGACACTTTTCAAGACCTTGATCATCTAATCAGACAGTTTAATGTTGAATCAAGGTGCCCTTGGATTATCTTATATTAGGAAATAAAGTAATAGATGACTTTGGATGGTCATGATGGGTAGATTCATGCTAAATTCAGGTGGCCCTATATTAATCCTTTGTTAGCTTGTTTATGTCATATTATTTTGGTTTCACTAGTTAGAAATTGTAATGGTTAGGATACTAGAGGAATAGAGTTGGGAAAATCTATATGATGAATTTGGAAAAAGTGTTATCCACACAACTATCCAAGAGTTAAAATTATTATGATTTGGATGATTACCTACCGAAATAACTAAGTGGTTGGATGAGTGATAAAGAAGAATCATTTATTGGTTAAATATGGATCTTGTCTCACTAAATGGACATGATTAAATGGATCATCATTTTAGTGGGAGAACTTTCATTAAAATTCTATGATGAAAATAAAAAATACATGATACCCACCCACTTATTTTTCCATATTGTATATTATCGCATGCTTAATGATAATAATTTTTAGATCACTTATAGGTATGGCCTATAAAATATTTAAATATTGGTATCTAGAGTTGAGAAGTTTTCTCAAATAGAATCTTTCTGATCATTTAAATGAGAATGTTATATAAATTAATTCTACCAACCCTGACTCATGGTTATTAGATACTAGGTGTGTGTCACACATTTGTGCTGATAAACACAGACTCAGAGATAGGAGGAAATTAATAATGGGTGAAGTAGATATTCATTTTAGTAATGGAGGAAAATTTTCTACTTTAGAATTCATAAATTATGATATAAGACTTCCAAGTGTATTATTCCTATAATTAAAAAAAATTATGTTCTTTCCATAAACATAAATTTGATTTCAGTTTCTTGTTGGGACAAGATGATATTTTCTTTCATTATTAAGAATAAAATTTGTTCTATATATAAGAATGAAATATTTTATGGTATTTTAAATATAATTAATGGTTTATATATTCTTAATATGGATAATATTGTTTATAACATTCAGAATAGGATGATTAGGGTTGATTATAATCTCAGATACCTTTGGAATTGTCATCTTATAAATATATAAATGAGAAACATGTTCAAAGACTCCATAGAGATGTATTTTTAGAAACATTCAATTATGAATCAATTTATACATGTGAATATTGTTTAATATAAAAAATAAACATAGAAAATTTTCGGAAAAATGTGAAAGGGCTAGTGGACTACTGGGTCTCACACATAATAATGTATATGGAGAAATGCGTACTCAAGAAAGTAGTGGTTTAAGTCCCTTTTTTACTTTTAATTATGACTTTAATCAGTATGGCTATGTGTTTCTAATTAAACACAAGTATGAATCTATTGAAAAATTCAAAGAGTTTAAAAATGAAGTATAAAATCAACTTGGAAAAAGTATAAAGATTATATGATTAGATTAGGTTGGTGAGTACTTGAGCCCTGAATTTATTGATCATCTGAGGAATTAAGGAATTATTCCACAAATCACTCCTTATAGAACAAAACAATGAAATGGTGTGCTTGGGAGAATGAATCATACCTTTTTGGACATGGTTCAATTGATCATGAGTCTATGTGGCCTTTTTATTTTATTATGTGATCATTCTCTAGAAACTGTTGTATTTCTCCTAAACTATGCCCCATATAAATAATATATGAAGACATTATATGTGATAGGGATTTTTAAACATAAAAAAATATCCTTCATGAGTATTTTTTATTGTGAATCAATTTTACAAAGATTATATTCTAATAATATTATCCTTAAATCAGATAAATGTGTATTTGTTGATTATCCCAAAGAAATGATAAGATATTAATTCTCTAACCCCATTGAACAAAAAGTGTTTGTGAATCTATTTTTTCCTTGAAAAAAACATGTAAGTTGGGGATTTAGTGGAAGGAAAGATGAACTTGTATAAGTTGAATGCCAATAAATAGGTTTTGTTTCTAAGATAGAAGTTGATCCATTTTTATAGAGATCTATAGAAGAAGAATTAACTCAAGTTACACATGAACCTCATAGGTATAATAGGATTCTTTAGGAACCCAATAGATATTGATTTATTATGGATAATGATGATGAAGTGACATTCATAGGAGTCAAAAATTCTTTATATCGAGAGGCTATTGAGAGTTATGATTATGAGAAGTAGTTAAAAATAATGGAATATTAGATGAACTCTATATACACTTACCATGCTTGTAACTTGATAAATTCACCTAAAGGGGTAAGTACCATATGGTAAACTTAGGTTTTTATAAGAAAAATGACATGGGTGGTAGAGTTTCTACCTATTAATAACACCTGATTGAAAATGGATATGAACAAATTTATGGTATTAACTATGAAGAAACCTTTTCATTCGTTGTGATGATAAATTTTATTTGGATTTTTCTTGCAATAACAACTCTTTATGATTATAAGATATTTCAAATAGTTGTCAAAAACATTTTTCCTTAGTGATAATTTTGTTGAGGACACATATATGATGCAACCCGAAGGTTTTTTAGTAATAAATGAGACTTATAAGGTGTGAAAGTTGCAACAGACCATTTATGAATTTTAGAAAGATTTTTAGATTTAGAATATCCAGTTTTATGGTGTAATTAAAGAGTTTGGTTTCATCAAGAATTTTAATGATTATTATGTATATAAGTGGGTTATTGTGAGTATAATATTATTTATGATATTATATATAGAAAACATAATGCTCATCTAAAATGAAATTCTAACACTTCATTTTGTCAAGTTCTGCCTCGGTAAATGTTTCCCAATGAAATACATGGGTGAAATATCCTATATACTGGGTATTAAGATATATAGAGATAGATCTAAGATATTTCTTAGACCAAGTAAAGACACATATATCGGTAAAGTGTTAAAGTGATTTAGTTTAGAGAACTCCAAAATGGGTCTTTACCAATGTTGCAAAACTTGAATCTTAGAAAGATTTAGGATCCTTTCAAAGAGTTAGAAAAGTATGGATAAGATTCCTTGTATATCCTCTATAGGATCTATGATGTATTCCATGTTATGAACTCAACCTAGTTTCTCTTATTCTTTTATCATAACTTATAGATACCAATCTAATAGTAGTGAGATACACTAGATTAATATAAATAAAATTTTTAATTACTTGATAAGGAATAAGGATATGTTCTTTATCTTTGGAGGATATAATAAAATTTGTGTAAAGGGTTAAAAAAATACTAGTTTCAAATATGACAAAGATGATCTGAGATCTCAATTTGGATTCATGTTTTTCCTAAATATTGGTGTTATTAGTGGCAAGAGTTCAAATTAATCCACCATAATATAATAAAAAATAAATTAAGAGTGAATCACAACATCTGATACCTCTAAAGAAGTCGTTTTGATCAGTAATTTCATTACTAAAATTGGCATGGTTCCTAACATAGAGGGAGGAATTGAAATATATTGTGACATAAATAGTGATGTAGCTAAGGATAGGGAACCTAAATCTCACAAAATGACTAAACATGTCATTTGAAAATACCATATCAAGTAGGATATTATTGATAGGGGATATATAAAGATCATTTGTGTTGTTACACATGAGAATGCAGTTGATAATTTTAAAAAACCATTACTGCAAAAACAACATGATAGTCATATAGAATCTATTTCTCGATGAAACATGAGAGATTGGATGTAATTATTTTAAATATATCATGTTATTAAAATAAATTAAATACATGTTTATCATTCATTTATGTGTGATACAATTTATCTTACATGAATGATTGAATGATAATATCCCCTCAAAGTATGAATTTGATTTGTCCCTAGATGATGATCATTATAGAGTATTATGGGTCAATGATATGATAAATTCATATTGAATATATTCTTATACTCATTAAAAATATTTTTATTTTGTATTTGAATAATGGATTCATGATTGAAAAAGTATATACTTATCACTTAGACTAATTTTCTAAATTATATATCATGGAATGACATACTTTCATCGATATACTTAGGGATGTATACTTATTATTAAATATTCTCACATAAGTATATAGATAAACCTAGAATGATAACCTTCATGCTTTGATGAGGTACTTACAACAGTAAAAAAATATGAACTTATATAATAATAGGTGGTTGTGAATGTTGCAAATTATGTCATCAGTTGGAGTGAAACCTAGTTGGGATTTGTCCTCTTGTATGAAAGTAAAGACATATGTTCCTTGAATTAATTATATTGAGAAAATACATGGATATGATTAGTTGAGTCACAAATTATGTGCTAAACTACTTTGACGAGGGGAATGTGATGAACTATTCTGTTAGATAAATGACATGTGATATATTCATCATGGTTAGTCCTTTTAAGAGAATTAAGAAATGATGAGATGACCTTTAATATATTGACATCATTAATGTCTCATGGTCACTTTATTCTGTTTATAAAGGTATTATATAAGTATAAATATGATTTATATGATACATATTGTGGTGGACATGTTCATAAAAATATATGAGTATGTTTTATAGAGATCACATCAGACCCCTTAGTAGCTTGGGTATCACTAATGCATTGTTAGAGGTTTATATTTTCTTATATATGTGAAATAATGATTATATTTTTTTTTCATGGATATTAAGTCCCATAAGTTATCATAGTTATGGCCTTGGATTAGGACAAATCTTAGATAAAGTTGTTTTTCTCCAAAATGAAGATAACTCCAAGAAACCATCTCCAAAAGTGGTTTTGGATGCATTCACGAAGTGTCATAAATTTATTTTTAAAGTCCTTATGGAATTTTAATTAAAAAGGTATATTTTTGGATGTGTACTAAAATAGGTAATGATACACTATAGTAGTAAATATGGTATTATAGTCTACAAATGACATCACCGTTTTTAGGTTTACGATGCATGCAGTAGCCACATTCCATCCCATGAACTTTCACTTTGGTTATGATCAATGATATGGATTTATTTTGGATGGTGTTCCCCATTCATTGATGTTTTAAATGAATGAAAACTGAAATAATATAAAATTTGGTTTCCATGATATGGAACCCAATACTTTACATTAATTCTAACACACTTCATTCAGTGAAGAGCATCAAAGACACCTATATAAGAGGACATGACTCGCTCGTATTGGTTGTGAGATACTATTGAGCCATATATGAAACTATCTTCCTCCACATAGATCATTTATCACCCTTATTGGAGTCATTATTACCCCTTTGGGTGAACTAGAGTCCTTTGGTTATGAGTCATGATCCATAGGTCGGTGTTTCCCCCTTTGTGGTAGGATGTGTTTGTCTACTGATCCTTGTGATCATTATCAAATATTCTCCATCTGAGAAGAAAATATAGACTATAACATTGGATCATCAAGTACACTTATGGTGTTTTACATTCTATGTTTTAAAATACATTTATGTGTTTTATTCCTTAGAGATAGTACATATGTTTTTAGGTTTACTTTGACTTCCAATGTTCATGTGATGATCAAACAAACCAATCACAATCAACCCAAAGAAATGAAATAGAATGAAGAAGAAAATTGATAACAACATTTTCAATCATAAACCACTTTAAACCATTAACACAAAACATTAGTAACTCAAATCATTTTTTAAACATTCATTTATAAATAAGAAACATTTTATAAGGAGAAATAAAAATTATAAGAATAAAAATAATTATAAGAAAATGAAAATATAGTCAATGTGAATTTTTATATAATTAATCCCTTAAGAAGGATTTTTAAAAAAAATTACCATCAGAGGATAAAATTTTCTCTTTTAGAGGGGAGGGGGATATGATTTTTTTATAAAGGGGTTACAATAAAATTTTAAAAGAAGAGAGGAGGAATTTAGATAACTTCAGGTGGCGACATCGATATTTCTTTTATTTATAATATATTCTAACAAATTCCAGCCATTTCGCATTCTTTATAGCGAGCTTCCAAGTTCTCTACTAGGTTTTATACCTCTTAAAGTAAAAAATTAGGTAGTTATTGAGGTATAATGTTTCTTATTTAAGGTGTGATGAAGTGGGATTTATTATGTTTGGGTATTTAAGGAGGGATGAAAAGAACATGAGGTGTTAGGGTTTAATTATGTTGAAATCTTGGTATAACACCTCATATAATAATGAACCCATAATTACATGACTTATAACAAGTGTTTCACTATATTAAATTTCTAGGATATTTTTTTTTATATTTTTAGAATTAGGAAAACCATTACACAACATAGTGGAAATTTCCACAGAGTGTTCATTTTTTCCACAAAAATAGGTTCCTATGTTTACACTACTATTTTATTTATGACACTTTTTCTTCATTAAGGACATGTCAACATTGAATTTTATATAATACTGACACATCCTTAAGCCTTGTGAAAATAATTTTAAAATGTTTAATGGAGAAAAATCTTGGTAAGATATATAAAAATAATGGAAACATGTTAGTACTTTAAAAAATTTACAAAAACCCATAAGGAAAGTTTCCTTTTTTTAATAATAAAATTTGTGCACAAACTAATCATTGCTTACTCATGAAATCAAATTCAAAGCCCAAAGTTTCCATAAAACATTTTATAAGGAAGTATAAATGTAGAATAATAATCATTAAAGTTAATTCGTAAAAAATGAAGGAAATTATGAAAGTAAACCATTAACCTTTAGAAGATAATAAAATTTTATTTACTCAAGATTCTATTATTTTACCTCAAGAAATCAATAGATTTAATTTAAAACCTATTAAAAGTATTAAAAAGATCATTAAGGTATCTTGTGACATTATCCTTACATTAACCCTTACAATAACCCTTAAAAAGGTATAACTGAAATAGTTAATTCCAATATATAATATCTATTAACTTCATCACTTTACCCACATTGTAGATTTATATTGGGCTCACCTATTATGAGAGCTATATTGGGCTCACCTGTTATTATATAAAATTTCCAAGAACCATATCAAGACAAAAACTCATAAAAACAATAATTTATATAATAAAATATCATAAAATATTTTGTTTCACACATATATATAAACACTTTTGAGATTAATGTAAAAATAAGGATAAAAATAATATTTCATTTGAAAAATATTTAAAAAATTCCTAGACGAACAAGAAATAGAATATTCTTTGAAAACCCATAGAAACTTGTAGAGTAATCTTGATAAAGAATAACAATTATGATTAAGGGAAAAGGCAGTCATGTAGTAAATATTAAAAAAAATTATTTTTTAGCTTGGTAAAAGAATTATAAGTAATCAATAAAATCAATTCAATTTTGTTTGGATTTGAAATTTTTCATAATTCCATATAAATAATCCCTATACTAGGACACATCCACATTTAAAATGTATTCATAAAAATATAATAAAATAGGGAAATTTTATATTTATTTAAATATTTAAATTAATTAACATCCAAATTAAATGATTAAAAACCAATAAAACATTAATAATTTAAATTTAAGATATTTTTTTTGAGACATTAATATTATAAGATTTTAAAATCTAAAAATAATAAATAACTTTAATTCATTTTAACTTTCCAAAATGAATTCAAAAATAATAATATGCATATTGTGACATTTTAATTTCAAGAATATTAAAACATTGGCATTTTAAAAAAACTCATGTATTTTTATAATTTAAAATAAAAAATATATTTTAAATAAAAACCAATAATTTGCATGTGTTCTCTAAAAATTAAAGTCCAAAAACAAAACTAATTCTATTTATTCACTTGAAAATAGAAAAAATAGAAAATTTTGGTTTTCTATGGATTTAGAAATATAATGAGGGGATATTTAAAATAAAATTCAACTAAATTATTCAAAAACTTCACCTATTATCACTCACCCAAACATATTTTTTCACTCCTAGGAAAACTCACATCAAATCCATGTAAAAGTTCAAGTCATTAGTGGGTGTAATGTTAATTTACTTAAAAGTATATTTTTAATTCTTATTTTAAGTTAATTATCATCTTTAATTTTTAACCAAATTATTTAATTTAAATAATCCCCCTAAAGATAATCTCACCCACCTACCTAAAATGTTTTCCCTCATCTCTCAAATATTGTTATAAAAAAAATTAATATCGATCTCACACATGCATCGACATAGGTTTTATAATTTTCTTGTTTCTCCACTAAGGAATCAAGTATCTATATAAATCATAGGGTCTTGAGAATTTTTCTCTATGGGTAAAGGTCAACAGTTCAATTTTAAAAAAGGCCGAATAATAAGGTTTTACTCTTAATCACAATGCATAATTTATAAGCGTCCATCAAAATTAAACCTTAATAATTCACCTTAAAAAATATATTTCCATAACCACACTTTTATAATGGGGATAAAACTATAATGAAATAAAGATATGATTCCTACTCCATCAGATTATATATATATATATACATAGGATTTGTTTCTCTTTTTTAGAGAAAATGAGGGACTTGTAATTTCAATGGAAGGAGTGACCCTCTACCCAAAAAATGATGGTCGACCCTCACATGTTCAAATTCTTGTTGAGGTTAAAAACTTATACTCACATGAGAAATGAATTATTTATCAACATGTTTTTATATGGTATGATTTGGATTTAAGGGTTAATAGTTTTATGTTTATAAAAAAGACACGAAAAATGGACTCTAACCCTTGAGTAAATTATATATGTATGCATCTCAATATCACTGCATGTATACCCCATAAGAAACTCTTAAAATATCATCACTCATAAATACATATCAATTTTATGTGTAAACCCACACAATATACATTGTAAACTATAAATTTTTTCCTAAATCTTATTTCCCCTTGTTTTCAAAATCATTCAAAATGTTTTCATTGTTTTTTGGACTTCTAAGAATCTATGAACATAAAAAAAGTGGTGTGGACCACACCCCCAATAATAAATTCACCCAATCACTCTACTCTGTACAATAATATTTTTATAAAGAAAACATGAAAAACCATGACCTTCCTACCCCCATTATGATCTCACTATATACATTACATTTTACTCAAGAGAATGTGGAATGAAATTTCAGTTTGTAACAATGTTCATATCAAGGATATTAATTATCTCTAAGACATAAATTGTAGAAAATAGATATAGTATCCAAATGGTTAACAAATGGAGATTTAAATACAAGTAATTACATTATCATGTAAATACCCAACTACTCTTAGATTTTTTGAAAAATAACTACAATATTTTCAAGATTAATACACATATACTGTCAACCCATGAAAACCATGAAACTTTTACCCACACTTATTTTCATCAAAATCATGGAAAATACTAGAGTATAGTTGGTTAGGATTTAATATTGTAATAGGGATAAATATATTGATATACATCACTTATAGGTGTATTATAATGAATTTTAGAAATAAAATCAGGCTGAAAAGAGTGAAATTGAAAAATGGGCTACCAAAGTTGTCCTTAATAATGTTGACACATATTATCAATTTTATAATTGATTTAAAATAGAATAAAAGAAAGTAATAGTTAGAAATAATTACTAAAGTTATCTCAAGAAATAAGGAATTGTAAGAAGTGTGTGAAATTGACATTGGGTAGTGATAAACACCTTGGGTTTCATAAGTGAGTATAATTATTTAATACTGAATTTCAAAAACTAAAAATAAATCAATTTTTTTTTTAAATTATGACTGAAATTTTTTTTCCCACTAAGAATAAAATAATTTAGTAGGGAAATATTTTCATTTTATATAAATAATAAATACTCAAAACACAAGGTAAAATAAAAAAACACACATGAAAATATATCCTAAAGACTCAGGAAACCTCCCCAAAACATGAACATTTATACCCACATGAGTTCACACAAATATTTTTAGTTCAACACTAAAAAATTATTTAAACAAGGAGAAAATATTTTTTATAAGAATAGAAAATTTTGTTTTTTTTGTAGTGTCGGGACCGATCTATATCCATCCTATTTTGGTGTATAATTATTAATATTTGTTTACCTACAATGAAATTAAAAGAAAAATAAACCTATTAAAAAAAATAAAGAAACATACCTAAAATAACTTATCTCCTTGGTGGAAAAACCAAATTCAATCTTAATTATAGTATTGAAAAATATCCTTCATTTTCTATCTACATAAAAGAATAACCATAACCTTAAAATACTAAAAATTAATAATAAAAAAGTAACCTAGAAATTTATTTGGGTAGTGTAAAATAAAAGGTTTTAGATTTATTGAGTATGTATATAGCTTTTAAAAAAAGAATCCTTCACAAGAAAATAACAAGATACCATTATTTAACCAAACCAAACAATTAAATGAAAGAACAAGTATAATGGAATAAAATTTTGGGTTTATCCTCCAAAAGTGTTCTATTGTTTTTATTGTACACATTCATATAGTTTTAGTACTCATCCAAAATATGACTGTGGACCTGGATTCCTATGGAGAAACCATCACGTGTGCTTTTCTCCCTTATTACTATAGAGATTTATTTTTATAGTAAATAAAATTAGGTTTTCTACCTCATTTTTCGAGAGAAAATTGACTTTGTAGAAGCTAAATGGATGCAGAGTCAACAAAAAGAAATACACATTTAGTGTAACTCTATACTCACAAGAAATAAAGTCAATTTTCAATGAAAAATAGGTGTGGAAGTTGTTGAGTTTTAAAAAAAAAGTTTTAGGAATAGGATTTTTTCAATTTGAATTGAGAATTTTTTACTTATTATCATCTAACTCTAAATTAAATTTTCCAATTATAAACAACTTTCAAGTGAATTTAAACACTATGAAATTTTATTTAAATTACTAATGAAGTGTTAATTTTAGAAACATGATCAAAGTATATCATTTCAACCTCTACAATGATATACTTCAAAATAATTTGATCAGTAACCTCATCCTTTTATTTTTATTATAATGATTTTTTTATAACACAAGGTCACTTGAATTTACCTCAAATTGAGAAATTTATTGAACAATTTAACCATATTAATTTTCTAAATATTGAATTTTAGTTTGAGTGTATTAAATTATTTGATCCCATATGATCAAAAAATAATTATCCAACTGATCTCTTTTTTACACTTTGATTCCAAGTGTATAGACAACTATTTTTTCACTTAAATTTTAGTTTAAAAAAATTGAGAAAGAATTTTACCTTAATTTTCCACTAATCCAAACACGTTATTTCATGTGGGGATAGTTTTCCTAATTGATAACTACCATTCACTAGCACAATAACCATCTCATTGTCCCCTAATGATGGAATAATAACACCTAAACTATGCGATTCAACCACTAAACATTGTTTTTTTATAAATTTTAACACATATTTCGTGAATTTTTTCATTAAAATCACAAAAAGAAAAAACATGTGTTTTTCTATCCAAATAACTTATCTTAATCCATTGTAAAAAAATCCATGAGAAATATCAAAGGAATTTTTTTTGAACATTGATTTAATAATTCATTTAACTTATCCCATGCATCACAAAAACATTGTCCATTTTTTTGAGTGAAGTTTGTAACCAACTGTCCAAAATTCAAAATAATACAAAATATTTGAAACTCCTATTTGAAAAAAACATAGTAGAAGATTTATAATAGAACAGTTAATAAAAATAGTTTCAGTAGTTAATTCTAAAGGTTTAATCTCATAAAAAAGTACAATTAGAAACAAAAAGGTGATTTAAAGGAGAACAAAGAGCAAACATGCGTATATTTTTAAAGTTATCATTTCAAACCACCATTAAGTAACAATAAAAAAAATGAAACCTAATAAAGAATTTAATGGTTTATAGTCATTAAAAGTATTTCAGAATATATATATTATTGTTTTTAATAAAGTGGAAAAAAATCCTAAAAAGACACCACTATTGGTCTTAAGAAATGCCACAAAATGTTTGATAGGTCATTACTATCAAAAATAGTTTTATTTATTTACCCAAAACTACTAGTATAATGGTGAGAGGTTTAAATCAATAGGGAAATAGGTAATATATTCGATTCCTTTTCATTATTATTAGTTTAATTATCAATAGGGAACTAGGGAATGTGTATTTTCTACCTTGCGTCGTGTCCATATTTCGCAGTTGTACCCATTTAAAAAAAATAAAACTAAAATTAAAATAGACATAAAAAAATATGATGATATGAAGAAAATTTTGTGGATAAAATCATCAGCTTAGTTTTAAGGATGGTTCATTATTCAAAAATGTGACTGATTCATAATTGCTTAGCTGGGGAAGCTATCATTGGCAGAATCATATTCATGATTAACCAATGAGGTCAAACATATAATTTTCAATAGTTTATCCCATTTAATTAAACCAAATAATAATAGTTTCTTTAATGATTAAAGAAATGATCATTGTTTTGTGAAAAGGTTGGATGTGACTAACTCCATCAGGAAAAGGTTGCATCCATTGAGAATCATATAAGAGAAAGTGGAGTAGAGGAAAACTTAGTGATCATAAATTGTGTTGGGCTACATAGTGTGTTATTGCATGTATCTCCTATCCATATTTATCAATAATAGATAAAGGATAAAATGAAAATAAATTCATGTTTCCATGTCATCTATTTAATTCGGTAAGACAATAAAGGACTCGATATAGCACAAATCACTGGATGTGCACTAAAACGGACCCCACTATACAGTGGAAGTACATATGATATCATGGTATATAATTGAAATAACCATTTTCTTGCATATGATTCATGAATATAAATTTGGTTATGATCCATGAGATGCATCATCTTTGGATAGAGAACGTAATTCATTAAAATTTTCAATGGATGAACACCAATAGACTATAACATTCAAGTTCCATGATACAAAAGTCGATACATTATGTTATTGACAGTAATCTTAATTCAATTAAGACCATCAATGATGGAAATATAAGAGGATGTGATCCTCTCATGTTGGGTGTGAGATAATATTTATCTATATATGAAAATCTCTTCCTTCCCATAGATCATTTATCACCCTTGGTAGAGGAACTAGCATCCCTTTGGGCATACGAGAGTCCACCAGTTACAAACAAAGATCTATCGGATGGTTCCACACCCCTCAGAAACAGAACTCATTCATCAAATAATCCATTCAATTTTAAAGAGAAAAGATCTATCAATGATGAATATGGATTCTAAAACTCTAGAATTTTTGGTACACTTATGTAATTTTACATGCACTATTTTAGATACATTTATGTGTTTGATTCCTTATAGATACATCCTTCTATGTTTGGGTTCACTTTTTCTTAAAATGGTTATATAATGACCAAAACAACTCATTTGTGGAATAAAGGATAGTTTCTTCAAGTGTTAAATGTTTTCAATCAACCTTTTAAAAAACATCACCATTTCTATGACATGGAATTTCCCATGGTGGTCCTTTTCTATGATTATCTAGGCACCTTAATCAGATCCATGAAGTAAGATTCCATATGGTCCATCAAAATAAACATAGTTTAAGGACCAAGGGGTAAAGAAATCCATGGTGGTCACTTTATAAATTTACATGAAGGGTTCACATAAAGATAATCCAAGACTAAACTTTACATGATGGGTTTCACATAAAGGTAAATCTATGGAACCATTACAAAATTCTGCATTGCGTAAGGGTATCGATTTCCAACCCTTACACAGAGTTTCTACTTACAGTTCATGGGTATATTATCCTCACATAGAGTGTTTTAATAAGGGTAATGAGATTATACCCTTACGAAGAATATGGATTCAATGTAAATATAACATAAAAATTGTTAATTTTTTAAAAACATTTAATATTTTATATGATCTATAAAATGTTTGTAAATCATATTATAATGTTTTTTGAGAATATTTCTACTTATAAATGGTTTGTACCTAAATAAATAAATTTTTATAAAATTTTTTTCCCAAATATTAAATATTTATATTAAAATATATACATTTTAACAAAATTATATAGAATGCCTTGTGATCAAGAAAAAAGGGGTTTATTTAAAAATCTTAAGGTGTAATTTATAAAGTGTTTATTAATAAAAAAATAGGCCAAAATATAAGAGTTTGTATTTATAATTATGAAATGTTCATAATTAATTAAATTTGAAGTGTTCAAATTAAATAAGGCCTCATTTGGATATTATTAAGAGCACATAAAAAATGTTTGGATCAAAGGTTTAAATAAAAAAATGTATATGAAATTTGTATTATGTAAAATATTTATATAATATAAATTGAATTTTAAAATGTTTATAATTTATAAAATATCATATATAAATTCCATATAATACAAAATATGAAGATTTCATATTAAAATGAATATACAATGTTTATATTCATGATAATGTAATATTTATAGTGTTTATCTAATTTATAAAATATTTAGATTTATATTTTATTTAATAATTGTCATAAAAGTTTATCTCAAGTTTAAATATTTGAATTTTTAATTTATTTAAATTTTATTCCTTGATTTATTCAGGTTTATTAATTTTTTTTATGAATTTTTAATATTTATTATTCTTTATTTTAACTATTAAATTGATTATAGGAGTTAAAACCTTGCATTATATCTTAGGCATTACTCCTTAAAATTTAGTTTTCATCTACCTGTAGCTTCATTTGTAATTTGAGTTATTATCTTAATAATAATTGGTGAATATAGATTTTTACATTAAGTGTTAGAGATATCATGAATTAAATTCTCACTTGAGTAAAGTCTCATTGGGTAGAGGGACTTACGTTCAGACTAACTATCAGGCTTGAGGTTATTTATTATCTGGAATGGTGAATGGGGTTGGCTATCTGTCCCTTCAATATTATGTGGATATTTTTAATATCATATAATTCCACATCTTTACAAGAACCATTTATGCATATGATTCATTCATATTTGTGTGAATATATTTGACTTTTATTTTTGGGCGAGTAACACAAAGTTGTGGGTTGTATAAAAAGTTACAAATTATTGTGCTGGGAATATATTAAGTTTGTGGTTGGAATATAGATTCCAAAAATAAATAAGTAGAAGAATACATACATAAAAAATGGAATAAAACTTGAGAAAATAAAGATTACATAAGATGAAATAGATATGAATTTAATATACTTATAACGTATACTAAATTGGTGAAACCTAAAAAATTTTCTTAAGTACCAACTATGATATTCCTTCCAAAGAGACACTTTTCAAGACCTCAATTTTGTAATAAAGTAGTTTCATACTGAGTTTGATTAATCCTGGATTATCTTTTGTAATACAAACAAGTAAAAAGTGACTTTGGATTGTCCTTCGGGTAGATCTATGGTAAATTAGGCCCCCTAGATTAATCCATTATTAGATTTTTTTGGGTCATTTCTTTGGGTTACAATAGCTATAAACCTTAATAATCAGGATACCATAGAAATAAAGTTGATTGGATCTATAGGATGGATTTAGATAATGGGTTATAGACTCATCTATCCAAGAGTCATAACTGCTTTGATTGGGATTATTCCCTACCTGAATAACTAAGTGGTGTGATGATCACTAAATATGAACATATTCTTACTGAAATATGGTTCTTATCTTACTAAAAGGACATGATACAAGGGATAATTATTTTAATGGGAGAAATTTCATTAAAATTCCTTAATGAAAATAAATAATATATGATACTCAACCATTAGTTTATACTTTTTGTAGATTATAACATACTTAATGATAATAATTTTGATATCAATTAAAGGTATGACCTATAAAATGGTTAAATATTGGTGTCTAGTGTTGAGAAGTGTTCTCAAAGAGAAAAATTCTAATCATATGAATGTGAATTTTATAGAGAATAATTCGACCAACCCCGACTTATGTGTGTTAGAAACCGGGTGTGTGTCACAAATTTTTGTTGGAAAACATGGATTCAGAGATACGAGGGAGTTAATGAAGGGTGAAGTATATCTTTATGTTGGTATTGGAGAAAATTGTGTTTCATTAGAAGTTATAACTTTTAATCTATGTCTTCCTAGTGGATTAGTCTTATAATTGATAATAAATTAATTTGTTCCCACCATAAACAATAATTTTATTTTTGTTTCTTATTTGGAAAAGATGTGGTTGCCATTCATTATTAAGAATGATATTTGTTCTATATATAACAATGAAATGCTTTATGGTGTTGGGAATATAATGAATGGTTAATATATTCTGGATATATATAGTCCTGTTTATAAAATTTAGAATAAGAATATTTATATTGATTCTAATTCTATCTACCTTTAGCATTGTCGACTTGGAAATATAAATGAGAAACTCATTTAGTGAATCCATATAAATTCATTATTTTCCTCATTTGATTAGAAATCATTTTATATGTGTGAATCTTGTTTACTGGGTAAAATGACCAAGAAAACTTTTGGGAGAAAAGATGAAAGGTTTAATGGACTATTGGATCCCATAAATAGTGATATATGCGGAACAATTATTACTTAAGAATGTAGTGGTTTTAGGTACTTTTTTACTTTTATTGATGTATTTAATCAGTACGGTTTTGTGTTTCTGATGAAACATAATTATGAAAATTTTAAGAATTTTAATGTTTTTTATAATGAAGTATATAATTAAATTTTAAAAAGTGTTATTATTCTCCAATAATATCAGGGTGGTGAATTCGAGTAAGGAATTTATTGATCATTTAAGGAATTGGGGAATTTTTCCAAAACTCACTCCTTATAGAACACCATAATTAGATAGCGTGTCAAATAGAAGAAATCATATCATTTTTTGAAACATTTCAATCTATTATGAGCCCATGTGACCATTCAATTTCATTTTGGGATCATGCTCTAGATACTAATGTATTTCTACCAAACTACATTTCATCTAAAGAATTCATGAAGACACTATATGATATATGCATGGGGAAACATCCTAAAAAGTCTTTCATGAGGATTTGGGGTTATAAATAATTTTTCTGATGAATATTATATTTTGATAATCTTATCCAAAAAATAGATAAATTCATATTTATTGGTTATCCCATATAAATAATGGGATACTGTTTCTACAACCCTACTGAACATAAAGTGTCTATTGATCGACATTCTATTTTCCTTGAAAAGAAAAATTCAAGTCAAGGAGTTGATGGGAGTAATGTTAAAATTAGATATGTTTAAGACTAAAAAATATGGAGTTTTACTAATATTGAAGTTAATCTAGATTCACAAATAGTTGTGGAAGAAGAACCGACTTAAGCTACCCAAGAACGTCAAAGGACTGGTAGAATTTTTTAGGAACCCAAGAGATATATACTTATCCTGGACAATGATGATGAAATAAAACTCATATAAGATGAACCTACTTCCTACCAAGATTATATTGAGAGTTTGGATTTTGAGAAGTGGTTAAAATCCATTGAATATAAGATAGAATCACTGTATAATAACTAGGTTTATAACTTGATAGATGCACTTGAAGGGGTAATACCCATAAGGTGAAAGTGGGTTTTCTATAAGAAAACTGAGGTAGATGGTGGAGTTTCTACATGTAGATCATTATTAGTAGATAAGGGTTACAAAAAAATCCATAGTAGTGACTATGAATAAACCTTTTCACATGTTACGATGATAAATTCTATTCATATTTTTCTTGCCATAACATATCATTATGATTACAAGATATATCAAATGGATGTCAAAACCAATTTACCTAATGGTAATGTAGTCTAGGAAATGTATATCATATATATTGAGGTTTTTTAAGTGAAAAATGAGACTGATAAGGTATGAAAGTTATAATTATATATTTACGTATTAAAGAATGCTTCTTAAAGTTAAGAAATTGGGTTTGATGATGCAACCAAGGAGTTTTATTTCACCAGGAATACATATGATTCTTGTGTATATATGCAGGTTAGTGGGAGAATGGTAGTATTTTTGTTATTGAATGTAGATGCATACAACTTATCAAAAATTACATCATGATACTTCATTCTGTTAACGTGTGGATGGGTAAATTTTTCTAGATGAAAGACATGGGCGAAGCTGCCTACATACTAGATATGAAAATATACAAAGATAGGTCTAAGATTTTTCTTTGAATAAATCAAAACACATATATCGGTAAAGTGATAAAGTGTTTTAGTATGGAAAAATATATAAGGATTATTTACCAATACATCTTGGTACAAATCTTATGATGATTAAGGATCCTTCTAAAGTGTTAAAAATGATAAATACGGTTCCTTTAGAATCTTCCATAGGATCTATCATGTATTCCATGTTATGTATTTGACCTGATGGCTCTTATGATTTGATCATAACTAGTAGATAGCAATCCAATACTAGTGAGAGTTATTGTATTTTTGTAAAGAACATTCTTAAGTACTTGCAATGGACTAAGGGTGTGTTCTAGGTCTTTATAGGAGAGGATGAAATTTACGTAAAAGGTTACATATATATGAGATTCCAATATGAAAAATATAATCAGGGATCTCAATATAGATTCATGTTTTTCCTAAATGGTAAAGATATCAGTTGGAAGATTTCAAACCAAGACACTATAGGGGACTCTACAATAGAGGCTGATTACATTACTATATCTGATTGTAACACCCCAAGAAAAGTGAGACTTAAAAGGCTAAATGTTACTACCCATGTCAACAAGGTACACCTTTCTTTTTGGGAGCGTACCTGGTTAGAACTTCACAGTAAAGCATACTTGTCCTGGAGTAGTAATCAGTATGGGTGACCTTCTGAGAAGTTTCCCAGGGTGTGTGTGAGTGAGAACAAAACACACTGAAAGAAAATGTGTTGGCCTATGGGGGCAGTCATTAGTCTGATAAGTAATACCCTTGGAAAAGTGAGACTTAAAAGGCTAAATGTTACTACCCATGTCAACTAGGTACACCTTTATTTTCGGGAGCCTACCTGTTTAGAAATATAGAGTTAAGCATGCTTTTCCTGGTGTAGTAATCAGGATGGGTAACCTTCTGGGACGTTTCCAAGGGTGTGTGTAAGTGAGGAAAAAACACACTGAAAGAACATGTGTTGGCCTATGGGGACAATCATTAGTCTTATAAAAGACCCTAGTGAGTAATAGCCTATGGTGTGCTGGGAAGGCAACCGAGGTATTATAGGAGACCCATGGGGTCATATGACAAGGTTCATGGCCCGGGGAGGCAGGTCGTGACACTGATGCTATGAAAGAAGCTATTTGGATCAAGAATTTCATTACTAAACTTGGAGTGGTTCTTAGCATCAAGGGATAAATAAAGATATATTGTGAAAATAATAATATTTTTTCTTTAGGATAAGTAATCTCAGTCTCACCAAAGAACTAAACATATCCTTTGAAAATACCATCTCATATAGTCGGTTATTTAGTGGGGATATATAAATATTAGCTGGGTGGTTACAAAAAAAAAGAATATAGATGACCCTTTGATGAAACCATTATCACAGTAACAACATGATGGTCTTGTAGAGTATCTTGGTGTAATGAACATTATAGATTGGTTGAAATTGTTGTAAATATATCACGTTATTGTAATAAAGGAAATATCTATTTATTATTAATTTATGTGAGCTTTAATTTATGATACATAAATTATTGAATGATAATATCCCCTCAAAGTATGACTTTGATTTATCAAAAATTGGTGATCATTATAGAGTATTATGGGTTGTAATAGCATGTTAAGGTTAGATTGAATAGATTCTTATACTCATTATAAAGAGTTTTATTTGAGATACAATGAATGGATTCATTAGGTAATAACTAGATACTAATTACTTTGAATGATATGCTAAAGGATATCTCATGGAATTTGATACAATAATCGATATACTAAGGGGTTTATATTTATTATTAATCCCTTTTTACCTGAGGTTGGTGATATATAGATCATAATAAAATTTATACTTTGATAAATTACTTATGTAAGTCAAAATGTGATCTTAGCGAATTAGGTAAGGGTGGGTATGTTGTTTACCATGTCATTAGTTAGAGTGAAACCAATATAGGATTTTTCAACTTGTATAACCAGTACATATATCAATACCTTTATTGAATTAGAATTATGAAATTCATGAACATGATTATTTGAGTCTTTGTAGGGTCCTAAAAATTCCACAAAGAGGAGAAAATCCCCCCACGATCGCTTTGCAGAAGGATGAAAGTGCTTCTACAAGTATATCAAGGTGAAGAGAGTCAAATTGAGTTGCACTTATTTGAGGGAACTTTAGGAATTCGAGTTTTCAAGGTTTTTAGGTGGGCTGCGTACCATCACCAGGAAAGGTATGCAGAGCAGACAGATCACTAACCGCCAGGTATGCGAGACGGTCTACGAACCGCTGGCCCGCGAGAAAATGGCCAGTGAGTAAGTCAAACTACGAACCACATCAACTGAAGTAGTTGTGATATCAAGGCTAGTCCGTGTACCAAACCATAAACCCATTAGTTCATAGATTAAGTGAACAGGCAGGGTTCTGCGAACCATTGTCATGAACCAAAGCCTCCAAAAAACCCGGTTGACCGAGTCATATATGGGTCAGAATATTGCTTTAATGGGCCTATGAAAATGGTGTCGCGTGCCCAATAAATATGATCTATCCAGTGATCTATAAGAGGAGCATAGTAAAGGATAACAAGAGAAGGAAGGAGATAAGGAATAATGATGAAATCTTGAGGGAGACTTAGAAGTTTCACTCTGACTTCCATCTTGTTTCATCGGCGAATCACGAACCGTGAACCACTCCTCCGCAAGTACAGTCAGCCATGAACCAGAAAACGAGATAATTGAATAATAATAATAGAACCGCGAACCTAACTAGTGAACTAAAAACCAAATACTTCTCATGGATGAACTCCATGGGAATGATGATCCCTTGTACCCTCCTCCATTATGGTGCTCCACGTAGTGTACTGCTATGCAGACTGAACCATGTGCCACATACCAAATCGATACGCCAATGTAACCCAAAGCATCATGGTGAGTCGTGTACCACTTCAGTACATGGTGGATGATATCCATGCCTGCGTAACACAGTGGTATGTGGACGACCCCTCTGCCCATATACCTCTATAGTATGCAAAGCCTCCCCCATCCCACGTCGAAAACCAGTACGCAGAAAGGGGTGTTTTCAGGTATTATTTCCACTCTTTCAAACCTCACCCTCCACTACCATACAGACCTCCATGGTCCCTCTACTAAGGAGTCCCCCGATATCAGGCCAAAGCCTCCTCTAAAGCCACTAGACTAGTATGATTAGACCAACGGGTGCATCAGCATGCCCCATTGAGTCTACATACCCATGGTAATCAGAGTCACAAAGGCCCTCCCCACAAAGGTGTAGGCTTCAGGAATGCATGTGAGGATACATTCCCATGGTATCCCTGAGCCTAACCTTGGAACACCGGTGTGAACCTCCTTGTTCAAGGGATTAAGGGTGAAAACTTACTTTTACATTCAATGAGGGATATTGATTAGTCGAATGGGTTATGTTTGCTCCCCTCTTTGATGAGGATGGAACTCCTCCCCTTCCTAGAACATGATCTCGGGACCTCCCATTGAGGTAACTCCCCAATATTTCGAGGCTGGTCCATGTAACCTTTAATTCCACACCACATTGAAAGGTTTATTGCTCTGCGCCCTCTCCCACCATCACCCCAGCCTCTTCCGACATGGGCTCTCCCTCCCCCACCAATAGGGGAGGGGCATGTGCATTGTTGAATATTTCAAATCCTATTATTTCTCACACTAAGCATGAATTATGTGGACTTAGAGGTTTGTGATGATTACATCATGCACACCTTCTAAACTATGAGAAATATGATTTATGATAAAACTACCAGAAGGGCCGATCTCAAATTGGAGCCCATCCAAAAGGGTTCACCCAACCATGTTTCCTAAAATGGACATCTCCCATGCATAATCCCCACACCTTTTGAACTATGAGAAGTCTGATTCTTGATCAAAATAGGATATGTGGGATTCCAACCAGAAGGCCCGAGAACAAAAGGGTGCCCATAAAAAAAGGGGGCACTTGATCATGTCCCGTCAAATTTTCAGCTTCTATGTGTAAGCCCTATACAATCCAAACTACGTGGGTTCTAATTCCTCTCCCAATGATACGTCATAAGACCTCCTTGTTGGCCTGATCCCTACATCAAGTCGTCTTCCGTCCCCCCTGGATGATGATAAACACCAGAGTGCCTTATAATATGGCTCAAGTCAGCATCACCTCCATAGCATCAAATATATGCATGCTTAGGACAATTTTGAAAAACAAGGGTATCCCATGGACAAAATATTTGGGTATGAACCAAGTATTAACAAATCAATGAACATGACATAAATCTATAAGCGAGTCCCGAAATAGGTAACAATCCTTCCTCAGAAGGGTGCAGTGAGTCTAACCTCCCATCATCTCGACCAATAGAGTCCTTAAGTGTTGTTGGTCAAATCGCCAGCTAACGAGCACCTACCTTTGGAAAGTAGGTCCATGAATCATGGATACCAAGGCCGTTGGGAATTCCTGTCTCCATTAATAAAACCATTGGAGACCATCTGAGGAAGTTACATCTGAGAAGGACCGATTGCATGAGTGTTTGACCCCCCATTCCATCATTCGCTTAGACCAACAGTTCCCACAGGGTTAATTAAACCTCATTTAATGGATAACAATGATGAATGGGTCAGAACAATGGAATAGTAAGTTCAATGAGAACTCACCTCTATGAAAAAAGGGATGGGTGACGATCATCGCTGACCTTTTCCCCACTGCCCGTAAATGCTCCACCTTGGAGGCAGAACAAAAATGGTGAACCCAATGTGAATCCTTAACCAAGGTGGAAGTTCTACCCTAATGATAAAAGAAAAAAGGATACTGCATTTAGGACCATTTTTTTCACCCCAGAATGTGCAGTACGCGCCACCTCAGAGGCGGAACAAAAATGGTGAACCCAACGTGAATCTTTAACCAAGGTGGCAGTTCTACCCCAATGATAAATGTCAAAAGGATACTGCACGTAAGACCATTTTTTTAACCCTGGTACGTGAAAAATGTGCCTCCTCATAGGAGGAACAAAAATGGTGAACCTGATGTGAATCCTTAACCAAGGTGGTGGTTTTACCCCACTTAGGCCCCTTTGCCCCACAACAAAATAAAATGGGAAGGGGGGCAAGCTAAATTGAAAAATATGCATATGTTTAAATGAATGCTACTTTGATGATGTTTTTTTGGTCTGTATGTCATATATGTATATTGTAGGTTTCAAAAGTTAAACCTTTAATCCAAATGAAATCCCCACGATCTATGAAGACCCATGCATCATCGATCTCACGGGCAGCTAGGGCCTCAACAAAGAGTAGGACCCCCTCACCTACCCATCATCATCAACACCAGGTATCCAATTCACTGTTTAAAGAGTACCACTGAAATGGTACTATCCCCACACAAAAGGCTGCAAGACAAGCCCTACAGTCTTCTATGGTCCTCCATCCACCTCTTCAGTAGCTGTCAGCACCCCAGCACCAAGCGACCCCAGTGTTCATCTCAAATCTTTTTGGGATCCTATCCCTAGAACATGACAACAACTAACTCAATTACCTTAGTGGGGTAGATGAAGTCAATGCTGATGACTTTATCTCAACTACACAGAGGTACTACTCAAGATACCCTTCTAGAGAGCATCTCCGCCGACACCGGATGACCAAGCCACCTCTCGTCGAGCAGGACCTTATATCGAGGGCACCTTCAAAGTCCAGGAGACTCAGGCCCCTCTAAATGCCCGCCAAGGGTGGTGAATATATAACCAGGAACACGCAATCACCCTGGTTCGTAAAGAGTAGCTCTACCATACTAACGTGGTGGCGTTAAATGGGAATACACACAACTCTGCCCTCTCCACTCAAGCCCACCACAAAAATAGGGTGGCACAATATGAGCACACACACATTCCTGTTGATGCTCGCTAGTCCTGTCGTGCAGATGGTGTAGCTAGATATAGGTAGATGCAGATATCTACAAACACACAATAATCCCGTCAACCAAATAGGAAGGCACTCGGATACACACAGGCACAAGCACCTATTGATGCATATCCATCCTACTATCCAAATAGGGTGGAAACTAAATACGAGTAGAGTCAAATTCCTACAGATGCATACAAATCCATTGAGACAAATACAATAGAAAGAGGGCAGATAAAAATCCCCATTCGTGAATATGAATACCACCAGTCAAACACAGTGGCAACTAGAGAAGATAACTGGCGACAGAATTGTTTCTCTATCCTGGCATAGGAGAACTGCCATTATCTATTGGAAACTCATGGAGGACCGGAGCAGGAAAAAACTCCTACCCTGACATCAAAATGGTCCTTCATACCCATTCCATCCAAATATATATCCTAGCACATCCTAGTAATTATGGAAGATCAAATGTCGATTCTAGACCACATCCTCCAAACATGCCAATATATCATTACATCGACGACAAAGTCGAGAAAACAAGACCACAACCCAGTTCCCTCGAAGGGAATGACTCACTTGAAAAATGAGGTAGTCACTCTAGAGAAGTTATGCATCCATACTATAGTCCAAGAGGTTCAACATCAATATCCCACAACATACGGATAACTGGATCGGGAACAAATACTTGTTCCAACTGGGGGACGTCGGTCTAACATGGTGGCCACTCCAGGGCAGACATATATCCCTGCCGAAAATCAAGATGCCCATTATCATATCTCAACGACATCACGGTACCCAACAAGACAAGGAACCGTATATAAAGTCCTTTACCAATAGCATATGGCCTCGGTAGCCACAAAAGAGAACCCAAGAATAAAGAGTGCCAAAGGAAACTAGAAAATGAAGAGCACATACATGATCCTGCTTTGCTGGAATCTGTGGTTCTTGATGCCCTCAAACATATATCAACAAATGATCAAGGCCTTGTCATTCCATTACCAAATTATGGAAGTGGATGTAGTAGTTGCGAAGGTCCTCCCTGCAATATCGCTACCAGTAGCTCTGATGGTCCTCCATAGAGCACCCATGAGGGATCACTCCGTGGGTCAAGAATGATCAATAACGAGAGCCTATATCCTAATGTGCATCAAGGTATCCCTCCCCTCAATCTGAATATCATACAGTAAGAAGGTCCTCCCCATGCTGTCGTCCAGCCTGATGGTCCTCCCTAGGGTATACACTGCATATATGTGTCTCCCTATAGTCAGAAGTCATGTCATGATGGTAGTCATCGCCATGATGATAGTCATTGCGAACTTCATCCCCACAATGACAGTTTCTGTGAAGGTCCTCCCTATGCTAACATCAAGAAACAAGAAATTCCTACTCTCATTGAAGTACATCCTGAAGGCCCTCCCCAGGATGTACAATGCAAAAATTCTCCCTGCAGCCAAGTATCATGTCATGATGGTAGTCCTCACCATGATGACAGTCACTATGAAGGCCCTCCATACAATGACAGTGGCTGTGAAGGTCCTCCCCACAGTGACATTAAGCAGAAATAAGGTCCACCCCTTACTAAAACCCACCCTGAAGGTCCTCCCCAGGGTATACGCCATAAAGAAAATTATCGCGGTCGGGCATCAAGTTACAATGGTAGCCCTCTCCACCACAACACCACTTGTGAAGGTCCTCCTCGCAACCAAAATCCATGCTGGCAAGAAGGTCCTCCCCTTTCTAGAACCAATGTGAGAATGTCCTCCTATGATAAGGTGCACAGAAAGGATTCAAATGCATTAGGCACTTCTTTTATAACGAGTGATATTATTTCTCAACCAGAGGATGTCCCGGGGCCACTCTCATCTTCCAAGCCACCCCCGCACCATCTACAAATCAAAAAGGATCCCACCATCCCGGTTTCTTGGAACAAAATTATTAATAAGCTGTCGAGCTGGGAATTCCAAGTAGAGGATCCTCCATAAGAACAACAACATGATATGTTGCTTGTGAGAAGACAACTAGCTAGAGATAATATACCAGTGATGTATTGGCCTACAACCGCTTTTCAATTCAACATACTAGGAATGTTATTGGGTGAATTCACACATGACATTCACCTCAACATATGGATTACTCTTAAAAAGATGAAAGAAACATTCCTACCCTTCGAAGGGTACACAGACCATGTCAGCGCGATAGGGGAGCTTCGTTGTCTGATCAGATTGGAATCCCTTCCTTCCACAAGGAAACCTAAATAAAAAAGGTTAAAGAAAAACCATTAACTGGTTTTCATCAATGTACTGCATAAATTGCATCGACTCATTAGAAATGCCCTGGCTGGAGTTCACATTCGGGGATGGGGTGAACATGGAGTTTCGCACTTCACCCCACACCCGTTTAGTAGGCCCCATTGGAAATGATGTCATGTAATGTCATCAACTAGGGGAAACAATCAAGTGAAACCCCTACTTAGAAAAAATGGGATACTCTACAAAAATCTGCCCAAAGAAAGTCTCAAAACCGTCAGGGCCAAAGAGATCAATCCATCGAAAAGCTTCCAAGTCAGGAAACCAGGAACATCCCCTAGGCTTCCTGCCTTAGGGAAGCCAACCAGTAAGAAGTGATCATGTCTTAAAAAGGACATAGACTCTGAGCAGGCCCAATTCTATAATCGGGTCACACCCATATAGAAGTATGTGAAAGTGAAAGGGCAGAAATAGCGACGGCTACCACCGCAATACGGGAGCAACCCCAACCCCAAGGGTTGGGTCATTTTTAAATCAAAATGACCTCATAAGACTAGAAAATACATGCCATAACACATCAACAGGCTAATGAGAACAACCCCATACCCTAGGGATGGGGATAATTTTACCTCAAATACCCACATATTGGACATCTTTCTTCAACCGTCTAAGAATAACAATGGATAGAGGAGTTACTTGTTCCACCACTTCTCATGGTTCACACCCTTCAAGAAAAAGGTGCATTACGATGTCAGACCAGGGATCCCTTCAGGTCAATCTTCTCTAGGAAACCCGAAGAATACCACAAAAGGAAGGATAAAGTCTAGAAAAGGTCACATAAGGTCTTCTTACCATTCATCATCAGATACACCAGCCCCAATGTGATATGCCTTGGTGACTGTGGTAAACATCAGCCCCACGTATCTCACAGGAAATGATGCAGGGGAGAGAACGCGAAGGATTATGGTTCCCTCCCAGAGGCATCCCACACCAAGCCTAATGGTGTGCATACCTAGAACCAGAGGGAGATCATAAATTTGGGAACCCCTTCAACTAACTAGTCATTAACTCCCTCATAAAATCCTAACTAGGAGAAAAATAAATCCAAGGTTGCCTATGAACCACCTCCTCCCTCTATGAGAATGCATCCCTTTTCCTTGAGGAAAGGTTCTCCAGATAAGAGGAAGAAATGAAAGAGCTCAGGAGAATTAATACAGAGCTACATCAAGGGAGTTACCTAGTTAGACGTGTTCCTCCCATGGAATTTTAGTAGGTGCTCCCGGAAGAGGTTCCCTTGACATTTGCACTCATTTCGGTGAATGAATCCCTACATGGGGGACCGTTCAACCCGACCCTAGAAGGACTTCAAGACTTCCCCCTCTGGGAAGGCAGCTAGAATATATCCATGTAAACCCTCAAATGATACCTCTGACTGCGTATCAACCCCAAATTCCAGCAGCACCAACACGCCTAGTCTTGGCCACTGCCACATCAGATCATGCTCAAGTCTGACAAGACATGCATCAAGGACTCTTAAACACCATTGAGCAGCTAACATCTCGACTAGAGGCCATGGAGGGGTGGCGCGCCCCGATACAACCAGAGAACAAACCCTAACCTAAGCGGGTGAGCAATGTTCCGCCACTACCAAACTTCATGAACCTCGTATTCCCAATATTCAATGGCTCGAGGGACCTAGAACAGCATTTGATGCACTATGCATCTTACTGCGATCCCATGATTGGAACTCCAGTGTAGAAAGAAGCCACAATGTTCAGGTGCTTCGTACAAACCCTGGAGGGCTCAGCTTTCGTTGGGTATACCAGTATACCAGCCAATTAATTTATAGGTTGGGAGGACCTCTAGTGATAGTTTCTCTTCCAGTTCAGTTCGACGCTGCTCAATACGACGGTTAGTGATCTCATGAACTGAAAGTAGTGAGAGAAAGAAAGAGTCTCAGACTTCATTTCTAGATGGAAAGGACTGAGGTATTCCCTGAACCAGTCACTCCATAGGAAGAGATTCTCTTCATGTGCATTGATAACCTTCAGGAATAATTTCGAACACCGCTAATCCTGGTGAAGTGCACTAGGGGATTTAGAGACTTCTCGAACATCACTCAACGAATAGAAGACTCCTTTAAATGAATCAACCTCAAGTCCCGAGTGGCCCCATCATCCCCTGGGAAGATAAAAGGAAAAGATGAAACAGATTTTATCATGCTTAAGACACCCCCACACCAGCTCCAGTTATGAGTCCCCCACCAAATCGAGCGGGACCCCTGGATGCCAACATCCACCCTCTCCTTAGCCAGACGATCAATGGGGCGCCAAAAGAAATTAGTTCTAAGAATGAAGAAATAAAGTTTATTCGTTCCGAGATGACTAGGTCCGTGGCTGCTTCATAGCTGCCATGAATTTCAATTTTCTATAGCTTCCATAACCAAAGAGATCCGATGAAGTAAGTCTTGAAGATCATCCAAATTATTGTCCACACCACCAAATAATGGGGCATACCATTCAAGAGTGATTTGTTTTCAAGGATCTCTAGCAAAATATGGTGGATTTTGGGCAAGTCAAGTTGTGCCCGCCACCAGCACAAGTGGTGTATGTTTGCCCCTCAGACTCAAGAGAGGAAGAGGAATGTCAGATAGTCCCCAGTAAGAAGGAGAAAAATTTCAACAATTAGATGACCTGAAGGGCCATCAAACGAGTCCATGGAATCATATAGGTGTAGTTGAAACAACCAATTAGGCCCACCAGAGCACTTAATACAAAACATCCATCCTCTTTAGCCTTGCGGTCATCTAAAGGCCAGAAGGGAAAAAAGAAAGAGCAATAAGATGTGCTGATACCAAAGCTGAAGTCAGTGCTGATGCTTTTGAAATTTGTACCAACAGACTTGGTTCAACAGGAACCACCTCTCCAAATGGAACAACGAGCACCATCTCTCCAAATGGCACCATCAGAAGGAGACATTCATATAGAAATGGTGTTAGATCAAGAACCGATCTTCGACTCCATTAATTTCATTCACTTGATGGAACCCTTCTCTAATGAAGACTATGACTACGAAACTGAATTCCCCACACCCAACTGAAGAGCAGGAGGAAGAGGCCACAGAGGCCGGAGGTTTCTAGGAAGGTATGATCATGGAAGGAGTCAAATTCTTGGCCACACCACAAGTTAAACCATTAACATCGTGGAAACTCGCGAAAGGACCCTCCGAAAAACACCAAAAGAACCAGAATGCTCTTTGCCTCCATCAGAAGAAATATAATCACAATTATCTTGTAATATTTATCAAGGGAAAACAAATACCAAATCGCCCAAGGTATAATGGAAGACTAGTTTGTCCAAACATGGAAAGGAATGTAGCACCACCGACCCCTACTAAAATTCCCAACCATCTACATCCAAAGATCAAACCCCTAAAGTGTCTATAAAGGAGAAACCACGAGCCGGGAAGCACCAACCTTTAGAACATAAATATGAAATTTTGAAGCAGCTGGATTCAGTAACCGCAAATCGGTCAATCTTGGATGCATTGATCCTGTCCGTAGATCTTAGAGAGGCACTTATTGAAGCCTTATTAAGTCCCTAAGAGTTCAAGACTAAATTAGCAATGGCCGAAGTCTACCAGATGAAGACTAGCCCCAAATAATGTCATGCCTTCATCTCCTTCATAGAAAATGATGAAGACGCCATCATGAAAGGGAACATAAAACCCTTATATGGGTATGGAAAGATAAATGGAATTGATGTTTAGAGGATCTTCATCAACAACAGCTCTGGAGTCAACCACCTCCTACTGTGAACCCTTAGTCGGCTGGGATATGATGAAGACAACTTGTCACCCTCCACTACAACTCTGCTGGGATATGACCAAAGTGAGTAGAAACTGTTGGGACAAATCAAGATTAAAACTTGTGTCATAGGTATCATATCAGTCTCTGAGTTCCGTGTGGTGTGGAAAAGTATGGCCTTCAACATCCTATTAGGGAGGTCTTGGGTGCATCATCATGCTGCAATTCCATCCTCATACCATCAGTGGATTAAATATTGCACTAATGGAAAAAATGGGATGTTGCACGCTGATAAATCCCCTTTTGAATTTTGTAAGTTTCATTATATTGATTCAGGGTTATATGAGTTGGAAGAAAAAAATCTTTCACCTAACGAAGTTAATTGGATCAATGCCCTGAATGGATTAGAGATGGATCCCGCCACCCCCCTCCAATAACTTGGGGAAGAGTACGTACTACCCATCAACCAAGTTGAATGCATAAATGAAAGCCCATATATAGACTCAGTTTTATGCATGGTCTCTATTATGACCTCCAAGTAAAAATACCAAAAAAGGAAGGCTAACTCCCATGTTTTCAAGAAAATCCCTATCAATAATGCTCTCAGACCGTCCTCGGGAAATCTAACTACCCTTGCCTCACACACTAAGGAAACAAATGATTTCTCTTCCAACATCGGAGAGTTCGTCTCAAAAATTATTTCTCCATTAGAAGAGGAAGATGATGAAGATGATGAAGATGATGAAGAAGAATAAGAGGAAGAAAACCTCAAGGATGTCCCTCCTGCATTTTAAAAAGGTGTCTCCACCATAATTGATGAACTTAAAGAGATAAATCTGGGCACAGAAAATGACCCACGACACACTCTAATTAGTGAGGCCATGTTGGTCGAGGAACATGACGCATATAACTCCTTCATAAAGAAAAATAGAGATGTGTTTTCCTAGAATTACACAGAAATTCCAAGCCTTGATCCTGTGGTTTCCACTCATCATCTAGGATTACCAGAACATCACTGAGGCTATAAGCAGAAATCCAGAAGGACCCACCCGATGTAAGTTTCCAAAATAGAGGCTTAAGTTGACAAGCCGGTAAAACCCTACTTCATATGGGAGGTCCAATATCCGATCTCGCTGAAGAACATAGTCCCTATAAATAAAGAATGGATATATTATAATCTGCATTGACTTTAGGTACCTTAATTGGCATTCCCCAAAAGATGACTTCTCGGTCCCGATCACAGAATTGTTGATCGATAAAACAACCAGATAGGAAGCCCTCTCCATCACGGAAAACTAATCAAGATACAATCAAATATGGATGGCTTGAGGAGATGAAGAATACACTTCTTTTAGGTCCCCTTAGGGAGTGTTCTGTTATAAATTGATTCCATTTGGTCTAAATAATTCTGACGCCACATATCAGCGCACCATGCATCGCATCTTCAAGCCTTTCTTGGGAATGTTCATTGAGGGTTATGTCGACAACCTGGTGGTTGAATCATGAAAGAGTTCGAACCACCTGACTGATCCTGAATCTTTCTTCAATAAATTTCAATAACACAATTTAAAGATGAATCCACTTAAATGTGCTTTTGGTGTTACCTTAGGAAAATTCCTTGTATTCTTCTTATTCCATTATGGCATCGAATTCGACCCCAAAAAGACAAAATCCATACTTGGAATGTCTTCACCTTGCAACCTCACTGAGTCGAGAGGTCTCCAGGGGCACCTCACCTATATTCGTCACTTCATAGACAACCTGGTTGGTAAATTTTTACCTTTAACATGGATCATGAAGAAAGAAGTTATATATGAGTGTAATAATGATTTTCAAGAAGCATTTGAAAATATTAAAAGATATATCCTAAGCCCATCGGTTCTCATGAAACCAGTTGAGGGGAGACCGCTCATTTTATACATAACTTTAGTGGAATGATCATTAGGTGACTTCCTCATGCAAAATAATGAATCCGACAGCGAGAACAACCTATACTACCTCAGTCATGCAATGATCAATGCCAAAACTTAGTATTCAAAGATTGAAAAGAACTACATAGCCCTAATATTCATATTTATGAAGATCGGGAATTACCTACAACATCATGAGGTCCACCTGGTTTCCTACTACAACCCGCTCAAATATATCCTCAACTGTCCCATGTTGAACGGGCACTTATCACGATGGGCGGTCATCCTACAACAATTTGACATATGATACGTGCCCCATAAGGCCATCAAAAGGGAGGTGTTAGCAGAATTCCTAGATGAGCACCCCTTAAAAGAAACAACACCATTGGATGCCGAACTTCTATATGAAGAGGTGTTTTGTTTTTAGGAGGACCCTCAGGCATGGGAAATGAACGTCGATGGTTCTTTTTGAATCAAGACATGGAAAAGGATGGAAGATCCCAAGATCAACAAAGTAGGTATAGGATTTATACTCATATCTCCTGAAAATGCCACCTTTCCTTGCTCTTTTCTTCTTTTGGAAGGATGTACGAATAATGAAGCGGAGTATAAGGCCCTCATTGTAGGCCTGAAATTGGCACTCCAAGTGAAATCCAAACACTTAAAAATAAAGGGTGATTCAGAGCTAGTCATGAAATAGTTCAATAGTGACTATGCTATGAAGAAAGAAGTTTTGGTTCCTTTGATGAACCATGTTCAAGAACTGATGAAATAATTCCCATCAGAACCAATGATGACTTATGTCCCCTGGTCACAAAATTCTCAAGCCGACACTTTGGAAAATACAGCCACAGCCTTGGCCAATCCCAACTTGGGTGAAACAGTCATTAGTATTTCTCATCGCTGGATGGTCTTTCCATTCATCCAGGGAAATATATAAGAAATCAATGAAATTAGTTTTGTTCCTGAGCCATATGGTCATACCACCAGTTGGATGTCTTCCATTGAAAATAACCTTCGGAAGGGGAATTCCCACTAGATGGGGATAGAATGGAGAAGGTTCGAAGAATGGAATTCAACTTTTTACTATACAATAGGGTAAACCAAGAAAAGGTTCTCTACAAACAAGGCCTTAGCAGAGTTCTTCTCAGGTGTATTGATGGAGAAGATACCTCTATCATCATGAAAAAGGTGCACGCTGGAGCTTACAGAGCACACCAGTCAGCAACCAAGCTCTCTCACCAAATCCTAAGGCTTGGGTATTACTAGCCCACCATGATACAGGATTTTCCCATATTCACTAAGAAGTTCTATTCCTGAAAAGTTCATGGAAATTTCATACACCACCCCCAGAGTTACTTTATACAGCAAAGTAATCCGGGCCATTCGTTCCCTGGGGGATAGTTGTTGTAGGGCCATATCCTCCCACCACAGCCAGACAGTTCAAGTTCATACTCACAGAGAATGAATTCTTTTCTAAATGGGCCAAAGTCGTACCCCTTAAGGAAGTCGGGGAGAAAATTGTCATTAGCTTTGTGAAAGCCAACATCATCACTAGATTTTGTGTCCCTCATACAATACTAACAGACAACAACACCAACTTCTGATCTACTGAGATGGAAAAGTTATATCAAGATTATGAAATCAAAGTGAATTGGTCGTCCCACTACCACATTGTGACTAATGGTCAGATAGAGGATTTCAACAAGATTTTGTCCAACATACTTCAAAAGATGGTCGATAAGGATAAGATATTATGGCCAGACAAGCTCCTTCATGCTTTATGGTCTTACCAGACCATGACACACATAACCACCCAGGAAACCCCTTACTCACTAGTATATGGGGTAGAGGCAGTGTTACCTATAGAAATCCAAGTTCCATCACTTCGTGTGGACATTTTCAATCAACTATCCATGGATGAGAAATCCGAGAGATGGATTTATGAGTTGGAACAATTAGATGAGAAACAGCAGCATACTCTGCACCATTTGGAAATCTACCAAAATCAGATTGCACGAGCCTTCATCAAATAGATTCTTCTTCAATCTTTCCTCATAGGAGAAATGGTGTTAGTCCTCAGAACCCCAATGATACTCAGGAAGAAGCCCCCAATCTTTAACCACAATTTGAAGGACCATATTCCATACATAGGTTCTATTCCAATGGTGCATATGCCCTGATATCAAGGGAAGAGAATCTCATCACAGCTCCTAAAAATGTAAATTTCTTGAAGAAGTACTTCATGTAATAGAAATGAGAAAGGTCCAAGCTCTACGACCCTAAACTATGAGTCATAAAAATTCCCTCCCCCCATGTTATGGTCCAAACTCTAAGACTTTAAACTATGAGTAATGGAAAAACACCATGAATCCAATGTCCGAGCTCAAAGACCTTAAACTATGAGTAACATCCAACCATAATGCCATGGTCCAAACTCGATGACCCTAAACTATGAGTAAAATTTCTCCAAAATTCTAAGGTCCAAACTCTATGACCTTAAACTATGAGTTCAAAACTCTCCTATATCATGGTCCAAACTCTAGAGCCTTAAACAATGCGTCGTCATCCTTTCTACATGACGTTAATATGTAAGGAACTAATCCATGAAACTTGGAGTTAAACTATGAATCATGTTCTCAACATAAGAATTTAAACTACATAGCATAAAAATTCATAATTTCATGATAATAAACTACATGATCTCTCACAGAACTATGTGTAGCTTGATTACTGCCTTCGCAGGATATGTAGCGATGCCTCGATCCTCAATCTTGTCCCAGCACCACCAGGAAGGAAAAAAAGAAAATTCCCCCATTATGTTCTCTACCTCCTTGTACTTGAGAAGGAGACTCTATGACCACTCCTTGTTTCTCACACCGAGTATAACTCATGCAAGCTTAGGATCAGTGGTGAGGACTCTCCTACACAAATAAATTATAGGGGAATATGATAGGCCTGACACCTTTATCAAGTGAAACAAAAATTCCCTAAATTGGTCCTAACACATCGAGCAAGCACTTGTAAGGAACATTCAGAATTATGTGTGGCTTGATTCCTGCCTTCGTAGGATATATAGTGACGCTCATATTTAGCATCCTGGCCCATCCACCAAAAAAATGCCATTTTTTCCTATACATTGGTCATACTTGTACGAAGTGTCTATGAATGGTCCTATCATAGGGAAATAAAATGCGAAATTATTTGAGAGTTATGTGTGGCCTAGTCCTCAGTATCATGAGATTCCACATAGGCCTCTTAGTCATGAGAAGTCAAAAGATCCTACTTCCCTCTATACATATGGGTCAGACCGCTGGGGAAGCTCCAAGTAGTTCCCAATTAGCCATGGTCTGGGTATTCTCATGTTCCTAGGAATATCTTTACCATTTTCCAAACTCCATACCTCGAGAAAACATGGGTCCCCATAATCATCCAAGGTCATCTGAGATGGAAGAACAGTGTCCTATGGACACCTTTGCTTGACTAAGCATATCATTCCCCAGTGGCTCTGCATATTTTTCCCACAAAAATGGCTGTCAATAAATGGAAAAAAATTTCCCAGGAGATTCCTCTCCTATCTCAGTATTCCCAATGACTTCCAAGCCCCATTTCATCCCTCCTGATTCATGTTTCCCCTGGGGATATGGTTTACACTTTTTATCATCACTCACATCTATAGAACACCAGGAACAGCCTGATTACGATTAACCTAAAACTAGTGGAGATCTTTATGACAGTAAAATCATCCCCACCACACGACGTTAAACTGCATGGTCAAAATCATCCTCACAACATGACTATAAATTTCATAATAGCGGTTTAATCCCAAAAGTGCCCTCTAATTATTATTTTACTATTCCTAAGAAATGAAACAGAATCCTCATAATTTCTTGTTTCTCATACTAAGCATGGCTCACGTGAGCTTTGAGATTTCAGCAAGAGATCCACCGTGGAGTTATGGAAAAATATTCCCGGAATTTGGTCCTAAAATCACAACCCTAAAAGTCATGTCACAATTCCATCCCTTGGGAGGAACTATATGTCCTGGCCATGTGATGATAAATAACCAGGTATCCCAAAGGATAAATGAATGCCTCACCCTATGTAGGATTCATATCTACGTAAGGGACACCCAATTCCATGAGTAAATCTCAGCACATATATCCCCAATATGTCTACATACACTCCTTTTATATTCCAAAATCTATTATTTGAGTGATCTTGAATCCCCATAACCCTCGAAGGCCATATGAGATGGAAGGTAGTGTCTTTCAGACACATTTTCTTGACAATTCACATCATGCCCCAGTGGCTATACATATGTGTCCCACAAAATGGATATCAATCAAAGGGAAATTCATCCTTAAGAGAGTCATCTCCTATCTCAGTACGCCCAATGGCTTCCATGGCTTATCCCATCCCTCCTAATTTAAGGTCCCTTAAAGTCATGGATTACACTTTCCTCCTAACATATATCCTGGATATATCAGAACATACGGGCCTAATTCATCTTTGGTCTCTTTGGAGGATCCTAAAGATATCCCATCCATATCTATGAAGTTGATCCGAATATAAAAGAAGAGTTCCCCCACTTGTTTTTGTGCTTCCCCAAAGAAGCTTAGTTAAAATGCCCTTATTTGATGCTCAGGTGAACCCCTCGTCAAAGGTCACATACCGTGTCCAGAAAGATCCCAGTCTCCATAATTCTCAATATCCATTGGAAATGGAAGGAATGTATACTACATACACCTTTTCTTGACTATCCACATCATGACCCGGTGGCTCTGCATACGTTATCCACAAAAATGGTCGTCAATCAAAGGAAAATTCTTTCTTAAGAGAGTCCTTTCCTACCTCTGTAGGCCTGAAGTAGCTCCTGAGTCTCATGCATGTCTAGAATCCACACATTAAGGGTCAATAAAAATTCATAATCCATGTCTGAAGGATATTATAAAATTCTTGACTGATGGTTTTGAGTCAGGGCTCTACCCCGTTAAGTCTGGTCAAATCTTTTCGACTAAAAACATCAATTATAAGTTTGATTGGCAGAACTACAAACTGCCAGAGAAAGAAAAAGACTTCATACTTTCATGAGGAAAAGTTTTCAAAGGGGAACCTCTGTGAAAAAGTCAAGTATCAGTCTGTTAAGAAAAGGAAGGAAAAATTGAGCCATCAGAAAAGGCATAAATCTTGTTTGGTCGAAAACACGCAAAGGGCGGCCCATGAAAAAGTCAAGGTATACCTGCTAAACCTGTGTCAAGAAGTATTAGGAAAAAATTAGGGTTATAATGAAAAAGAAATATAAGTTAATGAGGTGTTCCATAAAACCATAGCAATAGTCAGACTACACTCGCTGAGTCCTGCGGCTCAGGAAAAAGTTAGTTCGATTCGATCATTTCAGTTTACTGACTTCAAGTCATGGTTTAAAATTAATGCCTCATTGAAATGATGTTGATAGGAAGAGAATAATAAGAGATTTTTAAAACTCAAATCTATTCCATTGGGTTCAACGATAATGGAGGAACATCCCCAATTCGGAGTCTTTCCAGAGTATTAAAAAAGAGAGGGTACATATCATAATTTGGGGCGGAACTACACTAGGGCCTTGTTCGCCCTTTCCAAAAGGATGGAAAGCGATTTATGCAGATCATCGATGGTCTATTCCAAATAAGTTCTTTCCTCCATTTCAGATTTGATCATTGAATGCAACCACTCCAGAACAGCTTTAAGGTCCTGCCCCTTCTTTTGGATGGCTTCATATTAGCACGTGAGGAGGCCAGTTGTCCTCTCAACTTGGTTGTACAGGCTTCATACTCCCACACATCCTCCTCTTGGTTCACCACCAAATCATGAGCCTTCACCTCCTCAGTTGTTAGATGATCAAATTCCTTCAAAATATCTCAGAAGGTCGCCACCTGTTGTTGGGAAGAATTGAACCTGGCTAGCTTGTTCTCACAGGAGGCGAGGTCTTCTCGAGTAATGATGATTTGGTAGAGGAGGAGGTGTAAGTTCTAATAGTCAAATCTATAAAATACTAGATTAGTGAAAAAATGTTGAAAATTTTCACCCTCTTCAGCAAAATTGGCCTAGGTTGTCTCTGCGAAAAGTGAACATATCTAGAACCATGCCTCTTTGTGCACTGCTTGGTGCCTTGCCATGACATGAGTAATTTGATCCTCTCTTACTGCCACATGTTTTTAATTAGAAAGTTTCACCATAGGAGTGGGGAGTGACCTAAGGTAGGGAACCAAAGATGAGATACTCTCTTTTCCCTCAGAGGACCCAGCCACTGGAGCCGGATACGAAAGACTAACCGAAACTTCCAGGATGAGCCATGATACTCGGCTGGTGCCAATCTTATTGAGATCTTGGAAAATATCTATAGGAGGGGAGTAGTTTGAATCACTTCCGACCTAAATGGGTTGTACTGATGAAACCCCTTCTATACGCTTCTAACGACAGACTAAATGCCTTCTTACCATAAGAGCAGGAGCAGGAGATGTATCCATCTTGGTTTCTATAAGGACGGAAGTAGAAGGCGTATATGTTTCAATCTCCACAGTGGAAGAAATGTGTCGTGTTATTGGGGAAATAATGGGACAGGAAATGGTCAAGGGTTTATACACCCGCTGAAATTTTTCTTTAAGCATCCCACCAGGGTAACAATCTTCCCATAGTTGGGCATACTCTAGTGATAGAAAGGTGGGCCCCATTGTGTTAGGAATGATAATATTCCTAGAAGCACCTTCATGCATCCTCATAATCCATAATTTTCAAAGTACCATGGGAATATATTATCACCATAACTAAACAACCGAAAGCAGCGCGGTCCGTTGAAGGCATCCAAATTTCCTGGAAAAACGGTATGGGAGGTATGGATCACAAATGAATACTCGGTCTATACAAGCAGTGAGCATCCCATCTCAAACGTTGATGAGGTATGAGAATTCTTCCAAGGAACCTCCCCTGTCACCTATCAATGATCCATGAGGGGTAGGATACGGTGAGAACAAGAAATGAGAGGCATCGTTCAACATCACAACTGCATCGGTAACACTCAGAATCCTGGGACGAACAACAGAAATGTTGAGAAGAGAAGGATAAAAGTCATAATGGGGAACCCTGGTGGTATGTTGGTATTCATAATAGGGTAAGTGTTCCACCATCCACCCGTACAATAATTGGACCGGTCCGCTAATATGATGCCGAGAACTGCCTTCCTGTATCTGTCCCAACAATTCAAAAAACCGAGTAAGGGTAGGAAGGACCAAATTAATGGGTCGACCCTCTGCCATCATGGCCACCATCACCAAAGTGAAGGCCCGAACCCCAATATATACTTCATGAGATGATAAGATCCATCCACTTAAAAACATGGCAAAGAAACCTTCCAGTTTAAGCCCAGGTGAAACGTGTGACTGAAGCTCATATCCCCATGTTGTATATCGCCCTGTGTCAAGGGTAGCACAATATAACCCTAGGGTTTGACAAGACTGGCGAGTATGATGAGTTTGACTGCGGAGATCCCTCGTCTTGGGCATGTTCATCTTTAAGAATATTTGTATTCGTGCTTCGAATGGGTTAAGGGAACGAGCCTCAAGGGGATGATCTAGTGATCCAGCTGCCATGACCAATGAGCTCCTTGTCAAAGGAGACATGTGAACAGTGTAATCCCATGTGGCAGCTACTGGGAGGAACTCTTCATACATTTCTCCAAGGATGGGGAGTCCCCTAATATGGTAGATATCCCATAGACTAATTCCTACCTCCCCATGTAGTTGGTTGAAGGTGTTGGCAATCGAACACCATCGGCTCAGCAATTTCAGAAGGATTTTTCCCAGAGATAAGATTTAAAATTGGGAAACAAAGGCTTCTTGGTATAATACCACTGCATATAGCTAGTTTGTGGACTCCAGACAGGTCTGATGCACCCAGAATACCCAAGCCCACTCATCTGAGAAACATCTTCTGGCCCGCAAATCCCACTTGGTACTCCATCCGATGTTAGGATTCTATCAGGAGATGCTAATGATTTATGGATATTCTCAAGTGCCCAAACATGGGGCACCATTGAAGCACTCACAGTTTCTCTGAGTCCATGATGAGCCTTGCATTATGAAGACGTTCTTCTGAAGTTGAGTGGTGATGATTTCCCTTACTGGGAAAATGTTTGCATGGTCATAACCTTATAGTGCCTCCAAAATTGTCGAGTAAAGGCTATGAAATAAGGGGCTAAAGGACTTAAAACATGTTCTCAAAAGGCTCAGTATAATGTTCCTAGAAATGGTATGTGAGTGGAGCATTCCACATACAACATGATATGAGGAAGCTACTCTGCCTAAAATTATGGTACATGGATATAGTTTTCCATGCACAACCATGGTACACAAAATAACTGGGAGGCATGGGCTAGTGAACCACTATCCAACAAATAGAACAATTTTCAGAATGAAGAAACCGTGAACCTCGGCCTTGGTTAAGTTTGCATTCAAAGGTGGTGGATTAAAATTTAAGTTTGTATTAATAAATTTTGAAGCTCGGTTCGCAGATCCAAGATCAGTGTGTGAACAAGACAGTTTTGTAGAATTATTTCACGTAGAATCCAGATTTTAAGTTTTAAAATTCTACAGTCACGTTCACGGAATCCAAAATATGGTGTGTGGATGAAGAAATGATAGGTTAATTGGTTCGCGGAACGTACGGAGTAGTTCGTGAACAAGGTTTTCACAAGGAGCATGATACATGAGAGTAATGGAGGCTGGGAAAATTAGGAGTTCTTTTCGCCACAAGAAATGGTAAAATAAAAATGACATAGGCCCCTATATATAGGTGTGGTACCCTCCTACAAGGTATACCTATTCTACCGTGAACCATTTCATTTCAGGACTAATCCTATATCGGAATAGTCCCCGTTTTGTTCGGAATGAACACCATTCCGATGGAGGGCATTTGTAGGGTCTTTAAAATTCTTCCAAGTGGAGAAATCCCCCCACGATCACTTTACAAAAAGAAGTAAGTGCTTCTACAAGTCTATCAAGGCGAAGGGACTCAAATTGAGTTTCAATTATTTGAGGGATCTTGAAGGAATTAGAGTTTTCGAAGTTTTTAGGTGGCCCAGGTACCATCACCATGAAAGGTACGCTGAGTAAATGGATCACGAACTGCCAGGTATGTGAGACGATCCGCGAACTGCTGGCCCACAAGACGATGGCTATCGAGCAAGGAAAACTGCAAACCGTATCTACTGAAGGAGATGTGTGAGGAAGGATAGTCCGCGTAACAAACCGTGAAACCATAAATTCATAGATGAAGAGAATGGGTAGGGTTCCGTGAACCATTATCATGAACCAAAGCCTCCAAAAATCCCGGTTGACCGAGTCTTCTGTGGGTCAGGATATTACTTCCATGGGCCTCTGCAAATGGTGTCGCGTGCGCAATAGATACGATCACTCTGGTGCTCTATAAGTGGAGCACAGTAAAGGAGAACAAGAGATAGATGGAGAGGATGAGAGATGATGAAAGTTTGAGGGAGACTTAGAGGTTGCACTCCAACTTACGTCTTGTTTCATCGGCCAAGAACGAACCGCGAACCACTCCTCCGCAGGTACAGTCAGCCACGAACCAGAAAACGAGGGAATTGAAAATAATAATAGAACCACAAACCTAAATGGTGAATCTAAAACCAAATACTTCTTGAAGATGAACTCCCTGCAAATGATGATCTCTATACCCTACTCTAGTATGGTTCTCTGCGTAGCGTACTTCTACGCGAATTGAACCCAGCGCCGCGTACTAAATTAGTATGTGGATGTAACCGAAAGCGGCATGGTGAGTTGTGTTCGTCTTTGGTATGTGGTGGAAGATACCCATGTCCGCATACCATAGTATTATGTGGATGACCCCTCTTCCCGCATACCACTATGGTATGAGGAGCCTCCCCCATCCCGCATGGAAAACCATTATGTGGAATGGGGTGTTTTCAGGTATTATGTCCACCGGTTACAACCTCACCCCTCCACTACTGTCCAGTCCTCCATGGTACCTCTGCTAACCAATCCTTCAGAATTAGGCCAAATCCTCCTCCAAATCCACTAGACCCATATTATCAGACCAACAGGTGCATCAATTCACCCCATTGAGTCTATATACCCACTGTAAGCGGAGTCACAAAGGCCCTCCCAACAAAGGTGCAGGCTTCAGGAATTCCTGTGAGGCTACATTCCAATGGTAACCCAGAGCCCAACCTTGGGAAACTGACATGAACCTCCTTGTTCTAGGTATTAATTGTGATCACTTTCTTTTCCCTTTAATTAGGAATAGTGATCAGTCGAAGGGGTTATGTTCACTCCCCCTTTTGATGAGGATGAAATTCCTCCCATTCCCAGAATGTGATCTGGGGCCCTCCCATTGTGGTAAGTCCCCAATATTCCAAGGACACGCTACATGACCTTTAATTCCATCCCTCATGGAAAGTTACATTGCTTCACTCCCTCTCCCACCATCACCCCACCTCTTTCATTGTGGGCTCTCCCTGCCCCACCAACAGGGGAGGGGGCATGTGCACTATTTAATCTTTCAAATACTCTTGTTCTCACACCGAGAATGAATCGCATGGGATTATAGGTTTGTAAATATTACAACATGTACACCTTCTTAACAATGAGAACTATGATTCCTGATAAAACAAAGATACGTAGGATGCCTATCAGATGGCCCGAGCTTAAATGGGTGCCCATCCAAAAGGGTTCACCCAGCCATGTTTCCTCAAATGGGCAGTTCCCATCCATAAAACCTACACCTTTTGAACTATGATAACTCTAATTCATGATCAAAACATGATACATAGGATGCCTTCCAGAAGGCCTGATCTCAAAAGGGTGCCCGTCCAAAAGGGGCCACCCGATCTTGTCCCATCAAATGGTAAACTTCTATGTATAAGCCCCACACAATCTGAAATACATGAGTTTGGATTCCTCTCCTGAGGATACATAGGAATCGCTCCTTGTGGGCCCAATACCAACATCAAGTCAACTTTTGTCCCCTTTGAATGACGAAAAACTCCAGAGCTCCTTATAATATGGTTCAAGCCAGCATCTCTTCCGTAGAATCAAATATATGCATGCTCACGACAATTTTGCAAACCAAGGGTAGACCATGGACACACTCTTCAGGAATGAACCAAGGATTTACAAATATATGAACACAACTTAAATATATAAGTGAGTCCTAGAATAGGAAAACAGCCTCCCCTGGAAGAGTGCGGTGAGCCCGACCTCCCATCCTCCCAACCAATGGAGTCCTTAAGTGTCGTTGGTTAAATCGTCAGCCGACAAGCCCATAATTTGGAAAGAAGGTCCATGAATCATGGATACCAGGGCCGTTTGGCATTGTTGGATCCATGAATAAACCCGTTGGAGACCATCCAAGGAAGTTACATCTGAGAAGGACCGATTTCATGAGTGCTTGAGCCCCCACGCAATCACCCGCTGGGATCAACAGTTCCCAAGGGTTTAATTCAACCTTATTTAAAGGAAAATGACACTAAATGGGTTGAAACAAAGGAATGGTAAGTTCGACGACAACTCACCTCTATGAAAAAAGGGACAGGTGAGTATCCTCTCTGACCATTTCAACACCGCCCATAAACGCGCCACTTCGGAGGTGGAACAGTCACATATTATGTGTTCCACTAATTTATAAGGGGAATATCATGTTCTCATTTGTTATATAAATGAAATGTGATGTATTAATCAAATTGTCCAATCTTTCATGGATAATAAATAAAAAATGACATGGATTATGCTAGATTGAATAATTATTTGTTTGGTGGTCACTAAATGTCATGTAAAAATGTATTTTATAGGTATACATATGATTCATATGATATATATTATGGTGGAAATTTTTATATCAATATATGGGTATGTTTGATGGATATCATACCAGAACCCTTAGTCACTTGATTATCATTTATTCTTTTCTAGAGGCCTCTCATTGCTTACAACAATTAAATAAGGATTTAATATTTATTTTCAACACTACTAAGTCATGAGGGGTCACATAGTTTGGACCATGGATAAAGATAATGTTTTGATAAATTTGTTTGTACCAAAATGATGAGAGTTTTAAGAAACCATATAAAAAAGTTGTTTTTTTTGGATTCACAAAGAGACATTAACTTTTTCATGCATACGATGCATGTGGTTGTCACATTCCTTCCAACATGATTTCACTTCATTTTTGATCCATGAGATATATTGGTTTTGGTTGGTGTAGCTCATTCAATGAACTATTCAATGAATGAAAAGTAACATAATGTAATGTTTGGGTTCGATGAGATGATTCTTGATACATTACGTTATGGATAGAAATCTTAATTCAATTAAGATCATCAAGGATACGTATATTATATGATGTGATCCTCTTCTGTTGGGTGTGAGATACTATTGAACCATAGTCAAAACTATATTCCTCCTCGTAGCCCATTTATTAACCTTGGTGGTGATTCTATCACACCTTTAGGTGTATGAAAGTCTTTTAGTTATGAACTAGGATCCATAAGATGGTGTTACCCCTCATAGTTAGGAGTAATTAATCTTCTTCTCCTTATGGTCATCAGTAATTATGACCCATCTAAGAAGATGATATAGAAAAAACACTAGTGTTTCAAGAACACTATGGAATTTAATATGCTTTTTATTTAAAATAATTTTAGGTGTTTTATTTTATTGATATAGATCCTTATGTATTTAGGTTTTCTTCATCAGTTAATGGTCATATGATAGTCAAATAAAACTCATCATAAACAACCCAAAAAAATGAAATATAATTATTATTAAAATTGATAACCCCATTGTTGGTCAATATTACATTGAAACCATCAACGCAACATATTATTTAATAAAAACATGATTCAAACATAAATTTTAATGTAATAAAATTTTAAAAGGATAATGAATAATTAATACAATTAAAAGAACATGAAGAAAAAGAAAATATATTTAGTATGAGTTAACATAGAAGCAATCACTTAAGAGGGGTTTTATTTATTGAAAATAAAGTATTATTAGAGGAGAAAGTTTTCTCCCCTAGAGGGGAGGGGTATATGATTAGTTTTTATAATATTTTAAAATGAATTTTAATATAATATAGCAGGAATATAGATACCTTTAGGTGGAATACCCATGTATCTCTAATTGTTGTATTAGATTTTAACAAATTCCTTCCATTTATCTCTCCTTATAGTGATCTTACAAGTGTCTTTATAGGTGTTAATATTATTAAAGTAAACAATTGGGTAGGTCTTGGTATAGAATTTGTCTTATTTAATGAGTTTTGAAGTGTGATTTAAGGTTTTTTGGTAGTTAAGGAGGGTTAAAAATAACATCAAGGGCTGCAGTTTAATTGAGGTGAGATGTTGTTGAGGGATTTACATTGGTTTTAAAGAGAATAATGTTTCCTAAGGGTCAGGTAAACTAAAATTAATTGTACTAGAGTGGTTTTAATGGGCTTTTGTTTTAGATGGTTTTTGAGAGGTGACCATCCATGCTTAGTGGGTTGGAATTTATACTTAAGTGGGCTTAGAGTAGGTGTAACAACTCATGTTTTTTTGGAGTGGAATTTTTAGTAGAAATTTGAATTTTTTTCCTCAAGATTCTTATCTGGGAAAAATAGTAATTTTACTATAGAATATGATCTCATATAATTTTTATGACCACTTTGTTGGTCCCATAATAGGGTGTTTACCCTAGGATGGAAGTTTTCTGGCATTCTGTGCTGTTAAAATTTTAGCAGAATAATTAATAAATAATATTTAATTGACTAAATAATAATTTATCTCTAAAGGTTGATTCATATATGTATTTTAAATAGATAATTGGTTTGAGATTCCATCTCCATAATTGATTCTGAAACATATATTTTCACCTAAGTAGGGAATAAACTCAATTTATACATTGGGGTTAGGCCAAGCCCCCTTTTCTTTCCTTTTTTATTTTTCTTTTCATTTTCTTCTTTTCATTCTCATATTATCTCACACAACCCTAGGGTGATCCTCCATCATGATACTGAGAGATAATATGGGTAGGGTGATAGAGGACGAGGTCGAGGGAAATAGAGGTACATCCACAAAGATTGGGACGTTCCAGATCATCGTGTGGTGGCCATGGAGCCTGGAAACCCATGAAGATTTAGTGGATTTTTTAGAGACCTGATGCTTAACGTACATGGACATTACATTAATTTTACGGAATACTTAGTACATAACAAAAACACACACACAAGGACCGTAATAGTTTAGTGTCTTTGGAAACTCGGAATATAATCTTCTAATCGTGATGAAAGATCTTCAAAATCTCCCATAAAAATCTTCTTTTTTTACCTAAAACCATTCTTTATATCCTGGGGAAAAGAAAACATAAAAGGGTGAGCTCAAATTCTTAGTAAGGGTAAACAAAATAAATATCAATCATATTCATAAGAACATAACATTTTGGAAATCTTAACCTGCAAAAGAAATCATAATTTCATAACATGGGATAAATCATAGTAGTGAAATGTAATCCCCAATAATCATGACATAAAACATGAAACTTTGTAGCATACAGACATAATCATAGAGAATAATTTCTTATTAGTCAATACTCATTGCCAAGACAATCTTAGTGGACAATGCCCATTTCTGAACCGAGTTCACTCCTCGTTTCAGTCCTGTTTCACTGAACCGGTTTAACCTGCCGTTACAGCGATGTCTATCCCACGAGATATAAAATATTTACCCAATGAATTGGAGGGAGATATAGGTCTCACCCATCTCATAATGATAGCATTCTTATGTGTGCCACAAAATCATAAATCATACATCATTTCATAACCCATGTAATAAAAATGGGATTCTTAAACATCATGACATCATAAAACAATTCATATAAGATAAAGGAATTCATAAAAATATTTTCATCACAACATAATCAAATCCATGTAATAATAGAGATAGAAACAGAAACCTATATTATCTTAGATGGAAAATAATTTTGATAAAACTCTTGAACTCCATTCTTGAGGAAAATATCCTTTCTACTTCAAAAACACTTTTCCTTTTTAACATTTCATACAATTCTAAACTAAAAGAAGTTGATTAAAAATAAACTTGAAAACTTGTAAAGGAAGCTTCTTGGAAATAATGTTTTAAAAATCCATTCATGCCATATAAGTTAAAAAAACATTCTTCTCGTACTTTTATCGGAAAAGTCAAAAAGTACCTCGTACGAAAAAAAACGACAAAAGATTCCTTTCATATCTTTTACTAAAAACTCACTAAAGGGTAAAATTGGATTTAAACAATTGTAGTTGGATGGAAATAATATTACATATTAAAGAAACATGGATGTGGACGATAAAATACACCCTAGTATATACCAAAGTATAAACTATCACGGATAAAAATGAGATTGTGATATTTTCCCTTACCTTAAATCCGATTTGCATCGTAAGTGTACGAACCTCCTGTATAATGATTTAAATAATGTCATTGACTTATTATAGAATCATAATCATTGTTATGATATCATATATGGTTCACTTATGACTTTATTTTACCCGTTCTTTTGTAAATTCCATGTTAAAGAGCGTTTTGGGTAAAATCGTTTCATTTGTCGTCCGTGTTTTGACTTGTAATTATTTATATGATTACTTAGATCATGAATAGTTAATTCCAGAATATAAAACATTATTTATATATAATATATATTCAGAATATACATATATATAATAGATTAGTAAATGGAAATAAATACACCGTTCATGGGGACGGTAGGCCGTACGTACGCATGAACGCTGTTTTCGTTTCCTTATTGAGTTGAATGGAATTAAGTAGATGACATAAATATATATACACAAAAATCCAGTATCATTATTATTTCATATATTTCATGATTACTTATTATATATACTTTATAATCATTCATGAATGGTTAACGTGGAGAATGAATCTCATCGCGTCGTGGAGACGGTAGTCCGTACGTACGCACGAGCGATGATATCATTCTCATGATCGTGGAATTGTATTGGAGTGTATGTATACTATTTCAGAATCAATATCACTTTAAAATAATCATATATAGTTATTATTTACAACATTATACCCATCCAAGTAAGGTGGTGGTGGAAAATAGATTACACCACGACGTGGAGATGGTATTCCGTACCTACGCACGCGCGGTGATTTCGTTTTCCGTAGGATGGATAGATGGTGAAATAGGGTTGTTTCATACTTATAATTACATATCAGTATATGAGTGATACTGATGTTAATACTTCATAATGAAACAACCTAAGAAAAAGTATTGGAAGAAGAAATAAAGTTGAAAAAATCGGTAACGGACATTACCTCTTCTTTGACGCGCCTCTTTGAGTCCTCCTCTTAGGGTACTAAAATTGGTCTTTGAAGAAGACCAGGACCTCTAAGATTTCTTTAGGGAAGTGTAGAAGAGAATTTGGTAGGTTTTTTCCGAGCCTGAAGGCTCAAAGTGGTGTGAGTAAGAGAGGGAGGAGGTGCCCTTTTATAAGGGAGGAGAGGGGCACCTTTGGAATAACTAAAAATATTATTTTATTATAAAGTCATATTCGGTTTTTAATAGCTCCAAATTGAGTTATTTAGAAGCTAAGGTAGGGATGGGTCGAAATACTCTCATAAAATAGAATTTAGACAAGTTTAGGTTCCTATTTTAACCTTATCAGTTAGATTTAACAGTAAGTTAAATAATTTTACTTTTACCGTGTCTTCTTGTGTTCTTATACTATAAGGTTAATAAACTTACTATAAGCAGCCAAACGAACCCCAAGTTGTTTATTGTTAAAATATATAACCTTATCTAAGTCATTTGGCCGAACCTTAGATTTTTAGGAATAAAATAACAATTAATAATATAATATTTGTTTTAAGAACTATTTTATGTCAATTTTGTCACTATTTAGTAATTGATTTTTGTGAAAATCATAACAGAATTATTAGTTCAAATAAAGTTAATTAAATCAATACTAAAATGTCATATTAACCTAGAAAATTAGTGTAATTCATAAAAAGTCTCAAATTACATTTATTTGGGTATTTATAACATCAATCATGTCAATATTTCATTAATAAGATAATTACTGCATCATCTTTGTGTCATAAAGAAATTAACTTATTTAAAGTCTAAAAATTAAAAATAAAATACTATTATGTAGGTAATATTTTTAGATTTATAATTAATATTTATAGTCGAATTTATCTTATGTATAAACATATATTAAAAATGATATACTTATTAAACGTTGATTTTAACTATTTTAACCCTTCTTTAAATAAATTAATAATAAATGTCCTAATCTAATCCAACTGGGCCTAAATGGTCATATTTTATTACTAAGGTTGTTTTTGGTCGAATTACACTTATCCAATAGAATTAGGACATGTGTTAGGGTAATAATAATATCATTTTTACCCTTAATTACCCTATTTACTTTTAACTATGGTAAAAAAAGTAAAAAGTTAATATTCACCAAAAATTATTTATATCTCATTGAACCACATTTTACTTACTGACATCAACCGTGTCTCTCAGATCTTTGAAATTCCACTCACAGAAGCGGTAAAATTATGTTTTATGAAAAATTCGTTTTTTTTAACTACCACTTAGTGGTTTCACTATTCATCAAAAAATTAATGTTTCCAGAAAAATACGAAAAAAATAGGCCTAAGCTATATTTGATATTATGAACTCAAAAATGATGTCTATTTTACCAAATTCAAAACATATAAGTTGCATTACTTAATTTAAAAATTAATTCCCGTCGTCAAAATAAATTGTGTGTTCTTAAGAGATAATAACTATCAAAAGATTGACACTTGTTTATGTCTGGTTTAAATTTGAAATTACATCCAATGACCAACATTGTATTAAATTGTAAAAATATATTCTAAATATACTTTAAAACCACTAAAATTAATAATTTATCACTATTAATTATTTTGATTAAAAAGGTTGTTTGTAATTAAAATTTAGTAATTTTCACTATTCATCATAAAATGAAAGTTATCCGAAAAGTACCAAAATTTCACCCTAAGATAATTTCAATATTCCGAATCTAAAAATGAAGTCCATATTGAAAAATAAAATTTACAAAATTTCAAAAAGTGGTTATTACTATTCATAACGGCTAGTTTTAATAATATTTTAATAGCATATTGTTGTTTAGTGAAACTCGTTATTGCGTAATACACACGCTATCGAGGAAGGTCACGATTGCGTGTAATGCAAGGCAAGTCAACGATGCGTGTTGTGCAAGCTTCTTTTGGTGTAGCATACAACACAAGACATTAAAGAATATTTTTCATAAAATCTCGGGGTGTTACATTCTACCCCCCTTAAAGTGAATTTCGCCCTCGAAATTCGTCGGGGTTATAAATGGTTCACTAATCGAAAGTTTCTTTAATAGAAACCCACATCGTAAAAAGGAATACCAAAACCAATCTTTAAAAAAAAATTAGGAAATGTAATGGTTACCCAAATAAACTAATCACTGGGTTTCCACATAGGTGAAAATATGGATATGGAAGAGAAATCTAACCATCATGTTCTGATGGAGAGTGGTAGAGAACATGGCTATGGAAAAGCCAGAAATCACAAAGCCATAAATTTGTGACGATCTAAGGTACCATCTGATTCATCAGATATAAGATCACTAGGACAACATTTTTGGTTTTCAAGATCATTTCCCTAAAGTTGATGAAATTGGAATTAGAAGAAATACTTTCGTGATTTTGGTATAGTCTCACCGTTGGTCGTTCTTTAGACAATTTCCACTTCATCTCTTAAAGAAATGAAGTTGAATTTGTCATTCGTGATGTGTTAGAATATCATGTGATAGAATGAGGGGTCATTCCATCTGTCTCAAACAAAAGGTTAGAAAAGTTATCAAAAAAATACGTAAGTCCATCTATAGTGAGATTAATCATATATGGTTCCTAAAATGGACTTATACTTCTTATATTATACTAATTAATATAATAAAACTAGTTTCGACTAAACAGAGACTTTCTGTAGGCCAGTGGTAGGCGATAAAGGCCAGTCGCACTTCGGTTGTAGGTTTGATTCCCACAGCCTTGTCCGACGCGATGGGTTGTCGCCCGTCCTACAGGTTTTCCTATTACTATAACATCCCATAAATAATATCGGAAAAATTTCTATCCTAACTTATGTCCAACATAATACATTCCAATCTTTAGGATTATCTAAAATACTTGGGTCCAAGCTCATAGTATAAAGAAAATGATTACTTCAAATGTCACATAACAATCACGTGAATGCCATCATTTATCCCCCATATATCATAAGATATATCTTGTTGGTCAAATTACAAACATGTGAATACCTTAATCATGTATTCACATAAAGAATGAATACCCATTGAACCTTAGTAAAAACATGAATGCAATTAAAAGTTAACACTTTCCACAAACCAAAATCCCCAAAATTCTTTATACTCAAACCATGATATCACATAGTCCTTATATCAATCATGAGCTCATGAATACAATCAAACATCTCATTATCTTCTTATCCCTTCATTATGCGCATATCATCTGCTCACCAAAAAATATCTCAATCACTTTCCATGGTTACTGGTACCATAAAATTATTGAAAACCACAATAGACCAATACATAAATATTCCAATATTCAATGATACTATATACAACATTATTTTGGAATCCCATTACATAAACACTTAATCATTCCACCACATCGTTGTCATATTTAATATCGCCAATAGTGATCGCATGTGACTTCCCTTTGTCCTTTTCCTTAACTGGTTTCTCATGTCGATCATCACTAACCCTTGGATTAGGGAATTTATTAGCATAATGCCCCATTTACTTGCACTTGAAGCATTGAAGTGTTGGTGGTGCGTTCTTTGCAGTCTTTTCTTTATTCAGATTATTAGAAACCCTTTTTCCATCACTTCGACACTCAGATGCTCGATGAACTTCTTTTCCACACTTAAAATTTTCTATTCCCTTTGAGACTATCTCCACCATGCTTCTTTCCACACTTTTATCATAAGGAAACATTCATCTTCTTTTCACCATTATTCTGAGATTTCTCCTTGAAATCCATCTTTCATTTCTTGTCAAAACTATGAGATGGATAAGTAACACCAACTTCCATTTCTACCATGATAGCACAACGCATAATTTTTTCATAGCTACTGAAGTCTCTTATAGATAATGCCCTTCGAAGATTTGGTTTTAAGCCACTGAAGAATCGATCAACTTTACTTTCAGGTTGGATGATAAATCCAGATGCATACGTTGCAAGCCTTGTAAAATTCGCTTCGTATATACCAACAGATTCATCATCCTTTTGCTTTAGTTCAAGAAACTCCTTCTCTATCTTTGTTCGAAGAATACGAGGGAAGTACTTATTGAAATATAAGTTCTTGAACTCGTCCCATTCCATGGACTCAATTTCATCTCTTGGACTCATATTCTTGATAAGATTCCACCATTGATCAACATCACCTTCCAAACGATACACTTCTTGGATGACTTTATCATGTTCAGAACATTGAAGAACTGAAAATATCTTTTCAGTAGTACTGATCCATTGTTCAGAAACTAATGGATCAGTAGACCCACTGGATGAGGGTGGACGCTGCCTCACGAAGGACTCAATAGAATATTGTTCCCTTCTCTGCTTATTTGGAAGTCCAGAATGATTCATATCTTGTGTATGTATAGCAATAAGATTTTTCACTCCATCTCCCATAACATTTGTTTGTTCAAGAGGACAATAATTGCATTGTCCATTACATTTTCCATTACATTGATCAACACGGTTCCTTCGGGTTCCAGCCATCGTCTAAAACCCAAAAAGAATAGTGTGAGAGGAAAAAATCATGCTAGGGAAAACAACATAATAAAGGGGGAGTACCTTCAATATTTAACATCTTAGGTTTAATTATAAGATCGTTAGCGCAATTCCAGGACTATAACCTATACTTATACTTAAACTTAGGGACATCCCTAGACATACCTTAGAAATATCTCTAGGGATCTCACTAAAGTTCTCACATACTAGTTTCTAAAGGTTGACTAAACCTTTCCTCTGATACCAACTGTAGAGACCCGAAGCTTAACATACATGGAAATTACATTACTTTTGCAGAATACTTAGTACATAACAAAAACACACACACAAGGACCGTAATAGTTTAGTGTCTTTGTAAACTCGGAATATAATCTTCTAATCATGATGAAAGATCTTCAACATCTCCCATAAAGATCTTCTTTTTTTTACCTAAAACCTTTCTTTATATCCTGGGGAAAAGAAAACATAAAAGGGTGAGCTCAAATGATCAGTAATGGTAAACAAAAGAAATATCAATCATATTCATAAGAACATAACATTTTGGAAATCTTAACCTGCAAAAGAAATCATAATTTCATAACATGGGATAAATCATAGTAGTGAAATGTAATCCCCAATAATCATAACTTAAAACATGAAACTTTGTTCCATACACACATAATCATATAGAATCATTTCTTATTAGTCAAGACTCATTGCCAAGACTATCTTAGTGGACAATGTCCACTTCTGACCCAAGTTCACTCCTCATTTCAGTCCTATTTCACTGAATCGGTTTAACCTGCCATTCCAGCCATGTCTATCTCATGATATATAAAATATTCACCCAATGCATTAGAGGGAGATATAGGTCCCACCCATCTCATAATGATACCATTCTTATGTGTTCCACAAAATCATAAATCATACATCATTGCATAACACATGTAATAAAAATGGGATTCTTAAACATCATGACATCATAAAACAATTCATATAAGATAAAGGAATTCATAAAAATATTTCCATCACAACATAATCAAATCCATGTAATAATAGAGATAGAAACATAACCCTATATTATCTTATATGGAAAATAATTTTGATAAAACTCTTGAACTCCATTCTTGAGGAAAATATCTTTTCTACTTCAAAAACACTTTTCCTTTCTTAACATGTCATAAAATTCTAAACTAAAAGAAGTTGATAAAAAATAAACTTTAAAACTTGTAAAGGAATATTCTTGTAAATAATGTTTTAAAAATCCATTCATGCCGTATAAGTTAAAAAACATTCTTCTCGTACTTTTGTCGAAAAAGTCAAAAAGTACCTCGTATGAAAAAAACGACAAAAGATTCCTTTCATATCTTTTACTAAATACTCATTGAAGGGTAAAATTGGATTTAAATAATTGTAGGTGGATGGAAATAATATTACATATTAAGGAAACATGGATGTGGATGATAAAATACACCCCAGTAAATACCAAAGTATAAACAATCTTGGATAAAAATGAGATTGTGATATTTTCCCTTACCATAGGTCTGATTTGCTTCGTAAGTGTCTGAACCTCCTTTATAATGATTTAAATAATGTCATTGACTTATTCCAGAATCATAATCATTGTTATTATATCATATATGGTTCACTTATGACTTTATTTTACCCGTTCTTTTGTAAATTCCATGTTAAAGATCATTTTGGGTAAAATCGTTTCATTTGTCGTCCGTGTTTTGAATTCTAATTATTCATATGATTAATTATATAATGATTAATTAACTCCAGAATATAAAACATTATTTATATATAATATATATTCAGAATATACATATATATAATAGATCAGTAAATGGAAAGAAATACACCGTTCATGGAGACGGTAGGTTGTACGTACGCATGAACGCTGTTTTCGTTTCCTTATTGAGTTGAATGGAATTAAGTAGATGACATACATATATATAAAAATAAATCAAGTATCATTATTATGTAAAATATTTCATGATTACTTATTATATATACTTTATAATCATTCATGAATGGTTAACATGGAGAATGAATCTCATCGCGTCGTGGAGACGGTAGTCCGTACGTACGCACGAGCGATGATATCGTTCTCATGATCGTGGAATTGTATTAGAGTGTATGTATACTATTTCAGAATCAATATCACTTTAAAATAATCATATATAGTTATTATGTACACCATTATACCCATACAAGTAAGGTGGTGGTGGAAAATAGATTACACCACGGCATGGAGACGATATTCTGTACGTACGCACGCGCGGTGATTTCATTTTCCATAGGATGGATAGATGGTGAAATAGGGTTGTTTCATAATTATAATAAAATATCATTATATGAGTGATACTTATGTTATTACTTCATAATGAAACAACCTAAGAATAAGTAGTGGAAGAAGAAATAAAGTTGAAAGAATCGGTAACGGACATTACATCTTCTTTGAAGCGCCTCTTTGAGTCCTCCTCTTAGGGTACTAAAATTGGTCTTTGAAGAAGAACAGGACCTCTAAGATGTTTTTATGGAAGTGTAGAAGATAATTTGGCAGGGGTTTTCCGAGCTTGAAGGCTCAAAGTGGTGTGAAGAAGAGAGGGAGGAGGTGCCCTTTTATAAGGGAGGAGAGGAGCACCTTTGGAATAACTAAAAATATTATTTTATTATAAAGTCATATTCGGTTTTTAATAGCTCCAAATTGAGTTATTTCGAAGCTAAGGTGGGTATGGGTCGAAATCCTCTCATCCAATATAATTTAGACAAGTTTAGGTTCCTATTTTAACCTTATCATTTAGATATAACATTAAGTTAAATAATTTTACTTTTACCGTGTCTTCTTGTGTTCTTACACTATAAGGTTAATAAACTTACTATAAGCAGCCAAACGAACCCCGAGTTGTTTATTATTAATATATATAACCTTATCTAAGTCATTTGGATGAACCTTATATTTTTTGGAATAAAATAACAATTAATAATATAATATTTGTTTTAAAAACTATTTTATGTCAATTTTGACACTATTTAGTAATTGATTTTTGTGAAAATCATAACAGAATTATTAGTTCGAAGAAAGTTAATTAAATAAACAATAACATGTCATATTAACCTAGAAAATTAGTTTAATGCATAAAAAGTCTCAAATTACATTTATTTGGGTATTTATAACATCAATTATGTCAATATTTCATTAATAAGATAATTACTGCATCATCTTTGTGTCATAAATAAATTAACTTATTTAAAGTCTAAAAATTAAAAATAAAATACCATTATATAGGAAATATTATTAGATTTATAATGAATATTTATAGTCTAATTTATATTTTGTATAACCCTATATTAAAAATTATATACTTATTAAACCTTGATTTTAACTATTTTAACCCTTCTTTAAATAAATTAATAATAAATGTCCTAATCTAATCCAAGTGGGCCTAAATGGTCATATTTTATTCCTAAGGTTGTTTTTGGTCTAAGTACACTTATACAATAGAATTAGGACATGTGTTAGGGTAATAATAATATCATTTTTACCCATAATTACCCTATTTACTTTTAACCGTGGTAAACAAAAGTAAAAAGTTACTATTCACCAAAAATTATTTTCATCTCATTGAACCACATTTTACTTACTGACATAAACCGTGTCTCTCGGATTTTTGAAATTCCACTCATAGAAGTGGTAAAATTAAGTTTTATGAAAAATTCATTTTTTTTAACTACCACTTAGTGGTTTCACTATTCATCAAAAAATGAAAGTTTCTAGAAAAATACCAAAAATTAGTCCTAAGATATATTTGATATTGTGAACTCAAAAATGATGTCTATTTTACCAAATTGAATACATATCAGTTGCATTACTTAATTTAAAAATTAATTCCCGTCGTCAAAACAAATAGCGTGTTCTTAAGAGATAATAACTATCAAAAGATTGACACTTGTTTATGTCTGGTTTAAATGTGAAATTACATCCAATGACCAACATTGTATTAAATTGTAAAACATATTATAAATATACTTTAAAACCACTAAAATTAATAATTTATCACTATTAATTATTCCGATTAAAAATGTTGTTTTTAATTAAAATTTAGTAATTTTCACTATTCATCAGAAAATGAAAGTTATCCGAAAAGTACCAAAATTTCACCCTAAGCTAATTTCAATATTCCGAATCTAAAAATGAAGTCCATTTTGAAAAATAAAATTTACAAATTTTCAAAAAGTGGTTATTACTATTCATAACGGCTAGTTTTAATAATATTTTAATAGCATATTGTTGTTTAGTGAAACTCGTTATTGCGTACTACACACGCTATCGAGAAAGGTCGCGATTGCGTGTAATGCAAGGCAAGTGAAGGATGCGTGTTGTGCAAGCTAATCTTGGTGTAGCGTACAACACAAGACATTAAAGAATATTTTTCATAAAATCTCAGGGTGTTACAGATTTCACCCAAAGGAAGGATGTTTTTAATTTTTTCCTTAAATCCCCATATATTTATCATTTTCAAGTTTTTAACCCCTTATATGATTTCTTAGGATCCCTTGAGGGCTTATTTATAGCTTTTGGGGAAGAAAATGGGGTTTGGATCCGATTTGAGGGGTTTTCTATTCAGAAACCTCAATCACACAATGTATAGTTTAGGAACACATGTTGTGTGTTCTTCTTTTTTTGGGAAGATGATCTTTTATAAGTACACTCCATGTTTGGTCTATAAAATCCATGTACTTGGACTTGTTGTGTATCTGAGTTCCTAGTTGGACCACCCATGTAGGGGCACATGGCAATGTAGAGTACACGGCTAGACCCTATGTGGGTCGCACGCCGTGTAGTGTTACATGGCCAGGCCAATTACATAGCCATTATATGTGAGGTACATGGGAAAGTACCCCATGTAGGGTAAATGCCTTGTGCATATTTTACACGATGGGTACTTGGGACTACATGCAATGTTTGACTGATGTACATGCCTGGGTGAGGCCATGAGGGCACACACAGTATGCTAGGGTTGACACGTCGTGTACTTCTCATTTTTCTACCCTTTGTAAAGATTTTTCCTTTTTTCCACATCTTTGAGCCCATGAGTTATAATTGGACAAATGAGTAGTCTATTCTAAGTATCTTTTCACATAGATTGAGATGGTAAAACCCTTGAGGTGTTTTAAGGTCTCCTAGGTGGATTTTTTGGCTTTTCCCTAAATGGAGAGGTTCTTCCTCCATTAATCGAATCTAGTGGTCTTCTGAGAGTGAGACCTGGATCTGAGATGAGCCATGATCTATATCTCTCAATAGATGGTTTTTTAACTTCACCTTAGAGTATATTTTCCTTGTGTGATGTTACCTTATAGCCTAGGAGGCCATGAGGTTAGATGATCTTGAGGATCCTCTATGGGATTCTTCTACTTACGTTTCGACCTAAATGATCCTATGTAGGATGCCTATATCTTCTTGTTGTTACTAAGGGTCTCATGAGGATCCAATGTAGGATACGTCTAATTATGTACTCTATTATGAGGGTCCCCTGTAGGAAACCCCTTCTTATGTATTGTTCTGAGGATCCCGTGTATGATGCCTCTATTTACTTACCATCAAGGATCCAATATAGTATTATTCATTTTACCTTCACTAATGAGGATCTCAAGTAGGATTCCTCTCTTGTCTTATGGATTGAGGGTACCAGTGGGTGACCTAAATTTTACCGACCCTGAGATAGTTTGTTGGGATTGGGTAGATATGGTAGTGGGTGTCACCTTAGAGCCCATACAAAACTTGTAAGCCCATGAGGCTATGTCGTTAGTGGTGGGTTATGTGTTCAGCCACCCTCACTCTTATTTATAATTTCACATGTTTATTACTAATACAATGATTATTAAACTACTATAAAATCTACGTTTAACAACATTGATATTTATCAGTGCTAAAAAAGCACCGATAAATGGAATCTTTATCAGTTCTAAAGAAAGAGCTGATAAATTTAACCTTTTATCATCATTTTTTAGAACCGATAAAGGGAACATTTATGAGCACCTTATTTTTAACTCTAATAAAGGAAACCTTTATCATCACTTTATTTTATGCACTAATAAATGGTACCCTTTATCAGCGTTTTATTTTTAGCACTGATTAATATTTATTTCATTTGTGATTTTTTAGCACTTAAAAAGACCTGAATAAATGAAATGGTATAATTAAGTAAATAAATAATAAAAAATGAGTTTATTAAAAATAATATTATGAATTTTATTAATTAAATTATTATTGATAAAAATAAAAAAAATGATTATAAATTGTGAAATATTAAACATTTCATTAACTAGATAATTATGATAATTAATGTTATTAAATTGTATATATCAAATATATAGATATATATTAATATATATAAATATGATTTATACATTAAAAAATATGTATGCATTTTACATTTGATATTCATAAATAATGTTAAAATTATATATTTTTTTTAAAAATAGTTATAAATAAATATATTTATAAATGTAAATTTACTATATTTATCAATTATATATTTATAATTTTAAATAAATAAATATTTTTTAAAAGTATTTATATAATTATAAATAAATAATTATATATATTTAAATAGTTATTAAATTTATTATAAATTTACTTAAAAAATGAATATATTTAATATATTTATATTTATATATATTTATTAAATATATATATGTATAAATATATAAATATATATATTGATAAAAATATTATTTAAAAAAATTTATATACTTATAGATAAATAATTATAAAATTATAATAAATATATTTTAAAATGGATATATTTACTATATATATATATTAAGTATATATAAATATTAAAAAATGTATTTATAATTATAATTATAAATCCTTTATCGGCGCTTAAGTAATAAGCGTTGATAAAAGCATCCTTATCAGTGCTTTTTTCACGCTGATAAAGAAGAGGCTTTATTAGTGATATAACTTAAGTGGTGATAAATATTGATTTTATCAGTTATTTTTTAGCATTTATTAATACCTTAATTTATCAGCGCTTATGTGTAAGTGCAGATAAAAGTGTCCTAATCTATATAAAACAACCTAACCATTTGCTAACCCATCAGGATATCAGAATCTTTCCATGGAAGCCACCTACTACCAGTGCTCCTCCTCGGTGAATCGAAGCTCGAATCATACCAGTCAACTAACTCCAATTGGCCAAACATATCATCTAACATACAATGTTCGATTGTAGTTAGGGTTTTCAAAGAGTGTCTCATATTTTCTTCGACCTAGTGAGGTAGGCCTTCCAATTTTATTTATGTATTTTTGGTTTCATTTTTTATTTATTCTTTGATGATGATGTTATTTTTGGTCTGGTGATTTTATAATATTTTGATTTTAGATTATTAATAGAATGATTTGTTTATGATCCATTGTTTTATTGACTACCGATGTATGGAACGTCTCGATATATGTAGTTATTGGTTATATCTTACACTGAACATTGTATTTATTCATCATTGTTTTACTGTTATGTTTTATATGTTCTTACTAAATAATTTTTTCATATATTTATATAAATGTGTAGAAATTTTCATGTATATTATTTTTTATTGACTACTGATTTGAGGCACAGTTGTGGTTCCCTAATGATTATATATATGATGAAACCTTTCATGGACACCTCAGTAGACATGCAACTTCAGATGCTAATTTTCAGGAACCATGTTAGTGGAGTGATGTATGTTCCTCTATTGGTTATATGTATCATAGGATATAGTTCCTCATAGAATTAACTTTGGTCCTTAGTCTTATTATGGATTAGATTCAAAGGGACCATCCTTAATTAAGCACATGAAGTTTTATCATATCAAGCCTACACTTTTTGAATCATTGTGGTGCCTTTTGTTCACGTTATGTTTTAATATTAGGTTTTTATCTATTTTATATTTCTTATAGTCTATAAGTGAGTTTTTATACATGAAAAGTATGTGTGTCTATATAGCTATTGCATCATTTATTTCCATATTTGTTTTTCTAACAGGTATGCTTATATCAAGTAATGATGATTTTGGGTCTGTATGTCCATTGACCCCAAGCATCATTCTAGAATTTTGTTCGACCTTGGGTACGATTGTTTCTATTTGGGGGGGTGGGCCCACCTTCCATTTATGGTTTTTACACCCAATGTGTAAACCAAACTTTAGAGAATTTGAGGTGTGTTAGAGGTCATATGATGATCTGACCTAGTGTGGTCTATGTAGTTTGTGCTAGGTTCATTACGCCATCCATCTTTCAGTTGACACCTATAAATTTTATGGATAATATCATTTATTATCTGCCTTTATCTCCCTCTCATTGTCATATTCTTCTAGATGATTCAATATAGTGTATCTATTCATGTCCTTACACTATATCCTTAGATTAGAGACATAACTAATAACATGATTCATAAGAAATACGATGCATACCCTATGTGACTTCTATAGGCATCCTTCTCACCCTCACTCTCTATATGTGGTTGATAATAAGGTATAAGGTATTCCAAAAAATTTAACTACTATTCATTGTATAATATAATTAATTTGTGTTTGTACTGCTTCTAGAAGGTTTTACTAGATATGAGATTCTCTTTCTCCAATTTAGATCATAAGGAAAGTTATGTTGTCATGTAACTTTACATTATCTAAAAAAATAAAATAATACTAATTACATTTTAATGATTACTGATTGTGATGATATTAATGGTTATATTATATCTCCCACTATTTTTTCAAATCCCAAAAGCCATTATTATTAGATTTGGAATATCTAAGCACCCAAATATTCTAATAGAAATGATCCATATTTCCCTTCATCTAAGTATTAATCCCTTTGAACCAAGATTTATTTCTTTCTTTCCAAATGCACAAAAATTCTACAAAAGGAATTACAATTATCTTCCTTTTATCATTAGAATTATTCTTCAATCAATGAAACCATTGATCTAGTTGATTTAATGAGAGTTTATTAGTCTTGTTTATCATATTTTAATTTCTTATTACTTCTTAATTTCATATATTATATTTTCATTTGTTTATGGGATTTAAGAAAAATTTTATGTGGAGTAATTCTTTTCATAAATTTAATTACCCATTTTTCTCAACGTACAAAAATTATTTAAAATAATTAGATATTGAGAGTTTATTATTCTTGTTTATCCTCTATCTATATTTATGTTGTTTTTATTCCAGACAAATTAGTTTGGACAAATTGGAAGAAAATTTGATTTGTCATGGAATAGATCAAAAATATAAATATTGGACTAAACATAAGAAAAAACTAAATGTTGAAATCTATTGAAAAGATACTATAGTTTATGAATCATTTGATATAAATAACTTTTTAATATATGATGGATATCACTTAGAAGAAATGAAAATAGAAATTTAAGATGAACTTCATGTTTTTCCAAAAATGTTTAAGGAGTTGAAGATTTTTTTAAGAAAAAATTGTATAATGACTGTACTAAATACACAATATTGTCAGATGTATTGAATTTTTATAATTTGATAGCTACTAGAGGATGGAGTAAAACTAGATTTACAAAACTACTTGGTCATCTAAAATATATTCTACCAGAAGAAAATGAAATACCATGCCAAACATATGATTCTAAATTAATGTCACGTTCAATGGGCCTGATATCTAAAAAATACATGCTTGTCTAAATGATTGCATATTGTTTCGTAAGTACCACAAATCACTCAAAAAATTCCCTAAGTGTGGTGAAGATCGATAAAAAAATGAATTAAGTCCTTCATGGTACTTTCCTATCATTCCATGATTTAGAAGAATATATGGATGTGAGGAAACCACATGAAAATTAACATGTAATGCATATACAAGAATTAAAGATGGGAACCTATGTCATCTAGACAATTCTCCTCAGTGGAAGAAAATTGGTTATGAGTTTCCTGAATTTTGAGATGAGCTATGAAACTTTTGTCTTTCATTATCTACAGAGAGAATAAATCCTTTGGGTGTATATATTAGTACACACAGTATATGGCCCTTCATGTTGGTAAATTATAACTCTCCACCATGGTTATTCCTGAAGTGAAAATACATTTTATTGTCTTTACTTATATTTGGACCAATGAAACCCGATAATGATATTGATGTCTATTTGGATCCACTGATCAAGGATCTGAAATTGATGTGGGATATAGTTGTTACAATGTATAATGCTCATAGAAGTGAAAAATTCACATTGAGAGTCATGTTGTATGGAATGATAAATGATTTCCCCTCTCATGTAAATTTATCAGGCTATAGCATTAAAGGAATTTTGGGGTGTCCCATTTGTAGAAAACACACACACTCAGTTCAGTTGAAACATTCCTCAAAGTATGTGTTTTTAAGAAATCATAAATTCATACGTTGATGACATCAATATAGATCAAGGAAGACAACATAAAATGGGAATATCGAACAAGGTACAAAACTGTATACAACATTGGGAAATCGGCTATACAAAAAGGTATAAAATATTGACACTGTGTTCGGTAAAAGATTTTCAAAAAATCTTACAAAATCAGGTTGTAAGAAAGGATAAATTTTCTTTGAATTTCCATATTATAATTGTTTTTATTTCATACATTTTCTTGATTTCATTCATGTAGAAACAAATGTATTTGATAGTGTTATTGGCATATTACTAAATATTCCAAGTAAAATGAAAGATTCAATCAAGGTCAGTTTGGACTTGATCGAAATGAAGATAAGGGAAGATTTGGCATCGGTGAAGGGTAAAAGGTGAAATTTTCTTCCTCCAACAACATACACTCTGTCTAGACAAGAAAAATTTCAATTTTTCCTTTTCCTAACTAGTGTAAAAAGTTCCACAAGGGTATTTATAAAATATCAAGAATGTCGTGTAAATGACCAATTAGAAGTTAAAAGTACTAAAATCACACAACTATCATATTTTCATGAAAGATTTAATGCATGTTTCTTTCCATTTTTTCTACCTCAAAATGTACAACATACATTCACTAGACTGTACTTATTTTTCAAATTCATATGTAGTAAAGTTGTAGATGTTGTGAAATTTTCCATCACAAATAAGGAGATTACAGTCATATTATGTGAATTAGAGATGTTCTTCCTACCTTAATTCTTTGATATACTAGTCCACCTTATGGTTTACATGGTTAGAAAGGTTTAACTATGTGGTCATGTCCATTACAGATGGTTGTACCCCATTGAACGGTGTATGATTATTTTTTAAAGGGTTTTTCAAGAATCGAAGTCGGTTCAAAGGTTGTATTATAGAATTATATATTATTGATGAAGCTATTGAATTATGTACCGATTAACTATCAGATGTTGAAATAATTGGTCTCCCAAAGTCTCATCATAGTGAATGCCTTATGGGTGAAGGGGTTTTTGGAAGAGTTATTACAATTACCTTGATAGAGTGGGAGCAATCACATCTTTACATATTTCATAATAATGAAGATGTTGATCCATACATTGAATCCCAAAAATAAATTCTTATATATTTGAATCCATCAAGGGATATAGGATGGATATCAAATACACATAATTAATAGTTTATAGGATAGTTCAGAGATCAAATTTATAAGGAGTTATCTGAAAATCTTGATTCAATTATTGAAAGACTTCAATGGCTAGCCATATGACCGAATTAAAATGTTATACATTACACTATTTTTGTAATCAATGGTTATATGTTCTATACAAAAGAGCATGATGACTTCATTACTATGAAAAACAACGGTGTTACGCTTATGGCTGAAGTGATGCATATATATAGTTCTAATGATAGAAATCTAATTTTTTTCAAATATGTCATATTTTTTCATTATCGAACAGATATACGAGTTGGATTATACCACATCTCAAGTTCCACTTTACCTTTGAAAATGGGTTGAAAATATCAACGGTGTAAAAGTTGATGAAATTGGGTTTATGAAGGTAAGTTTTAGTGTGGAAGAGGGAAAAGATGATCCGTTCATAATGGCATTACAAGTAGTGAAAGTATTTTTTGTCTCTGATCCAACAAACAATAATTGATCAATTGACCAGCTAGAAATTAAAAAAAGATGTTGAGTCAGATGAAAATTCAATCGAGGGTGACCCTTTTATTGGGGCATCACAATCAGTTCATGTCATTCCCAATGTAGACAATGTCTTGTATGTTAGTGGGTACCATAAAGAGGGGATTTGGATTCTCGATAGAGGAACAACATCTTTGAATCATTTAAAAAGGGTTAAATGGGGAGGTAAAAGTGTTTTTTAATATATTATGTTTTTCTCCTAATATAAAATGTAATCTACTACATTAATATAATATAAATTAAATGTTTGACTACTTGTGTAGATAATGTCTGCTAAACATGATGATATTAACAATCCCTCAGAAGAGTAAACTATAATAAAGGAAACCCTTTGGAATTATGTGAAGGTAATGTTACGATATACTTTCTCTATTTTACCAAAAAACTATATAATGGAATGTTAATTTATTTTTCATTATTTTTTATAGAGTTTTTTTATTTTATAAGATTTTATTCTATGTGTCATGCCTTTGTAAGAAGATCAACAACACCATATATGATCAATCATAGAGGTAATATTGATGTTTTCATAGTAAAATCATTGTCCATAGAATTAATGTATTGTTTCATATTTATGTTTAATTTATTTCTTTTTAGTATTACTCACATAGTAATCGTTTTCTTTTATAGGTGGATTATTTTTTTCGAGTTGGGTTTCTATGTCTATCTTTCATGCATTTCTGAACTAAAACTTCCACAAACTTGTTCTCCCTCAAAACCTTTTCACCCCTACAGTTGTGCATTTATCACTTTCTTTTAAGTTACCTACACTGCCTTTGTAGGAAGAGAAATGATGAAGACTCTACTCAATTACAAAGGTAATATTGATTTTTTCACAGTAAAATCATTGTCCATATAATTAATATATTATTTCATATTTTTTTTAATTTATTTCTTTTCAGTATTACTCCCATAATATTTGTTTTCTTACATAGGCAGATTATTTTGTTTGAGTGGGGGTTCTATATCCACATTTCATGCCTTTTTGCACACAAAAATTCCACAAACTTCTTCTCCCTTAAAAACTTTTCACCCATGTATTGGTTCATTTATCACTTTCTTTCAAGTTACTTCCACTACCTCTGTTGAAAGAGAAATGATGCTGCTTATTCTCAATTACAATGGCAATCTTGATGCTTTCACAGTAAAATAATTTTCCATAGAAATAATGTATTATTTAATATTTATATTTAATTTATTTATTTTTAGTATTACTAATATAATAATTTTTTTATTATATAGGTGGATTATTTTGTTCGATTTCGGGCGCTCTCTCCATATTTAATGCCTTTCTTCACCAGAACATCAATAGACTTCTTCTCCCTCAAAACCTTTCACCCCTAAAGTATTGACATTAATCACTTTACTTAAAGTTCCCTATATTCCTCAATCATAGAGGTAATCTTAATATTTTTATAGTAGAATCATTGTACATAGAATAAGTTTATTATTTCATATTTTTGTCCTATTTATTTCTTTTTAGTATTACTCGTAATAATTGTTTTCTTATACATGTGAATTATTTTTTTCAAGTTGATGTGTTTTGTTCAAATATTCTCAGGAATTTTTGGTACTTAGATAAATAAAGTCAATTTAAATCATGGTAACATTGACATTTATGATTATTTTGAGACTTTTGGATGTGTAGGAATCAACTTCACTTCAATCCGAAACACGATGTGATCGGTATGACTCTATGTACTTCTTTCTATTTAGAATTGAAATTAATTTTAGTAAAAAAGACAACTAACATACTCAAAACTAATATAAAATATTAATATTTGTTTAATAATTTAATAAAACTATCCATACATTATTTGTGACGTGTAAGAATCAGTTTCACCTCAATCCAATACACGATGTTCCCAATATGACTCAATGTGTCTGTTATCAGTTTAAAATAAAAATTTGACTTTAAAAAGTGTCATTCACTAAAAACTAAGAAAATGCACTTGTATATTTTTGATAATTTATTTAATCAATTCATAAATAAATTTTGATGTGTATTAATCAGTCTCATGTCAAACGGATACACGATGTGATCCGTATGAGTTAAAGTGCATTTTTCAAGTTAAAAATGACATTTTAGTAAAAAAAGAAAAGTGACATACTCAAAATCAAGAAAACACATTCAGATTGTTTTGACACTTTATTCCAATAATCCATATGTTGTTTGAGGCATTCATAAATTTTCCAAACCTCAATCTGACGCATGGTGTGACTTATACGACTCAAAGTGCATGTTTTTATTTAAAGTTGACATCAATTTTAGTAAAAAGGCCAATTGAACTACTCAAAAATAAGAAAACACATTCAAATTTTTTAAATACATTAGGAAAAAGACTCATAAGTAATTTTTGATTTGTAGGAATCAGCCGCACCTCAATCTAATACACAATGTGATTAGTATGATTCAAATACGCATTTCAATTTTAAAATGAAATTTTAGTAAAAAAGAAAAGTGACATACTAAAAACTAAGAAAACACATTCATATTGTTTTGAAACTTCAGTAAAACAATCCATTAGTCATTTGGGATGTGTATAAATTAGTCATACCTCAATTTGATGCATGGTGTGACTGTTATGACACAAAGTTAATGTTTTTATTTAAAATTAACAACAATTTTAGTAAAAATGCCAACTAACCTACTCAAAACTAATCAAACACGTTCACATTATTTAAATACTTTAGTTAAATTATCCCTAAGTCAGTTTTTATGTATAGGAATCAGTCACACCTCAATCTGATACAAAATGTGATCAGTATCAGTCAAAGTTCATATTTGAATTTTAAAATGTCATTTTAGTAAGAAGGACAAGTGACATACTCAAAAATGAGAAAACACATTCATATTTCGTTGAAAATTTAGAAAAATGATACATATGTCATTTGGGATGTGTAGAAATTAGTCTCACCTCAATTTGACACATGGTGTGACCGATATGAATCTAAGTTTGTGTTTTTATTTAAAATTGACATCAATTTTACTAAAAAGGACAACTAACCTACTCAAAACCAAGAAGACACGTTCACATTATTTAAATATATTAGTAAAATGATCCATAAGTCATTTTTGATGTGTAGGAATCAGCTACACCTCAATCCGATACACAATGTGATCGGAATGAGTCAAAGTACCTGTTTTGATTTTAAAACGACATTTTAGTAAAAAAAGACAAGTAACATGATAAAAACTGAGAAAACACATTCATATTGCTTTTAAAATTTGGTACAATGATTCATATTGAATTCGGGACATGTAAGAATAAGTCACACCTTAATCTGACGTACAGTGTGACCGGTATGACCCAAAGTGCATCTTTTTATTTAAAATTATCATCAATTTTAGTAAAAAGGACAACTTGACTACCCAAAATAAGTAAATTAATTCAAATTATTTAAAATATTTAGTAAAATAATCCACAAATCATTTTTTATGGGTAGGAATTATCCTCACCTCAATCAGATACACAATGTGATCGGTATGAGTTGAAGTGTGTGTTTAAATTTTAAAATGACATTTTAGAAAAAAATAGAAGTGACATAATCAAAACTAAGAAAACACTTGCATATTATTTTTAAACTTTAGTAAAATGATCCATAAGTAATTTGGGATATGTAGGAATTAGCCTCTCCTAAATCCGGCATACGGTGTGATCAGTATGACTCAAAGTGCATCTTTTTATTTAAAATTATCATCAATTTTAGTAAAATGGAAAATTTTCCTACTCAAAATCTTTAAAACACATTCGTATTGTTTTTATACTTTACAAAAAAACTATCCATAAGTCATTTGTGACATATAGGAATCAGCCTCACCTCAATTCAATACACCATATCCTCGATATGATTCAAAGTATCTGTTATTAGTTTAAAATCAACATTTTAGTTCAAATAGTTTCACTCACTAAAAACTGATCTAACATGCTCATATTTTATTGATAATTTAGAACAGTTATTCATAATTCTTTTGTGATATGTAGGAATCCATTTCATATCAAACCGATACACAATGTGATCAGAATGATTCAAAAGTATGTGTTTCCAGTTTAAAATGATATTTTCATAAAAAATACAACTGACATGCTCAAAACCAAGAAAACACATTCAGGTAGTTTTTATATTTAGTAAAATATTCCAAAAGTCATTTGAGACATGTTGGAATCATCTGAACCACAATCTGATACATGGTGTGACCGGTATGACTCCAAGTGCATATTTTTATTTAAAATTGACACTAATTTTTGTAAAATTAACACCTTATATTAATTTATTTCTTTATATTATTACTAACAGATGAATGTTTTTATAGAAGTGTGTTCTTTTGCTCGAGCTGGGGTGGTTTTTCCAGAAATTCCATGATTTGGGTTAGGATTAAAAGATAAAGGAATATTGATGTTTTTTAATATATGTAATGATTTTTATTTATGTAATTGTATAAACCAATGTTTTAAATGTATATAATATGGTTTTTTTATTGTGTTTGCATTATAAATTTCATTTCATTTAAATCCTATATTGTTACTTATTTATATTGATATATGGTGTGTTTTTGGTGCTGCGGTGTGTTTTTAAAGCACATTGTAGTGGTTCTGTAGTGTTTTGTAACAGCACACTGCAGTATGACCCTTTATCAGAGCTTTTATAAGCGCTCATAAATGGTTTCTTTAGCAGTGCTAAATTAAAGAACTGATAAAAGAGCTATTTATTAGTGATTTTTTATTGCTAATAAAAGACCAGGGATTTTTACCTCTCTCATGTAGTCATCACATTTCTAGCGATGATAAAGGCCATTTCTAGCACTGTTGAAGGCTAGTTTTCTACTAGTGTTACCAAAGGTGATTCCTGGTTTGTGGTTGATGAGCCTAACGTGATGCGTCTTCCTTTCTATTTGGGATTCCAAGACGTATTTATTGGGATCCAATTTCTGAGCCATATTATTTTAATATTTATTTGTCAACCTAGAGGTACTACCTATGATCTAGCTACTGAATTTTATGTTTGATTATAATATTATTGGGATATCCAAAGGTTCTTCCTTTGATTTGGATTTTGAGCCTATAATTATGATATATGGGAATGGAATCCATAGTAATGATACGCATGGATGATTATGCTCTATTGAGTGATGAGGATGATTCCACTCTCCTTGAATTTTTATATATTAAGGATGATTATGATCTCTTTTGTTTCACATGTGATGGGGATGATTACACTCTCCTCAGTCTGATTATACTCATCGATGATTACACTATCCTGAATGACATGGATGATTATGCTCTCCATGATAAATTTTACTAGACCATGGTGATGGAAATGGAGTTTAACATAATTGGGTACTCATGGATGACTACTCTCTCCCTGATTAGAGACCTCGAGGGGTGGGAATCGTGTCTCACTGGTGAGATCTCCTTATTGTTCACCTAAGGGTCAGACCCTTAGGGTTCATCCGAGTCACAATATCATAACCACCTATGAATCAGGACCTAGATATTAGACATTGTAATGGATTTACCAGGAATTAGTGGCATGGAAACCATATCTAGTCCAATTATAGGATTTCCATATATAATTCCCTAGAATCCATTAATATTGTGATTAAATGTGAGTATGGGCGAACATAGGGACTGGATGAGTATCTCCCTAGGGCAAGGTAGCTTGCTCATAGACATTTCTGGTGCTAGATGAAGAATTTATTGTCAATTGGGATTAAAAACCTATAGTTTTAATTAATTATACATTATCTGAGTGGTATGACATCCAACTCACTACCCTTGCATAGGATTTCCATGTGATCGGGATTACAGAAACCAAGATCGACTATTGTTATTTTATGTTATTTCTTTCACCTTACTTTTGAATATACACATTTATTCATATATGTGTATTTATGGGGATATATATATAGACATATAAATGAAGATAATATTTATGACACTTACCCAGTTGACTGGGATTATGAACCAAAGGTTTGATAATGGTTCACTTGATTTTGTTTTATTTATCTTTTCAGTTGTGTCTCAGCTAGGCTGAGCATATTGCCTGAGAATGCACTTATAGTAGTATATTTATTGGTTCATCATTAGGGTGGCCTATTGAGATAATATTCTCACCCTTTTATGTCTACCTCGGTGTGCATAAATATATTATGTATACTTTTCCAGTTGATAAAAAATGAATGTTGGATAGGGATGAGGGCCAAGTTTCATAATTGAGAAAATTGGCTCAGGTGGATCTTATGATCAGGTTAGAGCAGCTCTGTATTGACATGGAGATCAGGTATGTGGTCTGGATCAGAGTCAGCAGTAGAGCCTTGTACTTTTATTTCAGTTTCTTTTATGTACTTATTTTTGTATGGTCGGCCAAGTGGGTGACATGTGTTGTATGTATGACTTAGCTATTTAGGATTTTATATAATTTCATTTATTATTACAACATGTTTCAATTTGATTTTATTTAATGATTCTACACTCTGTTTATTTTTTGATTAGATGATACCTAGTAATTTTTGTTGTTGTTTACTCTAATATGAGGGAATAGTCTCTCTAAGGGAAAACCCTAGGTCATTACTACTAGTTATAAACCTTTGGCATATGTAGAGGAATGCTTGAGGCCTCATAATGAACTATCTTGTAGCACTATATTAGTGTCATCTGGTTCAACACATTACAAATTGGCATCAGAGCTGTTTCTTTTCCTATTGTATTACTATTTGGGATATGGTAGATAGGAGTATTAATAATTTGTCAAAACATGTGATGGATATCGAGTCAGTGCATTGAGAAAATTTGTTCTAATAAGAAGTACTAGTTTCCAGGGTTATGGGATTATTGTCCTGATCAATGATGTCATAGATGTATATGATTTTTTCTTTGAGAGACGCACATGCTGTGTAGATGTTAAGATTTATTATTTATTTCTAGATACTAGATCATTGGAAAGAGGCCAAGGATGGATTTTTGACTATTGTACAATAAATTAAAAAGGCATCTCATGCATCATATCTGGCATGTTGGGTTCACATGTTATAGGCATGCTAGTGTGTCATTTTATTAGCGATGGAAGACAATTGTTTAATGTGTCAACTAAAACCTAAATGGTGTTTTACTGTATAGGTTTTTTGTGGAATACAACTCAATTAATCCTACTTTAATATATAATTTCTTCCAGTGGTAGTTAATGTGGATCTACATAGATATTTTGGTGGTGAGGATAATGAATTAGACCTTGGACACAAGAGGTGCAACGACCCTTTTAGGTTGATAGGGAACTTGATGCCCGTGTGTTATACCCATTTTAGTGTGTTCTTTCTTAGATATACTTATTTAAAGTGTCAATAAAAATATATATAGTGTTTCCTAGCATATATTGTAATGAAATTATACTTAATAAACCCTCATTTATGGTTATCTAGTCAGATCATTGAGTATGATGATGATGGGTACGGGGACGTTTCTCATGAACTAGACCTTGAGGGAGTATTACTACATACAGATTCCCAATGAGTTTCATTTCAATATCTCTTTTATATTGGTATTGTGACCACTAGGGTGCAGTTACTTATGAGGATTCTTAGTGAGGATTAGGGCCCTTGTAGGATGTGTTGATAGTTTTGACCCTCATAGGTCAGTTTTCTATTTAACTCCCTTGGATAGGTTTGATCTTTTCGGATTAGTGGTTAGACCTTGTGAACCAGTTGTGAGATTAATAAATAGTGTTGGGTGGGATACCTAGAGGCCCTTAGTCTTGACTAAGACCCTTGTAGGTTGATTCTCATTCTGATCAATGGAAACCTATGTGAGATAGGTTTTTCCTAGTTTGTAGATTACTTTTTAGGAAATGGGCTAGGTTATACCCTCATTTGAGATTGATGCACGATTAGTGCTCAGGTTTTTAATATATTCATATTGTTACCTTTGGTGTTTGGATAAGAACATCGGGTTCTTTGGTATCATAAATTGATTCGATGGGCATGCCTTTTTGGGTGCCTGGAATGGTCAATAAGTATTTCCACTATTTTTAAGGTAGTTAGAGTGATGGTAGACACTCACGACTATGATGACACTAGGTAGCAGGAAGTCATGGAATAAATCAAGGCATAAGTGAGGTAACCAATTTTGAAGAGGTGTTACAAGGGAGATTTTTTCTTAATGAGATAAATTTACCATGTTTTATGGTTAGATTATACTTTTCTTGGATGACTCATGGGATAGTGAGTCATGTGATGAAGGTATATGATGGTTGTGTGCGGTACCATTTAAAATCATGAATTAGTGAGTGGCCATGAGAAAGATTGGGAATGATGTTTTCAAGACTTTCCTTGGGCATGGTTTCTTGAGAGTTGTGATAAATTATTAGTGTTCCTTCATGGTATAAGAGACATAAAAAATGATCAGGTACCTTGAGATGATTGACATATGTTTGAACCTTATCATGCTTTTAGAAAGAGATGTGGTGTTAGGATTTGGTTAAAGGAAAGATATCATTTTTGTATGTGATTGTGTCTTGGAGAGATAGGTAGATGAATTTTTATGTAATCTTAGTTTACTCCTAGTTGGATACAATCATTATCTATCTCGACATCATTTTTGGTACACTAAGAGAGTGTTGGATCTACGTTGTGTTTCTTTTATTTTAAATGTATTTCCCTAGTTTAATGATGGAAACTTATGAGGTTATGCTCGAGTAGTAGTATAAGGTAATCTATATGTTGGGGAGTGCACTGTGGGACGTTTTTTGGTGGTGACCCTCATTTTCAGTTGAAATTCATAATTTATCTTGGGCTGTTCTGTTTGGAGTTTGGTTTTAAGATGACGAGAAGAGACTATTCTTTATGCTATGAGACTGGTTAGTGTATATTTAAGATATCTTGTTTTTGAAGATGATCTGCTTGAGATCATGGCTTCTAGTCTTATCATGAGGATTCTCAGGTATGATAAGGTTTATGGTGGGGTAATTATAATGACCCGCGTTTTTTCCAGACTGGAATTTGGAGTCGAAATTTTTATTTTTTTCTTTCAAATGTTTGTAAGGGGTAAAATAGTAATTTTATCCTATAAGATGATCTATTATAATTTTTCTAACCTCTACATTGGTTTCAGAATAGTATGTTTATCCTATAATAGAAGTTTGATGGAATTCTGAGTTGTTCAAATTTTAGTGAAATAATTAATAGTTAATATTTAATTAATTAAATATTATTTCTTCTACACCCATTCATTTGGCCATGTATTTTGAATGGAGTTTATATTTGATATTCTATCTCCAATTTTGATTCTAGAATGGGGATATTATTCTTGGTGGGGCATAAGCTTGGTTTGGGAGATGGGGTCGGGCCGAACCCCCCTTTTCTTTTTCTTTTCTTCCTTTCATTTTCCTTTTCCTCATTTTCTAACAAGCTCCTCAAGTACACACCCAAGGGGATCCTCCTTCACCATGAAACCAATATAGAAAAGGTAATGTTATTGAGGTAAAATGGTATATAGAAATAAAGGTACCTCCATGAATCTCGAGATGTTCTAGATTGATGTGTGGTAGCCATGGAAGGTGGAAACATCCGAATCATCAAAGGATTCTTCCTAAAGCTAGAATGTTATTGATTTTTTCAATAAATGCCCATATATTTATCATTTTAAAATTGTTAACCCCTTATATTCTTTCTTAGAACCACTTGAGAGTTGATCTGTAGTTTTTGGGGAAGAAAATGGGGTTTTGGGCCAATTTGAGGGGTTTCCCATTCGAAAATCCTGATCACATGACGTGTAGTTCATGAACACATGACAAGTGTTCTTCCTATTCAGGGAAGATGATCTTTTATAAGTATAGGCTGTGTATTTTCTATACACACCATATACTGGAACTCATCCATGTAGATGAGTACCCATCCAAATAGCCCATGTAGGGGAACATGGTCGTGTAGAGTACACAGCTGAACCCTGTGTTGGTCACACGCCATGTAGAGTTATACGAACAGAACATGTACATAACCAATACATGTAAGGTACATGGGAAGGTACCCAGTGTTGGGTACACACCATGTACATTTTTTACACATAGTGTACATGGGATTACACTCCATGTCTAACTGAAGTATATGTCCAGGTGTGGCCCTGAGGGTACACACTGTGTGTCAGGGATGATACACCTTGTACTCCTCCTTTGCGCCCATTTTAGGGGTTTTCCCTATTTTCCATATCTTTACTCGTAGAAGTTATAATTGGATCCATGGGTAGTCCATTTTGAGTATCTTTTCACGATGATTGTGATGGTAAAACCCTTGAGGTGTTTTAATGTATCCTAGGTGGTGTTTTAGAATTTTCACTAAATGGATAGGTTCTTCCTCCGGTAATTGAATCAAGGGGTCTCCTAAGAGTGAGACCTTGATCGAAGATGGTCTATGAGCCATCTCTCTTGATAGATGATTTTTTATATATCCTATAGAGGATATATCCCTTTCCAGATGTTCCCTTTTGGCCTGGGAGACCGTGATATTATATGCTTCTGAGGATCCCCTGTTGGATTTATCTGGTTACATTTTGACACAGAGGATATTGTGTAGGATACCACTCTTTTTCCTATTACTAAGGTAAACCTATAGTATTTCATAACTTAATGATGACTTAGGGAATACATTGTAAGAACCATTTACCTATATACCATTTTGAGGATCCAATGTAAGATACCTCTACCTACGTACTCTGTTGTGATGGTCCCCTATTGGAAACTACTTATTATGAACCATATTAAGGATCCTGTGTAGGATTCCTCTATTTAATTACCATCAAGGATCCAATTTAGGATTCCTCCATTTACCTTCACTGTAGAGGATCCTGAGTAGGATGCATATTTTGTGTTATGACTTGAGGGACCTAGTGGGCGCCCCAAAGTTTGACAAAACCTAAGACAATATGTTAGGTTTGGGTAGAGATGGTAGTGGATATCACCTTATAACCAATACCAAAGTTTTAATCCCATGATGAAATGGTAACAGTGGTGTTTTAAGAATTCATAGGCCCTCAAACTTATTTATATTTTCACATGTTTTCTTCTGATGTAATAATTATTACTAGAGGTGCTTCCTGGTTGGTAGCTGATGAGCCTAACGTGATGTGTCTTCCATTTTTGGGGATGCCCAGATGTATCTCCTGGGATCCAGATTATGAGACATGTTATTTTCATATTTATTTGTATAACTATAGGTACTACATGGGGTCTAGTTGTTGAGATGTATTTTTATTATTATATTATTGGGATCTCTAGAGATTCTTCCTAAGATCTGGATTTTGAGCCAATGATTACGATATAAGGGCATTGAGTCCCTAGTAATGATACTTGTGGATGATTTCACTCTCCTGAGTGATGAGGATGATTTATATCTCCTAAAATTATTATATGTTGAGGATGATTCTTATATTCTCTGATTGTCATGTGATGAGGATAATTATTCTCTCCTCAAGATGATTATACTAATGGATGATTACACTCTCTTGATTGGTAGGGATTATTATGCTCTCCCTGATCGATTTTACTAGACCACAAAGTTGTAAATTGAATTTTAAATCATTGGATACTCATGGATGATTATTATCTCCCTAATTAGAGACCTCCAGGGGTGGGTATGGTGTATCACTAATGAGATATCCTTGTAGTTCATCTAAGGATTAAACCCTTGAGGTTCATCTGAGTTGAAATTTCATGACCACCTATGGACCGGGACCTATGGCTCATACATTGAACTAGATTTATATGGAATGAGTGAGAAATCATCCATATCTAGGACATTTATAGGATGTCTATATGTGATTCCCTAGAATCCATTATTATTGTGATTGGAGGTGAGTATGGGTTATCCTAGGGAATGGATGAGTATCCCCCTATGGTGACGTAGCTTTGTCAGAGAAATTTTCAATGTTGGACGAAGCATGTATTGTTGATTAGGATTAGGGACCCATATATTGAATTAATTAGACATGGCTTGAGTGGTATGACATCCATCTCACTTCCCTTGCATAGGATGTCTAGAAGATTGGGATTATAGACCCCAGAATCGAATGCTATTGTTTTATGTTAATTATTTTACCTTATTCATGAATACACACATTTATGTATATATAAATATATATATATTTATGGTAAAAAATATATATACATATATAATTTGGGATATACATGAATAAAATTTCCTAGTTGAATGAGATTACAGACCTAGGGTTTGGCTGTAGTTCACGTAATTTTATTTTATGTTTCTTTTTAGTTGTGTCTTGACTAGGATAATCATATTTCATGAGCATGCATTTATGACAATAGATTTATCGTTTCAACATTGGGGTGTCCTTCTGAGATTATACTCTCACCCCTTTATGTGAACCTTAGTGCGTGATCATACATTATGTCTTCTTTTCCGGTTGAGAACAGATGAATAGTGGTTAGACCTGAGGCCTAGGGTTGCAGGTTTAGAGGAATTTGATCCTGTGGATTCTTATGATCAGGATAAAGAAGATATTTAGTATCATAAAGAAAAGGTATGTAGTCTGGATCATAGTTAGTTGTATATCCTTTTACTATTATTTCAATTTCTTTTATGTACTCCTGTTTTTATGGTCAACCTAGTGGGTGATCAATGCTGTATGTATGCCATAGCTGTTTGGGATTTTATATCATTTCATCTATTAATACAACATGTTTCTATTTTGGTTTATTTACTGATTTTGAGCTCTATTTATTTACTAATTTCCTGATATCTAGTTATTTCCATTGTTTTTCTACTCTAATATGAAGAAATATTGTCTCCAAAGACACACCCTAGGCCCTCACTAATAGTCGATAGCCTCTGTAATATGAAGAGGTGCACTTGAGGCCGCACAATGAACCAACTCATATAACCGAATTAGTGTAATTTGGGTCAGGATGTTATAATAGGTATTGGATATGGGGTAATGGATATGGTTAATTTGGTAGGAAAGATATAAGGGGACGGAAATTTGGTTTGGTTGGTTGGGGATAGTGGGCATTTAAGTGAGAGAAATACTACCTTTAATTATAATTAGAGGCTATAATGGAAATTTTTTTCTAGTGGTGTGATTGTAGGAAAATGGCATGGTCCTGATTATTAGTGGGTTATAGGGAGTTCAGATGAAGGTAGAGTAGGGTAAATATAGAAGGTCATGGAATTTGGTAGGATTTTAATTTGTAAGAAGATGAGATGGTTTAATTTTGGTGGGTTGGCCATGTGATTTTTTATAGGTGGGATGGTAATTGAGGTTGGGGTGATGGATTTTCATGAATTCCTTGAGGAAACAACTATCATCATAATATCCTTAAACCAACATCCCCACATAGAATTTTTATCAAATATGTTGCGTGTATCCTATGAATATAGTTGTAATATCCCTCTCTAAATCATTTTTTTCATTTTCAAAACACCCCAAGTATTTAAAACAAAAACAAAAACTAATCCCCATAGTCCATCCACATTTATGGTTAAAATAATTCCCTATGAATAGCTGACTAGGGTGGATAGTGACAGTAACTTCCATATCCATATACACAGTTAAAAACTCCCTTATATTTCCAAGTTCTATCATATTTAAATAAAAATTCCTAGACCTCAAAATACACAATCAATGTACTTAATTAGATCTATTGTGAGCATCCATGCTACTTCCAATTTACAAAATACAATAGATTTCACTTTTTCCTACATAGTAATCAACTATAACCTCAATTTGGTAGAACTAAACTTTAATCTGGAATAATAAACTCTTAAAGTAAACTAGATATCCACTTCCATCACAAGAATAGAACTCTCGTAACCCCAAATCAATTTGTAATCACCCATAACTTTCTAGACCATTTATTTTTTCAGTTTGGGTGTCGAATGTGTTAACATAGGTTTAGAGGAAGAGTAGTGCTAATAAGAGCTATAATTTCAACTGGAAACAGGAGGTTATAGTGAGATTCCCCAGACCCACACTCCTAGATCTGATGCTAAAATAACTTTTTTCATGCTAGATTTGATACTAATTGTGAAGACTCAAACTTATCCATCCATAATTACAATATAATTAACAAATATTGTGTCACTTACATCCCCAATACATTTTTTGGGTTTAGAATTTTATATAATTAATAAAACATATTGACTAAAAATACTCATACCATTATCATCCAATGGGATTTTTTCCCATTAAATCAAGGTTTCCTTATTTCAAAATTAGTCTTAAAAATCTCCCAAAAAAGTTCCCACACATGATACCCATCTATACTTATCATACGTTACAATCTTCTTCATAAACTGGGGAAATGGAAACATAAGAAAGGTGAGATCAAACACTCATCAAGGGTAAATATAAGTGATAATAATCTAAGATCATAAGTGAGCATAAGATAAACAAGTGGGTATTAGAACATAATACTGGTATAAAAACACATCATAAGGAAAACATACCTGATAAATCATGGATCATTATTCATGAACCAAAACATAAATATTTTTTTCGTAAATAAATAGACATTATAGCATCATGGAATAATAATAATGTGGAAGAAATATAAAACAATATATCATAAGAATATTTCCGGGCTCACGGACAAAAAAACATGACATAGTGAACAGATTCCCATAGTGGATTGTGTTTACTCCCCAAACCCTTATATATCCTCTAACAAAATATAAAACATTATACAATTAATTTGAGGGTTATATAACTTTGGTACCACCCATCACATCACAATATGTACATGCATATGTGTTCCATATAAGAATCCATTCACAATTTCATCAAATCATAAATAAACAAAGAAAGAAATGATTTTCATAAATATTTATACAATACATGATCATATACCATCCAGGAAAATATGATATATAGTATCGATAAATCATATCCCTAGTAAAGTATAAGATTTATTATAGGATGATGACATAGATGAAAAACATTTTTATTAGAATATTTGGTACTTAACACTTTCAAATGTTACCACATAAGAAGCTATCAAGAATTGGATTGTTTGATATTGAAAGATCAATATCATAAAAGAAAAACATTGTAAGAGAATTTATAGGGTAATAGATTAAACATAACTCCAAATAAGATAATTTTTTAGTGTTTTAGATAAAAATGGACGTGAAACTATAAAAATAATTTTTATAAAGATTTTTTAACATGGTTGTAACAAAAACTTATAAGTAACATAAAAAATACACTTCAAAGGGATGAAAAGAGGGCATTGATGTTTTGATTTGGAATGATTTTTTTGTCAAGATTCGTGTGTGGATACACAATTATTGCATTGGGAAACTATCCTTGCCTTATATTATTTCCAATTGGGGTTATTCATGGCCCTGAAAACACCCAATGCCTCCCATGTTTGTGACAATCTATGAACATGCTTTCCATAGGTAGAAGGTCATTGGGATTTATTTCCAAAAATTTTTAAAACACACATTGGTTGATGGATGGATGTTTAATATTATCTTACCCTATTAGGGGGAATTTTTTCTTACTTTGGGAATCTCTTATAGATTTAATCCATATTCAGGAATCTTTCCCAAATACTAGTAATGGAAAAGTTACCCTAATTATAACAATCAATTATTGGAATATGCGGATGTAAATGTCTGTAAATATTAGGGGAATCCTGTCAATGTTAACATATATATGTATTAAAGGCTCCCAATAAATGAAATTATCTTTATGAATTAAAGGTTATCTATCTTTATTTTATTATTACTTACTGATGTTGATCTATATGTCAATATGGTTTATAACCACATAATTGAGGACTCTAGACTTTATTACTATTCAGGAAGGTGGTGGATGTTTGTGGTGTTGGGATTGGGCCCATGAAGGGGATTCCTATGTATCCTCATAAAAGGAATCAAAGACCACGATATTCGGTTCTACTTAATAGGATATGTCACACCTTTTAAGGTCACACGACAAGAACTTATCTATACAGATTAACATTATAAGATATGGATGAATAGACAAAAGATGCCTAAAAATGGTTGGTTTATGAATTATACATGAGTGGCCTTTTTAGATGACCATGAAGTGAATATGTGTTTTTACTAAGAGTTTTTTTATGTATTTTTTTTTATTGAAATCATTTTATTTGTAAATCTTTTTATTTTTAATTAATTATTTTATCATTTTCTTTTTTTTAAAAACAATTGTCTAAACATCTATTGTTTTAAGTGATGTTTTTTATTTCTATTAATTATTTGTAATTTATTAAGAATTATATTTCTGAAATTATTTTTAAAAAAAATTATAAATATTAAATTTATTTTTAGCATGAATTTTTTTATTAGTTTCATTTTTAAAATTTTATACCTTCTATTAATTTTTGAAAATTAAAATCTATAAATTTTGATAATTATAGTTTAGTTTAATTAGTATTATAATTTTAAATGCATAGTTCTATATTTTTTTATAAATATATATATACCAACACACACACACATTTCAATACATATATATTTTCTTTTAAAACATTATATCAAATATTGTTTTTATGTTTAATGTATAAATATTTTTTTAGTTTTTTTATTTTATATTATGATTATTAGTTTTAAAAAGATATTTATGGATATATATATATATGTATCAAATTATATATATAAATATATGTATATATGTGGTATATCTTCTTCCTCCGCACTTCGTCACAACACCTTTATACGATTAACACCCTTTGCAACGCTTCACAAACATGCCAATGAGCATCTCCTTACCTGTAGCAGTGCTAGAACCGCACTCGCATGAACCTTGGAGCACCAATAGACTGAAAAACCTCTGCTTGGTTATACTACACAACGTACCTCAACATGTATCTATATTATTTGATGTAGACACCACCTTCTACATAGATCACTGGCGCAAGACAGCAGATCGACTGCTTCGGTAACCCTGCAGCGTGGAGTACCAACCTTGGATTAAATATATGAAGTGACCACGTACCTACATTGAGAAGTACTGAATCTCAACTAATACTACAATTCCATTGCCAAAATGACTAAGGAATTCATCATTTTGATCATCCACTACACAAGTGATCATATTTCTTAAGCTGTGTTAGCATTCAAAATCATCTTCCCCACTATTGATCTTAATTTATATTTGGTTTTCATTATTGTATTTCATCAATTAGATGTTTGTGATTTTAAATCCAGTTTAAGATTCTCTCATCCAAAATATGTTTAACTAGGATATTCATCCCTTCTAAAAGGAATTTTGGTTTGTGACTTCCAAACAAAAGTTAGGTGGGTTGTGACTCCTATAAAAGTCTATTGGGGTTATACCACCTGGTGAGAAAAATATACATTCATTTATAATTGAGTTACCACCACCTATAAAAAGTGAGTTACTAGTAAATACAAATATTCTTTATGTTTAAAGAATATTAAAGAGTAGACTAGGATCTTGGAAATCTGAACTACTATAGAAACATCTTGTGTTATTTTTTTTATTTTCTGCTGCACAATTAACATTGTTAATAACTCTGATAATCATATTTGATTGATTAATTTTTAAAAGGTTTGTACCCCACTAGTAAATATTACCATATCACTGGGATCTACAAATTATAATCAAAGGTTGTTGTCGTTCAATTAACTGGTCATTACTATTTTACTATCTTTTTGAACGAACCAATATCCTAGACCTAACTGTCTAAGAAGAGATCCACTGCTTTGTAATGTCAAGTCAAGAATTTGAGATGTTGAATCCCGTCAGACCTCTTTATTTCAATGTAATCAAATATGTTTACTAAAAGGATCATATAAAGCTATTTCTAAAAAAATATAGATCTTGAATTTTTGGATACCATGTAAAAACCTTATAAACTTGTTGAAGAAGATTTATAAACTTTAATTGGAAATGATTCCAAAAAAAATGTTCTAAATTACAAAGTTATGAACTATATATATTTCTCTTTATAGTTATATTTCACCATATTTAATTTCTTATGACACCTGGATGAATTTAAAATTCTATCATTAAGGAACTAATAAGTTTCAAAGTACCAAGTTGGGCCTTCACAAGGCTGGGTTTCAAGAATTAAAAATGACTGATCAAGATAGAAGCAATGAGATGTACAAAATATTAACTAAGATTATAAACAACATTTTTTCCATCATGGAGACCATAAAAAATGATGTTTTTATTGAAATAATACTTCGATCTATACAAAAAAGGTGGCACTCAAAGAAGGTTGTGATTGAAGAAAGTAATGATTTCACTGAGTATTCATTAGATGAATTGATTGGGTAAATTATTTAATATGAGATGTAATTGATGAATGATAATGGTGAAAAATTTGAATAAAAGGATAGTTATATAATTAAAATCTAATATAATTTTTTTATAATTTTTCTAATTTGGTGTTATAACATAGTGAGAAATATAAAATAAAAAATATTACCAAAAGATTATACAAGTACATGAAAGGATAAAATAATTTTTAAGAAGCATCCCATGAGAGATCATCAAAAGGATGACATAAAGGGAAGTAATAAAGGTAGAAGTAGTAAATATAATGTTTTAAAATTATATGATTTGAGTGTTGGAAAAGGGACATTTCAAATTAAACTATCCAAAATTGAAACAAGAAGGAAAATAAAGGAAATATAAGAAGAAGTTAAAAAAATAATATCATGATAGATAAAGTTGTATAAAGGAGTCAGGCTGAAGTAGGGATGATTCTAGGAGTGAAAATAATCAGCTAATATATACATGATGGCAAAAAAATGAATGAGGTAAACAATGTTTGTGATTAGAGTTCAGGTTATGAGTCTGATATTGAAAACAAAGTTAAAGAATTAACTGAAAATATGAAAAATTTTAAAAGTGATATTTTGAGAATAGATGAACTATACAAAGAATAGAAAATGAAAATAATAATGTTAAACAAGAAAATGAAAAAGTGAAAATTTATTCTTTAAACAATGTAGAATTGAAAATGTTTTCAGATTCTGCACTGACAAAGGTCAATGATAAAAATGAATGAATAAAATATTTCATGTCAAAAATAATGAAGATTAAGATAAGAGATTTAAGTTAGTTTGTGATATTTTATATAAAATTGAAAAGGATGTAATAAGCTCAAACATGACGATAAGAAATTCAATAATTAATTTAGGATCATCTTCAAATATGAAAATCGGTGATGACTTATAATTTTCTCAAAATGAGAATAAATATCTTAAAAGGGAAATTACAATATTAAAGGAATTATTATCTATTTTTTATCAAGGAAAATAAAAATTTAATCAGCCAATGGATATGAACAATCCCAATAACGATAAAATCTACTTTGGTTATAATAGACAGATTACTAATCTATACAAAACTAATTTGGTTAAAATAATTAAATGAAATGTCTCAAATGTTACATACTCTAGATTTTATCTAAAAGAGAATTATGAAAACAAATGTTCTTTAAGATTTACTTAGTCATTAGTACATATCAAGACTTTAATGTCTAAGAATCTATATTCTATATTACCCTATAATAAATGTATTAAATTAATTTGGGTACTTAAATGTTTTAGTACTAATCTAGTTGGACCTGAAATAGCATGGGTACCAAAAGGATGTTACTTAAATCCTATGGAATCTAAGCTTGTTAGTATGCCAAGGTAATTTTTATATTTTCCAACTAGAATACTATATACTATTTCAAAAATGGTATGGTGGCATGCATAATATCTAATATCTTTTAGGACGATGTTTTAATTTCTGGATTTTAGGCATGCATCAAAACTTTTTTGTTTATTATCTTTCCTAGTAAATATTTTTTAGTTTAAAAAGCTATATTTTTTAATTTCATATATACTAACTATTTATTTATATTGTATATAAAGAAAGTTTTAATATATATCTTTAGAAAAACAAGAATTTAGGGGGAGTTACCCCATATTTTTTAAATTATTTAACATGCCAAATTATATGTTTAAAATTATTTAGTAGTTATGAGTATTTTTTTCATACACAAAAAATTGATTAATCTGTTTGTTTTTACACATTAGTGTTGGAATGTTTATATTGTTAGTTAACCACCTGATAATTTAACAATTTTCTTATTATAGTGGTTCCTTGAAATTAATTTTTGAACACTCATGATACAGAGAAGTATTCTATAACTTCTAAATCTATTTTATGCATCACAATTTAGTTTATCATAGTTTATAATTAGAATATTTATAAAATTATAAAGTGATTCAACGTTTCAATTTATTCTTAAATTGATTTGATTCTATAAAAGGTGAACTTTTTTTACTTGAAATTGAGAGGAATTTATTTGATCAAACCATTTATTTAATCTTTGTCCAAATTGTTTAATTATTTTAGTCTACAAAATCTTTCAATTATATTGATAATAGAATTTATTTTATTGATTGCAATTGATCTTCATTAATAAGATAGTTTAATTTCTTAACACAAGGGGGGGTTGTTTTTAAACTCTAAAAGAAGATTGCTCTATCATTTTTTGGGTATGTAAGAAGGATAATGTTTTATTTGTTATCTATGAAAGTATATTTTGTTTTATCATGTTTTAAATCATATTAAAAGAATTTATTTGTTTAATTAATGTAACAATATATTTCAATATGATTATGCTTAATAAATTCTAGGAATTGATCGAATTCCATTAAAATATTTTTTATAAGTGTTTTAATATGATACCAAATAATTGGTATCAATAATTGGTATATTATAAGAATTATTTGAGTATTATGATTATTGATTCTCAAATATGGATACAATTTTAGATATCTTCTATCATGAGTATTTTTATCAAGTCTATTCTATTTATAGAATTGTGTAATCCATACATCTTTGATTTTTTGGTAACTATTTATTGTTTGAAAGGGATAATGTTTTGGAGATCTAGTTTATGAAAGTACATGATAATATTTTTTTATTATTCTTACATCTGTTGTTAGTATTGTGTGAATTTAGGGGGATTTATCCCCAACTTTAGTTATTTAAAAGTGTTGTTCTTAATAACATTTTTTGGATTCTGTTTTTTCTTTTTGATAAACTTCAAAAAGGGGGAGAAATTTTGGGATATTTTTTAAAATTAAAAGATTGGTTTTGGTATTGTAATTTACAAAAATGGGTAGATTTATTGTACTGATAGTTTTTTTTGTTTTTTGTTAAATTTAAATCCCTTCATTTGAAAGATTTTAATATTTTAATTCATTATTTTATTATTTTCTATTATTTTTTAAAAAATTTATAAAATATAATTTTAAGAGATATTGTTTATTTTTATTAATCGTTAGTGATTTCTAAAGCATTTTATATGTGAAATTATTTTGTTTTAAAAATTATAATTGTTAAATATAATTTTAGTATTGAAATTTATTATTAAGTTTATTTTTAAAATTTTTATATCTTGTGTTAATTTTTGAAAATTTAAATTTTCAATTTGTTTACGTATAGTTTAGTTTAATTACTATTATAATTTTAAAAACATTATTTTATATTTTGTTTGAAATATATATATATATATATATATATATATATATATATATATATATCAATACATGCACACACACACACACACATTTAAATAAATTTATATTTTCTTTTAAAACATTACATAATCTATTTTTATTTTAATTTTAATGTTGAAATATTTTTTTTTATTTTATGTTATTATTATTTGTTATATATATATATCAATATATGTATATATATATATCAACTTATATATATAAATATAAAATATATATACTGTATATCTTCTTCCTCTTCACGCTTCTTCACAACACCTCCATGCGAGCTACAACCTCTATTCGGTAGCGCACAAAAAAAACCTAACATAGCCATAACATAACATGAACTAAAACCATAAAATCTCCATTTTATATCAAAATTTAAGATCATTCACATATCAAATCCTCCTATGTGATCACCCCTGTAGCACTTCATGAACCTGCTAATGAGCATCTCCTCACCTATACCAGTGTGACACCAAAACCCGCATGAGCCCTAGTGCACCAATAGTTCAACATACCTCTTCTTGGATTGAATACACAATTCACCTCATCATACATCTCAATGATTTAATGATGACACTGCCTTCAACATCGATAACCAATAAAATAATATGACTCAGCTGGTTTGGCGACATAGTGGCATCAGAGTACCTACCATACATTAAATATATGAAGTGATCATGAACCTACATTGAAGTTTCCATGAATAGAAGGGAGTACCTATCATGTATTGAAAATGGATTTTATAGCTACCTCAAATTATATATATTTTTACCATGAATATTATTTTAAAGTGACCACTTTAATTAATTTATTTTGGTCACACAATCAGTATTTTGACCGAATGATTTTTTTTTCGCATGGTCAATATACCTACCACCTGATAAATATGTTCACACAGTTAGTATACCGAATGCATGAAAAAATTGTTAGCATGATTAGTATACTAACCACATAACCAATGCATCACATGGTCAAGATACCTACCTTATGGCTAAGTTCACATAGTCAGTATGTTTGACAATTAGTATCTTACATTTCTTATTTTTGAGAAAATCTATATTTTCTAGAACACTCTATTTTAATGTTATTTTAATTTTTTTAATCATTTTAATTTTATTATATTGATTATATATGTTATATTTCTTTGTAAAATAGTTATATACTATATTTAATATGTGAAAACTATTTGATGGAAAAAATATTATTGAAATTAGTATGGAAATAAATTTTTTCATAATAATTATTTTATGTTATAGTTTATATATATTTTGAATTATTAAATTACAGTAGGACGGTTTAAAAATCTGTTAATATTCTATTTTCTTGAATAATTTTCATTTATCTTAACAGTAATATTCAAAGTGTTTCCTATATTTCTCAGGAATAAAATGTGTGAGAACTCTCTAATTATGAGCGTGATAATTCAAATTGAGTTAACGGTATTTTTCTACATATTTTTTTCTAACAAGTAACTATGTGATTATCTATTAAGATGCTCTAAGATATAAGAGTTAATGAAATGAAATTATCTATTGTAATGAAAATCAATGAATGTGATAAAATAAAGTTGAAAAAGTTTATTCAACAAGATTGATAACTATTGGTGTGATCATAGAGATAGAAGAATACAACATTATTACAAGCATTATTATGGACTGAATCTAGAATAAGAATTCTATTTCATTGCTATGATTATAAAGTAATTATTCATTTTGATCATCCACTATTGAAGTAATCAATTTTCTCGAGCTACATCAGCATTCAACATCATCTTCTCCTCTACCAATCTTAATTTCAATCTAATTTTCATTATTATATTTCTTCTATCTGCGGTTTATTCTTCGAGATTCACTTTAAACTTTCCAATACAAATTTGTTTTAACTAGGATCATACTCCTATCTATAAGGAAGGTTAGGATATGACTCCTAGACAAAAGTCAGGTGGGTTGTGATTCCTATATATTTCAGTTGGGGTTATACCACCGAGTGAGAAAAATTCATGTTCATTTCTTATTGGGTTATCACTACCTATAAAAAGCATGTTATTAGCAAATATAAATCCTCTCACCAAGTTACAAAGATTTAAGAGTATACTAAGATCTTGGTGATCCTAACTACTATAAAAAATCATGTCTTCTTTTTTTTATTTTCTATAGCATAATTAACACTAGAATCACTTTGATAATAATATTTAGTTGATTAATTTCTAAAAGGAATACAACCAATAGTAAATATTACCATATCACTGGGAACTAACAATATGGACCAGGGAGGATGGGTTGGTATCACAAGGGATATGTCCCGTTAAGGAAATGTCTATATAGGAATATGGATCTATGATCCATAAGGAATATGGACTCAGTGGTAGAAGAGTGAAGATTGATAATGTTGGGTTTGAACCTCGAAGAGGAATCCTATATATCCCATCAAAGTGGGAATCGAAGACCACATAGTTCGGATGACACAGTCTAAATTAGTGCGATAAGACCACTCCATACAATTTAACATCATTTAATAATGATGCTTTTATATAGTTTGATGATGTTTGACTAGGACATTGGCTATGTAGTTTAATATTACGATGTAAGGGTGTATGTGTTGTGAATGGATTGAAAATAGAGGATCATGCAAGGATTACACATATAGGGACTACCCTATAAGGAATATTATTATGGATCTCATGGATAATATTTATATAGGAGATAAGGTATATGATTTCACAAGGAATATCAATATTTGAATATTATGGTGTTGAATGGTGATAATATGGGGGGTATGATTTTGGGTTCAAACCTTGGGAAGGAATATTATGTGTCCTGTTAGAAACATGAATCATATCCCACATAGTTCAGACGTCATTTCATTTTAAAAATTTATGAAAAGTATGTTAACCATGCAGTTTAAAATCATATGGTGAGGATTTTAATCACAAAAAGTGATATATCAATATAAGAATAAGATTGTATATGAAAGGAATTATAGCATCTATGGTAAATTTGTCCATGTGGAAATATAGAATACAAAAAAAATATATATGGAGAATTATGATGTTGGATATGAGGGTTTGGAAAAAAAATGCACCGTACATATCATTTTTATAATAGGAATCAAAGTCTTCATAGTTTATATGTGGATTTTATGGGGTTTACGCATTAGCTACCCAATATAAATTGATATTGGCCCACTGGTGGGTAAGGAAGGGTAATTGGAATCATGGTTAGTATTTCCCTATGAGCTATAAATCGTTAAGTACACACACCAAATTATATTACCATGGAGTTCCTTAGAGGACATAACACAATAGGAATCTCTCAACATATCCAAGGTTTATATGATCACATAGCTAGATGTTGGGTTGGGTGATTGTAATGACCCAAACGTTTATTAATGAAAATTCCTATTGATTTAGTTAAATGTATTATTATGTTAGAGGGTTATATAAATTATGAACCTACTTGGTTTTATGTTTTTGTATTTCAAAATACTATTAAGAATTATTACCTTTTCTAATATAGTCATTTAACAGTGATCACATGATTAGTATAAATATAGGGATTTAACAAATTGAATTTCCCCAGACAAAGGAAGTGATGCCCTCATCCAGTAGAATTTCCCCATACAAAGCTCATTTGTCAGAACTCAGAAAGGAGGTGGTGTTACTGGGCTTCACTCTTGAACGATCCCAAGCCGAACTACCGCACGTTAATCTTGAACGAAACCGCCTACAAGAGAAGTGGATGTTAATAGAGATTACCACCCAAGCGGTGTTATCTGAGCCTCCCCAAGAGTCTGTCACCATCTCACACCTTAACCCTAGGTGTTATGCAGGTGTTATAAGGGTTATGTAACAAGACCCTAGTATTATGATTATGTGCATTACTTCTTAATAGAATAAAGAATATACATTCATTTTATTATTGTTACTTTGTAAATATTTTTTAAAACACAAATATTATTTTTTAGTTAATATTCAATTAAGAAATCGATTTTGATGAATTAATGGATTTTTGAATTAAATAATATTTTTAATAAAATATTATTACTAAATTAATTTTTTATTAAATATTAATGATCATATAATTTTTATCAATACAATTGTAATTTTTATTAAGGTTTGAAATCCATTTTCGTCAAAACCCACAAATTTTTTATAAATGTCAGTTTTTATTTTTAAAGTAAAAATTCACATAATAAGAAAATTATTAAGATAAAATGAATATTATTTTTGGAATCAGGAGATCTAAATTATCCAAAGGTGAATTTTTAATAATTTTCCAAGAAATTCGAATTTTTGGGTAAAAACTTAATACTGTTTAAATATATATTGTGTTTTATGACATCATAATGACAAAATAGTGATAAAATAAAATAATATAAATGGGTTTTTCATAAAATATATGTTTAACATTTTAAAAAATATTATTTTAGATTTGTTTTATTTATTTTATGGTGCCTTAGTGGACCCTCCAAGACTTATAAAACATTTTAACTTTTTAAAATGATTTCCTTGACAATGTGACTCACCTCCACATAAGCAAGCCTAATATTTTAAGAAGTTAGGCCATTTTTCTTATTAAATAATGTTTTTAACTCCCATTTGGAAAAAACCATGGGCAAAAACCATGGGTTTGTTTGTGTTTTGGATTAGTTTAATGTGTAGTTTCGAAAACCTATATAATAAATAATTCCCTCTATTTTCTTATGTAAACCCTCCCAAGATCCCACTTCTCTTCACTCAATACCCTTGAAGCACGTACCTACTCTGAAATATTCTCTTTAGAATCCTCCAAAGGTCCCCAAGCTCCCAATAATCCCCTCTCAATCCTCTCCCATGCCTTTGGGATCACACTTCCAAGTAAGGGTTTTCTTCCTCTCTCATTTTCTTCCAAGTTTCCTTATGATTTTATACACTTTTATTTTCAATTAAAAATGGTTGTGTATGATTTCCCACCTCCCCTATAATTACCTTCTTATATTTGAATAATTATATAACCCTTTCTCTCTCATTAATTCCTCCCATGTACACTTGTTACCATGTGGAAATTATGTAAGGGATTTCTCTCTCCTCATTTACATTCAAGTAATTTTTTTATGAATCTAAATTCCATTAATTATGTTGGGAAATGTATCTATATTACCCCCTTAACATAAATTTCATGTAAATATGACGATACACCCCTTTCTCTCTCCTCAACCATTTTTATGAATTCTTATGTCATGTCGTTATGGTGTCGAAATTGCACCGTGATTTTCCAAGCCAAAGTCATTGTGTAGTGAATACCATGCTCATTTATCTATCAAGGGTATTCACCTTTACGAACATTTACTTATTAATTATTGAGTTTAATGTTTTAATTCCACATTCCTTTATCATGGAATAAATTACTATTTTTAATGAATCCATTTTATATGATCCATGTGGCACACTTATGCATTCAATGAAATGATTAAGAAGGGTGCACCCAAATAGTGCTCCAATGCATTGGGTAAAGACTAGTATCATGATACATCAAGTGAAATGAGGGTTTACTAATGATAATACAAGTGCAATGATTTTTTACTCATGCTCCATGTGCAATGAGCCTTGTCTCATGCTAATATCATGTTAAATGTTGTTGCCACATTTCCATGTTATGATAATCATGAAATATCATGGATTTATGTTCGTGTTTCTCTTATGATCCATTGATATGCCTATTTCCTAAAATTAACTGTATTATTTGTGTTATGAATTTTTACTTCCTTACTAGGCTTTATAGCTCACCCTTTTTTATTTATGTCCTCAGGTTATCCCATGCATGCTAAGTACAAAGGAATGTGTGTGGTCATGTAAAAGAAGTTTTCAATAAAGATGTGTTTTTCAAGTTTTAAGTTATTATGTAATGTTCCTAAGCCCCAAAGACCCTAGAAATCTTGATCTTCAATGTTATATCAAGTGAATAGTGTATGTTATAAATTATGTTTAAGTGTGAAATAAAGAGAAGGGTTGTTATAGTTGGTATCATAGGATTGGTTTAGTTATTTTTGGGATTTGGATTAGAAAACCCTAGTGAATGCTGTAGGGATAAGACAACGTATAATAAAAACATCTCTAAATTTTTGTAAGTATTGAGTAAGTGGTTTATCGTGAAAATAAATCCCTGTATGGATACGAGTAGGTAGAAGTGGCTCTTCCACATGTGTATCTAGGGGTAAAACCCAAAAACACCACTTTGAGCTAGACTGAAATGAGAATTGGTACAGGAAAATGGGTCTTGATGAAATCTTGGTTACAAAACTCCCTGGGGATTTGCTTTTTTAAATTCAAAATCTTTGTACGAACCATTATTAAGGGAATAAAAAAATTCCCCTAAGAATATATATTGGGAAGTAGAACATGGATAACATAGATTGAAGCCTATAAATTCATAAGTTAAGAAAATAAAAGTAATTTATAAGTCATATGTTTTTGTCTTTGGATTACCCTTTATGTGTTACCCCTAACATTCCTATTATTCTAGCCAATGGTTGGTAATAGGATGACTCAGGCTAATAACCGATGCGAAGATCAATGTTATGACTGTTCTAATGATATTCCCAATCCAATGGGAGCGGGAATCGCAAACTTTGTCACGATACTCTCTCAATTAACTCATGTTTTTAATAGAAACATGGATCAAGTGGAACATTCAATCCCCCCTAAGAAATAACAAGTCGCAATCAAGAGATTCACAAGACAAAGGCCTCCTACTTTTAAGGGATCATCTGATTCCTCAATTTCCAAAAAATGGATCAAATCCATTGAAAATATCTTCTCCATCCTTCAATGTTCTGAAAAATAGAAGGTTCTTCTGCTTTCTTATCATATGGAGGGTTAAGTTGATCAGTGGTGGAAATTAATAAAAATATATGAATCCTTATGAAGAGATCGAAGTGTTGGAATAGAAGGATTTCTGATTTTTTTTTCAATAAATATTTTCCTTGAAACCTACCCCTTAAGATGGAAAGGGACTTCTTTTCCCTCAAGAAAAAAGATGAAAAATCTATTAGAGTGTATGAGGTAAACATCACCAGCCTTGCACGATATGCCTCTTGATTTTTTGTTACCCCAAAATGCATGGTTGAATTCTTCTTGGTGGGATAAAACATAGCCTAAGGAAAGCCCTGGACATCTGTGACATGAAGAGCTATGAGGAAATTATCTGATGTTCCCTCAAAGTCAAAATGGACATCGAGAAATCTCAGGGGTATCTTCGGGATAATAAGCATTAGGTGGAATTTAATTCTAGTGGTCCGATGGATAAATCCAACAATTCTAAGAAAATATAGCACCCCACCTTCCAAAGTTGAAGAAAGAAGCACCCCAAAATTTCTTGAAGGGGATGAGGAAATGCTTTAGCTATGGAAGAGAAGGTCACCTAACCATTAACTATGGAAAAGAAAAACTCACGGCTACAACAGAGGAGACGAACTATCTGTTCCACCCTCAATGCATTTTTAATTATTTCAACTACAAAGAAACAAGGAACTTTTCAAACCATTTCCCTAAGACAAGGGTTTTCAGAGGTAACCAACAACCTCCAAAGCAGCAAGGGTGAGATTTTTCTATCACTACCGTCAAAGTGAACCCTAAAAATGAAGTGGTGACATGTACACTAGTTATTCATTCAATAATAGAGAACTTACTTTTTGATTCTAGTTCTACACATTCTTTTATATCCTGAATGTTTAGTAGAACAATCCAAACACCAGCCTAAATCATGGAAGTAAAGATGTCGGTGAAAATGAAAAATGGGAAAATCATTGCATCCCATGAATATAAATCTTCCCCTGTCACAATTTTTAGATTTAACTTCCTGAAGAACCTCATAATAATCCCTTTGGTGTAATTTGATGAAATTATTGGTATGGATTGGATTTCACTATATAGAGCCAACATAAATTACAAGGAGAGGAAAATCACTCTCCATATGGTGAATCAACCCCCGATTCTGAACAAGTGTGAGGAGGAGGATGGATCTTCTTTAGAACCGTCATCTTAAGTGTGAATATTACTGCCCTATAAGAATTCATATCTTGCTCATACGATTGAGTTTAAAGAAGCAACAATCCTTGAAGATATTCCTCTCACGAGGGTATTCGATGGAGTGTTTCCTGAGTAATTTCCTAGTCTTCCTCTTAAAAGAGATGTTGAATTATCAATTGATCTTATACCTGGGGAATTTCCAATATCCAAGAATCTATATATAATGAATATTGTGGAGCTTGTGGAGATGATTAAACAAATACAAGTGAATCTGGATAAAGGGTTTGTATGCCCAAGTGCTTCACCATGGGGTTCACCAGTTCTCTTTGTCCAGAAGAAGGATGAGTTAATGAACCTTTGCATTGATTATCGCGAGCTCAACAAAATCACGATAAAGAACAAGTATCCTCTTCCATGAATTGATTACTTGTTCGATCAGAAATGTACATCACAATACTTCTCCAAGGTGGATCTGTGGTCAGGATATTACCAAGTAAGGGTGAAGAAGGAGGATACCCCCAATACTGCTTTTTTGTACAAGGTACAAGCACTATAAATTCATAGTAATGACTTTTAGACTCACTAATTCTCAAAAAAATTTAATGGACTTGATAAATAGAATCTTTAGAGATTACCTTGGAAAATTATTGGTAGTATTTATTGATGATATTAAAATATACTCCAAAACGAAGGAGGATCATGAGGAGCATCTAAGAATTGTACTACAGACCTTGAAAAAGGAGAAGCTCTATAAAAAGTACAGCAAGTGTGATTTCTGTTTAAAGGAAGTCTCATTCTTGGGTCATATCATCACAAGAAATTGGATATCTTTCGATCCCTCCAAGATAGTTGCAATATAGGGATGGTCAATGCCAACATCGGTGACAGATATCTGTAGCTTCCCAGGGTTAACTGGATATTATCTCCGATTTGTGAGAAATTTCTCACAATTGTCAAACCCTCTAACCAAGATAACCCATAAGGGAGTCGAGTTTTCTTGGAGTGATGAATGTGAAGATAGCTTCAATGATTTGAAAAGGAGTCTTATCACTGTGCTCGTTCTCACACTACCCACATGTGGAAAACTTTTTGTGGTATTTAGTGATGCTTCAAAAAAGGTCACGGGCTATTTGTTGATGAAAAATGACAAATTCATTTCCTATGCTTTAAGTAAATTGAAATTTCATGATAAAAACTATCTAATATATGATCTATATTTGGCTGTAGTAATCTTCGATTTGAAAATTTGGAGACATTACCTCTTTGGGGAGAAGTGTGAATTATACATGGATCACAAAAGCCTCAAGTATATATTCACACAGAAAGAGTTGAACATGAAAAAACAATGATAGTTAGATATGATCAAAGAATATTACTACTCAATCCATTACCACCATAGGAAAGAAAACAAGGAAGCATATTCTCTAAGTTGAAAGGACCCAGTAATTCTATCATTAAGGAGAATTGAAAAGGATCCAATCTTATTAGATTTAATGAATATGGACATGGGAATCATAAAGAAGGGAAAATAATCAATTCTTTCACAAAGGATTGCTCAACCATCTCTTTTAGAAAGGTTAAAGGATGCTCAAAGGGATTATGTGGGAATTCAGAAGAAATTGGAAACTATCAGAAAATATAAATCCTCATATTTCAATGTTAATGAACAAGGAATTGTGAGATTTGGGTCAAGACTTTGTGTTTCATTGAATACAGAGTTAAATAAATAACTTTTGGATGCTGCACATAGATTGAATTTCTCCATTCACCCTGGAAACACAAATATGTATAAAGATCTTCGAGAGAATTATTGGTGAGAAAACATGAATAAGGAGATTACTGAGTATACATCAAAGTGACTAGTATGTTAGAAAGTGAAGGATGAGAGGTTGAAGTATAAGGGGATGATGAAACCATTACCCATACCAGCATAGAAATGGGATAAATTCACCAAGGACTTTGTCACTGGACTTCCAAAGACATCCAAAGGAAACAATGCTATCTAGGTTTTTGTGAATCTTCTAACAAATACTGCACACTTCATTGCAATTTGAGATGATTTTTCATTGGATCAACTGGAACCGATATATATTATAGAAGTGGTATGGCTGCATGCAATACCACTATCTTTTATATTCGATCAAGATACAATATTCCCCTCTATGTTCTGTAAGAGTCTTCTAAATTCTATGAATACTGATCTAATCTTTAGTATGGATTATCATCCTCAAAATAATGGCCAATATGAATGGACTATCCAAACACTTTAGGACATGTTGAGAGCATGCTCAAAAGACTTCAAAGGAGGATGAGATCAACATCTTTCTCTAGTAAATTTCTCTTACAATAACAGTTTCCACTCAAGCATCCAAATGGCACCTTATGAATCCCATTACAGGAAGTGGTGTAGAACACCAACATATTGTGATGAAGTTGGGGAGCGAAAACTCCTAGGTCCAGAAATGGTCGAAGAAATGGTGGAGAAGGTTAAGACCATACAGAAGCACATTAAAGCTTCTCAATGTCGACAGAAGAGCTATACTAAAAATAATTTATGAGACCTAGAGTTTGATGTTGGAGACATGGTATTCCTCTGCATATCATTGTGGATGAGAAATACGAGATTTGGGAAGAAGGGGAAACTTAGTCCAAGGTACATTGGTCCTTTTGAGATATTTGATTGCATTAGAGCAGTGGCATGTCGACTAGTACTCCCAAGAAACCTATCTAAAGTACATTATGTATTACATTTATCACTCTTGAGGAAATACATACCTAACCCATCACATGTACTCAATCCAGAGGTGGTAACATTGGAGAATGACCTCTCTTATGAAGAGAAGCCGGTGAAGAACTTAGATTGTAGAAAAAATGTTCTAAAAAAATAAGACAATTACCCTCATGAAAGTGTTTTGAAAAAACCACAAGTTTTAATAAGAAACATGGGAATGAGAGGATGTGATGAGGTAGAGTTACCCTCATCTATTTTAGTGTGGGAAAAGGACATTTCTAGGGTGGAATTTCTTAAGGGGGAAAATTGTAAGGACCCAAAATTTTTTTAATTAAAATTCATATTGATCTAATTAAAAGTCTTATTCTATATAATGGTAATATAAAATATAAACTTCCTTGGTTTTATGTTTTTGGATTTCAAAATACCATTATTAATTGTCACCATATCTAATATAGATGTTGAAGAGTGATCACATGATTAGTATAAATATTGGGATTTAACAAATCCAATTTTCTGAGACAAAGAAAGTGACGATCTCATCCAGTAGAATTGATCTATATGAATCCCATTAGTCAAATCATCGAAAAGAGGTGGTGTAACTGGTTACCTCTCTTGACCAAGACTAATATGATCTTCAACACATTAAGCTTGAACAGAACCACCTATGGTAGAAGCGGAAGTTAATAGAGATTATCACTCGAGCGATGTTATCTGAGCCTCCCCAAGAGTCTATCACCATTGCACACCTTACCCTTAGGTATTATGAAAGTGTTATAAGGGGTTATATAACAAGACCTTATAACTATGATTATGTGCATTATTTTTTGTATAGAATAAAAAATATACATTTATTTTATTATTGTTACTTTGTAAATAGTTTTCAAAACACAAATAGTATTTTTTTAGTTAATATTCAATTAAGAAATCTATTTTGATGAATAAATTTTTGAATTAAATAATATTTTAATAAAATATTATTTCTAAATTACTTTTTATTAAATATAAATGATTGTATAATTTTTATGAATACAATTGTAATTTTTATTAATGTTTGAAAGCAGTTTTTTTTTCAAAACCCATGAATTTTCGATAAATGGTGGTTTTTATTTTAAAAGTAAAAATTCACATATTTATAAAATTATTTAACTAAAATGAATATTTTTTTGGAACTATAATGTCATAATTATCCAATAGTGAATTTTTCATTATTTTCAGAGACAAACGAATATTTGGTTAAAAATTAAATACCTTTTAAATATATAATGTGTTTTATGACATCATAATGACACAATAGTGATATAATAAAATAATATAAAAGGTATTTTTGGAAAATATATGTTTTAACTTTAAAAAAAGTGATTTTAGATTTTTTTTGATTAATTTTATGGTGCCTTAGTGAACCCTCCAAGACTTATAAAACATTTTAACTTTTTAAAATGATTTCCATGAGAGTGTGACTCACCCCCACATAAAAAAAGCCTAATATTTTAATAAGTACAGACATCAGAATTATAAAATAATGTTATCCGATCACCTTTGGAAAAAATAATGGGCAAAAACCATGGGTTGTTTGTGGTTTTGATTGGTTTAATGTGTAGTTTCCAAAACCAAAATAATAAAGAATTCCCTCTATTTTCATATATAAATCCACCAAAGTTCCCACTTATCTTCACTAAAAACCCTTGGAGCACATCCCTACCCAGTTTTCTTCTCTCTAGAATCCTCCCAAGGCACCCCAATCTCCCAATAATTCCCTCTCAAGACTCTCTCAAGCCTTTGGGATCACACTTCCATGTAAGGGATTTATTCCCCTCTCATTTTTTGGTCCAAGTTTATATATGTTGCTATACCCTTGTATATTCAATTAAAAATGTTGGGGTATGATATAAAACCTCCCCTATAATTCCATCCTTATTTTTTAATAATGATAACCTCTTTATCTCTCATTAATTCCTCTCATGTACACCTGTTACCATGCCGAAATTTTGTAAGGGATTTCTCTCTCCTCATTTACATTCAAGCAATTATTTTGTTTTATGAATCTAAATTCCATTACATATATTGTAAAATGTATCTATATGAACCCCTTAATTTCCATTTCATGTAAATATTATGAGACACCCCTTTCTCTCTCATCAACCATTTTTATTAATTCTGATGTCACACAGTTAAGCTGCCGAAATTGCACCATGATTTTTAAGCCAAAGTCATTGTGTAGTGAATACCATGCCCATTTCTCTATCAAGGGTATTCACCATTATGAACATTTACCTATTGATTATATAGTTTAATGTATTAATTCCAAACTCCTTTATCTTGGAATAAATGACGACGATTAATTAATCCATGTTATATGATCCATGTGGCACAGTTATGGATGAAATGAAATGATTAAGAAGGGTGTGCCCCGATAGACCTCCAATGCATTGGGTAAAGACTAGTATCATGACACGTAAAGTGAAATAAGGGTTCACTCATTCTAATTAAAGTTCAATGAGGGTTTACTTCTAATAAATGTGCAATTATCCTTGGATTATGCTAATATCATGTTAAATGTTGTTGTCCTATTTCCTTGTTATGATAATATTTCTATATCATGACTTTATGTTAATGTTTATATTCCGCTCCATTGATATAACTATTTCCTAACATGTAATATATTATTCATATTATTCCTTTATTATTACCTTACTGGGCTTTATAGCTCACCCTTTTTTAGGTATGTCCTCAGGTTATCCCATGCAATGCTAAGAACGAAGGAATGTGTGTGGTCATTTAAAATACATTTTCAATAAAGATGTGTATTTCATGTTTTAGGTTGTTATGTAATGTTCCTAATCCCAAAATACATGATAACTCTTGATCTTCTAGGTTTTATAAAACTAATATTTTATGTAATAAATTATGTTTAAGTGTGAAATAAAGATAAGGGTTATTATACTGATCGTGTGACCATGAGGGGGTTCATAAAATCACATGATCATAAAGGATTATAAAATTTAATGACCATGATAAGTTATGAAACCACCCTATTGAATGGTGACTCTATTATTTCGTGATAAAGGAATGATCAAGATATCACGTGACTATGAGTTTTTCGGTCTAAATCCACATCAGTAGTCATTCTATCAACATCTTTCACCCCTCATTATGTGATTAAGGTGTATTTATTCATTCAAGGCCATAAAAATTATATGAGACTTACCTATTTATTCCAATGGTGGGAGTATATGAGTCTAAAAATCCCCAAAATCCATCTCCCTTTCTATTTTTCATAATGTGTGTTTTTCCTCTTTGGGAAGGGGGGTTTTATAGGTAAATGGATTTGATATATATGACAAATTATAAGGAAAGAAGGCTATGTATGAGGCTCAAAGGTTGTATAAAGAGATCAAATGTGGTGGAAAATTCTATATGAGCCATGGACCAATGAATGAATTTGGTTGAGAACATACCTCCATTGTGTCACATGACTAACAAGGAGCATAAAACCACCCATCATCAAAAAAATTGTATCATAAGAAAAAACCATCACATGTCCAGAATTCCTTTGATCACATGACCTTCCAAGTCAAGTATCTTCTCTATCATGTCACATGATCCATCGAGATCATGAATGTCTCTTTCATTGATATTATTTTCATCATTTATTATATGAGTCAAAGGGGGATCACATGAGCTAGTGGATGTCATGTGATAACACTCCATGATCATGTAATCAATGGGTCATCATGTGACACTCATGAATACCTTATTTTGACATCATGTACTCTATATAGATTCCACTTCTCTATTTACCCCAAAACAAGACTCACCTTATTTATCTCTTCCTTACTCAATGTTTTTTTTGAAGTCACCAAAAAATAACCCCTTAGAAAGTAAGTTTGAAAAGTAAAGGGAGGACTCATTTGCAAGGAAGTGGATGCCTGTCCTAGTCCCCTGGTCTTACATGTGACTATTGTTCTTTCATGCATCCTCTTCTCTAAATAGGTGGTCAGTGGGGGATCTTTTCTTACAAGTGACTCTCATATTTTTAGAACCTATTTCCTAACTCTTCCACATATCAGCATCACATATCTCTCATGCAGGATTTTTTATGTGAGTATCCCATATAACTAATTTTCATGGCCATCATCACATAACTACTTCATGCGATCATCCAAAATAATTCCCCCATTTGATAAATAATTTCATAGGACCATGTTTCATCTTCATACATAAGTGATTGTGTGACTATTAAGTGACCACATAATCATATATGTCCTGAATAGTCACATGATGGCACAAATCTAGTTCAATTACTCGATCACGTGTCTTTGCACTGATCTCATGATCACAGGACTATTGGGTTCTCAATTTAAGTCAATTTAGTTTCTTTTAATTTATAAACTAAATGCTCTTTCTTTGATTTATTTGTATTTAAGAAATGATGTTGAGGAGATTATAGATATTTAGAATACTATAGTCAACAACATTGTTGACCTCACCTGTTTTGATAATCTCAATCATGTATTCATATGTGTTGAAAATCCCAATTATGTTTTCATTCTATATGATATTGTTAAGTATCATTGATCTATACTTTAATTCTTTCAAATCTATGATCAAACCAATAATAATTTTTAAAATAGTCTTCGAAATATGTTAATCCTCATTTATCCATGTTCATACAAGTTATAAATTGATTCTAACCCAATCGGATGTGTTCTGCATAAAACAGATAAGTAATCTGCCTATAGCTACTGATAATGAGCTACCGGTAACCAGTCTACCGATAGACTTAGTCTACCGACAGACAGCTACCGATAGACTTAACACAGAGCTACCGATAGACTTAACACAGAGCTACCGATGTGCTTATAAATGTAAGCTACTGACTTACAGACAGCTACCGATACAAATATAGAGCTACCGGTGTAAGTATAAATAGCTACCGATGGAATAAGAGTCACCGATGGACGAAGCTACTGACAGACTCACAGCTACTGATACCAACGCATGGAGCTACCGATGCATGTACCTACCGATGTTCAAGCTACCGATGTTCAAGCTACCGATGTCCAAGCTACCGATGCTGATCACCTACCGATCACTCGACACACTGTTTGAATTTCTTTATTTCCTATATTTAATCTATCCAACGGTCATATCATGTACATTTTAATGATTTGTCAAATATCTGATAAAGGTTGTCGGATGTCAGGAACCCGTACCTCGTACCTGCAGAAAGGAAATATTTTCTGTCTCCTGTTGCACGTGACATAAATACAAGAAGACTCTACTGAAGAGATAAGCGAGATAACACACACAAAGACAAGGAAGACATACGACATACTCAAGAAAAAGCTCTGTGCATACAAGAAGAACCAAGCAAGACAGAATCACATATACAATTAAGCATACTCGAGAAGAGTTCTATGCATTCAAAAGAATATCAAAGAGCTTCATCGACTACATCTCACTACCTACGAACCTGGAGCATACGACACTCTGTTTCTCAAACAGAAACGAGAAGAGGACTCAAACTCACTTCTGATCGAATCCAAAGAAGTCCAGAGCTACACTGAAATCACCAGAACCACTTCTAAACTCTAAAACTCTTGTTCTGTGATTTATTATTACTCTTTTCGAGCAGTGTGTGTTATCTGCTGTATCTAACACATACACTGTCTCCTGTACTCAAACTGAAGGATTTGTAAATCCTTACCAAACTCTTTCATTCTTTCATTCCCACGAATAACAGTGGTAGAGGTCGTGTGTGACCTGGACAGCTGGTTGCTGTTGTACTGTTTCCCACGAAGAACAGTGGTAGAGGTCCTGGACCTGGACAGTTGTAAACTGTTGAACCTCGATCCAGGGTGTGGATCATTTTTATATAAACTTTTGAGAGGACTAAGTCTCGGCTTGAGACTGAACCTCTTGGTTACATTGTTGTGCCATCTCTTTCAAAGTTTTATTCCGCTGCTAATCACTTTAAAACCAATACTGTTTTTAAAGTTACTTTGATAATTAAATTAGCAAGTGTTTATTTTAAGTGTAGATTAGTAAGTTAGTTTCAAAAGATAATCCCACACTCTTGTGTTGATTAACTGGGAATTAATCAATCCCTTGAGAATCTGACAGAACCTGTACTTTAATATAAATTCACTACAGTTTAATTTATTATTTTATTTGGGGGTCTTTAAGACACTATTTTTTTTAATACAGAAATTTTAATTGGTACTCAATTCACCCCCCTCTTGAGTAAACCACTCCGAACAACACTTGGTATCAGAGGTTGAAAATACTTTCTAAAAGTACTCTGCTTTTGAACTGTGATTTTAGTTGTATTTTAAAGTTCTTAAAATTTCTGTTATATCTAAATTTTTATCTCTTTAAAATTTTCTCATCATGGACAATAGACTTGAGGGTGTTGCTACTAACCGGCCACCTTTCTTCAATGGAACTAATTATGCTCAGTGGAAACTGAAAATGAAAATTCATCTAGAAAGCATAGGTTTTGATATTTGGACTACTATTGAATCAGAATACAAAATTCCCACTACTGCTAGATCTACTTGGGATGAACCTACAAAGACTGCTTACAATAACAATTGTAAAGCTATGAATGCCTTGTACTGTGCTCTAGGAGATGAAGAATTTAATAGAATTTCTGCTTGTAAAACTGCTTATGAAATTTGGGATACCTTAGCTGTTTCTCATGAAGGAACAACTAATGTTAAAGAAATGAGATTGAATACTTATACTATCAAGTATGATAATTTTAAAATGAAGCCTGACGAACCCATTTCTGACATGTATCTCAGGTTCAATGAAATTGTCAATACAATGATCTCGCTGGGAAAGGATGTATCATCGAAGGAAAAAATTATGAGAATTTTGAGGTGTCTACCTGATAGATGGAGAGGCACATCTGTATCAATCAGAGAATCATGTGACATTGCTGCTCTACCTGTCAAGGAAATAATTGGCAAGCTGATGATGTATGAAGAAGAGCTTAAAGTGAACAAAGAGGAAGAAAATGAACCTGCAAGAAAGTCTGTCGCTTTCAAATCCTCAACTTCAAAGAATAAGGACAAAGAAAAGCTTCAAGCTGTAGTTGAAAGTTCAAGTTGTGAAGACAATGGAAGTGATTCTGACAGTGATGCTGAGATGGCTCACATTGCTAGAAGATTTAAGAAATTTTATAGGAAAAAGAAGTTCTTCAAAAAAACAAATTATAAGGGTAAGTATGATCACCAAGGCAAACGGAAAAAGGATTGGAAGAAGAATGACAAATCAGATGATGTTGTCTGCTATGAGTGCAAGAGAAAAGGACACATTAAAGCCGACTGTCCAAAGCTGAAGTATAAAAAGAAATATGAATATAAGGACAATAAGTTTAATAAAGCCATGAAGGCTACTTGGAGTGCTTCAGAAGACAGCACAAGTGAAGCTAAATCTTCAGACTCTGAAAGGAATCGAGCCAACATGTGCTTTATGACAAACACTTCTCAGGTAACTGCTGAAACTCCTGCTTCAAATTCATATTATTCTGGAGATGATTCTGAAGGTGATAGCATGTCTAAATCTGAATTGTTTGAATACTGTGACATGTTAGAAGAGACATGAAATGAACTTAAGGATAAATACAAGTCATTAAAGAAACAGCATGCTCTCACCACTACAGTTAAAACCGAACTCACTATTGAAAAAGAGAAAAATGCTCAACTGCTAAAGGAGAACACTGAACTGAAACTATCTAATGAACAACTCATAAAAGACTTAGAGAAGTTCACAAATGGAAAGAATACTCTAACACAGATGCTAGGAAAGCAAATAACACCTAAATATACTACTGGTATAGGATACCAACATGGACAAAGGAAAATTGCCAAAACTAGATTCATTTCTAAATCTGGACAGAATGAAGGTAATTCTGGAACTTCATATGCTTCAACCAGTTATATACATAGCTATGGATCTAATAAAGTTTATCTTTCAAAGCATGTCAATTCTACAAATTATATGAGACCCATTAGACAAATATGGGTACCTAAAGTGTTATTGGCTAACCTGTCTGGACCCAAGAAAATCTGGGTACCAAAATCATCTCCCATCTGAATCTGTTTTGTAGGGAAATTGCTTGAAGAGATCCTGTAAAGAGACCTGGTATTTGGACAGTGGATGTTCAAGACATATGTCAGGAGACTTCTCTTGTTTCAAGAGTTTAATAAAAGTTGATGGAGGCTTTGTCACCTTTGGTGACAACTCTAAAGGAAAAATCATCGGCCTAGGCCAGATTGGTAACACTGATTCAATTTTGATCTCTAAAGTTTTATTTTTTGATGGCCTTAAATACAATTTATTAAGCATTTCTCAGTTATGTGATGATGGTTTTCATGTTAAATTTGAAAATGATTCTTGCAAAGTTTTTAATTCTAAGAATGTTTTGGTATTTTCTACCTTAAGAAATGAGAATGTTTATGCTGTTAATCTGAATTCTTTAGCTAAGCAGAATATTACTTGTTTGAATGATTTTCATAAAGAATCTTGGCTATGGAACAGAAGATTAGGACATTGCAACATTCACTCACTTAGAAAACTTTCTAGGAAAAACCTAGTTAGAGACCTACCTAAATTAGAATTCCTAAATAATAGAGTGTGTAACCCCTGTCAAAAGGGAAAACAACACAAAGTTTCTTTTAAATCAAAGAAAGAAGTTTCGACTTCTCAACCACTTGAATTGGTTCACATGGACTTGTTTGGACCATCAAGAGTTTCTAGTTTAAATGGTAAGAACTATGTTTATGTTCTTGTAGATGACTTTTCTAGATATACTTGGGTATATTTTCTAGCTCACAAAAGTGAAGCTTGTTCTTACTTTGTCAAATACTCCAAGTCTGTAGAGAACCTTAGTGGACTTAAGATTAAAACTTTGAGGAGTGATCATGGTCGTGAGTTTGAAAATCAAGATTTTGAATCTTATTGCTCACACAATGGCTATACTCATAACTTTTCTGCTCCTAGAACACCCCAACAGAATGGTGTAGTAGAAAGAAGAAACATAACCCTGCAAGAAATTGCTAGAACCATGCTCAATGAATATGAGCTACCTATTTATTTTTGGGCTGAAGCTGTAAATACAGCTTGTTATGTCATTAATAGAGTCTTAATCAGACCTGTTCTTAAGAAAACCCCTTATGAATTGTGGAACAATAGAAATCCTAAGGTTAATTACTTTAAAGTTTTTGGTTGCAAAGTATTTATTCTGAATACTAAAGATAATCTGGATAAGTTTTCTTCCAAAAGTGATGAAGGAATTTTTCTGGGTTATTCTATCTCTAGTAAAGCCTATAGAGTATTCAATAAGAAAACCAAATGTGTGGAAGAATCTGTTCACATCAAGTTTGATGAAACTGATCCACATGAGCCTAAAACCTCTCTTGAGAATCTTGAAGAAGATTTGTCTATTCTGGACCTTAATGATAAATCTAAAGAACCTGCTATAAAAGTATCCAGTTCTGGACTTTCTCCAGAATCTGCTTCTGTTGAACCCGAACCTATAGATGAACCTGAAATTTTTAGTCCAACCTTTACCAGATCAATGAGGATTCTAAAGAATCATCCTTTAGAATCTGTTGTTGGTAATATTGATAGAGTAACACAAACTAGAGCTTCTCTAAGAAACCAGGTTGAACATCAAGCTTTTCTTTCACAGCTAGAACCCAAAAATATCAACGATGCTATCAATGATGAATTCTGGGTAATAGCTATGCAGGAAGAATTAAATCAATTTGAAAGAAACAAAGTCTGGGAATTAGTTGACAGACCCAAGGACACTTTGACAATAGGCACAAAATGGGTTTTTAGAAATAAAGTAGATGAATCTGGGAATATAGTTAGAAACAAAGCTAGACTAGTTGCACAAGGATATAGTCAAGAAGAAGGTATAGACTATGAGGAAACTTTTGCACCGTTAGCTAGACTGGAAGCCATTATAATCTTACTTGCATATGCTGCACATCTGGATTTCAAGTTATATCAAATGGATGTGAAAAGTGCATTTCTAAATGGTTTTATAATTGAAGATGTTTTTGTAGAACAACCACCTGGATTTACTAACCCCCATTTTCCAAATCAAGTTTTTAAACTTTCTAAAGATTTGTATGGTTTGAAACAAGCTCCAAGAGCTTGGTATAATAGACTTAGCAATTTCCTTATTTCAAAAGGTTTTACTAAAGGGATTGCTGATCCAACTCTTTTCATTAAAAGAATTTCTAAAGATGTTTTAGTTGTACAAATATATGTTGATGATATTATTTTTGGATCTTCTAAACACTCTTTATGTACTGATTTTTCAAAAAGCATGCAAAATGAATTTGAAATGAGCTTAATGGGAGAGCTTAAGTACTTTCTTGGATTTCAAGTATTTCAAAATGAAAATGGTATTATTTTGAATCAAAGTAAATATACAAAGGATCTTTTAAAACGTTTTGGTCTGGATAGTATCAAGGTAAGTGAAACTCCTATGGTACTACCTGTAAATTGGATGCAGATGAAACTGGGAAACTAGTTGATCAAACAAATTACAGAGGTATGATTGGTAGTTTACTTTATCTTACTGCTAGTCGACCTGATATTATGTTTAGTGTGTGTATGTGTGCCAGATTTCAAGCTAATCCAAAAGAATCTCATTTTCTTGCTGTTAAAAGAATTTTTAAATATCTCAAACACACGGTTAACTTAGGTTTGTTTTACCCAAAAGGACAATCCTTTGAGTTAATGAGTTATTCAGATGCTGACTTTGCTGGTTGTAAGTTAGATAGAAAAAGCACATCAGGAACATGTCATTTGCTTGGAAAATCCTTAGTTTCTTGGTGTAGTAAGAAACAGAACTCAGTTGCATTATCTACTGCCGAAGCAGAATATATAGCTACTGGTAGTTGCTGTGCACAAATTCTGTGGATGAAACACACTCTTTTGGACTATGGATATGTTTTTAAACATGTTTCAATCAACTGTGATAACACCAGTGCAATAAACATCTCTAAGAATCCTGTATCTCACTCTAGAACCAAACACATAGATGTAAGACACCATTTCCTAAGAGATCACTATCAAAAAGGTGATATTTCTCTTGAATTTATTGGCACTGAACATCAATTGGCTGATATTTTCACTAAACCTCTAAGTTCGGATAGGCTAAGTTACATAAGACACGAATTGGGAATGTTTAATTACAACCGGTGTGAAAATCCTCACTGATGTGAAAATTCTCACCGATGTAAAAATTCTCACCGATGTGAAACTTCTCACCGATGTGAAACTTCTCACCGATGTGAAAATTCTCACCGATGTGAAAATTCTCACCGATGTGAAAATTCTTACCGATGTACAATTCTCACCGATGATTAACTCACACCGATGCAATGTTTTTAAAACATCTGTCTGCCGCTAAGAATACGAATCATTTTATACTATTTTTATTACTCTATTTTAGTCGTTTATTTGGAATTCCTAAATGATAAAACTAAGTCTAAGCCACTTCTTACCTCACCGAGCTCGAAATCCCTCACCTTCGAACTTTAGCTCCCAAATCGACCAAGAACCCTAAACCCGCGATGGCAAAAACCAAGCTTCCTATCGTCAGAGATGAAAGAGTAGAACCAAACGCTAAGAAGCAGAAGACACAGCATAAAGCCAGTGTTAGTGAAGTCAGAACTAGATCTGGAAGGCGACCAGTGAATCCTCACTTGCAGAATAGAGACATAGTGATCGAGAAGGAACTGTGCGTGGAATGGCTACTGCCTAGCAAATCGTTAGTACTCGAGATTCTGGAGGACCAGAAATGGGTGGATTGTTTCTCGAATAACAATGACCCATACTACCCGAAGTTGGTAAAACAGTTATATGAGTTTGTAACCTTTGAGAAGTCTGAGAATAAGAATCGAGTAAGCTCTTTTGTAAATGGAAAAGAGATGTCTTTTTCTTCAGTAGAGTGGGCTGAGAGTTTGAAAGTACCACATGAAGGTGTCTCTGGGTATGTATCAAGAGCATTTCCACCTAGAAGTGACATATTTGATTATGAAACCACCTTAAAAGAGCTGACTGGTAATGGAAATCAAAGGCAAGTGGTTGCTGCTGAAATGGATGGAGAAAATCGACTGCTTTTCAAGTTTGTTCAACATGTGTTGATACCAAGGCGAGGAGATTTTGCAAATCTAAGATATCAAGATATCTATCTTCTTCATTTGCTAAGACATGGTGTAAAGATCAATCTGTGGAGATTGCTAATGCTTCAAATTGAAGACATGATTAGACCAAAGTCAAAGACTAATGCTTTGTTCTTTTCCAAGCTGATTTCAGTGATGATAAAAGTGAAAGGAATAGCTGAGTCTCAGGATGAGACAGTTGTAGTCAAGAACAATTTCTGCATCACCTCGACTGTTTTCAAGTACATGAACATTAACTGGAACCCATGGAAGGGTGAATGGGTCAGTGATGATAAAAAGATTTATGATAGGTTTAATCCTGTGGATCATCCCTCAAGACCAAAGGATGAGAGAGATCAGAGTCTGAGACCTGATGAAGAGGAACCTGTTTATAGTGATGAAACAGAAGAAGAAGAAGAAGAAGAAACTCCTATGGATGTTGGAGGAGATCCAGACTTGCCCCCAAGTCCTGTTGCAGAATTGGTCTATTCTAGGAAAGGAAAGGTAGAGGAAATTTTATCTACTCATGAGGAAGACCAGTCTGTACCTCACCAAGAAGAAGAGGAAAAGGAAAATGTATCTGAATTGTCTGCTTCCGGTAGTTTAAGTATGAGCCCTTTGATTGAGAACTCAGCTATGCCTGCTGATGAAGTAGAAAGAGTTACAGAAGAAGCTGTACCTGTATCAGAAAATCTTCAAGATGCTGCACCTGTGGAACTTGTAGTAGAAGATTCTGATGAAGATAATCCAGCACCAAATGCTATTGTGATACATGAGAATGCACCCGTTGAGGGGGAGCATCAATCTGTTCTTGGAAATGTTACAGTAGCTGTTGAGCTTGGAGACTGGGTAGAAGACCCAGGGTTTATAGTCTGTGGATTGGATTATCCAGATTCAGATAATGAGATGTCTGTGAATAGACTGAAGACCAATTATGATCTTGCTTCTGAGATGTTGCCAGATGATGTGGTCAGATTTCATGATTTGAATAAGCTGAAAGAGGACCTCAAAACCAGTTTTGTTGAAGAAGTGAAGTTAATGGAAACCTCTCTTGCTTCCTCAATTAATTCAATAATGACTGCTTCTGTAGTTAGTTTGACCTCAGTAAGGGGATCTGCTGCAGTTGTCCCAAATGATTTTGTCTCTAAATCTGATCTTGAATCCATGAAGAATGAGCTGAAAGAATCATTCAGTGTATCAGTTGCTGAGATGAATAAAATCTTTTATGAAGAAATGAAAATGTTAGAGAGATCTTTCGAGCTATATCTGGCTTGTAATTTATCTTCTTTTATGTCTGAGCTTATGGAAGAAGTGAAAGAGTGCCAGACTCAGTCTTCAAGAATCGAATCAGATCTGGAAGCTCTCAAGACATCAGTTGCTGCTTTGGATTCTTATATGAGCTCCAAGTCTCAAGCTGACAAGGACCTAGCTTATGTGAAGAGTGTAGTAAGCCAGTTTGTCTCGGTGTTTGAAAGTTTCAAAACCTCAGTGAAGGATCATGTTCAATTTCAAGACTCTCAAGTTCAAAGCCTAATCAGTGGTTTGTCTAAGAGTTTTAAAGAAACTGTTTCCTTCTCTCTTGTCCCTCTCACATCCAAACTATCAGTTGACCTGAATCAAGTTCGAGCAATGTTGAAGGAGGATATTGGTTCTATTTCAACCAGTAGCTCTGTGGACTCATCAGAGTTGATCCGAGTGGTGCTTTCTACAAGAGATTCTGCCAGATAAATAATGAATATTGTTCAAGATTATATGAGAGAAGCCTCTGCCTCTCAAGAAGCCATAAAGAGCAAAGTGGACTACTACTTCACCAAAATTTTCACCAAGCATCAACTCGAACACCACTTCAAGCTGATGTTGGAAAACATGAAGCTACCTCCAGTCACTCAAGATTTCAGAGAACAAGTGAGCAAGCTAAGAGAACTAACTCCTACCTTAGAGAAATTCATGGAGAACAAAGATGATTTCATCTCTGCTATGGAATGAGGAGGAGGAATTATTATGGATTTTAGAAATCTGCTGCTGCCCTTCTTGCATGTTGATGCCAGACCAGTCATCATACCTCCTGCTTTGCCTACTTCTGCCTCAGCTGCTTCCACAGTCCAGCTGACTCCTGCTCAAGCTATTCGCAGCCTCACACCGATGATCACCCAAAGATCTTCAACCTACAGGCCTGACTCTGTGTCAGTGGCCCAACCTCCTTTGATATTTTCTGGGATTCCAAAACCTTCACCTACATCCTCACCACCCGAACCTTCTTCTGATCCCAAAGGAAAATCTCACGTGGAAGAGGTGGAATGATCCAGTGGCTAGGATTTTTTATAGGAATTCCTTTGTATTCTGTTTTTGTACTTTTTGACTACTCTAATACAGAAGAACTCCTTTTACTTCTCATGTTTTATTTGTCTCCTATATATATGCTTTCCCACTTTTTTATTATCACAAAGGGGGAGAATAATAAGGAGAATAAGGGGGAGAACAAAATGAGAGAATAAGGGGGAGAACAAAGAGAATGAAAAATATTTTCAATGGAGAAACATAAGGAATAAGGGGAGACACTTTACCCCTCTTTTCATTTTTCCCTCTGATACTTTATGTCTATTTAGTACCTTATGATTGTTACCTCTGATAACTTATGTCTATATCATACTATTTCTATTATCTCTGATGCTATTTTCAATAAGAAAATTGAATTCAATATTATACTCTTTACCATCATATTTTCACTATGTTAAATGCCCATATCATAAATTGTGATTATCAAAAAGGGGGAGATTGTTGACCTCACCTGTTTTGATAATCTCAATCATGTATTCATATGTGTTGAAAATCCCAATTATGTTTTCATTCTATATGATATTGTTAAGTATCATTGATCTATACTTTAATTCTTTCAAATCTATGATCAAACCAATAATAATTTTTAAAATAGTCTTTGAAATATGTTAATCCTCATTTATCCATGTTCATACAAGTTATAAATTGATTCTAACCCAATCGGATGTGTTCTGCATAAAACAGATAAGTAATCTGCCTATAGCTACTGATAATGAGCTACCGGTAACCAGTCTACCGATAGACTTAGTCTACCGACAGACAGCTACCGATAGACTTAACACAGAGCTACCGATAGACTTAACACAGAGCTACCGATGTGCTTATAAATGTAAGCTACTGACTTACAGACAGCTACCGATACAAATATAGAGCTACCAGTGTAAGTATAAATAGCTACCGATGGAATAAGAGTCACCGATGGACGAAGCTACTGACAGACTCACAGCTACCGATACCAACACATGGAGCTACCGATGCATGTACCTACCGATGTTCAAGCTACTGATGTTCAAGCTACCGATGTCCAAGCTACCGATGCTGATCACCTACCGATCACTCGATGGACTGTTTGAATTTCTTTATTTCCTATATTTAATCTATCCAACTGTCATATCATGTACATTTTAATGATTTGTCAAATATCTGATAAAGGTTGTCGGATGTCAGGAACCCGTACCTCATACCTGGAGAAAGGAAATCTTTTCTGTCTCCTGTTGCACGTGACATAAATACAAGAAGACTCTGCTGAAGAGATAAGCGAGACAACACACACAGAGACAAGGAAGACATACGACATACTCAAGAAAAAGCTCTGTGCATACAAGAAGAACCAAGCAAGACAGAATCACATATACAATCAAGCATACTCGAGAAGAGTTCTGTGCATTCAAAAGAATATCAAAGAGCTTCATCGACTACATCTCACTACCTACGAACCTGGAGCATACGACACTCTGTTTCTCAAACAGAAACGAGAAGAGGACTCAAACTCACTTCTGATCGAATCCAAAGAAGTCCAGAGCTACACTGAAATCACCAGAACCACTTCTAAACTCTACAACTCTTGTTCTGTGATTTATTATTACTCTTTTCGAGCAGTGTGTGTTATCTACTGTATCTAACACATACACTGTCTCCTGTACTCAAACTGAAGGATTTGTAAATCCTTACCAAACTCTTTCATTATTTCTTTCCCACGAATAACAGTGGTAGAGGTCGTGTGTGACCTGGACAGCTGGTTGTTGTTGTACTGTTTCCCACGAAGAACAGTGGTAGAGGTCTTGGACCTGGACAGTTGTAAACTGTTGAACCCCGATCCAGGGTGTGGATCATTTTTATATAAACTTTTGAGAGGACTAAGTCTCGGCTTGAGACTGAACCTCTTGGTTACATTGTTGTGCCATCTCTTTCAAAGTTTTATTCCGCTGCTAATCACTTTAAAACCAATACTGTTTTTAAAGTTACTTTGATAATTAAATTAGCAAGTGTTTATGTTAAGTGTAGATTAGTAAGTTAGTTTCAAAATATAATCACACACTCCTGTGTTGATTAACTGGGAATTAATCAATCCTTTGAGAATCTGACAGAACCTCTACTTTAATATAAATTCACTACAGTTTAATTTATTATTTTATTTGGGGGTCTTTAAGACACTGTTTTTTTAAATACAGAAATTTTAATTGGTACTCAATTCACCCCCTCTTGAGTAAACCACTCCGACCAACAAACATCAAGGATAACCAGTGTGAAATTATCCAGTTCATTCATGGTTATCTTATGAGATTAATGGAGACAAACCTGATAGAGTAACCTGGATCCAAACGACTACCATTTTACGAGTTTAGTATTTGGAATGACACACCAATTTTACCCCCTCAGAAAGAGAACCAGCCTCCTTATTGGATTCTCAAGAATCAACACACATACCAAGTGACCATATCCCATGTAGTCTATTTCATATTTGAAGATGATTATTTTTACGGCTATGTGCTGAAGGAAGACTCAATGGATCTCGAGGGGAACCGGTGTAAAGATGAACTTGATACTCATTTTTATATATAAATAATGCAGAAATCTATAAAAAACCAAGCATTCAAATGAATATCTTGTTGGTATATTTGATTTGGTGGGGATTTAAACATGTATTATGTCTATCCCTTCTAGGTGAATAATACATGCAAGGAGTTTTCAATTGAGATAAAGTGAGTACTATTTTACATGGTTTTCTAGGTTTTACAGACACTCTCTTATTGTAATAAAATTATTATACCAGACCAAGTCAATAGATAGAGACCATAAAACAATACATACAACATGATTCATGGGGAAGTAAGAATAAATCTATCGGTTGTATAGAATATTAGTGGTGCACTAATCATGGGGTATATGCATAATGATTTTATCCCTATCTATTCTATATACGAAATTTCTAAAAAAACATCTATTTCTAAGGGGGTTATAAATTTATTGAAGGGGATCCTTGAATAAGAAATTCATCCAAGAGTTGATGTATCCTTTAAAAAGTGGAAAACATTATTCATCAATATGACCTATGTGATAAATTGGAGAAGAATCCTAAGGCTTTCCCATCACATGAATCTCATGGGGTAAAGGGTTCTTGTTGGTTAATACTAGAAGAAGGCTGGTTTAACAGATGGGGATAGAAATTAATCTCCTAGGATAATAATATTATTCAACTATAATCATTTATGGTTATATTAATTAGTGGTTACCTAATTCCAATCCACAAGAAAGGTGGATTCAGAGTGACTAAATTCACAATGTTATCATAATTGGACAGTGGTAGAAAAATTAGCTTGTTCATATTGATATTGTTCAAGTTTCATCACCAAATCCATCCAATATATATGGGAAAGGGCCCTTATAGGTGTTATGGGGTTTAATGGGATCCCTTGTGGGTGGTTATAAGTTCATAAACACTTAAATAATTCTTAATTCCTAGTTCAAGACATTTTTTCAACGCATCAGCGGGGTTAGGCCTGGATCACTGAAAATTGGGAGATACGGGATAAATTGAATTGGTACAATAAATTTTCATATATACCATATGGTTCTTTGATCATAACTATTATTGAAAATGGATAGTGTGGTCTTGAAGAGGGTACCGATATGGTATCTATTCATGAGGGTGCCTTCTGAGCCCAGGTATGCGATAAGATTATCTACAAAGGGTATGCACCCTATCAATTTGGGATGCAATTTAGATGTGTTCACATAAAAATACCACCCCTATTTGTAGTATATATGTAGATAAACACCTAATCACTGGTCAAAAATTCTAGAATGTGTTGGAATGGGAGGATACTCGTATCCAGGTGAATTTTCCTCTAACCAATGTTGGTATTGGCCCGTCGAAGGCTTATACGAATGCCCAGATCTAGTCTTACCCAGAAGTTCAATTATCTATGCTGGTGAAAAACATAAAAATAACACCAGTTGTGGGGGATGAGGTTAAAGAAAAACCAATAATGGTGTTGGGGAAGGGTATTGATAAATGACTTGATTTAAGAAGATCATTGATTCCATAGATGCCCTAGAAGTAGGTTAGGTTTTTAGAGCCAATCCCCTTATCCAGTGGGGCTCTAACAAGTGAGGAATCTTTTACACCACCCATACCATTTATAGTGTAATTTCTATTGAATTACAATAATGGGATTATTGGAAGAAACACACGTCCATTACGGATGTTTGGAAAATACTCTTCTAGGTAGAGGTAGAACTGGGGGTATTTAAGAACATGAATTCTCTTAAGGATATCACATATGCTAAAATACTGGCTGGAGTTGATTCCTACCTATGAGATATTGGTAATTTGATTCATTACCCATATGAGAAAGATCACTATATAGACTAAGTGCTAAAGATAATAGTTTCTCAACTAGGGGTAATTGGGAATAAAAAGGGAAGAAAAAACACTTCTGAATAAGGGGGTGATATAAATATTATTATTACTAGTACAATAATATTACGTATCGATAGAACTCTACAAATATATCTTTCAAATTTTGTAGGAAGATCGAGAGACTAAATCACCTCTTGCTTCTTCGGTACATTATCTTAGAGGGACAGAGGTAGGGGCCAGTGCACAGGCTGATGAGTAGGCAAATAAGGCTCCTCTGATCAAATAGAGTATATGGATGTAGTTTTTACTTGCACTAAAATGGTGTTTCCTATGAAACCACTAATTAATCCTCCAGAACCTAGGACATATGTCCCATCCTAAGGGATTATTCTTGAAAATTACTAAAATATAAATTGATTGAGGTCGACCATGACATGATTTTGTCCTTATCCAATGAGTAAGTAATTAATTTTCAGGAATTTCCCTTGTATTACCTTAGTAAATCTTCCTAACTTGCTTTAAATATTCCAGTACTCACTAAGACTCACTAATTGAAGAGGTTCCCTAAGATGAAGGACACATAGTTTCTATATTTCCAATGATGTTCTCATTTGATACAATATTGGTGGGGGCTCAAGAACAATTATAGGTGGTTCATCACCCAAATATACCAACTGTTATAAGTGCGTATTTTAGGTAAAAGGGGAATGATATATGGGATTCAATGATATACCCTGTGGGTTTATAACAAAGAGAAATGAGGACTCAAACTCTTCTAAAACTCAAATTACCCTCAATTCTAGGATATTTTGTTGTGAAAGTAGAAACTTTTGAAGTATGAGTGGTGTTGGGCTAGATCCATAATTATGATGTGATTAATCTCATTCCATTTAACCCATAACATTCAAATATCCTCATAGAAGCCCAATAAATCACCAATTACTCTTCATATGATCTTACCAGAGTCATCTCATTATTGGAAGATGGTGAGTATCTCTCTTGGAATTGTACATTTCACAGATATTTCATTAAACGATCTTACAAATATTTTCATTGATATATCTTGTTTGTGATGATGTCAACATTCCACTAGAAAATATTAATATTATCCCTTATGTTGAGGAAACATAAATGTAATAATTTGATACCATAACCACTTCCGTTATGTATCCAAGATTCTATGGATCAAATATACTATTTATTTCTTTCAATTTCCAAATCTTATTTGTTTGATCTCAATAGCCTTATCCCAAAATTTGAGTATCCCATACTTAGTAACTTTAGGATCTCATACAACACGAATGGATAAGGTATAGGATGATTGAACTCCAAGTCTCCTAGAATATGTGAACACAATATCCCCACTCAATGAATTAATCCCTGAGAACATCCCTATTCCTGGATTGGGCTTGTGTTGGGGCCCACAACATGACATATTTGAACAAAAGTTCATGTGATAGGTGTGGAAATACATCTAGGTCCTAATCACCCAGATCCCATTTGATGAGCTTAAATACTAATTAAATCACCTCCAGCATATGTTTACCACCATTGGATATAGAGGTTATGATTAACATTTACTCCACACTATGGTGAAATCAGCGATCACCATTCAGGATCTAGGAAGGGAACTCAAAATGGATCTATCATAATTAGAGGACTCAATCTCTACCATAGGTTTTTTGAATAAATCCCTCATAAATATTATTAGTATGTGTAAGTGGTAGTGAACCATCTTATAATACATACTAAATGGAGTAATAAATTATATAGGCTTAAAAAAGAATTGCTCTACCTCTATTATATTCTCATAATGGATGAAAATATAGTGAAGAAAGAACAAAGAATTGTGGAGCTAGCCGAGAAGGCCAAAAAGGATACTACTATGAGAGAGGAATCACTGCAACCCATTGAGGAGGAAAAAACCAGAATGATGGATCATGTGTTCCAAACTATCACTAATTTGGGGGAAAATAGCTCAAATTGGGGAGTATTCATATCACACACTTTCATAGCAGTATATTTTTTTTGCTCCTATTATTTGGAAAAACATGTGAGGGAATGTGTAATATTAAGGTTCCTCTCTATTTTTGAGATATTAATAAATGAGATTATTTTAATTCCATACTTTTTTGTCAATATTTTATTAATAATGCAATATTGATGAACCAATATTTTTTAAATAATTATGACTAGTTAATATTACAAAACTTTTAAGTCAGGCCAAATTTGATTTCAAATACTTGGCCATAATGAATTCCTCATAAGCATGGATTATGGATATATATAGGTATAAATACCATCATCATTGAATTATATTTTTTCCATTTAGAAATTGATGAATAATTCATCCTCAATGTTTCTCATAAATGGTTATCTATATAAACACCATCCTTGCTACATAAGAGCTAGTCCATTCAGAAATGATGATGGATTCTTCTTTAGCGTAGATCATATATGGATATCAGTATAAACACCATCACTATTACACCAGATTTAGTCCATTAATAAATGATGATTAATTCCCCCTTGGCATGGCTCATAGATGAATATTAATATAAACACCATCATTTCCGCACTAGAGCTAGTCCATTCAGAAATTATGATGAATTCCTCCTTGGTGTGGATATAGATAAATATCATAAGAAACATCATAACTGACTCATTAGAGCTAGTACATTTGTAAATTATTATGAATTACTTCTAGGAGTGGATCAAATATGGATATCAGTATAAAAACTATCACTAATGCACTAGATCTAGTCCATTTATAAATGATGATGATTCCTTCTTGGGTGTAACTCATGGAAAAAATCTGTATAAACACCATCACCATCACAATAGATTTAGTACATTTTGAATAATGATGAATTCCTCCTAATCATAACTTATATATGGATATAGGTATAAAAACCATCATCGTGACACTAATGTTGGTCTATTTAGAAATTGATAGTTAATGGTTTGACATAAAAGGGGTGATTTAGGTCTTCATGACATAGAAAGATAATGCTCTAACTTTTCTCTAGGATAGGGGCCTATTGAGCATAAAGTGAATGTTGTTGGGACTATATGATCAGTTTAATAGGATTTCGGTCATTTTATTTTATTTACCTTACTTTTACCTAAGCTTCACATGAGGAAGTCTTAGTGGGAAGGGACTTGGATTTTTCTTAGGCTACCCTTTATTTTTTTCTACCTAAAAATATTTATTACTTTTCTATTTTATGGATTATATATTTTTCTAGATTATGTGATGTGTATGTATAATAATAAGATGATCAAATTTTTCTCAAACTTCCCTTTATGAATTTCTAGCCCGTCGATCACTATATTTTTTTTTCTTTGGGAATTTTATGGTAATTAAAGATAGACCAATACACCATGATGTTTATAGTCACATGACTATGACTTTCAAAAGTTTCAAGATTAAGGTAACATATCCTTTCCCTAAGAAAAAATATGGTATATAGTGGCATAATGTCAAGGATATCAAATCCAATTAAATAGTTGGATTACGGGTTGGGTAAACCATATCATAAGGAATTTGAATAAAGTATAATGATATGGAACATGTAAAAAAAAGTTGACCATTAAATATATTCAAATTATGAGTCTACTATGATGCTATTAGGGTATAAAAAGATCATATGACCCTTTTATTGAGATGAAAATGCCTCTAGTTGAAAATATAGACCATGGGTACATATGTAGGATTAAAATTGGGAATATATGCATAGCTAAAAAAAGTTTCCCATTAATTTTGGTACGCTTATTACCAATATACATGATAGGTCTGTGAGGACTCAAACACATGATAAATGAAGTAACTTAAGTATAAATGGATATTCAAGGATGTTTCTGGTACCCTACAAGTTTCATTATTGTGTATTTAACATATTATCAAGGTTAAGGGATATAACAAATCATTAATTTAAATTTCTACTAGACTGGTGGATCTAGTGATCTTAGCTCAACTTTTTCTAGGGATATAAGATGAGCTCTATTACCTCTATATCTCTTTTATTTATGCTTTGAATTTTGACTAAGATTTTGAGATTAAATATTATAATGTGAAAAATTGAATTTTACTATGACTAACCTTTATGGGTTTTTAGTCTGAAAAGTTTCATATCTCTTTCAGTATAATTTTTGGGTCTTATGATCTATACTATCTAAGGATAGAGTTTAAGGCCATGAAACTTTGATTGGGATGCACACAGTTTAAGGCCATGATACACGGATGATGGAAAATGGTAAGTATGAAAAAATAACCTAATTATGATTACCAAGGAAAAGGATACTATAACACCCTTTTTAATAGAGGATTAGGATGTTGTAAATAGTGGGCCAGGGTTCTTAGATCATGATTAATTGTATGGGAAAATCCTGAAAGGGATGCACACGGACTATATTTGAATGATGGATTCCATTGATGAATTTTTAGGGAATTTTTAGATTATAGTATCTCTTTTATTAGGATTAAAACCCTCTATTTGGAAGGTTAGATTGGGGGAACATATACCAGAGCCAAATTGGGGCATGTTTCCCTATCCAGACAAAGGTGTCCCTAGAAGCCAGATAGAATCGTTATCGATAGTCATGGATGGTTTGTGGGAACCCAAGACACTCAAAATACTAAGTGTAATTTATGGACTAATATGTTCAACAAATTTGATAGAGGAATCCTAAACCATAGTTTTCCAGGACTAGGATCTTGATTCCCTTTGATAAGGAATGTGAATGGATGATTCAATGTGTCATTTGATTCTATTCAAGAAAACACAAGTGTTTTATAGTTTAAAAACATACAAAAATGAATCAGATTTCATGTGGTTGAATTTCATGAGATGAGTACCTTGTGGAAAAAATTTAACATCACGCAACTAGGATGAAGGTCACATAGTTTGACATCATGTGATTAGGATGTTGTGAACTAATGTGAAGATTATGAAAATTATATTTAAAGACACCATGAATTGGGTGGCGAAGTTTAAATGTCGAATACATTTTCATCCTTGTATAATATTATGAATAAAAAAATATATTTTTTCTCCCTGATATATCAGACTCATACATAAGTAATGTAGGTATCATTAACCATACCATTCTTGAGTAGTTTTAAGTACGTCAAGGAGGGATATTTTTTCTCCTATCTTTAGTCATGACACTCCTAGTGCCACAAAATTAGGTGACCATCCAAGACCTCTAATCCCACATGACTTATGATCATCTTGATAAAAAAGATACAATTAGAGAATAAGATGAACCATATTATGGAATATGATGAGGGTGTTTTTAACACATATCATGAGATTTGAAATCCTTGATGTAGATTTTGTCACATAGTTTGATGTCATGTGATGAGGATGTTTTCTATAAAGTTCAACTTATTACAAAAAATGATGGTAACCTTGTAGTTTCGAATCATATGTTGAGGAAAACATATAATGTAGTTTAAAATAAAATAGCCAAGACTCATTACATGTAGTTTAACATCATAAGATAGGGACCTAGGTTTCCTATTTTTCAAACATGATGAAACCCAATTATGATTCATGAGAAGATCTACCAGATCCTTTAAGCTCATTTGAGTCATGATCAGTGTGGGAAACAAGAGGTGGTTGGGGACATATTTTTTAAAGGTGTATGATAAAGTATAGATAAGAAATATATGAGCCATCTTTTCATAGCATTGGTCCTTGATTATATGACCAATTATAGAATGGGGGTACTTTCCAAATCTCTCCATTCTTAGTGTAGGTGCACAAATGAATCTTTACTGAAATATCCTATTCATATGATATGAGAAATATTTGGTCAGTAGAACTTGTGACTAGAACTTTAACATAGGATCTTAGCATATCCTTTGATAATAGGAATTAGGACACACATAGTTATTATAAAGAGTTCCCCATGCATAAATCCAACTCATACATATGGGAAAATGAATCTTTCAAAGCATTGGTCCTACAAATGAGGGAACTCATACTAGAGAATCCTATATAGATTTTGATCACACACAGGAGGGTAAATTTTCAATTTTCTAGTTTTGTATGGATCTAAATCATGTTTGAGGTAAAAAACTCATCTTATGATAAAAATGGAAAATATCCATCATTAATGATGAGTGATCTGATCGGGCACCATGATGAAATGGGGGAATTTTCTATATCTTTTATTGGACCCAATTTAGGGATTTTTTTCATCACTGTATATCCTGTAAGGATAGGAATCAAGACACACGTAGTTCTTATATTTTAATTACCTATATAGATCAAACTTTTATATATGGTTGAGATAATATTTAGAATAGGTTCATGAAGAACTCAATGGTGAAGGATCCTTTTGTAGATCAAGCTCATACGTAGGATAAGGGGAATTTCATTTAGTTTCTTCCACAAAAATAAATTTCATGTGTGATGGAAGAAAGATGGGTTTCACATCAATATAAGACTATTTATAAACAAAACTGTATCTAGTAGAGCTAGAATACTATGGTGAAATGGGTCATTTTTTTTGAAATTATGATTGGGCTTATGATAGGGAGTCTTTTCATCACTACATATCCTATAGAGACGGAATCAATCCACACATAGTTCATGAAAATGAATCCCTTTTATATATTTGACTCATATATAAGGGAGGGTATTTTTTATTTGAGATTATGGTTTGGCCTAGGTTAAGATATCTGAGAGTCGCTAAGTATCCTATGATAACAGGATTCAAGACACATGTAGTTATTTTATTGGAGGTACCTAGCTTGTATGGAGGGGAACTAAGGAATTTTGTTTTCAATATGTGGTCAGACTCATGATATAGGATCCTGATATCACTACACATCTTGTGTTGAAAGGAATCAAGCCATATATTGTTCTCAAATGTCACCTACACAGATTGAGATCATATTTTAGGGGGATGAATTTTGTTTGGAAATTGTGGTTGGGCCTAGGATAGGAGATTTAAGCATCACAATATATCATATAATAATAGGAATAAATAAAAATGAAGTTATTATATTGAAGGTCCCCTGTAAATATATGGATCATGGGTATTGGGAAGTATTTTTCAGTATAGATTCATAGATAAAGAAATATATGATAAAAAACCAACATATATTTGAATCATATGTAGAAGAAGAGGATTTTTTTCGTAATAGATTTCATAGGTGAAACAATATCGGGGGGGGGGGGGGGGGTCTCTTTATAAATCTATATTATAAACAGGATGATGAATTTTTATCAAGCCACTCACAATATTTTTTATGAGTTCTCTCCTTTATAGATTTGACTAATGTTTAGGGAAATAGAATTGAGCCTCACCTTAGTGTAGTACCATCGAGGAATGAAGTATTTCCAGAGAGTCTTAAACACTATGGTGGAAGATAGAGTTTTTTTTGAAATTTTTGATGGTCCCAAGATAGTAGATCCACGCATCACTACATATCCTATAAAAAAAATTAGACCACATGTAGTTTTTAATGAAAATTTCCCTTGTATAGATCTAGAATACATGCAGGGGAAAATGGGGGATTTTTTTGTTGAAATTTGTGGTTGGGACTAGGACAACAAATTCATGAATCACTATGTATCCTATTAATATAGGAATCAATCCACAAATAGTTATTATAAAGGATGTTTCCTAGAATATATATAATTAATATGTAAGGAATAGGGGGAATTGGTGATCCGGGGTAAAGGAAGATTATGTTCTAGAGACTTATATATGGATCAATGTATCATGTAAGGGAGAAAGTGGCTATAAGGAATGGGGAACTTTGATTAGTTTAGAGTCATGTGGGGTGTAATTATACTACACATTTTAACATAATGTGATAGGAATAGTTACTATGCAGTTTAAAAACATATGGTAAGGATGTTGGTTCTATGCAGTTTAAAGTCTTTCCACCACGAATTTGAATGTTATAGACTTATGTAAAGTATTTATTAAAAAACATTGAATTAGTAGGAGGCATTATGTGATCCCCATCCATCAAGTCTAACTATTAATATCCATTGGAATACGCCTTATGTATGAAATATGGTATTTCCCACTTTGGTTCCAATTTTGTAGTATTCTTCCCTAGAATCATCAAGGTTTTGAGAACTGATATAATCTATTATAAAACGAATATGTAGAGTTGATCCTTATTTTGAATAGATCATCCAATATGATTCTGGTGAACTTCTAAATTGTGTAATTTGTGGAACCTATTTTCATCAAGTCATTCCAACTCATCATGTCACTTATGTGACTATTCATCCTCTAATAGATGACCATACATAGAAATTCAAAGTGAATGAAACTAGAAATAAATAGGTATAAACACATCTATTCTTTAGACAATAGAACATGGGGTCACTTTTTTGGTAGTGAAAGTTTTGGTATGGTAGGCCAACAAGGCGTATATGAGTTTTTATGACCCATATTTTTTGTCTTTATCCATTATTTTCTAGAGTATATTTGACATAATCTTATTAAAATCCCATATCCTTCCATTTTCCAATGTGTGTAGTGTGATTACTAGCTATAATCAATATTATATTCCTGATACAGTATTTTAAACTCATAATAATAAAATTTGGTGCAATTTTTTGTCAATATTTTATGAGGGACACAAAATCTGGTGATGACGTTAGAATTCAAAAAGTTTATGATGTTCTTATTTTGGATAAATGACTAGGAGTATTTAGAAGTATGCAAAAACTATGGCACCCAGTCAATGAAATTGGAATGTATCATACATGAATGAAACTACCTAGTTATTTCCACACATTCTAAAATAATCATTAGCTATAAATAATAAAGCCTTCTAATTTGGTGAGAGATATTGGTTCCGAACTAATGATCACTGTAGGATCCTGTGTATACTTTCTACAAGATTTTGAGGGTCTCTCCTTATTTAATGAATCTGATAGGGACTCCATAGAAACCTCATTTTTAAAGTAATTTCCATTTATTTAGTCCATCATACAGGGAGAAGTTTTCTGATCAATGTTAAATCTATTTCATCTTGGATAATTCTAAAATAAGGATAACATTTTAATGGTAGACCATTATGGGACTCATCCATTCCGTAACGATATCAGTTGATGAGGATATTAGCACATTGTGCTTCAGGGTAAAATTTATTTGATTGATTTCATCTATTTCATAGATTATGAAAGGTAAGGCTACCCATTGGTGTGCAATGTAGAATATTGTACCATCCTAATAAGGTTCTTCTAGGTTTATGACTATATTAACTAGTGCATCAACATTAGTATTCTATGAGCGGGGGATGTGATTAAGCATCCACTCAAAAGGGAATTCTACCAGAAGTCCGCTTATATAGTAGATGAGAAGTTTTAACTCATCTTTCTTGATGGAGTATCCACCATTTCTATACTTAATAACTAGCTCTAGATCTCCCTTAACAATCATATGGTATATTTATAACTATAGAGATAGTTCTAGGATAAAGATAAGAGCTTAATATTCTACCACATTGTTGGTGTAAACTTTAGATAAAATGAATGAATAAGAATCACCTTGTATGGGTATGCAAAGATATTCCCCAAACCAAATTGGTTGAACTTCACAATTTCTATTCCTTTACCAGTCAGACTTAGGGAGGATCTATCCAAATACATCTCCCATGTTCGGGGAGTGTCATGGGAATAGAAAACCTCTTCACCCGGAAGCCTGATATTTACCAACATTCTCCCTAGATAGAGATACTCTATGAGGAAATTGGATAATTCCTACACTTTGATCATCTTCTATGATACAAGTTGGATGCATTATTGTTGCAGGATAACTGCTCATCAGTCCAAAATCCCAGTCATTATAGGGAGACTAAGGATGTACTTGGGTGGGTTAGTATGAGACACCAGGAGATACTTATGGTGTTTCAAGTAGTGTATTATCATTTTTACTATAAAAATGAGTACACAAAAGTTATTATAAAAATTTAAATATCAATTCTTGGCATTTATCATTTCTCTTCTGAGATAATAGAGAATATTATATTTTCCAACATCATTTTTCAATATGAGAAGTGCACAGAGTGATCATTACATAGCATCCACATATAAGATGAGTTTATTCCCTTATACTAGTGGAATTAAAACCAATGAGAATAATAGATATCAATTACATTTAAAAAAAATCCTCTTATAAATATTTATTTCATCAATAAGTGAATCCCTAATTTATCAATTTCTTAAACGGGGGGGGGGGGATTTACTATATAGTGTGGCTATGAAACACTTTATGTAGGCAAGGAATCCTTGAATACCTATCAACATATTAAGGTTATAAAGATGTATAATTGTGAGTATTTAACTAGTATTCTAAGGGTCAAACTCAATGCCACATTAACATACCAAAAATCCAAGAAATTTCCTTAACATTACCCCAAAAGAACACTTTATAGGGTTTCTTTTAAAAGCTATGTTGCTATAACTTGTTGATGATCGTTTTGAGGTTACCTAGATGATGATAGTGATATCAGGAAATAAACACTATATCATCAACATATATTTTTTTATCCTTCCTTAATAGGATTGAAGATGTGATGCATGACACATTATTATATAGAGATGATATTTTTCAAACTGAAGGTAATGAACTAGTTGCAGAATATCCCTTGGGGAGATCCGAAAGTGGTGAATTCCTTATCTTTAGGAGACATATTGATCTAATTTTTCCTTCGGTACCCATCTACAAATAAATTTCCTTATTAACCTACAACTACATAAATCTGGAGTTTCATAATCAGAACATGGAGAAAATCATTTGAGAAGTATCTGTCAAGATCTCTGAAATCAATGTTGACCATGATATCCCTATTACTTTTCATAATGGTTACAATGTTGGAAATACATTTCACATATTTCACCTCTTGAATTAAATTATCTTCCATAATCTTAACAAATTCCAACTCTACCTTTATATAATGACTAGGATGCATTCTCCTAGATGCCTACTTGAAACCTAGATGATTATTTAGAAGGACCGGGTGATGGGTGGACATATTGTGATCTAGACCTGACATATCTATATAATTCCAAGAAAACATATAATGGTTATATTTCAATAAGGAGATATACATATCTTTATATTCTAGAGGAATAGAGTAATTGATCAACATGGGCTGTATATTCTCTTATATAACTAAATTTACTTGTCTGAGCTCATTGATAGTGGTAGAGACACCTTCCTCAAATGTTGGAGGGGAATATCTAAGTTCACCCTATTCCTCTTCAATCTCAACATCATCATAAGTTTCCTCAATAATTTTAGATAGTATGGGGACATATCGGTCCCATGTGAAGGATAATGAGTCACTTTTGGGGTCTGGGAGTGTTAATGCATAGGCATAATGTTTAGGATAATTATAGAGATGCTCCTTTTATTTATTGATATATTTAAGGATAGATAAATCATTGAAAACATGGCAAATAAAAGGGTAATTTTCAACTTCCTTCTTTGTTTCAGGGGTGTACTCTGATCTAAATATTGGATTGAGGATCTCCTTAGATGACAGAACATGAGAACACTTATTTGGGACATTTCTACCTATATCGTTACTCTCCCCTGATGTGACCCAACTGCCTCTTTATGGTCTCACTTTAGCAACATGACTATTATTATATGGAAATTGGATGATGAAGCTTGATAATAATGATGGATCTTTGGATCTCGACCAGTTTCCTCTATCATGTTGATAGGTAATACATAATCACTATTGAGTAGGTTCTAAGGGTTTGAAGGGGTATTTTTTAATTTTAAGAAACAAATCATGTATCTCCTTTCACGATTAGTTTATTTACTTTCCTATTGTATAAACCTTCCTCGATATACTAGTATTCACACGATTCAAAGAGGTATTATCACCACACAACACTCTAACTTTTCCATTGATAGATTACTTTAGTCATTGATGATTTGATGGCAGAACTGCTACATGGATTTGAATCTAAGGTCTTATGAGTAGAACATTATATAAGTTTTTCTACTAGTTAAACATGAACTACGAATTTGAAAATGGGTCTATGAAATGGTCCTTATGTTTGGTCATTTTAAGGGGAGTTTTCTCTCTCTTTTCATAACCCTAAATGGTCATATTTGATGGAAACAAATCAACCTCACTATATCCCAAACATTGTAGAGTCTAGACTAGAATAATATTAATCCGGGAACCATTTTCGATCATAGACCATAAAATCTTAACATTGAATAGATTTTATAAAACATACAATGTTATAATGTGACCCTAACAAATTTCCTCTCAATCCTACTTTGTTAATGAGATAGTTTCATGAAATTCTATTGAATTGGTTTCCGACTGATACACCTTGGCTACAATGAATTCTACCTCATACCTTAAGAAACTTTAGAGGTCCTCAATAAGTGATTAATTTAGAACCTTTTAAATATGGATAACATATATAATTAATATTTGGTTGGTAAAACCACCAATTATTTTAATATGACATACTTCTACACCATAGATATGTACTTACCAATGTGGGGTTTCTCCTTAGCGTGTGGATTAAGGGATGGAATGATTGAAGAAAAAACACATGGAACTTGTATTGAAATTTAAGGCATACCTATCACCTAAGTATTAAGCTAAGATGGTCTACCCATTCATCTGGGATGATTGAATAGTTTTACACCCACTAACCGGTATTCAAAAATAATTGGGATTAGATGAACATTAAAGGACTAATGGGTGTATCCTTATTGCTGTTAGGATTATTGAAGTACATTCCCATGTGTTTTGACCTTATATTTGAAATTTTTATAGAGGTGTATTGAATAATGGGCTCAACAATGATTGTGTCTTCCATAATTCATTAATTTTTTTATGGACTCATCCTCTAGCTCCCCAGTTAGGTATGAGGAATTCAGGTTTATATTCATATTCATCATCAAATAAGGGGTTTGATAAGTGAATGAAATTAAAATAACTAAAACGTTACTCATTATTTTATTAGGGTTATATTTCATGGGGAGATTCCCATACTCTCGGTGATGAGGGAAACCAATTCATAAGAGTTATTGCTGGTTTGGGAGGTGGGTGAGACTCTTGTTCCTGGGAACTATTCTGCCTCCGCTAGTTGCATATACCACAAAAGGATGACTTTGGAAAATTCCTTTTGGATAGATCAAGAATATTTGAGACCTCGGTTAGTGGATGAAGTTATTCCCTAATAATTACATGAGCTCAACCAACCATCTTCTAGGTCATCCAATCCTCAAATCTCTATTATCCCCTAGATGGGACCTCATTCCAGTCACCTTCTTCCAATGATTGGGTGGTGGAAACTTGGACCACTTATGATGGGGATTTTTTTTAGTATCACATTTCTAGAATCAACTATGTTCTGGTGTAGGTATTTTAATACAAATCATTCTTATATAGTGTGGTCTAGCCTTCAGTGAAAAGGGAAATAGTTAGGATGATCACTGAGGATGACATCATCAGGTTTCCTAGGTTCAAGAATCTTGAGAAAATTATTTTCCATGGCTATGAGGAAGTAGTAAGGAACCTGTTATTTTTTAAAGGATTAGGTATTATTTTTCCATTCTTTATATCATGGGTAGACTTTCTATCTCATTTCCTTAATATGAGGGTAGTTTTGTTGTTTCTGTTTATCATCAGGAGGCTCCAGGTGATGCTGAATCTTTCTGTGTACTTCAATAATTATTGACACTAGTTTAAGTGTAATAGAATCATTTTATTCACTATAATACCTTTTACCATATTTTATGAATGTGTTCTATGATTTGAACCTTTTTTCCAAAGAGTGTCCTCTAGAAAATGTTCTATGTCTACAAAGTCCCAAAATTTTCCCAAATATTTCAATAGGATCAGTGGTGTCTATAGTTAATCATAGTGGTCTACTATACCAAGTACTAATAGATTCTCATGTGGGAGTGGGATAATAAGAAATTATGTCAGGACTTTTCATCTACCATTAAAATTAGATACCATTTCATTTTCATGATGTTTATATTTTTTGAGATCAACAACCATCATTTTCTTTCTAATAGATCTAAATTGGTAAATAATTTGATGGAGAAGGTATTACCAGCCTGTGAAGAACCATGATATTAAGATTATATACTAGAAAAACGTTTTCCACACCATATCTTATAAAAAGAAACTCAATTTTTCTACCTACTTCTGGTATCATAGACCCATTAAGGATCACATTAGGGCTTGAAGTGTGAGAGATAATAATTTAGATCTCCCATTACATCAATGTTTTTTTGGAAAAAAATCATTAAATTAGGTGAAGGAGGAGTGAAATCCACCCATTCAAGATATGGTTTTCTTTTAGGCTATACCAGGGTATGATACCCTTTTATAACATCAATTCTAGTAGTAATAAACTTGATATTGATGATGATTTATTGTGGAATAATTCTTTTTTCCAACCCCTAAGTATGAGTAACAAGTTAATCTTAAAGAGATCATCTAATATCTACCTACTACTAACTGCTAGTTCATGTTGGGACTAGTTGACTATCCTGACATGTAATAATATTCTTCCATAATGGGGGAAATCCTGATCCTCCTTAATTATCATATTCAAATAGAATGAATTTATTTATCTAGATCCAGAATAATTATCATATTTTATTCTTGTGAGTAAATTAACCCCCTCCCAAGGAGTAATAGAAGAGGTATTCACTTCTTCTCTAATGTGATACCTGATGAAAATATTTTCCCTAAGTAATTCTCCATAAATCCATACAAGATTAAATATATTAGCCTTATATTGTTACAACTTATCTTCCACAAAGAGTAATTTTGGATCACTTAGTGGGGAGTGAGATATAACATCAATTTTTTCTTTATCTATAGTATAATGACATCAATGGGATCTAAACTCCTTGTTTGTAGGTGCTAAGTTCTAGGTTCTCCATTAATTATGAGTGCATGTGTCCTTGAATTGTGTTTTGGTACAACCAGCATCTTGAGGTATTTTTTCCTTATTGCATGCCTCAATGTCTATGTCTCTATCTATATAGTCCATTTTATTGATAGTGATGACATTCACTGAGGAATATCAGGATGCAAGAACAATTTCATCATAATTTGAGTAATAGAGTGACTATGAGTTTCTCATATCCTCTTAAAGGGTCATATTGAAGTCTTCCATCAATACCAGTTTCTAAGTGTTCCATTTCAGCTTAAAACATTTGATAGGTTTCATATTATTTATTGGATGTTCCCCTAATTTTGATATTTTAATTTTTCTCTTGAGTTAATATTTGTCCATCCTTATCAAACATTCCTTAGAAAAAGAGTAATGCCACATAATAGTAGAAATAATTAGGGAACTAGCTGCTAGAAATCACTAAATATCTTAGAAAATATATTTTTCTTAAAGGACATGACAACAATTCCTCCAACCTTATGGATGGGGATGATATGGGGCCCCCACCAATACTCCCTAAAACTAAAAAGGATTTTATGATTCCATAGGTTGTGATTATAGTAAAAAACCCACTAACCTATAGGCTCTGGTTAAATTGGAGCCTCCACTAATATCTTATGGAACCATTGATGATTAAATAACCCTAGGGGTAGAGGTTGTGGAAACAATACCCCTAGTCCCATTGGATGGAAGTTTATTTGGATTTATTCTATTTTGGTCATCAATTTAATCATTTTGATTTGGTGCATTTTCATTGTATCATGATTCAGGTGTAGTGCTTTCTTAGAGTGTGATCTAATTTCCACATAGAGCTATCTTACCGCTGGTAGTTTTGGTTCTATAATAAAATATTTTTACTAGAATTTTGAGAGGCTATGATCCCGATCCCACCACTATCCTACTCCCTCCTATTATGATGATTTTTTGCCTTAGATATTAGAGGAGTTTGTTGGATTGAACAATTGGTGTGCATGATACTTGAACCTAGGACCTCTCCTATGGTAATGGAACTTTTGGATTTTATCTTTGGTGGAATCTTCTACCTTATGTATGAATTAAATTTAAATTATATATACCATCCTAATCCTATATTTTGTACATCATATGATACATTAGTAATTATTTTTCTGAGTTTTTCAAGACTGTGGATACAAGCTTTCCATATGTTGTCACAAGGTTTTTATAACCTTGATCCTCATGTTATGGAAAAAGTTTCAAGGTATATCTAATTATAGAGATTATTCATATTCTATATATGTTTATCATACCCCTAATAGGATATTTGATTATACTTTAACCAGTACAGGGTCTCCCATAGGTTTTGGTATAATCTATGCATTTCTCTTTGAACAAATCTGGGATATCCTAGTAGGAAGTGGCGATGGGACAGAACATAGTCATGAGATTATTATTAGCCAATTATTTCTACATATTCATCCTATACTATTACTCATTTTATGAGTAATTCTATACTTTTTCAAACCATAGAGGTCTCTTTTCTAAAGATAGAGACTCATGACCTGTAGGAGGTAGGAATGATAGTCGCTGGTTTGGGTCATCTACTGAATGAGGCGAGGTGTTACTGGAATTTAATGGGGAACTATATATAGATAAAACCAGCTATTTGAAAACCCCTATATATGAAGGTTACTTTAAAAGGTAATTACATAATTTTCTATATGATATATCTCTATGGGGAGGTTTTCCATAGTGGATGTCAGTGGTAGGATTCCCATAATCTATCTCTGTGATACCGTGGGGAGGACTTCTGTGGTAGGTATGGCCTTATATTTCATATAATGAGTCTTTAGATCCGTTTACTAATATAAATATATGATATATGAACTCAATTATACTGAAATTAAATAGAGTGGGAATATTATAATTATCCTACATCGTCCTTGGGATATGATAACTTGTTGTTTGGGGTTGAGAAGGGATGTGATCCTGCTACTTGGCGGCTGCTGGAATACACCGATTGACATATTTAAATATTTTAGGGACATAATTCTGAATCCTAGAAGATATGAGATATTCCAAAACGATTTTATACCATTGTTAGGAATATGATCCCGCCTTTGAGTGGTTATTGGAATATTCCATCCATCTTTTTTCAAAACAGGGATATACGCCCAATTTTGATCTTCATTATCCAATAATATATACTGAAAACCTATAAAATGAGATAAGGGATATAAACCTTCTCTTTTATGGACAATACTGGATGTTTATGCAATCATTCATTATAGAGAGTAGGTATATGCATCTTTATTCTATCAGCTACTAAGATATGTCAGAAAGCTTTTAAATTATTGGTAGGGATATGAGATTGCCTAAAGGAGACAACCAAAATATGCCGACAAACCTCAGTTAGTATGGGAATATCCACTTGATATTAGTTTTCCTTTGGAATATTATATTTACTCTCTTTTATTGAAATATGTGCCTATCCTTAGGTGACTACCAAATTATATTTATGATCCCTAGTTTGAACATGGATATGAGCATGATCACATGCCACATCTTTATTAGAATATTCTGATAATCCTCATGAATAAGAGAAAGAATGGGTTCTTTCTCCCAAGTAGCTATCTATTCAGGATTAACATGATGATATAATACTATAGTGGTTGTAATAGAAATATGTTCATGTTCTAGTGTGATTTCAAGTATATTTTGATGAATATTCTTCATTGTGGCCTGAATATATTGGTAGTTTAGAAAGGTTTGAGTAATAATATGAGTCTGATCATTTTATATTTCTATTATATTCTAGAAAACATCTTCCATTGAAGTGGGAATATGCTCCCACTCCCTTCCTATAATTTCCATCAAGATATTTTGATGGGCTTCATGTGCGGGGGAAGGAATATACACCAGACCCCTTCTTACTGCTAGAATATATTGGAGGAATTTATATGGTTTGATCAAGGATATAAGACTACTATTTGGTTTCCCCCATTTAGGTGTCACCAAATTTTTCTTAGATCTCATTTGGAAATATGATACTGAAGGATTCAATACTTAAATACCCATGTGTGTGGCCTCAAGGGTTGGGATGATATTGTACTAATGGTATTTCCTTACTATATCATTTTCCCCTGGTGATGAATATGATGAATATGTGACATCAATATTCTTCTTGCGGGGGCCATGACTCTTTTAATAACTGAATCACCATAACAATTTCTTGATGAATATGAAATGTGTTTGGATCAAAATGATATATTGGGAAACAGTACCTACAATAAAATGATTACACAAATAAGGATACCAATCAGCAAAACATCCAAACTAGGAAAACATGAATAACTAATTGCATATGTGCAACTAATTTATTTCTTTCTAATAAAAGATTCAAATCAAATTCACCATTTTTATTTTGAACCAAGATGGGGTCTCCTGGGATGATTGATTTGTGAAGGGTAGTGTGTGGCTACACAATCTTTATGCATAGTCACGACCCCTATCTCCGATAGTTTACAATGCGGTTTATTCATGGAAATAGAAACACCCAATGACTCCAACATATGTTAAAAGATACAAGCCTACTTTCCAAAGGAAATTTGTCATTGGTATTTCTTACCAATGACACTTAAAAGCTCAAATTGATTTAGTGGATGGGATTTTGGGTTCATTTTACCCTATTGGGAGGAGGGTTTATTTATTACTTTGGGACTCTCTTATTGAGTAAATTCATGTTCATGAATCTTTCCAAAATCCCAGTACGGTACTGGTTACCCTAATTCCAACAATCAACTATAGTCATGTGTTTATGTGAGAATCTATACATGTTAGGGTAATCCCATTGATGTGAACATCTATATGTATTAGAGTATCCCCATTGATGACATTATCTGTATGTATCATAGGTTCCCCATCATTATTTTATTATTACATAGTGATGATGATCTATAGGTCACTATATTTTAAAGTCACATAGATGATATAACTAGATATTATCACCATTTGGAAAGGTATTTTAATTTTCTGGTGTTGGGATTGAGCCCGTGAAGGGGTTTTTTACATATCTCCATGGAAGGAATTAGAACCCACATAGTTCAGTGTAACTTAACAGGACACGTCTTACCTTTTAAGTCTATGTGACATAGATTGATCAATGTAGTTTAACATCATGCGGTAATGATGACTAGATAAAAGATTCTTAATAATGTTTTGTGTGATACTTACACATGAGTGTCCCTTTCTAGTTGAACATGAAGGGAATATGGCCCAATGAGGATGAGTTGGTATCATAAGGGATATGTCAATGTAAGGATAAGTCTCATTGGGAATATAGATCGATGAGGATAATGTGATGATATTTGAATAGAATATAACCCTTATGTAGGGGTATGATATTAAGTGGAATATATCTTGATGAATGTATGATCTATATATAATGTTGCCCAGATGGAGGTAGAGTGAAGATTGATGATTTGAAACTTAGAGATGTATCCTACGTATCCCATCAAAATAAGAATCAAATCCCACATATTTAAAATTTTACAGTTCAAGTTTGTGAGCTAAGACCACATTATGAATTTTAATGTCAGATGGTGAGATGTTGTTGTATAGTTTAATGTTGTCCAGCTAGGATGTTGGCACATAGTTTAATGTCTTATTGTTGAGAAGTTTTTTTTTCAAAAGGTCTAACAATAGAGGATCATGTGGGTATTATTAATATGGGGGATTACCTGTGAGTAATATGGTAATGGATCTCATAAATAATATCAATATAAGAGACAAGGTATAATATCTCACAAGTATTATAGACATGTATAATTTAGGGTGTTGAATGGTGATAATATGGTGGGGGAATATGATTTGGGGTTTGAACCTTGGGGAGGCTTCTAATTTATCCAATTGGAAATATAAATTAGATACCATGTAGTTCAGATGCCTTTTTAGTTTCACATCATAGAACAAGGATTTTAACCATGAATTTTAACATCATATAGTGAGGATTTTAATCTCTACAAGGGATATATCAATATGAAAATTGGATGGTATATTTAAGGAAATATAATCTAACTAGGGAATATGGATTAATTGAAATAAAGGATATGTAAATATATATATGATAGTATTATGTAGTTAGATATGAGGCTTGGGTTTTGAAAAAGGCATCCTATATATCATGCTTATACCAAGAATAAAAGTATTCATTTTTTATTTGAGAATTGTGTGGGGATTATGAATAATCTTCTCAATATAATTTTTATCCTGACCCACAGGAGGGGAATGAAGGGTAATTAGACTCGTGGGGAATATTTCCCTATAAGATAGAAAAATTAAGGAATTACACCAAAGTGAAAGACCATGGAGGCCCTTAGAGGTCTTAGCACTAGAGGAAGAACCAACCATCTATAAGGGTTATTAGATTGCATAACTGGATGTTGGGTTGGGTGATCACATGAAAATGAAGGGGTGGGGGGTTAGGTTATCATGTGATCATTAATGGTTAGCCGATCACATGACCATGAAAGGTTAGTTGATCGACCAAACAAATGAAGAATCTATGATTTCATGATAGGGGATTGATTAAGTGGTCAAGTGACTAAGTAAGGGTCACATTATACATCCATACCAATATCCATGAAATTGACATATTTTACCCCTCATTAACCGATTGAGGATTATTTCCTCCTTCGAGGTCTTAATCATCCATCTGAGACAAACCTAATGGTTCTCTTGGTGGGAGTCTTCAAGTCTCAAAATCCAAAAAATCATTCTCCCTTTTCATATATACTTATATGTTTCTTTCCTATTTAGGAATGAGGGGTTTTATAGGAAAATGTATTAAATATATATATATAAATATATATATTGGATTATAAAGAAATAAGTCTATGTATGGGGCTCAAAGGTCATGGAAAGGGCTCAAAGGTGATGGAAAGAGTCTTCATGAGTCATGGATCATCACATGGTTTCATTTGAGTGCATACCTATAGTGTGTCTCATGAATAAAAATGAACACAAACCCTCACATAATCGACATATTTTTTCTCATGGGAAAAAATCATCACATGTCTTTCATGCCTTTGATCACGTGACCTTCCAAGTCGCATATCATCTCCATCACATCACATAATCCCCAGTGATCACAAATATTTCATTCATTGAAAGCCTTTTATACCTTCATCGCATGATTCAAAGGGGGATCATGTGAGCCAATGGGTGTCACACAAACATATAATACAATCTCTTAATCAAAAAGACATCATGAGATGCTCATGAATCCATTATCCTAGGAGTACATATTTTTTATAGATTCTAATCGTCTCTAAATCCTCTAAAGGAGTATCTCATTATTTTTTTATTCCTTCCACCATGATCATACAATAGGAATTAAAAATTGAAAACATTAATTTTAAAAGAATTCAAAATATCAAAACCTCAAAAATAAACAAAGTTAATGATAAGAAATGTGTTGTCAAAGATACAAATATACATAAGTGGAATAAAATACCTTTATTTATTATTTTACAATATTTAAATTTATTTTTGAAATAAAACAATCACATAAAATTGGAAAAATAAATTAATTTATAACACCGTGTAAACTTAGAAAGAAATATTTATCATGAATAATAGACATAACATTATAAAAATACATTCATGTGGGGAATTTTGAAAAAATTATTATTTTCACACTTTTGTAAAGGAATCCAATAATAAACGATATGGAAAATGTTAAAAATATTCCTTTTTTAAACCTTTGTAGGTAAATTAAAAGTTAATTGAAAATTAACTTAACCAATTATTGAAGTATATAGAAGAAAATTATTGAATCAATATAAATAATTTGGTCACATAGGAGAATGATTTCCAACAAAAAAAAGATAAGGTCAGTTTCACTTTTGAGAAACCTTCGGGTTGGATTATGAACCTGGGGAAGTGGAATGATAAGAAGGAATGTAAAAACTTGAAAATAAATATATAGTAAAAATATAATTTATCCATATATTGGAATACACTAAGCCTAGAAATATGAAGTTCAATAATGATTTCCATATATTTATTAATGTAAATTAAGTTAACAAAAACCCTTAAAGCTTGGGTAACAAATGAATTAGAAGGATATGCATGAGTGATCATAAAATGGTTTATAAATCCCTTAAAATAAACTTTATTAATAATAATAAGAGGATCCAATGGTAAAGTAAGTATCTATTTAAAATTAAATTGGGGCATAATAAGAAGAAATCTCAAGGAATTGAAATTGAGACCAAGAACCCTTATCTTAGGTTTACTTTTATTTAATAAATCTCTTGATTCTTGTATAATAAATTTATTTTTATTAAAACTTGAATCAATTAGTGAAATATATTTATTTTCTTATTTCTTGATTAGTTATAATCATTGGAATTTATCTATTATTATTTTATTTTTAGGGAGAACATATTGAAGACATAATTTCTTATAAATTATCCTATTTTTTTTCATTTTGTGATTTCTATTATTTATAATTTATAATTTTGTAAAATTATTTATAGAATATTATAATAAATTTAATTACATTTATATTACATAACTAATACTACCCATCCATCGAGGCAGTGATAATTAAAGTACTGAAAACATCCTTATTGGTGCATGAAACCAACCATTATTGGGACGTGTCAAAAGGGATGGAGAGAGAGTATATAATATAAATATATTGAAATAGCTATACCAATACCATAATAACATGAATATATTATGAAATTATATACAAATTTTTTAGAAATTTACAAAAATGGAAATTGATTGGGAGAGTAGAAATAAGAAGAGATGGAAAATAATGAAAGAGAATCGAGGTTACCTATTCGCGGAAGATATAACCCTTTACTAAAGCCTTAAAAGATTGGGGTATTGTTATTATAGAATGACCATAAGAGTAATAAGATACTTAGGAGAGGGGAAATGAGAAGATATTGGATTTTAAGAAGTGAATTGGAAGTGATTTTCCAAGGGAAAGGAGATGGGGTATTTATACTTGAGGATGAGGTATTTTTGGGTTAAAATATTGATTATTTTATCATTTAGGGACAATACTTTTGAATGGTACTAATCAACAAACTTTCTTGGATAATTAATAAAAAAAACTCATTTTATATTAGATCAATAAAAAACCGAATGACACCTCACAACTACTCAATTAAATGAAAAGAAGAAAAATTGTTTTTTTATTAGTATAAAATATAATTTAGGTTCCAAAATATTAAATACATGTTTATAAATGGTAAATCTATAAATGGTAAAATGACATGAAAAAATGGGTATTTATGGATGATTTGTGTGGGTATTTTTTTGGGAAGTGTAGGAATTATGGTGGTATTTTGGGTGGTTTATTGTTCAATAGGTAAACATGTTAAGTTGGGTTCAAGTGCGACTCTATATATTTCTTTAATATGATTTCATATACACCCCACTTGATTTGGATACCCTTATAAATTCCTAAAGGTTTTGGGTTATGAGTGTTTTCCCCAAACATACAGGTTGGTGAGGGAAAAAATGAATGAATTCTTCTTCTTCACTAATATCTCTTTTGGATGTGAAAAGGATATGAAGTCTTGAGGTTTATATTTATAGACTGTTATAGATAGAATTTAAAATTACAATGATGTTATGGTGATGAGAGGATGATGTGGAATATTTTCGGTGTTGTTCATGATAGGATAAGGGAGTGACGTAATGTCCTTGATGTTTATGATACCTTACTATTATGGAAATTGATGGGTGGTGGATATGTGGGTATGGTATATGTGGTTGTTGATGTGGAATGATTCCAACATAATTTGTTGGACTCTGTTAGAGGTTGGGATTGGAAAGACTATGGTTTAATGAACATAAAATTTGATATGATTTGATACACAAGAAAGATATGGAAGCACACGATGTTTGAAATTAGGTTATGATCGAGACACACTAATGGGGAAGTGGTTTCAAGGTACCTTTTATGATATATATATATATATATATATTAATTGATATTGGAGGCACTATCATAGGATTTATTTTGGTATTCCATTTGGAGTTTATTCCCTTATATAAAATTGAAATACATTATAAAATAATGATTCATTTTATATCATGGGATTTATTATAGGTTTATTAATGTATGTTCCATAGATTTATGATGGTGATGGCACCCATATATGTCTGTATATACCCACATTTCTAGTATCCAACTTGTGAACTATTTGAGGAAAGCTTTGGGGGTCACCCTCATATCCACTATAGTCTTATGAGGGGTTCTCAATGGGGATGGGTTATGATAGAGTGGTAAATAAACATTAGTTTTAGATCTAGGGTGGAGATTGTAGTTAATAACTAGTAAGGATTTCATGGGTTGGTAAGGAAACAATTTTTATTTAAGTTAGTCCATGACATGATCTAGGGAGACAATCCAATACATATCATTTTAGGCCCACCTATTATCTAATTCAAGTAAACTAAGCTATTTAAGGTACCAAGAAAATTGATGAATGATTTAGGGTAGAGACCTAGACGAGGTAAATGCATTATGATTTATTAGGTATGTGTTTAAATTAAGGTTATTATTGGGGAAATTAAAATGTATCAAATTAAATGAATTAGGATTGTATGTTACTATGATTATGAATTTGGTTATATTTTCATTGAGATTCCTATAAGTTATTGGGTGCATGTGGCCCAATTTGGTGATGTCTGGAAGGATGATCTGTTTGATCACCATATTGTTGATTAAACTGAGAAGGAAAAGGCTTATAGAAAGATCCTATACAAGTTCCAATGTCAGGGGATAAATAAATATTATTTGGATGTCTTTAATTGGGAGATTGATCACTAGCTAGTGCATATTTATATTTACTTTAGTTTGATTCATGCTATGGCTGAGTATCGAGTTACTATATCCATTGTTCAGTTGTTTTGGGTAGCATGGTTATAATGTATCTTGTACCTAATGGAGTACATGGGGAAAAATATTTCGTGGGATTATTTTAGAGGTAGTTATTTACCAAGTTTCTTTCATAAACGATCAAGGTGATGAATATGGAATAATTACTCTCCCTTAAACATGGAATCTTGATCATGCAAGATCTCAATATTCAATTTTAGGACATACTTATCTTCTCCCATGATCTATTTCCTAATTAGAAGTCTAGAGATATATGTTTAGAAGATTTTTTTTACCCAATTATTCAATATTAAGTCACCCTATTTGAATTACCTATGTACTTATAGGTATAGAAGAAGGTTACAATCATTGAGGTGAAGGATGCTAAATATCAGTCATCTTGAGAGGGGATCTATCAGAGTTCCTTGAGGAGAAGATATTTTAGTGTGGGATCTCAGGTACTTGGGACATTTAGGTTTTGGTTTACAAGGTGTTGACCCTAATATTTCACCTAATATTTCTATGGGTTCAGTAGTTCCCATTCATCTTCTGGGAGATGTGGACCAATTTTCTTTATTTTGAGAGGTAATGAACATCAATGATAATAGTGCCTAACTATTTCTTTGGACTAGTATATAATGGGTGTCCAGATTTATTTACACCCATAGAAGCAGTTACCCTATAGGTTGTATCAAAATCAAGGACTATAAGCCTTTGTTTCATCAAGAGGAGATGGAGCTGGTAGAGGACATCCACATGATCTTCCAAACCCATATATACCTAAGGGTGAGCATGGATATGGAATTGGTCATCCATAAAAAGGTAGGGGAGCTAGATTATGAAAACATCATGCTATACAGATTCTAGTTCTAGAGGGCCCAAATATCATCCGAGGTTTCATCTATTTATCTTATTCATGTTATTAAGATTTATTTGATTCTGGAGTGTCACAAACCTTTATTAAACCCTTCTTGGTTTGAGCCTTGGAAATCAAGGGGGAGAGGCCTCCATTTTCCATAGTGCTGACTTAGCTAGTTGGATCTTAGATGAGTCTTCTTGATGTGTGACAGAGTTATGATCTAATGATGGGGAAACATCATGTATTTTTTTTTCTTTAGATACATTTATATAATTTCATTCCTTACATTTAATTCTTATACTATGTGTATATGGTTGTCTATTAATTTTTAAAAAGAGTTGTTTCCTCTAATTAGAAGGTCTAGTGAGTGGTATTCATTAGTGAGTGAGATCATTAAGTGGGTCATAGGTGTTTGGATCTATTTTTTTCTCATATGGAACCACCATCCATAGATTCTGAAGAAGTGTATGTAATGAATAATCCTAGAGTCTTGGAAGATATCTGAATGTTTTTCCTAAGTATCATGTGACTATATCCCTTCGACATGATATCAAGTTCAAGATAAGGTTATATATAATTATCTCTCATATTTTGATGGATACCTATTACATGAAACCTTTTAAGCTATGGGAGGTGAGGATAAATATCATAAAATTGATGTAGAAGGATTTAATCTAAACTAGTGTATCACCATGGGGAAATCCAATTTTATTCACTATGAATACAGATGGTGGATTGTGGTTTTATATCGAATAATTCTAGTTTAATTAGTTAAAAATCAAGAGCCATTTACCTATATCAAATATAGATGATATATTTGACCATTTGAATGGATCTGACTAGTTTTCAAAGATTTTTATGTGGTCAATATATCATTATATGAGAGTAAAATAGGAGGATATCCTAAATAATACTTTCATATATCCTTATAAGAACTTTAGTTATGTGTTTATGTCATTTAGATCCACAAATTCGCTAGTTATTTTTTGGGGACACATAAAATATATTTCCCATGATTTCTTAGATAAGTTCATGGTAGTTTTCATAAATTATATACTCATATAATTACGTACATAATAGGAGAATTCTGAGAATCATAGGGTTACTATTAGGTCCTTCAACACAACCATATCTATGGAAAAATGTCAAAGTGAACGTTTTGTATGTGTGAGGTGTGTTTACTTGGGAATGTTCTGTCTTATTTGGGAGTGATTATGGATCCTTTGAAGATCGATCCAACCATTTCTTGGGAATCACCGAATAATGTTTTATTGGTTCATAACATCCTTGGAATTAATGGATATTATCTATGGTTTATATTCAACTTATCTCATATTGTATCTCTATTAATATCCCAAACTAGGAAGTGCCAGTATTTTATTTAAACTTATCAATGTTGGGTATTACCTAAAAGGGAAGTTGATTAGTGCTCTCATAATTCACTTTCTAGAGGATGGAGTGATTTTCAATGTCTTTATTCGTACCTATGGTCTTAGTTTTGGTTGTATCTTAATTCACAGACAGTAGTGATGACATATGGTTTTAGGCAATTACATCCCCATGAAAGTAACTATGCCACTGATGATCTTGAGATGACGTAAGTAGTATTTTATCTAAATATATGATAAAATTACCTCATCATTTATTGTTTTGTGGTCTTCATAGATCATAATATCTTAGGATATAATGTCTCTTAAAGGTATTAGAATTTTCAGAAATAGTGGAGGATGAAGTTATTACAGGATTAAAAATTTGAGATACCTACACCCTGAGGAAGGGGAATTTAGTTTCTGATAATTTCATAAAAATTTCATGGAGATATGTTGTTCGAGATTCTAGAGATTCTTAGAGAGGGGTATAAGAGCTTATAGTGATGTATCTCGATGAGGTGGATGATGGCGGTAGGGGTCTTCTATTTTAGATAATGATGCAATCATCCTAAATATAGAGGATTGATGAGTCTCAGTGAGGAGAATTATATGTATAGGTGACGTGACATTGTTTCATCCTTGGATATTCTTATGAAGGATAGTCAGATGACAACAAATATTAGATGATATTTTAGGGGTGGTAGTTTTTTTATTAGGGATTCATGAGGAGGTTCTCCATGAGTTTCAAAACTCAACATTCACAATAAATCCTATTATATCCAAGATGTACCATGATTTGAGAGGATGGATTTGGTGGAATGGGACGAAGTGGTCAATATTAGAGTTTATTTCACGGTGTATAGTCTACCAGTAGGTGAAGGTAGAGAATCATGTTCTAGGTGATTTTTTGCAACCATTGGATTCCCCCAAGTAGAAATGAGAGGACATATAGATAGATTTCATCACTACTTTAACTTGATCCTAGGGAGAATGTGATTCTATATGGGTGATCATAGATCGGGTGAAGAAGTCATCCCAATTCCTAGGCATCAATAGGTTGGGCGTTTTAGAGGTTCTAGTGAGGTGGTATGTGGAAGAGGTGTCATGACTTTACAGGGAACCAAGGATGATCATTTCTGATCGAGATCTTAATTTTACAACATGAATTTAGGGATGTCTCATGCTTTATTTTGTTTCATGACTTCATCTAAGTTCCAATTTACATCATTAGATAGATGAGAATCTTTTTTAGACCTTTTATACATTTATAGAATTGATGTGGGCTTGTGTTATGTATTTCTATGAATCATGGGTGAGGAATTTTACATTGTTTTTTTCATTATAATAAAGACTACTACTCTTCCCTTTTCATGGATCAATTTGAGGAGTTTTATGGGTGGCCTTTTTGATCTCTTTTATTCTATATTGAGGTTAGGGATTCCATGGTTCTTGGGATAGATTTAGAGTAAATCACTATATAGAAGATCTAACTGATTCAAATGTGGATGAAGCTGGCGTAGGACCATCAGAATTCATATGATGGTCATAGGAGGAGGCCATTGGAGTTTTAGGTTGGATACCATGTGTTATTGAGGGGTTTCCCTCAGCATGGGTAGTAGAAGTTTGGCTGAGAGATTAAGCACTATCCCTAGTTTATAGAACATTTTGAGGTATTACATCATGTTAACTTAGTGGAATATCGGTCAGTACTTCCACTAAAGTTGAACCTGGTCAATAGATCATTTCTTATGCCTCAAATCTGGCAATATATTCATGAATATTCTTATGTCATTGATTGGGGAGAGTTTGACATTGAGGGAGATGTGATGTTCATGGAGCAACTAATCAAGATTAAAGATCATAAGGATATGGAGATATGTGGATGGATTATTCTTATTGTTCACATATTGTGGAGGCATAGTATCTTAGATAAATGTATATGGGAGAAATATTTATAGATGCATGATAAATATCCTAATATGTGTTGATTATTTTTTCTTATTGATGATATATTATATATATTTAATTTTGTTTTGGATTGAATGATATGGTTTTTATAGAGGATTTCTTGATTTTTCCTCTGATGTTATTTCATGGATTGATAACGATGTTGTCATATTTGAGAGATATCACTTAGGGGTGGTTGTTTGGAAATGGTGTGGTTTTATTTTTTAGATTGGTTTTTATTCTCAAGGATGATAATTTTTTAATAGGTATCTAAATATAACATCCCAGACCTTTCCACCCCATTCAATTGTATGATTCAGGTGACATAGGTGATGGTAAGAGTTTATAGGAAGAGTGGCATAGACCAAAGTAGAAATTTCAGTTGGGAATAGGAGGTAAAAACATGGTTATTTGGGTCATGGTGTGATAGGGTTAATTTTAATGAATGTATATATCTATTTTCAAAGTTGGTCGGGGTGTGATGAGGTGTTTCATAGCATAAATGATTCATATAAGTAATATAGTGATTCATACATAAGTGATGACTCTTACATAGGGTTTATTTTACCATATGAATATTACTTCTCTAATTCATTTGTTGTGGAGTTAGGTATGAGTTTCTGGTACAATGTTTCCTTGTAGTGGTATTTTTTTATTGAATAGATTTATAGCAATTTCATGTTTTTTGTGAAATGAATCCTGGAGGGTGGATTTCAGTGGTTTCTCGTGAATTATCCTTACATAAATATTATTTGGTTCATTGTATGAATATTTCATTGGTCATATATAATTAAAAAATTTAACTGAGTCTTGAAATAGGAAGATATAATGGGATTCACGATGTGATTTCCAAAGTGTTAGTTGAATCAACCTATCATGGTGAGCCAAAGGCCTGTCATTCCATGATGCCCTATTTTATATCCTTTATATAAATTTGAAGACCCTTTGGGTTTTCCCTTTTCCTTCAAATTATTTTAAAATATTGGTTATTGGGGGTGAATTTTTTGGATACTTTTGATCTCCCTTTAACTAATTTTAATCCCAGGATTCATTGGATTAAAAATTCTTCTTCCAATGTGAGTTTATTACCACTTTCCCTATTCTACATTTTACTTTTCTTTCATTTATGGAGGTAATAGTAGTATTTGGGGGTCAAATTTACTAGTTTTGAGTAGTGAAAGATGTGGTAGTTGTTATTTGTGATGATTGTGGGGTTTTTTCAAAGTTTCTCGATAAAAACACAACATGGATGGTAAGTATAAACTTGGTAATGTGTACGGGCTGAATTAAATGAATAATGGGATGGTATTGAAATGTTAATGTATGGGATGAAGTGTGAAATTGGTGGAATTAATTTGGTAGATGGTTGGAAATGGTATATCATTAAATATTGAATTGAATTACATAATGAATTTAATGTGGCTAGTAAAAGGTAAATAAGAAAATAGTAAAATGACATGATGAAATCCATACTTATGAATGATTTGTGTGGTTGTTGTTTATGGGAAGTGGAATAGTTGAGGTATAATTTATAGACTATGTTAGTGATGAATTAGTGAACCAAATAGGTTAGGTTTTTGTTTGAATATATATATTGTTATTTTATTATGATTTAATATTCACCCCTACCAAGAAGAATATCTTTATTGATGCTCAATGTTTTGAGTTCTAGGAATTTCCCTTAAATATCTATTTTAGAGGGGGAATGGATTATTAACTTATCCCTCTTACTTGATCTCTCTTTTTGACATGGAAAGGATGCGATGGAATGAGGTTTATATACATGGTTTGTGGTGGTTATAGTTTAAAAGTGAAATGAAGTAATGATGATGAGAGGATAGTGTGGTATATAGTGGGGGTCATTGTAGATGTTGAAAACCCTGCCGAAGGCTTAAAGCCAACATTTTGGAAAAAATGAAGGAAGATTTCACTTGAGTGAACTAGTCTAGGGTAGGATGAAACAGAGCACAAAAAATCATACGAGTGTGCGTAAAGCCTCCCCCATGGTGTGAAATTTTATGCATGCCTAATATGTTTTGCGTTCCACACAGAAATCCATGCACAACTGGCTGATAGGTCAGGTTTTCCGCGCAAGCCATCTTCCATGCGCCTACGGCCCCCGATCGCCTATAAATAAAATGGAACCACCTCACTTTCAGGATGAAGAATTCGAACCATCTTCCCTAAGCGTAATACACCTCTTCCAGGTGAAAAAGATGGATTTCAGGTATAAGATTTTCCGTGACAGGTCTCCTAGGGGTCCGCCTTCATGTGAAACCCCTAGGGTTTGACCCTCACCTAGTTCTTTCTTGTATTGACCAGTTTCACGTAAGTCCCTTTACTTGAGAGAAAACTTTGGCCTCTTACGTGAAACTCTCCTCTGTTGCATGTAAACTCCCTCCAATTATGTACATGCCTCCTTTATCCGTGCAACCCAGCATCTTTGCACATACTGGTCCCTTTTTGTGCGCCTATTGCACCCAAATACCTTCTTTTGCATGCAATACTCACTCCTTGTGTGCTTCATGTGTCTTAATTACCCTAAGAAACCATGTCCAAGCCACTCTTATGCGCAATATACCTATCCCACGCACCCTTCTCCTGTACAACCCTCCAGGTTTGTATAAAGTGATTTCACAGTCCCTTGGGCGGTTCTTCAAGTTGCATTTCTTAGCCGTATGCTTATTCGAATAGGCATGATAATGGGTATTTCTTCTTCGTATAGACACGCTAACGTGGGCCCCTTAGTGGATCACTCTACAACACCCCTTCACCATAGAATTTCCGATTTATTCCCTTCACCAAGGGTTAAAGTGCTCCGATTATGTAAGTCCTAGGGGTGAGGCGTGAAACTGCCTCATCTGAGATGCAAGATATTGAACTACAAAGTGCCATCTTCCTCATCACATGATGTTAAAATACAGCCTCACCCCATGTAATACACACGGGGAACCCCGTCTCGGACATTTCCAACGACCGCTCATCACCACGGGAGTGATATCATGATCACATAGAATGTGATACTCTTTGCTGGAGTGGATCCTGTCTGTAAAGAAGGTTAACCATCATAGTGTAAGCCACTAGCCTTTCTTGTGGGAGGTAGCACCCCTGCTCCTCCTTTCTTCTTTGATGCCAAAGATTAGAGGTGATAGGGGCATAAGGACCTTCGTTATTTCGTCCCTCTCCCTCTGAGCTTTGTTTCCATAGGGCCTCCATCCTAGAGTAAGTCCCAATATCCATCTCCCTAGCCCACTAACCACGTGTAATCCCTTGTTTCCTCTTTGGGACTCTAACCATGTGTAAGCCCCATTCCACTTCCTACGGAATCACCTTTCATGATTTGATCTTCATGTCTTTACTGCCTCTTGTTTCTCACATTGAGTATGACTCATGCGGGATTAGAGTAAGAATTGACCATGAAATATTTCCTGGGCCACCCTAGAGCGTAAGCCCCAATCAACCATCCCGAACTACAAGGACTTTGATCCTTGTCTCCCAGACAAGGTATGTAGGAAGCCTCCTTGAGGTTCAATCCCAACACCTACTTATCTTGACCACATCACATTGGTTTACCCTCATCCTACATAACATTAATCTATATCCACCATCCTAAACTACATGGACTTTGATCCTTGTCTCCTAATAAAGGTATATAGGAAGCCTCCCTGATGTTCAAGCCCAACACCCATCAGTCTCGACCGCTTCACATCAATTCACCATCATCCCACATGACATTAAACTATACACCCCTTTTTTTGCCGCAAGAGGTTGAAATATACCCATTCGAACTATGTAGACTTGTATCCTTGTCTCCTAGGCAAGGTATGTAGGAAGCCTCCCTGAGGTCCAACCCCAATCAATGATAATCCATTGTGTTCCCCAATCGACGATAAACTGTTGTGTTCCCCAATCGATGGTAAGCTGTTGTGTTCCCCAATCGACGGAAATCCATTGTGTTCCCCAATTGATAGTAATTAGTTGTGTTCCCCAATCAACAGTAATCCATTGTGTTCCCCAATCCATGGAAAGTCGTTGTGTTCCCATATTGATGGTAAGCTGTTATCATCCCTGCATGACAGTATTCCATTGTAAGATAGACTATGTGGGTTTGATTCCTATCTCCAAGACATGGTACATAGGAATCCTCCATGATGTTCAATCCCAAACCCTAGTAATTTTTTGTGTCCCCTCTATTGGGACCCGCATCTCTAGTCTGCTGCTCAGTGGACATAACAACCCGGCCTACTAACCATACATAAGCCCCAACATTCCTTTGGGTCGCTGTCCTCTGCACACACCCCGATTCCATGCCCCATCCCAAACTACATGAACTTTGATTCCCCACCACGGGGATATGTAGTAAGCTTCCACGATGCTCAAGCCCATTACCCATGTCTCATCCTAATCTCTCTCTCAAGCCTATGTGTTTCGGGAAGGTCATGTCCCAACCTAGAGGTTCCACTTCCTCTGGGTCCCATCTATGCGTCCATTCTCACAGGCCACCTCTTCAGGTGTCCCATAGCCCCACCGAACTATGTGAACTTTGATTCCCTATCATGGGGATACATAGGAAGTCTCTTTGAGGCTCAAAACCAATATCATTGTCACTCTCACATCGATCTCTTCACATTATCCATTCACTTCACCTAACCATCCATATCCATCCTAATTCTTACTTAGTCCAGCACATCCCAGTGAGAGCATGTCACCCACCTTCTTGCACCTCCTAGAAGTAATCGGGTAATTAACCACGCGTTAGCCCCATCATCAGGTATCCCTCCTAGGGTTTCACCCATATGATCCACTTCTGTCAGTGTTCTGATCAGTCCAATTCATCTTCTCTAGAAGTTAAACATGTGGAATAGCATGTGTTAAACATTGGAAGTTGAGGAAAACCTCAGATACATGCCTATGGCATAAAATTCCCTGCATTCGACGTGGGATACCTCTGGCTTTCGCACCCTCGAGAATCCCCATCATAGGGGGAAGAAACCCCGACGCATCGGTGTTCCATCATCCAGACACGCCAGCGATGTCCAACATGGCTACTTACCTGACCAAAGGTTGTTGACCTGATTTGACCCCTTGGAATTTCCTCACAGAACCAGCGTAATTAATCGGCGTCCATGAAGACATGGCACTTGGAAGAGTTTCACGAAAAACATCTTAAGTCTATAAGGAAGACCTGAACTAGGTAACGAGTTCCGAGGAAGAATCCATGGAAGGAGGAACCGACATCCCATCATCTCATTTAGATCAAGGAGAAAACTTCCCTGAGTAAGAAACAGTTGTTTCCTGCCTTTGGAATGTAGGAATGCAGGGAAATAGTTGTGCATCCTCTGAAATAGACAGATGTGCACCTCAACGGAAGTGTCAGAAATAGAAATGGTGAACCCGATGTGAAGTGCTTATCCTCAATGTGTAGATTAGCAGTGTTTGAGACATAAGTGGATTAGTGTGTCACCAGATCTATGTATCCAGTGCTATGTTCCACCAAGAAAATAATAGGCCTAGAATGAAACTCACAAGAAGTTGGGGTAGTTGAACGTTGAACATCCCGGTCTACGACATTGTAAGTGTGGATCCTTTTTACCAACCATGGAAGAAGGAATGGCGCTGGGGCACTGAACATCACTTTCATTCTTTCAGAACTAATGGTTAAATCTCCCTTCTTTTCAGAACCCAATATATCATCATAGGAAACCAATCACCTCCCACCCACCGACGTAGGGGCAGGGGCAACGTCAACACAGAAATCCTACGTGGCCTCGCCTCCCCCATAGCAGCCTCTATGTTCGTGGCTACTGGGAACCCATGCCTCATATCCCCATTCGAATTCATTCAAAGAAGGGTAATAAATGACCTCATTCGATGATACGAGGATGATAGGATTATCCCAACCTGGGATATGGCCCAAAAGACTTAGAGGATTATGATACTCATCACTACCCCCCCCAAGAGCCAGGCAGGGAGCCACTGCTCTCCACTCCAATGTATAATTGTTTTTGGAGCCTCTCCCTTGAATGCATCGATGAATCCCTCCCCTATGCCAGTGAGGTGAGGGATGTCTGGGCCATCCCTGCTGGATTCCCGCTCTAGGGGTTCCTAAGGCTGGTTCCCACTGGTCCACATCAGCACCGCCACCCAGCCCCACGCGTTGAGGAGCAAGTTAGTTATGCGCCTACACCACCAGCCTCAGTCTGGTTAACCCGATGATGGGATCGAGTACAGGATGAGGAGAATGCCCACCGAGAGGCATGAATATCAACGACTACCATGGATTGTTCCACCAATGAAGCATACCATTAGTCCCCTATTTATGTAAATTAGGGGCACTCGTATGCCTGACCCAGATTGAGGCCCCATCCACCTCACGAGCAGGCTGGGTCGACTCTCCTGGTCTCTAACACAGGTGGCATCCATCATGGGCTGACCCGTGGCATTGACGTCCAGTATGGAAGTCCTCCCAATACCATCACCAATGAGAGTGAAAGTCCTCCCCTATCCAAAGCTCAGTGTGGAGGTCCTCCCTCTGCCACCTTCAATTCGAGTGAAGGTCCTCCCCGCTATAGTGAAACTCAATATGGAAGCCTCTTCTACACCCATGACCTCATGTATGGATACGTTTTTCCTGTCACAAGATGCCGATGTGAAGATGTTACCCATCCAGTAAACCATTAGCATGGGGGTCTTCCCCATGTCCTTACTCCAACAGATGAAGTTCCTTCTCATCCCGACAATCAGAGAAGTAGAGGTTTGCCTCGCTTCATGGGCACCCGACACAAAGGTCCTACTGTGTTAAAATCAACTTCTATGAGGAACATTTTCGCACTAACAATACCAAAGGAAATAAGCATGGATGCCCTACCTATGCTTCTACCATCTTCAGCAGAGGTATTACTCGCTCCAACACTTCCCATGGAGATTCCATTCATGTGTCAGTCGGTGGACATGAAGGTCCTCCCCATGTTCCATTTGACATCTTTCTAGTTTCTCCTTGTACCCCAGCTCACCCATGTGGAATTCCTCTCCTCCCCAACATCAATTCGGTCGAAGGTCCACTGCGAGCAAAAAATATACCCTGTCCCGAAGAGCCATTATGGGGAAAGAGGGTAGGTTTTCGATGCCATAAGAAGAGAGATGAGAAGATTGAAACTAAAATTAAGCTCATATGCTTCTTGGATTCTGAGTATGAATGAGATTTGACAATGGAACCATCACCTCGATCCTCTCTATCGAGGGTTGGGGTAGGAACATGATGTATCAGGCTCATCCTTCCAGAATGTGAGGTTCACCGGATTCCTGCCTACCTCAATAGTTACATCCAAGAGGGGGAAGATTTGGACCCTTCCTAGGTTCTGGTGATGAAATCCTCCCTATCATCAGTAGGGTCATTCAATACCTCAACCAGAGATCTGGAGAGTTATTCTGGAGACTGATAATGGATGAAAAACATCTTGGCCCACCATCAATGAACACAACCCCTACGCCGGAATCCATGGTCGTCATCCCGTCTTACCGAGATGTAGTGTCTCAGTCATCGCATTTATCACAGGGCAGCCTGAGATGCGAAGGCTTGTCAACCCATTCTCCGTATTCTCCACCAGTCACTCTACCATCACAGTGGTCTAATTCAGTGCCGCTATTGGTCCCACATCCACCACCAGTTGATGATTCAGGAAACCAAGGGTCAGATCCTGAGTTTTAGCCAAAGAGATTTTGAAACATCCATGCAGCGGATCATTTCCCAGAGATGTTCTGGCCAATTGCGACCGCAAGATTCAGTGCGCCATAATCGCTTACCTAGGAAGAAGTTGTGTGCTTTCGCCAAACCCTATGGGTGATGCACTTCCATATCCATTATTAGTGAGTGGTTTATCCCAATAGTTAGGAACAATTTGAGGACATTTTCCAGCAATGTCGTATGGTTGAATTGGTCGCGCTCCCTCTGGCCCAGCGCCCTGAGTCGCCCAGTCACCACCAGACCCTCCAGAAACATTGCATTCAAAGCTTTAAAGTGATCCGAAAAATTATCTAGGAGGATTAACCCCATGTTCAAGTCCATTGTTTTGGGTTTTATGTTTTCCTCCATTTTAGTTCTATCCGGTTCTAGCCTAATTTCCTAGGTGATATTGAGGATATGCTTCTAGGTAGAGTCACAGTTAACATGGTCGATCAATCAAAGGGGGAGAAAGAGCTGAAGCTCTTTGACAAGACCTTACCCCCCAGGAGAGTGCCACTAATATTGGATCCGTTGGGAAGGATTACTCGCCAGTAGAGAAATCTACTGGGTCTTCCCATGCCCACCGAGGCATTGGTCCTCACCCATAATCCTAATAAGGGTAAGGATTATCTTGGAGCCATCAAACCCACTGACCTGTCTGAATCAATGAAGAAGACGGAGAATGATCCCAAAAAAGTGACGTTACACCAATATCTCATGGATCACAAGAAGAAGGTCAAGTACCTCTTTGATAAATGTGACATGGAGCGGCGACTAGACTACGGTGATCCTCAGTCGGGGCAGCAGGGGCAGGTAAAACTCCCCCCCCAGTGAGGTTCCCCAGGGTGATCCTAACCTTCCTATCCACATAGACAGGATAGAGGCCAGAGCTTATGTAAAGAGGTTGTGGTATGTATTTCCAAATCCACTTGAGAAGTTTGACAATCCCTGGGACCCATCTTAGGTTCCCCAAGCTGCTCTGCAGGTCATCCCACCTGCTGCTCCATGAGTCGCTAGGCCTTCTTATAATTTTGAAGAACATACCAACACACTGGTGGTTAGGGATCCTCGTCAAGGAATGAACCCCCACCCGGATGATCTGATGACGCCACTCATTTCTTTCCTCGAGGTGTTGGAAATGCGACAGTTGGAAATCCCTCCTGATGGCAAGCCATATCGGCGTGGGTGGATGACATGCCAGCACCCCCGAGTTTTGGAAATCCCACCTTGTCCCACTTTAACAGGATATGTAACCCACTGTAGCATCTAGACCACTTCATCTCAAGGTGATACCCATTCTAGGAACTCCATCATGGCATGAGGCTGCCAAACTATAGTGTTTTGTGCAGACATTGGAAGTGCCTACATTTGTCTGGTACAAATATCTACCCATTGGGTCAGTCGCCGACGGGGAAGATATCCATAGATAATTTCTTTACCGTTTCCTCTCCACCACCCTAAAGATGAGTATTACTGATCTCTTTATGTGTAAGAAGAGGCCTGACGAGTGTGTCGTAGACTTTTTCACCCGGTGGAAAGGCCTCACCTACTCCTTGGATATACCGCTGACTCAGGAGCAGCTGCTGAAAATGTGTGTGGGGAATTTCATGACTGAACTGGTCCCATATCTCATTACAAAGAATTACACCAAAAGATTCCAAGACTTATCTGATAAGGCCCATCTTCTAGAGTAAGTCTTGTAGCAGGCCAAGTAGGCACATTCTTTGCCTACTACAATTCCTGCGAGAAGATTTGATAAGGCTGAGTCCGCCACAGTGGCCCAAATAGAGGTCTCCAGGAAATCGGAGTTGTTACCAGTGGAGCCACCACCACAACCTCACAAGGGCCCACCACCTCAGATGCAACCCTCAGCCCAGTAGCACCCACCTCATAATCAACAGGCTCCCCTGTGTAATGTTCCACCACCACCTAAGTGATATAACTAGGTTCCACCTCCTTGATAGGCTCCTCCATCCCCTAATCAGGGCCAGGACCCTAGAGCCCCCTTCCCAGATAAGAGAAACCGGACCTACTCATTCAACGAGGATTGGGTTCTTGGTTATTTAGAAAGTTCCTTGGAGTAGGGAATTATACATTTTCTCGAATGTAGGATGCTAGAAGAGGCGGATCTAACTGATCGCCCCAATTACTGCCCCTATCACTAAATCCTGGGGCACACCCTCAAACAATGTTATTTTTTTAAATATTGGATTCAATACTAGGTTAATAACAATGTAGTTAGGTTTTTCACAACTATGGTACAAGTCACATGTGTATTTGTGATGCTCGATACTGACAATGACATCGAAGGTGAGTGGCATCATGTTCATAACCTCGGGACCCAGGAGTATGATGACTGGATGGATCATAAGGAAGTAAATCATGCCCATGGTATTATCTATGCACATATAAACCGACTTGAGACTTCAGAAGAAGTCATGTTACTCACATCTAGTACTTCTACAACAACAGATCAGACTTCCTCTTCCTAGAAGATCAAGCATCATTGACGCAATGGAAAACAAAGTCCCCCACCGATGCCATCGTCATCCCTTACTCTCAGTGACTTCATTCCACTATAGATGATGATTCCTTCAAAAATCTATCCATTGGTGGATGATTATCATGGGTACACCTTGGTTAACACCATGGAGCTAGTAAACCCCTACATGATTTCTAACAACGAGGAGGGCCAGACGGATCCATCCAACGTCCCCAGCCATCGCCGGTGTCGACGGAGCTGTGGCTATATGGGTTGTCAGAGTTCCTTAGTCAGTACTTCCTAGCAGGTTGTACATGCAACCGAAACCATATAGCAGGCCCAATGTAGATTTCAACATATGCATCCTTCTCATTTGGTGTCATCAGGTCCTCTTTCACCGTCGTTTGGGTTACTTGATCAGGCAGATCCATCTTGATTGCATCGTGTGCAGCCGCACCCTATTCCAGACCGGCCTCAGTCACTAGGACCACATATGATAGTCTCTCTATGATATTTGAATGGTGAGCAGCGAGAAATTCCCAGCACCAGTCAGCCACAGGTTTATCCAGAAGGGCCAATTATACCCCCTGCCACGGAACGACCTCCTGTAAGAATAAGTTCACGCTTATCATTAATGTATGATGTCCTTAAGAATCTTTCCAACATTCTTACAAGACTTTCTATCCATGAGTATCTTCTCCTATCTGTGGATATGCGTGAAGCCCTTGCAAAAGCTTTAAGAACCCCCCTCCAGTTTTAGATGGTGGTAGCAGCTACAAAATCCTTCCTTGCTAAGGCAGTCGAGCATTCTGAATTCAAGGACATTATATCTTTCTCTGGACAAGACTAAGGCTCTCCCATACAGGGGAACATATGCCCACTTTACATCATTGGTTAGTTCAATGGAATGGAGGTTTATCGCTATATTATCAACACAGGATATGGGATCAACCTAATTCCAACCCAAACACTTAAAAAAATTGGGCTATTTTAGGAAGATCTTAGTCCCTCTGACCTAAAAATCAAAAGTTATGATAGAACAGAACAGACACTAGTCATCAAGATCCTCCTAAATACCTATTTTGGTGGTCTGGTAGCCAACACCAAGTTCATTATTGTCTCCCAGGATACCTCCTATAACGTGTTGATAGGTAGGCCATGGATTCACCTGCATGAGATGGTCCCTTCGTCATATCAAAAGTGCCTTAAGTACTCTCTTAATGGTCGATTGGGAATACTCAAAGGGGACACATCTCCCTTTTACTCTTGTGATGCCTAATACCTAGATACCAATTATTAAAAGATCATGGAAAAGAAGATTTTGGCTAACGAGGTTGATCACACTATGACTGTGACCGAACCATGGACATACCTGGATGATGTTTATATTTTCCCAATCCACCGATTGGAGGCTACGACCCCAGATATGTGGAAATGGTTCATTGTTTCAAGAAAAAGGGGGAAGAACATTCCTAAGTCTAAGTGATTCTAAAATATCACCTTGTATTCCTACACAAACCAGGCTCTAGTAATCCTAGAGCCCCCTACCCCCATAAGGTATCGGGATTTCCACCCCATGGCAATGACAATATGTCATACTTTCATGTTCTGTTAGGATGGGATAAAATGGATCAAGCTGAAAGTACACTATTTCTTTGATATCATCAAGCATGGCCCCTTGGGAAAAAGACCAGATGGGATCGGGTTGACAGCTATCATTGTTATGGTTTTGGAAGTGCAGGAGTTCCCCGATGTAGTGTCCACCACCACTCAAGCTGGCAATAGCTTCTCATCTGGGTCTATTGACTCAGAGGAATATCTTCCTGCTGAGGATCCCTCCTTCATAACTGAAGAACAGGATCTGTAGGATGCACCTCCTACATTCGAAGAGGGTGTCTCCACCACAGTCGATGAATTGATACAGATGAACATCAGTAGAGAATAGGATCTGAAACCCACATTGATCAGTGCCACTATGCCTATAGAAGAGAAACAAATGTACGTGGACTTCCTAAATAAACATCGTGCTATATTTTCCTAGGTATATGATGAGATTATGAGACAATATCCTTCATATTCCGTCCACTGCCTCGGTCTTCCAGCTAATCACTGTGGGTTAGAACGAACTCTTAGAAAGATATACCCTTCTAATGGTTCCATGGTCGTGGCCTAATTTGATAAGATCATCAGAGACAATTTCATCAAGGAGTTCCAATTCCCTAGATGGATATACAACATCGTTCCCATCAAGAAGAAGAACAGACGGATCAAGTTCTATATCGACTTCTAGGATCTCAACTATCACTATCTCTATGATGATTTACCCCTCCTCGCGACAAAGTTGTTGATTGATGTCGTAGCTAGGTTCCAGGCCCTCTCCTTCATGGATGGATATTATGGGTATAACCCGATCTGAATGGACCATGAGGATGAAGACTCTATAGCCTTCAGGGTACCACAAGGTACTTTTTGTTACCAAGTAATTCCCTTCGGTCTAAGAATGCATGATCCACCTATCAGTGTTACATGCACTGTATATTTAAGAATATCCTCAGGATTCTAGAGGAATAATGCCTAGATGATATGATGGTAAAATCTCACCAACATTAGGACCATTTTGAGAATGTGTTCGGTTTCCTCTGTTATCACAACCTGAAGATGAACCCATTGAAGTGTGCCTTCAGGGTCACCTCTGGAAAGTTTTTCAGTTTCGTTGTCAGATATAGAGGCATCTAGATTGATCCAGAGAATATAAAGGCCATCATTCAGATGTCTCCTCCAAGAAACAAACATGATCTTCAAGGCTTTCAAGGACACTTGTACTACATATGTAGATTCATTGCAAATTTGGCTGGCAAGTGCAATCACTTTTCTTGGATCATCAAGAAAGGCATTTTCTATCAATGGGATGAGGAATGTCAGAATTCTTTCAAGGAAATCAAGCAGTACCTTGCCTTTATTCCAGATTCCACACATTTCAAAAAAGCCAATGGTCCTTTATATGACTTCCATGGAATGATATCTCACCACCCTTCTCACCCAGAATAACAATCTGGGGACAAAGAACAATCTCTATTATCTATGCCACATGCTCTGGAATACAAAGACCAGATACTCCCATATTGAGAATACATGCCTTGCACTAGTATTCACATTACAAAAAATTGCGACATTACTTGAAGAACCATGAGGTATGACAAGGGTCCTGAGTGGATCCATTGAAGTATATCCTAAACCTCCCCATTTTAATAGGTCATCTAGCTCAGTGGGCAGTAATCATCCAATAGTTCAACATCAGGTTTGTCCCTCATAAGGCTATTAAGGGACAAGCATTGGAAGACTTCCTTGCAACACATCCATCTCTTGTGGGCCAATCTGTGTACCTTTATTTTCTAGATGAGGAAATCCTCTCAGTAGTCCAATCCATTTCATGTTAGAAAATGCACTTTGATGGCGCTTCTCGAAGCCCTATCGGTAGAAGACTCACTGACCCTAGATTCAATAGAGTGGGTCTATGTATCATCTTCATCACTACAGCACAAGATGATCTACCATATTCATTCCCACTATTAGAGGGCTATACCAACAATGAGGAAGAGTATCAGGCTCTCATCACTGGAAACTAGATGGCCCTTGAGATTGATTTTCCCCACTTGCATGTGAAAGGGAACTTTGAACAAGTCATCAAACAGATCAGTAGTGACTTTGTCATCAGGATTCTATAGCTCTTACCACAGTTGGAACATACCCACCATCTGATAGCCCAGTTCCAGTATTTTCCAGAAGTTTCCCATGTCCCTCGATCCCAACATGGTTGATACTATGACTTGGATAGCCTAGATGCAACTCTTGCAGAGCTTGGTCCGGATGATTTGATTATCCACGTGGCACACCGGAGAGTCATCACCCCCGTCACTCCATATGATGATGATAGCCTATAAGTAAACCACCTTACTACTGACGCCTCCACATTAGGACCCCCAGGTCCCCCTGATGCAGCACTGGAAGTGAATCTCAACTGGAGGACCCCCTTTACCAAGTACCTCTAGCATGCTAGTCTACCGGTAGAGCGAGCCGAGCATGAGAGAATCTGGCACTGTGCATTATAGTTTACTCTCCAGAGTGGTCCCGTTCTTGAGCAGGTCCTCAACAAGAATAGTTTTTATGGGTTATCCTCTATTTCATTCAAGGAGGTGAGATTTCTCAGGTCATACAGAAGGTTCATGCTGGTTCCTGCATGGATCATCAAGTCGATCCGAAACTGTCTCACTAGATTCGGAGGTTGGGTTTTTTTTGGCCCTCCATGATCCATGACTGCATCGAGTTTTCCAAGAGGTGTCATGCATGAAAAATTCATGATAACTTTGTGCATCAGCCACCATATCCTCTCCACACCTCCAAGTACTCTTGGACCTTTTCGGTCTGGGGACTTAATGTTGTTGGACCATATCCACCGGCGACAGCTCGCCATTTCAGGTTCATCCTGACCGCTACGGATTTATTTTCCAAGTGGGTAGAAGAAGTTCCAGTCAAGGAGGTCAATGCCCATTATATCATTGAATTTTTGAGCTCCAACATCATCTATCAATTTGGATTACCTCACACCATCCTCACCGACAACGGCACCAACTTTCAGGTAGCCTAGTTGAATAAGTTGTATGCCAAGTACAACATCCTTTCTAACCATACCTCCCACAATCAAGTGCAAGAAAATGGGTAGATCGAGGAATTAAAAAAAACCCTCTCTAACATTCTGCAGAAAATGGTTGGCCAGAACAAGAAGAGTTGGCTAGAAAAACTCCCCAACACCCTATGGGCTTATCAGACAATGACTCCCAATTCCACAAATGTGATCCCATATTCTATGGTGTATGGAACAAAGGTCATCCTTCCCGTCGAGATTCAATTACCATCATTACGCACAACTATCTATGATTATCAAGCAACAGATAAGGTAGTTAAAATCCATCTGGCTGAATTGGAAGAACTCAATGAGAATAGGCTTCGTTCCTTCATTATTGGAAATCTGACCTTTCCCAATGCTTCTATACCAACGGTTTGTAAAAATCATTGGTATAGTCCCTCTTTCCCAACGGTTTGGCCAAACTGTTGGGAAATACCACTTTGAGGTCACTTTTCCCAATGGTTTGGCCAAACCATTGGGAAAGGGTATGGATTTCCCAAGGGTTTGGCCAAACGATTGTAAAATTTCCACTTTGAGGCCACTTTTCCCAACGGTTTGGACAAACCATTGGGAAAGGGTGGGAACTTATCTTTCCCAATGGTTTTGAGAACCGTTGGGATAGGTGACCTTATTTTTTATGACTACATTTGTCTAATATTTTCAAATAAATCAATATATAAATTACACATATATATATATATATCCGAATATATTCACAAAGGATACTCTAGTATAGTGGTAAAGTCATTGATTTATAATGTAGAGGTTGTGGGTTAAAACCTCCACTGGAACTGTTTTTTATATATTTACCTATCCCAACAGTTTCCTCAAACAATTGGGATAAGGCTTCACATGGTTGGTTTTCCCAACGATTCAAGCCGAACCGTTGGAAAAAACTATCCCAATGGTTGTCCCAAACCGTTGGGATAGGTTCATTTTTCCATCCTATCCCAATGGTTCTGTGTAAACCATTGGGAAAAGCTTTCCCAACAGCTTACTTACCAACGATTTGAAAAACCGTTGGTATAAGATATACCAACAGTTCTGCAGGATTTCCCAACGGTTCAGAATCATTGGGAAATTATCCATTTCCAGTAGTGCCTGCAGAATCTGGAAAGGCATCCGAGTGAGATAGACAGAGCTTTCAGCAAGAGAGCTCACCTCCGCTCTTTCTTACAAGGTGACCTGGTGTTGGACCTAAGAACACCAATGATACCTGGTAGAAAATGTAATGACCCAAAGTTTTCAATGGAAATTCCCATCTTATAAATATGTCATAAAATCACATGAAAACACAACATAATGAACTACTAAGTGCTAAGTGACCTTTAAACATAAGTTTGTCACTTCTACGTTTGGATTTTGAAAATCCGACATACATAGTTGTGTTCAAGATGATTTTTGGAGTATAATAAAACCAATATAATTTTTGGTGAATAGTAACATACCCTTATGAATAGTAACCTACCCTTATGAATAGTAATATGACCCTTATGAACATCAAATCACCCAATAATAATAGTAACCTTACCCATGAATAATTAAATAAAATTTGGGCATCTTATAAGCAATGATATTTTTGTAAGCCATAAATAAATAATTATAATTAATTAATTAATTTAAAATATTTTTTTTAAAAGTGGTCATAAATTAACAAATCTATGTCTTCTAGATTTAAGATAATTTTATAAGACCTCAAGTAATTTTTGAAAGCATTATAAAATCTGTTTTAATTTTAAAAATGGTTTTTTTCATGTAAATTGTGATTTTAATTTAATATTAAATTAATCATATTTAGAAATTTATTTTTGAAAATTTAACATCATTTTTGGATTCTATAGGTTGAAAAATGGTAGGGTGATTTTTTGGGATTTTTCAGAAATACTTGAATTTTTGATGAATAGTGGAATGGCATAATTTACAAAATAAGCTAAATAATCTAATTATAGAGTAATGTATGATGTTTTGCTGATGTAAAACCACTTGGTTCAGGATCACATTAAAAAATTACTATTCTTGGTCATGGAAGACTCCCTATTCCTTGTCCTGTGGGAAAATAATAAACTAATGAATTTAATATTGAGAAAACCCCTCTCCCCTCCACTATAAATACCACCCTTCACACCCTCACTTCCTCACACCTCTCAAGCTTCAAGAATTCTCTAATCTCTGACCAAGAATCTTTACTAGCTCATCCCCCACATAAAAAATCTTCTAATCTCATCAAAAGACCAAGCTTATGCCCCTTAAGGAAGATTTCAAGAGGAGGATTCAAGAGGTGATTTCCCCCCTTTTCCTTTAAATTCCTTTCAATTTAAAGTTCTTTTCTTATTCTCTCTCCACATATATTTGTCCAGATGGTATGGTAACTCCAGTATCATAAATATACTGGAATTCTATGATACTAATGGGATATTATACCATCCATACCCTTCTCCTCTTCCTTTTATTTTATAAAAGAAAACGTTGTTCGTGAGGTGTTAATCTATCACCTTCAAGAACAACATGTTTTATTTTTTCATTTCTACCTAAATATCTGGTCATGAAACCATTTTTATGGTTGAACCAGAATATGTTATATGTATTAAGTCCTATTTAATTTTCTGGAACTAACTTATGTAAATATTACTAAATGATTAATCAAAACAAGTTCGTTCTGGTCGAAAAACCGTCCAAATTAACTCAAACAATCATAATTTAATTCTTATCTAATGATTCATCCACATGGTATACAATATAATTAATTATAAGATAATTTTAAATTATGTAATATCATTAATAAAATGAAATATCAGTTCTTTATGTTTACCCATGTTCTACCTGAACTTCAATTTATGAATACAAGTGAACCGCTCAAGAAAAACATAAAAAACAAAAATTCCCGAACAATGTTTTTAAACCCTATAACTCATTAAAAGGACCATAAAATAACACAATGAAACAAAGAATAAACAATTTTCATTTATAAATGGTTCTGTAGTTTCTAATTAATTAATATAATGTCATTATATAGGACATTAAAGTGAAGGAAGCGTTCAGATATAAGGTAAGGGGAAATTCTCGAACCCAACTTTCATCCTTTGGGTTCTACCTCTTTCTCTCCTTTTTGATATGATTACTCCTTAAAAATAATTTTTTCATCATTTTATTTCCTTTTATGGGATATAAATTTTTTCCTGGTATTTATTTCAAACCAAAGGTTTTCCAAAAGAACTCTTATTTTAAGAACACACCTTTTACTTCTCATTCAAGATTGACGGTTCTTGTAACATGTATGTTATTCCCTCTTTCTTTTGGGAACCCTATGTTTATGAATGTGTTCTTATGAGATGAAACCAATTCATTTTCAGGGGTTAGTTATGTTCATTTTTTTATATGTGTCTTGCATGATAAATGAGAATGTTATGATGTGATGAGTGCACCCAGAATTATATAGCGCAATATGAATATATCAATGTGACAGGTGCGCCTGGAATTATACAGAGCTCCAATGAATTGGGTAATGTTATGAATCTCATGATTAAATGTGAAATAATGTATGAAAAAGATGCTAGATTTGTTCACAAGTTTTTTTGGTAGTTAACCAATAATACCTGATGTTTTATTTTTTTATGCATTGCCACATTTCAAGTCTTTTATTTATGATTCCCTCAGGTTCATGATTCATTTCCTTTGTTATGATTATGCTCACCCCTTGTAATATTGTTCTTATATATCCTATTACTGGGATTCTAGATCACCCATTTTGATATATATCCTCAGGTGACTACATGTACAAAGTAGGGTTCAAGTTCCAGTAAGAATCTAGAGAATAAGAAATTGAATAAATGTTTGTGATCGATGTTGTAATTGTTATGTATGGTCCTAGTTTTCCCAAGACACTAAACTATTGGATCCTCAATGTGTAATACTATTATGTTATTTATCTTTAAAATGATGTAATAGTAATGTAAGAAAATGCTAGGTCACTATAGGAAACACCCAAGCTGGAGCCCAAATAGAAAGTACCTTACATCATTCACAAGGTCTACCCCAATGGCGCTTACTCTCTGGTTACCATGGATGGAGAGCATATAAATCCTCCATCCAATGCCAAATTCCTCAAGAAATACTTTTTTTGAGTAAGTTATGGTCATACATGACCTTAAAATGTCACTTCCTATATGACGTTAAACTGATTTTTCATCCCACATGATGATAAACTGAAAAATGGTCCGAGCTCTATGACCATAAAATAAGATCTATATGGTATCGCATGACCATAAACTACTCTGTCTTCTCTATGCGACATTAAAATGTGTCATTCATAAAAACTAAAGGTCATAAAACTACTCAACATTCATCCTCACTATAGGATGTTAAACTGCATGGAACCTTCAAGAACTATGTATGGCCTGGTTCCCATCCTCATGGGATACATAGGAACGCCCAAACATTTCATCCTTAGGCCCAAACCCCAACTTCCAAGTCTCCCCTTGGGTCGAAACACATACAGTGGTGCATGAATTTTCCCAATTCACATTGAGTTCATCATGACCGCACCATGTATCCCTCTCCCTGAAGATCTCCACCTCTTTCATATTCACCACAAGACATAAAGCCGCGAACTGGTTGGGACTTCCCGTCTTAGATCCCTTAACCTTTTTTAGACCCTTGGACCAAGTTCTCATTTGGGATTGTATAGTGTGGTATGGTCTTATGTTATCATACACATCGGGTTACTCGTCCTTCCATACACATCCCTCATTGAGATACCTTTCCCCTATCTACATCCTTGACACATGATGTAAAACTGCACAACATCCTCCAGAACTATGTGTGGCTTGATTACCATCCTTATGGGATACATAGGACTGCACAAAAATTTATCCTTTGGGTCCATCCCTGTTTCTTAGAAACCTCATTGTCATCCTCTCCCCCCTGGCCCGAGTTCTTTCAGGAGTGGAGCGTGTGGTGTTTTATGGGCTTATGTCCTCATTCACGTCGGGTTTGTAACAACCACACTACCAACCTATTTATCTTGAGAGATCTTCACCCCCATGTCCTATAATCACATTTTCGAGTTGGTTTCTCTTAATTTGGGACCCTCGACCCTCTTTGGTAGTTCACCAATGTGCCCAGGAGCACTCTGGTTTAGGACCTAAAGTGTTGGATTCTACATAGACATGTTACTGTTCATCCTCATGCTTCATGTTACCCTCTATTTGGGATTTCATCATTTTTCACATTCGAAAGGACCCCTAAGGGGAATAGATGCTTGACCCCAGTTCCCTCCTACCATCATGGGAAAGTGTTCTAAAGAACTTCGAACGAAATATTGTTACATGTCCTGCAATGCGAATATGGTCAACAATCGACACTCATTTGTTGATCCCAATTCAGGTCACATGATATGGACACCATGTTTTGAATACAGTTAATAGTTATCCTCCATTGTCACACTAACCCCATAAAACTCTAAACATTGGTTTCATGATTCACATCATTTTCCACTCCATCATGTCCATGTGAAATTTTGAAACTCTTGGAACTATCCCTCAGTGTGCATTTGCATGTTAGGAGGACAAAGCCACAATGAGGTGTAATTTGGGGTTATGAACCAATTTCCTATTTTCGTGTATTCCATGTGTCGCAATGACCTTCTCCACCCTTGTTTCCCACATCAATCATAGCTCACGTAGGCTTATGAAGTTTTCCGAGGTTTTCACCTGTTTGGTTGAGTCTCAATTCTCTATGGTCTGATCTCTAAGACCTTAAACTAGGATCTTCCTATTTATTTTCTAAAAGGCATTAGAACCACATCTCCTATAACTACTTCTGGCTTGATTATTATCCTTGTGGGATACATAGGAACTCGCAAGTATTTTTTCATTGGGTCCAGATTAGGTTCCCCCTAATTACCTTTTTTGTTTGGAGTTTTTGCCCTGACTTAAGTAGGATTGTGTGGTGTGGTGTGGGATTACATCCTCATTCATGCCAGGTTTACAATATACACACCATGTTCTCCCCTTCTAAGAGATAGTCTCTCTTGCCTATCATCCCCCATGACGTTAAATTGCACTACCAGAACCACATACGACATGATTCCCATCTTCATGGGATACAAGGGAACACCTAGACATTTCGTCCATGGGACCATCCCCAAATTCTCTGACCTTTTCTGGCAACTTGGGCTAAGGTTTCTTCCCCAGTATTTCATGTGGTGTGGTGTGGGCTTACGTCCTTATTCACAATGGGAATGCTTTATCACATCATGCACATTCCCCCCTAAAACCTTATCTCATATGTATGTGTCCAAGACATATGACATTAAACTATACTAATCAGTCCCACATGAATTTAAACTGTTATGTATTTATATCAAGAAATTAAAATTAAGGGGTTGGTCCTATCATATGACCCTAAACTGTGACATTACCGTCTTGGCTGCATGATGAAAAATATCACTACTTTATAATGTCCTCACTCGAGGGGATATCATGTTTGGTATCGGTCATCCACCATACTATTTGTCAATTCCTGCATATCGATTGAATCTTATATAAATTCCTGGATTCTCCATCCTAGGTTTTTCACTTCACAAAAAAACACACCCATCCTGAAGAAAAAACAAGATCTATTAAATGTGGCTTCTTTTGGTGTGTGGGCCAGACCCTCCCAAAACTATTGTCCTTGGAATTGGTATCCTACCATTCTACTTCTAGAACTATGTATGGATAGATTCCCATCCTAATGGGGTATGTAGGAATGCATGAGCACTTTGCTTTGGGCCTAGCCTAACATTCATTTTTGATCCCTCAACCTAAAATATCTTTAGGGAGAACATGGGGTGATGTGGACTCCTATCATTCTTATTCACGTCAGGTTTTACAATTACCCAAACACATGTCTCCCTCCCTCCTTTTTATATATGGTCCAAGCTCTAAGGCCTTTAAACTAAGATATGACCACCCTTATCACAGGACACTAAACTACATGGCACCTCCCAGAACTATGTATGGCTTGATTCCCATCCTCATGGGATACGTAGGAATTCCCATACATCCTGTCTACAGGTCCATCCCCAGGAATCATAAATCCTTCCCCTTTTTCATCCCCCTAACCTGAACTCCTTTGGAAGCATGTAATTTGGCGAGAACGTCTTGGGTTCTCATTCGCATATGGTTTTGTGACAACCGCCCCATGTTTCTTCTTTATCTCTCCCCAACTTGGACCGAGTTTTATGACCCTAAAAATAATATATCCCTATGGGAAATACGCATCAGGTTTGACTACTTAACCACCCTGTGAGTATTTCATTAAATCAGGTCCCCTCTTAATGGTCCTCCCTACAACCATAAGTTAGGAGCGTGAAACCCCAGGAAACTTTTCATTGGAAAGGGATTCAAATCCCTTTATCGGATTCATCTTATTTTCTTACTCAAATGTTCCATGACAAAGATCCCAAAGTGTGGAATTTTCACTTAGACATTCTCTCGTTTCATGTCCAGGCTTCATGATCCCTTTATTTGGATCCCCATCCTCTTCTATGTCTGAAGACAACCCCTTTACGGCTTGGTATCATGCCACATTGTCTCACCTGCCATCTTGGGCCAACTCCACTAAAGTCCTCAAACAAAATTTTCGACAGGTCCCATGTTTTGAACATGGTCAATTGTCAACCCTCATTTGTATGTCCCCATTCGGAGCTAACGTGAAACAGATACTATGTTTTGAACATGGTCAGCAGTTATGCTCTATCGTCATGCCAAAATCATTGTGATACAAATCTTAGGTGCCATGATTCACATCTTTCCACTCTCTTATGTTTAAGTGGAATTCCATAACACAATTTTACACCTCTATGCATCTATCTCTGTGTTAATAAAGTGAGTAAATAATTTTGGGATGCCATTCACCTAGCATTCGACTACCTCTAATGTGTGCCTCCCTGTACCAGGAAAATCTCACCACTACACCTTGTTTCCCACATCGATCATGACTCAAGTGGGCTTAGTGGTTTTGGTAGTATGTGTATTGGTGCAACTGAACCATACATGCCTCTCGTCCCGCATGACATTAAACTAAAATCTAAAAACTATGTATGGCTTGATTTCCATCCTCATTGAGTTCATAAGAACGCACGAGCACTTCCCTTCGGGTCCAGCACCAAGTCAGTACATCCTTGGTCTATAGACAAAAGCATCTTGTTGGGAACATGTGGTGTGGTGTGGACTTTTAATTTTCTAATTCACATCAGGATATGTACATCACCATGTGTTTCCTTTCTGGATAACATGTCCTCGACGCATGATACCAAACTGCAGTTCTACCCTGAACAAGTTCAGGATGCCCCATGTTAATTATAGGATATGTTAGCTTCCTCGCTAGAGAGGATACCCCTACCAGTGTTTGTCTATGACCACGCCATGATTCAATAACTACGTTTGTCTTGATTCCCATCCCCATGGTATACATAGTGACATCTAGAAAATTTGCATTTGGCCTAGCCCCTGGTCCTTTAAACTATGTGTATTGTCCTAACCATACGACATTTAAACTATGTTTTTATCATTCTTATTGGTATGAAGTAAAATAATAGAGCATTATAGGTCCTTACTAGAGAGGTCCTATCCATAATTAAGTATGATCCTTGATCATACCGATGTGCCTACCCAATGTGTTTCGACCACAATGTTGTAATTTCAAGAGTGCTGGATCCCGTTCGAACAACCCGTCACGCCACCCTCCACACTTTTCCAGTCCTTTATTCAAACCCTCATTATACTTAATGTCTAATGGTACACCCTAACAGTACAGATTCTTAGCCTATGGATCAACTACTGTTCTGGGCCAATCTTATGGAAGACTAATGGAGGGCATTTTGAGTTATGCCTCGAGTATTGAACATGGTCAATGGTCGACCCTCATTTATTATCTCCATTCTAGGATAACATTATAGGGATGTTGTGTTTTGAACATAGTCAGTATTTATCCTTCATTTTCATGCCACCCCCATAGTGTTCTGAATATTGGGTATCATGATTCACACTTCCCATTCCCCTATGTTTTGATTGTTTCTAACTCCCCTGGTGTTACTCCGCTAGTGAACTAGAGCACATTGAAAAAACAACAACTCGATTGTTCTGATAAATTAATTCTCCTGTCATGCCTCCCTATTTTTTCTTGGGAGCCCGGATTGACCATGTATACCCCAAATTCTTGAATATTGGTTGGCACTCTGATGTTCAGATGAAATAATGATGCATCTATCCCTTGTTTCTCACATCGGGCGTGACCCATGTAAGCTTAGGGATTGATTGCTGGTTACTCCATGGTTGTGGTTGAGATGCGCTAATCAAAATAAACAAGCAGGCAGATGATAAATCTATGCACACAGTTTGGGATAAAAAAAATAGAAATAAATTTTTATAGGTTTGGCTAAAACATGGACCTTTTGGATCATCCACTTTGATGGATTTCTCCAATGCTACCACCCTCTATCTTATAGCCCACATGATCGCTTCCAACTTCTTGAGCTCCCTATCTTCATTATCAGAAATATAGTGGAGCTTTTTAGCTCTAATCTACATTCACTCATCTTGAAATCTATCCATTTGAAGGTTTGATTATGTTGTTTACTCGTAGGCTTTAGCAATATGGGGCTTCAACTACTCGATAATCTTGGATTGGTCTGCAACGAATATGGATCACTCATTTTCCTATTCTTAAAGGCACCAAACTTCTATATCATCCTCAAGGAGATTTGGTATCCTCATAGATCTATTCCGGCATTGGTAGATGAAGATACCTTGGTTTCTCTCCCATGCATTATCATCCATGTAATCCCAGATCATTGCGTGAAAGTGACAAGCATCCACCCCTCCAGTGCGAAGAAGGTGCAACCAGGTGCGCAGTGATCCTATTCGGGGGACCCATTCAGCTATTTAAGGTTTCAAAAATCTCCCAATACACTTCCACCCCTTGAGCTGCATCATAAAGATTTCCTAGGCTACCTCAGGATCAGAATCATCCATCTCCATATGGTCTTCAAGACGATATTCTGGGAAAGTAGCCATAAGATCAGTGGAAAGGTCTCCCTCTAGAATTTCACCCAAGTGGATAGGCTCTTCAATATGTGGGTGACCATCTTTGGTCATCTAAATTTCATAAATTTTCCCCCTACCGACTTTAGTCCCCTCCCTAGAAGTAATATCGCATGTTTCCACAACCCTTTGCTCACCAGGTGACGCACGCCTATCGTAGGGCATGGAAAAACAATTATTTCCTATGTTAAAATGTAGTAATGTGGTTGAGATATGATTTCTCCTAAAGAAGAGTGCACACAAAATTGTTTGTCACATTAAAACGGGGGTAAAAATGATGTTCTTTTGAAAGGAAATTTAAAATTCAAATGATTGAAAAACTATGATATTAAAAAGATGATTAGGTCGAAGTCAGTTTCATAATTGTAATGATAATCTTGTTTAATTTAATTCAAACATCTTTTTCTTTGTTGATTAAAGTGAGTTTCCACAATCATTTCCTCTCACTTCCATGGTGAAATTATGATGGTGACAGAAAACCTTACCAAGATCTCGGTTTGGTCAACTCTCCTTCCTTGTGTAAAAGAGATGTATTGAATATCCCTAATTGAAATGGGAAATACCCAATCGGGTTTTTTTATCCCAAAAAATCAATAACATTCACTACACCTTTTACACGTACTAACGATCGTCGAGTACTTCACCACTAATCCCTGGTCTATTCCATCATATATAAACCAGAAACCAGTGGAGGGAGATTATGATTATTTTACCAATGAAAAAATAAATATCGGAATTAATATTCAAGAACGATCGCACTTGATAATAAAATCCGCTATAAGAAATTGAAAATAACTTTGAAGAAGAAAGAAATTTATTCAATTGCGTCCAAGAACTCAAGCATTATAATGTAGAAAACCAACCCTTCCTCAATCACTCCAAATGTTTACCCCATCATGGTAAGGGTAATCGAGATTAATGGGGAAGAAGAAGGAATTTCAAAACTATGAAAAATAAAATAAATAAAAGAAAAAGATGAAAATTTTTTCTTGTTGGTGTCCCGGATGGAATGCGTTGGAGAATGGGATGATTTGAGAGGGTGGAGCTCTCCTCCTTTTATAGCCAGAATTGTTTTCCCAGATGTTGATGCGTTTTAGCCCCATTAAATGGCATCTTCATGCGTTTATCCCTTCTTTAATGTTGTTCATAATTATCTTGTACGTGTCCCCTCTAAATCTCATGGGAGTTGGACTTGTGTTATGAGAGTTATGACCATTTTACTCTGAGCATTTATTTTGTCCAGTCAGACTCGCCAAATCGCAAACCTCCAAATTAGGGTTATTAGATGACCCCGTAAACGGCCAATTCACATGGCCCTTACTTCATTAAAGATTCTCCAAAACTCCATTCTCTTCCACCCACTGAATATCATAACATTTGGGCCCACCATGAATGAGTTATGAAGCCCACAACAAAACTAGGCAGAACTGCAAACAGTTTTCTTTCTCCCACTTGTGAGCATTTTTTGAGCTTCCATATGGACGATTCAGCTTTTAGTCAAAAAATAGTAAATGAAGCCCTGGATGTGTAGAATCTGGAAAAAAAGTAATTTTGAAATTTCGATTAGTGTAGATATTTTTATAGCCAAACTACAGAAATAATGGAAAACTGTTAAAAATCCAAAATGGCCAATTTTTACTATTCAGCTCAAAATAACACCAATATCATAAAAATGAAACAATTAATATTATAGAAACACTTTTGTGGGTTTAAAAAAATGATATTCAATATAAATTAATTGAAAATATATTCTCTATCAATTCCCCCACACTTAGTACTTGGACTCCTAGACAAGTAAAAATCAAATCAAATCAAATCCAAAACACATATCAATGAGATCTACCAAATCAATTCCAAGAAACAAAAAGATATCATGCCTCATCAAAAACAATTATTTCAAGTTCTCCATTTTATATTTTTATATATTTCCACTTCATTTATTATCCCATGCACACAAAACACCTACCTCACATGAATTTTCTCTCAACTCACAAATGTAAATGCTGAACAGGGATTTTCTAATCCAAAATCACACAAGACTCACCATAGGTATGATAAATTCCTACTTCTCCACCTGATGTGATTCAAGGAAATGTGTTTCTCATGAGGACTTTTTAGGGTTTTTTCTATGGCTTCTGGTTGGTAGGATTTATATGTTAAAAATTATGAGACCGAAAAGGAGGGCTTGGCTCTTTTTGAAGAAAAATTGCAAGATTCTAATTTTCACTCAAATATGGTCTTCTTATCTTCCCCTTTGTAGAAACTCAGCTACATCGTCATTTAATCAGCTCAGGATTTCAGCAACAAAAATTTCAATCTTTTCAAACATGATTTTTCTTGAAATCTCCAGATAGGCACAAATTTTTTTTACATTGGAAGCTCCAGAAAGGCATAGCTTCTCTTGTCATGAAAGTTCCAGAAAGGCACAACTTTTAACAAAAAGAAATATTCAGTAGGAACATCATCTCTTCAAAATTTTATATTCCTCCAACAGTATCACCAAATGAGGTAGTACACCACAAGACATCTTCCCCCACACTTAAGTTCAACTAGATCATGCAATTTCACTTCAAGAGCAGGTAGGATAGGGAAAATTGGCTTGTAATGTGGCTAACCTAACAGGAAATTCATGGATACTAGGGGCTACAGTGAAGGATAAATGTAAATGTGGGGTATAATGAAAAGTATTATTTGGAAAAGGGGGTTTCAAACCAAATAAATTCCTCAATAATTTAAAACACACATACCCCAAACCCTCAAGTTTTGAAAGAAATAAATCAAATTCTGGTTTAAGCAAGCATGGTCTGGTTCTCTCAATAAATGAGGTGAATGAAAAGAATATGACAAAAACTGTTTAGAAGCCTCACAGAAAAGTGATTTCAATGATATAGACAGTGAAATAAGGCATGAGATTCAAAAATCAGTGTACATTTCATGAAATTCCAAAATAATTGAACTTTAAACAAAAGTAATTTCAGCATTCATGTAGGCTCAGTTTCCTGAAATAGATTGGTTCACTCATTGAAATGGGTTTCAAAAATGGTATTGATAATCATTTCAACTCAAAAGTTTCATAAACACACCTAAAAAAAATAAACACACAAAAATTTGAAAACACATAATTTTTTTAATTTTTTTGTGAAAAGAAACATCAAATGAAAATCCTATACTACAAAGGTTCCCTCCCCCACACTTAAATGATGTAGTGTACTCAATGCATTGAAGTAGATTTAACATGTAAGCCAATTTTCAAATGAATCACAACATCAAGAAAGTGTGAAGGAGAGGTACAACCTGATTTATTCATAGTGCAACATTGAGTTAACCTCCTAAGTGTTGCACTCTGAAAACCTAAAAATAAAAGAACAAAAGAAAACATAAGATATTTATTGAAAGAAATGAAAATAGAAATAGGATGAGAATAGAAGGATAAAACTTGGTTTAATCCCCCAAGTGGGCTCTGGGTTTTGACTGCCTCTAGAAGGGAAGTTCTAATCATTTATCCCCAATCTGATGGTGGGTGACGTTTCTTGCTCATAAACCAAGAAAAATTCTTCTTTACAGTAAACAGTTCTTCCTTTTTGTTGAGGAACCCATGGATATAGTATATCAAGTCCACCCCCATTGTAATAAGATACAAAATTCATGGTAGGATTAGGACAATGAATGAGTCCTCCTCTTTCATGGCTTCCACTTACAAAATTTCTTCTTCATTCAACAATGCTTTCTCAAGATATGTTGCATCAATGGAATAATTAAAGGGAATTTCAGATTGTATGTCTATCTGATCAAAATTATAGCATGAAGAATCAATATCAAATACATCCGTTTCATTTTCTATGCATTGTGTCTCTATTTCCTTAGTAAAATACACTTTTCTCGCTTCTTGAACACCCTCCAATAAATGTTCAACAAGTTTGGGGAGCTTTAGATGTTCCTCTTTAAATGAAGCTTTTTTTTCATCATTCTCTTCGAAGGAAATAAAAGTGTTGTAGGAATCTGAAAAATTAAAACAAGGGGAAGTAATAATCAATTAAGTCTTAACAAGATCAAAAGATAATGAGTTCATGAAATAATTATCTCCCTAAGCTTGTTCATCTTCAATATCTTCTTCATTGTAAATCACCTATTGGATTTGAGAAGTATCAGATAGAGGCAGGTAGTCAGTCTCCTCCATTTATTGAATCTCATTAGAAAAACCAGGGAATTCTAAGGGTGGATCTTCTTGGACCTTGGAAACTTCTTAAAACTCTGAAAAGTAATGGGAGAACTCAGTTAGATCTTGGGCCATTGCTTGAAAAATTTCATTCTTCATGTCCTCCCTTAGGCCATCTTTGAACTCATTAAATGTTTGTTCCTCGTTTTTTGAAATCCAAAATAACCTCACCTATTTATTATGAAAATAAAAACCATCCTCCATGGACAATGGTGAGTAAATAATTAGTTCTTTCACTGGTGGGTATTTGTTCCAGGAATTAAATAAATAATCATTTGAAAACAACATGAAAAAGTTTTTTTGTTTTTTTATTTCAAAAGATTAAAATATTTACAATTAGATTATGGCACTTCCTCCCCGGCAATGGCGCCAAGTTTGATGCACACCTATCATAGGGCGTGGAAAAATAATTATTTCCTAAGTTAAAATGTAGTAATGTGGTTGACTCAGGATGTCTCCCAAAGAGGAGTGCACACAAAACGGGTTGTCACTTTAAAACAGGGGTAAAAATGATGTTCTTTTGAAAGGAAATATGAAATTCAAATTATTGAAAAACTATGATATTAAAAAGATGATTAGGTCGGGTTCAGTGTCAAAATTTTAATGCTATCCTTGTTCAATTTATTTCGAACCTCTTCTTCTTTGTTGATTAAAGTGAGTTTCCACAATCATTTCCTCTCACTTCCCTGGTGAAATTATGATGGCGAGAGAAAACCTTACCAAGATCTTGGTTTGGTCAACTCTCCTTCCATGTGTAAAAGAGTTGTATTGTATATAATTAATTGAAATGGGAAATACACGATTAGGTTTTTTTATCCCTAAAAAATCAATAACATTCACTACACCTTTTACTTGTACTGATGATCGTCGAGTACTTCACCACTAATCCCTGGTCTATTCCATCGTATATAAACCAGAATCCAGTAAAGGGAGATTATGATTATTTTACCAAGGAAAAAATCAATAAAAGAATTAATATTCAAGAACGATCACACTTGATAATAAAATATTCTATAATAAATTGAAAACAACTTTGAAGAAAAAAGAAATTTATTCAATTGTGTCCAAGAACTCAAGCATTACAATGTAGAAAACCAACCCTTCCCCAATCACTCCAAATGTTTACCCCACCATGGTAAGGGTAATCCAGATGAATGGGGAAGAAGAATGCATTTCAAAACTATGAAAAATAAAATAAAATATAACGCCAAAAATTTCTCCTTGTTGGTGTCCCGGATGGAATGAGATGGAGAATGGGATGATTTGAGAGGGTGGAGCTCTCCTCCATTTATAGCCAGAATTTTTCCCCCAGATGTTGACGCATTTTAACCCAATTAAATGACATCTTCACGCATTGATCCCTTCTTGAATGTTGTTCATAATTACCTTGTAAGTGTCCCCTCAAAATCTCAGAGGATTTTTATTTGTATTCCGAGATTTATGGCCATTTTACTCTGAGTATTTATTCTGTCCATTCAGACTCGCCAAATCGCAAACCTCCAGATTAGGGTGATTAAATGACCTAGTAAACGGCAAAGTCCCATGGCTCTTACTTAAATAAAGATTCTCAAAAACTCCATGATCATCCACCCACCGAATATCACAACAGTTGGGACCACCATGAATGAGTTATGAAGCCCACACCAAAACTAGGCAGAACTGCAAACAGGTTTCTTTCTCCCACTTGTGAGCTTCTTTTGAGCTTCCATATGGCCGATTAAGCTTTTAGTCCAAAAATAGTAATTGAATCCCTGGATGTGTATAATCTGTAAAAGAAATTATTTTTCAATTTGGATTAGTGTAGATATTTTTATGGCCAAACTAAAGAAATAATTTAAAACTGTTAAAAATCCAAAATGGCCAATGTTTACTATTCAGCTCAAAATAACACCAATATCATAAAAATAAAACAATTCATCTTACAGGAACACTTTTGTGGGTTTAAAACAATGATATTAAATATAAATTAATTGAAAATATTTTCTCTATCACCAGGTGTCGTGACTTTCACAGTTTGAGAAGCGGGTTCTCATAGGGTTGGTATGGTCGCTACCAGGTCCTCTACAGATGGTCTAGATTCAATGGCCTGCGGAGCCTCTGGTATTGAAATTGCTGCACAAAAAATTAATGACCTGATCAATTGATCTCTCTTATGACTGATACGAGCATCTGAGTAATGAAACATACAAGAGCTTAGCGCATCAGCCTCCAGCGTTTCAGTCACTGTAGGAGATGTCGCTATAGGAGATCGTTTAGAGCTTGTCAGTTCAGTAATGGGTATCAGATCCCCCATTTTTATATCGGTGCATCTTCACCCCCTTGAAAATATATTCCTAACCACCAGCAATGATATGCACCAGAATAGGGTAAAATTCTGATTGGTGATTACGAATGACGAAAAGGGGAATAGCTAGGATAAGAATTGAGGTATACCTCGAGTTGCTCAGATATTTCCATGTCAGAGCCAACAATCTCACCGCTCTCCCGAGGAATCCCTTGGGGGGATGTCCCAGGAGACCCTCCACCTCCAAGATCCTCTTTATCTTCCTCTATTTATTCATACTTTCTTCCTCCTCTTCTTCATCAGACTCACTGCCCCCTATCTCCTCATCACTATCGTCATCTACGGATGACATTCCTTCTGGATCGTGATCCTGGGAGAAAATTACCTTCACCAAGAGAGGAGGTTCCTCAAGTTAGCCCCATTTTCATGCATATACATCGAATTCAATAAATTATGTGTTTTAATGATGAATGTTCACCTTATCATGAATCCTAATGAGTCCAACTTCTAGCAGTTGGATTTCATCCCGTACCATCTTTTTTCAAAGGGATTTGGTGCTCATTGATTACTGCAGGGTCACCGGGCTAGCAATAGCGTAGGGAAGATTACATCCTCAGAAGGTTGCAGCAGATAATTTATCTGCTTCCTAGGAAGCTCCCTGGATGCTCTGCGAGTTTTTCCATGAACCACTCTCCCTTTAGATGTCAAGGCAATGACCACACCATGTGATGTTCCCGCTACTGATGTTCTGGCTGGTACTGACTCAGTTGCCTAACTTGTTCCCGACCTCTCCTCCCTAGCGGTGCCTTGTCTGCTCTCTCATTTCCCCGGTTCCACATTGGACACATTGAGATTCTAGAATCACTTCCGTAGGAGTCCTTCAGAGTATGCCTCTTCCCAATGTTCAACATATTTTGTTGAGAGGCCAAAATCAACTTCGGTGGGGGGAAAGGTAATTACCTCACTAGAGCCATAAATTGTAAACATCAACCACATTTGAAGAATAATACAAGGATGTTTCTTCTCTTTAACATCTGTATACACCTTATTTGACATCCGATGGAGGCATCCAAACGGTCTGGAAAACCGTGACGACACATAGGGTTCGCCAAGAATCTTTACATCAATCTGGGCCATAAGAAGCCCAACTTTAATGCTCTGCAAGTATTCTATTTACTCTAGTGATACTTTCCAATCATCTATCATCTAGCTGGTCGGGGTGGGAAATGGACTAAAAGTAAAATTGATGTTATTGATGATCGTGATCTTTATCCCCTCTTCATCGAGAACCAGCGGAATGACCCTTGAAATGTTCAGCAAGGAAGGTTGCAAGCCATTACCTGGGGGATGAATGACATTTGGGAAGGTGTACTCACCATAGTGAGCCGTAATCCAACCATGAAGGATTTGGAAAGGGCCACAGATCCTCCTTGGTGAGCCCCCTCTCAAAGTACACCCCAGAATGCTGTATATTCGGGCCAACATAGGGACCCCCAGGTTAAAACTTTGATTGGCTACCATGATGTCGACCATCACCAATGTTGTCAGGCGGACTCCCATCTTTGTGTCCCTTATTGGTAGTAGCCAACCACTCAAGAAATTTTCAAGAAATCCAACATACCAAGCATTTGGGTCTCAACTTTCATCCACACTAAATCCCTAGGAATGATATTACTTTGCCTCCAGGATTCTCCAATATGTTCCGCTCTTACTCCTATACGTCGCGGTCAAACATTGCTTCCATCACCCTGACATCTTTATATCAGGGTATTTCCACATAAATAAGTTTAAACACTTTGAATAGGTAATGTATTTCAGAAATTCCTTGACCCTCAGCTTATCTTTGGCTAGCTCTAACAAATTCCATGTCAGGATGGGAGTCTGCAACCTGTCCCCCCAGATATTCTCAGTGGGAACGAACTCATCGATTTAATGTCCAGTCAAAGAGATACCCCTGATGCAGTGAACATCCCAAACACTGACCCCAACCTCCCCATGATGGATATGGAAGGTGTTGGTATCAGGTTACCATGGGATAAAAAGCTCCGGTCCAAGTTCTTGTTGGCATCACGTCAAATAGCCCGATGTGCCACTATTCTTCCCCAAACTAATCGCATTATTGGCGTAACCAATATGCTCAGGCCCAATCACTTGTGAAATTTCCTCCAGACCTCAGGTGCCAGTCCTGTAGCCAGCCCTTGGTCTCAGCAATGATTCTCTATTGGAATTTAATTGCGTAATGGTTCGAAGAATCATCAGTGACCGACTCACTTCCAAATTTGGTTCTGGTCCTTGAATTCAGAACATAGATGGCCATGTGCCTAGTTTCTTTGGAAGGATGGTCATTTTTTGTGATGTTGTATTGGAGAATATCATCCTCACATGTCACCCATGACTATGGTGTATCGATGTAAAAATCTTGTCACCGGTACCTCCTCTAAAATACAGAAATCCCATATCGACAGGTTGTCAGAATGTGCATAATCTTTCTGGGCTTGATTCAATATATTTAAGAGAGTTTGGTTATCAGATAATACTTTCCTAGAACCATAGACCTCAGGATTCGCAACCATCTAATCTTTTCGAGTGGCATACACAACCTCTCTCCCGGCGTCACCCTGACCGACAACCATTTTTTTGTAGAGTCTAGAAAAAACCAGGATCCCATGTGAAAAGACTAGCGAGATACACGTAAAATTAAAAAGTTGTGTGAAAAACCAAGAAAAAGACATGGAAAATGGATGTCGCACGCAATATTGTGAGAAAATTTAGGGAATTACACGCAACACATATCATATTCCATGAAAGGTGAGCAATATTTACATGCATGAGAGCTTTAGATATTATCATGTGAGAAATCCTATATGGACCATGAGACCCTCAAGGGATTTTATAGGTGAAAATCAGACTTTCCACGCATGTGAAAAATGATTACTCGCCACATGTGCCATTTTCTACGCATTTCTTCAAAGGGGTTAGGAGTTTCGGTGTTTCCCTCAGAATCTGCCCTCTAAACCCCCTCAGAGATCCTATTCCAAGGGAGGGGGGGCATTTTTAGATGCTAAAAAACCTTTTGAAGGCCTCAGAATGAAATTTCGGGAAACCTAAAGGCATATTTCATCCGAGAAAACTAGTTCAGGACAGGATGAAATGGTGCGTGGAAAATAGGACAAGTGAACATAAATCTACCCTCATGGTGAAAATTTTTATGCATGTTTGATGTGTTTTGCACAATGCGCAGAATGTACTACGTGACTGACCGATCGATTGGGTTTCCCATGCAAGCCGTCTTCCGCACGCCTGCGGCCCATGATCTCCTATAAATAGAAGGGCACCCCATCACTTCCGGGATGAAGAACATAAACTATCTCCCCTACGCGCAATACACCTCTTCCTAGTTTAAAAGATTGATTTTAGGTATAGGATTTTCTGCGATAGGTCTCCCAGGGGTCTGACTTCACGCTATGGATTGACCCTCGCCTAGTTACTTATTTGATTGGCCATTTTCACCCATGTACCTTTATTTTCACGCAAACCTCTACCTCCTACGCGCAAAGCTCATCTGTTGCACATAAACCGCCTCCAATTATGTGCATGCCCCATTTATCCATGCAACCTGACCTCTTTGCATGCACTGGTCCCTGTTTGTGACCTATTGTGTGAAAACCCCATCTTTTGTGCACAATTATTACTCCTTGTGCACTCCATGTCTCTTCCTTTCCCTAAGACACATTTCTGAGCCCCTATAATGCACAACATACCTATCCCGCACACCTTTCTCCCATGCGACCCTCCAGGTTTGTACGAAGTGTTTTCAAGGTCCCTTAGGTGGAGCTTCATGTTGCATTTATAAGCCATATACTTCTTTGCAAAGGCATGATAATGGCTATTGCTTCTTCTTATAGCCACACTAACGTGGGGCCATCAGTGGATCACTACACGACACTCCTTCACCATGACATTTTTTGTGCCTTCTCTTCACCAAGGGTTAAAGCACGTCGATTATGTAAGTCCTAGGGGGTGTGGAGTGAACTTTCCTTATCCAAGCTATAGGATGATAAACTATCAAGTACCATCATCCTCAACACATGATGTTAAACTATAGCCTCTCCCCATGAAATACACGCAGGGTGGCCCATCTCGAACATTCTCTATGCCCTCTCATCTCCACGAGAGTGATATATTTCTCACATGGAATGAAATCCCCTTTTCTTGAGTGCCACATATCCACTAGTAATGGAAACCATCATGTTGTAAGCCTCTAGCCTTTCTTGTGGGAGGTATCACCCGTTCTCCTCCTTTCTTCTTTGATTCCAATGACTAGAGGTGAGAGGGGAACATGGACCTTCATTATCCCGTCCCTCTCCCTCTGAGCTTTTTCACCATTAGGCCTCTATCCTAGAGTAAGTACCAATCTACATCACATTAGGATGAAAACCATGCATAATCCCCTATTTACTCTTTGGGCTCCTAACCTCCTGTAAGCCCCATTACACTTCCCATAGATTCACCTTTCGTGATGTGATTGTCACATATTTGCTGCCTCTTGTTTCTCACACCAGGCATTAATCACATGGGATTTGAGTAAGCATTGACCATGGAATCCTTCCTGGGCCACCCTAGAGCATAATCCCCAATCAACCATCCCAAACTACATGTACTTTGATCCTTGTATCCCAGTCAAGGTACGTAGGAAGCCTCCCGGACATTCAATTTGAGCACCTACTTGTCCCGAACCCATCACATCAGTTCACCCTCATCCTTTATGACATTAAAATGTATCCACCATCCTAAACTATGTTTACTTTGATCCTTGTCTCCTAAAAAAGGTACGTAGGAAGCCTCCTTGAGGTTTAAGCCCAACAACCATCGGCCCCGACCACTTCACGCCAGTTCACCTTTGTCCCGCATGATTTTAAATTGTACACCCCTTTTCATCCTGTAAGACGTTAAATTGTACCCATTAGAACTACGTGGACTTTGATATTTGTCCCCTAGACAAGGTACATAGAAATCCTCCCTGAGGTCCAACCCCAATCGACGGTAAGCCATTATGTTCCCCAATCTATAGTAAGTCATTGTGTTCCCCAATCGATGGTAAGCTGTTGTGTTCCCCAATCAATGGTAAGTCATTGTGTTACCCAATCGAAGGTAAGCTGTTGTGTCCCCCAATCGACGGTAAGACTTTTTGTTCCCCAATAGATGGTAATCTATTGTGTTCCCCAATCGATGGTAAGCTGTTTTATTCCCTAATCGATGGTAAGCTGTTATCATCCCCACATGATGCTAAGCCATTGTAAGATGAACTACATGGGTTTGATCCCTATCTCCATGGCATGGTACGTAGGAAGACTCCCTAAGGTTCAACCCCAAACCCTGATAAATTTTGGTGTCCCCCCTATTGGGACCCACATCTCTGATCTTCTCCTCGAGCATCAAACCAACCCAGGATGCTAACCACGTGTAAGCCATAACATTCCTTTGGGTCGCTGTCCTCTGCATACACCCTGATTTTTTCCCTATCCTGAATGACATGGACTTTGATTCCCTAAAATGGGGATATGTAGGAAGCCTCTATATGGCTCAATCCCATTACCCATGTCTCGTCCTGGTCACTCCCTCGAGCCTATGTGTTTTAGAAAAGTCATGTCTCAAACAAGAGGTTCCACTTCCTCCATGTACCATCCATGCGTTCATTCTCACAGGCCACCTCCTAAGGTGTCCCATCACCCCACCGAACTACGTGGACTTCGATTACCTGTCACAGGGATATATAGGAAGTCTCTTAGAGGATCAATCCCAATATCACCATCGCTCTCACGTCAGTCCCATCACATTCTCCATTCACTTGACTCAACCATCCATATCCATAAGGATTCTAACTTAGGCCACCACATCCTGGTGAGATCATGTCACCCACCTTATCATAGCTCCTAGCAGTAATTGGGTAACTAACCACACGTTAGCCCCAGCATCAGAGATCCCTCATGGGGTTTCACCCATCTGATCCACTACCATCAGTGTTCTGATTAGTCTGATCTATCTCTATTAGTCGTTAAACTTGTGACATACCATATGTTAATCATGGGAAGCTGAAGAATACCTCAGAGACATCCCTATGAAATAAAATTCCATGAATTTGATGTGGGATGCCTTGGGATTTTGTTCCCCCGAGAATCCCCATCATAGGGAGTTGAAACCCAGATGCATCGGTGTTCCAGCATCCAGACACGCCAGTGATGTCCAACGTGACAACTTCCCCGACCAAAGGTTGTTTCCCTGACTTGACCCATTGGGATTTACTAACAGAATCAATATAATTAACAAATTTCCATGAAGACATGGTACTGGGAAGAGTTTCAACAACAACATCTTAATTCTATAAGGGAGACCCGGACTAGGTAATGAGTTTCGAGTAGGATTCCACAGAAGGAGGAACTGACATCCCATTATCCTATTTCCATCAAGGAGAAAACTTCCCTGAGTAAGCAACAGATTCCACCCACATTTGGAAAGCGGTAATGTAGGGAAATAGTTGCACATCCTTAAAAATAGATGGATGTGCACCCCGACGATAGTTTTGGAAATAGTCATCTATGGTAGGAGGAGAGAACGATGTTAATATCCATTATTTTCCTGATAACTTACTATTATGAAATGCGATGTTTTATGGATATGTGGATATGAGATATATGTTTTTGGATATAGATTAATGCCAAAATAAGATTTTGGGTCCTATTAATGTTTGGTACAGGTGGGATTTTGGTCCAATCCACATTGGATGTGAGATAATGTGATACATATGGAAGAGATTAAAGAACATTCCATTAGACATTGGGGAATGTGAGTGAAAAGCAGTGGGAAAGTGGTTATAGGGTACCATTGATGATATATATTATTTGATATTATTTTATAACTATTGTATGTGATACTTTGTGGGGATGGTAGGTAATCAACCTTCTGTAGGTTCTTGTTAGTGTTAGACCTAGGGTCGTCCAGTACTCCCCTCGAAATTTGCTTCTTGGCCATAACTGGCATCCTTTATGGGAGAAACCTATTAAAAATATGTGAGTCCAACATTGAGTCATAAAGAGGTTCAAAAATCCTTGATAATAAGGATATATCCCTTACCCTATCATGATGCCTTCTTCTATGGAAAGAGGGTGTAATACCCTTGGGAGGAAAATCTTGCGAGTGAGATTCCCAAAGAAGACAATATCGTGGAACATAGTAAGCACGAATAGATAGCTATAGGACTTGTACATGGTATCTGATACATGGGGAAGCTTAAAATCCCCTTAGGTAACACTAAGGGGAATATTTTTGGACCTTGGGTTGTCCAGTTCTCCCCTTAAGATTCACGACCTGGCCTAAACTGACCTGCTACATGGGGTGTTTATGTTAGTAAGATGTTATTCCCACATTGGGGAATGGGGAGGTTCATGGATACCTAATAATAAGGGTGTGACCCTTCCCATTTCACAAGTAATTTTCCCATGACTAGAGGGTGTTCTTACCTTGGGAGGAAAATCATGTGTGTGGAATTCCCAAAGTGGATAATTTCATGGAACTTGTGAGTATTATTTTATGGATGAAAGGCTTGTATGTGGTATCAGAGCCAAGGTTCACTCTAAAATATTTGATAAGAAGTTGATTTTGGAGAGCCTAATCTTGGTACAAAATAAGAGTATTATATTTTTTGATGGTAGCAACTATCAACACTAGAATTGTAGGGTACTTTCTTACCTTCTTTATCTAGGAATGAAAGTGAGGTGTTGTTATTATAGGATTTCCACATGTAGAAGAAGATACTCCAATGACCTTTACTAATAAGAAAAATTTTAAAGTAGATGGAAATTCTAAAAATTTAATATTGATGTAACTACCAAAAAAGGTATATATAAAATTCATGGGGCTTCAAACTGCAAATTAGATTTGGGACAATTTGAGAAGTAGTTATGAAGGTAATATGAAAGTGAAGGAATCCAATATACATGTTTGGAGAAATAGATGTGAGGAAATAAAATGGAAAATAATGAGAATATTTAGGATTATTTCACATGTTTTAATGACATTTTTAACAACACCTATAGTTTTGGTGAGAAAAATGAAGATTATATCCTTGTAATAAAGTAAATGAGAAACATTATAGATATATTTGATCTCAAGGTTTCAAATTTGGAATATATTGAGGATCTATATTTGGTTGAAATTCTTAATATTCTCATAACATATGAGATGAGAAAATATCTATATTTTAAAAATGAAAAAAGAGGAGATGAATTTTGAATCCATGAGAAAACTTAAACTCAAAGATAAAGAATTGTAAAAATCAAGTGATTATATTTACAAGAAAGAAGATGAAGATTTCCAAAAGATAACATATATTATGTTAAGAAGGCTTAGATAAGGTAAAAATAAAGTAAAGGAAAAGAAAAAACCTAGATGATATAACATTAATTACATTAGTCATTTTTCTATTGATTTTCCTATGATTAATCCAATTGAATCTGATTCTGATGAAGAGGATGAAAAATCCTAAAGAAAGAAATGGGGTAAACAAAAATAAATAAATATTCAAGAAATTCGTGGTATTCCAATTAGAAAATAAGAATCTTAAGGAGTAGGAAGGTATATACTAATTCATTAGAATGTAGTGAATATAAGGATGGAGTTAATTTTTTAGATCATGTTGAGAAAGTATTTGATAAATACATCAACGATGACAATGGTGATGTAATAAAATATTTGTAATGGATACCAAAGGGTGGGTGAGATTCCTATTTTGAGAAGAATACAAAACTCATGAAGGAGAAAATAAAATTGGTGAAATAAAATAATAAGATTACTATTGATAAAGAATAGTATAAAAATAATAAATCATGTTTTTTCTAATGAGATCATGATATTTAGACTAATAGTGGAAAATCAAAAAAAAAATATTCAAAGATATGGATGAAAATTTAGTATCAAAGGAAGAAGATCCAATAATGGAACAAAAAATATATCTTGGTGTTCAAAATGAATTAAATAAATCCATATAAGACTTTAGAAAGTTAGTATAGGTCATGTTCGAGTCCTCTTAAGATGAAGAGATAAAGGATCCAAAAATACAATTTAAAACCACACAAAAATAGTTTCAAAATGAATCTGTATTTCCTTGTAGAGTAATTATTAAAAATAAATCTGAAAAGGACTTTTCAAATAAGAAAAGTGGTAGACACTCTTATACTTAAAATAAAGATAGGAAAATGTCAATAAGGCCACTGCCCCTCAGTATAAGGCACTGTTTTATAAATGAAAATAAAAAATTAAAATTTAGATAGATTCGTATATAAATTAATGATTCAAGTATAAAGGGTATTAATGGTGTTACAGAAGGTAAGGAAACATAACTTATTTATATTGGTATAATAGATATTTACTAGGAAGAATGTGTTAATATAGAGGAATAAACACTCAGCTAGAAAGAGAATATTTTCAAAGATAATAATCCATGACTCAAAATTTTCACGTATTCCTATGAAAAATGGATTTAATTTATTAAATGAAATATGTGGTAGGTGTGATAAAACAAGTTCATAGATTTGAGGTGTAACATATCATTACCAATATGAAAGGTATGTATTTAACCTTGTCGTGGTTTTTCCTTTTCATTGAGTGGGTAGGGTGGAGAATGAATTGGGAGGATACCTATATTGGTGAAGTTAAAGATATGTTGGAATATCAACTTTAACTAAATTTTTTTACGATACTAGAGGGTTACATGTCGTATAACAAGGTTACACGTTGTGTAGTGGTTCTATATATATGTTGTAAAGGGTTCATGGTTTGAACGGTACACGATGTGATGAGTCATTACACATTGTGAATGAACTAGAAATCAGTTTTAAACTTGAAGCATTGGTTTTTAATCCAAGGTGACTCATTTTTTTAGCAGTTATAGAAATTAAGTGTTTCACGACGTGTATTGAAGTTACACATAATGTAATACCCCGATAGTGGTTTTTAAAAAGGAAGTGTATATGAGATTATATTTTCTCTTCTACTCTAGTTTCTTCTCCCTCCACCTAAAGCCTCCCCTAGGAAAACTTGGAGCCCTCCAACCATTACAGATCCTCTCATTTGGCGTTCGATCATTCTTTCTCTTGTGGTGTGATTTCCTACTAAGCTTTATCCATTGTACTTCAAATTTATCTCTTTCTACTCCTTTGGGATTTCAATAGCTAATCCTGAAATTGGCGGATCTATGATTCATGATGTTGGATCTCACTTCTAGGTTGAGTTTCGAGGTCTTCTTCACCTTCGTTCTTATTGAAAGGTTCCATTGCGAGTGTTGAGTTTTGGGAAAAGGTAGGTGATTTTTTCATGTTTATAAAAATTAATTAACCTTGGATTTCTTAATTAATATAAATTAAATTGTTCAAACTTTCCTTCAATTGAATTGATAAAATCCAAGTCTAGTGAATTGGGATATTTGGAATGGTTTTTTCATGAAAATTGGGAAAACCCCCAATTACATTGAATTGGGGAGAGTTTTTGGAAATTGGTTGATTTAAATTGTTTAATTTAAATTATAAATTTGATGGAAGATATTTCAATTAAAATTTTAATTTAATTGTGTAAATGAATTTGTGAAATTGATGGAATTGTTTTTTCTTTTATTTCAAACTTCTGAAAATATATTAAAATGTTTTGATAGAAACCCAGTGGTTTTATTTTGTTAAAGAGGCATGTTTTTTTGTTAAAAAATCATTTTTGATTTTTAAATAGAAAATTGGTATTTGAAATGGGAGGAATGAGATTTAGTTTTATTTTAAATAGTTTTAAAATAAATTGACCATCATTGATTGTGTAAGAGCACATACAAGACTTAGGTAGTTTGTGAGTTATTTGGACACACTCTATGATTTTACAACATTATAAAACACAAATGAATCAGGTCACATCCCTGATGGGATGGTGATGATCCACCTTTGTACAATTTCATATGGATGTGTGTATACACATATTTCTGTGATCAATTAGAGAGTGTGGAGTCCTATAGCCTGGAACATTCGTACCTATTTGGAAGATGACCATGTTTCCCAATTGTTATTTATATTTGATATAAAAATGTATTCCAATGCTGTAAAACTACTTTGTATGCCTTATAAATTTATATGAACTATTTTATATAAATATTTTGTTTAATCCATTTTTTAGAAATATTCCATCACTTGTAAATCTATTTCTTAAAGTATTTTCCATCATTTGAAATGTATAACATGATTTGTTTAAATATGCTTGAAAATGAAAAAACTATTGATTCTAAAAATTGGAATCATTCCTTTGGTTAATCTATTATTGGAACCAATTATATAATCCATGGAAATACCTTAATTGGATTTTTATATCACACCCTACTTGTGCCATATGATGTTTGTAGACTGCTTTCTTCCAAGTTCGAGAATGGGAAAAGGATATCTTGGAGGTGGATCCAGATATTGAACCTTGTTCTTAGTGAGTTATGTCCTTAAGGACTTGGGATATTTTCATATGTTTTGGTACTTGGGTTTTAGTACTCTAGGAACGTTTATTCCTCGTTTTATTTTGGTAAATTACTTATAGTAGAGTTTCTTTTGTTATGCATACTGTCTTTTTTCTTATTTCTTCCAAAAAATTTATCAAAAAATGTTACCACCTTTAGTTTTATGATGCCAGGTGCTAGTCACAAACCCATAGGGATCGATAATTCCCTTCGGACTATGTTAGGGATAACTCACATATTGGGTTTCCAGTGTACCAAGGCTGGTTCTTGACAAAGTGGGATCAAAGGAGGCTACTGAGATTTTGTCTTAAAATCAGTATACAGTTGAAATATTTTTGGGACTTAGGAGGTAGTTACAATTGAGTGCCTGGCCAGATCACAATACAATGATCTTTATGTCACCAGGGGTGGTTAGGGAAAGGCATCTTGTAGAATAGTTATATTATTTTCCCTATTGTGATTTGGATATAGTGAAATAAAAATACTATTGGTTTTATATATTGGGATTAATTTCCCTTGTTTCTTAGCTTTAGTGTTGGTATCATGTCTTCGTTGTTGTCAGCTGATCTTAGTTTGCATCATGCCTTTAAGAAGATGTGGAAATTGGAATCATAATGAGACTGCTACTGAACTGTAGCGAGTGAACCCTCATGTGGACCCAAATCTAGTTGAGGTGATTGCACACACTGTCCAAGCTCTAGGATATGCACCACCTCTAATTCCCATTTAGGCTTCAATAGTGGATCCTCAGGGGGATGTTCTTAGGAATCATTCTCAATATTTCCTTCAAAAGAAGCCACCGATTTTAAAAGGATCCACTGATTCCCAATATGACGAGTAATGGTTGGGAATTATAGAACATCTGTTTGAGTTCTTTGAGGCATCGAAAGAGATCAAGGTGAAGTGTTCCACCTTCATGATGAAGTGACTGAGCATTAGATGGTGAGACATGATGGTGACAACAAGGAAACGTGAAGTATTAGCATGGAAAGACTTCAAGATTCTTTTCTCCAACCAATTTTATACAGAGTCTATTGTGTTGGCCATGGATGTGCAATTTCTAAAGCTTGAGTAGGCTGAAAGAATCATGACTGGGTATTTGAATCGCTTTGATGAATTCATACAGTTTTCACTTGAGATTGTATCTAATGAAAGGATGAAGGCTTGGAAGGTCTATTTGGGACTTCAATAGGATATCTAATATAATGTTTTTTTGCTAAAGATTACCACTTATAATGATGTAATGGATAGGATGATGATTTAAGAGATAGACTTAGCTAGAAAGTCTGGGATGTTAGGAGTTTCTTTCCCTCCCAGTGGTATCATTAGTTACTTCAATGGAAAACAAAAGTGTGATGATTCTCATGGATTTTCTCGATAGTAGGGCCATTACAGACCTCCTACAGTACCGGGAGGAAGTACATTGATTTTCTATAAGTATGGAAACCCATGATATTCTAATATGGTTTTCACTGAGGCACCCATGAACTATAGATCCTAAAGATGTTCAGAACACTTATATAGTTTTTGACATAACTTTTCTACTCTGTATAGTGAAATAGGATCATATGACCCTCCTAAATATATAGGGAAATCAGACAATTCACCTATAAAAGGGTTCTACCTATACGAATCTGTAATGAAGCTACTTCACATAGTGGAAGAATATCTAGAGGAAGCAGACATGGGTTCACCAACTATGAGAGGTACCATTACTATATATTCATCATTAATGGATGATCTATTTGATACAGGTGCATCTCATTCATTTATTAAAACCTATATTGTTAGCCTACTTAATATTATTATGTATCTTTTATCTTGTGTAATGGATATAACTACACCCCTTGGTACAAAGATATAACAGGGTATCCATAGTCCTTCTTCTGCATTATCTCTATCATATGTCGAAATGACTTGGAGTTTTTCGGTCCTCGAAATGGAATCTTTTGATGTCATATTCAAGATATATTGTATCATTTCAAATAAATCCCAGATTGATTTTATCTTTGGTGGGTCTACCTTACTGCACCTAGTGGTGTTCCTCTTGTCTTTTAAGGAGAATGGAACCCAAGATTGAGTAGAGCTGGACCTTCTTATCTAGAGATGTGGAAAGTAATATCTGTGATTTCTTTTGACCTAGAGTGGGAATATTTGAGTCTTGATCTCCCCCCAGTTACCATTGAGATTCCAAACATGTTTTTGTCTTATTTATATGGTCTTCCACCAGTAATGGAGGTCATGTTTTCCATTGACTTAATTCCTGGTACTCAACAAGTTTCTATTCCCTCTTACTGTATATCTCCGAAAAAAATTAAAGAGACGAAGTCCCAGTTGTAATCTCTTCTTGAGAAAGGATTTATACGCTCGAGTGTGTCATCTTTGGTGGCACAGTTTCTCTTTGCTAAGAAAACTGATGGTTCTCTTTTCCTATATGTTTAATATCGAAAGCTAAATTGAGATATGGTAAAGAACAAGTATTTGTTTCCAAATATTTATGATCTATTTGTTCTGTTGAAAGGGGTGAATTGGTTTTCAAATATCGATCTTTGATCTGGTAACCATCAGTTAAGGATAAAAAACATGACCTTAAGAAAACTAGATTTTGGATAAGGTATGGCCATTATGAGTACCTTATAATTCCCTTTTTTCTAACAAATTCTCTTGTAGTTTTCATGGATTTAATGAATTGTAGTTTCCATGATTTTCTGGATACCTATGTGGTAGTCTTTGTGAATGAAATATTTGTTTACTCTAAATATAAGGAGAATCATGTGTGTCATCTGAGGACATCTCTAAGTTTTTTGAGAATTTCATCAACTTTATACCTAGATTTTAAGGTGCGATTTATATATTTGGGAAGTGAAATTATTGGGACGTGTGGTGTTGGAACAAGGAATATCAGTTGACCCTAAGAAGGTGACAGTTGTTGTGACTTGGGAGAAACCGCATAATGTCTTCAAGATTTGAAGATTTTTGGGCTTAGTTAGATATTATCACTTGTTCATGAAGTACTTATCTAAGGTGGCTTCTTTGATGACTACTCTAACTTGGAAGGGGGTGAATTTTTCATGGAATAATAAATTTTAGAGTTCTTTTATCAAGCTAAAATAGCTTTTGACTACCATTCTAGTGTCGACTCTTCTATAGGCTAGACAAGGCTATGTGGTCTTTTTTGATGCATTAGGTTTAGGATCGGGATGCGTTCTTATATAGGTAAATCATGTAGTTTCTTATGGATATCATTATCTTAGGCCACAAAAAAATCTTATACGTGACCTTGAAATTGCAGCTATGATGCATGAACTTAAGAGTTGGTGGCAAAACCTTTTCGATGAAAAGTTTTTCTATGTATTCAAACCATAAAATATTTAGTTACATAATCTATAAAAAATATTTTAATCTTCTTTAGAGGCATTGGGTAGAGTACCTACAATCTTTCTAATTTGACATCACCTACACCCCAGGTAAAGAGAATGTCATTGCAGATGCATTAAGCAGGAAACGTCCAATCCTAGAAGTTAAGGAATATTTAGAAGAGTGAAAATTGATGGCTCTATTTTCCTAGTTTCATATTGGAGTTAAAGAGAAAGGGGATGAAGATTCCATAGCTATCATTCAATTGACATCAACACATCTCGAGATGATTCTTTAGTATCAAGATCTTGATGGGGAATTCCATAGAATTAGAGACTCTATTTATGGTGGGGAGACAATTTCCCAGTGGTATTTCTCCAAAGATGAGGTTTTATGCTATCATGGTCACTTCTTTATACCATTAGCAGTAAGAAAATATGTGAGGTAGGATTGTCATAATTTCTAGTGAGATGTGCACCCAAGAACCACTAAGAAGTTATATGATATGTGGTGGATGTTTTGGTGGCCTTGTGTGAGATGGAGAATTGCTGAGTTTATTTCCTGCTATTATATAAGCTAGAAGGTTAAGGCTGAGCACCAGAAACATTCAGGTTTACTTCAACCACTTATAGTCTCTACTTATAAGTGGGATGAAATTTCTTTGGACTTTGTGGTTGGCTTTCCTCATACCCATAGGAAGAAGAATTAAATATGGGTTATGATTGAAATAATGACCATGTTTTCTCACTTTCTATCCATCCACAATACATCCAAAGTTGAGGAGTTATGAAGTCTCTATGCGAAAGAGATTATCCTTTTTTCACAAAGTTCAATATTTTATAGTTTCTGATAGGGAACCTCGATTCTCTTCTCTATTTTGGTGAAGCCTCCAAAAGGCACCAAGATCTCAGGTCCATTTGGGCACGACCTACCATCCAAAGTCATATGGCCATATAGATAGATCTATACATATTCTAGAAAATATTCTCTGCTCTAGTGTTCTCGACTTTAGTGGAGCTTGGTACGATCATTTGGGGATGGTTGAGTTTTCTTATAACAATAGTTATTATACCATGATCAGAATGGAACCTCTTGATTCCTTATATGTCCAACCTTTTAATTATCTGTTGTGTTGGTTAGAGATTAGTGAAAGTTCATTGGTTGGACCAAGTTTGGTGTTGGAGATGACTACAAAGATTCAGTTAGTTCATCAGAGAATGTTAACAATGCAGAGTTGATATAAGACTTATTTCAATCATCACTGTAGACCTTTGGAGTTCTTAGTTGGTGACTAGGTGTTCTTATAACTTTCACCCCTGTTGGGTCATCGAAAACATGGGAGGAAAGGTAATATTTATCCACATTTTGTGGGACCTTTTGATGTTGTGGAATAGGTGGGGAAAGATTCATACCATTTTTCACTTCTATAACAACTAAAATTGTTACATAACATGTTCCATGCATCACTGTTAAGACAATATCTCTCTGATCCATCTCACATTTTGATCAAGAGTGATCTTGAGATTAAACCTGATGTAAATTTGACTGAGCAACTACTCAGGATAGTTGATTCTGAAACCAAGGTATTTCATGGGAGGACGAAACCTTTTGTTTGTGTGCTATGACAGCATGGTTCAGATAATCATGATATGTGGAAACACAAGAAACTAATAAAAGAGTAGTGGCCTTATTTTTTTCCATGGAGGATTATTTACATAATTTTTTTGGGATAAAAAGTTTTGATGGCGGGGAGATTGTAACATTCTGTTACTGATCTGACAGGTCAATCTTTAATCTTGTCATGGATTTTCCTTTTTGATATCTGTGTAAGGTTGATAACGAATTGGGGGATACCTATAATGGTTAAGTCAGAGATTTTTTACTCTTATCTTTAGTTAGCCTTTCTCTATAGGCTGCAGGAGGGTTACACATTGTGTAACAAGGTTACACGTCATGTAATGGTTCTGTATATATGTCGTGAAGGGTTCACACTATGAAGTTTATATGACATTACATGTAATTACATTTCTTAAGTGAACTATAGATTAGTTTTAAATTCATAGCATCACTTTTTAATTCGAGGTGACGAATTTTCAGCAGTTATGGAAATTAAGAATTTCCCGAGGTGTATTGCAGTTACACGTTGTATAATACCCCATGAATTACTTTTAAATAGGAAGTTCAGTTGAGATTATATTTTATAATTCTCTCCATCTTCTTCTTCCTCGACCTAAGGCCTTACCCAAGCGATCTTGGAGCCCTCAAACCCTTTTAAATCCTCTTGTTTTGCATCCGATCACTATTGCACTTGCAGTGTGATTCTCGGGTAAGATTTTTCCCTCATCCTTCATCTTTCTCTCTTTAACCTCCTTTTAGATTACAATAGGTCATCCTGAAATCAGTGTATGTATGGTTTTTGATGTTGTATCTCGCTTCTAGGTTTAGTTTCAAGGTATTATTCACCTTCATTCTCATTGTCTGGTTCTATTGCGAGTGTTGAGTTTTGGAAAAAAATAGGCGATTCTATCTTGTTTATCCAAATTGATTTACCTTGAATTTCTCAATTTATTCTATTTATTTATTTAAATTAAATTTCTCAAACTTGATTTTAATTGATTTGGAAACATCCAATTCCAGTGAATTGGTATAATTGGAATGGTTTTGGTATGAAAATTTGGGAAAAACCCTAATTCCATTGAATTGGGGAGAATTTGTGGAAATTGGTTGGTTTAAATTGTATAATTTAAATTGTAAATTTAGTGGAATCTATTTCAATAATTTTTTTTGAATTTAATTGTGGAAATGAAATTTTGAAATTGATGGAATTGGTTTTGAATTGATTTTAAACTTGTGAAAATGGCTTGAAATGTTTTTATAGAAACCCAGTGGTTTTATCTTATTAAAGAGGCATGTTTTATATTAAAATCTAGTTTTGGGTTTTAAATATAAAATTAGAATTTGAAATTGGAGGAATGGGATTTTATTTTATTTTAAGAAGTCTTAAAATAAATTTCATATCATTGATTTCGTAAGAGAACATGAAAATATTAGGTGGTTTGTGAGTTATTTGGACACACTTCATGCTTATACAATGTTATAAAACATAAATGCAGCAGGTCAATCCATGATGGGATGGTGAAAAGATTCCTTTTTCCAATGTTAGAGGGATATGTGTATACATATATTGTCATGATCACTTAGAGAGTGTAGAGTCCTATAGCCTGAAACTTTCTTACCTATTTGGAAGATGACCATGTTTCTCACATTCTATTTATATTTGAGATATAGATTTATACCGATGTTTTAAAAATTTCTTTCATGACTTCTAAATTTATATAAACTATTTTATATAAATATTTTGTTTAATACATTGTTTTAGAAGAATTCTATCACTTGTAATGCTGCTGCTTGAAGTATTTTTCCTCATTTAAAATGTATAGTAGGTTTTTTAAATATTATTAAAAATAAAAAACCTATTAATTATAAAAATTGAAAGAATTCATTTGGTTAATCTATTATTAGAAACTATTATAGAATCCATGGGGATAAGCTACTGGGATTTTTAGCTCACACCCTACTTGTGACTTCATGTGTTTATAGATTACCTTTTTTCATGTTCGAGAAAGGGAAAAGGATCTATTAGAGGTAGATCTAGATATTGAAACTTGGTCTTGATGAGTTATTTACTTATGGAATTGGGCTATTTTGATCTATTTTGGTACTTGGGTTGTAGTAATTTGGGCTTGATTTTTCCTTTTTGTATTCTGGTACATTACTTTTAGTGGAGTTTCTTTTGTTATGTATACTGTCTTGTTTCTTATTGCTTCTGAAATGTTTGTGGAAAAATCATTCCCACCTTTGGTTTTATGATTCCAGGTGCTAGTCACTGATTCATATGGATTGTGAATTCCCTTTGGCTATGTCAGGGCTGGCTCAGTTATCGGGTTTCCAGGGTACTCAGGATGGTTCGTGACATGAAGAGTGAAATACTAGTTTACTAAGAGATATTTAATATAGTGTGAAAGTTATCTAAAATTAAAAGGCGAGAAAAGAGGATAAGAATATAAATAAGGAATACGTAACTATTTCAATGGGCCAACTGAATATGGATAAACAAATAGAGAAATATCATATAGATGTTTCATCTAAAAGAAGTAGATTTTTCTATAATAGAAGGCTGGAGTTTTTGAGAGGTAGCCTAAAAGTGATGACCAAAAAATCAAAGTAAATTTGTGTGGGAGATGTGTACATATAGGTCATGGGATGGAATATTGTATGAAAATTCTATCAGCCTATGAATAAATTATGAAAAAGGTTTTTCAAACATAAGGTAATGAGTTTTCCTTGATATTTGAGCTAAAAAGAGAGAACCCACACAAGGAAATAAATGATGGGAAGAACATTGGAATGAAATTTGTGAAGGGAATAAAAGGGAGCGTGAAGTAATAAAAATACACAAATATTAAAAATAATGAAAGTCTTGGTATAGAGGAAACTTCTAAACTTTATTATATTATAAAGTATAAAAGCGATTCATTCTTATTTACTAATTTATTGATGATTTTTTTTTCTAATATAAAGTCAAATAATGTGGATGATTTAATGTTATACAAAATGTACAATAAAGAAGATATTTTTCATGGTGTTTTTGAACTTCCATGATGTAGAATAAAATATTTCAACCCTTTAGGGGAAGAAATTAAGAAGAAGGTTGTCTAAAACACGTATTCCATGAAAATATGAAATTTCTGGGTATGTTTTGAAAATTTAAACATTGAGGTATGTTTACACACTGTAATCCCTATTTTAAATAATGTGGAGTCTATTATAAAGGGGGATTATATATTGAGTTAAAAAGAAGTATTTTTTCTTCTTGCACTTGAATTTTTTTAATGTGTTTGTTGAAATGAGTGTAATAAATTTAATTATTGTTAAAAATTTCCAAGTAGTCCTTGAAATAAAAAAATGAGTTGATATCATATATTGGATTAGTTTATTGACATATTTAGATTCCTTTTTTATTCAATATTGTTTTATAAATAATTTTATCCCATGTAGACATAGATTTGACTAACTGAAGGATCATTTCTATTAAAAACATGTGGTTATATTCTTTTCTTAATAAGTGAGTAGAGGCTTCAATTCAGATTTTTAAATGAGTGAGTAGAATATTAGATAAAATATTTTATACTTACTTTTTATTTATTTTTAATAAAGGGGATATGAAATTGAGCTTCATCAAAAATATTTATATTTTTGTATCAATGGTATTGATAACGAGCACAAAGGGGGATATTATTGTTACCATGTGTTTAGTGTTATATTTTTTCAATTAGAGGAGATTTTGTTGTGTGGAAACAATTGTTAATATTTGTTGGTGTGATATGAATATTAATGAAGCTAAACTGACATTGGGTTTGTAAAAGGTAGAGTAAAGATGATAGATATGTTGAGGGTATTTTATTCAAAAGACATTGAGCATGATTTGAAGCTATTGATAATTACTAAGGTTTAGTGGAAATGGTTCTGACATGATTTAGCGAAGTCTATAATTTTTGATAATATCATAAGTATTTTAAGTCATTTTGGATGGATTTAAGTTCTAAAATATGAATTTATGTGAGGAGTGTATGAATTTTAAGGTATTTCGTAACAATTTCTATTTTATATAACTTCATAGCATCCTGTATGACTTGGTGATCAAATCATATGAATTTTATAATTCCATATGACTTTGAGTATCGAGTGTATGACTTCCATGTATAAATCTGATGAATTTATATGACTGAAAGTTAGTTTGTAAGACTTTTTATAAATTCTATAAGACTTACAATGTCTTATGAAATGAATAATCTTACTTCATAAGAATTCAAAGTCTTATAAAACGTGTTAAACTATGTTATGTATTACTTTAACATTTAAATTTTTTGAGAGTGTTGTTGTATGAAAAATGTGATTTTTCAAAACATAATTTTTTGTAGAAGAAATAAAATGGAAATATTCTTAGGTTGAAATAATAAATACCATAAATTTATTTTATGATTTCGTAAGTGGAATTATAATATTATCTTTAATAAAATTAATAGGAATATTATGGATAAGAAGTAATTTTGAGAGAATAAATTCCACTTGAAATGAATTTATTGAGTTTTTAAAAATAATGTGGGAATTTATAATTTTAAAGAACAATATTTTTTTCTAGTGATTCAAATATCACCAATGACCTATGATTAGAGTTGTGTCATAAGGTAATTATATTTACACTATAAATAAGAAGATCAAGATGAGAATGGAAGTGTTTTGTTCTCTAAAGGAAAACTTCATACAACAAATATTGCTACTATATTATTTTCATACATAAATAAAGATTAAATAAGGTGTTGATCTATATGGTTGAATTTTGAGAAGAATGTATCAAATCCTATTAGATAAAATTGTACAAAGATTCTAAAGTTATAAAATGAGGTGAAATATCAAAAGGTTATTTCTGGGAATCAATATGGAGATCTATTCCTTGTGAGAACTTTTTGAGAAGTTCACAAAAAATCATGGGAAACCAAAAGAAGATATTTATGTTAGTGATTTTTATCTTTAAGTAAAAAAGTATCAAAGGTATTCCATTTATATATATTGATGTTGATAAGAGAAAATTATTTCTCTTGAATAGAGTTCCCTTGATATTTTTGAGACTATTGAAAATATTATTGAGATAGAAGAATATATTATGGGAATATACACACAACCTGCTATAGTTAAGTGATTCATATGAACTAAGTTAGTACAGAGAGAAAAAAATATCTCAAGAACGAATAAAAATAAGAAACTTGATACCAAAAAATGTATATAAGTGAAGAAAAATCCTGATATTTAAGCAAAAAAGTTCATTATCTAGAAAAAAAAGATATGAATAACCAAGTATTCAGTATAGTGAGGAAGACCCTGACAATTGATGATCATGAGATATTTTAAAGAACGAAATAACTAATAAATAGCATTACCTATTGAATTTATTGAAGTATGGTACTTGAGTGGATTAGTGATCAAGTATGTTTGTGGAGAAATATCATATCCATATGGTGTATAAGTAACCAAGTGTTGTCACAGGTCTTTCTTTTTTTGGATCAAAACTTCAGCTGTACATAATGTGAATATGTACCATCTAACAGAACTCTAGTGTTAAAAAACTATATGATTAAGTGTTTTTGTGTGAAGTATTATGGGTTAGGATAAAAAAAGTTCATAAATTTTTTAATTTATAACAATATTATAATATAGAATCCGAATGGTGGGAGGACAAACCAACTTTGTAAAGGAGTGGGATTTTATGACCAAACCCTATAAATTCTTATGCAAAGTGCCTATTTTATTCCTATTTAAAACGAGGTGATGATAAGGCATTGAATATAGAGTGGATAAAGGTACTAATTTACCATAGAGGTTTATTTTAATAGGAAAACATATTAAAATAAAAAGGGATCACTAATTACCACCATCTCAATGACCTCATAAATGTATGGGAACATCAGTTGGTTCTGCCATTTATTCACTGAAGAATTAAAATGGTTCTTTCACATTTTTACGAGAGGTATTGACTATAATTTTACTAAGTATATGAGTTATAATCACCTCAATATATAATAATTATTATTCAGGTTTCTAGGAGGGATTTAGAGATCAAGATGGTCCTTACTAACTCGGAGCTAGGATTACTATTGGATCCAATACTATAGGATTTAATTTGGTCTTATATTTGGAGTTCATGAAATTTTACGACATTGATATGAATTATAAGATATGGATTCATTTTATATCATGGTGTTTATTGGTAGTTTATTCCTATATGTTCCTAAATTTGTTTAGGGTAATAACTCTTATATGTGTGTGTTTATACCCTTAGTTATAGTCACCAACCCATGGTATATTAGAGGTAGGCTTTGGGGGTCACTATCATCTTCAATATATGTCCATAAAATATTCTATATTGGAAAGGTCCATGACACAAGTTGTAGTGAATAAGAAATGATTCACTATTGATCTTGGACAGTAGTAGAGAACATTGAATTTAGGTCTAGTCACTTATTTGTAGTGAACCAACTCAAGCTCCAAACTTGGTTAAAGAAGTGATGACACCCATTGTTTTGAATTTGGGTAGCCATGACACAATGACTCATGTAGTATGAAAATTAGTGGGAATTTCATTCATCTGGATAGATGTGGGTGCTTGACCTTCTAGACTACAGTTGAAATAAGGTTAGTGGTGATAAAACCCTCCTTAAAACCAATATAATCTTGAATCCATAAAGGAAATACCTCATGTGTAATTACAAGGTTGGGGAGATTTATCACCTTCTGTTTGGATCAACCATATTTCAAAATTTTATCTAAAGAGCCTCTGTACCTCTACACTTCCTCATATAATTTTTATTCAGAAATGCATAATGAACTAAGGATGTTGTATATTAATTAAGATTATTTTAAATAATTAACATAAAAATTCAATGATGATGAATGAATAAAATTTTGATAATATAAATTCTAGATAAATTTCTAGAAACACCAATATTCTCATAATTTAAACTCCAAAACTAATTATTCATTTGAATTTAGTTTAACATTACAAAATAAATCCCAAATTAATAATATAAATTTTTTGATATTTTCATTCAAATAATATAAAAAAGTGTATTTTCAAAAATGTATGAGGTATTATAATTCAAAATCAAAAAATTATTTAAAATAAAGACAAAAAATATGTATAAAATATTTCAAAATTAATTTTCAATAACCAAACCAATTTTATTTTTTTACATAAAAATACCTAAAATGAAGCAATGTGTGATTTACCTATGATTTAAAAATAAAATAAGGTGATATTTACAATAATGTTTATCTAAAATATTAAAATTATTTACACATTATCAATATTAATGTAAAGAGTTATATTTTGTTACTATAGTGATCAAAAGGAAATACTTAAATAGAAATGTATCATGATGATGACAACTAACATAAAAATATTTATAAATAGAAAAATAAAATTATTAATATTGTAACATTGGATTTTGTGAAGTAAATAACTTTGTATACTTGTTTAAAGTGATGAACATTGAGAATATGATTTCCATTACCACTATTTCTCAAACAAGTTTTATTTATATATCATACTCACTAAAGTATTTTAGTGTGTGGTTTTATTTGATGGTTACATTGAGATATTTCATGAATTATATGGAGATATCGTGAGTTAAAAAAGTACCTAAAAGTAAAAAAACATTCCTATCTAGTGTTCAACCATACAAGATATGATTCGATGGGATCTTATGTATGAATTTGTTAATATTGTTAAAATATGTTAAGAATATGAAACATGTAATGTAATGAAAAGTTATCATCCACTTTATCATTCATTATTATTGGTTTCATATAATCATTATGTGAAATAATTACTAACCTATTAAAGTATGACATTGAGTTATTCCTGACTGATTTTTATCATGGAGTATTATAGTTTGTAATGAAATGTTATAGTTAACATGGGTAAGGTTTTTTAAAGAGATATAGAATATGCTCTTGAGGAATAAAAAACGTTTTGTGTGTGAGATGACCTACCAAATATACTATATCGAGTGTTATACACCATAATTTGAGTATGTTAGGGGTGCATGATTCATATTAAATCCTCATGCTTGAGGTTAGTCAAGCTATCTATCATGAGAACCTTTATACTTTGATACCTTAATTTTTTCTACCTTAAGATTGAGTTAATCAGGGGTGGTTGGGTATGTTGTTATTCATGTTTTCAATTTTGGTTTAACTAAGATAATATTTTTTCTCTTATATGATGAGTACGACATATGGGTCTTCTTTTGAGATTTACTAAAGTATTGTATGACCATACCTGGATAAGTGACACATGATGTGCTAATTTATTGTGTAAGGGGACGTTATGTGATTATCCATCAGGGTGAATGAAATGTGATGTGTTTATCCATTTGTACAGTCATGAAATGGACAATATAGAATGCATTAGTGACTATATAGGATTGAAATACTTTGTGTTACATGGTTACTTAATGTCTTAGAAAAAGGGATTATATAATTATGAATTCTTGTATGTGATATAGGTGGTGGGAACAAGTGTAGAGATACAAATTTTGGATTGAGATCATGCCAGACCCCTATATAGATTGGGTATCATTTATTCTTTACAAGATCTTATCTCTTCAATTAAATTTATGGATTTTAGAATCCATAGTTATTTTCAATGCTATAAAGTCTAATGTGATTATAATTTTTAATTGAATAAATGGTGATTATGTTTTTAAAAACACATAAAGATTATTTTAAAGTATTTTAGAGTTTATACCAAAGAAGTTTTTGGATATTTATTCATAAATTATTGTAAATGATGTGAAACATGGTTAAATTGATGAAGGATTTACAAATTTGTTTTGTAAATATCTAAAAGGAGTTTTGGATATGGTTCATGAGTTGTTGTATATAATATAATTTAAGGTGAAATAACCCAAAGTCTACGAGCCTTTAGTGAGATTGGGGTATTGATGTAGATGTTCACTAAATCACTTTATACATATGATATATTTTGGTTATATTATATGAGAAGATATATGGATGTGTTATTTTATGTCAATTGTGATACAAAAGAATATTTTTTGCCTTTGTGGGGTATATCATTGGATATGATGTAATGATATTGTATTACTCATACCACTTCCTTAAAAATATCAAACTATATGATATAATAATATTATAAATGTTATGATATATCTTAATTGTATTATAAAATTAATATATATAATCACATGTTAATTGTTAATGTTTGAGTCCATTTCCATGTAGTCTATCATTGATCCTAGAATTTTCATATTATGAAATGATTGGGAGAATTGAAGATGAATTTAAATGATAAATGAATAACCTAATGTTACAATGAATATGTAAATAAAGTCATTACTAAAATGTTTCATAATCATAAGGGATTTATGAGCCTCGCCAAGGCCAATATAAAGAGGCTAAAACTGTTTGAATGGGTTGTAGACTTCCTATTGATTCTCCCTAACTAAAGAGATATCTTCCATTTTTCCTTTATGTTGATCCCACATTGTGTGATTTGTATTTGTTGTCAAGAGATGTCAATATTATGTGAAGAAGAATCATATTAAATAAGAAGAGGAACCAAGATGTTGTTTCATGATTATTAAATATCTTATAAGATTATATTTGATAAAATTTATTAAGATATCGTGGCATAGTTTTTTTGAAAATACATTTTAGGATAAAGGTTGTTTGAAGAACTTTTGTTTCATGGAGAATGAAATTCATAAGGAATATGTTTATATATATATATATATATGATAAAGGGGTTTTATCCATATTGTTTGTGTGGAATTAAAATATATATGGGTGAATTTTTTAAATTGTGGCCTCACAATCACTCAAGTGACTAAATGTAGAACCAATACCTACTGCATGAAGGGTGATTAAAGTGACCACATAAAGAACCATTACCTACCACATGGATGGTGATTTATGTGATCACATGAAGTAAAAGTACCTACTGTATAATGGGTGATGAAAGTTACCATAATAAGAACTAATACCTACCACATGAAGTGCGATTCAAGTAACCACATGAAGAAGATAACTTACCATGATCTTCACATGGTGGGTAAAGCTACTATGAGAAATTGACCTCATGAGGGAAAGTGATCAAATGAATAAATATGTATCTACTGCATGAAAAAATTAGGAATATTGCATGAATTATTTATAATCTACCACATGGTTGGTCAAGTGGCCATGGGCTCGCATGATAGGTTGGTCGATTTCACAATCAACCTAATGGAAGATCAAGAAATGGAATAATTGATAAGTTTCAAAGATTAGTGTAAAGAAAGTGAAATGAAATTGTCACTATATTATATGAAAGAATTTTTGGATAAGTAAATGAAGAATAAATCACAAATTTAGTTAATTCTATGTATGCCAAGCTACAATTTATGAACTATCACAAAATTACCGGGATGTTTCTTTTTGGAAAAAATAATAAATAGAGGGAATTTACAAAGTTTGTTACACCATGGATTGTCTAAATTAATATATTCTAGGTGACTTTCCAGTGCTAATATTAATCAATTAAATATCATAATGATATTGTGATTCAAGTAATTATTTTGATGAAAAATAGATGTCGAGTGAACAAAATCAAATTGAATATAATGTTGTGATGAAGATTGAGCTATTATTATAGTTGAGAAAGAGCATAAGACTTTGAAGATGATCATATTATTTTGATGTTGAGCATAAGTTTCCTGATCATATGACTTTATGAGGGTATGAATTCATTGGGTATTAATGAATAATAAAGGAATAAGTGTAAGAATTTGGCTAAGATTATGCCTTTATTATTTATAAAATTTGAGATATGTATAGGTTTGATGGTATTTATGTGAAAGAATTCCAAGATTATAGTTTCTATGATCTTATTCATGAATTGATGTATTACATGGTGATTTAAATGTGAAGATGATTTCATGGGATTTAATGTGGAATGAATACATGTTTAAAAAAGGATAAAGAGGCCCTGATATTTCTACAGGTTTACATATAATTAAAATTATCTATAGAAGTGATTTATTATTGAAGTTATTATGAGATATGAGAATTATATAAGACTTTAATTTGAAAGTATTTATGTGCTTTTATAAATATGTGAATAAATAACAAAGCGAAGAATAAACTAATGCTACATGTTCTATACAAAATGTTTTGTAGATCGTGGTGCTACGTGGGTGTTATAAGGAGTTTTAAAAGGAATAATAAAAAGAATTAGAAAATAAATTTAATGTATATTATTATATATATAATATTTTATGTTTTATAAGAAGTGTTCAATATTTTAGGTTGATCGACACTATAATTTCAAGAGAAAATTTTATGATTTCAAGAAGAAGACCTTACTCCATGATAATTATCCTCTTATACAATCAATTATTTAAATCTAAGAAGAATAGGACTTATTTATATCATATGCACTCTATAGGTTAGAAATAAGTGAATAACAAAGAGATAAGGGAAATGAAGAAGGTGTTGTGGATGTATGTTCACACATGAAGAAGAGGTAGAAGAGAGAAGAAGAGAAGAGAACTGTGCAGTTAAATTACATAGGTAGAAGAATAAGAAAAGTTGGCTGAGTTAGCTATGATTTTTTAGAAGAATAAGGCTTTTTGCGGTGTAGTTTTTGTAGAGAAATAAGGGTCTTGAAATTAAGGAAAGAGAAGAAAAGATAAGGAATAAGGTGTTTTTATGATTCTATGAAAGTAATATAAGTAGAAGAAGTATAAGAATAAGAATAAAGTAGTACTATGACAATCAATTAAATTTATATATAGGGGGACTTTCTTGATTTTGAAAATAACTTGAACACACAATCTATACAAGTGGTATAAGGATCCATCAAAAAAATTCATTTGGATAACGTTTTCACCAGTCCAGGGAATCATGATTATTTTTTGTCCCCCACCTAATGTATAATAAACCACATATTATTTCAATAATTTTTCCAGAAAAAACCACTATAATTGGTTCCTCGTTATAGCGGAGAATCATTGTATTGGTCACTACCATACACATAAAGAACTAGCTACTCTTTTTGAGTAGTGGACATTGTAAAAGCATTGTGTTCCATCCTTTACTTGATTTCATATACTTCCATACCAAATAGAAGAGAGAATAAGAGAACCAATATTTGAACATGTAAAATAGGTAAAGGGATAAAATGATTAAATTTAATTTGAAGTCACCAACACCAGTTCACCCCACCTCCCAATGTTGAGAATAACAAAAAGTGGTCCTATAAATTGGTATTAGAGGGAGGTTTACCTTTGTTTGGATTCTCTAAGATTGGTAGTTATTATCTTTAAATATTTAAAATTTTATTTACTATTTACAATTATGTGCAGTTTTAGTGAAGAATTATTAGTTTCAAATCAAATTTATATTTTAATCAATACTAATATGGGAGAAAGAAAGGGAAGAAGATATTAAAGAAGTTGTCACTCTCATCTAATGTGTATGATGTTTTAGTCTCTTCAAACCATAATAATGACAATGTTAGATTTGGAATTGATAGAGATGAAAAAGGAATATATTTAAACAACCAAGGGTATAAAAAACATTTCTACCTCACAATGATCAAGGAATTAATGTAATAATGAGGTATATGGTAATTCAATCTTAATTTATCCTAAGGAAGAACCAATCATTAATGTAAGTGATCACATGTCAATAGATTTATCTATTGACGCATTAATGTATTTGTCACATGGTCTTCCCAAAAAATTAATTTATATTATATATAGAGTTAATGAAATCATTCAAGATGATATTACAGAACTTGAGGAGGATTTTGATAATTTAGAAAATGAATTTAAACAAAAGGATTTAACTTATATTAATATCTCTAAGAATATCAGAGCCCTTGAAGCTAAAAATGTAATTCTTAAATATATATGATCTAAATTTGAAGAAGTGTGTATCAAAAAAATACATTAAATATATGATACCACTACTTAATTTAATTTTATTACCTTTTAATTGAAGTGATATTTAAAAAAAATGATATCAATGATTTTCAATTAGAAGTGAAATCCAAGAGGATCAAGAAACATGACTTGTTATTAAATGATAAGGTTGAAATGTATGAATATAAAGTAAATATAATTAAGAATGAGTGTGAGGAAAAATTAAAGTCTACTAAAAATAAAAAAATACATTCTCAAAATGAGATGTATTGAGAATGAGATCATGTTATAAAATCTTGAAAGTCCTCATGTTGTGTCTTTACAAGGAATGAATGAAGAAGGAGATTCTGTCACATATTGTTCTAAGAAGTATTCATGTGTTAAATGACCAATTTTATTTGAAAATAAGACCATGGAATCATGTTATGATCTTTCTCAAGAAGCTATAAAAAGGTGGCACCATCCATATCTCAATGTAATTATTATTATAAATCAAATTTTGGAAAAATTATAGTTTTAAATATAAATTCTATACAAGTTTGAATAAATAGAAATTAAGAGGAGCCTACCACCATATATATGGTGGATATAATAATAAATATGAGTTCTAGTTACCTAATAATAGACCAGCTAGTAGTTGATATGGAAAATACATCCTTTTCAAAAATTTGGAAATTCCAAACAAAACATGTTATTTAGAAGAGAAGATCACGGTTTATAAGGATTTGATGGTGCTACAACATGTTGAGAAATTGCACATAATATCATTGATATAATCCACCAACTTAAGAAGAAAAAATAAATCCCATGTTAAAGGAGAGTAATATAGAGATACATCTGTAACAATCATAGATTCATAAGAACCTATATACCTCTTACAGGGTTGATAATCTTGAAGATATCTATGATATGTTCAATGGTTGAGGTCATATATGCAGTGTATGAAAATCATATCATGTATCTAAAAATATTTGAAAATAATAACATTGATGTTTGTAATAAATGAAGAATCATCCTTGGGAAGAATACAAAAGATAATTGAAAGTTAGAATTTTCTTGGAATATGTCAAATAAGATAGGTGAGAGGCCCTTGTACATATTTTGAATGCATGTCAGACTCATAAAAATTCCAAGAATACTAAGATGATTTCCATATCTAAAAGGTTATATGTGATGAAGAAAACCCACAATTTTCTATGACGAGAGTCCATAAAGGATTCCAATGTTCCTAATGACTGTATCTTTATTTGGTTAGTATATTTGGATAAATAAAAGAAGATAAAATAATTACAAGAAAATTCTAGTGCTAGAAGAAAAGAGAATAATCCACATGAAGATCTAAAATTTCATGACTGTTTGTCATGAAATAACAACCATTGTGATGAATATGTTCTGTGTGAGATATAAAATAAGGATTGAAACATTATAAGTGTATGTTTTCAACATTAACTATATAAGAAGAAGTCATCAAAATAATTAATAATTCAAAATGTGGTTTATATTATTTCATGACTTAAGAAATAATAACCATATCACACAAAGAATTAGAATTTATTATGAGTACCATTCCACCCCATGAAAAATCAGTTCTGAAAAATATATATATGAGCATGAAGAGTGGATAAACTTGGTTAAGAAAATATTCTCAACCATATTATGCACATTGAGAAACTAGAAGAATCACCTTAATACCTCAAATACTATGTATTTCTATTTCAAATATATGTAATTAAAGGTGAAGCATATTATTAGAGGGAGAACTAGAGTGGTTGTGATATATGCCAATTCCGAAAAGAGCATATGAAGAAGTTACCATCTATGATTGATCTCTCAACTAATATCATAGAAAACACGATTTAAGGATCATATTTGATAAAGTTAAGGACACTTTTTTCTATCACATCATATACATAAAAATGATGAAGTCACTATCCTAGACTGATATTTAAATAGGTATTTTGAACAATATGCATTGAATAAGATCATCTTTACTGATGTTATGGAAGTTTTCAAGTTTATAAAACCACATAATGAATATCCATTTTGGTATATTCTCTACATTAAACATCATGTCCTTCATTTTTTTAGAGATAAACATTATTAAGATCATGAGGAGTGTATCCTTGGGGTGTGGATAAGTGCAGAATTTAGAATAAGTTTCCAAAACCAATATTTCATTTGAATCAAAATTATTCAATAATCTTATTAAAATAATTTTATTAAAAGGTGTGTTTTCTTAATATACCATCCTTGGTATTGAAAAAAATAACATAAATGGGAATAAATTGAATTTGAAAATGACATAAAAGTGGAAGGTTAAAGAAGTGTCATGGATTTTAATAAATCCTATAATGTTTGAGTTTTTTTAATCTATGTGTATAATTGAATACATGAAAACCAAGTTGGTACTCATGATAAATTTTTATCTCGATTGGTATATATCATTTTTTCCTACCTGATTCAGTTATAACAGATCTTGAATACATATTTAGATCTCTTATTTCAATTGGTATCATTTATTTTTATAAGGGTTAACTTATTTTTTTAAATCAAACCCTCTTATTTTCTACACCAATCATGGCTTAGTTGAATTAGAGTGGGATGGTTGATGTAAGTTTTCTAAGTATAAATTAATACCATGTTATAAATTATTTTATATTTACAATCAATAAGGGGAGATAAAGTTAAATATAATATTGATGAGAAAGGGGGAGAGTATGAAAAAAATTACATATATTGGAACATAATTTAGAAGGTATTTCCAATAAATAAAAAGGGGGATATTATTGATCCCAATTTATGTGAGTTTTATTTGTTATCAAGAGATATAAATATTATGTTAATAATAAACTTATTGAGTTATAAGATAACCAAATTTTTTTCATGATTATTAAATTTCATAGATTATTATGTTTGAAGAAATAGCTTATCAGTTTTTAACATGGTTATTTTAGAAATATATTTAAGGAAAAATTTTGTTTGACTAATTTGTGTTACATGATTAATGAAATTCATAGTGGAGACATTTATACATATTTATAATGAAAGAGTTTATTAAGGTGTTCAATCCATGTTGTAAGAACTCTGAATTTTAGAATAGGTCAAAATTCTGACCCTGATAGAATTATGACTTGTTCCTGAAGAAACTAGGAAATTCTTGGATGTTTTGGAAATTTCCAGACTACACGCCTTATACCCTAATGTACACACCATGTATGGGTTGGGCGAGTACCAGCCGTGTGCTCACCGAGTACATGTCATGTGAAGACCATGTAGGAATTTCTTACTACACATCGTGTAGTTATAGACATGCCATGTACCATTGACCGTGTGGAGGCCATACATGGTGTTTAGGCCTATTGGATGGGTAGAATGTTTTTAGCAAGTACACGTCGTGTACTATTTGTACACACCGTGTAGATGGGCTGTGTATGGGGATATACATGGTGTGTTGTGGATGTCATCTGGGTAAAGAATTAAACACTGTGTACCCCTAGGTACATGCTGTGTAGTCAGTTGGCAATTCTACGACATAATTTCAGACGTCATATAAACAGTAAAATGATACATGCCGTGTACTTAAAGTACACACTGTGTATTTTCTTTTTTCACTAAAACGGGTAGTAGAATCGTATTGAGGAAGAACATCAAACCCTCTATGGGTTTGATCAGGGAGAGACGACCGAGACTTCAACCTCCTCACATTCCTTTGTGCAAGGTCGGATTGAAAACCCGTTTTATCTGTTGGAACCCCCTCGGTAAGGCCTTGATTCCTCTTGAGCCATTTTTCTTGATTTCTGATCTAGAATGAGTTATAGGGGTTTGAGAAGTTTTGATTCTTTTGTAGATCTACCGTGTTTTAGATCTAATTGTAGTTTGTCATTGGAGGAGTATCATTATATGAGTCTCAGGTAGGTTGTGCATACCTTTTTTTGTCTTTTCTCAGACTTTGGGTGGCGCAGCCTATGGCGCGTTTTCAGGTATTTTGAGCACGACCCTGTATTACCTATTATTTCTTTTTTAATTGTTATCTGACCTATGGGATGCATTTAGGTATTCCCTATTACCTATTTTTCTTGAGTGGTCCGGGAGAGTGCCCGTTACCCATCGGGGAATTTTGGTCAGGGAATGCCAAAATGGTTATAATTGAATTGCTTTGTTCAAAAATATTGAATTTAGTTTATTAAACCTTGATATGAATTGTTTGAGATGTTAAAGACCTTAGTGATTGTTTGGGATAACACATGGTTTGTGTATTTCAACTGTTTAGATTATTTTTCCTATTTATGTTCTTTGTTAAAATGTCTATATATGTAATTGCTGAATTGCATATGCTGGAACCTTTTTGGTTGTGTTGGGAATGGCCCGAATATTCTTGAGTGATGTAGATCATAGGTTGGGTTTGGCCTGGGTTACATTGGGTGGTTTTGACCATGGGATTAGGCATCATGGGCATCGGCTTGAGGAATGATGACTATCAGGTTGGGCATGGCCCAGGTTACTGGGATGGCAAGGCCATCAGACTTGAGATGCATGGTCACAGGGACACAAGGCATCAGAGGTGTTGTAGCTTGGGTACTATTTTGGTGATTACCGCTCACCCGAAAGTATGATTAGTTTTCACATAGAGAGACTTCTTGATGAGTTGGTTTTGACCATTCGTGTGGGTAGAGGCCCCCATTAGTTTCATTTTAGGTACTTTTTGATTGGGGGTGCTTGCCATAGGAAGCCACGAGGAAAGTGAGGAGCCTTCAAGGGATGGAATTGAGGCTATCGGTTTGGGGGAAGAGGTTCTCCGTGATTTGAGGGTAGACATCGCTATCCCTCTGGTTACTTTATTTGAGGGCAGACATCGATGTCCCTCCGGTTACTTTGTTTTGAGGGCATACATTGATGTCCCTTCACTTACTTTATTTGAGGGCAGACATCGTTGTCCATCTAGTGACTTATTTGAGGACAGACATCACTGTTCCTCTGGGTTCCTATTTCTTGAGCGTGCCTTCGAGACGTCGGTACTTGAGACAAACAGTGTCATGGGGAACATGGTATCGGGTTACATGATAAAGATTCTAGCGTTGGATGAATCAGGTGACACTCCGTGGTTGCTGCTGAGCACCAGTGAAGTTTGTGTTTATTTGTGCATCATAGTGTTCATTGTTATCCTTATAAATGCATGCCTTCTTAAACATGTATATTTGGTGTGCACCTTTTGGTGGTATCCTATTGAGATTCAGCTTACAACCTACATAGTCCCTTTGAAATGCGTGCAGACTTTATGGATTTACGTGCAGGAAAGAGGCCAGCTTCAGGAGTTGGGATGCATTAGCTGTTTCATGGAGATGGAATGGAAATTGAGGTCTTGCCTAGCTAGAGTTACTTTATTTTTCTTACTTTCCTGTATCATCATGCTTACTAGTTTTATAGATACTGTTGGTTCTCCATTGGAACATTTACATATGGATATGTATGACCTGCTTTGGATGCATGTTTTTTTGTCCAGGGGTAGTTACAAGTGACTAGCTTGCTTTTGTGTTTACTTTCCACTACTGTTTTTTATATTTATTTCTTCCGATATTTATCGATATTGAATGTGATTCCACTATGCGGGTCTGGTTTGAGTCTGTTGAGTCATTTGTTCCACTTCATTTTTATTATAATACTCAGACTAGTACCGTTATTATCCTCTGAGAGGGTATAACATACCCACTATACCTAAAAATACCCTCGCTACTAGTCGGCTGCCTTTGGAATTCGGGGAGGTGGACCTATGGCAGTAACACCAGACCCATTTAGCACTATCTAGGTGGTTGTTCAGGTTCGGGTCATTACAAAGTGGTCTCAGAGGCGTTCTTTATAAGGATTTAGTAGTAGTGTTTTGCTAGATACTAATGAGATTGAGACATATCTTTTATTTTAGCTAGTTTTACTATTTGGGATATGGTAGATTAGAGATAGGTTGTTACTGGAACTGAGTTTCTAGCCTATTCTTAGGTGACGGAAGCCCTAGGTACGAGTGATGGAACAAGTTTCCATGGGTGGGAATTTCTATTTGTTTTTCCTCAGATTATAGTTTATATTATTTCCACCTCGGTGGATCACTTGGTGTGTGATGTTATTGATTGTGATGTGTAACCCTTAACCTGGTATGATGAGGGAGAATTGGACCTTGGCCTAGTATGGAAAGGATTGGTTGTTTGGATTTTGATAGGAACATTTTTAGGGTATTTCAGTTTCGTAACTACACATATGCTTTTTGATGTGAAAATACCATGTGAAAAATGTCAATTTCCATGCTTTTTATATTTGAAGATTTTCAGGGGATTTGGGTCTGGCTCTTATGAGAGCAGGCAAGTACTATGGTTGAGGTGATTTTGATCACCAAGATTGGGTGACTTGGTTGTCGGTTTAAGGCAACATTGGTAGTCGGGATGGGCATGGCCTAAGGTACTTTTGATACTTGGATCTGTTAAGGGCGGGTACGAAGGAAATGAGGTCGGGATGCCATGGGCATGGGTTGTGGTGGGGGAGAGTAAAGGTAATAGTTATGCGCTACATTTTTACTGGTTTCCTTATCTGCGTTGAATATATTATGTTATATATATATATATGGGCCATCTAACAATTTATGGAATTCAATAGGACCCTCTTGTGCATCTCAATGGAGCGTCAGGCGGGTGATGATACAGTGCCGCAAGTGTAGGATCATGTTCAGGATCGGGTGTAGGAAGATCAGGAGCCGCAAGTACAGGCTCAGGGACAAGATTAGGTTCAGGATCCAGTGCAGGTAGGACGACAACCAGGTTTGGCAGTGTTCAAACCATGGATCGATGGGCAGCTATGAGCTAGCCTGATATGTTTCTTGCAGGGGATCAATAATGGCGCATAGGGTACAAATCCATCTATGGCATATCTGATATGTGAGTTTCAGTCGCAGCACCCACCACTTTTTCAGGGTGGAGGTGTTCCTCAGGCGGTTGAGAACTGGATAGAGAGTATGCAGATGATCTTCGAGTAGATTGAGACTCCTCCAGGGTAGAGGGTTAAGCTAGTGATGTACATGCTGAGAGGACCAGAAAAGTATTGGTGGGATGTGCAGGTTCAGGCTCGTAGGTACGAGGGACTAGCATGGAATAAATTTGAGGAAATTTTCTTTGAGAAATTTTACCAAGAGACACTGAGAGCTGAGAGAGCTCGGGAGTTCTTGAGTCTTCAGCAGGGAGACATTTCCATTATGAACTATATAGCTACTTTCACTGAGTTGTCTCGCTTTGCACATGGTATGGTAAGTGATGATACAAAAAAGGTGAGGTGCTTCGAGGATGGCTTGCGACACACCATTCCGATCCAGGTGAATATCTTCAGGCTGAGTTCATTCTCATAGGTGGTGAATCTGGCACTCATAATAGAGGGAAAAATCGGGATATACCCCAGGTTGGTTGGGGAACAGTTTCAGGTGATGGTTCAGATAGCACGAAGTGAAGACATGATGAGTTCTAGTAGGGTAGTCAGACCAAGGACTTAGCTAGACCACCTCATTGTAGTTCTTCAGCGATTTTCTTTCAGTGTGGATAGTCATGACATGTTCGGACTCAGTGCGATAGGCCCCCAATGGAGTGTCGGGCATGTGGAAAGGTCAGGAATCTGGAGAGGATCTATAAGCAGCCTTCCCAGATAGCCAGTAGTTAGGGACCATGATAGACTGTGGCATCTGGAGTTGGTTTAGGTTCGGTACCAGGTGATGGTAGCGGAGGTTCAGGTACACGTGGAGGATGTGACAGAGACAACGAGATCTAGCTAAGGTGTTAGTGGCCGGTGACTGGAGAAGTATCGCAGGGAGGTTAGGAATCAGGCATCTGTACTTCAGGCCTGGTGCACGCCGTGGAGCTACTAGAGGCTGAGCAGGATGGTTAGCCGATGACGATTTGAGGTACACCACGAGTGTGCAGGTGACTTTCTCGTTTTATTTTGACATGACCTACTGAGGCATGTCTGCTTTGAGTGAATGAGGTGCAGAGGATTCTTGTGGACCGACTAGATGCTGGTTAGTGAGATTGGTGCCATATCAGGTGCATTATATATTTTTATATATATGTATGAGATGCGTAGCATCAGGGGCATCGAGGATGCAGGTTACTTGAGGTGTCATGGGAATTAGGGAATCGAGGATGTGGGTTACTTGAGGAGCATGACATCGTGTTTTATTTTGAGCATCCATGGGATGCCATACCTCATAGAGGCAAACACCAATGTGATACGGGATACGTTTGGGTGTCATAAATGACACAGAAGCACCAATGAGACGCATGAGTGATGATGCGTCATGATAGGACCATGGGTCCGGGAAATAGTTTAGTAAACCTTTTCTTGTTTTGAGTATTCTTGGGTTGAGACCGATCTAGGAAACTCCTAAGGTGGGGAGACCCCTTGAGGATTTTAGCCAGAACCTTTGAAACCAGGGAATTCTGGGTTATTTTAATCGGGGTGGTATGTTCGGTTCCATCTTCGAGGTTCGTTTGATAGCTTGGGGGTGATATATGTCAAGGTGGGTAGATTGTAAGAACCCGGGTTTTTAAAACAGGTCAAAAATCCCAAACCTTTTTAAATTTTGACTTGATCTAGAAGAAACTGGGAAAATCGGGGATGTTCTGGAAATTTTTAGACTACACGCCATGTACCCTAAAGTACATACCGTGTATGGGTTGGGTGAGTACCGGCCATGAGCTCGACGAGTACATGCCATGTGAAGATCGTGTAGGAATTTCTTACTACATGATGTGTAGTTATAGAAACATTGTGTACCCTTGACCGTGTAGAGGCCATACATGGTGTGTAGGACTGTTGGCTGGGTAGAATGTGTTTAGCAAGTACACACCGTGTAGATGGACCGTGTGTGGGGATATACATGGAATGTTGGGGATGTCATCTGAGTAAATAATTACATGCCATGTACCCCTAGGTATGTGCCGTGTAGTCAGTCGGAAAGCCTAAGATGGAATTTCAGCCGTCATATGAAGTGTAAAATGATACTTGTTGTGTACTTAAAGTACACGTCGTGTATTTTCTTTTTTTTCTCTAAAATGGGTAGTAGCCTCATATTAAGGCAGAACCTCAAACCCTCGATAGGTTTGAGTATGGAGAGCCGACCATGACTTCAAAATTCTCCTGTTCCTTCGTCCGAGGTTGGATTCAAACACCATTTAATCCGTTGGAACCCCCTCGGTAAGGCCTTGATTCCTCTTGAGCCATTTTTCTTGATTTCTGTTCTAGAATGAGTTATAGGGGTTTGAACGGTTTTGATTCTTTTGTAGATCTACCACGTTTTAGACCTAATTGGAGGCTATCATCAGAGGAGTATTATTATACGAGTCACAGGTATGTGTTTCATACCTCATTTTGTGTTTTCTCAGACTTTGGGTGGCGCAACCTATGATGTGTTTTCTGGTATTTTGAGCGAATCCCAGTATTACCTGTTACTGCTTGTTTAATTGTTATATAACATTTGAGATACCTTTGGGTATTCCTTGTTACCTATTTTTCTTGAGCAGGGCTGGGCGATTGGTCGTTGCTCATTGGGGCATTTTGGATGGGGGATTTCCAAAATGGTTATCATTTAATTACTTTGTTTAAAACTGTTGAGTTTAGTTTAATAAACCGTGATATGAATTTTTTGAGACATTAAGGACCTCAGTGCTGGTAGGGGACAACACTTGGTTCGTGTATTTCAACTGTTTAGATTTTTTTTCTTGTTTATGTGTTTTGTTTAAATATGTATATATGTAATTTGTGAATTTCATATGCTGGAACCTTTTTGGTTGTGTTGGGCGTGGCCTAGATATTCTTGAGTGATGCGAATCATAGGTTGGGTTTGGCCCGGGTTACGTTGGGTGGTTTTGACCACAAGATTGTGCATCATGGGCATCATCTTGAGGTAGGATGACTGTCAGGTTGGGCATGGCCCGGGTTACTGGGATGGCAAGGCCATCAGACTTGAGCGGCATGGTCACAGGGACACGACGTGTCAGAGTTGTTGTGGCTTGGGTACCATTTTAGTGATTACAACTCACCCAGAACTATGAGTAGTGTACACAAAGAGAGACTCCATGATGAGGTGGTTTTGACCACTCATGTGGGAAGAGGCCCCTGTTAGTTGTGGTTTAGGTACTTTTGGTTTGGGGGTGCTTGCCGTAGGAAGCCACGTGGAAGGTGAAGAGCCTTCAGGGGATGACATTGGGGATATCAGGTTGGGGAAAAATGCTCACCGTGATTTGAGGGTAGGCATCGTTGTCCCTCTAATTAATATGTTTGAGGGAAAACATCACTGTCCCTCCAGTTACTTTGTTTTGAGGGAAGAAATCACTGTCCCTCCAGTAACTTTCTTTGAGGGAAGACATCGTTGTCCCTCCGGTCAATTATTTGAGGACATACATCACTGTTCCTCTGGGTTACTATTGCTTGGGCGTGCCTTCAGGACATAGGTAGTTGAAACACACAGTGTTAGGGGGCACACGGTGCCGGGTTACATGACAGAGATTCCGGCATTGGAGGAAGCAGGTGACACTCCATGGTGGCTGCTGAGAACCAGTGGAGTTTGTGTTTCTTTGTGTATCTAACTGTTCACTATTTTTCTTATAAATTCATGCTTGATTAAACACATATATTAGGTATGCACCGTTGGGTGGTATCCTACTGAGATTCGTCTTACACCCTGCATGGGCCCTTCGGGACGCGTGCAGACTTTATGGATTTACATACAGGATAGAGGCTAGCTTTAGAAGCTGGGCTGTATTATTTGTTGCATGGATATGGTATGGACCTTGAGGTCTTGCCTAGCTGGATTTACTTTGTTTTTCTTACTTTCCTGTATTAGCAGGCTTACTTGTTTTATAGCTACTGTTGGTTAGCCATTGACACCTTTACATATGGATATGTATGACCTTATTTAGATGCATGTTTCTTGTACCGTGGTAGTTACATGTGATCCACATTCTGTTGTGTTTACTTTCTGCTATTGTTGTTTATATTTATTTCTTCCTCCATTTATCGATATTAAATGTGCCTCCGCTATGTGGGTCTGGTTCGAGTCTGCTGAGTCATTTATTCTGCAGCATTTTTATTATTATACTCAGACAAGTGCTGTTATTATCCACCGAGTGGGTATAGCCTCCCCACTATTCCTAAAAAGACACTCGCTTCTAGTCCACAACCTTTGGCATTCGGGGAGGTGCACCTAAGGTAGTAACATCCGACCCGTTTAGCACTGTTAAGGTGGCTATTCGGGTCCGGGTCATTACAAAGTGGTATCAGAAGAGTTCTTGATAAGGATTTAGTAGTAGTGTTTTGTTGGCTACTAATGAGATTGAGACTTATCTTTTATTTCATCTAGTTTTACTATTTGGGATATGGTAGATTGGAGATAGGTTGTTACTGAAACTGAGTTTCTAGCTTGTGCTTGGGTGCCTACAGCCCCAGGTATGAGTGATGGATTAAGTTTCTGTGGGTGGTAATTGCTATTTGTTTTTGATCAAATTATACTTTATATGATTTCTACTTCAGTGGATCACTTGGTGTGTGATGTTATTGATCGTGATGTGTAACCTTTGACCTGGTATGGTGAGGGAGAATTGTACATTGGCCCGGTATGGCAAGTCTAGGTTGTTTTGCTTTTGATAGGCACATTTTTAGGGTATTTCAATTTCATAACTGCACATATTATTTGTGATGTGATAATACCATGTGAAAAATGTCAATTTCCATGCTTTGTATATTTGTAGACTTGTAGGGGATTTGGGTCTGGATATTATGAGAGCAGGCAGGTACTATGGTTGAGGTGATTTTGATCACCAGGATTAGTCGACTTGGTCATCATTTTGAGGCAATGTTGGTTGTCGGGACGTGCATGGCCTAAGGTACTTTTGACACCTGGCTCTGTTAAGGGCAGGTAAGGAGGAAATGAGGTCGGGATGTCATGGGCATGGGTTGTGGTGAGGGAGAGTAAGGGTAATAGTTATGCACTGCATTTTTACTGGTTTCCATATCTGCGTTGAATATGTTATGATATATATATATATATGTGGGTAGCTCAAGATTCCTCTAGGGTGGAGGGTCAAGATGGCGATGTAAATGCTGAGAGGACTGGTAAAGCGTTTGTGGGATGTGCAGGATTCGGATCGTAGGCACAAGGGACTAGCATGGAAGGACTTTAAGGACAGGTTCTTTCAACACTTTTACCCAGAGACACTGAAAGCTGAGAGAGCTTGGGATTTCTTGAGTCTTGAGAAGGGAAACATGTCCGTTATAGGCTATGCAACTAATTTCACTGAGTTGTCTCACTTTTCACCTGGTATGGTAAGTGATGATGCAGCAAGGGTGAGGTGGTTCGAAGATGGCTTGCGACACAGAATTTGGAACCGGGTGAATATCTTTAGGTTGGGTTTATTCTCAGAGGCGGTGAATCAGGTGCTCATAGCAGAGGGAAACCAGTGGGATAGGCCCCAGGTTGGTCAGGGAACAATTTTAGGTGGTGGTTCAGACAACAAGAAGCGAGGATGGGAGGAGTTATAGTAGGGAAGTCAGGACAAGGACTCAACTAGACCTCCTCATAGAAGTTCTTCAGTGATTTTATTTCAGTGTGGACAACTAGGACATGTTTTGAATCAGTGTGATAGGCCCCCAAAAGAGTGCCAGACATGTGGAAAGTTCGGGCATCTCGAAAGGTTCTGCAAGAAACCTTCCCAGATAGCCGGCATGCAGGGAACAGGACAGACTGTGACATCTAGAGTTGGTTTAGGTTTGATACTAAGTTACAGTAGATGAGGTTCAGCTACACATGGTGGATGTGACAGAGAAAGTGGGATCATGCTAAGGGGTCAGTGGCTGGTGACTCGAGCGGCACCACAGGGAGGTCAGGCATTAGGCAGCCGTAATTTAGGCCAGGTGCACGCCGTGGAGCTGCCAGAGGCTGAGCAGGCTGGGGATCTGATGACGGTTATAGGTACACCATGAGTGTGGCCATGAATTTCTCATTTTTTTTGGCATGACCTGCTGATGCATGTATGTTTTTATTTCACGAGGTGCAAAGGATTCTTGTGGAATGACTAGATGATGGTCAGTGGGATTGGAACCACATCAGGTGCGTTATATATTTTTATATATATGTATGAGATGCGTAGCATCAGGGGCATCAAAGATGCAGGTTACCTGAGGTGATGTGGGAATTGGGGCATCGAGGATGCGGGTTACTTGAGGTGCATGGAATCAGGTTTTATTTTGAGCATCCATGGATGTCGGACCTTGTAGAGGCAGACGCCGATGCGGTGTGGGAAAAGTTTTGTTGTTAGAAATGACACTGAAGCACCAATGAGGTGCAGGAGTGACTATGCCTCATGAGAGGACCATGGGTCGGGGAAACAGGTTAGTAAAACTTTGCTTGTTTTGAGCATTGTTGGGTTGAGACCAAGCTAAGAAAATCCTAAGGTGGGGATCCCCCTTAAGGATATTAGCTAGAACCTTTGAAACTGGGGAAGTACGGGTTTTTTAATTGAGGTGGTATGTTCAGTGCCATCTCCAGGTTTCGTTTGATAGCTCGGGGATGAGCTATGTTAAGGTGGGGAGATTGTAAGAACCCGAGTTTTTAGAACATGTCAAAATCCTGACCCTGTTTGAATTTTGACTTTTTCCGGAAGAAACAAGGAAAATTTGGGATGTTCTGGAAATTTCAGGACTACGCGCCGTGTACCCTTAAGTACATACCGTGTATGGATTGGGCGAGTACTGACCGTGAGCTCGTCGAGTACATGCCTGTGAAGATCGTGTAGGAATTTCTTACTACACAACGTTTAGTTATAGACACGCCATGTACCCTTGACCATGTGGTGGCCATACATGGTGTGTAGGCCAGGTGGCTGGGTAGAATTTTTTTAGCAAGTACACATCGTGTACTATTTGTACACGTCGTGTAGATGGGTCGTGTGTGGGGATATACATGGTGTGTTGGGGATGTCATCCGGGTAAAGAATTACATGTCGTGTACCCCTAGGTACACACTGTGTAGTCAGTCAGAAAGTCTCCAGCAGAATTTCAGCCATCATATAAATGGTAAAATGATACACGTCGTATACTTAAAGTACACACCGTGTATTTTCTTTTTTTCTCTAAAACAGGAAGTAGACTCGTATTAAGGTAGAACCTCAAACCCTTAATGGGTTTGAGCGTAGAGAGCCGGCCGGGACTTCAACTTCCTCCCGTTCCTTTTTTCGAGGTAGAATTAAAACACTATTTAATTTGTTGGAACCCCCTCAGTAAGGCCTTGATTCTTCTTGAGCAGTTTTTCTTGATTTCTGTTCTAGAATTAGTTATAGGGGTTTGTGAGGTTTTGATTTTTTGGTTGATCTACCGAGTTTTAGACCTAATTGGAGGTTGTTATCGGAGGAGTATCATTGTATGAGTCTCAGGTAGGTGGTGCATACCTCTTTTTGTGTTTTCCCAGACTTTGGGTGGCGTGGCCTATGACGCATTTTCAGGTATTTTGACCGTAACCCTGTATTACCTATTATTGCTTGTTTAATTATTATCTAACCTATGGGATGCCTTTGGGTATGCCATGTTACCTATTTTGCTCGAGCTGGGCTGGGCGAGTGGTCGTTGCTCATCGGGACATTTTGGCTGGGGAATGCCAAAATGGTTATAACTGAATTACTTTGTTTAAAACTATTGAGTTTAGTTTATTAAACCTCGATATGAATTGTTTGAGACATTAAGGACCTCAGTGCTGGCATGGGACAACACTTGGTTTGTGTATTTCAACTGTTTATATTGTTTTTCCTGTTTATGTGTTTTGTTTAAATGTGTATATATGTAATTGGGGAATTTCATATGATGCAAAAATTTTGGTTGTGTTGGGCATGGACCAGATATTATTGAGTGATGCGGATCATATGTTGGGTTTGGCTCGGGTTACGTTGGGTGGTTCTGGCCATGGTATTGGGAGTCATGGGCGTCAGCTTGAGGCAGGATGACTGTCAGGTTGGGCATGGCCCAGGGTACTGGGATGGCAAGGCCATCAGACTTGAGCGGCTTGGTCGCTGGGACATGAGGTGTCAGAGGTGTTGTGGCTTGGGTACTATTTTGGTGATTACCGCTCACCCAGAACTATGAGTAGTGTGCACACAGAGAAACTCTATGATGAGGTGTTTTTGACCACTCTTGTGGGTAGAGGGCCCCATTAGTTGTGGTTTAGGTACTTTTGGTTTGGGGGTGATTGCCGTAGGAATCCACATGGAAGGTGAGGATATTTTAGGGGATAATATTGAGGCTATCGGGTTGGGGGAAAAGGCTCGCCGAGATTTGAGGGCATACATCATTGTCTCTCCAGTCACTTTGTTTAAGGGAAGACATCACAGTCCCTCTGGTTACTTTATTTTGAGGGTAGACATCTTTTTCCTTCTAGTTACTTTACTTGAGGGCAAAAAATGTTGTCCCTTCAATCACTTATTTGAGGACAGACATCGGTGTTCCTCCAGGTTACTATTTCTTGGGTGTGCCTTTGGGACTTCGGTACTTTAGAAACACGATGTCGGGGGGAACATGGTGTCGTGTTACATAACGGGGATTCCGGCATTGGATGAAGCAGGTGAAACTTTGTGGTGGCTGCTGAGCATCAGTGGAGTTTGTGTTTATTTGTGCATCGTACTATTCACCGTTTTCCTTATAAATTCATGCCTCCTTAAACACTTATATTAGGTATGCACCTTTGGGTGGTATCCTATTGAGATTCATCTCACACCCTACACGGGCCCTTTGGGACATGTGCAAAATTTATGGATTTACGTGCAGGAAAAAGGCTAGCTTCAGGAGATGGGATGAATTAGCTGTTGCATGGAGATGGTATGGACCTTGAGGTATTGCTTAGTTGGAGTTACCTTGTTTTTATTAATTTCCTGTATCAGCATGCTTACATGTTTTGTGGCTAATTTTGGTTAGCCATTATAACCTTTACATATGGATATGTATAACATGCTTTGGATGCATGTTTGTTGTTCAGTGGTAGTTACAAGTGATCATCATGCTGTTGTGTTTACATTCCGCTGCTGTTATTTATATTTATTGCTTCCACTTTTTATCGATATTGAATGTTCTTCTGCTATGTGGGTCTGGTTCGAGTCTGTTGAGTCATTTATTCCACTGCATTTTTATTATTGTACTCAGAACAGTACTATAATTATCCTCCGAGAGGGTATAGCCACCCCACTATACCTAAAAAGACCCTCACTGCTAGTCGGTAGCCTTTGGAATTTGGGGAGGTGTGCCTAAGGTAGTAACACCCGACCCCTTAAGCACTGTTCGGATGGACTTTCGAGTCAGAGTCATTAATTTTTTTTATGAGAATTAGAAAAATATATGGATCGAGTTCTGAAAGTGTGGTCTCATGATCACTCATGTAACCTCATAGAGAATCCATACCTACCATATGAAGGGTGATTCTTGTGACCACATAAAGAACCAATACCTATAACATGAAGGGTGATTCAAGTGACCACTTAATGGACCAGTACCTACCACATAAATGGATATTCAGGTGACTTAATGAAGAACATGTACCTACCACATGAAGGGTGATTCAAGTGATTGCATGAAGGAGATAACTTACTATGAGCCTTAAACGGTTAGTGAAGCTACTACGAGCAAGTGACATCTTGAGGGAAAGTGACCACCTAAATAAATGAGGACCTACCACATGAATGATTTCCAATATACTACATGGTAGGTCAAGTGACTACATGATCACTTGGTAGTTTGATCAATTGCACAATCAACCTTATAAAAATATCTAGCATTGGAAGAACTGGTAATCCTGAAAGCTCAGTTTGAATACAGTGACATGAAATTTTAACTATTTTATATGACTGAATTTGTAGAGAAGTAAATAAAGAATAGATATTTAATTTAGTTTATTCCAAGTATAGATAGTGTAACACCCCCGGATTTCATAGTACGTTATCTCTTTAAAGTAATTCAATAGCTTGTGCCACATGCAACACCGAGTTCAAGCGCACCATGACTTACCGAACTAGCCGTTCAAAAATAAATTATGAATATACTAACTAAATTTTTAAATTTTTATATAATTCATATAATTTCAACATCCATATTATGAAATAATATAAGAATAAATTCAATTTTTCAGATAAAATAAGTATTGCTCAAAAAACGCACTTTTACCTCCTTTTAATGGAGAACCCTTTTTAAATCCAATATTTTACACTTTTATATATTAGATTTTACAAATAAAATTCTTCTTTAGACACGGAACATAAAAATTTAGTTTGGATAAATTTTTTTTGTATTTTTGATAACTTTCATATTTTGACGAATAGTAAAAAATACTAAATTTTAATTGGAAACAACTTTTAATCAAAATAATTTATAGTGTTAAATTATACAATTGAATGGTTTTGAAGTATAATTATACTATAATTTTATCATTTAATCCAATGTTTGTCATTGGAAATAATTTTTCATTTAAATTGGATATAAGCACATATCAATTTTTGATAGTTTTTACTTCTAAAAACCCGCTTTCTAGTTCTGAAAATGAGAATTAATTTTAAATTAATTAAAGAAACCTATATGTTTTTAATTTGGTAAAATAGACATCAATTTTTAATTTGGAATATCAAAATTATCTTTAGGTGAATTATTTTTATTTTTTTGAAAACATTCAATTTTGGTGAATAGTGAAAAACACTACATTGTAGATAAAAACCAACTTTTTCATTCAAATATATATTTTTAAATTTATATTAATGTAAAAATAGATACATAATACATATATTGGTACAATTTAAGTCATTTGAGTCATCTTATAATAATATTATATATTTAAAATTTTATTGAAACTTTTTAACGTCTTTTTACACACCTTCTAGGCACATTTGAAAATTTGCATAAAATGTAATTTTACCACTTCATTGAATTGAATTTCAAAACTCTGGGAGACACGGTTGACATTAGTAAGTATAATGTGGTTCAATAAGATGAAAATAATTTTTGGTGAATAATAACTTTTGAATTTTTTTACCACGGTTAAAAGTATATAGGGTATTTATTGGTAAAAATGATGTTATAATTACCCCAAAACATGTCCTAATTCTACTGAATAAGTGTATTTAGACCAAAATAAACCTTAGTAAAAAAATATGATCCTTTTTATCCACTTTTATTAGATTAATACATTTATTATATTTTATTTATAGACAAGTTAAAAGTGTTAAATTCGAATTTTAATAACTAAACCATTTTAATATAGGGTTATACATAAGATAAATTCGACTATAAATATTAATAATAGAGATAAAAATATTTCATACATCATGTTATTTTATTGATAATTTTTAGACATTAAATAACTAAATTTATTTATTACAAAATGATGATGCAATAATTACCTTATAAATGAAAGATTAAAATAATTGACGTTATAAATATTAAAATAAATGTAAATTGAAACTTTTTATGACATCCACGAGTATTATAGTTGAATTTGAAATTTTAGGGTTGATTAAATGTATTTTTTTATAAGTAATCACGTTTTTATGACTTTCACGAAAATGAAATACTAAATAGTGTCAAAATTGAGATAAATGAGTTTTTAAAACAAATACAATACAATTAAATTATATATTAGTCGTAAAAATCTAAGGTTCAACCAAAAGACTTATGTAATGATATCTATGTCATTAATGAACCACTTTTGGTTTTTTTGGCATTTTATAGTATGTTTATTAACCATTTATTATAATAATATAAGAAGGCATGGTAAAAGTTAAACTATTAAACTAAGGGTTAAATCTAAAATATAAGGTTTATATGGTGACCTAAAGTTCTCTAAAACCAATTGTTTGAGAGAATTTATACCCATACCCTCCTTATACTCGAAATAAATCCACTTGGAGCTATTATAAACAGAAAATGATTTTATAATAAATTAATATTTCAAACTTATCCTAAAGTACCCCTCACCTCTCTTATAAAAGGGAACCCCCCTTTTCATAAATTCACACCTCCAAAGCCATTTGTCTCAGACAAAAACTTTTCCAATAACCTCCCAACTACCCTAAATTAATCCTAGAGGCCTTACTTTGATCAGAAATACCACTTAAGGAACCCATTTTTTCAAATCAAAATAAAGCACCTGAAGAAGAGGTAATTGTTTCATCACCTCTTTCAAAGTTCTTTTCTTCATCTTCCACTTCCTCTATATTTTTTATTTCCATACTAAAATAATAACTCCAGTACCTTATACATACTTAGATGTTATTATAAATATGTTAAAACCATATTCATTATTCTATACATCCCATGAATGACAAACTCACCATACGTGCGTACGTACAGCTTACCGTCTCCACGTCGTGGTGTAATTTGTTATTCAAAACTACATTATTTGGATTGGTATAATAATGAGTATAATTAATTTAAATAATAAATATAACAAGATAAGTATTCTGTAGATATAATATACTATCCAATTAAACACTGATTTACTATCGATGTAATGATATTGTCGCTCATGCGTACGTTCGACTTACCGTCTCCACGACGTGATGGGATTTATCTTCAACGATAAGCATTCAAGAACTTTTATAAATATATATATATATTGATTAAGTATTATATATATGAAATAATATTTCTACTATAATAATATATATTTATGTATATAATTATATGTCGTTTACTTACTTCTATACTATACGATAAGAAAACAGAAACAACATTCATGCGTATGAACGGACTACCGTCTCCATCAACTGTGTCTCCATTTCAAATATATATCTATTATAAATATTTATATTATGAATATATATGATATATAAATCATATTTTATATTATTTAAGTATTTAAATCATGATCTATGTGATACGATCAATAATAACACGTTAAAACACGTATGATAAAGAAAGCGATTATTACAAGAAATATCACTTTAACAAGGAAATTATTATTAAATGGGTAATATAAAGTCATAAATGAATCATATATGATATCATAAATATTAATATGGTTCTGGAATAATTTAATAACATACCATGGTCATTATACAAGAGGTTAAACGTACTATCTACTAAAGGAAAGTAAAAGGTAAGGGTTATTTCCTCAATCTCATTATTATTCGAGATGGCTTATCTGTAAGTATCTACTGGGAAATATTTATCATATTTGTCCATGATTCATTAATTTTTTTAAAATTAATATATTATGGTTTTATGGAAGAGAATATTTAACTATATCATCATTTTATATGTTTTTAAAGTTTTATTTTTTCTAAATCTTTTTAATTATTGTCTAAGTTTTCAAAATTATTTTAAGGATTTATTTATGTGGACATGATTGTTTTAAAGTTTAAATTTCATTAAAAAGTTTCAAAGTGGTATGGGACACTTTTATTCAAGAATATATTTTAAATTACTTCCTATATAAAATTTTCAACTTTTGAATGATTTCATGAAAAAGAGATATTTCTCTCAAAGAGTTTTACTGATCATTTTCAACTATGTAAACATCCTTTAATAGATATTATTCTTGATTGAGGTTCATTAATTATAATACAATATTCCATATTGTATTGAATGAGTTATGATATGTTTGACTGTGGATGTGCTATTTTTATACCATTCATGGTTTATGGTTAATGTATTTACATTTTTTGTGCTAGTTTTAATACAAATGTTTCTGTAATGTTTCTCTCTTTTCATATGAGGAATGCATTGGACATAGTAAGTAACGGGTAGGGCTTGATATAGCCCCTCGATGAATTGTTAGGTCTAATGAGACAAATTTGTGTCTTGGTATAAGGCCTTGACAAAAATTTTATTTATAGTCCTGGCACGAGGCCTTGAGTATGTGGTTATGATGTTCGACATTATGCATTCCCTCATTATGAAATTAGTAATTGCATGTGATTATTCGACAATTAGAATATCAATGTGCTTGTTTATATAGAAATTTTTGATTTATTTTTTCCATATTATATTCCAGTTTATGTTTAAAAGGCTAATTGTTTATTACACATATTTCCTTAAAATTTTATAGCTTCCGCTATATTATTTACCATTATTGAGCATCTGAGCTCACCCCTTTCTTATGTTTTGTTTTCCCCAAATTCTAAGAAGTGTATTATGATTGATATACAGGGTTAATCTAGGGGAATAATGGTGTTATCAAAGGATTATTTATGTTTTGTTTTATGTTTTAATGTGTAATGTAACGTTCATCTATATAATCTATTTTCCAAGACTGATACACTAATCGGTCCTTTGGGACTTGATTCCTTGTAATAATGACAATGTATTAAAATAATGCACCGGCTTCAGGCTTCTGGGGTTGGGGTGTTACAGTAAGTATTATTGGAAGTTTATAAATAACTTTGGATATTATATTCAGATAAACTATGATTAGGAAAAATTACCATATTATAACGACCCATACTTTACATACATTGTTATTACTTCAGAATTGAAGCACACGTATTACAACATATAAAAAAATCAGGAAAGGACCATATAGGTATAGAGCCTTTAGAAACTGGGGAACATAAACAACTGGTTCATAAAGCATCTACATTGTCTCCCATTTATTTCATCATATCTAGAGTCCCTTTTGGCATATCCTACTTAATAACCTTCTTCCTGACCTGGGGAAAGAAAACATACAAAAGGGTGAGCTCAAATGCTCAGTTAGGTTAAACAAAAGAAATATCAATCACTTCATATTCATAAGAACATAACATTTTGGAAATCTTAACCTGCAAAAGTGATCATAATTTCATAACATGTGATAAATCATAGTAGTGAAATGTAATCCAATAATCATAACTTAAAACATGAAATTTTTTGGCATACACACATAATCATAGAAAATCATTTCTTAGTAGTCAAGACTCATTTCCAAGACTATCTTAGTAGACAAAGTCCATTTCTGAACCGAGTTCACTCCTCATTTCAGTCCTGTTTCACTGAACCGATTTAACTTGCCATTCTAGCCATGTATATCTCATGAGATATAAATCTTTATCCAATGCATTGGAGGGAGATATAGGTCCCACCCATCTCATAATTATACCATTCTTATGTGTGCCACAAAATCATAAATCATACATCATTGCATAAACCATGTAATAAAAATGGGATTCTTAAACATCATGACATCATAAAAAAATTCATATAAGATAAAGGAATTCATAAAAAAAATTCCATCACAACATAATCAAATCATTGTAATAATAGGGATAGAAACAGAACATTATATTATATTAGATGTAAAATAATTCTGATAAAACACTTGAACTCCATTCTTGAAGAAAATATCCTTTCTACTTCAAAAACAATTTCCTTTCTTAACATGTCATATAATTTTGAACTAAAATAAGTTTATTAAAAATAAACTTGAAAACTTGTAAAGGAATCTTCATGGAAATAATGTTCTAAAAATCCATTCATGTCGTATAAGTTAAAAAAACATTCTTCTCGTACTTTGGATGGAAAAGTCAAAAAGTACCTCGTACGCAAAACAACAAAATATTCCTTTCATATCTTTAATTAAAAACTGAAAGAAGGGTAAAATTGGATTTAAACAATTGTATGAGGATAGAAATAATATTACATATTGAAGAAACATGGATTTAGATGATAAATATTCCCCAGTAAATTCTGAAATATAAACAATCTCGGATAAAAATTGAGATTGTGAGATATTCCCTTACCTTAGGTCTGATTTGCTTCATAAGTGTCCGAACCTCCTGTATAATGATTTAAATTATGTCATTGACTTATTCCATAATCATACTCATTGTTATGATATCATATATGGTCATATTCTTAGCTTCTTATTTCTAATATTTCATTGCTACTTGTTATTCGGGTGTTTATTACTTTTTGTTCTTATGCATGTTTTGACGAATAAATTATTATTCTTTTTTTTAGGTTATAGATACCTCATTTTCCAGAAATTTATTAGTGTAATATATATCATATTTATTCACTCAATTCATTTATGTTATCATTATGCAATGAAAATCATGTATAACGAGTCACGTCACATCGTGGAGACTGTATTCCGTACGTACGCACGAGCGATGATATCGTTCCCATGATCATGAAATTGTATTAGAGTGTATGTATACTATTTAATAATCAATATCAATTTAAAATAATCATATATATTTATTATTTACACCATTATACCCATCCAAGTAAGGTGGTGGTGGAAAATAGATTACACCACGGCGTGGAGACGGTATTCTGTACGTAGCCACGTGCGGTGATTACGTTTTTCGTAGGATGGATAGATGGTGAAATAGGGTTGTTTCATAATTATAATAACATATCAGTATATGAGTGATACTGATGTTATTACTTCATAATTAAAAAACTAAAGAATAAGAAGTGGAAGAAGAAATAAAGTTGAAAGAATCGGTAACGGACATTACCTCTTCTTTGAAGCGCAACTTTGAGACCTCCTTTTAGGGCACTACAATTGGTCTTTGAAGAAGACCAAGACCTCTAGGATGTTTCTAGGGAAGTGGAGAAGAGAATTTGGCATGGTTTTTATGATCTGGAATGCTCAAAGTGGTGTGAGGAATAGAGGGAGGAGGTGCCCTTTTATAAGGGAGGAGAGGGGCACCTTAAGAAAAACTAAAAATATTATTTTATTATAAAGTCATATTATATTTTTAATAGCTCCAAATTGATTTATCTCAAATATAAGGTGGGGATGGGTCTAAATAATCTCATCCAGTAGAATTTAGACAATTTTAGGGTTCTATTTTAACCTTATCATTTAGATTTACCTTTAAGTTAGATAATTTAACTTTTACCGTGTCTTCTTGTTTTCTTACACTATAAGGTTAATAAACTTACTATAACAAGCCAAAAGAACCCCAAATTGTTTATTATTAATATATATAACCTTATATAAGTCTTTTGGCCGAACCTTATATTTTTATGAATAAAATAACAATTAATAATATAATATTTGATTTGAAAACTATTTTATGTCAATTTTGACACTATTTGGTGAATGATTTTTGTGAAAATCATAACAGAAAGGTTAGTTGAAAAAAAGTTACTTAAATCAATACTAACATGTCATATTAACATATAATATTATTTTAATTCATAAAAAGTCTCAAATTACATTTATTTGGGTATTTATAACATCAATTATGTCAATATTTCATTAATAATATAATTACTGCATCATCATTGTGTCATAAATAAATTAAATTATTTAATGTCTAAAAATTAAAAATAAAATACCATCATGTAGGAAATAGTTTTAGATTAATAATTAATATTTATAGTCTAATTTATCTTATGTATAACCCTGTATTAAAAATGCTTTAGTTATTAAACATTGATTTTAACTATTTTAACCCTTCTTTAAATAAATTAATAATAAATGTCCTAATCTAATCCAAGTGGGCCTAAATGGCCACATTTTATTCCTAAGGTTGTTTTTGGCCTAATTACACTTATCCAATAGAATTAGTACATGTGTTAGGGTAAAAATAATATCTTTTTTACCCTTAATTACCCTATTTACTTTTAACCGTGGTAAAAGAAAGTAAAAAGTTACTAGTCAAAAAAATCATTTTCATCTCATTGAACCACATTTTAGTCCTTGATATTGACCATGTATCTTGGATTTTCTAAATTAAACTTACAAAAGCGGTAAAATTATGTTTTATGTGAATTTGGAAATTCTCCTAGGAGGTGGGTAAAAGACGGTGAAAAGTTCAATAAAGTTTGTATATATCTAAAATTATTATAAAATGACTCCAAGGAATTGAATTGAACTTATATAGGTATTATGTATCAATTTTGACCTTAAATAAATTTAATTAAAATAAATAATTATAAAAAGTCGGTTTTTAAATAGTAACCCAGTGTTTTCACTATTCATCAAAAATTGAAAGTTTTCAGAAAAATACCAAAATTTCACCCTAGGATAATTACGATATTCCGAATCCAAAAATGAAGTCCATTTTGAAAAATAAAATATAAAAAATTTCAGAAAGTGGGTATTACTATTCATAACGGTTAGTTTTAATAATATTTTAAAAGAATATCGTTGTTTAGTGAAACTCGGTATTGCGTACGACGCAAGCTATCGAGGAAGGTCGTGATTGCGTGTAAAGCAAGCAAAGATAGTGTTGTGTGTAGTGAAAGATTCCTTTGATTATTTATATAACATAAAAACAAAATATTTCTCGTAAAAGTCTCAGTTTTTACACAGATGATATACTTTGAGGATTAGTATAAAAGAACATCCAAAAACATTGGTAATGTAGATATTATGTGAGTTTTCCAAGCAATACATCCTTGTCTGTATATTACATGTAGACATGGTTATGTTACAGATTTACCTAGGAGTAAAACTCTGACGAGGAGTTTTAGTCTTGACCTGGGGTATCCTGGTACACTACAACGGGCCTTACTATGCACCTAGTTTGACACTCTCGGGGGATATTCTTAGGATAACTCACATTTTCTTTACAAACCATTATGAAGGATTTATGAGTAAATATGTCATCAATGAAACCATTTTTATGATTGTGATACTAGATGTGTAAATATCTTCAATTAATGTTTATAATTTTTCTAGTTTTTGGATTATAAATTATGATATTATCTAACCTAGTGTATGTCATCATTTAGAAATGGCGCCCAATAGAAGGAATGAGAACTCTAGAAATAAGTATGATCCAAAGAATAAGAAAGATCATATATTTCATGGTCTTAAGCCAAAATTTAGAAATAAAATAGTCTCCCATGTATTCCCATTATATGAAGAAATAATATCATGTGTTAATAAGATAAGTAACGAATTCTCTGAGTCCAATGGCTTTGAAGGGAAGAAAGAGAATAAGAGGATGGTAGAGAGAAAGATGGATAAAGGGAAGAATGGAAAGAAGGATTTTCCCATATATGATAACTGTGGAAATAATCACCCTAGGAAGTGATTGAAAGTATTGAGAGTTTGTTATAAGTGTGGAGAAAAAATACACCAATTTCATGACAGAAAGGGTATCAAAAAGTTTTCAAATGTACAATGCTTCATCTGTAAGGAGTTGAGACACTACGCGAATCAATGTCCCAATCATCAAAGTATACCCAAAATGAGGATATAAGATAATAAACAAGTTATGATACTATCGCAGATGAAGATGAATGATTATTAATTTGAGTATTGTATTAATGATGTTCAATTTATAAGAATTATAAAGTATATAATGATTTTACTGTAGTAATATTTCATTAAGGATTTGAGATTGTGTGGAACCAAGAAAATTGAATCAATAGAAAGTTAATTTTTTTTGGAAAATATATGGTTGAGAGAAAGATAAACCATAATATTTTCCTGAAATTAAGGTAGTGATTTTGGAATAAGAGATGATTGATTTGGATAAATTATATTGTATATTCTTGACTTCCTTGGAACTAATTAATTGTTTGTTTATTCCATCATTGTTAGAGTTAACAACATTTTTGGATTTAAGGAGTATATCCAGTATTTTATGTTTTAAATAAGGAATAAGGAAGAATGAATGTATTCAATATGGTTCTCGGATAATTAATTTTTTTACCATGTCTTAAGAAAATACATGATGAAGGTATTCACATGTATATTATGCGACCTTCCTTATAAGTTTTGGACTGTGAGTTTGAACCAAAGTATTTTGGATAAGTATAATAGTCAGAATGGATTAAGTTGGACATTGGATACTATTGTTTAAGGTTAAAAAATTTCTTAATATTATTTTTGGAATGTTATATAAAGGACAACCTAGAGGTCGGGTGATAACCCGTCGCGTCCGGTACGGTCGTAAGACTTGAACCCGCAACCGAAGGGCGACAAGGGTGCATCACATACCACTGGCCTATGCGATTTCCTGGTTTGTAAAATGTAGTTTTTTTTAAAAAAATAGTCTAAAATATTAATTATAAATTCATTTTTTTGAAACCCTATACGATTAGGTTAAATATAATATTTTTGAGTTCTATTATCTTTTGTAGTGAAAGACGAGTTTGTGTTGGAAATTATTTAAAATATGGAACTCTACTTGTCATGTATTCTTTTTTTTTCTTATTCTATGAATATATTAATTCTTAAACATTAAGGATAGGAACTCATAACCAAAAATATCCTAACCTAATACCTTATGTTTTGTTGAACCAATTATATTTTAAATCATCATAGATTTATGGCTTTGAGGCCCTAAATTTTCCAATTATTATTCCCTTTTTTTTGATTGATGACCTCAATAAATCCCTATAAATATTAACATTTCCCTCCAATTATGCATCTCTAATTTCCACCAATGTTATTCTATTCAAAATCCTAATTTTTTGGTGACTTTTTCATTTCCCTTTTCCTCTTATTAAGACAAAATTTTATTAACCCTATTTCCGATGTGGGTTTTCCACAAAGGTATTTTCAATTTTCAACCATTTATTTTAGAAGAACAATTTCAAATTTCATGGATGCAATTTATAGAAGGAAGGGGGAATTCAAAACCCCATGATTTCATTGTATGTTATCTCTTTAAAATAATTCAATAGCTTGCACCACATGCAACACCGAGTTCGAGCGCACCACGACTTACCAAACTAGTCGTTAAAAAATAAGTTATGAATAGTATTAACTGAATTTTTAAATTTTATATCCTCCATATAATTTTAACATCCATATTATGACATAATATAAGAACGAATTCAATTTTTCAGATAAAAGCAGCATTTTTCAAAAAATGAAATTCTACCGCCTTTTATTGGAGAACCCTTTTTAAATACAATATTTGTCACCTTTATATATTCAATTTGAAAAATAAACTTATTATTTATAATCGGGACATAAAAATTTAGTTTGGATAAATATTTGGTGTTTTTTAATAACTTTCATATTTTTATGAATAGTTAAAAAAATAATAAATTTTAATTTTAAACATCTTTTTTAATCAAAATAGTTTATTGTATTAAATTATACATTTTAATGTTTTTGAATTATAATTAGATTTTATTTTTATCATTTAATCCAATTTGGGTCATTGGAAGTAATTTTACATTTAAATTGGACATAACCACATATCAATCTTTTGATAGTTTTTTACTTCTAAAAACCCGTTTTCCGGTTTTGACAACGGGAATTAATTTTAAATTAATTAATTCAAATTACGTGTTTTGAATTTGGTAAAATAGAAACCATATTTTATTTTTCAATATCAAAATTATATTTAGGTGATTTTTTGGTATTTTTCTAAAAACATTCAATTTTTTGATGAACAGTGAAAACACTGCATTGTAGATAAAAACCGACCATTTCATTTATATATATTTTTTAAAAATTATATTAAAGTAAAAATAGATAAATAATACATATATTAGTACAATTTAAGTCATTTTATTAATTTTATAATAATATTATATATATAAAATGTTATTGAAACCTTTTAACGTCTTTTTACCCACCATCTAGGTACATTTACCCACCTCATAGGCACATTTGAAAATTTGCATAAAATGTAATTTTACTGCTTCATTGAATTGAATTTAAAAACTCTGAGAGACATGGTTGAAATCAGTAAGTAAAATTTGGTTCAATAAAATGAAAATAATTTTTTTGTGAATAATTACTTTTGAATTTTATTTACCATGGTTAAAAGTAAATTCAGTAATTAAAGGAAAAATGATATTATAATTACCCAAAAACATGTCATAATTCTATTTTATATGTGTATTTAGACAAAAATTAACCTTTGGAAAAATATATGATCCTTTTTTATCCACTTGGATTTGATTCGGATATTTATTATATTTTATTTAAAGAAGAGTTAAAAGTGTTAAATTCATATTTTTATAACAATGACATTTTAATATAGGGTTATAAATAAGATAAATTTGACTATAAATATTCATTAGAAATATGAAAATATTTCCTACATCATAGTATTTTATTTATAATTTTTAGACATTAAATAATTAAATTTATTTATGACATAATGATGAAGGAGTAATTACCTTATTAATGAGAGAATAAAATAATTGATGTTATAAATATTAAAATAAATGAAAATTAAAACTTTTGATAACATCCAAGAATTTTATAGTTTAATATGACATTTTAGAGTTGATTAAATGAGTTTTTTATAAGTAATAATGCTGTTATTACATTCCCAAAAACCAAATACTAAATAGTGTCAAAATTGAAATAAACAAGTTTTTAAAAAAAATACTATTTTGTTAAAATATATAATCGGCATAAAAATATATGGTTCGTCCAAAGGACTTATATAATTATATATATTTCATTAATGAACCAATTGTGGTTTTTTTGGCATTTTATAGTATGTTTATTAACCATGTATTATAATAATACAAGAAGACGTGGTAAAAGTTAAACTATTAAATCAGGGTTAAATATAGAATATAAGGTAAATATGGTGACCTAAAATTGTCTAAAACCTATTTTTTGAATGTATTTAGACCCATACCATCCTTATCCTTGAAATAAATCCATTTGGATCTATTAGAAACTAAAAACGATTTTATAATAAATTAATATTGCAAACTTTTCTTAAAGTGCCCCTCACCTCTCTTATAAAATGGATCCTACCCTTCGCTTAAATTCACACCTCCAAATCCATTTGGATCAGAAAAACCCTGATCGAATCTACTCCAAACAACCCTAAATTCATCCTATATTCCTTACTTTGATCACAAATCCATCCTAAAGATCCCTTTTGTTCAAATCAAAAGGAAGAACCCGAAGAAGAGGTAATTATTTCATCACCTCTTTCAAAGTTATTTTCTTCTTCCACTTCATATTTCAGTGTTATTTATATACAAAAATAACAAATCTAGTACCTTATACATACTTAGATGTTATTATAAATATGTTAAAACAATATTCATTATTCTATCCATCCTATGAATGACAAAGTCCCCATACGTATGTAGGTACGGCTTACCGTCTCATTATCGTGGTGTAGTTTGTTATTCAACACTACATTATTTGGATGGGTATAATAATGATTATAATTAATTGAAATAATGAATATTACATGGTAATTATTCTTTATATATAATATACCATCCAATTAAACATTTTTTTACCATTGACATAATGATATTGTCGCTCGTGAGTACGTACGACTTACCATCTCCATGATGTGATGAGATTCATCCTCAACATTCACCATTCAAGATTTTTTGGAAAAAAAATATTTATTAATTATTAGATATATTAAATAATATTTCTAATATAATAATATATATTTATGTATATAAATATATTTCATTTACTTACTTCCATACTATACGATAAGAAAATAGAAACAACGTTAATGCGTACGTACAGACTAAAGTCTCCATGAACGGTGTTTCCATTTCATATATATATATATATATATATTATAAATATTTATATTCAGAATATATATGATATATAAATCATGTTTTATATTCTAAAAGTATTTAAATCATGATCTAAGTGATACGATCAAGAACAACAAGCTAAAACACGTATGATAAAGAAAATAATTATTAGCCGAAATGTCACTTTAACATGGAAATTATTATTAAATGGATAGTATAAAGTCATAAATGAAACATATACGATATAATAAATATTAATATGGTTATATAATAATTTAATAACGTACTATGGTCATTATACACGAGGTTAAATGTACCCTCGACTAAAGGAAAGTACAAGGTAAGGGTTATTTCCTTAATATCATTATTATCCGAGATTGTTTATTTATAAGTATCTAATGGGACATATTTATCCTTTATGTCCATATTTCATTAAAATATTTTAAAGAGGAATATTTTATGGTTTTATGGAAGGTAATATTTTACTATATCATAATTTTAATTTTTTTTAAATATTTATTTTTTCTAAATATTTTTAATTAATGTCAATGTTTTAAAATTGATTTTAAGGATTTATTTACCTGGACATGATTGTTTTAAAGTGTTAATTTCCTTTAAACTTTTCAAAGTGGTATGGGACACTTTTATTCCAAAATATCTTTTAAATGTCTTCTTTTATAAATTGAGTGACTTTTAAATGGTTTCATGAAAGAGGGATATTTCCCTCAAAGAGTTTTAATGATCATTTTTAACTATGTCAACATCCTTTACTAGATATTATTATTGATTAAGGTTGAATAATTATAATACAATATTAAATATTTTATTAAATGAGTTATGATATGTTGGATTATGGATGTGCTATTTTCATACTATTCATGGTTTATGGTTAAAGTATTTACATTTCGTATTCTAGTTTTAATATGAATGTTTGTGTTATGTTTAACTCTTTTCATATGAGAAATGCATTGGACTTAGTAAGTGATGAGTGGGGCCCGCTATATCCCCTCGATGCATCCATAGGTCTCATGAGACAAATTAGTGTCTTGGCACAAGGCCTTGAAAAAATATTTATTTGTAGTCTTGGCACAAGTCCTTGAATGTGTGGTTATGATGTCTGACATTATGCATTCCCTCATTATGAAATTAGTTTTCAAATGTGATTATTCGACTAGTATAATATCCATGTTCATGTTTATATGGTAATGTTTTATTTATTTTTTCCATATTATGTTCTAGTTTTTCTTTAAAAGTCTTTCATTTTTATTACACATTTTTCCTTGAAATTTTATAGCTTCCGCTAAATTATTTACTCTTAATGAGCATCTGAGATCACCCCTTTCTTATGTATTATTTTCCCAGGATTCCAAGAAGTGTATTTTGATTGATATTTAGGGTTAAGCTAGGGGAATAATGGGGTTCTCAAAGTATTATTTATGTTGTGTTTTATTTTTTAATGTGTAATGTAACGTTCATGTATGTAATCTATTTTCCAAGACTACCAAATTGATCGGTCCTTCGGGGCTTGATTCCTTGTAATCATGACAATGTATTAAAATAATGCACTGACTCCAGGATTCTGGGGTTGATGTGTTACAGATAGATTAAGTGTACCAAATATAAAGATAATTATCTTCATGATTCTTGCTGTAAATAGAATAATAAAGAGGAAATTCACAAAGTCATGGTTAGGGGATTTTCCAAGTAGTAAAGAATATTTTATGAACTACCTTATTCAATATGATGGAAGGGATAACAATATTTCAAGACCTTCCTTCCTCAATATAAAGGAGATATAATGGCCCCAGAGTCTTGCCTTCAATAAGCCCTGCGGTGGAAACCAACACCAAGGGTATAGAAATCTAATGAAATTGGAAGGCATTAAATTTTTTATAGGAACCATTATCTGGAGATAATATGTATTAACCTCAAGAAACTCCAAGACAAATATATATAAAGAAAACAAAATCCACCCCACATTCATGTTTCATTAAAACTGCTAGAAATACAAAGAAAACTCTAAAGAAAGTAACAAAATAAAACTAAGTAGTGACACATCAACAATCCCTAATGTCCTAGCTAGTAAGGTCCAATACGGTCTATGTAATATCCATGGAAACCTGAAAATAGTTTTATATATAGAGGGTGAACATACAAGTATACATAGTAGGGAAAACCAAAGTCACCAGTTCATAAGTGGGAGAAGCATACTAATTCCCCTATGAGAAAAATAGTAGAAACTCAAAATCACATAATAAGGTATATTATCAACACCAACCTCACCAAGGCACACTGATAAAATAAAATAATTCAAGTAGAGTAAAGTAATAAGAACATCCATATTTGGGTACCCCACACCACTTCCCACTTGTTAACTTCTCATCCCAAATGGCGAGCATCCTAACACTACCACACTCTTCCACAAGCCCCACTATCACATCCTACCCACATACACCTGATCCGCACACCAAAAAACATCCATCTCATAGACACATGTGCCACAACCACCACACTTCTCACCTAAAAACACTTGGGCCTCATCCCGAAGACAATTGGGAAACAAACCAACTCTCACATATCCAATACCATAAGTCTAGTATTAAACCTCAATCCATTACATCCTACCCAAAGAGTTTTGGGAAATCAGTGCCTAGAAGAGGGGTTGGGGAAAATTTAGTAACCATCCATCCTCCCACCTGGATGTTGGGAAAGAAACCCTCCCCCCATAACAATGGGCGTGTTGGGAACATAATGCTCAACATAGGTGGGTAGCATATAAAAAACATAAGGAACAAAAATTATATATATATAGGTAACAAAAAATCACACATCCTATGGGATTATAAACTTACAACCATCCCACTCAAAACCACCTTTGCTGCTATGACTACATGCATGTATCACCACAAATTATGATCACTCGAACACTGCTTCAATACAATGCCCAATTAAAAGCATACCCCAAACCAATTCATCTAACAAACTATCATTCTGCAATATCAAATCATTCATTTATTTATTTCTATCCCTACCCAGGAAACTACCAAAAACAGTAAACATTACAAGGCGATTAAACCATACCAACCACTACCCAAGCCAAACAAATAAAGATGTGATAATGGTTAGGGACCCCATTCTAACAATCACAAAACAGAAATCATGATACAACCTAGTCATTCAGACCTACTTCTCAACCACAACCCATAAGTAGTCCCACTTCATAACAAGTCCATCCATTCCACAATCAATCAATATATCAACCTGAGATTCTATCACACCTCCTGCACCACCTCATAAACAAAGCCCACAACAACCACCACTAAACAACAACCCCACTACACACACATACCATGCCCCTCTCACATAACCAACTCGTCTTCTTACCCCTGTACCCACAACCATACTACCAAAAATACACCATATAGCCATCATAAAGTACAAAACCCAATAATACCTACATGACACATATCCACACTAAAACAAGGTGAGTGTATTTGGATTTAGCCAATAAGGTTTATTTTATTTCAATTTGATAAAAAAGGGTGATCACAAATAAAATTTGATCATGGGGAATATTTTCATTTAACTGAGTATACGTGATTAATCATATTTCATGTTTATAGTCATTTGAAGAGAGAATCAATAATAGTCATAAAGAAGCATGGGTGTACAAACAAAGACTACCAACAACCATGATTTTTAGATGGATATAACACATACAATTCCCATTACAAATCAAATATAACTAATAAACGAAATTTATAATCAAGGTATTCCCCATCTTCATTTATTACTTCCTATTATCTTCTTTAAATTGTTTTCATCCTTATTTAGAAGAGAAAATAAGTACACCCACCCAGCGTGATACACAATTAAAGGATGGGTTAAGGAATCCCTATAGGGAACAATAGGTGGAAAAAAATTCTTCCTTGCACAAAAATAGGGGGTGCATGAGTAGATGGAAAACTCCAAGAAAATTGGATCAATGAATTTGGAAAAACACATGACTCCACAGGAAGGGAATGCTCTAGTAAATCCAAGAGAAAACTGAAACACACATGGAAGAGATGGTATCATATTAAAAAATCCAGATCTTATATCAACGGAAGGGGAAGAGGTTTTCAAGGGCCATTAATGTTAGATCATGGCCAAGACCGAGCTGTTCAACTATTTCAAAGTCTACAAAGCATTATGATATTAAAGATATAATTAAAATCCTGTGAAACATCTTTAGAAACTTCCAAACAAGGCTTTAAAACTAATTGACGTCAAATAAAATGTAAGAGGGGTGAAACAGGAAAAATTGGAAATCAGACACTGATGGGTGATTCAACCCCAAAAAGTCACCTAGAATGAGCCACCGACAGAAAGTCACCAACACTGAGCTACTAATGATGAACTACCAATGTTACACCACTAACGCAACCTAATGATGCCCTGACTCACTGACACCCTGACTCATTGACACCGTAATTCACCGACGCCTCAACCTAGCGATGCCCTAACCTACCAATGCCTCAACCTACCCATTCCCTTGACCTAATGATTCCCTAGACCAGCTGATTCCCTCAATCTACCAAGGCCTTCGACCTACTGACACCCTGACCTACTGATGCCTTCGACCAACTGATGCCCTCAACCTACTGACACCTCCACCTACCGACGCCCTGGCCTACGGACACCCTAATTTACCGATTCCTTTGACCTAATGAAACCCTAGAACTACTGACACCCTAACCTACTGATGCCTTTAACCTACCAATTCCCTCGACCTACCAACACCCTCACCTATTGACGCCTCAAACAACTAACACCTTAAACTACCGGCATAAAAAGTGGAAATTTGGAAAAATCTTGAAATGAGCTACTGCTTCCTCCCAGAACACCCTAAACAGTGGAATTTGAAAAATTAATGGACCATAGAGGTCTAATCCATTACATAAAATACCTCTCAAACTATTCTCGTCCTTGATAATTCAAAACCAAACCCAAAAGAAAGAGGGGTCTGAAGAACCATCTCATAAGATACCTCTCAAGAAAAAACCACCTCGTTGGAGTAAAACCACAACATCCAAGAACACCTCCTCTGATATTTTCCACCCCAAAACCACAATGCATACCACACAAGAACAAAAAGTCACACTTCCTGAACATATGATTCATGGAATTCCTTCTCCCATGTCTTGATACTATTCACTTTGGGCGACACTGACTCACCTGAACGGGTTTAATTACATCCACATTAATGAATCTTTATTAGGGATCAAGTCCCCCTCCTAATATCTCAGGACTTTATGGTATGTCACATAATAAGGAAAAAACTCATCTGAATGAAAAAAGGTCCATGCATTAAATCAAAATGCAAGAAACATGATCAAAACTCATCACAACTCCAGGTATTAGTTACAAATATACATCTCTCGCTCCCAAGTACTCTCTTCTAGGTCACCATGCATCCACGACACATGAAAAAAGGAGTGGTCAATCCATGAAACACCTTTTATCAATGATCCTGGATCTCCATTGGTCACTCCATGAACATTTCATCATCCTTTATATCCAACTTCCCCCAATCAATGACATAGGATTCATCGTGAAGATACTGGCGAATCTAGGAGACACGAAATACATCTTGGATCCTCCCAAACTGCGGTGGAAACACCGGTTGACATGCCACCTCATCAACTTGTCCCAACACCTCAAAAGTTCTAATGAACCTTGGAGAAAGCTTAATCCCTCTGCCAAACCTCTAATTCCCACGTTGATGAGAAACCTTCAAGAATACATGGTCCCAAAACTCAAACTCTAAGGGACTTCTCCTATGATCAACATATGACTTTGGTCAAACCTATGATACCTTCATCCTCTCACAGACAAGCTGCACCTTCACTTTTGTACTATGCACCACATCTGAACTAAGAATAGCTGCCTCCCCAACTTCCATTCATCATAAGGGTAAAAAACACAACCTCCCATATAGAGCTTCAAATGGAGCCATACCAATAGAAGAGGGATAAATATTATTGTAAACAAACTCTAAAAATGGAAAATGTCTCACAAAAAACCCGTTGAAGTCTAGAACAGATGCCATAACATGTGATCCAATGTCTGATTGGTCCTCTCTATTTGCCCATCCTTATAAGGGTGGAAGGCAGCTCTAAGGAGTAACTGGGTTCCAGAGTCAGGCTGAAATCCCTTCAAGTCTTGAAATGTAAAACATGTATCTTGATCTAAGATGATGGATCTTGGAACTCCATGTATTTGCACCACCTCATCCACATACCGCCATGCTAAGGAATCCACTGTGCTTGAATACTTGATCACTAAGAAGTGAGATTATTTCATCAACTGATCCACTACTACCCAAATAGAATCACTACCTCCCTAATCCCTGGGTAATCTTGTGATGAAATCCATCGAGATGTCATCCCAGTACCACTCAGGTACATCTAGATGCTGCAACGAACCACTGGGAACACAGTGCTCAACCTTCACTTTCTGGCATAGTAACAACTTTTCCACAAACTCTGACACCACCCGCTTCATCCCGAGCAACTATAAATGTTCCCTCACCCCCAATACATCTTGGAAACTTCTAGGTGTGCTACTAGGGGTAATCTATGAAACTCATAGAGAACTTCCTTGTGAATTCCCACTAGAACAGACAACTTCCCATGGAACACCATCCAATTCTGTCCATCCTCCAACCATCCCTCAAGAGCATCACCCTGGTCAATGCGATCATGCATCACATCCACCTATGAGTCTCCCCACTGAGACTCCTCCACCTTTTGCATTAGAAATTACTATATAGTCATCTGAAATAGATCAAATCTACAAAAATACATTCCTGTATCTAAGTTCTAGGCAAACAACTCCTCAATCAACCTCTAAGCATATGAAGATTCCCAAACCACTTCCTTCTACAACTTCCTTCTCAAAGAATCGGCCACAACATTCTACAATACTAAGGTGTAAGAGATCTCAAAATCATAATCTTGGAGAAACTTCATCTATCTCCACTGCCACAAAGTCATATCTCACTGGGATAAGATGCACCCCAAGCTCTAGTGATTCGTGATGACCACAAAGTGCTTCCCAATGAGGTAATGTCACCACAGATTTAGTGAAAGCACAATCAGTGATATTTCCAAATAATGGGTGGCATAGTTATGTTTATGGGGACATAACTACCTAGACCCATAAGAGATCACTCCTCATTGCTGCATCAGAACACACCCCAATCCTAGATGGGAAGAGTCACAAAACACCTCGAACATCACCCATTCCTCTAGCAGCCTGAGAACCGAATGAATTACCCTTCATATAGTTGAACAATGCCTCACACTTCTCACTAAATACAATATATTTTCCTATTCTACTAAGGTACTTCAACAGAGATGATACTCAGGAGAAATCTAATATGAATCTATGGTGGTAGCCTACCATATCAAGAATACTACGCACCTCTGCTACATTCTTAGGTGCCGCCAAATAAATAACTGCCTCTACCTTCGACAGGTCCACTGCTACTCCCTTCCGAGACACCTTATGTCCAATGAAGTGGACCTCCCATGTACAAAACTTGCACTTGGACAACCTTCCATAGAGATGATGGTGCAAAAGGATCTCAAAGACAGTCCTGAGATGATCAATATGCTCTTCCTATGACATCAAGTAGACTAGGAGGCAGTTGATGAATAAGATGATGAACCCGTCTACGAACTCATGAAAGACAAAGTTCATGGGACCCATGAACAAGGATTGTACGTTTGTAACACCGAACAACATAACTAAATACTCTAAGTACCCATACCTGCACATGGAAGTAGTCTTTGGGATGTTACCCTCCTTCATGATTAACTAGTGATATCTAGACTGTAAATTGTTTTTAGAAAACCAACTCTCTCCCCTCAGCTGGTTGAAAAGATCATCTTTCCTCGAGAGTGGGTAACAATTAATGATTGTTACCTGATTCAGCCTCTAGAAGTCTAAGCCAGCCTCAGACAACTATCTACCTTCTTTGAAAACAAAATCAGAGCACCCATTGATGACACACTTGGTCAGATGAAACCCTTCTTCATCAGGTATTTAATTTGGATCCACATCTCCCACAACTCATAAGGCTCTATCTGTTAAGGATCCATCTAAATTGAACCGGCAATGAGTTGTAAGTCTATTCTTAACTTAACACCATGTCAAGGGGGTAGAGTCAGAACATCTTCTAGGAGAAAATCTAGAAACTCTCTAAAAACACCCGAAACCTCTACCATATCAGCATAGATTGATCCCACTGACAGCTTGGTTAACAAGGAAAGAGGCTCCATAAGCCAGCTGCCAACCTGACAGCTCCACTTTCCTACAAAATCTACATGATAGCCTTGAAAATTTGAAAACTATACTCTTCTATGGAAGCAGTTGATAATAGCATGAACCTAAAACAATCAGTTGATGCTAAGTATGATATCATATGAATGAATCTGTAGCAGAAAGTGATCCCTGGTAGACTAATGTGGCCCCAACATCAGTCTACATTCCTGAAAAACATCAAACAAGATGGTCTAGCCTCTGAATGGTGTACTTAATAGTAGGGGAATGGAAATTCACTCTATATCTAGTCCTAAGGCATGGTCCAGACTGGGTGAAATGAAGGAGTGTGAAGCTCCTGTATCAAACAAGGCACAAGAAAGTGTACTAAACAAACTCACCGACCCCGCAAGAACTGCTTCCTCTTTAGCATGAAACTACCCACACCTGACTCCTATGTCCCTCAGATATTTTCATACTCCCAAACCATGCCCTGGTCGAGATCCCTGAGGAGCACCCTATGTTCTTCCTCCTCCTACACCACCTACCCTTGGTGGATCAGGGGCCTACTATCCTTACTGCTGGAAAGGCTTGGCTAGAAACTGCTGCTGATGTGGGTGCTGAACCTGCCCACCTCCACCATATTTAGATCAAACTGGGAACTTACTCTGACGGTTTAGATGGACTCCATAAGTGAAAAAACATAGCCCTAATCCCATGAAAAAATGGTGAGGACCAGGGGGTCAAAATTGAAACTGATCGGGTCAGCTCCCGGCTGGATGAAACCATAAAGGCCTTGACTTCAGAGACTTGTTACTAATAGATTTACCCTTTTAAAACATGGTTAAATTCTACCTCAAAAAATACCTCCTCATGAGTGAAACCTTTCCACCACCTCATCCTTCTTCTAAACCACTAATTGTGTTGGTAGGGTGAAGGAAGTAACCACATTTTGGAGGGAAGGACAAAGTGCCTCTTCCAAATGTCTCGCTCGAGACTCCCCATTCAAAAATATATTTTAAGAAAAATGTAAGAGATCCTCGAACTTTATCCCCAATTTTCTCACCAACATACTCCCATGCTGGAGGGAGAGTATCTCCAGCCTCTTCTCGGCCATCATTTTGGAAGAAAGGAATTCTGCACATAACTCCTTATCAAAGTCGACCCATAGAACATCAGTCTCTTTCATCTCCCCAAGGTAAAGCATCCAACATTGACACACTTCTGCCCTTATCTAGCTCACTTCTAGGGGAACCCAATACTCTATCGAATCCCAGATCAAGATGAAAGTGATCTATATCTCCTCGATCCAACTCTTTGTATCCATGTCCGAGACACTACCCTCTTACATTCCCAGAGTCCGCCATTGGAAAAAAGAAGCTTCTTCTGCCACTTATCATCCTCCTCCACTAGATTGACCCTCCGCCGGTCATCTGGGTCAGCCTACTGACCCTCCACTGCCCATACCACATGCCGACGACGTTCGGGGGACATATCTAAAAGGGAAAAAAATAAATCATAATCCCTGGTTGTATGGAATTTTTTAAAGATTCATTTTAAATCATTTTTTATTTTAATTTCATGAAAAATAGCAAATCAAACAAGAATACAAGTAATCATGATGCATGTGCCTTTCCTAGGGTCTCTACCCTGCAATCAGTGTAGCATAAATTGGTCATTTGGTAAAATCAAATTCCTTGAGTCAGATCATGAGGGGCCCTAAAATCACATTTCCCAGCTAGTCTTCCCTAGCCTATGTCACACACCAAGATCACCTAACACTATTTCCAAACCAACCCATGAAATCCTCACCGTTTCTAAGTCCATAATCCATTATACCTCTCAACCATCATCCTCTGATACCATTATGCCACAACTCACCTTCTTCAAGATGAGGGAAGGGATAGCAAGATTCGGAGATCTTCCATCGTCAAGATGAAGGAGACATAATGATCCCCTGATTCCTACCTCCAATAGGCCCTGGGGTGGTGAACAACACCAAGGGTATATAAATATCATGAAATTGGGTAACATTAATATAATTCCCTGGCCATAAACCTTACTTAATAATGAATTAAATGAATAATTCACATTGAGGATCTTTTCAGGTTTAGAGTTTTAGAGAATTAGTACATAACTATTACGTCTCAAAAGATTACAAAGTAGACACTTCTACTAAGTTTCCATAAAATAAAAACTCTTAAAAATAAAAATGTCTAGTTATATGTTTTAGATAGAATGACTATTCCTTGATCCCATCCTTGACCCTATTCCACATTAAGTCCTATGAAAAACATTTCAAAAACTTGGGGTGAGCATAAAAATCTCAATAAGGGATACACAATGAAGGAAAACTGTTAGTTTTTCAAAACAACAAGTAAACCAAGAATACTTTATAAAAGTAATCCTTTTCACCTTTATAAAGTAGTAAAAAACTCTTCACTAAATAAAAGATCATTACTTACCCTTTTGTAACCAAAATATTACCATAAAACCCATATAAAGAACACATAACATATAAAGGTAACTTGGGATATAAAATACTTAAATGGAATAACCATATGGTTGACTTCCACACATATCACTTAATGGAATAGCCATACGTCCAACTTCCATACCCAATGCATTGGAGGTTATAACGTAACCACCCATCCTGGTATTCACAGCACCACCCATCATATGGTTTACCACGTAACCACCCGTCAAAAGTCCAAGTACCATTATAAAATCATAAGACATAAAACAAATATAATGGAAAGAAAAAATTTCCAAATTATGTTCACAATATATCACTTAAATATATTGACATAACAAATCCATTATAAAAACCATTTTCAATACCAAAATACATAAAAGAGTATATGGTATTTATTTCATTTTATAAACATTACGGCTTGTTGTGGAAGCCAAAGACCAAATAATACTCGCGGCGGCGGAAAAGGTCGTTGTCACCGCGTACGTTAAAAGAAACATTCCTTTTTTTCATTTAGTAAAACGCTTCGTAGAAAAAATTCCTTTTGTATAAAATTAAAATTCAAAGGGGTTTATACACTGTATAAAAGAAAGACTTGTATTAGGAAAAAATATGTCCCAATGAAAGGAGATTGAGACGAAGTCCCTTAACTCGTGTCCGATGTGACTCGATTGCTCTTTAATCTCCTAAATAATAAACTAAAGTTAATTTATAGTTTCTTAAGAACCTTTCTCAAGTTTATTATTCATTTTATATAACTTATTTCTATGTTATAAATGTTATGTAATCATTTAATTTCATAAAGTTTGTTTTGTCGATATTTGGTACTTATGTAAAAAATGGACTTCTTACAATTACATGTTGTTTATGTGGTCAAAGGTTCATTATATCCAGAATGATATTCATGATTTGGATATCATATATATCATATATATCCAGTATATACATGTATTTATAATAGTACATAACATGTAGAGGTAAGAAATGAAATGCACAGTTCATGGAGACGGTAAGCCGTACGTACGCATGAACGCTACATTCATTTCTATTTCGTATTTAATGGAGTGAAATAATAATGATATAAGGGTATATTATAATTCCAGTATAACATCATATATAATAACATTAACTCCATCCTTTATACTTCCCACATATGGCATTAACGAATCAAATCACTTTGAGGGGGCGGTAGTCCGCACTTCCTAAAATAAAATTATCGTGTTTACCCAAAATGGAAACAATAAAGGTATGCCACAAATGAAAAAAATACAGAAGAATAAGGAAAACATAAAAATAATATATATCATATATAAATAGTGTGACATCTTAATGGCCACCACGAAAGGTGTTTAAAGAAGATTGAACAATCATCGTTTCGTGAGGCAGAAAATCGCCAGCCACAAAAATAGTATGTTCTTTAACCATTAGATGAAGGTGTGTGTAGGTGTAGCTCTAATAATTCTCATAAAAACATCCTTGTATATTAAATATACTGGTGTTGTTACAAAAGAAAGGAATAAAAAGAGTTTAGGGGGTTGGAGAAGCAAAATAAAATATAAGAACACAAGAGAAGACACTACCTTTAAATTGGGTAACTCTTTTTGATTTGAGCTCAAAGGCTTGTTGTAAAGACTTCTACCCAAAGTGAGGCTTCTAGTAGTAATAGAGGGATGTAGAGAGACAAGTGTAGGTCTTAGATTTTACATTATCTTTTCATTTTATTTAAATCGTTAAATAATGAGGTAATCACTACATCATCATGGTGTCATAAATAATTTAATTTATTTAATGTCTAAAAATTATAAAAAAAATATCATGATGTTGGAAATCTTTTTATCTTTAAAATAAATATTTAAAGTCAAAAATAAGATTTGTATAACCCCATGTAAAATGTTTTTTTATTAAAACAACACATATTTGTGACATTATTATTTTAACATTAAATAAAAAGTTATTAATGTCATTTTCCTACCAAAGTGGCTCTATTTGGTCACCAAGTTGACCCAGAGATTGTTTTGGTCGGACATGACACATCCAATAAGGGTAGGACATGTGTCAAGGTAATTTCATATTATTATAACATTATTTTTGCCTTAAATTACACTAATTACCTCTAATCGCGATTAATAAACTTAAAAGTTACTATTCACCGAAAATTATTTTAATCCCATTGAACCAAATTTTACTTATTGATGACAACCATGTATATTGGATTTTTGAAATTGAAAACATAGAGGTGGTAAAATTTCATTTAAACAAAAAATCAGTTTTTTAAGTACCACTTAGTGGTTTCACTATTTATAAAAAATTGACGTTTTTCAGAAAAATACCAAAACTTCACCCTAAGATATATTTGATATTCCAGATTAAAAAATTATATCTATTATACAAAATTCAAAAAATATAAGTTACATTAATTAATTTAAAAATTAATTCCCGCTGGCAGATCAAATAGCGTGTTTTTATGAAACAATATATATCAAAAGATTGACACTAGTTTAAGTCCAATTTGAAAGTAAAATTAATTCCAATGACCACTATTGGATTAAATGGTAAAACTATATTTTAATTTAACTTTAAAACCAATTAAAAAGATAATTTTATCATATAAATAAATTTCATTAAAAATAGGTTTTGAATTAAAATACAACATTTTTCACTATTCATTAAAAAAATGAACTTTATCATAAAAATACGAAAATTTTACACAAAGTAAATTTTGATGTCCCGATTCTATAGAGGAGTTTTATTTGGTCCAATAGAATGTATAAGAGTGATAAAAACTATATTTAAAAGAGGGTTCTCCATCAAAAGGCGATAGTTCGACCTTTTAGTGAATATTAGAGTATCTATGCCTACAATTGAATTCTTTTCTTATTTTAAGCCTTTATCTTTTATTGGATAAATGTACAAACATTTAAAAAACATATATAATAATATTTTAGTTATTTATATTCATTCTCTCTAATAAAATGGATACGTGTTAACTACCATTTAAAATAATATTATTATATTACTAGTGTGCAACGTAAGATTTCAAAGAAACTCTTTGTTGCGTATCGGGTACGCTATCGAACATAGCAACCCCTTTAAAGTTAAATTAATATTTAATTCGAAAATATTAATAAATATGAAAATGATTTATTCTTTATTTACCTAGGATGTTACATCCTTCCCCCCTTTTGGGAATTGCTTCCTCGCAATTTTATTCACTTATCAAGATAAGTGGAGGTATTTATTCCTCATAGCATTTCCATATTCCCATGTTGCCTCTTCAACCATATGGTTTTTCCACAAAACCTTTACCTGGTGAATTACCTTATTTCGCAACACTTGCTCTCTATGGTCAAGAATCTAGACTGGTTGTTTTTCATAAGAGAGATTCTCTTCAAACTGAACTACCTCTGGGCTCAAAAAATGAGATGGATCTGGCATATACTTTCTCAACATCGAAACATGAAAAATATTGTGTACCTGAGATAAACTCGGAGGTAAAGCCACTCGGTAAGAAACTGATCCAACTTTTTCCAGAATTTCCTATGGTCTAATGAACCTTGGACTCAACTTTCCTTTCTTACCGAATCGCATCACACTTTTCCATGGTGAAACTTTGAGAAAAACATGATCACCTACCTTGAAAGATAGATCCTTCCTCCGGTTATCCACATAACTCTTTTGCCTGCTCTGAGCTCTTCTCATGTGTTTCTGAATCAACTGAACTTTTTCTGCCACCTCTTCTACCAATTCTGGTCCCATCAGCTTCCTTTCACCCACTTCATCCCAAAAATCTGGAGTTTGACACCGTTTACCATATAATGCTTCAAACGGAGCCATCTGTATACTAGAATGAAAACTGGTATTATATGAAAATTCCACCGAAGAAAGATGTTGGTCCCAACTTACCTGATAATCCATCGAACAAGCACGTAGCATATCCTCCAAAGTCTGAATTGTTCGTTATGACTGCCCATCTGATTGAGGATAAAAATATGTACTAAAATTTAATTCAGTACCCGACGAATTCTGAAGGCCCTTCCAAAAGTTAGAAGTAAACCTGAGATCAAAATCAGATACAATAGATAAGGGAACTCCATGAAACCTGACTATCTCTTTAAGATACAATCGAGAAAGATGATCTAGATAGAAATTATCTTGAATAGGAAGGAAATGAGCAGATTTAGTCAAGCGATCAACAATAACCCAGATTGCATTATTACCTCAAGATGTCTTCGGTAATCCCACAACAAAGTCCATGGATATATTTTCCCATTTCCACTCTGGCACTGGTAAAGGCTGAAGCATCCCTTTCGGTAACTGCCGCTCTGCTTTAAACTGCTGACAAGTCAAACAAATCATAGTAAAATCAGAAATATCTCTTTTCATTCTATCCCACCAGTAATACTCCCGCAGATCTATGTACATCTTAGTACTGCTAGGATGATCTGAAAATAGGGAACTATGAGCCTCACATAACAACTCATTCTTCAAATGTGAATCACCAGGCATACATAATCTCTTCCCAAACCTCAAAACATAATCATTATCCATATTAAATTCAGGAAACATACCCTTCTGAACCAGCTCTACCTTTTTATGCAACCCACTGTCTTTCTTCTGCGCTTGCTTAATTCTATCTGATAGAGATGATCTCACTGATAACTGAAACAAAACAGAAGAACATCCTGCACCAACAACTTCTATTCCAAAGTTCATCAAATCAAAAATCAAAGGATCTCGTTCCAAATATATCATGGTTAATGAAGCATTACTTTTTCGACTCAAAGCATCAACCACTTTATTTTCTTTTCTAGGATGGTAATGAATTGTACAATCATAATCCTTGATTAATTCTTTCCATCTCCTCTATATCATGTTCAATTATTTCTGAGTGAATATATACTTTAAACTTTTGTGATCAGTATATATTTCAAACTTTACTCCATACAAATGATGCCTCCAAATTTTTAGAGCAAAAACAACAACATCTAATTCCAAGTCATGTGTAGGGTAATTTACCTCCTGAGTTTTCAACTGACGTGAAGCATAAACAATTACCTGATCATTCTGCATAAGGACACAACCAAGTCCCTTCAAAAAAGTATCATTGTATATAACAAACTCACCATTCCTGGAAGGAAGTGCCAAAACTGGAGCATTCACCAATCTTCTTTTCAACTCCTGAAAATAATCATCACATTCTTTTGTCTAGATAAACTTAACACCCTTTCGAGTTAGCTTAGTCATTGGACTAGATAACTGTGAAATATTTTCAATAAAACTTTGGTAGTAACCTTCAAAACCAAGAAAACTACGGATCTTGGTTACATTTGTGGGTCTTGGCCATTCTTCAACAACTTTTGTTTTAGCAGGATCAACAGTTATGCCATTTTTTGAAACAATGTGGCGAAGGAAAGAAATTTGTTGTAACCAAAACTCACACTTGGTGAATTTTCCATACAGTTTCTTTTCTTTTAAGGTTTGCAAGATAACCCTTAAATGTATTTCATGCTCCTCTTTACTTTTAGAAAACACCAAAATATCATCAATGAAAACAACCACAAATTTACCCAAGAACTCATGGAAAATTCTATTCATAAGGTCCATGAATATAGTAGGTGTATTGGTTAACCAAAAAGGAATAACTACAAATTCATAATGGCCATATCTAGTACAAAACACAGTATTGGAAATGTCTGCTTCTTTTACTTTCAACTGATGGTACCCCGACCTCAAGTCAATATTCAAAAAATACTGAGCTCCCTAGAGCTGATACTACTTCATTCGATGGCCCAACATCTGCTGAAGTAGTTGCAAAGTATTTCACCACCACTTTCTGCTTGTATTCTGGATAATTTCCCCCAGTTGAGTTCTTCGTTAGACACTCATTTGCATAATGACCCATTTCATTACACTTAAAACATCTTACTATAGGATTTTCATTGCCTGTTTGATCATCTTCCTTATAGTTGCGAGCAATATGACCCGAATTACCACACCAAAAGCACTTTCCAGAATTGGATAACCATTCTCCAGGACGCATTTTAACACACTTCTCACAGGATGGATATTTGGTTTTCTTACCTCCTTGTTTCTTTGATGAATTCTTCCCCTTTTCCTACCAACTGGACCACTTATTCTGTTGTTTGTCAAAGAACACCTGATCATCGAAAAACTCCATTTCCACCTTCTCCACACATCAAACAATTTTTTCATAACTTTTGAACTCACGAGAAGATAAAGACCTTTGATACTTTGGATTTAACCCTGAGTAAAACGATTTATTTTACTATCAAGATCTCGTATAAAGTTTGGAGCATACCTTACCAGTCGAGTGAACTTTTCTTCATAAGCATCCACTGAGTTATCCTCCTGCCACAATTCTAGGAATTGTTTTTCCATCCTAAGACAAACCACCATAGGAAAATATTTCTCAAGAAACATACATTTGAATTAGTCCCAGTGAAGATCATCGATCTCATCACTATCCCTAATATTTTTCATTATCGACCACCACTGATCTGCTTCACCTTCAAAACTATAAACAACAGGACTAACCTTTTGATGTTCTAAACAACCCATGACATCAAAAAATCTTCTCTAGAACTTTAATCCTCCCTTCAGCTAGAACAGGGTCAGATGATCCTCTGAATGATTGGGGATGTTGCCTCATGAAATGTTCCACTATTGACATGTTCCTCTGTGGTTGATCTGGCTGATCTCGTGCATGGATACCACCACCATTTATAGCCTGAGTCAACAATTCCATCACTGCAACAAAATGTTCAGTTCCAATTCCGACCATCTTAGGTTGCTGATTTGGAAGGTTGTCTTCCTCCTGATGTCGTCCCAACATAGCTGCCTTGTTTCCTCTGCGGAAAACCATTCTGAACACATAAATATCTTAGGTGAAGCAACATGGTAATCTTTAAATTCTATATCATTTCAATCATACCATAAATTAATTTATAATTTAACAATTTTCTAACTCCTAAAGTTGTCTAAACCGACCTATGATACCAACTATAAGGACCTGACCTTAAAACTTACTTAATATTGAATTAAATGAATAATTCATATTGAGGATATTTTCAGGTTTAGAGTTTTAGAGAATTAGGACATAACTATTACATCTCAAAATATTACAAAGTATAAACTTCTACTAAGTTTCCATAAAATAAAAACTCTTAAAAAGAAACATGTCTAGTTCCATATTTTAGATATCATGACTATTCCTTGATCCCATCTTTAACCCAATTCCACATTAAGTAATGTGAAAAACATTTCAAAAACTTGGGGTGAGCATAAAAAGCTCAGTAAGGGATACACAAAGAAGGAAAACTGATAGTTTTTCAAAACAAGAATTAAACCAAGAATACTTTATCAATGTAATAATTTTATCCATTATGAAGTAGTAAAAAACTCTTCACTGAATAAAATGTCATTACTTACCCTTTTTTAACCAAAAGATTACCATAAATCCCATATAAAGAACACATAACATATAAAGGTAACTTGAGACATAAACATACTTAAATGGAATAACCATACGGTCAACTTCCACACATATCACTTAATGGAATAGCCATACGGCCGAATTCCATACCCAATGCATTAGAGGTTATAACGTAACCACCCATCCTGGTATTCACGGCACCACCCGTCATATGGTTTATCATGTAACCACCCGTCAAAAGTACAAGTACCATTATAAAATCATAAAACATAAAACAAATATAATGGGAAGAAAACATTTCCACACTTTGATCAAAATATATCACTTAAATATATTGACATAAAAAATCCATTATAAAAACCATTTTCAATACAAAAATATATAAAAGAGTATATGGTATTTATTTCATTTTAAAAACATTACGGCTTGTTGAGGAATCCAAAGACCAAATAATACTCGTGGCGGCGGAAAAGGTCTTTGTCACCTCGTACGTTAAAAGAAACATTCCTTTTTCTCATTTAGTAAAACGCTTCTTAGAAAAAGATTCTTTTTGTATAAAATTAAAAGTAGAAGGGGTTTATACAACATATAAAATAAAGCCTTGTAGTTGAACAAAATATGCCTCAATGAAAGGAGATTTAGATGAAGTCCCATACCTCGTGTCCGATGGACACGATTGCTCTTTAATCTCCTGAATAATAAACTAAAGTTAATTTCTAATTGCTTAAGAATCTTTTTAAAGTTTATTATTCCTTTTATATAACTTATTTCCATGTTATAAATGTTATGTAATCATTTAATTTCATAAAGTTCGTTTTGTTGATATTTGGTACTTAAGTCAAAAATGGACTTCTTAAAATTACATGTTGTTTATGTGGTCAAAGGGTCATTATATCCATAATGATATTAATTATTTGGATATCATATATATCATATATATCCATAATATACATGTATTTATAATAGTACATAACATTTAGACGTAAGAAATGAAATGCACCGTTCATGGAGACGGTAAGCCGTACGTACGCATGAACGCTACTTTCATTTATATTTCATATTTAATGGAGTGAAATCATAATTATATAATGGGATATTATAATTCCAGTATAACATCATATATAATAACATTAACTCCATCCTTTATACATCCCACATATGGCATTAACGAATCAAATCACTTTGAGGGGGCGGTAGTCCGCACTTCCTAAAATGAAATTATCGTGTTTACCCAGAATGGAAACCATAAAGGTATGACACAAATGAAAAAATACATAAGAATAAGGAAAACATAAACATAATATATATCATATATAAATATAGTGACATCTTAATAGCCACCATTAAAGGTGTTAAAAGAAGATTGAACAATCATCATTTCGTGAGGCAGAAAATCACCAACCATAGAAACAATATATTCTTTAACCATTAGACGAAGGTGTGTGTAGTTGTAGCTCTAATAATTCTCATAAAAACATCCTAGTATATTTAAGATACTGGTGTTGTTACAAAATAAAGTAATAAAAAGAGTTTAGTGGGTTAGAGAAGCAAAATAAAACATAAGAACACAATAGAAGACACTACCTTTAAATGATTTAACTCTTTTTGATTTGAGCTCAAAGGATTCCTTGGAAAGACTTCTTCCCAAAGTTAGGTTTCTAGGAGTAAGAGAGGTATGTGGAGAGACCAAATGGGTAGAGGTTGGCCAAGCCAAAGGCTTGAGAAGTGTTGGTAAGGTGGTAGATGTGGGGGTCTTTTATAAGAGGATAGGAGGGGCACTCTTGGAAAGTTATAAAAGGTTACTTTATTATAAAATGAGTTTCGGTTTTTAAAGGTCCCAACATTATATATTTCTAGGAAAATGTGATAAGAGTTCTAAATCCACCCATATAATAGGTTTTTTACAAGTTTAGGTCTTAGATTTTACATTATCTTTTCATTTTATTTAAATCTTTAAATAATGAGGTAATCACTGTATCATCATGGTGTCATAAATACATTAGTTTATTTAATGTATAAAAATTATAAAAAAATATCATGATGTAGGAAATATTTTTAGCTTTAGAATGAATATTTATAGTAAAAAATATGACTTGTATTACCTCATGTAAAAACTGTTTTAGTAAAACAACACATGTTTGTGACATTTTTATTTTAACATTAAATAAAAAGTTATTAATGTCATTTTCCTACCAAAGTGCCTCCATGGGGTCCCCAAGTTGACTCAGAGATTGTTTTGGTCGGCCATGACACATCCAATAAGGGTAGGACATGTTTCAAGGTAATTTCATATTATTATAACATTATTTTTTCCTTAAATTACACTAATTACCTCTAATTGCGATTAATAAACTTAAAAGTTACTATTCACTAAAAATTATTTTAATCCTATTGAAGCACATTTTACTTCTTAATGACAACCATGTATGTCGGATTTTTGAAATTCAAAACACAGAGGTGGTAAAATTTCATTTAAACGAAAAATCAGTTTTTTTAAGTACCACTTAGTGGTTTCACTATTCATCAAAAATTGAAGTTTTTTAGAAAAATACCAAAACTTCACCCTAAGATATATTTGATATTCCGGATTCAAAAATGATGTATATTTTACAAAATTCAAAACATATAAGTTACATTAATTAATTTAATAATTAATTCCCGCTGGCAGAACAAATAGCATGTTTTTATGAAACAATATATATCAAAAGATTGACACTAGTTTAAGTCCAATTTGAATGTGAAATTAATTCCAATGACCACTATTGGATTAAATGGTAAAAATATATTCTAATTTAACATTAAAACCAATTCAAAATATAATCTAATCATATAAATAAATTAGATTAAAAAGTTGTTTTGAATTAAAATACAACATTTTTTACTATTCATTAAAAAAATGAACTTTATTGGAAAAATACGAAAATTTTACACAAAGTAAATTTTGATGTCCTGATTCTAAAGAAGAGTTTTATCTGGTCCAATAGAATGTATAAGAGTGACCAAAACTATATTTAAAGAGGTTTCTCCATCAAAAGGTGATAGTTCGGCCTTTTAGTGACTATTAGAGTATCTATGCCTAAAATTGAATTCTTTTCTTATTTTAAGCCTTTATCTTTTATTGGATAAATGTAAAAACATTTAAAAAACATATATAATCATATTTTAGTTATTTATATTCATTCCTGCAAATACAATGGCTACGTGTTAACTACCATTTAAAATAATATTATTATATTACTAGTGTGCAACGTAAGATTTCAAAGAAACTCTTTGTTGCGTATCAGGTACGTTATAGAACATAGCAACCCCTTTAAAGTAAAATTAATATTTAATTCGCAAATATTAATAAATATGAAAATGTTTTATTCTTTATTTACCCGGGATGTTACAATTACCCTTTTATAGTAACCAATATCGAGATTTAATATGTATTAACCTAAAAAAACTCCAAGAAAAATATATATAAAGAAACCAAAATCCATCACACATGCATGTTTAAGTAAAACTGTTATAAATACAAAGAAAGATCCAAAGTAAGTACCAAAATATAACTAAGTAGTGACACAGAAATCGTCCCCAATGTCTGAACTAGTAAAGTCCATCACTGTCCACATAATATCCCTAGAAACCTAAAAGTAGTTTTATACACATAGGGTGGGCATACAAGTATTCTCAGTAGGGAAAACCAAAGTCACCCATACACAAGTGGGATAAGAATACTAATTCTCCTATGAGAAAAACAACAAAAACTAAAAATTACCTAACATGGTATACTATCAACCCCAACCTCACAAAGGAACGCTCACCAAATAACACAAATAAAGTAAAGTAAAGTAGTAAGCACATAGATATTTGGGTACCCCTCACCACTTCCCACTGGTTAACTACTAATCCCTAATGACATACATCTTGACACTACGACGCTCTTCCACCAGCCCCACTATCACTACCTGCCTGCATACACCAAAGCCACATAGCATATCAAATCCTGCCTATAGACACCCGTTCCACAACCACCACATGTCTCACTCGAAAACACCTGGGCTTCATCCCGAAGACACCTAGGGAACACACTACATCTCAAACAACCAATACCAAAAGTCTGATATTAAACCTCAAGCCATTATAGCATGACCAAATTCTCTTGGGTGATCAGTGCCTAGAATAGAAAGGGTAAAGTTAGTAACCATCCATCCATCCTCCCACCGAGAAGTTGGGAAACACACCCCCTATAACAATGGGGGTGTTTGGCACATAGTGATCAACATGGGTAGAGTGTATATAGAAAACATAAGGAACTAAAATTTTATAAATATATATATAAAATAGTCAGTTAATTCTATGGAATTCTAAAAAAATAACCAGCCCACTCAAAACCACTTTGGTTGCTACCCCTACATGCACGTATCACCACGAACGACAATCACTTGAATGCCATATCACTGTAATCCCTAACTCGAAATATACCCATATCCAATTTATCTAAACAATTATCATTTTGAATTATCAAATCATTAAGTTATTTATTTCCATCCCTAATAGGTCAACTACCAAACACTAAAAACATTACAAGGAGAAACAACCATTTGAACCGCTGTCCAAGACAAGTAAGGAAAGAAAGGATAATGGTAAGGGAACCCATTCTGACACTCATAAACATGAAATCATGACACAACTCCAGTACTGCAGCCTGGCTTCCCAACCACTACCCTGATGTAGACCCACTGCATAACAAGTCCATCCACTCCACAATCAATCAATCTCTCAACCTGATATTCTATCACACCTCCCGAACCAACTCACACAGAAATCCCAAAACAACCACCACTAAAACACAACCCTTCTGCACAAACATACCACACCATTCTCATAGAACACACTTTTCTTCCCACCCATGTTCCCAAAACCATTCAACCAATAAAACCACCATAAAACCCTCATAAAGAAAAAAACCCAAAGAGTCCCACACAGAAAACAATCACACTAAAACAAGTCGATTGTATTTTGGTTTAGCCAATAGAGGTTCTTTAATTACACTTTGATAAACATTGGTGATCACAAATCATATTTGATATTGGGAAATCCTTTTCATTTAACTGGGTATACATGATTAATCAAATTTCTTGTTTATAGTAATTTCTTGATAGAAACAACAATAATCATGAATCATCATGGATGTGCAAGAAAAGACCACCAACAACCATGATTTTCATAGGGATACAACCCACACAGTTCAAATTACATGTCAATGATAACAGATAAAATCAAGGGATCATCAACATCTTCTTTGTACCCATTTATTACTTCCTATTATATTATTTAAATTGGTTTTAGTTGTATTTAAAAGTGGATATAAGTACACCCATCCTACATGATACACAATTAAATGAGAGACAATGGAATCCCTACTTGGAACAACAAGCGACCAACAATTCTTTCTTGCACCAAAACAGGGGGTGCGCGAGTTGCAGGAAAACTCTAAGAGAACTACATTGATAGCTATGGAACAACACATGACTCCACAAAAGGGATATCTCTAGGTACACTAAGATAAAATTAAAACACACAGGGAATAAAAGGTATCTACTTAGATAATCTAGATCCTATATAAATGGAAAGGGAAATAGTTTCATGGTCCATTAAAGTCGGATCGTAGCCAAGACCACACAATTCGTCTATTTTAAAGTCCCTGGAGCATTAGGATATCAAATATATAATTAATATTCTTTGAAATGCCTTTAAAATCTCCCAAACAAGGCTTTTAAACTTGATTTATATCAAATAAAATTTATGATGGGAGAAACTGGAAAAATTGGAAATGAGCCACCGATGGGTGAGTCACTGAAAGGAAGACACCGACAGAGAACCACCGATAGTGAGTCAACGATGCAGAGCTGCCGATGTATAGATACCAATGTAGAGACATTGACGTGACCTACCAATGCCTCATTCACCAATGCCTCACTCACCGATTCCTGAACTCACCAATTCTCGGACTCACCAATTAACTGACTCACTGATGCCCTAACTCATCGATGCCCTAACCTACCGACGCCTTGACCTACCGACGCCCTAACCTAAAACACCTTCTACATACATATTCTCTTGACCTAATGACTCATCAACCTACCGACACCCTAACCTATTAACGCCTTTGACCTACTGAATCCCTCGATCAATCGACGCCCTGACCTATCGACACCTTTGACCTACCGATTCCCTCAACCTACTAATACCCTGACCTATCATTGCCTCGACATACTGATGAGTCAACCAACCGATGGAAAAACTAGAAATTTGGAAAAATATTTAAATGATCTATCATTTCCTCCCATAACACCCTAAACACTGGATTTTGACAAATTAATGGACCACGGAGGTTTGGGCCATTATAAACTCCATGTATTCTTGCATCAGAACTAAGTTCAAATCTAGTTGGGGGTGAATTTCCAAAGGTACTATACCGGTGTAGGTATTGTATCAGGTACTATATAAGGGTACAATAGTGGTATCTATATTCATCTTAAATGGGATTTCAGGTCACCAATATTATCCTTCATTCCATAACACCTTTGGTTCATCAAGGTGGGTTGGGCGGGTGACCTTTGGTGGTAGGTACAGGTACAAACAAGTGTTGTGGTTGGAGAACACGGTCAGGGGTCCTTTCGACCCTATAATTGGGCCTATGGTCTATGTAATGGGTTCCCCTCTTTTGGGAAAGATATAGGTTCCTTTGTTTAATAATAAAAAGTTCATTTATCTCGATCTTTTAAAAATAAGGAAATTTACAAAGTGATTTGTACCATGGATCATCTAAATAAATATATTCCATAAGATTGTCTTGTGATAATTTTCATTGATTAAACATAAAAATTATATTGTGATTCAAGAAGTGATGTTGGATAAAAATGGATGTCCATTTAAAAACATCAAATTGAATATACTGCTATGAATAACATAAAGTTGTTACTGCAGATGAGCAGGAACATAAGACTTTGAATATAATCATACGATTCCAACATTGAGGATAATTCTTTATGATTGTTAGAATTTCATGAATGTATGAATTCAACGAGGATAAAATAATGATAAAGGCATCAGTGTAAGACTTTAGTTTAGTGTATAAACTATGTGTGATCCTTTAATACTTAGTAAATTTGATACATCTACATGTTTAATGGTATTTATGAGCAAGAATTCCAATATAGAAGTTTCCATGTGCAGAAACATAGATTGATTTATTATGATAAGATTTAAATGTTTAGATGATTTCATGGGATTTAAGGTTTAATAAATAAAATTTTAAATTAGGGTGAAGATGATTTGATATTTTTAGAGGTTTACATATAGTTACAATCAGTTATGTAAGTAGTATCTTATTGAATTTATTTTGTAGACCATATCTATGAGTTATGGAATATTTGAATTTTATTTTATTTATACAGTTTTAAAAATATTTTAACAAAAAATAAGGATAATTGGGGACTAATGTTTCATGTTTTATACATTTTTTTGGCAAATCCTGGTGTTGTGTGGGTATTATAGAGAGTTTTCAAAATAATAAGAAAGAGAAGAAGAAATCAACACAACAAAATATTATTATATAATAAAATAGTAGGTTTAAGAAGAAGTGTGTGAGGCTGAAGATTGATATACACTATCATTTCAAGGTAAAATATTATGGTTTCAAGAAGGAGACCTGACTCTATAATAAGCATCATCATATACATTCTATGAGTTGAAACCTAGAAGAAGAGAAAATGTGTATATCATATAAACTAAAGAAGAAAAAGGGAATAGAATAAGGAGAGAAGAGAAAAGAACAATTTTTTGTGTATATGTGTTCACATAGTATGAAGAAGTATAATAATTGAAAAGATAATAGAAATTTGAAGTTTTATTGTACCAGAAGAATAAAAATAATTGGATGAGTTTTCTATGAAGTTCATAAAAGAAAAAAGATCTATGAAGTCTTTTTTTGAGTAGAGAAAGATGGGTCCTAAGGTTAGTGAAAGAGAATAAGAATAGATGTAAGATGGAATTTTCCAGACTTTGTGAAAGAAACATAAGAAGAAGAAGGAGGATAAGAAAAAATATGCACCACTAAAATAAAACAAATCATATATGGTTGATAAATTCCGTGATGTTTCAATGAAATTAAATAAGCTTCACATTATCTATACATAAAGTATAAATATCCAATAAAAACCTTTATTTGGAGTAGGTTTTCACTAGTCCAAGGAACTAGGATTATTTTATTCCCCCTCCTAACGTGTAGGAAACCACAATTTGTTCAGGATTGTTTCCAGAAAAAACCACTATAATTGGTACCTCATTATAATCGAGAATCTGTGTATTGGTCACCACCATACTCAACAAGGACTAGCTACTCTTGTGGAGTAGCGAACCTTGTAAAAACATTTCGTTCCATGTATTACTTTATTTCATCTAATACATACAAAAAGGAAGAGATTACAAGAGAACTATGATACTAATTGGTATATTTGGTAAAGAGATAACATGTTTTAAATTGAACTAAATGTCCCCAACACTATTTCAACTACACCTCTCAATGTTGATAATTTCCTAAAGTGGTCCTAACACTTTACCATATAGAGGTACTAACATGACATTGCCAAAAATAGGATACCACCTAATCATTGGTTGATTCATTTATACATATATACCCTAGTATTAAGGAATCCTTTTACTACTTATAAGTTATTTTCATCAAGCATATAGTTATATACATTCGTCTTGGGCATTGTTCATACATGGTGAATTATTTATATTATATTACATATGATTTATTTTCAAATCTTGGATAATATTGATTATGGTTTCTTTATCATCAACTTATTTAATAAGTTTTATTAAATACTAATAAACCCATCAATAATAATGAACCATGTAGTTCAATCATTATCAACTTTTCAAGAAATGATCTTAGTGGGAAGAGTTGAATAGTTTTGTATTAGTATTGATTTTAGTCAAGTTTTATTGTGATTGATCAAATTCCTATATTAAGACACTCATTTTTCCCTCATTCATGGATGAAATATGTATAGATTAATGGGACATATATATGTTAAAATAATATCCAATATTATGAGTTAGATGAGTAGATAAGTGGATGACTCATGAGTAGTAAAATACATGAATAGAAAAAGTGCATAGTTGAAGAATAAAGACTACATTTTTTGTTAGTATATTATAAATTCAATATCTGATAATGAATTAAATGAGAAGATAATAATGATTGATTCATGGGATATCATGATTGATAAATAATCCATGTAAGCCCTTAGGTTGATTTATTTTCATCTATAATTTATGGAAAAGGAATTTTGAGGCTATTGCTTAAATAATTCAAGTGGAGAAGTCCAATAATTAGTAGAAAACTTATTTGTAATGATTTTTTAATTGGTATTAAATTCTATGTCATATACTAGTTGTGCTTGGAGATTTCAAAATGTTCTCAATAAGTGACGAAATAGTTTGAGGAAGGATATGAAATATGTTGTTATTTTATGAGGATATTTAAGTAAAACATATGTCCATACTTTGGACAACCAATGAACCACCTATACAACACATGTGGGACATAGTTCAGACATGTGGGAGATAGTTTAACTTGGTTAGTTAGTGTGGAAGTGGTGAACCCTTACAGTGAAAAGACGATATAACATGCACATAGTGAAGACAAGAGAAAAGTGGTTCCATCATATGGGGTGTCATGGTTTAGAGGGGTGTCATCATGGGATGATTCCAGGAGAAGCTAGGAGTGGACCCCATTACATTAAACTAGATATTTAATCTAGTAAGATTATTATTAAAGATGAGGATACACATAAAGAGATCAATGTGATGTTTGGACTACATGGGGTACAATTCACCCACTTTAAATGATGTGTTTATAACATGAGATGTTTGATTCAGCTAATATGGGCCATCTGATCATCTCCATTCCTTCTACCTCAATGATGGATAGGTTTTTCTTTGCATGATGTTTTCATTCCATGAAGCTAATTCCCTTAATCGATCTGATCTATTGTTTATGATTCTATCTCGAGATAAAAAATGATTTGAATATTCATGCATAGTTTCTAAGATGTACATTTTATTAGGAGTATTAGAAAAATAATTATTTTTTGCATAAAATAGATGAACAATATTCCCTATCGCATATTAATTTGGATACATAGAGTCTAAGGAGTTGATTCATGTGATCATTACCACATGCATGTGAGAACCTCACAATAAAGATAAAAAATGATCTCATATAAAAAGAGGCACCATAATATTTTATGAAACATAATTATGAGATATTTAAATTATAGAAATAATTGATAGATTTAATACTATTTTAATATGAATATTTTTCTTGCATTTAATTTGGTGAATAATTAGATCAAATATTTTGATTCCCCCACATATAAATATCGAGGAACCATGGCTGAGAGAGGCTGTTACCATTCATGATGTTTGATAGATATCATTTTCATATGTAAACAATGAATAATCTTTACAATTTTATTTAAATAAAGAGTATAAGATTACACGATCCCCATTTTTCATAAATAATGAATGGATCGAGTTTCTGAATACCCTATTACACAAAAACATCTGAGTTTCCAAAATGCTCTCTCCTTACATGAAGAACTCATGTGACATACTTGCATGAATGAAAAATAGATCTTATGATTATAACACTTACATGAGGCTTGAGATATCACATACAATAACTTTCATGAAGAAGAATATATGATCATAACATTCATAATGAATACAAAAAATATATCAGGTGTTTACTATTATGCAAAGGAATATTTATATAGTAGTTTATTTGTGAAAACCTACACGTCTACTTTGTGTGAAGGATATTCATAAACAACATGCATGTGTTTAGGTTTTAAACATTCATGTAGTAAATTAATTTTATATGTACATACAAAGTGTTGAAGACCCTGAGATGTCAAGAAAATGAAGAGATACACACAGTTTTGTGTATGCCTGAGTATAGTACATATTTTTTTAAGAAAAATGTTTGTGTGCTTGCTTAGGTGTTCTAACTTGTAGGAAAAGTTAAAAGATAACAGAAAATCTACATAAAATTTTAAGTCTAAAATAAAAGGTATATTAAATTGATATATAAAATTTTATTTAAATATCACCTAAAACAATAAATTAGTGATTAGTATATTTTCTAATATGTATTCTCTATGATAGAACCATGCATTTTATTAGATATGTAAGAAGTGTTTCTTGAAAAAATACAATTTAGATTCATGAAAAGGTTTATTTGAATTGTGAAATTACTATATTTAATAGAATGATATTGGAAGAAATATTGTGTCCTCCACTTTTATGAATTTTATTAAGGATGTGTAATTAATTTATAGAAGGAGAAATATCTTCCTGAGCATCTGATTGACTAAGGAAGACTTGATCATTCATTAAAGATATAAATATGTTAAGAAAGATCGAATGACTTGATCGATGGCTGTTGAATTTATTGAATAATTATAGGTGATAAATCATAATATTATAAGCTCATAGATGAAGATAACTCTTAATAATAATGAGGACTTTCTACCATAAGATCATCACCAAGATGAATATGGTGCTTGTTATAGGGTAATTTAACCAGTTTTTTGAAGCAGTTGAGGTTGGGGCATCTAACCAGTAAAATAGAAGTAAAGATGATTTGGGTGTCTAACCAACTGAGGTAGAAGCGTTTTTATCTAGGTTTTAGAATTAATATTAATTGGAGGATTGACTAATTGGGTGTATAAATAGTTTTTACCCAAGAAATTGTAATTGAGGATAAGATTATAACATAGAATCCATGTTGTGGTGTCTAAACAACACAAAAAGGACTATGACTTAGTATCAAACCTTATAAATATTTTTTGTTGTTCTATCTATTATTATTTCTACATATGATGGGATCATGTGATATATTTTCTAGAGGATTGAAAACCTTAAAAAAATTATAGGTTGAAATAAAAGAAATAAATTTTTAAAAGTAAAACATTTATTCACCCCCCCCCCCCCTCAGTGGCCAATCTATACTAGTCTCTATAATTGAAAATAGATGAAAAGGTTCCATAAAAAGATACATGTTTTCCCTGTTTATTTTTATAACTTTAATGAAGTGAAAATTTTAAGATATTTTTTGAGTCAACTCATATGGATGAAAAGAAAGAAAATCATGATGATATAAAGTGGGATATTTTTTCCATGAATCAAAAAAATAATATATAGGCAAATAAACCTATGTTGAATCTAAAAGTAAATGAAGAAACACCACTAGTGGAAGACAATAAGAGTGATATAAGTGGTAATAATTATTTTGACTATGATTATTCTAAGGAAGATTATTCAACTATGATAATTATATATCACTAAGTGATATTAATTCTGGACTCAAATAAATTTAATTAAAGTTCCCAAGGAAGTGTTAAATTGTATTTTGGTAATATTAAGGGTATTTATGATGAAATAATACAATATGAAGATGAGTTAAATTCTATAAAAGAGTCACTAGATAAAAAGTTTGACATGTAAAACAATCTCACAAAATATTTTATAGAAAAGGATGGAATAATATATCATTGCAATGAAATATATGATGAAGATATTTAATAATTGAAAATTAAGGATTTTGAGAAATATGTTTTTGATATTTTTTTTTATAATCATTCAATTCACTTGAAAAGTTTCACAAAGTTTCTATGGAGATAAAAAATTATCAACATGAGGTCAAGGAAAACAAGGTAAAGGGTCTTGAAAATTCTTTACAATAATTAAGAAAAATTATTTAATAAAAAATAATGATTATAAAATAAGACTGTGAAAATAGTTTGAGGTCAATTGAGTAAGTGAACTCACTCAATAAGAATTGTTTTGATTTTTTAAGCGACATCGATGAATCAAGAATCAACACAATCTAAAAATTCCCATATTAATGGATATAAAAATATTGTCACACAAGTTTTATTGATATTCATGACTCTAAGAAGACTCAATTTCATAGAAATAAGAGTGTGGTATCATCATTTAACTAAATGGAAACATCCTCTAAGAAGAGATATCCTATAACCCATAAATTGTCTTATGTACTAATTTTGTTCCAATTACTAATATAGGTGTCACAATAAATTATGGGAAAGTATAGATAGTTAAATATACTTATAAACTCACCAAATAATGGGGGTATGATATATGTTGAATAAAAATATGTTCCACAGGATGTTTCCAAAATAGTGGTGGTTTTTCTAAAAAAACAAGGATCACCGCACTGTGAAATATTGATATATTATACAAGAAAATAAGAGATAAAGATTAATAATATATTTTTGATGTTTAATGAAGTTAGAGCATAAGGAATTGTAATATTTTCATAAAATAAAAATTCATGAAAATAATAGAAGTTCACAAGAAATGAGTTTTAAGGTTGAAGAAAAGAGAAAACCTGTTGACCATAAGCAGAAGAAAAAAGAAAAGTAAAATAATATAGGTGAAAAAATAAATAGGAATCAACTTAGACCTATAAGAATATTGGGATATTATTTCCTATATAAAATATAGAGATAGAGAGAGAAATATTTCAATAACATCAATTTCCCCTTGTAAAAATAATTCTTAGTTTGAAGAAGTATAAAACAACAAGTGTCTCTAAAGAATATATATCTAAGTGGAAGTTCTAAGTTCCGAGTTTTATTTTTGTGGTCTGTAAGGTATGGGAATAAATCCTAATCCTCATATTATAACATTTAATTTCCATGAAACAATCATGAATAAAGGGTGAGTCATGGTGAACAGTTGAGAATAGATTATCAAAGAAATAAATAAATTACTAGAAACCCATTCAATATTACTATAAAAAAGAAGTCATAATTCTTAGAAGAAGTGTGTGGTGTATGTATATTATAAGGTAATAGAGTAGTGGTATTCAAAATAAAATTACATGGAGAGATCCCCTATATTTGGAAAGGGAATAATGTTCAAAAATCTAAAAAGGCAGATTCAGGAAATATTAATACTTTCAAAAGGGGATATGAGAAGCTCAAAAGAGCTGAGAAGATCAAGAAATAGTTCCTAGTTGTTTATCTAAATAAATTTAAAATGGATAAATAATTGTATGAATATTAAAAACATGCTGATTATAAAGGAAAAAATTTCTCTCCAGATGATAAGGTTCTAACTGATGATAATCTGTCCAAAAAATAGAAACTTGAAGATCCAAAAAACTAAGATGGAAAAAAGGTATTCTATACAAAGAAGTGGTTTAAGGTAAAAAATAATATAATCAAATAGATGAGAGTAAAAACTGAAAGAATATTCTAAATAAATCTTCCAATGCTATGATTGGAAGTAAATAATGGGCCAGGTTGAGAAGAATATCTCAGCCTGAATTCTATTTTTAAGGAATAGATAGGTAACTCCTTATTCCTTTATATATATATATATGTGTGTATTATTATTTTTTGACATGTAGGTAATTTAAGGAGATGAATATATCTATTTAGGGGAATCATAGATGAGTTAAATATGTTAATTCTTTACTACATAGAGAATGTGGAACTTTTGAACATATCTGTAAGTTTAGAAGATAAGGTATTAAAATCACTCCTATATTCATACTTTTAATGACATGATAATTATCATTAAGGGGTATTTGATATGGATCTAATAAGGGGGGGATATATATATTTTTACTTGAAATTGATGGTGTGTTCATTGAGATATGGGCAGGCTACAATGCATTACATAGTAAATCTATTTTTAAAAACCCCAAACCATAAATAAGTAATTTTATTGAGTTTAGTATAACATGAAACATAATTTTTTAATAGAATTAATCACCTTGGAAATAAAATATTATTTTCTATAAAGTTTTTTCCCTTGTAGACTTAGACTTGTCTAGTTAAAGTCTCTTTGAAAAATAAATACATATGACGTCATCCATCTCTCACAGGTTGATAGGGATGAGGATTTAAATGTATAGAGAGAATTAGGACATCATGATGGCGTGAGAAGAATAATCATGATATGAGAAAAATTCTATTTTAAAATTTTATTTATTATCAATAATGGTGATAATAATTTTGAATATAAAAATTAAAGATGTATTAGAAATAAATTCAAAGGTGGAGGTTAAGGAGAACAAATTCATGGTTGAGGAATAAAGGTAGTATTTATTATTAGAATATTATGAATTAAATATCTAAATAATCCCTAAATTAGGAGATTATGATTCTTGATTCATTGAATTTCATGCTTGATAAACAATCCATGAAATCCCATTGGTTAATTGATGTTTTTCCATGGTATATAGAAAATGAATTATAAGGCTAATAAATTGGATAATTCAAGTGGATAAGTTCAAGAAATAGTGGAAACATTATTTGAGATTATTTTTGAATCAATATTGAAGCCTGAGACATATGCTATCTATATTTGGATTTTGCACAATGTTTTAAAAAATTGAATAAATAGTTTGCGGAAGGACATGAAATACATTGTTATTACATGAGGAGATTTATTTTGAAGGACATTCACAAAATATTTATATTTTTTCATGAATAATTTTTGAAGAAGAAGCTTAAAATCGATTTTCCATTATGTTGAAATTTTAATATCTGTTTTCATGAGAGTTTAATAAAAAATATATCCAACCCTTGGCCAACCAAGGACCCACATCAACCAAACATGTGGGACCTCGGTCAAACACATGGGTGAAAAAACAACTTGGTTTTCTAGGGAAGTACAAGTGAGAGACTACAAATATTGGTAGTCATAACATGGACATAGCGCCCATAGGTGTAAAGTGGTTCCATCATGCAGGGTGACACAATGGCAGAGGGGCATTGACATGGTTAAGTGCTATAAAGAGTTAGGAATACACCCTGTTACTCATAACTGACTACTGAATTGAATGAGTTCTCTAATAAAGTTTATATAATCCTCATAAGAGTTCTATGTGGTATTTGACCTATATAGAGTACTACTCACCTACCTTAAATGATATGTTTATAACATGGGCCATTTTATCTGGTTAATCTAGGCCATCCAATCATCTTGTCACCTTATTCTTCACCCTTAGATGGGTTTTCTTCCAGATGATGTCTACATTCCAAGAAGAAGACATCCTCGATCGATATAAACTCAAGTTTAGGATTCTATCTAGAAATTAAAAAAAAAGATTAAACTCTTCATGTATGGTTTCAATGAATTTCATACAAACAAAAGTGAAAATAACTTTCTACTCCTATGCATGCAATGAAGGGAATAAAGTATATATCATGTATTCATATTCATGTATGGATTTAAAGGAGTTGATGGAATTATAGTCGTCACATGAACATGATAACCCCATCATGAATGGAAAATTGAGCTCATATATGAATTGACACCATGATTTTCAGAGTCATGAAATTCTATAATATTTGATTTTCTGAAAGAATTGTTAGTTTTAATACTCATTGATTGAGTTGTCTTAGTTTTAAATAATTTAAGTTAGTGAATAATATGATCAATGGTGTTGATCACATATTCTATAAATACTATGGAACCATGTATGAGAACGGATACTAACATTCATGAATTTTGAGAGATATTGATTTCATAATAAAATAGAACATATTCATGATTTCATTTACTCAAATAGAAGAAATAATGAAAGCCTACTTGTTTTAAAATAATGAATGGATTTAGTTTCTATATAACCTAATATGTGAAGTGCATTCTAGTTTCCATGAATATATCTAATTGTGTGAAGAACTCTTGCGATATACTTGCATAAATGAAAATATATATTAAGATTGTAACACTTCCACGAGTCTTGAGGAATCATGCACTTGGACTTGTGAAAATAATAACCCACACTCATTACTTGTGAAAAGAAGACAGGATATATCTTGTGTTTATTATTATGTGAAGGATGATTTATACAATGGTCTATTTTTGAGAACATTATCTTCTCCTTTGTGTGAAGCATCTGAAAAAAATGGAAAACATGTGTTCAGGTGTTCAACATACATTAAGTAAAACCACTTTATCTGTAAATATAGAGAGATGAGGAACCTGATATATCTTGAGAAGGATTTTTGACACATCATTTTGTGCCTGCATAAGTATAGTGCATGTGATATAAAGAAGAAAGTGTGTGTGTGTGTGTGCTTGGGTGTTCTAACTTATAGGCATAAGTTCCAAGACAACCAAAAAACTACATGAAATTTTAAGACCGAAATACAAGGTATCCTGAATTGAGATACTAAAGTTAGTTGAAATAGAACATAAAATAATCAATCAATTAATAATACTTGTTCTAATATTTATAATCAATCATTTCCCCATGAATTATATCACGTATATATGAAGTGTTTCTTGAATAAATATGATTGAGATTCATGAAAAGGTTTAGTTGAATTGCGAAAGTCATATATTACATATAATAATAAATGAATAAGATTTTTTTCATCACTTGAATTCATTTTACTGAGGTCAATAACTTTATTATTAAAATAATAAATATTATCCTGATAATTTGAATGATTGGGGAATACATGATCATTCACTGAATAAAAGAAGTTATTGAGATAAATTGATAGACCTGATAAGTGATTGTTGAATTTATCGAATAATTTTACATGATAAATCTTTACATTATAGGCTTGTGGAGGAAGATAAATCTAAATAAGTAATAGTAAATCATACTCTAAATAAATATAGAGAAGAATAAGGATCTTGTGATTGGGGTATTTAACCTATTATCGAAGTGGCTCAAGGTTGGGGTGTCTAACTAGACATGGAGAATAAAAGATGTTTGGGGTATCTAACCCACTAAAATAGAAAAGATGGTTTCTAGGTTATTGAACCAGGATCAACAGAAGGTTTTTTTACTATGGTATATAAGTAGTTTCTTCCTAATCCATTGTAATCTAGGATAATATTATAGTGGAGAATCCTTGTTGGGGAATCTAACCAACATAACATAGAGTAGGTCTTAGTATTGATCCATATAAATATCATGGTTTGGTCCCTCTCTTATTATTTCTGCATATGAGGTGAGATTGTGAGATTTATCTAGAGGATCAATAACCTTAACAAGTTTGAGAGGTTGAATTAAAATAAAATAATTCATTAATGTAAACCACTATTCCCCCCTCCCAGTTGTCAATCCAGCCTGAGAGTCTACAATACACAAAGAGTTTCATTTTATATATTTAATGGAAATATGTTGACCAATTTTTTTTATTTTGTTGGATATTTCAATTAGTTATATACATTGAGAATAACAATCACTCTCAAGATTCAATGGTTGAACAACACAGGTGGGATGTCCTAATTAGTATGAAATATATGAAGATGGATGGATGTGAGACTATGCTATGATCTATAGCTCTAGTGATTCAAAGGATTCATAATTTATAATGATTCTACTAATTGGAATATACCCTAAACCCATATATATTATATAGTAAAATAGGTATTGTCATTGGTTATAATAATCACATGGTTTAAAGTCTTTTATTATAGCCCAAGGATATATCATATATGAAAATATAGAGATATCATAGGATCTTCCTTGGAAAGTAAAAAACCTATGATATAGTGATATCCTATAGTGTTTATTCAACTATATCCTATTGTATGATATATGTGAGTCATATTTTTCTATATTGACTAGGTTGAAATATTTAGGTACTAACATGACATACTTTAGAAATTGAATGTTAAGAAGTTAATGATTATATCTTCTACACATGTTCCATCATTAATAAACTATTTTATAAGATGAAATAGTCATGTGAGTTATTAAACAAGTGTTATGTATGATATAACCAAAATTTATTTACCAGTATGGTTATGAAACATGTGAGTTAATCCTTAACATAGGTGGATGGCTCGTGGAGAATCCTTGTAGCATATGTACAGGAGTCATGACATTGGGTTGTGGTGTGTGAACCTCCTCAGAATGTCTGGCTGATACAATACATTTTTCAGGCTCTCTCATCATTCATTATTTGTCACCAAGAAACTATAATATCATGAAACAATCAAAATTTATTGCCTAAAAGGTTTGGATAATGAATAGAAAGCAGTGTATACATATTATAGGGAATAAATATTTGGTTGTTCCTTGGCACTCATCATCAATAACAGATAAATAATTTCAATATGAATTATGGAATTTGAAGGTTTAAGGTATGTATAACTCATTTTAGTTTTGTGATTTGTATTTTATGTTCATTGTGAAATTGGTTTCAAGGTTTCTTAAATGTTTCCACTACTTGGATTAATAGAAAATATTTTCTATGAAATATTTCAGTGGAATCAAAGCCTTCCTGTGCATTTAAAATCATGAAATAATTTGAGAAATGATGTTTATTCATATTTTAATTCCTATAATATTACATATCATAAAATACCATTCAATTAAAAAATCCATCATTTTTTACATTTTATAATGTATGATATGAATTAATCACTTTCAATGATCACAATTTACTTGAATTGGAAAAAAATGCATCATATCAATCTTATGATATCACCATATATCATAATATACCATAACCAATCATATTTAATGATTGCATTTAATATTTTATAGTATGATAAACAACATGTAAATAGTTTACATGTCGTGACATATCAATCGTATCCTACAATTAATCTGAAATCTTTAAAAGAATATATTGAATAATTTTTCCCCTTCCAATTATGGATTGGATTATATTATTCATAAAATATTTATAAATAATGGTAAAATGTATTCTAGGATTTTTAATAATTTATAATATTTTAGAAATTAATTAATTATAAAATGTTTAGAATTAATTATTTAAATGTTTTTGAAATATTTATTTATAAATAATCAATTAATATTAATTTTTAATACTAAATAATTGTATTCAATATTATATGGCATGCCTATAATTTGGATACAAGTTTTTTATAAAGAAATTATAAGTGCAATTTATTAAAGTTGTATAGATTATAAAATAAGGAAAAATATAGTGTTTATAATTGAAAATTATTATTTTTTCCTAATTTTTAATTTGAAATGTTCAAATTTAAAGGGATTTATTTAGAATTTATTTAAAAATTATCAGAAGATTTTTGATAGATGATATGATCAAAGGTTTAAATAATTGTAATATGAGATATTTAGATTCTTTAAAAATATTAAATAATATAAATTTAAGTATAAATTGTTTATATTTCTGGAGATATCATATATTGAAATCAAATAACATATAATGATTAATATGAAAGGGTTCATATTATAAAATGAATATAAAATTTTTAAATTCAACATTATGGAATATCTATAAATAAATTTAAATTTTTTATAACTGGTAATTTATGAGTTGTTCATAAATGGATATCTCATGTTTGTAATATAAAAAATGTATGTTTATTTAATTAATTAATTTAAATATTCATGTTTTTAAATTATGAAGGTAATGTGAATATTATGTATGATTTAATTTATTTGATAAATCAGTTTTAGTAGATTGTTATTCCATGCATTAGAATCTCTGTACGACAACATAGTATTTAATTTTCATCTCCCTTAACCTCTGTTTGTAATTAATATTATTAGTTTTTATTTATTTATTGAATATAGTTTTATATATTACATGTTAGAGTTATCAAGAATTTAATTATCTTTTTGATAAAGTATCCCTAGGTAGAGGTACTTTTGGGTCAGACTTCCCACTGGACTAGAATCCTATGACATATTCTATAATGGTGGGGTTTTAGCATTTGTGACTTTAGGATTTTTCATTTGTATATTTTTATTATCATATAATTTTAAACATTTACATGAATAGTTCATGTACCATATGTATAATATTCATATAGATATGTATAGAAATGTTTAGATTCTCTATCTTGGTGAGTAACACATACTGTGGGTTGTGTAATGAGTTAAACATTAATATGATGTTGACATATTAATCTTGTGTATGGAATAGGGTTTTCCAAAAATAAATCACTAAAATAATTTATACATAAAATTATAATATAATATATAAATAATAATTAATGTGATTCAGTAATTATAAATTTAATATGCATATGATGTATATTGGATTTGTGAGACTTTAAAATAAAGCCTCACAAATACTAATTGTTAGATTATTTCCAAATTGGAACATGTCAAGACCTTGATCATTCAACTTTATAGGTTTTACCATAATAGGTAGCCCATAGATTTTCTTGTGTATGGAATGGTGTAAATTTCAAACCCTAGGAGTAATTTAACCAAATCCAACTGTTTTATTTAGGTCACACTTAGTTGGGAAATTGTAAGAGTTAGAATACTATATGAATATAGTTAAGTTTTTCAATATGTTGAATTAGAAAAAGATTTATATACTTAATTATCTAAATCAATATATGATATTATTGGGATAATTCCCAACCCAAGTAGATAAGTGGTGAGATCCATTCCAAAAACATACTCATTGCTTTGTGAAATATGGATCTTGTCTTACTAAATGTTTATGATGTATGGGGTCATCATTTTATTGGGATACTTTTAATAAAATACCCTATTAAAATAATATAAAATATGATACTCATCTGATAAAATATTCTATTATATATAGTGGAATACTCATTATCATAATCAAGATTGACCTTGAGATCTATATTAGATAAATAAAAACTAAATGGTAGTAACTTCCTTTATTGGTACCAAAACATGACAATAGTTCTCTTGAAAGAAGCTACATTCAATGTATTGGAAGATTCCCTTCCTAAGAAGACAAAATGTATATAAAGGATTATTATAAACATATAATGGATTCACCATAAGTTACTATAGTCATACATGTGATCCTTTTTTCTATTTTGAAAAAAACAACATGAGATCATGGATTCTACTAAGACTTTAGAAAACCCGAAAATGATATATCAAGAATAAGCTATTCATGTAAGTAATGATGTATTGAAGGATATTTTTCAGTGATATATGGAGGAATGAAGCTCAGTTTCAACTCATGTACTCAATATTAATGGGTACATAAATGATTTGGTGAGAATGAGTTCACCTCTTAGACTTGATCTGGAAATTGAATTCATTCTATAATCACTACCAAAAAGGTCCTGATAGTTTATTTAGAATTATAATATAAATTATTTCGATAAAAATTTACTTGATCTCATCAACATATTGAGGATATTTGAGTTGGACATGGCTGGTTTAGGCTCAAGTTCTATAATGATGGTGAAAAAAGGAAAATTTTGGGTTATAAAGGGAACAAAAGAGGTTGAGAAGAGTCGAAACTACTAGCTTTGATGAAAGAAATGAAGGATGGAAAAATGATTTCATAATGGTAGGACTATCAATTAGGGAATTAATTATCTAGGATACCTAAAAGGGTATAAGAATCTACATGGAGAATCCACTTTAGGTATTAATGTTATATAATTAAATTCTTTTATTATGAAAGGTATATGATAACATCTATATGTTTTACAACTTTTGTAAATATATAGGATGTTAGAAGTAAATAAATTATTGGTGATTGGAGTTTCAATTTTTTCTTTCAAGTAAAGGATAAAAGGAGTTACTTCAATGATATCTTAGATACATGTAATAATTTAAACATGGATGGAATTGAATAAAACATGTGTATTATTGAAGTGCATAAGAGTTTCATTTCGTTTCAATGATAAGTCAATATGTGAATGAAAGGTATTTATAAAGAAGTTGGTGAAGCCTTAGAGATTCTTTGTTAATTCAAAGCATTTAATGCTACACTTGATCAATTCTCCAAGAGGTTACAATTCAGACAATTGTGGAGTTGATTGTAATTTCCAAGACAAGTGTCACTGAATGAATCATTTTTATAACTTTTGAATAAGGCCATGAAATACTTGATTGAATGATGAATTTGGAAGATCCATCCAATATATTCTAATTGGATAAATTTGTTGAACTAAATATGGAAATTGATTGTGCTGATCTTCAAGGACCAAGATAGTGTTAAGGAAAACACATCATTTCCTATAATGTTTCCATGCATTGTGTTTCAAATGCATGATAAGTTGAAGAAGAGTTCTATCCACAGTTGGATTAAGGATGATGAGAGAAGGTCTTTGTAATTATAATTCCAAATATAATTGTGGACTTAATGTAATGTCCATGCAATGATAGGATCCATTAATAATGGTATTCATAATTCATGATGATGGTGATTGATATTATTTGGAATCCTTATTCAAAAAAGAATAGAAGAAATAAGAATCAATGTTTGAGATGAAGAAAAGTTATGCATGGGGATTAGTATTAAAAGGTGGGTTTGAAATATGAGGTGGAAATTAATTTTATTCTATGTTTTTGTATGTCTCACTTTAAAAAAATCACCCACCCCCAAGCTAGTTGAGCCAGCTCGACCCCAAAACTTGTGGGACTCAAGGTCTACCACGCTAAGGGAATAAGCCCTAGCCAGACCAAAGAGAGCATTATTTGAGCATAGAATTCATGAGAAGGCCGTGTATAAGCCACTAAAGCACACAGGGAAAATCTCAGGTATAGATTGGGCACAGAGCATGCCTGAAAGGGGGAATAGGTTGGGCGTAGAGCATGCCTACAAGGTGAACATGGTACGAGGTGGTACCGTGGAGGGAGAGGGAGAATTTTGAGCGTAGGATGTTGTGGCTTAATACTTAAATAGTGAGCATCCCATGTTCTCATTTTGATGTGGGATATGTTTTTTAAAACATGGAAGTGATCTCCACCGTCCATCTGATTTCATGAGAGATCTCAGCCGCATGCTCTATCCTGTGTCGCATGATCTAATCACCACCATCTATATCTGATTTGAGTTGATCCAATGGTTGTGGTGAAACCACATTGCCATCTTCAATCTCCGATCCACCCGATGACCCAGTACAACTAGAGCACGACTATACCTCCAGGATCTCAATTCGGGCCATCGTTGACGATCAAAACTCATGTAGTAGGATCATATGGACTTAAAAAACACATTCATGCAATGATACCTACATGCGTGCAAATGAAATGAAGAAACCACGTAGTCCAAAACATATACAGTTGAGAGGCCATGTCATGGAACTAAGGAATTCACGATTAAATTATTGAATGCATTATTAATACATTCATTGGAGGATTACACCAAAAACGAGGATCCCACGTTGAACAGAAACAAACTGAGTTTCACTGCATATCATTGACATGCATTTGAAAGATTTGATGCCAAATATCTCGGGCATTCAAATATTTTAATCTTCATATCATATCCTACAAGACATGAATTCATAAAAGAAAGATGAACCTCACCTATAAATAAAGATCCCTCGACCAAGGATTCTTTTTTTGAAAATATCGAGAGAGCTCCTATTTTCCAAAAAACAGAGCATCGTGCTAAAAAGGTTTCCACACAGCTCTACTATGCGAAAAAAAAACCGCATGCATTCAACAATTTCCAGTAACTCTTGAACAATCCTTGCGAATGAGGAAGGAATTTTCACCCCCTTTGCAAATAAACCCGTGAGCACATGATAGGTTCTTTCAAACCCTCCTTGTTTTTTCATGAGGAGCATTTCGTGTGTACGCAACTGGTGAACTTACAAACTTGATATACACTATGAATACAAAACCCACGAACCATTCCATGGTTCTGTGAAGAAGATCCACACATACCTTATTTGTGAAGAAGAATAACTCGTGCCCCTGGTTTTCTTGAAGAATAAGAACCCGAGCCCTTTGATGTCACAAAAAATAGGTGAGAAACCTCACCTGTTTTCATGACCCATAAAAGAACTCATGTACACCCTTATTATTCCCATTAGGGTTGTGTGGGAAAGAAGAAGAACAAATGGGTTGGAATGCATGAAAGACAGTACACACATACACACATGAGCATCAACTGAAGAAACCATAGGCCTCGTGTTTTAACAAAAAGGAATACATGCATGAGGCATAGGCTTTGATAAGTTGTTGAGTGTGTGTACACATATGAAGAAAGAAGAACCATTCAGATTTGAAGAAGAACAAACATAAAACACAAAGTAACCCAAACCATGTTCATGAAAAAAAAGAGAAATAGAATATGATAAAGAAGAGAAAGTGTGTGCGTTATTGAGAGAAGAAGAAGAAAAGGAGGGGAATTCTGGTTTCTAAACATCCTATTAAAAAATATACATGATCCCATGCATGCCCATGCACACATAACAAAGGAAATTCATAACACACTTACACATTGGACCCAAATAAAAGGAACAAGTGTGTGTGTAAAAAAGATCAAAAGATAAAGAAAGTGAATGTGTGAATATTAAAGAAGAAGAATCAAGTTGATAGTGCATGTGTAATCATACATGATTCATGTCACGAACCAGGCCGGATTGTCATCCGACCCGACACCCGACCCGGTCCGCGACATGGCCCGAAGGGTGTTCCCGATCCCCACGGGCTGGAAACTAGTGCCAGGCATCAAAACAAACCAGTTGGGAACGGTTTGGCCCATGAAAAAGATAAGAAAACATAAACTGAACAAGAATATGAATAAAGGAAAACAAACTGAATGACATGGCAGCAGAAAAAGGAATAAATAAACGCGACATACCTCAAGTGACCCCGTGGATCACCACGGTACGACAACTACCCACTTCCAAAAGCGATCCAAGACTAAAACCTGCAACTGAAAAGTAAAGTAGGCGTGAGCACCGAGATGCTCAGTAGGAAAGCCAAAAACAACCACGTCCTATTCCTCCGCCTTTATTAAGAAATCCACAATGCCAGTTTGGAAATAAGATATAATAAAATAGTGTTTCTCCTTTTCAAAATTAAGCAACGAGTTTGCATTTTCAGGTAAATCCATTTTCTTCCACTACATTTTCCAAATAGGTTTCAAGTATGCACATAACATTTCAAAATGAAAAGGAACCAGTTTGGATTAAAATATGGTTTTCATAAACAATGCATCAAGTATGAAATCACTGAAAAGAAAGTTACATCACAAGCAGCGTATCACAAAAGATCACTATGGGTAATCCCTATAGGTAGCTAGAGTATGTGGGAACCTAGAGACCTCGTACCTCGGTGAAACGTGGCTTAGAAGACCACGACCCTCCGAAAACGTGGCTTAGAAGGCCACGACCCTCAGAAAATGTGGCTTAGAAGGCCACGACCCTCAGAAATTCATATGTTTAGTTAGTGTTGTCGCGTCAATCCTGCTAGACAAACCAGGACGAACCCCTGCCGTGTCATCTAGCGTACTAGTCCTGGTCACCCACCTAGATACCCGGGTTTTCCCATTGTGATCTATTTCAAATGGTGGTGAGTTTTCTTTATCAAGCAATCAAACAAATACATTACACTTTCTTTATCTAAAACTCATTCAACCATTCACCACCGCACTCCCTACTTAAGTGCATTCCCCCTCTTTACACCACACAAACATGCACAAGCCTTTACACTAGGCACACATCACAAACCACTCATCAACACTTGCATCCCATTTTATTTTTCAAATTTAGGGGAATGACTCAAAAAGGGGTTTTCTAATTTCACAATACAAATCTTAAAGTGCCAAACGGGCCTCAATAAAGGTTTTTTTTCTATTTCATAAAACATTCTTGAGATGCCAAACATGCTTAATTACATAGAGGGAACACTTTTTAAAATCAACCGGCCAGAAGGCCAAACACCTTTGGAAATACCCATTTCCAATTCAAACCATTTAGGAAATCAATTCTTTTCCAAGAAAAGTCACTTAAGACCAACGGCTTTGAAACACATTTCAATTTACCAATACAAGGCATAATAGTTTCTAGCAACCGCAATCAGATTCCATAACATGTATATATATATATATATCATAGTGTGAAACATATTCTTAAAACAGTCAAGCAATTATAAATTTCCAATTAAAAGCTTAGGCATAGGGGACCTACCTCAAACTTGTCGCTATCTGTCGATGGCCACTCGAACCGACACTTGGTGCGCACACGCACATGCACTTATACATATATATATATACACCCCTAGCTGCATTGCACATATTCCCTGCGCCATGAGGGAATATGTACAAAGAGGGCACATATATATATATGTCTTACCCTATGCATGTACAAGTAGGATGTCTCGACATGCGCGGCCCAAAACCAACGAAGCAAGGTGCAACGCACTACACCTATAATTTAATAAAACCATTAAATGCTTAAACAATCCCTAAAGTGTTTCAAATTAACACATCGAGGGTTTGCACCAACGACGCGCCGGTTACATAACTCATAAAACTCATTGATAATCTTAAAAGAAAAGCACAAAAACAATCTAACCATTTTCAAAGGCCATTTCAAATCGTCACATAAACCAGAGTCAATTTCCAAAACATGAATTCCATTGTTTAAACCATTTACGATCTATATTATAAATACGCAACAACCCGAACATACCAATTTATGCATTTTCCTTTTAAAAACCTACACCCAAGTCCATTTTCACCATAAGTGTCATTGAAAAAGTGATTCATACTGTTTGAAAAACTAAGTAACCCATTTGCACAATTTATAAAATACCTGCAAGAGGCATAACATGGTTTTACACAAAAAAGTATACGAAAATTCAAATTAAGAAACTCATTCCGACCCCACGCATATATATATTTCTTTCCAAAAACTATTTTCGCATCACTTGCACAATGAAATAAGTCGATTGCATAATTTATAAAACATTTCCAAGCTGCACACCAAGGATTAACACATGGACCATACCCAAATTCCCACATATAAGACACTTTATAATTAAAAACCTATTTGATTTTTATCAAATACCAACTTTGCACCTCGCGCCAAAGTAAACGATGATGTCAAATTAATTAAACAATATAAACACAATAAGAAAAATTATTTGCATGTGAAACCACCCAATTTCAAGTGAGAAAACTATTTTTAAAACCAAAATCATAGTGAAACTTTACTAAAACCAAATCCGCACCATGCAATTCACCCAATTGAACCCCAAATCGACCAGTGGGACCAAAATTATCAAGAAACAACCCAAAGCAGTATTACCAAACATTAAGCACAAAAATAATCTATTGCAAAAACATCATTCACACCCAACGAAAATTCCTACAACTCAAAAATCACAAAACTCCTAAATTAATATTAAACCACAAATAAGAAATTAAATAACCCTCACCTGAAAACCATTGCGAACCCACTGCCCTTGATGGCAGTGGCTAAAACCGGCCTCGATGGAGCCCGACAGAACCTAAAAACAAAATTCAATCAAAATCAAAACCCCAAATTGACACCATAACTGCTGGAAATCTAAAAACCCAAAGAAACAAGGACAAAAACCTAAGCAAGGAAGAAAGAAAACTCTACCCAGGGGTTGCGCCGGAGGTGAGCAGCGCTGAAAGGGAGGGAGGCCGGGACGGAGCGGGGTTGCGCAAGCAAAGAGATGGGGCGGCGTTCGCAGCGGTCGCGGCCGGGAGAGGGGGTCGGGACGGTGAGTGTGAGCAGGACGGGACGACGCGAGAGGCGTCGGCCGCAGCAGGGTGAGGAGGCCGGACGGAGAGGGGGCCGGGACGACGATCCGGACGGGAGTCGGACAGAGGTGTCGCGCCTGGGGAATGGGCGGAGGCCAGACGAGGAGGGGACCGGGACGCGGTGGGCGCAAGCAAGCCGGGACGGGAGGCCGGACGGAGGGAGGCCGTGCGATCGAGAGCAAAGTGGGAGGGGCCGCGTAGGGTTAGACGAGAGGGAGGGGGTAGCGCGAGAAGAGAAAAGGGGGGAGGGGGGCTGTGCGCGACGGCCAGGACAGCAAGGAGGAAAGAAAAAAAAATAAAGGAGAAGAAAAATAGAGAAAAAGTAAATAAGTAAAAAAAATAAAAAAAAATAACACTTTAATAACTGATAATATTAATAAACTTAATTAAGATTTTAATAAACCCCAATAATAATAATAATAATAACTTCATAATAATTATTATAAACTAACAATAATAACATTATTGATAATAATTATAATAAAAATTATAATTAACTTGTTAATAATTATACTTATTAACCATAATAATAATAATAACATTAATCACCATTATTATAATATTGAACAAACTCATGAAAACACATTTTATCTAATCGCCTTGTACATGAGACATGCCGCACGGTGACCCGAGCAAAGCCGTGCGGCTTTGAACACGCCCTGCCCATGCACCAGACACTGTCAAGGGAAAAGCCTTCGTTCATCAACAAAATGAAAAACTTTCAAAGAGGTTTGGTCGCAGCTTGGTATAAAGTTTCAAAAATCCGATGAAATCATAAAATAATATTATCTTAAAAGTTCGGGTGTGACAATTCTCCCCACCACAAAAACTTTCTGCCCCCAGAAAGTCACCCAGCCAAACGAGGAATCAAACTTGAGTCTGAAACTGAACGAGGCCAGCAAAATCACGAACTTGGTATGACTTTCCACTCCATCAGTCACACCCGACCAACTCTGAGGGAAACTGAAAAGAGAACCATCAGGAAACGAGGAGGATTCTTCCCACCACAAGAACCCGACTAGCACAACCGACCTTGAGACTCTTATCATGGGATAACTCTGGAACTACTAACTTGATCCAAGAGGAAACCGCTTCACAGACCAAACCTCAAAGAAGGGACAACAAGATTCGTGGTGGGTCTCCCCACCATTTAAGAACTGACCAGCTTAAACCAACCAGTATAAACCGACATGAGAACTTCCAATCCTAAACCAGAAACCACTGCGACATGAGAAAACCCACAGAAGAATTCAACCAAATAACGAACTTAACCATGACTCCTCACTTCCACAAGAGATGAGAAACTCCAAAACGAGGATGCACTAAAACAAAACGGGTAACACTTGAGGAGACGCAACTACCAGAATTACAAAAAGATGAGATCACCATGCCTTCTTAAAACCACAGCGGGGTATTCAAAGAACAAAGACCACAATGAGAAAAAGAGACCTTTGCGCCTCTTACAGAAAAATAGAACCTTCAAAGACGAGGAAGCTTGAACCGAGAAATTTAAATCGTCCCTATTTTAGCACTGGAGACAAAAGTTAGACCAATGTGACTCACACCCAACGATTCCTGACTGCGTGAAAGGCTTCACTCCGAGACCTGTGGCTGGAGTTTGGATGTATTGAAGCATCTGTTGCCCCACAGTCAGGAGCTGGCATCCTTCTATCGAGACTCCTCCTGATGAAGCCGCTAGCAGAACCTCTCTAAGTTCACCAAACAGCCACACCGACAGCAAGTCTTCAATGGATGACGATGATGCGACTTAAGGTACCCAAATCGGCCACACAAGAAGCGAACGAGAGAGTGGCCCGACTAATAGAAGATGGAATTGATATGAAAACTTGTCTGAGATGGGTTCCTCCGGTTCTCTCTCACAGAATGGGGAACCATCCCAAACACCAAAGGGGACCGGTCCTTGAACAATAGATGAAGACCCCACACAAGAGAAACTTTAACTGATTCTGCGACATCATCTTTGAAGAAAAGGGAACCAACTTCTTGAGATGCCCAACGTAGGCCTTCACTATTCGTTGGCATTGCTGGACACTCACGAGCCTTGTCGCTTCCATCACCTTCGCTTCCACAAATATAAACCAACTAATGAGAGTGGTCCTAAACACCTTACAAGTCATACCATCATGAAATGACACTAGGGTTATCTCCTCCACCAATCCCAAGTTGCACCTTCAAATGGACATGAACCAACACAGACTCTCTTAGCTTTAGGAGTTCCCAATAACATGAAAACACCAATGAATTCACCATGCCAGTTTGTTACCTTCAATAGATCACGATCACTATAAAAGATGGACATCAACCGAAAATAATTCAATTCCACCACTCTGCTAAGAGTTTAGGTAGAACCAACAACTAGAAGTGACTCACTAGAACTTTCTGGGACTTTTCTGGGTGGAATACTCAAAAAAAGGGGCACAAATCCGAATCAAAACTCATCATAAATCAAAATTTCACACCTCAATCACAAACGAAAGCTCAAAATCAAATCAGTATTCCAACCACAATTCAGTATGTCAAAACCAAGAACTCATGAAAAAGAACACCCAACACGAAAAGAGAACGCTAAACAATTCCTCGCTCACTTTTCTAAACATTTGAAAAACCCCCTTTTGAAAACCATTTTTCAACAAACAAAACAACTTAAATATCCACCATTGATATCCCATGAAGTCTCACACATACATCTCCATGTGCTAGCTCAAGCACCCATCCCCTCACATCACAAACTTTCCCACTTGCCACGTGCGCACCTCAATGTATGTGATCACTCATAGGAATACCAAGGGTCAATGCAAGACACTTCTCATTTCCAAAACAGATCATTCAGCATAAAGCACAAATTCCCAACCAATTTGAAAAAGTAACTTCTCATCAAGGCAATACATTTCCAATTTCCAAAAACATTTCCAATTCACATTCCAAAAAGTGTTACTGAGATTTCAAAACAACTTCCAAAACACCTCTCATTTTCCCTTTTGAAACCACACATTTGTTAAAAGAAAACAATTTCCATTTCAAAAACACTTTTCCACTCTAACACCACATTCCCAATTCAAACCACCTTCACAAAAATCCATTTTCATTTTTAAGATCTACTCACACCAACCAAAATGAAGGTCAAACATAACTCACATCAAAATTTCCAAAAATAAGGGACTAGTGGCGATACCAACCCGGTAACATGGCTTAGCAGACCATGCTCCGAGCAGGCATCCACCACAGGAAGCATCTTGAACCGTGCACTCGGGTCGTACATGGGTCGCTACTCCATGCAAGTCTGCCGCGTAACACTGGCTCACTTCCTTGCTCATCCCTCATCCACACATACCAATCCAAAGAAGAAAATTCAAATCCTGGACTACCCCTGGAAACTCAAGTCTCGAGATGGGCAAGGGTTCATGACGTCCTTCCCGCACCTACCTCTCGATTCCCGACACACCTAATCACCAAGCTACTTGACACCCCAAATAACAAGGGCCCTCTGATACCATTTTGTCATGAACCAGGCCGGATTGTCATCCGACCCGAAACCCGACCCGGTCCACGACATGGCCCGAAGGGCGTTCCCGATCCCCACGGGCTGGCAACTAGTGCCGGGCATCAAAACAAACCAGTTGGGAATGGTTTGGCCCATGAAAAAGATAAGCAAACATAAAATGAACAAGCATATAAATAAAGGAAAACAAACTGAACGACGTGGCAGTAGAAAAAGGAATAAATAAACGCGACATACCTCAAGTGACCCCGTGGATCACCACGGTACGACAACTACCCACTTCCAAAAGCGATCCAAGACTGAAACCTGCAACTGAAAAGTAAAGTAGGTGTGAGCACCGAGATGCTCAGTAGGAAAGCCAAAAACAACCACGTCCTATGCCTCCTCCTTTATTAAGAAATCCACAATGCCAGTTTGGAAATAAGATATAATAAAATAGTGTTTCTCCTTTTCAAAATTAAGTAACGAGTTTTCATTTTCAGGTAAATCCTTTTTCTTCCACTACATTTTCCAAATAGGTTTCAAGTATGCACTTAACATTTCAAAATGAAAAGGAACCAGTTTGGATTAAAATATGGTTTTCATAAACAATGCATCAAGTATGAAATCACTGAAAAGAAAGGTACATCACAAGCAGCGTGTCACAAAAGAGCACTATGGGTAATCCCTATAGGTAGCTAGAGTATGTGGGAACCTAGATACCTCGTACCTCGGTGAAACGTGGCTTAGAAGACCACGACCCTCAGAAAACGTGGCTTAGAAGGCCACGACCCTCAGAAAACGTGGCTTAGAAGGCCACGACCCTCAGAAATTCATATGTTTAGTTAGTGTTGTCGCGTCAATCCTGCTAGACAAACCGGGACAAACCCCTGCTGTGTCATCTAGCGTACTAGTCCTGGTCACCCACCTAGATAACCGGGTTTTCCCATTGTTCTCTATTTCAAATGGTGGTGAGTTTTCTTTATCAAGCAATCAAACAAATACATTACACTTTCTTTATCTAAAACTCATTCAACCATTCACCACCTCACTCCCTACTTAAGTGCATTCCCCCTCTTTACACCACACAAACATGCACAAGCCTTTACACTAGGCACACATCACAAACCACTCATCAACACTTGCATCCCATTTTATTTTTCAAATTTAGGGGAATGACTCAAAAAGGGGTTTTCTAATTTTGCAATCCAAATCTTAAAGTGCCAAACGGTCCTCAATAAAGGTTTTTTTCTATTTCATAAAACATTCTTGAGATGCCAAACATGCTTAATTACATAGAGGGAACACTTTTTAAAATCAACCGGCCAGAAGGCCAAACACCTTTGGAAATACCCATTTCCAATTCAAACCATTTAGGAAATCAATTCTTTTCCAAGAAAAGTCACTTAAGACCAACGACTTTGAAACACATTTCAATTTACCAATACAACTCATAATAGTTTCTAGCAACCGCAATCAGATTCCATAACATGTATTTATATATATATATATAGCATAGTGTGAAACATATTCTTAAAACAGTCAAGCAATTATGAATTTCCAATTAAAAGCTTAGGCATAGGGGACCTACCTCAAACTTGTCGCTATCTGTCGATGGCCACTCGAACCGACACTTGGCGCGCACACGCACATGCACTTTTACATATATATATATACACCCCTAGCTGCATTGCACATATTCCCTGCGCCATGAGGGAATATGTACAAAGAGGGCACATATATATATATATGTCTTACCCTATGCATGTACAAGTAGGATGTCTCGACATGCGCGGCCCAAAACCAACGAAGCAAGGTGCAACACACTACACCTATAATTTAATAAAACCATTAAACGCTTAAACAATCCCTAAAGTGTTTCAAATTAACACTTCGAGGGTTTGCACCAACGACGCGCCGGTTACATAACTCATAAAACTAATTGATAATATTAAAAGAAAAGCACAAAAACAATCTAACCATTTTCAAAGGCCATTTCAAATCGTCACATAAACCGGAGTCAATTTCCAAAACATGAATTCCATTGTTTAAACCATTTACGATCTATATTATAAATACGCAACAACCCGAACATACCAATTTATGCATTTTCCTTTTAAAAACCTACACCCAAGTCCATTTTCACCATAAGTGTCATTGAAAAAGTGATTCATACTGTTTGAAAAACTAAGTAACCCATTTGCACAATTTATAAAATACCTGCAAGAGGCATAACATGGTTTTACACCAAAAAGTATACGCAAATTCAAATTAAGAAACTCATTCCGACCCCACGCATATATATATTTCTTTCCAAAAACTATTTTCGCATCACTTGCACAATGAAATAAGTCGATTTCATAATTTATAAAACATTTCCAAGGTGCACACCAAGGATTAACACATGGACCATACCCAAATTCCCACATATAAGACACTTTATAATTAAAAACCTATTTGATTTTTATCAAATACCAACTTCACACCTCGCGCCAAAGTAAACGAAGATTTCAAATTAATTAAACAATATAAACACAATAAGAAAAATTATTTGCATGTGAAACCACCCAATTTCAAGTGAGAAAACTATTTTTAAAACCAAAATCATAGTGAACCTTTACTAAAACCAAATCCGCACATGAAATTCACCCAATTGAACCCCAAATCGACCAGTGGAACCAAAATTATCAAGAAACAACCCAAAGCAGTATTACCAAACATTAAGCACAAAAATAATCTATTGCAAAAACAGCATTCACACCCAATGAAAATTCCTACAACTCAAAAATCACAAAACTCCTAAATTAATATTAAACCACAAATAAGAAATTGAAGAACCCTCACCTGAAAACCATTGCGAACCCACTGCCCTTGATGGCAGTGGATAAAACCGGCCTCGATGGAGCCCGGCAGAACCTAAAAACAAAATTCAATCAAAATCAAAACCCCAAATTGACACCCTAACTGCTGGAAATCTAAAAACCCAAAGAAACAAGGACAAAAACCTAAGCAAGGAAGAAAGAAAACTCTACCCAGGGGTTGCGCCAGAGGTGAGCAGCGCTGAAAGGGATGGAGGCCGGGACGGAGCGGGGTTGCGCAAGCAAAGAGATGGGGTGGCGTTCGCAGCGGTCGCGGCCGGGAGAGGGGGTCGGGACGGTGAGTGCGAGCAGGACGGGACGACGCGAGAGGTGTCGGCCGCAGCAGGGTGAGGAGGCCGGACGGAGAGGGGGCCGGGACGACGAGCCGGACGGGAGTCGGACAGAGGTGTCGCGCCTGGGGAAGGGGCGGAGGCCAGACGGGGAGGGGACCGGGACGCGGTGGGCGCAAGCAAGCCGGGACGGGAGGCGCCGGACGCGGGAGGCCGGACGGAGGGAGGCCGCGCGATCGGGAGCAAAGGGGGAGGGCCCGCGTAGGGTTAGACGAGAGGGAGGGGTGTAGCGCGAGAAGAGAAAAGGGGGGAGGGGGGGCTGTGCGCGATGGCCAGGACAGCAAGGAGGAAAGAAAAAAAACAAGAAAGGAGAAGAAAAATAGAGAAAAAGTAAATAAGTAAAATAAAATAAAATAAAACAAATAACACTTTAATAACTGATAATATTAATAAACTTAATTAAGATTTTAATAAACCCCAATAATAATAATAATAATAACTTCATAATAATTATTATAAACTAACAATAATAACATTATTCATAATAATTATAATAAAAATTATAATTAACTTGTTAATAATTATACTTATTAACCATAATAATAATAATAAAATTAATCACCATTATTATAATATTGAACTAACTCATGAAAACACATTTTATCTAATCGCCTTGTACATGATACATGCCGCACGGTGACCCAAGCAAAGTCGCGCGGCTTTGAACACGCCCTGCCCATGCACCAGACACTGTCAAGGGCAAAGCCTTCGTTCATCAACAAAATGCAAAACTTTCAAAGAGGTTTGGTCGCATCTTGGTAGAAAGTTTCAAAAATCCGATGAAATCATAAAATAATATTATCTTAAAAGTTCGGGTGTGACAATTCACACTCATTGAAGCTAACAAATTGATACAAGTGAAAAGTGTGTGATCATGTTGACATGTAAGATATTATATATACATGAAATCATTCATGAACACATGCATGTGTAATAATTCACTGAGATACCCAAATTAAGAGGTATTAAATACCATGAAATCCATGAATGAAGATAATGATCTATGAGACTGAAGCTGGGTAGAATTACTGAAGACCTTATATTTGAGTTGACAGTATCTGAGAATCCAAGAAAGAAGATAGATCTGATATTTTGCTTAATTATTATTGAATTCTTGAAGATGTTATGTGAACCATTTTCACACACATAAGTGAGGCTGGGTCTTCATTAGAAGAATAAATAATTTCCTAAGCATTGTGAAATTGAGGACTAATAGGAAAAGTGATCAGAATTATTGAGCAAGGACAATAGACCTTACCAAAGGATATAAAAGATTCTTGAAGAGATACACAGGTATGTGTGATTCAACAAGCCTGTGTGGGAAGAGAATAAGATCAATATATAGTTAATCAAGTGTGAAAAAAAATGAAGCTACCCATGTGACTCTAGAGCTAGAAGAACCCTGTGAGATTCAGGGAGGATAAGAAGACTTCAGTGAGACTCTGGAGCAGGCCAATGGGACACTGGTAACACTGTGGGAAGCAGTATAAAGAACCTCCTATGAGACTCAATAGATATATAGTGGGATTTTTTATCCAAAATTTTAATTGATAAAAAGATTATTGTGGGGAATTTGTGTTGGGGAGAATAACCAACACAACAAAGAGTAGGTTTTTTAACCCAACCTTGTAAATCCTTATGTTCAATGGTTTTACATTTATAGCATCATTAGAGGTAAGGCTGAGAGACACAAGAATAGTGGATCAAGTATTTAACCATCCATAATGTTTTAATTTAATATAATCAATTAGTAAAAAAGATTGAAAGGGATTACTGATTCACCCCTCCCCCTCTTAGTGATTCACACATATCTGGGTACTTCAATTGGTATTAGAGGGAGGATACCTCTAAAATATACAAGTGAGTCTTTATAAATTGAATATTTTAAGAAATGAGTAAGCAACCTCAAATGGAGATATCATCAATGACTTAGAAAAATAGAAAGAATAAATAGTCAACGAAGATGAAGAAGAAGCTTAATGCTAATGGGGAGACACCTTCTACTAAAGGTAATCTAAAAGGTACAACATGTGATAATTATTTTTATTATTATGAACATTCTTATGAAGCCTATTCAATCTATGATGATGATAGATCAGTTAGTGATCCTCAGTGTGTACTCAAAGAAAATTTGAAGAATATCCCTTGAGAAGTGGTAAGACATATTTCTAAAAGTATCAATGTTCTTCAAGATGAAAAATTATAGCTGGAAGAAGAATCTGGTGTCATGGAAGAGGCATTGGATAAAAGGGTTGGCATATCCAACACTCTTAAAAAAGTATTGAAGACAAAGGAAGAAATTTTTTCTCTTTTCAATCAAAGACACACTCTAGTTACTGAAGAATTGTAGGGAAGTATTTGTGAGAACGAATTTTTTGAGATTCTATTTGTAGAAGCCTTCCATGCATTTGAAAAGTTGCACAAATTATCTATGGTTGTAAATGATTCTATAAAAGAAGATAAAGTATACAAGTTAAAGGAGCTTAACATCTCTTTGAAACAACTAAGAAATGTTCATAAAGTAAAAATTACAAATTTGAATGAGTATTGGGAAAGTAAGCTGAGATTAGTTGAGGATGAGAAGAAATGAAGCAACATGAAGTGTTTAGAGATGGTGGTTATATTGAAGAATCATAAATTACCCCAAGATAGAACTTCCCAATCAACTAGAAGAAGTGATATTTCCACTCAAGCCTGCATTGAGGAATGTGATTCCAAAAGGAGTAATAGATCTTCCTTTAATCCAATAGAAAAATCCTCCAAGAAACATGTACCATCCATAATATCTTGTACACATGTTTCAAAATGTGTTTCCAAAAAAAATTTAGGTTTAAATAACAATTATAAACATATATTGATGATAAAATATGATGAGAAACCTACCACCATGGCTAGGGTGGATAGGAAGAAGAATATTGATGTCGGTTCCCAAGATATAGAACAAAAATTCAAGAAGAAATCCCATCAACCTTATCCAAAAGAGATCAAGAAGTCAAGATTTTTTGGTCAATGTTAGTGCTGCTACAAGTTTGTTAATCATGAATTCGATTTTTGGTACAATCCTAAAAACGAAAAGGCACAATGTAATCCCATCTCAAGGGGGAGCAGGTCAGAGAGGAAGAGGCAACAACCACATATCCAAAAGCATTTTTATACTACAAATAGATTTGGAATAATTGATAATATTTGTGATGTATTCAATTGAAGTGGTGACAATGTTGGTACATATTCATCTCAACATGTATCCAAAGATGATAAGAAAGGAAGATCACATAAGCTAGCTAAGAAAGAAATGAAGTATCCTGTAAAGTAAAGGAAGAAAACACAGATGAAGAATAATTTTCCTACCAAGAAATTTTTTGAATATCATAATTTTTTTTGATAATTTAAATAGAAGTGGTCACAATCATGATGAGTGATGGTTTAGTCCTACCATGCCTCATTCATATGTAGATAATAAGATTAGACTACAACAAAGGTATATGAAATGAAAAAGAGTTTAAAATTCTTCCATTGGGAATATTAAAAACACTAAAGTCAAGAAAATAGGGAAAGAAACTATTCCCAAGAAGGAGTTCAAGCAAGATTCCAAGAATTTCATATCAACAAAGAAAAGATTCTACTATTGTGGAATGAAAGGTCATACCATGGATCACTAGAAAAAAACCATGGAAATGAAGGGAAGAAAACTGAACTTAAAAAGTAAATCAATCTAGGAGAAGATAGGATTGATTGAAGATAAGTTCCCTAAGAAAGGTAACTTGAAAACATTGATGAAGCCATGTGGAAGCTCCAAACCAAAATATGTTAAGAAGGAGTGTTTATTTATCTATCATAATAAATTGAAAATTTATAGAGAACTGCAAAGAGCTGCAGATGAAGTACTAGCTAACGCAAAAGAAAAGGGGAAACTGATCATTTCACATAGAGGAGAATTCAAATTTCACAAGAGGTTTTCAGAACATGACAAACAAAGTGTCTCATAACTATTTTTTGGAATGTTCAAGAAGTCTGGACATCATGAAAACAAATGTATAACTATTTTACCAGGAAAAATGGAGATGTTGAAAATTGGAAAACATGCACGTGTGGAAGATACTTCACTACTGGCAGAAATAAAGACAAATAATCCACAAAAGATGAAGGTTAATGGATATAAAGGGTCAATGCTGACAATGAAAGATCAAAATGTCAAATTGAAATGAGACACCAGCATGAAGAGTACCAGAAACATTATAGCTACAAGGAAAGGAGTTCTTGGGTTGAGAGGAAATCATCAACCCTGTTTCTCTTATTAATAAGCTCACATGTGTTCCATCTTATTCCATTATATTTTTGTTGCATATGTGTGCTTACATTGAAGGGAATTGAAGGTGAAGGTCATTCTCAATATTATAATTGGAATATAAAAGTGGATAACGACAATTAGAACTCATTATTCATGATTTTATAGTTACTTGAATTGTTCTATAGTGGAAGATTATCAAAATGAATATCTTGAAGATTATTTGATGATATTTTCCACCAGGGTAAATAAAAGGGATTGCACCCCTTGGGAGAGAGAAAATATGAAAAAGATGATGTCAAGGATTATGCCATAAAAAATCTTGAAATTCAAATCATCTCAAGAAGTTTAAACTTGAGGTATTCCAATCACACTTACATCCCTTTTTCTTAACTGTATTTATCATGTCAGTTAAGGGAAAGTGCTTGATTGATTACAACATGGGATGAAAGGGGGAGATTTATCATTTCAAATGAACTTTTTAATATGTTTGGTAAAGTATATTCATGACATAGAAATTTGTTGATAAATTTGATTATTCCCAACCCCTTGGATTAGAGTTGATACATTCTGAGCATGATTTCACATGTATGGTTGTTTATGGACATTATTGAAATACTTGGTTATATCTCTCTTGTTTTTTACACCGGTTTACCCTAATTAGACTTATAGTTGATTAAATAAAAGAAAATTTCTATGTGAACCATGTGACATCATTCCTATCTCTTAGAAATATTCAAGATGATATTCTTTAAAGGGAGGAGAATAAGTTTTTATCAATTCCCCATAAAATCTTTGCATTCGGTTTCCAATAAGGGGACAAAAAATTGGCACACATATTGAAAATTGATGAAGTGTTCTTTATAAGGTGTTAAAAAAATACAAAGGTGGAGATTGAAGTGCATAAGAGTTTCATTTGTTGTCAGTCAAAAGTCAATATGTGAATGAAAGGTATTGATGAAGAAGTTGGTGAAGCCTTGGAGAATTTTTTTTGATTCAAATCATTGAATTATACAAATTTTCAATTCTCTAAGAGGATACAATTCATACGACTATTGAGATGATCCTAAGTTCCAATACATGTGTCACTTAATGAGACTTTGTTACTACATTTTAAGAAGGCCATACAATACGTGATTGCATGATGAATTTGGACGATCTATCCAAAAGATTCTAATTGGATAAAGTTGGTGATCTAAATCATATGATTGATTGTGATGATATTCATAGACCAATATATGTGTTAAGAAAAATATATTGTTAACTAAAATGTTTCCCTGAATTGTGTTTCAAATTCATGAGAATTTGAAGAAGAGTTCTATCGATGGTTAGATTAAGGAATATGAGTGAAGGTATTTGGAATTACAATCCAAAAGAGAATTGAGGACATAAGGGAATGGAAATGAAAGGATAAGATCCATGCATGATGGTATTCATAATGCATGAATATAGTGATTGAATTTCATTGGAATACTTATTCCAAAAAGAATAAAAGAAATAAGAATCAAGGTTGAAGATGAATATGAGTTGTGCATGGGGATTAGTATTCAAAGGTGGGTTTAAATTTTATGGTGGACATGCATTTTATTCAACGTTTTTGTGTGGTTCACTTAAAAAAAATGGGCCACCCTCAAGCTTGCTCAACTAGCTCGAAACTAGCCCTTGTGGGACTCAAGGTCAACCACACTGAGGGAACAAGCCATGGACATCCTGAAGGAGGCATGGGTTGGGCATAACCCACATTAGTAGGCCATGTATAAGTCGATGGAGTGCATATGGAAAAGCCCACACATAGCTTGGGCTCACAGTGCATCTATAAGGGAGCATAAGTTGGGTGTAGAGCGCACCCAAAGGGTGAACATGGTATGGGTCAGTACCATGGAGGGAGAGGGAGAATTATGAGCATAGGCTACCGTGACTTGATACTTAAACTGTGAGGATCCCGCATCTACATTTTGATGTGGGACAAGTTTTTAAAAATGGGGAAGTGATCTCCACTGCCCATCTAATCTCATGAGATATCTCAGCCGCATTCTCCATCCTGCATCCCGAGATCTAATAACAACCATTTTTATATTATTTGAGCCGATTCAATGGTCATGGTGAAACCAAGCCATCGTATTAATCCTACGAGCCATGAGACACTGCAGTACAACCAAGGCAGCGCTGCACCTCTAGGATCTCGATTCTTGCCATTTTTGACGATCAAAACACGTGTAGTAGGATTTTCTGGACTTAAAAAACATGTCCATGCAATGATACCCACATGCATGCGAATGAAATAAAGAAACAGTATAGGCCGAAGCATATGAAGATTCAAGTCCATGTCATGGACCTAAGGAATTCATGATTGAATGATTACATGCATTCTTAATACACGTAAGACAGGGTTACACCAAAAAAGAGGATCCCACATTCAACAGAATCAAACTGAGTTTCACGACATATATTTGACACACGTTTGAAATATTTTAAGCCAAAGATCATGGGAATTCAAAGATTTTAATCTCCCCAGTATATCTAATGGGATTTGAATATGTAAAAGAAATTTGAACCTCACCTATAAATAAAGATCCCTCGACCAAGGGTTATGTTGTTGAAAATATTGAGAGAGATAATGTTTTTCTAAAAAACAGAGAATCATGAAAAAAAGGTTTATGCATAGCTCTGCTATGTAATGAAGAAGAACCACATGCATTCAAAAAGTTCTACACAATCTTGAAGCATCCTTATGAAGGAGAAAGGAATCCACATCCCCTGTGCAAAGAAACCCATGAGCACACAATAGGTTCTTTCAAACCCTTATCGCGTCTTCGTGAGGAGCATCCCATGTGTATGTAACTATAGCACTTGCACCCTTTCTTTACTCCGTGAAGATAGAACACACAAACCATTCCATGGTTGTATGAAGAATATCCACATGTACCTTGTGTGTGAATAATAAGAACTAGTGCTCCTTTATTTTCACAAATAAAAAGAACTCAAGCCCTTCGGTGTCACAAAAAAGAGGTGAGAACTCTCACCTATTTTCATGACCCATCTGAGAACCCATGTACACCCTTATTATACCCATTTGGGTTGTTTGGGAAAAAAGAAGAACAAAGGGGTTTTCATGATTTAAGGGCAGTACACACATACACACATGAGCATCTATTGAATAAACTTGAGGCCTTGTGTTTTCAAAAAAAGTAATTCATGCATGAGGGAGAGGTTTTGAGAAGTTGTAGAGTGTGTGTGCGCATGAGAAGAAAGAAGAACCATTCGGGTTTGAAGAAGAACCCACATTAAACCCAAAGTAACCCAAACCATGTTTATGAAAATAATGAGAAATATAAGAAGATAATTAAGAGAAAGTGTGTGGGTTCTTGAGAGAAGAAGAAGAAAAGGAGGGGCATTTGAGTTTCTTAACATCCTATCAGAAAATATATATGATCCCATGAATCCGCATGCACACATAACAAAGGAAATGCATAACCAACTTATACATTGAACCCAAATAAAGGGAATAAGTGTGTGTGTGAAAAAGATCAAAATATAAAGAAAGTGAATGTGTGTGTATTGAGAAAGAAGAATCAATTTGACAGTGCATGTGTAGTCACCCATGATACACACTCATTGAACCTAGCAAATTGATACAAGTGAAAAGTATGTGCTCATGTTGATAAGAAAGATATTATAGATAAATGAAATCATGCATGAACACGTGCACATGTAAGAAGTCATTGAGATACCCAAAATAAGAGGCATTGAATACCATAAAATCCTTTCATGAAGATAATGAGATTTGAGACTTGATTTAGGTAGAATTACTAGAGACCTTATATCTGAGATGACATTATTTGAGAATCCAAGAAGGTAGACCAAGCTAATATTGTGTAGAATTATTCTCGAATTCTGGAAGAGGTTGTGTGAACTATTTTCACATACATAAGTGAGGTCATGTATTCATCAAAAGTAGAAATAATTTCCCAAGCATTGTGAAACTGAGGACTGGTTAGAAAAGTGATCAGAATTATTGAGCAAGGCCAACAGACCTTACCAAAGGTTGTTTAAGATTATTAACGAGATACACAAGAAAGTGAAATTCAAAAAGCCTATATGGGAAGAGAATAAGATCAATATATAGTGAATCAAGAGTGAAAAAAAGAAGGAATCTACTCATGTGACTCAAGAGCAAGAATAACCCTGTGGGATTTAGGGAGGAGAAAAAGACTTTATTGAGACTCTAGAGCAGGCCAGTGGGACTCTGATAACACTATGGGAAGTAGTATAAATAACCTCCTATAGAACTTAGGAGATATAGAGTGGGACTCTGTATCAACCATTGTAATTTATAATAAGATTATAGTGGTGAATCTATGTTGGGAAGAATAACGAACACAACACGGAGTAGGTCTTCAAACCGAAACTTGTAAATCACTGTGTTTAGTGTCTTTACATTTACTACATCATTTGAGGTAATCCTGAGAGACATAATAAGAGTGGATCAAGGATTTAACCATCCATAGAGGTTTAATTGAAAATAATAAATTAGTAAAAATATTGAAAGGGATCACTGATTAACACTCTCTCCCTCTCATTGATTCACACTGATCCAGGCACTTCAATTATATGTCTCAATATTTGTTCACTTTTGGGATATTTTAAGAAAAGTTTGTTTTAATAAATGAGATGGATTTTTTGATACACATGGTTTATGAATCGTACAATCTCTATAAGATACTTGATAAGTGAGATAAGGATATAATATTTTAATCGAATATAAAGTATTTATCCATGAATATAAATGAATATGTTTCCACCACATACAATGAAATGTTTGATAATGTTTTTCTTTCAGAAAAATTTCCAAACATATTAAATAACATATATGATATAGAAAAACTAGTTTATTTTTAATGTATTCATACTCAAAGGAAATTATCGTTATTTTCTAAACCCAAAATAGTTTTTTACATCTTATCCTGATATCATGAAAATGATATAGTTTCTAATACGTTAGTGGATGTATGTTTGGAGTAGTAAAAATTTAAATTTAACAAGTAAAGTATTATAACAGTCAATGTTCATAGTGAAATACACTTGATATCTATAAAATTGGTTTAATATATGATGGTAAATTAAGTATGTAAAAGTTACATTAGTTACCATAACAAGGTAAATATTACTTGTTATCCTAAAATGTTTATTATATGATTATAAATTTACAATAGTTTGGAAAATCCTTCAAAGGAAAAAAGGTGTCAAGGATGATGATGACTCAATTAGAAAATCATTAGTAGACAATAATATAAATTAGTATGATAATATTAAATGTTATGTATACTTGAAGTTTGAACATGTTCTAGGAGTTCAATATTAGGAATATGATTCTTAAGTATCACCATTATTAAAACTAGTTTACTTCATATATGTTACTCATGAAAGCTTTTATTGAGATGTTATACAGATGGTCATACAGATATTTGGAGGGAATTACATATTGATATAATAAGTTAAAAAATAGAATAATACTTAAGTTTTATCGAGAGAACTATTATATATGATATTATAAAGAGGTTCTTATGATGGGGTTTTAAGCATTCTTAAAATATTTAAATAATATAAAATATATCAAAAAGATAAAATATCCATTTTATCATTCCTTAATGTTGGATACATATATGTATATATAGATATACATCTTACGAATTGTAATTATAATTAGCCTCTCAATGTAAAACATTAAGTAATCCTTAACCATTTTTCATCATGGATTATTATAGGTTATAAAAAAAATATTAATGTTAGTATGAGTAAGATTCTTCTATCAGGATAAACAATATTTACTCATGAGGAAAAAACATTTTTTCATAGGATGATCCATTAATTATAGCACATGGAGTGTCATACACTATGTTTTTGGTATACTAGGTGTGAATTTTTATATCTAGTATCCTCACTATCCAAGGTTAACTTGATACTTAACATGAAAACCTTTATACTCTGATAACTTTATTACAAAAGACTTGAGTCTTAGATAATCAAGGGGTGTTTGGGTATATTGTTGATCATCTCATTGGTTAGAACTCTTCCATGAAAAAGATTTTTCCTCTTCTATGATGAGAATGACATATGGGCCCTAAATTGAGATAGTCTGAGGAAATGTATGGCCATAATTAAAAGGTACCTATGTTGTGATTTTTTACTTGAATGAGTGGAATTTTAGGTACTCATATACTAGATTAATGAAATGTGATTTTTCCATTTAAATTGTTATTCTATACTTGGTGAGTCTAGAATGTATGAGGATGTACTATGGTATTGAAAAATGCCATGTCCCATGGTTACTCGATGTCTTGGTCAAAGGGAATATATGGAAATTCATACTAACATGTGTTGTGGCTAGTGTACATAGGCATTGATATACTCATTTTTTATGAAGATCAAGCCAAATACCTTTATATCTTGAGTAGTATTGATTATTTTATAGAGGTAGAATGTTATTACATTTATGAATCCATTTATTCATATTTGTTATAAATACTCCAATGGAAAATGGGTTCAAAAATTGTGGTTTACTTAATGATGATTGAGTTGGAATCAGAGAGATGCTCTGAAATTTTATTGGTGTTTTATCTAAAATATATTTTGATGGGATTGTCCTAAGGTATTACATATGATGTAATATAAGATGAATTTTAATGATTATATTCCAATTTTTTGGAACATATAAAAAATGGGATTTGAATATAACTTCACAAGTTATCATATATGATATAATATAAGGTTAAATGACATGAATGTTTATTAGGATTTATTTTAAGTGTGTGAATGATGGGAATATGACCTAAAGCTATAGATATCATATAGTATTATATATAGTTTTGTTAGGTAAGAAAAATACATGGATAAAAGTATTTTATTCTACCTAAGGGTATATAAATCCTATAATATAGAGATATCATAGGATCTTCCTTATAGATTCATAACCCATGATACAGTGATATGGTATTAAGGTTGTTGGGTTATATCATAATATACAGTATAGATGATTCATAGTATAGAGTATCAAATGGTCAACATATTTAGACACTGACATGAAATACTTTGGAAACTAAATGTTAAGGAGATAATGTATACATATACTACACATGTTTTTCATAAATAAGAAATTTTATAATATGAAATGGTCAAGGGAGTTATCAACCTAGGGTTATATAAGATATAAATAAAAGTAATTTACTCGTATGTTTATAAAACAAGAGAGAAAATTCTTGAAATGGGTTCATGGATCAAGGATAATCCCCATATAATATATAAAGGAGTCATGATATTGGGGCGTAGTGTTTGAGCCTCTTGAGAATATCTGGCTGATACACCACCTTCCTAAATCTTCCTTCTATATTTTTCATAAAGATATTAATATATAATGAAATAATTAAAAGATACCACCTAATGTGTTTGGGTGATTCATATGAACATATGGATATATATCTTAGGTAAGAACCATTTGGTTATTCCTTTATATATTTTCATCAATCTTAGGTAAAGAATTTCTACATTTATAGTAGTAATCAAAGGTTGAAGGTGTGGATACTTAATTTTGATTTTTATGGTTTCCATTTAATTCACATTGTTATCTTGGATTCAAGGTTTCTTAAACATTTCTCCTACTTTACTTATTGGTTAATCATTGATAATAAAACATTCATCTACATTATGATGGGACAAATCTATTGGCACAAATATTAGAATATCGATGATATTTATTTTATAAGAAACCATTCATCTACATAATTATGTGGTGTATATTGGATTAGTAAAGGAATATTGATTATATTGGAACCATTATAATTGTGAGTGTTGTTATATTTGGGTGGTGTTATTAGTATTTGAATCATTTTATGCGATTTAAGTGAAAAAGTGTATATAGATTCATCAAAATTTCTCTCTATTTGATTAATTTCTAAGGATTAAAAGTATAAAGACAGGTAATTTATAATGACTCGGATTTTATTATAATAATGAATTATCCCAGGTTCATATATTAGCATTCAAATAATTTTTTAGATTTTATGATTTATGTATATAATAAATGATGTGTTTTATTGGTTCTCTTTAACACCATGAAAAGTTGGAAAATTTTTAAATTTATTAGGATCTTAGGTCCATTAGGAGGATGATGTACCATAATTTTAATTGAGAAAAACTTATATATTTTTCATCTTATGGTACCAATTTCTATTTCCTTGAATTACTTAATTCCCATATTTAATGAAATGGACCCTTTAGTAATTTGGAAGAGTGTTGTTTAATGTTGAGAAACAATTTCCCCATAATTAGGCCCCTAGTCCAATGATGTCTAAGAAATGAAAATATTTCATAAATGGTGTGACACATTGGAAAAAAGACAGTACCATTGATTCTAAGATAAGGATGATTTTTTAGGTTCAAAAATTGGTTTCAATATGAGATCATTGAAATTTTTTTCATATTTAAAAAAACTATAAAATTATATTTTATTGTTAAGTATTATGGGATATAACACTTTCCCCCACCCATATTCTATACAATTTCTGCAACAGCCCGAGATTTTATGAAAAATATTCTATTTTATTTCACTAATGTCTTGTGTTGTACGCTACACCAAAAGGAGCTTGCACAATATGCATCCTTGACTTGCCTTGCATTACACGCAATCACGACCTTCCTCGATAGCTTGCGTCGTACGCAATACCGAGTTTCACTAAACAACGATATGCTATTAAAATATTATTAAAACTAGCCGTTATGAATAATAATAACCACTTTTTGAAATTTTATAAATTTTATTTTTCAAAATGGACTTCATATTTGGATTCGGAATACCGAAATTAGCCTAGGGTGAAATTTTGGTATTTTTCTGAAAACTTTCAATTTTTGATGAATAGTGAAACCACTAAGTGGTAGGTTAAAAACTCAATTTTGCATAAAACTTAATTTTACCGCTTCTGTGAATGGAATTTCGAAAATCTGACAGACACGGTTGATATCAGTAAGTAAAATGTGGTTCAATGAGATAAAAATAATTTTTTGGTGAATAGTAACTTTTTACTTTTTTTTTACCGCGGTTAATAGTAAATAGGGTAACTAAGGGTAAAAATGATATTACTATTACCCTAACACATGTACTAATTCTATTGGATAAGTTTAATTCGACCAAAAACAAACTTAGGAATAAAATATGACCATTTAGGCCCACTTGGGTTAGATTAGGACATTTATTATTAATTTATTTAAAGAAGGGTTAAAATAGTTAAAACCAAAGTTTAATAAGTAAATTATTTTTAATATGGGGTTATACATAAGATAAATTCGACTATAAATATTCATTAGAAAGCTAAAAAGATTTCCTACGTAATTATATTTTATTTATAATTTTTAGACTTTAAATAAATTAATTTATTTATGACACAACGATGATGCAGTAATTACCCTTTTAAGGAAATATTAACATAATTGATGTTATAAATGCTCAAATGAATGTAATTTGAGACTTTTTATGAATTCCAATAATTTTATAGGTTACTATGATATATTATTGTTGATTTAATCAACTTTGTTCGAATATATAATTCTTTTATGACTTTCACAAAAATCATATATCAAATAGTGTCAAAATTGACACAAAATAGTTTTTAAATAAAATATTATATTATTAATTGTTATTTTATTCCTAAAAATCTAAGGTTCGGCCAAATGACTTATATAAGGATATATATATTAATATTAAACAATTTGGGGTTCGTTTGGCATGTTATAGTAAGTGTATTAACCATATAGTGAAAGAAAACAAAAAGACACGGTAAAAGTTAAATTATTTAACTTAGAGTTAAATCTAATTGATAAGGTTAAAATAATACCCTAAACTTGTCTAAATCCTATTGGTTGATAGGATTTCGACCCATCCCCACTTTAGATTCGAAATAAGACCCTTTTGAACCATTATAAACCGATTTTGACATTAATATAAAATTATATTTTGAGGTATTCCTAAGGTGCCCCTCTCCTCCCTTATAAAAGGACACCTCCTCCCCCTCCTCCTCACACCAATTTGAGCACTCAAGCTCGGCCAACCCCTGCCAAAATATCTTCCCCACTTCCCTAGAAACATCCTAGAGGTTCTGTTCTTCCTCAAAGACCAATTTTAGTTCCCTAAGAGGAGGTCTCCAAAAGGCGCTTCAAAGAAGAGGAGCTTCGGACACGTACAAAGCAAATCGGACCTAAGTTAAGGGAAATATCACAATATCATTTTTATCCAAGATTTTTTATTTGTAAGTATTTACTGGGGTGTATTTTATCATCCACATCAATATTCCCTCAATATGTAATATTGTTTCCATCCACTTACACTAGTTTAAATCCAATTTTACCCTTCGGTGAGTTTTTAGTAAAGAATATGAAAGGAATCGTTTGTCGTACGAGGTACTTTTTGACTTTTCTGAAAAAAGTACGAAGAATGTTTTTTTAACTTATACGGCATGAATGGATTTATAAAACATTATTTCCAAGAAGCTTCCTTTACAAGTTTTCAAGTTTATTTTTAATCAACTTCTTTTAGTTTAAAATTGTATGACATGTTAAGAAAGGAAAAGTGTTTTTGAAGTAGAAAGGATATTTTCCTCAAGAATGAAGTTCAAGTATTTTATCAAAATTATTTTCCATCTAAGATAATAAAAAGGGTTCTGTTTTTATCCCTATTATTACATGGATTTTATTATGTTGTGATGGAAATACTTTTTATGAATTCCTTTATCTTATATGAATTGTTTTATGATGTCATGTTGTTTAAGAATCCCATTTTTATTACATGGGTTACGCTATGATGTATGGTTTATGATTATGTGGCACACATAAGAAAGGATTCATTATAATATGGGTGGGACCTATATCTCCCTCCAATGCATTGGGTAAAGATTTTATATCTCATGAGATAGACAGGGCTGGAACGGTAGGTTATACCGGTTCAGTGAAACAGGACTGAAACGAGGGTTACTCGATTCAGAAAGGGACTTTGTCCACTAAGATAGTCTTGGAAATGAGTCTTGACTAACAAGAAATGATTCTCTATGATTATGTGTGAATGCCAAAAAGTTTCATGTTTTAAGTTATGATTATTGTGATTACATTTCACTGCCATGATTTACCCCATGTTATGAAATTATGATCTCTTTTGCAGGTTAAGATTTCCAAAAGTTATTTGCTTATGTATATGATGTGATTGATATTTCTTTTGTTTACCCTTAATGAGAATTTGAGCTCACCCTTTTATGTTTTCTTTTCCCCAGGATATAAAGAAAGGTTTTAGGTAAAAAAAAAGGAAGATCTTTATGGGATATTTTGAAGATCTTTCACCACGATTAGAAGATTATATTCCGAGTTTCCAAAGACACTAAACTATTACGATCCTTGTGTGTGTGTTTTTTGTTATGTACTAAGTATTCCGCAAATGTAATGTAATTTCCATGTACGTTAAGCTTCGGGTCTCTACAGTTGGTATCAGAGGAAAGGTTTAGTCAACCTTTGGAAACTAGGATGCGAAAACGTTAGTGAGATCCCTAGAGATATTTCTACGGTATGTCTAGGGATTTCCCTAAGGTTAAGTATACGTATAGGTTATAGTACTAGAACTACGCTAACAATCATAGAATTAAACCTAAGATGTTAGATATTGAAGGTACTCCCCCTTTATTATGTTGTTTTCCCTAGCATGATTTTTGCCTCTCACACTATTTTTTTGGGTTTTAGAAAATGGCTGGAAACAAGATGATTCACGATAATGGAGGATATGATGGACAATGGAATGATATTCTTCATAATGAAATGGGATTTGGAAGTCCAAACATCATTATTATGCCGAATCAGCAATCTCATAATATGATCAATAAAGTAAAATTTGGTAAGTTTCCTGACTCGGCTAATAAGAGAAAGATGGAGTTTCATGATGATCATAGAGGAAAGAAAGTTCAATTTCCCCTATGTAAATCATGTGGGAAGAGGCATCAAGGAGAATGTTTCAAGGGAACTGGAAGATGCTTTGGGTGTGGAAAAGAAGGAAACAAAGCAAGTAAGTGCAAAGGAAAAGGTTCAGTTAACACCATGGATGAGGATAATGGTATTGCTACGACATCAAAAATGGTTAAGTATTTTAAATGTGGAATGTATGAGAATTATGCAAACCAATGCCCTAAGGGAAAGACTCATGAAGAGAATCAGTATGGTCGTATGGGTAGTATTTATGTGGATGATGATGAAGAGACTACAAATGATATGTGAGATGAAAGAATTGTTGAAGCTCGGTTAAAGGTTTAAGAATGTAGTGGAATGATTACATGTTTATCATGTGTAATGTTGTATAAGTAATCTCATGGTACTGTAGAATAAAGAGACATGTAAGGATTGTTACACTGTTGTCTGATTAATGTTACCAGTATCCATGAAAGGTTATTCAGATATTTTTGGAATGTAGATGATATGCGCATAATGAAGGGATAAGGAGAAAACTAAATGTTTGATAGTATTCATGAGCTCATGATTGATATAAGGACTAAGTGATATCATGGTTTGAGTATATAGAATTTTGAGGATTTTGGTATGTGGAAAGAGTTAACTTTTAATAGAATTCATGTTTTCAATAAGGTTCAATGGGTATTCAAGAGAGTACAAGATTAAGGCCTTTGAATGTTTGGAATGTGACCAACAAGATATATCTTATGATATATGGGGATCAACGATGGTATTAAATCTATGGTAATCGTTTTCACTATGTTATGAGAGTGGACTGCAGTATTATTGATAAGCCTAAAGATTGGAATGGATTATGTTGGACATAAGTTAGTACTGTTTAAGGATAGAAGTTTTTTCGATTTTATTGATGGGATGTTATAGTAATATAGTTTTAGAAAAAGGAAAACCTGCAGGACGGGTGACAGCCCATCGCTTCGGACAAGGCTGTGGGAATCGAACCCACAACTGAAGTGCGACTGAACTTTATCGCCTACCACTGGCCTACAGGAAGTCCCTGTTTAGTAGAAACTAGTTTTATTATATTAAGCAGTATGATATATGAAGTATAAGTCCATTTTAGGAACCATATGTGATTAATCTCACTATAGATCGACTTATAATTATTGCTAACCTTTTGTTTGAGACAGATGGAATGACCTGTCATACTAACACTTCACGAATAACAAATTCAACTTCATTTATTTAAGAGATGAAGTGGAAATTGTTCAAGGCATGAACAACAGTGAGATTGTACCAAAATAAAGAAAGTATTTATTCTAATTCAAATTTTCAACTTTAGGGAAATGATCTTGAAAACCAAAAATGTTGTCCTAGTGATCGTATACTTGATGAATCTGATGGTACCTTAGATCGTCACAAATTTATGGATTTGTGATTACTGGATTTTCCATAGCCATGTTCTCTACCACTCCCCATCAGAACATGATGGTTAGATTTCTCTTCCATATCCATATTTTCACCTATGTGGAAACCCAGTGATTAGTTTATTTGGGTAATCGTTACATTTCATACTTTAGTTTTTAAAGCCAAGTTTTGGTATTCCTTTTTACGATGTGGGTTTCTATTAAAAAACTTTCAAATAGTAAACCATTTATAACCCCGACGAATTTCGAGGGAGAAATTCATTTTAAGGGGGGTAGAATGTAACAGCCCAAGATTTTATGAAAAATATTCTTTTTTTATTTCACTAATGTCTTGTGTTGTACGCTACACCAAAAGGATCTTGCACAACACACATCCTTGACTTTCCTTGCATTACACGCAATCGCGACCTTCCTCGATAGCTTGCGTCGTACGCAATATCGAGTTTCACTAAACAACGATATGCTATTAAAATATTATTAAAACTAGCCGTTATGAATAATAATAACCAATTTTTGAAATTTTATAAATTTTATTTTTCAAAATGGACTTCATTTTTGGATTCTGAATACCGAAATTAGCCTAGGGTGAAATTTTGGTATTTTTCTGAAAACTTTCAATTTTTGATGAATAGTGAAACCACTAAGTGGTAGGTTAAAAACTGAATTTTGCATAAAACTTAATTTTACCACTTCTGTGAATGGAATTTTGAAAATCCGACAGACACGGTTGATATCAGTAAGTAAAATGTGGTTCAATGAGATAAAAATAATTTTTTGGTGAATAGTAACTTTTTACTTTTTTTTACCGCGATTAATAGTAAATAGGGTAACTAAGGGTAAAAATGATATTACTATTACCCTAACACATGTACTAATTCTATTGGATAAGTTTAATTCGACCAAAAACCAACTTAGGAATAAAATATTACCATTTAGGCCCACTTGGGTTAGATTAGGACATTTATTATTAATTTATTTAAAGAAGGGTTAAAATAGTTAAAATCAAAGTTTAATAAGTAAATAATTTTTAATATGGGGTTATACATAAGATAAATTCGACTATAAATATTAATTAGAAAGATAAAAAGATTTCCTACATAATAATATTTTATTTATAATTTTTAGACTTTAAATAATATAATTTATTTATGACACAACGATGATGCAGTAATTACCCTTTTAAGGAAATATTAACATAATTGATGTTATAAATGCTCAAATGAATGTAATTTGAGACTTTTTATGAATTAAACTAATTTTATAGGTTACTATGATATATTAGTGTTGATTTAATCAACTTGGTTCGAACATATAATTCTGTTATGACTTTCACAAAAATCATATATCAAATAGTGTCAAAATTGACACAAAATAGTTTTTAAATCAAATATTATATTATTAATTGTTATTTTATTCCTAAAAATCTAAGGTTCTTCCAAATGACTTAGATAAGGATATATATATTAATAAAAAACAATTTGGGGTTCGTTTGGCATGTTATAGTAAGTGTATTAACCATATAGTGAAATAAAACAAAAAGACACGGTAAAAGTTAAATTATTTAACTTAGAGTTAAATCTAATTGATAAGGTTAAAATAATACCCTAAACTTGTGTAAATCCTATTGGTTGATAGGATTTCGAACCATACCCACTTTAGATTCGAAATAAGACCCTTTGGAACCATTATAAACCGATTTTGGCATTAATATAAAATAATATTTTGAGGTATTCCTAAGGTGCCCCTCTCCTCCCTTATAAAAGGACACCTCCTCCCCCTCCTCCTCACACCAATTTGAGAACTCAAGCTCGGCCAACCCCTGCCAAAATCTCTTCTCCACTTCCCTAGAAACATCCTAGAGGTTCTTGTCTTCCTCAAAGACCAATTTTAGTTCCCTAAGAGGAGGTCTCCAAAAGGCGCTTCAAAGAAGAGGAGCTTCGGACACGTACAAAGAAAATCGGACCTAAGGTAAGGGAAATATCACAATCTCATTTTTATCCGAGATTGTTTATTCGTAAGTATTTACTGGGGTGTATTTTATCATCCACATCCATGTTCCCTCAATATGTAATATTGTTTCCATCCACTTACACTAGTTTAAATCCAATTTTACCCTTCGGTGAGTTTTTAGTAAAGAATATGAAAGGAATCGTTTGTCGTACGAGGTACTTTTTGACTTTTCCGAAAAAAGTATGAAGAATGTTTTTTTAACTTATACGGCATGAATGGATTTCTAAAACATTATTTCCAAGAAGCTTCCTTTACAAGTTTTCAAGTTTATTTTTAATCAACTTCTTTTAGTTTAAAATTGTATGACATGTTAAGAAAGGAAAAGTGTTTTTGAAGTAGAAAGGATATTTTCCTCAAGAATGAAGTTCAAGTATTTTATCAAAATTATTTTCCATCTAAGATAATAAAAAGGGTTCTGTTTTTATCCCTATTATTACATGGATTTGATTATGTTGTGATGGAAATACTTTTTATGAATTCCTTTATCTTATATGAATTGTTTTATGATGTCATGTTGTTTAAGAATCCCATTTTTATTACATGGGTTACGCTATGATGTATGGTTTATGATTATGTGGCACACATAAGAAAGGATTCATTATAATATGGGTGGGACCTATATATCCCTCAAATGCATTGGGTAATGATTTTATATCTCATGAGATATACAGGGCTGGAACGGTAGGTTATACCGGTTCAGTGAAACAGGACTGAAACGAGGGTTACTCGATTCAGAAAGGGACTTTGTCCACTAAGACAGTCTTGGCAATGAGTCTTGACTAACAAGAAATGATTCTATATGATTATGTGTGAATGCTAAAAAGTTTCATGTTTTAAGTTATTATTATTGTGATTAAATTTCACTACCATGATTTACCCCATGTTATGAAATTATGATCTCTTTTGCAGGTTAAGATTTCCAAAAGTTATGTGCTTATGTATATGATGTGATTGATATTTCTTTTGTTTACCCTTACTGAGCATTCGAGCTCACCCTTTTATGTTTTCTTTTCCCCAGGATATAAAGAAAGGTTTTAGGTAAAAAAAAGGAAGATCTTTATAGGATATTTTGAAGATCTTTCACCACGATTAGAAGATTATATTCCGAGTTTCCAAAGACACTAAACTATTACGATCCTTGTGTGTGTGTTTTTTGTTATGTACTAAGTATTCCGCAAATGTAATGTAATGTCCATGTACGTTAAGCTTTGGGTCTCTACAATTTCCCACTTTTCACTCTCTATTTTCTCTCTACAAAAGACAAAATAATCCTTATTAGAGGAAGGATAACCTTAAGGTAGGACTAAGACATGCTTCGATCATTAGTGGAGGCATGGTACTTCGACTTTGACCCCATACCCACTCATGTACCTAAAATTGATTCATTTTATTCAGGTATAAATCTAAATTTTTATGATTTTATCCACAACAATATAAATACACACACACACACACACAAATTATTGATACGATAATACAAATATGTTGGCACTAATATATTGAATATCTGATTTATGAATTGAGAAAAATCATAGATAGAAGTTTGTGTGAATTTATATTTCTATCTATATTCTTAGGATAATAATGAATAAATTATAATTATATTAACCCATTTTACAATCCTAATGATGAGATAAACCTAATAATGAAATTTAGAGAATATCAGTATCGATCAATGTTAGTCAATGCCAGCAAAAAGAAGACTCGATTATCAATAACATGTGTTGGTGGTGAATGAGTGTGATAAATAGATGACTCCTTCATCCCTTATATTTTTAATAAAAATAATATATGGTTTATTATAATATAATAACATATAATATATAAATAATATTATTACTATAGAATATATGATTCAATAAAAAAAAATAAAAGAATCCAGACCAAATGACCATGAAAGGGTGAAATAAGCTGGCCAATATGGGTTTGATAGTGAATGAAAAATGATCTCAACCATGATAGTTAGTCCAATTGATTTATAAAAAATGAAAAAAAAATTAATAGGGGACAAATTTCACCCAACTAAATTATATATATGTGTATATAATATATATATATATAACTTTTAAAATATATTATATATTATATATCAAATTTATAATATATTAAAAGTATTTGATTATATTAATTATCAAATATCTTCCTCCTACAACATAAAAATCAAAATCCATTTATATAATTTCAATTATGATGTTGAGATGAGTAATTTAAGACCTAGATATGTTTGGTGATTTTAACATATAATCCCCCCCCATAACCTCTACATAGTAATTTTCAGATAAAAATTAAAAACATGTAGATTATTCATTTGATATCCATTGAATAGAAATGAAAATTTTATATTTAACATGTTTATACATAAACCACAATGTTGATAATTTCAATCCCATTCAAGTTAATTAAAATTGGTGTTTTTGGTATTTTAAAATTTTGAACACTAAATTTCATGATGAATTAGGCCAAATAAATTTTTGGGAATATTATTGTGTTTATTTACTTATATAGAATACAATGATACTATATGATGGGTCATTTGATGTTCTTAAAATGAAGAAATCTTAAAATTACAATTTTGAATATGGTTATGTGCAAACAGAGTTTGGTAAAAATTTAATTGGATATGACACATGTAGAGCTTCTAAAGAGACTCCAAATCTTGAGTAAAACCATGATTATCCCTTGAGATGGATGATGCAACAAAATGTGAAGTTTTAAGGATGTTATTTATAGTGATTATTAGGGATAAATAATTTATCGGTTTATCAAGATATAAACCTTTAGTTAATGATACAATTTGAGTATTGATTGGAATGATTTTTTGATCCAGTCATTCTAGTTCGATAAATCATTTTTTGTTATAACAAATATTTACCTTAGAGAAATGCTTGGGTACCCAAATTTTCATACTTAAGTATGAGATTGGTGGTTTACCTAGGGTGATGATATATATTTATCATATGAAAGATATGAGTGTATCAGGATGACATGGAATTATTATGATGATGATGTGGGATTGTATAATAACAAAAAAATTCACTATGTATTTTTTTCTTAAGTAAATATTATGTTAATTTCTTATTATACACAAAACACTGAACTAAAACGAATCATGAAATAATATATAAACATTAAAATTTATCCATATAATTACCGAGTAAAAATAAACCTAATAATTTTTTAAAATATATGTATAAATGAAAATAAATGGAATTATCAATGCTAAGGAATTGATAAATTAAATTAGTGTGGCTGAATAACTAATAAGACTGGTCTATACTTTTAAAATGTAACCTTTCTAAAAATTGAAATTTCAAGAGTTTTTTTATAAATTAAATACTTTATGGAGAAAATATATTTTTAATATGAATAGCATATTAAAACCAAATTAATTAGGAATTGATAAAATAAATAATAAGAACAATTAATATTTTTAAAATTTTATTTTCATATTAAGCATTTTTCATTATATTTTTATATTTTTATTTAAAATTTAATTATAAAAAATTATAAATTTATTTTGAAAATATAAAAATCAATTCTAGATTCATAATTTCAATATTATCCAAAGAATATTTTTTTGGTATTTTTTCAACAATAATTTATTTTTAGGTGAATAGTGAAAAATATAGTTTTTACCATAAGTGTAACTTTTATGAATCTAATATGTAATAAAGGCCTACAAGTTCATAAAAACTTTTAATTGATCAATTATATATTTAAGGAGTTATAATATAAATTTTCAAATACCATTCTGAATTTCTAAAATATATGTTTAACAGTTTAAGAACTTAAGTATTAGTTTACACTAAAAACTTGTTTATTCGCTTATGATAAAAAAAATTCACCACTTCTTGAAATTAAATAAAAAAAATATTTAATATTTTAGGCCAACATGATCATATTATTTAATAATTTCAATTTCAATGTTTTTTATGAAAGTATTATTACTAAGATTAAATTTAATAACCATGATAATGGTAAAATTGTTATTTTTAATGACTTGTTTTATTAATATTATATAAATTTTATGTATTAAAATAATTTAATATATTCTAAATATTGAATTGAATATAATTTTTAAACCTATATTTAAATAAATAATCACAAATTCAATTGGTAATCAATACTAAATAATATTTATAACACTTAATGGTGAAAACAACATTTTTCTATAAAACAATTTTCTATTTATAAAATGTTTTTATTTTAAAGTAAATTTTCTATTAATTATATATTAAATTATATTAAATGGATATTAAATTTATGTTAATTAAATATATTTTTTTAAAATTGGTTATTGTATATGTTTATTAAAACATAGTTTACTTGGCTAAAAAATACTTACCCTGGAAAAAACAAAAAAAGGTTAAGGAAAATATATAAGAGCAAGTAGCTTCCAACATGTTTAGAACATGTGTGTTAATCCTTTTTTGAGAACTTATTGATCCAAAATCTCCCAAAACACCATTATTTCATGATTTTGAAACCATTTACCCATGAATTGAGTCAATCCATTATTATAAAATAATGGGTGTTCAAAAAAGTTCCCTTCAATTATAAAATGGGACACTTCCACCCATTCATGTAACAACAATTCATTAAAATTTAATTCATAAGCTCTTAAATTTTTATCCTCCTTGAAACTTATATAATTTTAATAATCCAATGGTCTCAATTAGTTAGCATAATACCATAATTTTTTAGGAGACTTTCAAGAGAAAGTTCAAGGTGCATTGCAAGTACTTCTTAATACTTATCTTTTTTCTTCTCGTTTTTACCTTCCAAAACCACACTTACCATAGTAATATAATTATATAAGTATCACTATTGTACTAAAATGTTATTATATTATTATAAAACCCTTATTTATTCCTTCTCACCCACTTATACAAATAAATGAACTTTGATCATGCATTGTGCGGACGACCACCTCCATGAAGTGACATCTTTAGTTTTTCAACATCACCTCTATTACAAGGTTATAAGGATGTAATTAAAATAAATATGTGAGATATATAAAAAAAATATTAAAATAAAGATAAAATTTTAATCCAACATCATTTCCTCTCATTCGTCATGAAATAAAAATATTAAATGTGTGTTGTGTGGACTACCACCTCCATGAAGTACGTTTTTCTTCTTTTGTTTCAAAATGATTTTAAATATTTATCCAAAACAATTAAAATATAATTTAAAACCTTAAAAATTAAAAATTATATCATTTTAATTATATTATAATGGAATTATTTTAAAATAAAAAATCTCTTAACCATACTCACCCATCAAATTATTGTATGTTCATGTTTTGATTAGTCTAATCGCCTACTTGAACAATGCTATAAAAATATATCATGGATGACTATAGAAAATTAAATACTACTATTAATATAATTTGATAGGAATGTCATGACTTTATTATGGTTATTTAAATGTTATATTATGTATTTAAATTATTATTAAAATATCACCTTTGATCGCTTAAATTACTGAAATAAGCCGACAAAAATCTCATTTTCATGCTACATAACTAACAAACTAATGAAATGAGATAAAATTTTTATAAATAAATAGAATTTATATATTTAAATTACATAATTTTTCAAGTAATGATAAAAATTGATATAAGAATAAAGAACAAAATCATTGTTACGAAACTAGTTCAGAATGATTAAGATAAGTCACAACAGATATTGAAAATTGATAATAAATAACAAATATACATATATAGAATAATTATAAATTAATATTATAAATGGTTATATACCTAAACATGTTTTTAATATGTAATTAATATATTTATTATTTTATACAAGAGTTTTAATCTCTTTAGTAGGAGTCCATAATTATTGTAAGGGTTCATTATCTCAAATTTGCATCCCTTGAGATATATTTCTTTTTATACACCATGTTTTATTTTGAATGGTGAATATAATTAAACTTTTATATTTTTAATAAATATACTCTCATTATTCATGAAATTTTATTTTTTATTTTAAATTCTATAATATAATGGGTTTTTTATTTGAAAGTTTCTAAATCTGTAAGTGTTATTTGTCTCTATTTTAAATTTCATGAGACATATTTGATATCCTGCACCATATTTTATTATATATAGTGAATTAATTCCATATTTCATTCAATTATAATTAATATATTTTGTTTCATTATATTTTCTTTCCATGGTATCCCTTTTATGTTATTTTTATTTTTACATTACCATTACTGTAAGGGTTTTTGGTCTCAAATTTAGTTTCTTGAGACATATTTCATATTATATGCCATGTTTTATTTAGAATAGTGTATTTAATACCCATTTAATATTTTTTAATAATTTCCCTATCATTATTCATGGTATTTAATGTTTAATTTGAAATAATATCATTTAATGGGATTTCATTTGAAGGTTTCTGATGTTATAAGGGTTTTATTGACTAAATTTCTAATACATTAGGATATAGTCATTCATACTTTAATTCACATTTAAAGATTTATATGATCCTTAAATTACCATATTTTAAATGTAATTTCCTTTTGTTATATGGGGAAATATTTTCTCATCATCAATAAGCACCAATTTGATAAAAAAAATTCTCAAATGAAATTATAACATTGGTAAGAATAACTCACATTCTTCTTTGTTGAATACTTTCATCGTTATCCATATTTTCCTTCCCTCCAATGTTTCCATATCTTTTTGGGAGCTAAAATATGGATTAATTCATGTGATAATATTAATTATCATCAACCCTTTTCAGATGAAAATTCTATTTCCCCATTTACGTTGTGGGTTTCCAATAAACGTGGTTCAAAATATTAAACGGTTTTACATATCGTTAATATATCTCTTATATTACACTCCATGTTTTCTCTATAAAAACTTTATGTACTTTTTAATACTATATTTTTTAGATTTCTTAAAAAATTAATGTTTTAATATATCTCAAATGTTGTCTTCCAATCCTTTTTTTTGAAAACGAATTTTCAAAAATAAACAGATGACTTTGTTTCTTAGAATATCTTTATAAAAATAAGAAAATAAACATATTTTTAGTAAATTTTCACAAGAATTTATTTCCTATAATTTTGAATATTATTTCCAATTTTCATGTATTTTCAAATTAAATTGTTTTACTATTTTTTAATGAAATTTAATTTAAAAATAATTTTCCTGAAAAAAGGTTTATTTTTATCATGTTTTTCAAATAAAAAATCTATTATTCCTATAAAAGTATTCATTATCAACCAATTTATTTTTACCTGTATTTCCAAAAATGAAAAATATTAAATCTCTATAAGATAAATGATCCATCATTTCTTTTTTCTTGCATTATAATCTTCGGTGTATATCCATAATTATTCTTCTAGTGCATTTCTGCTTTCAATACCGTATTTTTGATTCATTTGATTGAGGGGTGTTAGCCTAGATTCCATACATCAATTTATTATACAAATTATTTAATTAACCATATACCCATTTCTCTATATGGTATTAGTTTGAGTGATGATTATATATAAATATTTTCCACTTATTGATTGGGAAAACACTGATAATCTATTTACATGTTAATTTAATTCAGATGTTTCTTGATTACCACATAATTATTGTTATGTATTTTATAATTTATCCCATCTATCATATGATGAATTTACTAGAATTAATTAGCGAGAAGTGTGTCCTAGTGTAGATAGCCCATCGATGGATCGATAGGTCTCATGTGACAAACTGGCTTGGGTATTTTAGTATATGCCTTCCTAGAAGAAAATATTTTCTAGACATGGGTCTTTGATAGTAAGACCATGATGTCTAAGATCCGGATGTCTTAGATTAGGAATTAAAATTATCTATTCAGAATTATTCATCTCATCTCTAAGGAACCAATTATTATTATCCATGTGATATTTTAAATTACATTATTATCTATGGATATATTATGATTTTAGTTTTATTCTATTATGAAATTATTTTTGGTTATCTATTCTTTCCATATTATTTTTTCTCATCTTATGATCAATTATGATAATTGATTATTATCCCTTAAATTTACCCTTTCTCAGCATTTTAGCTCACTCTTATTATGCTTCCATTTCCCCAGGTTATAAATAATTGTATTACACATGACATGTCTAATAGAATAACTTATGTGGATAATTTGTGAGAGATGTTTAAGACTTATTATGAATTAAGTAGTTTCTTATCTAGTATAAAAAATTTCCATTTTATGATAAATATGTAGGCTTTTTTAGTTAATTTTTTTTTCCAAACTCTCTAAATATCTAAAATTTAAAAGTTTTTTAAAATATATGTTACTCAATACTTTTTTATGATATTTAATTTGCTTATGGTTAAAATTAGGTCACTTCAATTTATTTTAAATCTATTATATAAACAAGGTATTTATGATTACTGGATTTAAGTGTGCGAGTTCAAGTATTTAGAGTTGATATCCAAGGATTGTTTAGATAACATTACATGTTTGTATTTTAGTTGAAGACAAATTAAGTGATTATAAGTTATGTTTTATAATAATTTCATATATATATATATACACACAAAAAAACAGTTATGTTAGTTGATGTAATATTGAATATTTTAAGGATTGGAAAACAAAAAATTTAGTAAAAACCCTTTTTGATAAATATATTGGTTAATTAAAAGTATAATATACCATTCTAAAACTTTGGTAATGTATATATTGTGAGGTATTCCTAGTAATAACATCTCTATCCAAATACTAAAAGTGGATGCAGGCTATAGAATAGATGTAACTCGGGCTAATAACCCTATAAAGGGAGTGTTGGGTGTTAATACAAACACCACATAATACAGAACAACGAGGCCTAACTGTACACCTATTTTGAAACTATTTAGGGATATGAATTGGTTAATCACATTATATTTACAATAAAATATGAAGTATATGTTATGTTAATAAATTATGATAATAATTAGGAGGAACCCAACCTAATAAAACATAAATGGAACCAATAGTAATTTATATTCAACTGAAAACTAAAGAAATAATTTTGAAAAGTAATAACTATTGAGGTTGAATTTACCATATAATTATCTTATAATAATTCCCTTGTGATTATAGTTATTCATCTATCATAATGAACTAATTTTGGTTTTATTAAGGGATGAATCTTGAAGTAACCAAGTTAATAATGTATTCAATGGAATATGCATATATTTTACCAATAGGAAACCTAATGGGATAATAGATGGAGTTATAAACCTTGTGGTTATGAAAAAAACATTTTTCAATAATTGTGATTAATTACATGAACATAGATGATTTTCCAACACATAAAATAATATAAGTATGGAGTCTCATGATATTTTAGGTGATGAAGATGATGTAGGTAATAAGATTCAAATCTCATTATGCCAAAAAATGTAGGATAAAACACTAAGGAAAATGTCTTAAAGGAATTTGAAGATGTTTTATCAGTGGTAAAGGTGGGAATAACGTAATTAATTTCTAAGGAAAATTTATGAGCTCAGTGGACATGATGAAAATAAATTGATTTCATCCTAAAGTACCACTGACAATTCATTTTATCAAATGTGTGGAACTTGGACATTATCAATTTCAATGCCCTAATCTAAGGGATAAAAAGGATGATATAAACCCAAAAATTTAAAGACAAGAAAATGTATATGAAACCACAATTATGGAATTGAGTTTTGAAGATAATATGGAGTGAGGAATACTAATCATCGACTGAAGAACTGTGAGTATTGTATTTATATCTTATTCAACCTAGTCCTATAGTAATACTATGTTTTGTAATAATGTTAAATTACGAACTTTATGACTAGATGTTGAATTTTAAATAACAAATTTTAGTGGTAAAATTATTGTACACCATGTATATAACTTATATATAATAATTGTATATAAGAATTTGATTTCTATAAAATATTATTATCCTTTCTTTAGTCAAACTTTATGTGTTATTAGGCATGGATTGGTGCACCTGACATAAAGTCCATGATAAAATCCAAGATAGGAGAATCACATCTAAAAAGCATTCCATGATCACATATTAATACAAGGATGACTATAAAATCCCTATAAAAATTAATCCCATTATATTGGTGTATTTAACACAATGTTAGTTATATTCCCATTATGAGGGAAAAGTTGAGTTCACTAACCATAATATGGATAATAAGGATAAACCCTCATTAGAAATTAAATCATATGTTGTTTATATATTATAGAAACCCTTAACTATTTCATTAGTTATGAATAATTAAAATTTTAAGGATAAAATTTATTTTTGGGGGAATATAGCAACCTAAAACATCACTATGTATTTTTCCTTAAGTAAATATTATGTTAATAGCTTATTCTAAATGTAACACCAAACTAAAACAAACCATGGACCAATATATGATTATTAAAATGTTTCCATCTAACTGGAGGGTAGAAATATATGTATCCAAATTAGTAAATATATTTATACATAAATATAAATTTCATTATCAATATTAATTTATTGATAAATTAAATTAGTGTAGCAAAATAACAAATAAGAATGGTTTATACTTTAAATTGGAACTTTTAAGACAATTAAAATTTTATGTATTTTTTTGGAAACTAAAAACTTTATGGATAAAATATATTATTTATATGAATAATATATTAACACCAATTTGGTTATCAGTTTATAGTAAATAATAATAAGTACAATCAATATTTTTAAATAATTAATTTCCTATAGAAAAATTTTCATTATATTTTTATATTTTCATTTAAATGTTAAATTTGAAAATTTTAGAATTTTAATTTTTTTTAAAAAATAATTTTTATATTTATCATTTCAATAATATATTATAGTTTTTTTTGAGATTTTTCTAACATAATTGATTATTAAGTGAATAGTAAAAAGTATAGTTTTTACTGAAACAGTATCTTTTATGACATAATCATTATATAATATAGATCTAAAATTTTATAAACTATTTTAATTAACCAAAAATTTATTTAAGGAATAATAATATACATTTTTAAATTCCATTCTAAATTTATAAAACCTATGTTTAACATTTTATGAACTTGAGTAATATTTTACTCTAAAAACTAATTTATTAACTTATATTAAAATATAAGTTTTCAGAACATGTAGAAATTAAATTCCAAAAAATGGATTTAATATTCTTGATCAATAAGATCATATTATTTAATAAGTTCAATTTTATTTTTGGGAATAAAATTATTATTATTGAGATTAAATTTAAAAACCATGATAATGGTAAAACTATTATTTTCATAGAATTGTTTTATTAATATTGGAAAATTTTTATTTAATATAATAAACTAATATATTCTAAAAATTAACTTTAATATAATTTTAAACCAATATTTTAATAAATTAACACCCATTAAATTGGTAATCAATACTAAATTAGATTAAAAACACTTAATGGTGGAAACTACAATTTTCTACCAAACAATTTATATATATATAAATATTGTTTTAATTTAAAAGTTAATTTTATATTAATTATAAATATTATTGTTTTCAATTAAGATTAAATTTAGGATTATAACATAAAAATTTGGTAATATGGGATATTTTATATTGTTATTAAACATTTTTTACTTGGGTAAAAACTAGTTATCCTAGTAAAAAAAGTTAAAAGTATAAATATAAGAGAAAATGAATTACAACATGTTTAAAACATGAGTTAAAATAAATTTTGGGTAATTTATAGACCCAAAATCACCCATAACACAATTTATTTCTAAATTTTGGAACCATTGATGTTTTAATAGCATCATTCCATTTATGAAAAATAACGGGTATTCACAAAAGTTCCATTTTATTCACTTATAAAAGGGTAAAATTAAACACCAACATGACCCACCCATTACATAGAATTTATTCCTAAAAAAATTCATATTTTATCCTCCTATAATATTATCTCAAATTAATAAACCACTAGTCTCAATTATTTATCATAATACCTTCATTTTGAAGGAGATTTTCGAGAGAATATTCAAAGTCCCAAAGTGAGTATTACTGAATCCTTATCTTTTTCTTATTATTTTTTCCTATGAAAACCTCAAACTACCAAAGACACATAATTAACTTAGAATAATTAGTATAATTATGTTTTATTATATTAATCGAACAACCCTTATTAATTCCATGCCTTCAAATTAGAAAAACAAAGGAACATCAATCGTGTGATTAGTTTAATATCACATCCACAAAGCGATTGATTTTGCACCATCAACTATATTAAATGTTTAAAAGGATATAATTGAAGAATAAATTTGAGATATATAATATAATTATTAATATTAAGATAAAAATAATAATCCATCTTTATTCCATCTCCATCATTATGAAATTAAATGTTAACTACGGGTTGTGTGGACTACGGCTTCCACAAAGTAACAAATTTCCTTTTTTATCATCATTTTCCATATTCTTCCAAAAAGATAGATATAATTTAAAACATTAAAACATAAAAATAATATCATTATTATATTATTATAATTATATTATGTCAAAATAAACAATTTTTTAAACAAACTCACCTATCATATTATGGTATGTTTATGTTTGGGTCAGTCTAACCACCTACTTGAACAATCTATATATTTACCAAAGTTGGCATCTTTCCACCACATGTCACCTTCTCGATGACTCACATTGCTACCATGTTTCATTCGGTCTATTTTCCCACCACTCCGCCAGCCTCCCCATCAAGATTTTCATCTCCCCAATCTCCCATTTTCGTTGGTCCTCCATTTTCCACTTTGAGCTTCATCGGTGTTCCCAATGTAGGGTTTCTGCTACTTATCTATTTTCCAACTTCCTTCCTTGAATTCCCAATGTATTCCTCTATGACCATTTACCCCATCCAATGCCCCTCCATCCATCGATTGTCCTCCCGTAAACCTGCAACCCCTCTCTATTCATCAACTAGGGTTCCTGAATCCCCTCCCTCAAAACATGAAGCCCCATTTCTATTCGGCGTCTACTCCTACAATTTCCACTACAATTTATCTTGACCTCAAGATGCCCTTCCCGCAACCCACTGCCGACATCCTCCTCTCCTACATAACCTGTGGTTAGAATCAACACTCACAAACGAATCATATATTCCTTGACTACGGCTCATGTGGCTAGGATACAATATATAATAATACCAAGCCTCGAAGATTCATCATTTTCCATTGGTATGGGCATGGATTTATTTTTCACTCAAGAAACCATCTATAACTTGCTTGGTTAGGGTTTATCCTTTTTGTTGTTTCATTCTCACACTGTCTTCATCCGATGTGTGTCCGTTGTGTGGTTCTCAGTCATTTTGTGATCAAAGATTGCTTAAAGGGATATTCATTTACTAATTGTAGGAGTTATTTATTTATTTATTTTACATGGATATGATGTCTCGGACTAACCCCATTTTATCATATATGGGTAAGTATTTCTTTCATGACTTCTTTTTCAGGTCTATTTCATTTTTCTAATATCTAAGGTTTGATTTGGATTACGCTATCATTGCATCCTCCTTTTAATAAATCTAGCAGCTTTTAAGATGGAAGACTTTTGAACCCCGACACTGATGATTGCTCCATTCAAGCACATTTTGAAGACATCTACAAGGATTATTTTTCTGAAATTTTACTTATTATAAAAATCGATCTTCATTAAAATTTTCATTATCTCATTGATACTTTTAAATTTGTTGTACTATTTCTGGATTTGTTATCGTTCATAATGTTTATTACTGCATTGATAAAATGGGTTATCACTGGTTGATAATGCTACCACTGAAGCAACGAAGGTTTTAAATGAAATAAAACACATTCTATTAGAATATTTATCTAGTTTTAGAAGTGATATGGTATTCCCCTAATATAATAAATTTTTTTTTTCAACTGAATGATTCATTTTTACATTCAAATGATGCTAAATTGTAGCCATTCATTTAATCTTTTTTTATAAAAGCGGTGACATGAATTGGTCGCCCAATTCATGAACCAAGGGAATTTATTAAAATCAAGGGTTATAGTGAAAAAATAATGTGTAAATAGCTTACACCAACTAGGTGGTATAGGGGAATACAAACTGAGGTTGTCAAAAAAAACAAAAAATATCTCATATTTCATGAGACAAGTCCGAGAAGCCCTGTTATTGATCTGTCAAAGAAATCCGCCATGAAGGGTAGTGGCATCACAACCCCAAAAGTACCAAAACAATTGTCTAATGTCGAACAGAAGTGGTCACCAGCATTGCATCATCTTGCCCCATGGCTAAGAAACTCAGAAAACTGCAAGATTTAGAAGGGGAGAAGCAGGACGGAAGGCAGAATTATAAAAAGTACCCTTCTAGATTTATATCATCAAAATAAGGGCATCTCAATGCCAAACTGAAAGAAAAAAAAACTTTTATTAAAATATAGGAACACATCAAGCTTATTCTGAGCAGAAAACATCAGTGTCTAATAAAAAAGATGAGGTCAGCAGATTCAGAAAACATGTTTTAGAGGAACATGAATAAGTAGACATGCACGCATGAAGATACCAACTACCACTCTAGGAACAAAAAACACACCGACTAGACAATCCAATTCCTGAAAATCAAGATTCCTTCACACTTTTAGAACCATGATCATCAGTGTAATACTTAGACCAATAAAGAAAAAGTAATTTCAAGGAAAAACAACTCCCATCCCAAGAGAAACAGCACAAGTCACCAGCATCAAGCATCAAACCAAGAAAATCATAAGGAAAATCATTGCCATGGAATGTCCTAGAAAATAAAATCAGGATGTTGCTTAAATTCCTCCCCCATATTCATGTACATTCTCTTTATGGTTTTGTTTCATCCAGTACTCAATTAAGAAATTATCTAAAGGGAAATGTATTCAATGTTAGGTAGTCAAAATACCACGGTTAAACATATTTGTCTGATTCATGTTTTTAATTTTACTAAACATAAATACCATTCACCCACTCTTGATTTTTTGATTTTCTTATTTGAAAGTGTTTACCTATTAAAAATACCTAGATATTTCTATAATGCTTATTGAAGTGTTTCCCAATTGTTCATAAATAGTGTTTTTTATTGATTTCTTATACATATTTTTTAATTTCTTATTAAAGTGTTTCAATATTAGACAAACATAGTATGTATTATTATTTTAAAACATTATAGTATCTACAAGTAAACATACTGGATGAATTTTTAGGTGCTCAGATCCTAGATTTTTACTTTTTATTCCACCACTATAACTCCTCACAACTAAAAAACTAGGTACAATAACTTTATTTTCCAGAACTTTTTTCATATTGGTCATCAAACACTTCACATCCAAATCTTATTAGTTTCTTTTACTACTACTAAATCTGAATTGACATGTTTTAGAGCATTGGACCATTTTTTATAGTAGTGGATCTTGTATTTTTTTTATTAGTGGATCATTTATTTTATTTCAGTAATGAATAATTTTTTTGAGCAGTAGAACAAGTTTTTCTTTGAGCATGTGGGTCAGAAATTTTGTTTAAGTAGTTGATCATGTAATTCATTAGATCAGTGGAACATGTGTTTTATTAAATCATAAGATCATGTGTTTTATTAGATCAGTTGGTTATTTGTAAAAGTAGCGAACCATGTATTTTAGAGAAGTGGATAATGTAATATCTTTGAGTAGTTTATCATGTATTTAATTTGAGCATTTTATTTTCTAATAGCACTAAAACATTTATTTTATTTGAGCAGTGGATCCTATATTTTCTATTATAACTTTATTGGGGAGATATTCAACTACTTGGAACAGACAAGTTGTGATGGAATGCATGAGTTGTGGAACATTTTATATTTTCTATATCATTACATTATTCTAACTCTACTGCATATAAATAGTCAACCATGTATTTCAAAACAAGACTATGTACTTTTAAAAAAATTATCAACCATTAAATCTGAGGGCTTTATATTTCATGCTTTTCATTTGTTAGATTTCCCTTTTAAATGTGTAGAAAATCATTCAATAGTATTCATATTATCTAAAGATTATTATATTAGGGATGTTGGAAATTAAATGCATAATTATGTACACAATATCTGGATCCTAATTCCCCCACCACTATGGTAATTACAATCACTACAGTAGTAGTGTGGATGAACCTCTATTAGAAAGACATCATTTTACTTTGTGAACCATATTATCTATAACTGGATAATGTTTCAAAGCAATCTCACCACCGGGTCTAGGTGTCCTCTTCCAAAGTCATGGTGCCATCATATGGGACAATATGATGATGTATACTAAGAAATGAAATATTCAGTTAATTGTGTATAAAAGTTGAGGTATGATATGTGTATTCTTTATATTATTAATTACACATATGAATATAGTTCTAAGTCATCATTTTATTATTGTATAATTCATTCGGGAGTTATAGGTACCAGTATATTCCCTTGTTTGTCTCTATTTATTAAATATTTATATTGGGGTGATCATCTTCTCAACTGCATCTTCTTTGTGTATGAGTTTGCTATAGTAAAATATTGGTTCTATATGTGTTCAACAATCATTAATGTCTTCCTGTATAATTTCATGTAGGGATCTAGTGGTTTTGAAGTAGATTTCAGTTGCACCACGTCTTACTGCCTCTATATGTGTTCAACTACATTACTATCTTTATACCTCTATATATGTTCAATATAATTTTCTTGATTTTTTATGATTCTGTAAACATTTACCCGATGGAATATTATTATTCTGTAAACATGCACCCTAGGGATGGCACGACCAAACAACATATATATGGACATAGGAGTTTTACTGAAGGATTGGTATACCTAAAAATTGGTATATATATTAATATATTTTTTTAGGGAATCTAGGAGTGCAGATAATTTGAGGCATTATATGTGTATTATTTATATTATAAATTGTACATATGAATACAATTATGATCCACCCTTTTCTTATCAAATTCTTTAGAGCAGTGGATCATTTTTTATAGTAGTGAATATTGTATTTTCATTGATTAGTGGATCATGTATTTTATTTCAGTAATGAATCGTTTTTTAGAGAAGTGGAACAAGTTTTTTCATTGAGCATGTAGGTCATGCATTTTTTTGGGTAGTGGATCATGTAATTAATTAGAGAAGTGGACCATGTATTTTATTAGATCAGTGGAATTTGTGTTTTATTAGATTAATTGATCATTTTTAAAAGTAGTGGATCATGTATTTTAGAGTAGTAGATCATGTACTATCTTGGATATATTTTGGTAAGGTTGCAGATAATTTGAGGTATGATATGTGTATTATTTATAAAATAAACTGTCCATATGAATATAGTTTTGCGTCATCCTTTTCTTATTTTATAATTTATTTGAGAGTTAGAGGCACCAGTATATTCCCTTTCTTGTCTCCATTTATTAGAGATTCAAATTGAGGGTGATCATCTTCTCAACTGCATCTTCTTTGTCTATGTGTTTACTATAGGGGAATACTGGTTCTATATGTGTTAAAAAATAATTATATCCTTCTAGCCTCTTTTCATGTAGAGATCTGGAGGTTTTGAAGCAGATTTCAGTTGCATCATACCTTACTTCCTCTATATGTGTTCAACTACATTATTATTTTCTTGTCTCTATTAGCGTTCAACTGAATTTTCTTAAATTTATATGATTCTGTAAACATTAACCCTGGGAAATATGATCATTCTACAAACATTCACCCTAGGGATAGAACGGGCAAAAATATATATATAGACATAGGAGTTTTACTAAATGATTGGTATACCTAATGATCAGTATATATATTAATATATTTATTTTGTTTTGTATGGAATATGGTGGTGCAGATAATTTGAGGTATGATATTTCTATTCTTTATATTATCAATTGTACATATGAGTATAGTTATGAGCCATCCTTTTCTTATTATATCATTTATTTGGGATTTAGATGTACCAATACATTCTATTTCTTGTCTCTATCTATTAAAGAATCATATTGTGGGTGATTATCTTCTCAACTTCATTTTCATGGTATGGGATTTTACTATAGGGAAATTATGGTTCTATATGAGTTCAATAAGAATTACTGTATTCGTGCCTCTTTTCATGCAGGGATCAGCTGTTTTGAAGAAAATTTCAATTTCAAAATTTCTTAAAGCCTCTATATTTGTTCAACTTCATTACTATTTTCCTACCTCTATATGGGTATAACTGAATTTTCTTGATTTTTGATGATCCTGTAAACATCCACGCTGTGAAATATGATGATTCTATAAGCATAATCCATGGGTATGGAATGATAAATAACATATATATGGACATATGAGTTTAAAATAATGATTGAAATACCTAAAAATTGGCATATATATTATTATATTGTTTTTGTTTTGTAGGAAATTTGGTGATGCTGCTATTTTGAACAAGAGAAATGACATCATATTTAATATAAAAACACACTCCAATCATCATGTATTCTATAAATGATTCTATTATTTAAATGAAATTCTTTTTTAATAGAGGAAATGCCATCCTTTTGGGAAGTGGGATGAGGGGGTTTTTGTTTTAATGTTTAGTTACACTTATGGATTTATTTTGTTTTTCCTAATATTGTTATGTGTTATGTGTTCCCTTCACTAAAATTATTCATATGGAAGTCTCCTGGATCCCCTCCAAGGACTCTCCATACTGGTGGTTGTCCTTGCATATTTTCCCTTTTTCCCCCTTTTTATTTTCATATGTTTTGGGCTTTTGATCATTTATGAAAACTGTGAGTTAGGGTTGAATAAATGTTTTCTCTAGTATAGCTAGAGTCTCTAATTACTACCAAATTTCTTGGGGGGATATAAAATCTTATAAAGTTGGAATTGGGTGAGAATAAAATGTGTATCTCTAATTATGGATTCTTTGTTTTGGGTTATCTATTTCTCCACTCTTGTGGTGATGAAATGTTCTTTTTGTTCTTTGTTGCAGGTTTTGTGTGTGTTTTTCTACAAGGTTATGCTTAGAGACTATCATCAACACAATTATTGATCCTGTGCTTTTACTATTTTGATATGCGTATCCCATAGTGATTGGACATGCCAATCTCATCAAACACCTTTCTAGCCCAACATCGGGGGTCTGGCAGCTTCCAGTTTCCCATTAGAGGTGACCCCTGTGGATTTCCCCTTTTTGTTTAAGCTATAGGTTTTTTCTTGGTATATCTTTAGATAATTTTTTACCATTTACCATTTAAAAGTGTATCTTTTATTGAAAAAATAGAGTTGGATAGAATCATTTTTCTGATGTTAATCGGATTCTCAAAATGTTCATTAATATCATTGTAAAATAGTATTCTATTATTTAAAATTAGCATTGATTTTATAGCATTGTGTGAATTCATGGGCGATTACTAGTTATATAAAAATATATCATTGAGGAATATGGGAACTCAAATAATAATATTGTTATAATTTATTAAGAAAATAATGACTTTTTATGCTTCTCGAATGGTTATATTAAGTATTTATCTTAATAAGAAAATGTTATATTTGATCGCTGAAATTATCAAAATAAGCCGACCCTGCTTCCATTTTAATATTACATAACTAAAACTCGAATGGAATGAAATAAGATATTTAAAAATAAATAAAATTTATCAATTATATTAACTTAATTTATCTAGTAATGATTTACTTTTGTATGAAAACAATAACAACACCAATATTACAAAACTAGTTTAAAACAATAATGATAATGCATACATAATATGTAAATTGGATAAAAACTAATTAATATAAATATAGAGAATAATAATAAAATAATTATATAAATAGTTATAAACATGAAAGTTTTTATATAATAAGTGATTATGATAGTTATTTTTTATACCTGAGTTTCAAGCACTTTAGTGGAAGTTAAGAATTAAGGTAAGAGTTTTTTGTCTCAAATTTCCACCCATTGAGACAAAATTAATAATATACTTAAAATTTTCTTTTGAATGGTGTATCTATGAAAACTTTAATATTTTGTTTCATGATACTATCATTATTCATCATATTCGATGTTTGATTTGAAATTATATCCTATAAGGGGTTTTGATTTTAATGTTTCTAAATTTGTAAGTGTTGTTTGTCTCTAATTTAAATTCCATGTGGAATGTTTGATATTACAAACCTTACATTTTTATATGATTTATTACCCACCAATCCATGTTTTTTTTATAAAAACAATTTTTGATGTTGAGTGTTAACCTTTACATAGTCTCTAAATTATAACTGCAAAACCAAAATGAAATTTGTAAATTTTATACACTGTAATTTCAAATTTGAAATTCAAACTATAATAAAAAATTTCAAAAATCAATTAAAATACTGAAACACAGACACAATATCATCTCATGATGAATAAGGGGAACTAACTTTGATATTGATCATATCAATGTCCCTATTTTTCATTATCACCATCTCACGGCTATTAGACCATAAAAACAATCTTGGCCACAAGTTGTTTCTATCATCGTCATCTCACTAGTGTCAGGCCATACACCAATAGGAAATCTACCCCTAGTCTCCATTACTAAATCCATAATTTTTGGAACATTAAATCATCATCAAAACAATACACAATAAAAAAATCCATTTTTAAAGAATATCCACCATAGAATCAAAAACCAAGATAAGATAACCAATATGAATCAAATAAAAAAATAAAAAAACCAAATCATCAACATAAGAAATTTTAAATATACATCAAAAAATAAAATATAATCTATATTTTCTAAAATATTCACCATAAAAATACACAAGAACCTAAACCAATAGATTTTGAAAATAACCCGATAGCATCGCTCCTACCGCACCATTGGATATGAAACACCAACCCACCAAACCCAAGGTTATCATTCATGAAATAAAGAATGTATAATTCAACTTTGGACTGGATGTACTAAAACTAAAACCAATGTCAACCACTGAGGTTATATATAGTCCAACCAGAGATGAGAACCACTACTTTGGGATTGAACTTTGAATATGTTTAAGATCTAAATGAAACCAAATATGGGAGATGAACCATTAACTAGCGAGGTCGGAAATTATGGGTGGGAAGGAAACATATCCAACCTTGAACAAACATTTTGTGTAATGTAAATATAATAATGTGACCAAATCCTAAATCCAAAGAGTGTTAAAGGAAGAAAATATTTTGTTAGAGTATGAGGAATGTATGAGTAAGAGCCAAAATATGATACAATAGAGAAGTGAGAATAGGAATCCCTAAATCACCTAGATAAAAAGACTACAAGAGAGAGGAACTATTTTTATATGGTCCATTCACTACCCTATTTCCTTTAATTATATTTAATATATATTATTTCATTATATTTGAATTTTATCGTATCCCTCTCATGTTTTTTTGATTCTTAAGTTTCCATTACCATAAGGTTTCCTTATCTAAAATTTAATTTCTTGAGACCTATTTCATATTACACACCATGTTTTTATTTAGAATGATGTATTTACTACCCCATTAATATTTTATATCATGATCCTTTCATTATTCATGGTATTTAATTTTTCATTTGAAATTATATTCCATAACGGGGCTTCATTAAAAGTTTTTGATGTGGTAAGGGTTTCATTGACTCAACTTCAGATACATTATGTTATATTTTTACTTACATGAATATATTTATAAGCCTTATTTGATCCCTCTTTTCCCTTATTTTAATTAGTATTTACTATTCATTTCTAGGTAAATTATTTATCATCATCAATGACTACCTATTTAGTAAATATTATTCCTAAATAAAATAATAATGTTGCTAACAATAACTCTCATTTTTACCAATGAATCATTTCTTACTTTTCCTTATTTTCCCTCCTCCGAATGTTATAATATATTTTTTGGAACTCAAATATGGTTTAATTCATGTGATTTTATTACTTCTCATCAGCATTTTTTCAAATGAAAATTTTATTTTTCTATTTATAATCGATTTTTTCAATAAATGTGATTCAAAATATTTAAGGGTTTTATATATCATTCCAAAAAAATTGAAAATTAATTTTCAAAATAAATTGGTATATTTTTCACTTTTACTTTCTTTATAAAAATAATAAAAAAATATTTTTTTAAAAAAATCTACAAGAAATATTTTCTCATCATTTAGAATATTATTTTCCTTGTTTCATGGTTTTATAATGTAAATTATTTTACCAATATTCTATGAATTTTATTTAAAAAGGGTTTTCATCGAAAAGGGTATTTTCATCTTGATTTTCAAAGTAAAATTTCATTATTATACAAAATATATTCTTGGTATATTTTTTCATTATTTACATATGTTTTAAAAAATGAGCAACATTAATTATATATAAGGGAAAATATCAATCATTACCTTTATCTTTCTTAATCAACTTTTTGGAATAACCATAATTATTCTTCTAATGTATTCCCTCTATGAATAAACTATGTTTGATTCCTTTGATTTTATTTTGTTCCACTAAATTTCATATGTTGATTTATTGTGGAAATTATTGACTTAATAATATACTAATTTATATATATGGTTTTAGTTTTGAGTGATTCTCATATAAAAAGCATTTCGATTTATTGATTATGAAATTATTGACAATCCATTACCTTTTTTTGAATATAAAATTATCTTAATTGATTAGGAAGGTTGTTTATGTATTATATAGTTTATTCATTCCTCCATTTGATGAATATATTAGATATAATTAATGTTGGGTGGGACCCTATATAGATAGGCCCTAGATGAATCAATCGGTCTCATGAGATAGACTATCTTATGTATATTGGATCATGCCTACCTAGTAAAAAATATTGCCCAGACATAGGGTATTGATAATAAGATAATGAAATCTAAGACCATGATGTATTGGATTATGGCATAGAACTACCTATCTAGATTATTCATCTCATCAGTAAGGAACCAATTATTATTATCCAGGTGATATTTTAATTTATATTCTTATCCATGGATATATTATGCTTTTAGTTTCATTATAATAAGGAATTATTTTTTATTATCTATTCCTTCCATATTATTTAATCTCATATTAGGCTCAATTATGATATTTGATTGTCATTACTTGTGTTTACCCTTACTAAGAATTTAATCTTACCCTTCTTATCTTTATATTTCCCTAGGCTGTGAAGAAATGTACTAAAAATCGTATTCCTAACATAATATATTATGTGGATCATTTATGGGATATTTTAATGAATTATCATGGATTAATTCATCTCTTATATGGTGTAAAAAATTTCCATTTAATAATAAATACTTAGGCGTTTTTATTTAATTTTTTTCCAAACCCTCTTAAAATATAAACCTAAAATGTCATTCTAATTTTTTTGAAGTAATATTTTTTGAAGATATTTTAATTAATTATGGTTAAAATTTGGTCACTTTGGTTCATTACATTATTGGTATGTAAATAATTTATTTATGAGAACATGATCTGGGTGTGCAGTTCTAGGGATTTACAACATATTATTATGATGAAGTCAACTTAGGGTTCTAATGTTTAGAATTTGATATAGAAACACACCACAAAACACTCATAAGATTTTTTTATTTTTAATACAAATTAAATAATGATGAATTATAGAATTAAATATTATTTTTCATCCATATCTCTAAATTTAAGATTTATAAGACACAAAAATGTTTCTATGATATAATATTTGTGGTTATTTTAGAATGAATTTTGGAATGAGTTATTGTAAAATTTCTAGTGTTTCTGGCTATTTATACAATTTTTCTTTAGTCATTCCCTATTTGGAATTTTTATCTATAAGACCCTAACACTGTAACAATACATTCAGTTTCCATCCAAGGATATTAGGTATCTATAGAGTTTTGGGTATTCTTTTAAACAACATTATCCATTACATTTAGAAATAATTTATAGACTATTTAATGTATTTTATTATTCTGTTATCTAGTATACCCATGATGATGCATGATCCTCCATTAATTGAACCATGAATTTATTTATTCCTTTGAATTAATCATGGATCAGCACTATTTGATCCATAAAGATGGATTTTTGGTGGTTTGGGACCTAGTTTAGTGTACATATCTTTATAATCATTTTTATTTGTATTAATTTGTTTATAGTGTGCTATGAGGTAATTTATTATGAAATAATTTTTTTTCAAGGATAACTTTGGAGTGATTGTTAATTTTGTTTGGGATTATCAATTCCAATTAAATTCCATATCATCATGTATAAAATCTATTATTGGAGTGAACATGTAGTTACTCATATTATGTGGGGATTAACACTTTTTTGGTATGTCCATACTGAGTATTACTTCTCACCATTTCATATGGACATACATGTTTCTCTCTTGTGTTCATGTACATTAGTAGGTTTAGTTGATGGATATATATGTACATCTTTAGTAGGTATGAATATTTGGTGAATTTGACTAAAATTATTTATCCAATGACCAAATTTGTATAACTAATGTATATTTTTTATATTAATTCATATTATAAAAATTGATATGTGTATTATTGGAGGTTTTTCTTTTTTTATACGATTCTATGTTATATATACATATGTTATTCATTCATGACTTACATTTTATAATAGACAAATATTTTATTGAATCATATTGTAGATGATATTATGGGGTATTCTAGTGTTATGTGACTAATGTTTTGTATAGATACCTTTGTGATTTTCACTAACACCAATATTAGTGGTGTTGGGCTTGTGGAGTATACTAAATGGAATTATTGATCATCTAGGTGGGGCATAGTAGGGTTGGTTCATCTAAATATTAGTTTTTAATTTTCTAAAATCCTCTTTATGTTATATTGGTAGCCACACATTCCACACTTCAAATAATTTAACATTACACCCTTGAAATACAAAAACTTAAACATACATAACGAAAAATGACCAGATTCAGAAAAATAGTAAAAACAATCAACCATTCACCATCACCTCATCAACATTATCCCCAACCGAAAACCAGACATTGAGAACAACCTTTTAAATATTATTTTTAAAATTCAAAAATCAAACATCCATTATCATTACCACCTTGTTCGATGAATAACCTCACACCCACACCTTGACCACCATACATGTCACCCTCACCATCACTGGTGAGAACCCATCACTAGAACTTCCTTTTTATCACAATTTTACAAATCACTATTGTTATCATAGATACACCCTAATTTACTTCACAATACATCCTAAACAACAACATAACCATTTGAAATAGCTTTACAACAAACCTAAAGAACAACCCTATAGGGGACCCCTAGGCCGAACCGAAGCCACCACGAGAGTCACCTCCGGCAACACCATTGAACGCTCAAACTGGAAAACCCTAGACACCTTGAAAACCACCACATGAGTATAAATGGGAGAATAGAGGTGGAATCATATAGAAAGAGTGAATAAATGAAAATACTAAATCTTTGATAGTGATCTCTAAACATCCCCATATCCACTGAATCCTATTTGCGAAGACACCACTGAAAGAACGACAACTATAGAGGAAAAAACATAATGAAAGCCCCGGGGGATGAGAAATAAATAGATAGAACAAATCCAATAAAGGAGTCCATAACCAAGATATGGAAAACATAATGTAAATAATAAAAAATAATCAGTGAAGAGACCTATAAAGAAACAACCTCATCCCTACAACCATCATTATCCTAAACCACCCTAAACCCCATCGAGATTGACTAAACACCCCAAACACCCCCTATGTTTATAATAAATATTATAGAATATTGATTTTGAATACTATATAAATTTAATTATTCATGTAAGTATTAAGATTTTTTTATAAATTATTATACTTGATCATTTATAAAAGGTGTACGATGATCAATATTTATTTTAGTAAACATGAAAAACATGTAATTTATATCCACTATAAAATAATTATATATATGGTCATTTCATAATTGGTTTCACACATATAGATTTTATAATTGATATTTTATATAAATATTATAAATTCAATTCTAATTCAACCAATTATGATAGAACAATTTACCTTGATAATATGAAATATATGGCAATTCAATATAATTAATCATATGGTGTACATTTATAATATCATAAAGAGAATGAAAAGGTATCTCATAAATGATAATTTAATATGAATACATTCATTAATTAAATTAATTTTTATCTCCTTATTAATGTCTATTATTTTCTTAATTATTTGATACTCATGTATACATTTACCAACTTGTTTCATTATAATCGATCCTAGATGACCGAGATGATCATGTCATTGTTTTCTATGTTTCCCCATGCACCTGATTTTGATTTGGTTTATTTATGTTTGAGTTAGTAAAAATTGAGATGATATGAGGTTGATTCATCACACAGATGATCTTTTTTTTTCTAGTTTGGGAATCTTTTATAAATTTAAGTACATTTATGAAATCCTTCCTAATAACAATTATATTACCCTTTTTATGATATAAATTATTTGAAATTGATGAATTTAAAAGGAAATTTAAAAAATAATGTTATTATCTTGAATTTAGTACAATAGTACACAATAATTTCTTTTCATTTAAATCCATAGAGAAGGACATTCTAGATTTTAACTTCACCTAGGAAAGTATATAACTTCAAAAAATGAAAGAAGGTGCCACAATGTTTCGATTAGGTGTATAAAGGGATTCTTAAATATACCCTATAGGGGAATAAAAACCCATACAGTTCAATGTAACATTTTAAATCCATAATACAAGGCATGATACTTATGGGATCATGTATTAAATTTGTAAGAGAGTTAAGGTGAAAAAACATGTAGTTTATAGTGATATGATTATGGAGTGTCATTCTATTTTAGGTCAAGTGAAAAAGTATAATGTTGTTCATTTTAAGTTCATGCAACAAGAACCTATATTTTTCTTTTTAAGATAATGAAGTTAACTAAAACATTATTCATTTAAGGATCATGTAACTATGACTGATTCCTCTTACAGTATAAGGTTACATGAATAGATCCACTGTATAGAAGGCTTTTAGAAATTTATTAAATGTGAGGCTTACACATGGTTGTTTCTGCTAATTTGAAATGGTGTATGATCTAGGTGTAAGTGTAAATATTACATCAAGTAGATAGACCATAATTAGTAATGCCTAGAGGTAGTTAGGAATGACTACATTGGGAACTCTATTATGGGAGGAGCCTAATAGTAGAAAGACAAGAAAGGAGTTCATGTAAAAGTTATAGAAATTGTAGGAATTTAACTAGGTTGGTAGCCCATTGATAGTGATTTCTAATTCAATATTAATATATTTACTATGGGATGGGAGTAATTCCATTGTATCCTCTAGATAATAGATCCTTATTATCAAGCGTGTACTCAATGGACCATACCTTGTGGATCCATAGTAGTAAGATGAATTCCATGGGTGAAATTTTTTATAGTATGAAAAAATAATATTATCAAAGGGGTACATGATCACATGAGACACATGAATATAGAAGATGGAATAATCAATAAATTAGAGTTTTATAGGTGAATGGAAAGGTTAAAAAACACTTTTAGTAGCAAGTCTTGGGGAAAATTGATTAATTAAATCTAGAGGGGTTAGTTAGGAAAAGTGGAGGGGTTTTAAATATGTTGGTGACTTGATAGAATGTCTAAATTTTGTATAAGGGTGGGAAAAGTATTTTTATATTCATGGGGACATAGCATAAACACCATAAAATCAACATATTTCATTATATTATAAAAATGGTGTCCTTCATGTAGGTTTAAATTTTATACATGGTCTTCCATGAAGTTACTCTGTATGAAACCTTAAATAACTCAACTCCACCAATTTTCATATATCTAAGCCATTTTTTATTTTAATGTCCACATTTTATGGGATATGTGGAAAAATGAACAGAAAATTTAGAATAATCGATAATCAAATAAGGAAAACCATCAAAAATAAAGAATGTAATGTATCATATCCATGATTATTCAATTTAGAAACTTCCTTCCAATCAAGGTAATATTAGTAAGAAATCAAAAAATAAGGAAAATAGACCAAGTATAAAATAAAAGGCCATAAAAACCCCATCAAAGGAATAATTGAAGTACTCTTAAAATATTCTCCAAACCCACAACCACCTTGGGACCTTGTGAAGATGTCCAGACTATCCAACACCCACAACAACATTAGGAACACTTTGATCCACCTCAATCCAAACCTTAAACTGTGCATAAACTGCTACACCAAGTGTCTAAAACGACACCACCAAAATGAATGAGGTTTTTAAAGATGATAGTGGTGACCCATGTACAAACACCCCTCACCTTTGGGTAAAGGGAAATCACCAATGGGAGTTTGTGGATCTTAGATATACTAAGGATATCTCATGTTCACTTCACATTTCCTCTCTCCCATATTTATTTTATAACTATAAAATGTGGAAATCAAAGGTTTAATTTATATTAAATAGAATATTTATCACTTAAAAATAATCTTAGCGTGCTCCCATCCTTGAGGAAAGCATGAGATCAGCGTTGAGCAGGTGACACCACTTGTATTCTATTTGAAACTCTCCAAATGTTTCCTCAAGATTCATGTAGTAATTTTGAACAATTATTAAGAACCAAAAAACCCCCTCCCATAAAATTGAATTCATTTTATAAGAAAATGACTGAATTATAAGGAAAAACAAATGTCCTGGGACTGTTTTTATATTTTTAAACAATTGTTTAGAAGAATAATCACCCTTATCTATATAAATATGGGTACCTCCACTAGAGTGGTTTTCTATTCACCATAGATAATCCTATAGATGAAGATATCACCTTTTTTACATAAGTTTCACTACAATTCAAGTCTTTCATCATCTATGTATGGTACAAGATCCATCTTATAGAGGCCACTGTGATTAGTGATGTACAAAATGTATTATAAAATAGGGTTGAGTGAAAAAACATTTTTAATTTATTAAAACATTGTATTTTTCATTTACATGCCCAAATTTCAAATTTCTTTATAAACATTTACATGTTTTTTAATCATAAATTGACCATTTATTATGATATTTATAATAATAGAATCACATAATGCAAAACCTATTCTTATTGACACATATGAGCTACAAATCCCAAAAAATGATCAGTAATATTAATCCCAAACTTTTTCATTATTATAAATCTTATATTCAAGAACTTATAAATAACTTGTTGAAAAACTTTCATAACATCCCACTGTTAGATTATATGTCATTGTATGGATTTGATATACTTACCAATTCACCCATTCCACCACCATGTCACAAATTACCTTTGGAATGGTTATGTCATGCATTAAATTTAGAGAGAGAAAACATTTCACTATTCAGTTAATAAATTATGTAAGCCTATTTATAATCAGAATATATCATGTTATATAATAATTCCACTCTAAGAGTCTATTAGTATATAAATACATAGCCTAGGAAATGTATCCATACATCCACCTATCACTTATCACTTATTGGAAAACTTTTTTATTAGTGCACCACTTGGTATTTTCATTATTGGGGTGGATTTAAGTATTTATGGATGTGGGAATATTGGGTAATACAAACCTACATCAAACATGATGTATATCTAAAGGATATTAGAATTAATGAAACTATCTAAATCTCGAATATATATATATAATCTCTATGATTTAATTCTTAATCTCTTAAGAAGATATAGCCCTATAACATAAAATTTTCATCTATACATGGGGAAGATGGGATCATCTTGTGAGATGTGTACCATATTTATAGATCCCACATCATAGGGGATATATATAATTTAGTAATTCCACCTATATATGATTATGGACATGATGAATGAAAACCTATATTGGTATAGGTGATATTGAGAGAAATATAAAATGAATGATAAGTAAAACCTAACTAAGAACTTATATCAACATCGAGGAATTGTTGAATAGGTTTTTGAGAAGAAAAGAGAGGGAAAAGTTTAATTAAACCATCAGACGTATGAATTATTCTAAAATAGGATGAAGGTTCTTACTTTCATTACTTAGAAAATTGATATTATGGGAACAAGAGTTGAAAAATTGACCCCAATGATAAATCCTAAGATGTGTCTTACTATATTCCTTTCCATGTGGTGAAGTGGATATCCATTACTAGTTAAAAACTCATATAAAGGTATATGTTTGAGTGAATTCATGATGGAGACACAATTAGTGCAAGTAAGATCAATATTTATATTAGTACTAATGTTGGTTAAAATTTATCTGTATGTTTTATATGTATATCAATAAAACATATTTCATTTTTCTGAGCAATCTCTGGCGATTGATCAGCAATTCGAAGAGATTTACTTGCGTATTCATGATAAACTAGCGTTTATATATAGATGTAGGAGGATCTGTTTGGGAAGTAAGAAGTACCTTTGATATCTCTTCATCTGCAAAGAATTCTCGATGTGAAAACACAGAGACAAAGGGCGGATCTTTGAATAGGAAAAAGAGTGGATCAATCAAATATTGCAAAGCCCCGGTATTTATTACCAGTCAGAATTGGATCATAACGGGATTTTGGTCTATACCGCTACCATAATATCAGATTGGGGAGGATGATCAGAATTAGAGATTGATAAAAAAGAAAGGATATGGGGTCTGTCACCTCTCCAACTATCTCGCCATTAGGTAGGATTTTTTTGGCCCAAAAAAATGATTTTTTGTGGAGAAACTGATCCAATTTGAAGTTGTTGATATTTATACCGATCAATCATAGAATCCAAATTATAATTTATTCCGATTAAACTTCCTTCCTATGAATCTGGAAGTTCGTTTCAGATACAAGGTAAATATTTACCAACTTTAAGATGTATAAATATTAATCCTATCAGTATTTCATCAATTCCAATTTATTATATATATTAAAATAATTTATATAATCAAGAAACTATCATTGGATAACCAAGGCATTGAAAATGTATTGGGGATACATTCCAAATTCAATTTATTAGCATAAGAAAAATTACCAACTAGGGTGATAATAGAAAATGAATTTGGATAATATGAAGAATGGTCATACAAAGTGGTACTGTGAGACTACATACTGGAATCAAATATTGAATATAATATAATTTATGAGATGTACAAGATGTATCATTTTTATCAATAATTTCAATGAATGTAGATAAAAAGTACTACCTTATTTATATAATTAATGATTATATAACACTCGATAGTTTCTCAAAAACTATGATCAATGATGAAGTGAGAGGATACTCATTCTCACATTCTATCACCATTAATGAATTATTACATCAATTTATGCCCAAATTATACCAATTCACGTATCTAACAATATCTGGTTCCATTATTTAATGAAATAATAGTCCACATTGAATTCCATCAATATAGAAATTTAAGAAAATGTGGAACCCATGAAAATTGAATTTAAATAGCTATAGTAGAGGCACTACTTCAACATATCTAGTGATATATAAATATTTATTTATGATAAGAATTGAGTAAACTCAACTATATGAAACTTAATAAATACACCAACTGAAGGAGAATGATCAAGAAACTACTTAAATCATAAGGATTTGGATACTCCTACTAGGCAAGAAGAATTATATCTATACATTTCTCCAAATGAAATATACCTTGAGATTTTCCACTTTTAGGACAATTGGAAGGTAACAACTGTTCATGGGGATGTTTGTTTTGTTTTTAGAGTAAATATATACATTTAAAAGAACCAAAAAATTAGGGATCCTACAAATGTGAATTTAAATGATAATCCCACTGAAATCCATTTCTTTATTATCATTCTAGAAATTACAATCTAAATAGTCTACAATAAGGCCCCCTTTACCAAGAACATAATTTATCTCATAGATCTTGGAAACTAGGAGGTCACCACTAGAAAGGTAACTAAACATGAATGGGATGACTATTTTGATTTCATAATTATGTGGCATGAATGTTCAAAATATATTTTTTACTTTATCTATAATTGATATATCAAAAACTGATCCCTGTGTAGATAACATAGGCTGTGAGGAATTCAATTCCTTAATATAATATTTTGGGTATTCTAATTGAGCATGAGGTAAATATAGGGAATATTATAGTAGAACCCATTATTTAAATATATGATATGATTTGAAGCTGTGATAGAGGAACTATTAGATTCTTTCTATATTACATACCAAAAAGAATCAAATATAGAAAAAACTCCACAACATCAACTCTTATGATAAAGGAAAGTTGAGAGGCAGGACATAACTATTCACAAGGGTAATATGGGTCTAATTTTAAACTTAAGCATCACATTATATTGAATATAATAGTTTAAATAATAGTTATTTATGATTATAATGTCAATATTTAAATAAATTACACCATTTTCACTAAACAATGAGACTAATGATGTAGGGTCATCAAATACTATAGAATCACTATTAATTATGTTGGAAACACTAACTATTGGAATAGATATGTTGTTACCTAAGGTAAAATACCTAAAATTTCATTTTATAAGGTCTAATATAGTGGATTTATCCCTTAGTTATCATGAAATAAACTTCAATGGATGAGGATAAATACCTGGAGGCTTGGTTGGGATCTCTAATAGAGATGGAGAAAACACTACATGTCATAATCCTTAATTAACCTATAAATTAGGATGAAACCATTCTAGGTGCACCATTAAATACAATAATGAAATTTTTACATGACTATGACTATCATTCTTCAGTAGGTTTCATAGTTCATACTAAAATGATTGATATGTTAGATCAATTTATAAAACAACCTAGAATTAGTATAGAATAATACCCTATATCATTAGTGGTAAATCCATTGAGCTATAAGAATTTAAGTTTCTTTTACGTTCACTAGTATTCAAATTCATTCATACAATTTATTTTTTGGTCAAATTGATCTTTGGGGAATGTAGGAAGGATCATTCTAGAATGAATAACCATGGAATATATATCTTTATAATTTGAACTCCTCACTTCATAAAGAGTAATACATGATGTTTTAAATGTAAATTTGTTAAGGGTGGTCTCTAAAGTTTAGATAGGGAACCATGTTGGGAAACTATATGAAGTGAATGGACTATCTATGTAACAAAAATAAAAGAAGATAATGTGTCAAAAGGTGATGGTGTGTCCCCATATTTTCCATTATCGATTTCTTATGCATTAACTTCTTGAAATATGTTTCTATCATTAGTTATAGTTAGAACGCTATAGGAGGCCAATGAATAAACAAATGTGGTACTATTTTTTTGGAATTATAGACATTATAGTTGGTTGAGGATGTCCCTATCCCAATCTTTTTATTCCCATCCCATCTTCAATAGTGCGTCTGATTAAAGGATTTCGTTCTGTAATACAATTTGTTCAAAAGTATATTCAATTTATAGAATTTAATTTTGGTTTGGACCCATAGGATTCTACATTTAGTTGAGTGATGTGATGAAAGGTGTAGGGATATATTAAAAATATAATCATTTAGAACCCTTTTATCGACTTGAGTGGGAAATTACATCACCTTTACCACTAATTTACCAATCTGGGATTGGGTATATTTAATATTTATACAATCCATGCAGTTGGTGAAAGTATAATTTCCCAATGAGAATGAGAAACAATGTAATAATAAAATATTTTAGTAATAAAATATAAATCCCATTTTTTAACTCTAGAACTCAACACTTTTATAAAAATCACTTTATTCATTGGTGGTGGTAGAGCACTAAAATTTAGAATATGAATTGATGGACATTATAAACATCCGTTGAAAAAAATTAGAAAAAATCAAGAATAAAGTGAAAGGAGATATAAATATAGTTGATAATGTTTGAAAGGGGAGGAGGAAACCATAACAAGTATAGAGAAACTAAATCATAATTCAAATGTTGATACTGCTAGATTGATCAAACTTTGACTTGTTATTCAGAATATGAAACAATCACTTATTAAACTTAAAGAATCAATTAATAATTCTTTGTTGCAGTATTCTAGTCAAAGTTTATTCCCCTAAACGTTTATAATTATTAAATATAGGATAAAGGTTATATATTTTCCCTCCTTCATGATTAATCAATGAAATTATTTTTATTGGAAATGATTTTAATTTTTTTACATAACTATTCATGCTCACGTATTGCCTAAGAGTGTGAAATATCATGAATGTGTATCGAGAATGATACATAAACATTATAAATTGTTTATATAAAATTCATCATTCTATCTCTCCAACTATATATTATCTTGTAATGTCTTCAAAAAATTTATAACGAGTAATATCAAAAGTAATTGAATTCAATTGAAAGTTAAATACTTGTGAATTTTGAAAATCATGATTTAAAACAATTTATTCATGGATAAAAGGATTTATTTGATCAACTAACATACCAAACATTTGATATTGGATGAGTATAAGTGGGATATATATGGTGTTCATTTTCCATCTTTATGTGTTGTGGTTGGTCAGCTAGATAAATTATTAAAACAGTTTTGTTTCCTTTGGGACATGTGTTGTTGGATAGATATATGTGGGATATATATTGAGAAAATGTTTCATTATTGTGAGACAAATTTGGTCCATTCTAAAATGTGAAGTTGGGAAACATGAGGTATATTAAAATACAAAGTGTATTTGATGAGAGTGAAACCATTTCTAAGATGGGATTGAGTACCCTGACATTACATAATTGTGCCTTTCAAAACTTATCCAAATTAATATATATGAGGGAAAATAAGGTTCTATAACTATTTCCAAGATTAATAGACTCAACAAGAATAGAATTTATTTTTTCTAGGGATAAATTTTCATCCCTTGAAGCTTTTTATATTTTTATTTTTCTTCTATAAATTTTTCCAAAGCTATGAAATATTTCATGATTTGTGGGGAAGAACATGAATTTTATTTAGGGAACCCTTATAAAGTTTTTTTTAGGTCTATAAGACCTCTCTATTCCTTAAGCTTTTATTTTGAAAATCACAAACACCTTATTTGTAAATATATTTTCCTTAAACTTTCTTATATTTCCTTAAACTTATATAAATTCCTTTATAATAAAAATTTCCTTAGACTTTTGAGTTAAACATATTGTTATGAAGGCTTTTAGAAATCTGTTTTACCATAACAGAAAAGTTATTAAGGTTTCAAAGCTTAGAGAATGGTAATACCATACCGGAATTCTTTATGATACTGCTTTTCTGTTCTCTGTTTTCACTGTGATACCGATTACCATCTAAAATAAACTCGGGTATCATATTTTCCTTATACTTAGATTTCCAGTATTTTGGTTTTTAAGAGTTCTTAAACTCCGACTTCCTGATTATCGGTATTGAATTTCCTTAAGACAGATTTTTCATACAGTTTTTATGCCATACCGAAAATTCCCATACCGAATTTATTATACCATGATTTCTATACCAGAAATTTCCATTACGTATTTCTAAAGAATATTTTATTTACACTGTTTATGTTAGAGATAGTGACACTGCTGTTTTTGATACTGATAGCAGAGAATAGGAAACCGGTACCGAGATTTTCCTCACACACTGTCTTCCATAATCTAACACCGATTTTATTTTCTGTCATGACATAAATCATGATACCAGAACCAAAATTTGTAAAACCATGCTTTCATAAAATATTTCCTTATACATTACTCATACCGATGTTATGAAAATCCATTCCAAAATTTATAATTCTGAAATTCATTTTAAAAATAATTAATTCCCTTGAATTCTGAATCTTATATTTTTTTTTCATATCATTTCAATTTGATCGGATTCCAAATTTTTTACATTCAAGGTGTAAGATCTTTATATTCATGGTTAGTTATATAAAACGATGTCATTGCTTCTGTTATAAACTAACCGTTGTATGTTTTCCACGTGTCCAGGTCCCTCCGAGATTTAAGGAAATATGACCGTTGGAGTGGAACCAACCAGTGGATTTTTGAAAGCTATAAATAGGACCTCAGATGATGAGATTAAAAAAAGAAGAACATACAAGTTCACGAGTTCACATGTTTTCATTTTAGAGTTCATCTCTCTAAAAGTAAATTGCTCTAGAGTCACAGGCTCTTATAAACTCTCAGGATTTGTGTAGAAAGTTTGAATGACTTGTTCAAACTTTTGTTCGTGCAGAATTGCTTCGTGAAAAGGTGATATTTTCTTAAAATCATAGAATTTGGGTTTTTAAGTCAGAGGTGCCGATTTCCTTACAAATCGAGGGCTTGTGGGGATAACAATACAGATATCGATCTTAGGATTAAGGGCTTACCCGGGGTTTGGGTAAGACATACTTTCTAGTAAGTATAAAACAAGGGACCTCTATCCATGGTTGTTGGATACCAACCTCTTTGGGTTAAAAGAATATTGTGAATTTCTGCTACTTTGTAAGAGTTAGTATGTTTTCTTTTTTTATAAACTTTTTAACTTTTATTTCTTGTTTTAAGAAATTCCATACGCCTTATGTTAGAATTTCCTTGTAAGAAATGTTTCTTAATATGTAGACTTAAGAACATTATATTTCTCTAAGAAGGTGATTTCTTATTAGAGGTGTTGTGAATTTTGTATATACAAAAATTTCCTTAATTTGTTTTAAAGTATACAATTCACCCCCCTCTTGTATATTGTTCTTTTCAACACTTTTGTGATCCTGATATTGGTATGAGTAGAATATCATACTCCATACCTTCCTAATATTTTTAAACCTAAGAAGTTCTTATGTATTTTTATTTTTCAATTTAGGGTATTCAAATCTTAACTAAATCAAGTCATTGATGTTCAAGGTGATATAAATTAAATCACGTCTATACTAAAATTGATGGTCATACATCTTTGACCATAAGTTGGATCCTATTATATGTTTCTAGATTTTAGGACAAAGTGAGGTAGCTAGACAAGAAAAAAACAAATTTAACCTGAAATTAATTATAAAACCAATTCAATCACAAGAAACCTCATGGAGGGTTTGGTTAGTTTTCGTTCATATTGTTTGGACCATTTTATCACACCCATTTTCAAGTCAATTTTCAACAGGTTTAATTCATGGAACCTTAAACACCCAAAAATTCTTGTATCCACGATGTGGACCTAGTTTCTAATGGTAGGCGATCACATGGTTGATTTCCAATGACTATTTGGGAATCACAATGGTCTATTGGATGGTTAGGTTCATCACACCCTTTTAGGGTGAATTATCACATACTCTGGGACTCTCTTATAGATTAAGGTTATATTCATGAATCCCTAATAAATATTAAAATAAATTTGTCCACCCTTCGAAATTGAATCCAATCATGTATACATATGGTAGTAACCATTTATATTAATTAATGTTTCTCTATCAATGGAACCATATGTATGTATCTAAGGCTCTCTATTGATATATCCATCTTTATGTATTACAAGTTCTCCATCTCATCTCATTGTTTACTTATTACTGCTCTATTCTAAAGAACTAAGATTTAAAGCCTCATAATTGGGAACTATAGATTTTATTTCCATCTATGGAGGTGTTTTGAGTTTTGATATTGGTATTGAGACCATGATAAGGGCTTACTACATATCCTCATGAAATTAATCAGGACCCATATAGTTCAGTGTCACTTAATAGGACATGTCGTACATTTTAGGGTTATGTAACAAGTATTAGACAATGAATTTTAACATCATGTGACTAGGATGTTTAGGAAAAAGGTTTATAGACAAGGATTGTGTGAGTCTTACACATGATTAGAACTTTTTTGATTTACCTCATAGAGAATTTGTCCTGACGGGGGTCAGCTTTGATATTACAAGGAATATAGCCTTGTAAATATGTACCTTTCCATGAATATGAACTTATAAAGATGTTATGAAAAGGAAATATAAGGGATATATACTCCTAGGTGGGGTAATGGTCCCACTGGGAATATGGCCAAGTGAGAAGGATAGTGGATTGACGATGTTGAGCTTGAAGCTTAGGGAGGATATCTATGTATCCCATGAGTACAATAATCAAATACCATGTATTATGGAATGTTGGGGTTGACACAAAAATGGTAGGCCCATTTATTATATTTTGGATAATTATTATGATATGATCACCACTTATCTCTAAGACCACGAGATTAATTCTTGGAGTGACAAACAAGATACAGTATAAGATCATCATGTTGCACGATCATGTCTGGGAATGTACATTCACCTGAATTGGAATCCCAGGATGAACTTTCTTCAACGTACAATAGTGTAAAAGGGAGAGGATATGGAATGTATTGGGGATGTAACATCATCTAATAAAATATATGGGCTTACTCTAGGTGAGATTCCCATGTTTTAATACATTTCCTCATCCACTGGTGAATAAGGATAGGGCTATGGTGGACCTAGGGAAATTATTCAAGGAGGGATACCCATGTCCATTTTCTTACTAATTCATAAACCTCATATTGGAGATTAAGTATACATAGTATAAATATATTCTTCTTTATTCACTTCATGTTTTTGGTAGTAGATATATTTTTCTAAATAAAGAAATTTGTTGCCACTACCATTATGGAAGAGATCCTCATTACCGTAGGAATGAATAATTGTTAGAATTCCAAGGATCTAGCCTATTAGGTAGGATAAATGAGGGTCTTACTTTAACATAGTAATTTATTATCTAGAGGAAAAAATGTAATTTTAAATATTTGATCATGAATATTTTGATACCTGGGAGGTGGTCTTGATCTGGTATCCTTCAGATAAGAGACTTGGGTAGAGGGATCCATATCATTTGTATTATGGGGAAGACTTAGGGATTAGAGGGTGCTTCACCCATGTGATACCTAGATGATATAGTTTTACTTCACCTAGGTGATTCATGAGAAGGATGAATTGGTAGGTTTTCTAGTTGATACCTAGGTGATATAAGGAATGTTTTTCATGTGTCAGGTAACCTGGGTGACACCACATGGGTGAGATTTTACTCTAAACACAAAGTTTATCCTCATGTTCTCTTAGAAGGATGGTTAAAAAGTATTAATTAATATATGGGTACTTTACCCAAATGTTTTTTAAAATGGTAAATTGGCTTTTCATCTAGATCCTTGGGGTTTAAAACTTCAAGGAACTTTAGTACCTTGACTTTGGTTAATTCCCTCTTGATTTTTAATATTGGAAAGCTACCTAATAATTTGGGGGGATTGGTTAATAGACTAGGGTGAGAAGAGATTTGATCCTTCTTTAGGACTTATAAGAGTATAAAATGGGGACCCTTAGGGGTTGATTTATAGGAAAATCTAGTACCTTAGGTGAAAGAGGTTTTTCATTCAATTTGTACTCTCTAGTCATTTTCATAGGTTAAACCTGCCCTAGATGACTGGCCACACAACTGTATTTCACAGAATATACTTGTGCGTGTGACTAGTCAAACAAGTGATACATTCCAATTGTTCATGTAGGTTGAACCTATGTGTGTTAGCTTGTAATGAAAGTTAGACACATATTTTGAACTTTCATGAGATGGATTAAGGATTTGGGTGGGTAGCTTGCGTGAGAACCCAAATTCCTAAATTACGACTTCTAACATCTATAAATCTTGACTCATAAGTTCAATCAACCTCTATGAACTATTAAATCAAATTCTTCAAAGAAAACATCACCCAGAACTATGGTTTGTACACTATAAGAGGATTTTTTGATTTTAGAAAGTGCTCAGAAGACCCTCAAAAATGTTTTTTTATGGTGTAAAAAACCTTTTGATTAGAAATTTAAAAAATGAAAGTCCTACTTCTAGAGAGAGGTTCCCACCACCACTATAATATCTCATTTCTAAATGAGTCTAAAATTCTAGATGAAATTTTTATTTTATTGATTTTATGGTTCAAATTTTGGATCAATACTCAGAATGAAAATATGATATTTGGAATGCCTCGAAAAGGAATTTTAAGTTGAGTAATGAGGATCGAGAGCTAGCTTGTGTGTTTGGTTGAGATTTGGAGTCTTTAGGTTATGTTTTGGGAGTTTTGGATATTTGTTCCTAGGTTTCACGGTTTTGTGTGCATGGTTTTGGAGAAACCATATGACACCTTAACGCTCAAGAGGTTTCCAGTTCATTTTGAACTACACATGGTTGATTTTTATTGTTAGATCATTGTTTGTGGTAAATTATACAAGGAGAAAATAATAAATTGTTTGTTTTTGGGAAGGGTTTGAGGAATGGAACACAAACAATTTAGGGTTTTAGAAAAACCATGTTCCATGTTGAAGAAGGGGGTCAATGATAATATCATTATTGGTTTGCATTTTTTGAAACTGTACAGCCTAATTGTGTAGGGAATGAGTATTTGATAGTAGGGGTGTGAATGGTTGGTAAATGTTTTGTCCAACTATGTGTCCAACAAATTTGAGCTCCAATAATCAATTTAGAAATGTGATTTTACCATTTTCCCATCAAGTATTTTAACTTTACCCTCCTCGTTCTCTTCCCCTAAGGTGCATGACTAGAGGAGGGATCATCCTCCCTTATTCCTTCTTTAACCCTTCAATTTTGGATGTGTTCATGGTGTTTTTTGACATTTAAGGTGATATTTAATTTCATCCTACTTCCATTCTTCATTCCCTTGGTTCCTTATAATTTTAGATGTTTGGTCTAGGGATTTAATTATGATTCCACCATAGAATGGTGAAATTTTACAAGGATGATGGAGATTTTGGTCTTCTTGGGTAGAGGAGATCATGAGATGGATTCGACATGTCCTTTTGTGGAGTTTTGTTAAGGTATGTGATGACATTGAATTTTGATATGTTTTTCAAATGAATTAATTTAATTATTTATCAATTTGGTATCAACTCTTAGGTATTGGGACCAAAATGTGGTCTGGGTTATGCCGCAGTCTTTGGTGAGTGGTTGGTTTCAGTTTTGGTGAAACATGAGGGCCTAATTAGTTTTTATAGGATTATACCAAGTTGGTTTTTAGTCAATTATTTAATTATAATTGTTATAATTAATTAAATATTTTTGTTTGGAATAATATTAGAGCTTGGGTAATCATGACAGGCTCGGTTGGGAAATGAGGGGTTTGAATGATTCTTGCATGGGCCTTAGAAAGTCCACCATGTTTTGGAATTATATTTGAAGGTTTCAGTGATGTGGTAGGGGGTTTAAGAGATTTACCTATAGTCTTATTAATTTGTTTTCATGTGCATGTGGTGGGTTTCTTAAACCCCAAGAGTGTCATGTTTTCCTCGTTGGTTTATGTAATGTTGTTGGGTGATGATATTAACTTGTTTAATCATGTTGGTTGGTTTGATTAAATAGTATATTGGGATAATAAGTTGTTTTTTATTCTTTCAACAGGGCGCTTCAACTCTTCATGCATTATTTTTTGATGATGTAATGCATTATACCCCACATTTATTCTTTCCAAAGGTGAGAAACATTCAATACTTTATTGGTGATGTTTGATCCTTATTCGAAACTGCATGATGAGATGTTGGTTCATACTTACATGGATTCCTCATTGGAACTCATCACCTAGTCTGGGCCTCCCTCATAGATTAAGATGTTGTTGATTAAACTCATATCTGCTACCATCTCTTCATGGAATCCGGTTAATTACACTACTTATATTTGGACATGCCAAAGGGTATAGTTAGGGAGGTGACCTTCGATTAGGGGAGAGGTCACGTTGGGCATCAATGGCATGTCTGGATGCTGGAACATTGGAGAACCTATATTCTTACTTATAGGACTGTTTCTCAAGGGAATATAGACCTAAGGCATCCTATGGATATCATAAGGTATCTTATTCTAGAGGAATTTCTTTTGAGGTTTTCCTCAGGCATCCCATGTTTAACATAGGGTAGAACATGAGTTTAACATTTTGTAGAGACAAAGGAAAGGGTTGATTAGGATGTCTGATGAAGGAGGATCAGATAGGTACATCCGTAGGAGGGATCACATGGATGTTTTACGAGATGGATTGATTATAATGAAAAATAAGGGCAGACCTGAGGTGGTGCAACTCATAAAGAGAATGTTTCACAGTGTGAAGGGTGATCTTGACACCACTAAGGATAGATTAGGGAGGTGCACCCCATGGATGGGGACACCAAGGTTTACCATTGGATGAGATTGAACCTCATGGAGGCTTCCTACATACCCTATTTAGAAGACATGGAAGAAAACCCATGTAGTTCAAATGGACAGTTTTGGGTTTACACATCGAGACAACCCATCAAAAGAGGATTTCTATTGGTTGGATGAAAGGGGATTGTATAGAGTTTACGCACTAAGGATATCTAGGTGCTACCGGGGGCATCAATGATGTGGACAGGACTTACGCATAAATATGGACCAAAAATATGTAATGATCACATTGGGATGTGGAGGACTGGGTAAGAATAATGTTGTAAATGTAGGAAGTATTGAAGTGGAATTGATGGAATTGATGGAGTTGATGGAGTGTGAAGGGTGATGGAATTGAACCTCGAGTAGGATTCCTAAGTATCCCAGTGGTTGGGAATCAAATTCTATATAGTTCGGGATGGGATGATGAGACACCTAAAGTGACAGATTGTGTGAATAGAGTGCATGTATAGGGACTTAAAGGAAGTGTAACCTATGGGTTGAGGTATGATTCTCTTGAGACATAATTGCTTGAGGGAAATATTAAGATGGGAATGGATGAGGTTCTTGAACCTTGAGGAGTCTTCGTACATATGCTACTGGTTGGGAATCAAAGTCCTCATATTTTAGGATGGCATCAGGTCTTACACATGCTTAGATTCCCTTTGACATGTCTGGATGTATGCATGGTTAGTGGCCCAAATGGATGGATTTAGATGAAGTGATCTCACTGGGATAAGGGTGAGTTGATGGATAATGTTATGGAAGATGGATCAGAATAGCTCAGGGAGGTGGATTTAGGGGATGTTTCCTATAAAGAGATGATGTATCATCTTGAAGGTACATACCTAGGAGGGATCACGAGATTTTACCATTGGTTGGTATAGAACCTCATTGAGGCTTCCTACATACCCTCTTTATAAGATATGGATAGAAACATACATAGTTCGGAATTGAGGGTAATGAGGATTACACGATGAGGCATCCCAATGAATGTAGTTGCAGTCACTATTAATCTATAAGCCCATGTGAGTGATGATAAGCGTGAGAAAAAATCGGTATCATTATACATGATAATCGTGATGAAAAAGGTGTAGCCACGAGAGGTGATGTGTGGCTTACTCACTATGACTACCCAAGGAGATGGAGATTGGGTCATACTCTAGGAGGGATTCTAGAATCAAATATCATTTTATGAATTAGTATATCATTCCCTATGAGGAGGGTGAGGAAAATATAACTCTTGTGGAGATGAGTGGGCATAGAGAATGCTCGAAGTGAAGCACCCCCTGTGCATTGAACAAGCAGTTTAACGTAGTGTTCTAAGGATGATAGGGATTGACAGTTTAACATCCTGAAATCAGATGGGGATGTCTCACTCCTCACCTCTTGGAATTACATAACTAATACCCACCCACACTTTGGGAAGGGAAGGCATCATAAATGTTAGATGGGAGAGAGTAAGAGGAGTAGTCAGTCATGGGGTCCACATTATCATGGCTATGCCAAAAAGAAAATTCCATTAGTATATCTATGCCAAAAACCAAGAGGCTAGGAATCACAACAAGGGATCTCTAATGAGGGTCCAAGAAATCACTTCGTGTAATCCTGGAAGACCACACAGAAGAGGCATGCACAATTCATGGGAGATATGCACAAGAGGACCTCAAACATGGTGCTTTAGAGTAACGACAACCCATAGAGTATCAAAGAGGGGGTGGGCACAAGATTAGAGGCTTGCACACAAAAGTAAGGTGATGAGTGAAATTTGGATATGCATAAGGGTAGACGGTGCATACAAGAAGGGTCTTTTTCGTGCACCTTCCTTAGACAAAAAATGAAATGGTTGAGAGTCTAGACCTTCTCGGAATACACGAAGGGGACCCATGTGGGACCCATCACGCAAGATCCTATACCTTGAGTCTATTGATTGTGCACAGTCGTGGAATGGGTAATCTTGCATGCACAAGAGAGATGGTTCGAATTCTATATCATTACCCTGAAAAAGTAAGGGATCACTTTAATTTATAGGAAAAATAATTATGGTGGTGTGTAAGGATCTCAGCACAAAATTCGGTGGTTGACATCACATTGGACACGTAAGAGTTTTACATACCGACCAGTCTGTTTCATGCCATCTAATATATTTTTTCATACTTTACTTTGTCTCTTTGGATAGTGGGGAACCAAAATACCTATTTGATGTCGCATTAGAAGCATAAGATTCTGGATCATTGATTTCAACATTGTATGAAGGTCTCAAAAATTACGTGTGGCTCCCATGACCTTCTCAGAATAACATGTTTAGTCAAGTGGGGGTTTCAATTTTCTCAAAGATTCTCATTTTTTTCCTCAAGAGGAATTCAAACCCAAAAAATTCCCCCCTCATAATTAGAGTTGAAAGATGACCAGATGGTCGGGTTATGAGGGAAACACTGAAGAGAACGGTGAGTTTGGGGAGGAACGCACAAAATATGATGACCAATGCATAAGGGGTCTTTATTTCACATGAAGGAACTGGTACGTGCCAAAAAATAAAAATGAGGGGGGGGGGATAGGAATAGAAGGTTGAATTTAAATATGGTAATAAACTTTTCTCTCATGTGCATAAGTTTCTGATTCCTCTACGGAAAACCAAAAATCGGTTGGTGCATTACGTGAAACCGAAGAATCTTGAGCACTTAGGACTTGGATATATTTTCTACATCCACCTTCCAATATTACACATAGACACTAATTTTACATGATAACCTTCAATCCTTCGTGCAACAACTTTACTATTTTCAAAACTCACTTAACATGGATGACCAACAAACTGCTGCTAAGAGGGAAGATGCCATTTCCACAAAAAGGGAATAGATAATTAGGAATACCCAAATACTTCATTCCAGAAGGGTTATGTTAGATAATAATATGCTCTTGGTCATGTGTATGCAACCTCCAAAGGATTATGTCTTAAGCTACAATCTCCTGCTCTGGAATTTTGGGATACTTGACAAAGTGGCCATCCCAGGATTTGAGACTGACTCACCAAGATCATGGGTCACACGTGAAGATATCCTCTAGTGGTAAAACGTCACCAACCATAGTAATCCTTCTAGGTAGAATCAATATATGACTGACTATGTCTTAAATTTGAAGACCAGGACAGTCATGGGTAATGAACCAATGGATAAAGAATTCCCAACCCACTATGAAAGCACCTTCCTAAGAGGCATAAAAAATGAAAGTGTGGGCTGGAAGAAGGACTTGGACTTGAGGTCCAAGGAGAAATTCATAAGTGAATAGAAATTAGAATATAGGGTGAGACACTCATGCAAGGATTTTGGAGAAAAGATGCACAATATCATGCTTTTTGAGGTCATATGGACATTGCTATTTCACATCTACTGTTAGAAGGAGCTGGTTCAAGAACTATTCATCCAATAGTCTCTTAACACAAAAAAATTTCACCTCCACTATGGGGAGTTCGGTATTAGTCTCTAGGATATCCATTTAATCAAGTGAATTCTTCCAGAAGGACTCAAATAAGATGAGTTACTACCTATAGAGAATATATGGTAGAATAGTACATGAACCCCCACCCTGAAATGGCATCCACTGGATGTAAAAAAGAAGAAATTGGGGATTAAATACATTCTAAAGGACATCACATAATTGGCTCGGTTCAACTTATTTATTAATAGGGATGATAGTGTAAGGATGTTAGGTTGAGGGTGGATGTTCCTGAATTCATCATAAAGGGGAAAGGCCAGATCATACTAGGTTATATTGGATGTGAAAAAATATCAGGCCTAGGGCTTCATAATGATGAGATTCGAGAACTAAAGGTTCTATATTCTAGTTTTCATGATATATTCCTGAGTTTTTGGCTACTTCCAATAAGGTACATATGGATGGTGGTCTATCCAGGGAAGCTAGTAATGGATGAGATCATGGAAGCCCACAATAAGGTCAATTTGGGAGTGCCTGTATTGGGGAGGCTTTACAATATTATTGGGAACATCTCAAGGGGAGGAACACCCTCAAGAATTAGTGGACCATTCTAAATCCTCCATGGCTAGATCACATCTAATTTCAGTGGATATTAATTCCAAAATGCTATCCATCCTCGGGTAATGGTCTACTACCATATTTATTGAACATTGATGGGGTACGAGAATTGATGCTTAATAATGAAGGGGTCAAAAATCAGATTATAAATCATGAAAATTTCAATTTCCACCCATTACACTCCATTATTGACCCGATTTTGGATGGCTTGTGAGGCTCACTGGAGAAAATAGAATACATTCAGAGCATTACAGACAGTGTCATAGTATCCTGGGTTGATGGAAAGAACATTTGTGAACCGTACATGTCATCACACTTTTCGAGATATTTTGGGTTCCCTCAGAAAGTTCTGAAGAAGGTGTATATAGTGGTTTGGGAGGATCATCACCCATGAATTCTTCTTCAATTGTGGTTCTGGTTCACGACTCCGGGTTTTGGTCAAACCATCACCCTTCCACCTAAATTTTTTGATATTGGCCTATAAACGGAATATGATAAACACATGGTGGTTTCATACCTAGAGGAAATGATGTAAAAACACATTTTAAAGATCAAGGTAGTGGATCTAGGGAGGCAGGAATGTAGGCAGTCTGCCACTAAGGAGGTAAGACAAGAGGCAATCCCTATAGTAAGAAAAAGGCAAGCTGAATCTTCAATAGTAAGAATGTCACAATGTGCAGCCACACCTCTATTATCTGTGGAGGGGTGGTACCGAAGGTAGCCTTTTTGGTTATTTAGAGATTCCCCTGGTAAGAAACTTATATACCGACTTCAAACTACTACTAAAATAGTCTTCCCCAGAATTTGGTCATCCTAGAAAACGTTGTGACAATCAGTAAATCTATAAGATCATTGGTGGAAAATGAAGTATGATAATGTTTAGCTGCTCAAAATTGGGATTATCTGAGACATTGATAGGGTGTAATTTCAATGATGGTATGATTATTTGATGGTAATGGATGTATATGCACACAAACAGGGGTAATATGAAGAAACACATCTTTTGGTGTTGCTCGGCCAAGGGCATGATCCAGAAGAACTATCAGCTGAATATGATAACAATAATGAGGAAGAGGAAGTAGTAGGAGATAAATAAATATTGTATGAGGAATAATAGGAATAATAAGAATAAGAGGAATAGGTTGAGGAAGAAGATCATAGAAGTGGTGGATTTTAATGGATAACATCTCATCAAGGGAGTCCATGGGAGAGTGGTGAGATCGTAGGCTCGGACGAGGGACTTGATGAGTATTTGTCAGTAAGTATTACTTACATATTTCTAGTTTCTTATATTTTGATACCAAAATCTACTAATCAAACCTAGTATCGTACAGTTCCACATCATTAATTATTAGGAATATCCCATTGAGGGGGTGAGAACGTGCCACTGGATGTGAAGTGATGTGTCCCTAGGCCAGCACCTAGGACTAAAAAAGGAAATGAGTTGGTAATAGCTGAGGTAGATAGTGGTGGGATACCTAAAGGTGTCCAGGTGACGACCTCAGAGTCCCATACTATTCTCGTCATTCCTAGGGAGCTAGTGACGATCATCAAAGTAACAAGAACTAATGGGTAATTAGTGGTGGAAGTCCATATGGTGACTCAATCACATGATCCACGTGCACTCAAATCTCATATGTTTTTAACTTCATAGATTCATGTCCATCACCTGAGGATTGGGTTAACAGAAGTTCCTACTCCATGAAGTGATCATGATTCTAAAATCCTGGTAAGCTGATGAGTTTGGGACATCTTTGAGATCTCTCATAATGACTATACCTGTCTATGAGAATCTAGTCACTCAAGATGATCCGGTCTTGGAAAATGGTGAGCTTGAGGTTGTGGCTATGGGTGATTCCATTTATAGGGTAGAGCCTGATGCTGGTAGAGGAGAGGTTTTTGTGGAGGAAATGATATATGAGGGTTACCCTAATGATATAGAGCACAATCACTCAAAGAGGATGCTGGAGGAAGATCCTGCAGCTAAACATCTTACCATCTTTTAGGAGTATGAACCTCCATACCCTAAGTAGTTGGATGATTTTGATCCAGACATAGCTGAGGAGATCTGTATGATTCGATGTAGGTTGTATAAGTTCATTAATAATTCCCAATATGCCTTGTAGGAACAATGGATAATACTAATGGGGTTACTATATACTTGGCTGTGATATATATATGTTGAAGGGGTGGATGCTCAAAATCTTCATGTGATGATATGTAATTACATTGCTAAGAAGATTCATGAAATTAGTCAACAATTACACGCCATTTGGTTCCTGAGAAAATATGACAACATCTAGAAAATCAAAGATTCTGAAAAAGATATCCAACTCTTATAAGTACAGGTGAATGATCATTCCTCATTTATCCCCAATCAATCAAAACTCATTGAATGACTGAAGGTATAGCTGGAAGAGGCCCAAGAGTATCTAAAATTGGAAATATTTAAAGTGGATGGTCTCCAATTTGAGTGAGACCATATGAAGATTAGGGGTGAATAGATTCATACTGAGATCGTTGATGAAGAGAGGAAGCTTAGGAAACAATAGTAGAATTTGGAGGCCATGCGTTAGAAGGTGGTAGAGATGAAGTGCTCCATTGAAGGGGTAGATCCATAAGGGCCATGTTTTTTCAAACATATGAAACATATTTTATTGTTTTCATTATTTTTTTTGAATAGAGTACATGGTCAAATATTTTCTTGTTCAAATTATATCACATTAACATATCTGTGGAACAACTAATGACTGATACCTAAGCTCACATAGATCATTCCTAGTGTGGGAAATAAGGGGTGATCAAATAATCATTCACTTTGTGTGAGAGTTTTAGATAATTATAAAATAATCAGGGTCTGATATTGTTGACTAACCACCCATAGTATTTGGATTGAGAGATGACACATCCGGAGAATAGGGATCTCAGAGTGGCCAATTTTACATTCCCAACATGCGCAAGTGCACCAACTGGATAAGGCCAATGGCATTAGAATCAATCGGAACAAAGCAGAGTGGAAAATGTGCATCATAATTCCCAAAATTCAGAACACTGTGTGGATGGAATTCCATTATGGGATAGATGCTAACTATTTTCAAAACATAGTATCTATACCGTTGGCCTGAAATGGGAATAAAAAAATGGGGGTTGAACTCATAACATGATCGAAACATGGGACCTAACTCAAAATGTCATATAATATATTTTGGGGCATTAGACCTAGATTGTGGTTGAGCTGATGTGGAATTAATATTCCATTAGGGGTTCCCTTCAAACATGAAAGAGGATGAGGATCCAAATAAGGGGCACACGAAGTGTTGGGTGGAGTAATGGGTTGTTTAAAAGGATTACAACAATCTTGAAGTTACACCACTTTGATTTAGAGAAAATTGGTATGATCACATTGGTTTAAACAAAGATCAAACCTATTTTCCAATAGAGAGTCATCTTTGATGCCGAGTGACAACCTATGATGTGATAAATGTGGTGGATGACCAACATCAAGAGAGAAGAACTCTCAGACGAGGCATGGAATGCTTTCCGGTTTCACATAATGCAAGTAAGTATGATAAAGAAATAGTTTCACATCATACGGTGTGGAAGATGCATGGTACAATTTAGTTTTATGTAACCCGGATGTGTACCACAGTTTAATGTCATATGATAAGGTTGATGCACATAGTTTCTGGTCTTACCACCAGGACCATAGTAATGAATATTCCCAAAATAATTATGTGGAATGGGGGGAAGAAGCATAAAATGTATGATCTAAAAAGTGATTTTATACCACACAAGTTTGAGTAAAAAAGAAACAAATAAGGAACATGTGATACGTCAAGGATAAAAATCACAATGAAGCTCTTGGTTTAAGGTCATAGAGTTTGGACTGTGAATAATTCTGAGGGGATAAAATGATAATGAACCTATGGTTGGGCCTGAGGAAAAAATCTCCAGGTGTCAGTACATATCCCATGAGTATGGGAATGAATCCACACATATATCATGAACACAACATAGTATAAGTCCGACACTAGTTGGGGAAATCTTTTCTGACGAGGAAGCTGAAACATCCCATGATTAACATAGGGCATCATGTACTCTTCTAGGGTAGGATAATAGTTTAATGTCATGAATTAAAAATATCAACTCTTTATTTAAGGTCATAAATATTGGACCTAATGGGTGGTTATACAAGTGTAATGTGCATAATGTGTTGTCATAACAAACTCGATGTGAATGAGGAATAAGAGGCCCACAAGCACCACATATGCATTCCTCAGGAAGCTTGAATATAGATTAAAGTCATGCATCTTGGACTATAATAAGGAACACTCATCCTAAGGTTACACATGTGACATGTAATAGATTATACCCTATACGAATATGGTCCCAAAGATCCCACATGTTACATAGATTCCTTAATATGAACTTCATATAGTTTATGGTCATAGAGCTTGGAACATGGTTGTGGCTAAGGAGCCAATGTTTTGAAGGAGTTTGGGGTTGGGATCAAAGATGAAGTGTTTGTAAATAACTATATATCTCATAAATATAGGAATCAAGCCATATGAAGTTCTGGAATTCCATGGAATTTGACATCATTAGGTAAGGATGAAGATCAATCGACATGAAAAGGGAAAAAAATTGTGGTTGGACCCGATATTGGTGATTCAGGTATCACTACATATCCCATAAGGGTGAGGATCAAGCCATGCATAGTTCTCGATGGGAAATTTCCCTATGCAGGTTTAACACATACACAGTGAGACTTATGATTAGATATTTCTTATTTGAGTGTTTGTTTGTTCTCATTTTTTTGAGTGGTGGGACCAGGATGGAATGTTTGGGTGTCGATACAGGAATAAAGCCATATGTTGGTCTTGATAGGATGCATAGTGAATGAATCATGCCAAGGGTGTTTTCCTCTCATGTGATAATACCACAATGCTATATCATTTTTCATCCTACTTCCAGGATTATGATGTTGTTGTTTAAGGTCATATGATAGGATAGGTCTGTGCAATTTAACATCCTGTAGTAAGGGAGTTGTAGGAGATGTTTCAAGAGGTATGTGTATGGTGTAGCTACTAGAAACCCAACATGAATAGGGACCAAATATGTCCACACCACACCACATAATTCTAAGAAAACCATGGAGAGGCTCTTAGTTTATGTTCATAGAGTTTGGACCATATGTTTCACAGTTTATGGTCCTAGAGTTCAAAATATAAGGATCTTAGTTTAAGTTCATAGAGTTTATACCATAGGGATCCTAGTTTAAGGTCATAGATTTTGGACCATAAGGCTGTAAAACTTTTCTATGTGGGTATAAACTCTAACAAGACTCGTAATCCCATGTGATCCATGCTCGATGTGGGAAACAAGGAGTGATGTTAGAATTTCCCTATCACATGTAGAAGTGTGAAACACATGATATTCTCACTTCTCATGTGCATGTGCAAGGTGGAGTAACACCAAGGGTGATAGAGTTCCACCAGAACATAGAGAATAGAAAGAGTTAAATCGAAACTTCCAAGGTCTAGATCATTGAGTGGGTGACTGATGGACATGATCATTGTTGACCATTTTCACAACAGAGGATCCACAGCCTCACCATTAAATAGTGGGGAGTGAAAATGTAGAATATACCATTGAAAAAATTAGAAACACAAGATTCGCTATTAGTTACATAAAATTTATTAGGGTGTTGGCCCAGGATGGTAGGTGAGATGAAGAGGCATGAGACCATCATTGTTAGGGGGTCCTTATAGATGTGTAATTTGGTGTAAATCCAAACCCAGAAAGTCTAAATGTATAGAGAAAGGTTGGGGAGATATCCATATAGAGCTCAACACTTTCAGTCTTGCGCCCCATCACATTAGTTCATGTTAGTGGTAGGACCCAACTGAACCCAAGATAAAAGACCCTAGTATTGAAAGTAGTTTAATGTCATATTTCTTGGACCATAGGCTCTTAGTTTAAGGTCATATAATGTTGACCATGGGTTCCTAGTTTAATTTTTTGTTCATGGGATGCATCCATGCAGTTTAGCATCATGTGGTAAGGATGGAACATTTTACTATTTAGAGTTGTATAGCTTGGACTATAGAGTTCATAGTTTAGGGTTATAGAATTCGAACCATAGGGCTCCTTGTTCAAGGTCATAGAGTTTGAACCATAAGTTTGTTCAACTTATCTATGTGGTCATAAAACCTACTGAGACTCCTAAGCCCATGTGAGTCATGATTGCTGTGGGAAAAAAGAAGTGATGTTATGATTTCCCCATCATATGGGAGCACATAAAAATGGAAAGGAAATGCTAGGTGAAAAATACCAACCATACTAACATTCCCACTCAACATGAATGGATGCAGGAAGGTACAACACCGAGAGTGTTAGTAATTCACTAGAATGTAAGGAGGTGGAAAGTTTGATTCACAATGCTTGATATATTGAACCTAATGAGAATGGAGTGATAATGCATGATAACTATTGAACTTGTTCGAAACACAACATCTGTATCGTGTTACCGAGGATGGGGATAGAAAAATGAGGTTTGTCTACTGACCATGTTTGAAACATAGGACATGTCTTAAAACTTTATCCAATGTCTTTTGGGGCGTTGTCCCATAATGGTAGGTGAGCCTATGTGGCATAACTTGGCAATTAGGGGGCCCATTTAGACGTGGAAGAGGATGATAATCCAGTTAAATGGATTCATGAATTGTGTAGATGGATTGGGGGAATATCCCTGTGGAATCCAACACTCTATGTCTCATACCACTGTATATTCAAACATGCTAGTGTGGAACATTCATAGGCAGGATCAGATCTTTCCTTAAGGATTGGTGTTTTTAGGGGGTTTAAGGACAAGATAGAACTAAGGGTAAAGGTCCCCAGTGTTGCAAATAGTTTAAGGCCTTGATTCTCCTACCATAATCTTGGTATAGTTTAGATTCATATATCTTGGACTATAGGTTCCAGTTTAATTTTGTGTTCCTAGAATGTTTCCATGCAGTTTGACCTCATTTGGTAAAGACAAAAATGTCACACAATTTATTTTCATGCAACTAAGAAATTATACAAGAAAGATACAACCCAAAGAATAAGTGCATGGTGTATCCAAAAAAAACCAATGTGAAGTTGGTCCAAGGAGATCCATATAATGACACACATTCTCAAATGTAAACTCAATCCAAAGTCCCAAAAGGTTTTTGATTCTATGGATGTGAATGGAGAAAAAATGTTTGGGAATCATTATGTATCCCATAAGGATGGTAATCAAACCAAATGTAGTACTATATATCCATGAGGTTTAATGTCATGAGATTAGAGTTATGAGAGAAAGGGGTTCTTTGAAATAAACATGCGTGGGGTGGCTACCATAACCCGATGTGAATGAAGACCAAAGGGATCCACACCACACCACACATTTTCAAGGAGGAAAACCAAGACAAGGTGCAAATAAGTTTTGTGATTCTATGGCTGGTCTTGGAGACAAAAAGTCTCAGCATCACTATGTATCTCATAATAACGGGAATCATGCTATACATAGTTCTCGAATATAGTGAAATTTAATGTCATGTGGTAAGGATGTGGAGAAATTTCCTATTAAGGTCATGAAAAAAGGACCATCAATGTTGTGAAGTGTAACATCTTGTTCTAGGATGAAATATTTTAATATCCTGATAGAAAATAGAGATCTTAGTTTAATGTCACAGAGCTTGAACCATGGGGGAAATCTGCAGTTTATCATCATGCAACAAGGACATTGATTTGTTGCGCAGTTTAGCATCATGCATCAAGGACAAAATTGCAGTTTAATGTCATGTGGGACACTGTAGAATAGTTTATTGTCATGTATCCTTGTATGGCATACCAGACAATGCAAACTACTATTTTAGGAACTTGGAATTTTGTGGGATAAGTGCTTATCTCACCATCCATGGTGACCAAAGAGTCTACACCATTGGGATAGACCTTGTAGATGATGTAAGGTCTTCCGCATTTGGGTCCCACCATCAGTGATATCCTACCTGAAATCGTTGGCGTCCATAGATACAATACCATTTCACCATTAAGGAAGGACTTGAGACCAACTATCTAATTGAAATATCTAGATATCTTTTTCTCATACTTCTCTAGATTATACAAGGCCTGGAGCCTGTTCTCATCAAGATCTTCTAGTTCAGGTAGATAGACTTCTGCTACTCTATCTGAAGTCTTCTAATTATAAGCATATGTATAGAGTGATGAAAACTGAATCTTGATGGGGATAACTACCTCTGTTCCATACACCATGGAATATGGAGTCACCTGGTTGGAATTATGAGTTATTATTCGATAAGCTTAGAGAGTATTGAGAAGATTTTATGGAAAAAATCCTCTTGTTCTAACCCACCATCTTATGAAAAATGTTGGAGAGAGTCTTGTTAAATTTGTTGATCTTCCCATTTTCTAGCGCATGGTGGAAAGAAGTGTGGTTGGACAAGATTCCGTACTTAGCGTAAAATTTCTTCAAGTCGGCTGCCTGGAAGTTAGTACTGTTTTTGGCGATAATAGTGTGAGGGACAAAAAATAGATAGATGATGTCGAATCTTATGAATTCAACAATAGATCAGGCCTTGACATCCTTGAGAAGAATCACTTTTTACCACTTGGAATAGAAATATGTTGTGCTCAGGATGATCCAGCTCTGGCGAGTTGTTGCTGGTGGATATGGTCCCATAACATCGAGTCCCCATACCGAAAAGGGCCAAGATTAAATTATTATTTGGAGGGAATATGGTGGTCAATGCATGAAGTTAGCATGGATATAACACATGTGGAACCTCTTTGTGAACACGATACAGTCATGGACCATAGTAGGCCAGAATTAGCCCAATCTATAAATCTAGTGGGAGATATTTATCTCTTTCTGATGAGAACCATATGTCCCAACATAGAATTCATGCATAACCTAGGGAATATAATATCCTTTAATGAAAAAGAGAAGGATTACATTAAACCCACATATGTATAGAGTTTTTTATAGGCTAGGACCACTCTATAGGGTGAACTGAACTACATGCCGACAGATTCACTCACATTCGGATCTACCCAAAGGGAGATTTCCATGCTAGAGATACTCGATGAAAGGAGTTGTCTAATATAAGGATTCTTAATTTGTAGCGGGGTCTAGAGGTCCCAATGTGGAATCACTAGTAGTAAGATGATTTACCTACTAGAATTCATCCTTGTCTAAACTGATAGGGGAGATGACTCTTTGATGCCCCACATGAATTAATTAATCTTCCTAGTCAGGATCTATGAGATAAGTGAAAAAACTAGACAAAACATCATCTCGACCATTCTATGACTATGTAACATGAGTCACCTCTATCTGAGAATGGATTCGGGCCATCAGATGGTGATCATGCTTGAGCAAATCCACAAGCTCTAGATTCCTGATGATGTAGTCACTGTTGAACTTCTTGATGATTATCTTGGATTCCCCCTTAACATACAAGTGTGTAACATCTATCTCGGGATCCAAATTGAGATCACTTATAAGAGCCCAATACTCTGCATCATTATTGGTGAATGCCTCTGAAAGTAAGAATGAATAAGGTAGAACAACCTACGTATGTGTGATGAAAAAAAATTCACAGGTCTACTCTGTTGAGCCTGGGATCATTGAGACTTATGTCAGTCAGACTCCAAGAGGAACTGTCGAAATGAATCTTCCAACACAACGTGACGTAATCCACTGTGAGGATAGGCTTGTCTTGAGAATAAATATCCATTATCTTTTCTATGGGGGATGGATGAGTGTCTAGAAAATCTGCCAGTGCCTTACCATTTAAAGCCTTCTACAGAATGAATCTGATGTTAAACTGTTGATAAATCACCACCCGAAATTCTAGTATGCCTACAAACATTAGATAGTTTAGAATGTACATTAGTAGGTCTACTTGGGAAACTAGATTTATCTCCTGATGATACAAGTAGTGCCGTAACTTCTGTACTGTGAAAACCTGTGTGAGTCAACTCTTCTCGATGGGAGAATATATAGACTCTATATTGAGGAGCATGCGACTGAGAAAGTAAAAAACTATTCAATATTCATTCATTTTTATTGTAGGTGATCAAGGTACTGATGGATCATTCAAAGGAGGTCACATATAGAACTATCATATTTCTAGTAATGGGTGGCATCATAACCAAAGGAAGTAATAGTTTCATCTTGATCTCTTAAAATGTGGTCTAGCATGCTTTATCCCACTGGTAAATGACACATTTATTCATGATCCTAGATAATGTATTACACTTTCTGGACTGTTTCATGATAAATCATCATATATAGGCTAATTGGACATCAAAAACTCAGAACTCTCAGAGGTTTCTCAGGGGAGGAATCTGGATGATAGATTTTATCTTATTTTATTCAATCTTGATTCGTCAGTATCTGACAATGAAATTGAGGAACTTACCCAGGGTCACCCCGAAATCACATTTCAAGGGGTTCATCATCAACAATTGGGAGAGAAAGAAGATGAAAAATTTATCATGTTATCTTATATGGTCCTAACACTAGTGGGATTTGACCACCAAATAGTCCATGTAGCATTCCACTAGCATCCCGAGGATCAGTTTGAAGATGCAAAGCATAGCGTGATTATTGGTGTCTCCTTCGTTCTTCAGACTGAAAGGCATCACATGATAGCAGAAATTACTCTGTGACACTCTTAAGGTGTTGGAATATTCATCTTTGGGGTCCATTCATATCTGATTTTTCCCAGAACACCCATCCATAATGGAGAGAGCCTGGAACCTAGTTGTGGTACCGACCAAAAACTCTATCACTGAAAGGGGAAAATCATCCTTTGGAAAGTGGTGGTTGAGATTTCAAGTTTTGATACATACTCTTATCTATCTATTCTTCTTCCTGATGGGAATTATGTTGGCCATACACTTATGGTACTGACCTTCCTTAATGAAGTTGGATTTGATGATCTCATAAAATTCGGCCTCAAACATGGCATCGTGAGATGGGTGCTTCTTCTTGGGAGACTAAATTTTCATTAAAGTTTGGGGCTGAAGCCTCATTTTTTTTATTACATCAATGAAAATTCCTCTTTTAACTGGGTAGAGGGAAACCCATTATATATCCCAAAGGCCCAGTGGGCTTGTAGCCCATTACATAGCCCGTATGGGAATCTTCAATAGGATACTCTTGCATTTTTGAAACAAAGGAAAAAAAAGTTGTCGACCTGATTACATCAGGCCTTTGACTGAGGGGCCCATACTCGACAATGTCAAAGAAGTGGTGGCAGGTCGTTCTCTGTCAAATCATCCTGACTCAGCATAATAGGTAGGTATGGCATATTGCTGTATCCATGGGGAGAATATCCTAATACATTAAAAGGGTAATAGGTTCTAGTATCACTCTATCCTATAATGTGTAAGAGTATGAGGTAATCATCTAATATTCCTTATACCTAGGAATGCATCTTCCCCTCATCTCAAAAACAATGAAGCAGTGTCCCAAGTTTGGCATTGTGGCCTACAACTAGCGAATCTAGAGGATAAAAGAATCATCCAAGTCTGTCCATGTTCCAACCATAATGATAGTGTGATCAAACACATTGGTATGAACATGTTTTTACTTGCTCTTATAATAGTCAACATCCAAATAACGAGCTTCACAAGAGGCGAAGGGGGATGTTTCACCTTAGAGAATTCCCACTTGACTGTTGAGGGAGAACTTGTAGAAATGGTGATATGACGAGGAAACTACCGCATGTAGATGGATCTATGGTCAACCCATCAGCACATTTTAATAGGTATCATGTAAGACAATCTTAAATTTAGTGCTTGTAATTAGGACACTGAACTAGGTCTTTAGGTGGATTTTTTCACATGAACTTTTTTTTCCTGTCATAACCCCAAATATTTTTTTTCGGAGGGACTCAGATCTAATTTAGTCAATACTAGATTACAGAGTGTTCGGTTTAGGATTAGATTGATCCTAAAACCTATGTCAACGAGACAATAACATACTTCCATGCCAAAGAACTGGCTAGTGATATAAAATGGGCAACTATTCCCTTTTACAATAGAACCTTCTTCTTCTCCTAAGAATAAGATGATGATTTGGAATTATACTGGATCAACTCCCTCATCATTGAAGGTATTTGTGGAAGCCACCTCTATCTCAAATTGAAGGGGGCTCTTCAAGGACTCTTTGAGGGATTCTCACGGTTCTTCTGACTAGTGGATGACCTCTATAATTGATATCTTTTCCTGAATTTTTGAAGTATTCTTAAGAAAATAATATTTCCATTATAGGCACACACTTCTATAGTGAGAAGGATAGTCTTTGGAAGGAGGCATGATAGGTGTTTCTAGACAAACTAGTGGATTCTGGGTAGTACTGGGAATATCCCATTTCTCTGTAGCTAAACACTGAAAAATTACTACCAGATGACTAGTGGACTGCTAGAGACTTTCCACAAAGAATCATGGATGATCGTGATGTGGTCGAGGTTTCTCTACCTGCTTGATTAGTATAAACGATGGTGGTAGTGAATCTGAAAATATGGGTTGAGAGGTCTGTTCTTGTTGGGATCTATGTTGATCTTATTGTATTGTCTCAGTAGCATGTACGACTTATCCTAATGCACCACCATGATCATTTTGAAGATTTGAATATCCACAACCCTGTCGATGATGGTGTCAACCTAGAATATTAGAAGTACCTACCAAAAACTATTTATCATCGGGAATCATGTAGGGATCCACTGACTCAATAATAATTATGGAGGTTTTCTCCTACTTATCATCTAAGGAATCCTACAATGTTGGATATATTTTGAGGATGATCTAAATATATCAGTGCATGAAGTTGCAAAGAGTTTGATATGGATTCATCACTATAATGGGTCTTTGATTCCCTTTACATCATTGGAACCTTTTATTATAATAAATAGATTGTTGAGATGTGGATGAAAATGAAAAATTTGGAGGAGGCACTTTAGTTTAAGGAGTATCGAGTTGATTCAGATGGGAATGAATGACTCCATAAAAAAATAAACTACTATGTGATCCAACGAGTCATCATACATCTGAGACCCGCATCTGAAGACCTACTTCCACTCAATTTTGTTTTCATTGTCAGGATTTGTAGAAATGCATGATACATATGCCGAGGAAGGGCCCAATCTGACTACATTTTTATCAACCTCATCTTGGATCTAGTCCATAAACCCATAACATTTATTAATTGTATGTACACAGATTTGGTGATAAGGGTAGTGGCCAAGGACATCCAGGAAATCATTTTCCTTGGGTTTTCGACATTCTATCAGCTTTAGAATCCCCTAATCAATGGAACTATAGAAATAATTGGGGTCCTAATCCTCATTGAAGGAATAAGTCTGTTTTTTCGTATTTGGAAGGAAAACACTAAAAGTCTAGATCCGGAGAGGAACTGGAGCTTGATGGTGGGCTATAACCCAATTCTTCTACTTAGGAGGTAGTGGTGAATTATGTGGCAGCACCTACAGATTATGTGTCAAGTGATACTGAACCAGAGGCTAACCCGAAGTTTGTTTCCCTCGATGAGGTTGTCAGTGATCCTCTATTAATAACAACTCTAGAGGCTTTATGAGCTCTATCTATGCGATAGTGGAAGCTTCTGACTTTACATATCTTCTTCCAGGAGATAGAGGAGGCAATGTGCATTCCTTCTAAGCCTTCTGTAAGGCATCCTCTAGGTGCTGATTTTTGTCCGAAAAATCTCTAAATCCACCTGAAGAATTTTTAGTGATGAGGTTGGGGTCCAATTGATTCTATAAATTCCCCACACACATCATTAGTATCTACTCTTGATTCAACTACATGTCGAGTGAATACGTGTGGCATTTAAACTAGGCGACAAATCTCGCAACTTGCTTATCTGGTTGCTGCATACAGTAGAAGATGTCTGCATTACTTATCTTATGGGTGGTGGATCTGAAATGCTAAAGAAATTGATTATGAAGATCTTCCCAATCAGCGATGGACCCAATGGGTTGCTAACTGTACTTGAAGAATTTTGACTCTTCCAATGTTTGTAAAAAACACTAGTGCTTGGTAGACTGTTGCTACTCTGGGGTCCTCAACATGGGTCTACACCTTGATATGACATGGGAAAAATATTGCAGTGGGTCACCCATCCCATTGAAGGGGTAGAAGGTAGGATTACCAAAATTTGTGGGTGCTCACATGTTGTCCACCTATATCAGATATGGAATGCCATCAGTTGGGATCACCACCTATTTTGTTTCCAAGGCTTCGAGTTAAGCAATGAGAGAAGCTATCGGGTCTTCCTCAAGGATCCCTGACCATTAGTACATTGACATGCTCAATAGAATGACAGGTAGTCTGAGAGACTCATGGAGCGGCTGGGGGGATGACATGTGTAGTTGCCTACAGAGAAGCATACAGAGTTGCCTGATATATATCTTGATAAGGGTTATCATGATGATCAGGTGGATTTGGCGACAGATACCATGACCTATTACCATAGAATCTTGAATCTACATTGTTAGGATGCATGAGATTATCCAGATCAACCGGGGGAAGCTGGCTAAGATGGAAATGTAGATTCCCCTATTGCCTTAGTGGAGGAGGGAAATGATTGTGTTGAGGATCACCATAGTCCAGATGTTGTTCAGTAAGGCACTCATCAAGGAGTTCATCAATGAACTTCATTTTTTATTCTAACTATTGGAGTACGGCAGCTTTCATGATGTTAACCTCTTTCTCTTGTACAATATTATTTGGGTTAGATGATTTGGAGGTTCTGATCTGATCCATACCTTCTATGGAGTTATTACTGACATGCAATGATATGGAGGGTTCTCCAAGGCAGTGTACCTGCCTCTATAAGTGAGTTACAATACATATACGAGTGCCCACCTAATTGATGCACTCGCCAGGGGCGTGTCCTCTTCCTTATAACCTACATTAGTTTACTATATCTTTGAGTGTGCCGAGCCCCGCCATATTCACCATGACTATTCCCAAAGGCATATCCTCAATGTTAGTAGATAAGTGTGGCTATCACAGGATGGGACTCAAGTGAAGATAATAATACTATCCCCAACCTCGTATCTACACATGTGGGGACACTTCCTCAATAATTCTATAGAACATGGTGAATCTCTGAACACATCATTGATGAAGGGTCCAGTGGTAGCTAGGTGACACAGGGTGCTACACCACTGGGATCACTGCCAAATCCACCATGTGACACTATTGTACAATGTCATCAAAATGTTATCAGCTATTTTGGTAAAACAATAGATTCTTTTATTGGTGGAATTGAAATGCGCTTAGGTTTTTTTGAACTCACAAAACCACCTATTGGGTGAGAGCCTCTTTGATGTCGAAGTCAGGAGTGGAAAACAACTAGAACATCTCAAGAAACTGTTCAAAGCCAAAGATAATCCTCAATATTATCTATTCGAAAGCTAGTATGACTCCCTTTTTACACATTATTCTATTGGGACTGACTAAGGAAATGTAAAAACACTTATGTTGATCACTATGGTGGTGGACTAGCCAATAGAGAAAACAGTGTGCGAGCTAATAGACCACCGCTTACTGGGTCATCTATCGAAGGTGGTACCAACTGCATCATCATGTACATGTAGAATAGGGTATTGAAAACCACCTCATGTGTAATGCATTCATCTTTTGATGATAGATATGTTGGGTTCTTGTTGTCTATTAGCTCCATAATAAATCCTTTTGATCTCATGTTCAGGTAGAGAATGAAACTAGTGATGATAGGGAGGACTGCACAACAAGACCCTGGAAGGGAGCACAATATTCTTACTCTTGAATGTACCTATTAAGGGACTCTGGTATATTGTACACATCACATTTTCGGATGAAGAAACTCACAATTTGGGATCCTACCCCAGGCTCTGATGTATATTAACAAGGGGAAACTCCATTAGTGTGTCCCAATTGGATTTTGAATTAGTGAAGCAAACTAGCTCAACCATGTCTTGGTGCTTCCCATAGTTATTCCTTCGGTGATGATGAGCCGCCCTTCTTCCCCATGAGGGGATTTTAGGGAAGGTAAATTTTTCAGTATGAGGAGGACTTTCATTCTATAATTTTATTTCATGGGGAAGGCATCCTCTTTGATTTTTTAGGATACAAGGAGGACCTCCATTTGAACTATTGTGAGAGTGGTGAAGAACTACTAAAAATCCAATCTATCCCAACACCCTTATCCAAATTTTTATAGAAAACCATTGGGATATGACATGTAATAAGAGACTATCCTAATGGTTTTGTAAAACTATTTGAAAAAATACATGTAATATAAGGCTAATCCCAGGGTTGAAGGAGATAAATTCACATTGGGTTAACCATTTCTTTTTTCGATGCTTTAAATGAGGCACATCCACTTACCACATATTGTTGTTCACTGATGGAATGCATTGAACCCCACATTCAATCTTTCCATATTTGGGCATCATTCATCACTTTCTTAGTGATATTTTCTCCTTGAATGAATCAGGATGATGTGATTATTGTTTCTCCTTCCACGTATTTCTCCTCGGAACATGTCACCTAGGTTGGGTCTCCCTCAAATATTAATACATTATTTGTGAAACTCATTCCCTGTTCCATATCTTCATGGATGCTGGTTAATTACGTTGTTTATGTCTAGAAATTCAATGGGGTATAGCCAAGGAAGAAATCTTCGGTTAGGGGAGAGATCACATTGGGAATTAGTGGGGTGTCTGGACGATGGAACATTAGAGCACCTATATTCTTCCTCAAAGGAGGTCATCTCACAGGTTCAAAAAACCAAGGCATCCTTTGGTGATCATAAGGTATCTTATTCCAGAGGCATGTAATCCAATGTTTTACTTAGTCATCCCATGTTTAACAAAGGGTTTACCAGGAGTTTAATGTCTTACAGAGATTGAGTAAGGGGTTTATTAAGATTCCTAATGAAGGAGGATAATAGAGGAACATCCCTAGGAGGGATCACCTATACAGTTTACTAGATGGATGTATTAGAACACCCAATGAAAGCAGACCCAAGGTGGTGCATCTCATAAAGATAATGTTTCACACCTTGAAGGCTGATTTGGACACCACTAAGGGTGGATCAAGGAGAATCCCCCCATGGATGGGGACACCATGTCTTACTATTGTCTAGGATTGAACCTCATGGATGATTCCTACATACCATGTTTAAAAGACAGGGACCAAAACTCAAATAGTTTGAATGGGTTGTTTAGGGCTCACGCACTAACACAACCCATCGTAAGGATTATTCTTGGTTGGATGAATATGGATTGTGTGGGGATTAAAAATTGAGGCTACCTAAGAGATACTTGGAGTAGTGATGATGTGGATGGAGATTACACACTGAGATGACCCAAATGAATGGCATGATCTCACTTGGATGTGTCAGCCCAGGTAAGAATCAGGGATAGAAATGGAGGAAGTATTGAAGTGTAATGGATAGAATGGATGAAGTGGATAGAGTGTGAAGAGTGATGGGTTTAAACTTCAACGAGGCTTCTTACGTATCCCAATGGTTAGGAATCAAAGTCCATGTAATTCAGGATGGGGAAATGAGACACCCAAGGGGGCAGATCATGAGAATGGAGCACATGGATAGGGACCCGAAGGGATTGTAACCTATGGGTTGAGGAATGATCCTCGCGAGACATAATATCTCAAGGGAAATACCATGAAGGGAATAGATGAGGGTCTTAATCCTCGGGAATGATTACAACGTATCCTAGTGGCTAGGAATCAAAGTCCACATAGTTCAGGATGGCATTAGGGTTTACACATAGCTAGCTTCCCTTTGACATGTTGGGGATTATGAATGGTTAGCAGCCCAAATTGATGTAGGAGGATGAAATGATCTCCCCAAGATTAGGGAAAGGAGATGGATTAAGTGATAGCAGATGGATCAGAACACCTTAGAGAGGTGGATCCAGGGTATGTGTCCCATAAAGAGAAGATGTCACATCATGAGGGTACATCCCTAGAAAGGAGCACCACAGTTTACCATTGGATGGTATTGGACTTTTTGGAGGCTTTCTATATACCCTCTTTATAAAATAGTGATTAAAACCTATATAGTTCAGAATTGATGCACATAAGGCTTATACAATAAGGTGACCTAAATAATAGAGTGGTGGTCTCTATTAATCTCTATGCCCATGTGATTCATGATCAGTGTGAGAAACAAGAGGTAGTAGTAGACCTAATGATCATGAATCAAAAGGTGCAACAACAATATGTGATGTGGGGATTATGCACTGAGATAACCTAGAGATATGGAGACAGGAGATTAATCTAAGACGGATGCCTGAAGAGGATCTCATTCTAGGTACAGAGGATCTCATTCCCTATGAGTATACTGAGGAAGATCTCACTCTTATGGAGATGAGTGGGCATAGATAATGCCTGAGGTGAAGCACCCCATGTGAATTACATGGGGTTAGGTTATAGTTCAACGTCATGTATTAAGGACGATGGGTCTTGAAAATTTAACGACTTGCAGCTCAGATGGGGAAGAATCGCTCCTCACCTCTTGAACATACATAAATGATACCCACCCACACTTGGGGAAGGGAAGGCATCAACAATTCCCAATGAGAGTGGTGCTGAGGAGTGTATAGCGGTGGGGTCCACAATAGCGTGGCTATGCCAAAAAGGAAAATATATTTGCATTCCTATGAGAAAAATAAATAGTTAGGGAATCACAACAATAGATATTCCATGAGGGACTAAGAAATCACTTCATGTAATCCTAGTGGGCCACAAAAAATAGGTATGCACATGATATGGGAGATGTGCGCAAGCAGTTTTAAAACATAGTGATTTAGACTAAAGTAAACCCATGTAGTCTCAAAGAGGGGGTGCACTCAATATTGGAGTCTTTCACACAAAATTAGGGGGATAAGATAAAGATAGATGTGCAAAAGGGTAGGTGGTGCGCACAATAAAGGTCTTTTTCACACACCTTCATTTTCTAAAATGAAATAGGTGAGGGTCAAGCCCTTGTAGGACTGCAAAAAGGGGGACCATTTGGGGAACTATCTTGAAAGACTATATACCTTGAGGTAATGGATTGGGCATGATCATTGAATAGGGTGTCTTATTCACACGAGAGTGGTGGTTTGACTTCGGGATCATTACCCTAAAAAATGAATGGTTCCCTTCTATTTATTGGAAATAAATTTGGCTGTGGCACTTTAGGATCTCGGTGCGAAAGGTTGAGGTTGACGTCACATTAGGTGCATAAGAGTTTTACATGTTGTACAATCTATTATGTACCATCTAATTCATTTTAACACACTTTAATTAGTTGTTTCAGATAGTCAAGGTGCTTAATACATCTTTGACATCACATTGGGCACGTAATGTTCTTGCAAGTAGATTTTTTCCTTGTGTGCAGGTCTCCAAGAATTCTCATGAAACCCTTTTACTTCTTGAAATGGTACATTTAGTCAAGGGTTGGTCTCAATTTTCTAAAATATTCTCATTTTCAGCCTCAAGTGGAATTCAATTACAACATGGATAAATCATACAAATAAATGGTTTTGAATTATAATGGGGTAAAATAAGGTGTTTTATGGGTTGAGTTTATGAAATCCCTATGGGGGTATTGAAATGGTTTTTAACAATGTGTGTTGAGTTTTGACTTGGTTTTGGGTGTCAAAGGGGGGAAATATGTTTTTAAATTATGTGATATCCTCCAAATGGTTTATATAAGGGGGTTTATAAATGAATTTAAAATTTGGATTTGGAATGGTTTCTTGGTTTCATAATTGGTGAAAGTTATTTTCTTGATCTTTTGATGATTATAATGTAAATATAGGCCTCAATACATGCTTTATTTTAAAAGAAGAAGACCCATGTTTTAAAAGGGTTGTTTTGAAATGTTTCATTAGGGAATTTGGTTTTGTTTCTTCTGATATGTGAAAAAGTGGTTGGGATTTGTTGATAAATGTTTAGATTTTGAAGGCCTATAGGGACCTTAAGAAATTATTAATGGTTTTAAAATGTTTGTTGTATTTTATTTTATGTTTTTATTGGTTATGATGTTGATATTTAGTATTTAAGAAATAATGAAATGGTTTATGTGATGGAATGATGATCCATGAATAAGTAGTTTACAATATAGATATGGGATACAAATCAGGCTCTAGACACTGATAGTATACTTCATGGTAAATTTTCTAGAATGATTCTCTATGTGAAGATGGAATACCATGTATAATGGGATGTTGGACTAGTGATACTCCACCTTGGGATGGGCCAGATTCATGTTCTAGAAACCACTGATGTTATGTATAGTTGGATGATGGAATGAAGATATAAGAACAACTATTATGTTTTATGTTGGGTTTGATAGATATGGTGTTCATCATCAGTACCGATAGTTGGTATATAGTTAGGTTTTTTATAGAGGTTTTATTCTAGATTTATATTAATGTTGATAATTGATTTTGATTCCAAACTAAATTTCTAGGAACAGATGGATCAATTAAACTAGATAGGTAATGTGGATATCGGGTTTATGCTACCTTGAGTTGAAAGAAAAGTAAAAACCATCTTGTGACATTTACAGTATGCACCTCCTTTGTTACACTTCAGAGGAAAAGTTTAGGTTGTCGCATGTTGGTTGGACGAAGTGTCACATTAGAACCCTTGGTCTAGTGGGTACTAAATTTGTTATCGTGTTTCTTATCCTGTATCTCTTTATGTACTATTTATTTATTCAACTATTTATCTACATACACTGTTATTCTGACTGGTATTTTCTTTAAGAACCATTAGTGCAGGCTTAATGAGTTTTAATCACACCCTTCTCGAGTTTCCATTGCACTTGGGTACCTAAGCATCTGTGACTTGTTTATTACAGGCATAGGTTTAGGCTGAGGGCCATGATGATTATTGTTGGTTGGGAAGGATTTCTTATGTAGTTTCATATTAATTTATTGGTTGGGTTAGTGATTCCATGTAATCTTTTTATAGTTTCTTTTATTTAGATATGTTAGGTAACTGAAATAGTGGTTGGTTAGTAATATGTATGACATGGTTGTTCGTTCCCTTATTTAATTTCATTTTATTAAATCGTGTTTGAGATTTTTTTATTTATTATTTCCTCTTACTATGATGTTTATTATATTTGGTAATTTACTTCTGGTTTTTCACTCTGATATGCGGGTATAGTCACATCATAGTTTCACTTAGACCCCCATTTCTATTCAAGAAACTTTAGCATATGAGGATGCATGCTTAAGGTCATGTGACCATCCATCTCATGGAACTGATTTAGTGTATTCCAGGAAAAGATGTTACAAAGTGGTATCAGTGGAGTTTACCTTACTATTATCTTACTATTTGGGGTTTGGAATACTATAGATATTGGAACGTGTTAGAGCTTGAGATGTATACCAGGATATTTCACCACCAATACCTATTCTGGTAGGAAGTCTAGGTTAATAGGGTATGATATTAGTGCTCTTGTTTGTGATTTTAAGTTTTATATTATTTTCTCTTCAACCAATGTACTTTTTTGTTTGTATTTTGTAACTTATAATTTATTTTTAGATCTTAGATCATTGGAAAGAAGCATGTGGTTTGGTTTTTACTCTTTTACTAAAAAGGAAGAAGGCATCTCATGTATGAAGATAGGAACATATGATCACCATATTATAGACCTTATAGTGTTTGATTTTATGGATTTCCTTTTATGGTAGGTTTTGTGGAACAATGGTGAGGCGGTCATCATTGAGGATGCTGGTGCAGTCCTTATGTGTAGTTGGTGCAATGACCCTAGTGGGTTAGCATAGTATTAAAATATGATTGTTGGACCTCTTGGGTGTGTTTTTTGTTTAGGATTGGTTGGATGTTCATGTCCTCTAGGGATCAGTATAGTATGAATATTCTTGGAGATGAAGGGAACCCTAGTTGTGGGAAGTTGATTTTTATATGAAGCCCTTATGGGTGAGACCCCAGAAGAGAGTGTTTTTGACCTGTTGATGTTTTTTTATGATGACACAAGTGCATTCTTAATTTTCCTGTGAGTTGCGACCTTTTGTGATTTAGTGTAGACCTTGGGTTGTCGGATCTAGTAACCATTTGAAGTGACTCATGATTTAGGAGTGGTTATGTGTGGATTTTTAGGTTGACCCATGAGAGAGGTCATCCAGGTTATGAGTGTTCTTATGAATGTGTGGTAAATATGGGTGTTTTGTATTTTTAACAATAGTTTACAAAGTGTTCATCCTAGTATTGGTTTTAGAACATAGTATGCCTTTGGTTTTTTGAAGGAGAACATGAGTTCTAGTGTTTTCCTTATAATTTTTTTATAGAGGGGAATGCTTCTATGGGTGGCTCACTCAGGTGATAGTGGTGTAGGAAGGATTTTCCTGATGGATTGAAGGTAGACTAGAAGTGAAATTTTACTTTGGGTGATGAATATACTGGTGAGATAGACACAACATGTTTACATCATGAGGCACATGAAGGTGTCTAGTTTCCCCAGGGATAGAAAGTGTTGGAGTGTTGATGTTTTAGTGGAACTTGGGTTTTTGAGGTTAGATCCAGTTATTTTTCAACCTAGATACCTCTGGATGAATTTATAGGAACATAATGAGGGAATAAATGGATATTAGGGATTTATCATAATGACACTTGAGTTTTGAGTGTTTGAGAATGTGTTTTTGGTTCTAAGAGTTGATTTTAGTTTTTGAAATCACCAAAGGTGATCTACATTGGGTGATATGGGCATGTAGAAGAGGAATTACTAGTGGATATGGATTGTGAGAAATGGTTTGATGAAATTGGACTCACTTATAACGACCCATACTTTACATACATTGTTAATACTTCAAAATTGAAGCACACTTATTACAACATATGACAAAACCAGAAAGGACCGTATAGGTATAGTGTCTTTAGAAACTGGGAAACATAAACAACTGGTTCATAAATCTTCTACAGTGTCTCCCATTTATTTCATCATATCTAGGGTCCCTTTTAGCATATTCTACTTAATATCCATCTTCCTGACCCGGGTAAAAGAAAACATAAAAGGGTGAGCTCAAATGCTCAGCAAGGGCAAATAAAAGAAATAAAAATCATATCATATCTTTTTGAAAATCATAACCTGCAAAAGAGATCATAATATCTTAACATGGAATAAATCATAGAAGTGAAAATGAGATCCCCGTAATCATAACATGAAAATTGAAACTATGTGGCATGCACACATAATCATGGAAAATCATTTCTTGTTAGTCATGACTCATTGCCAAGACTATCTTAGTGGACAAAGTCCCTTTCTGAACCGAGTCACCCTCGTTCCAGTCCTGTTTCACTGAACCGGTATAACCTACCGTTCCAGCCATGTCTATCTCATGAGATATAAAATCTTTACCCAATGCATTGGAGGGAGATATAGGTCCCACCCATCTCATAATGATACCATTCTTATGTGTGCCACAAAATCATAAATCATACATCATTGCATAACCCATGTAATAAAAATGGGATTCTTAAACAACATGACATCATAAAACAATTCATATAAGATAAAGGAATTCATAAAAATATTTCCATCACAACATAATCAAACCAATTTAATAATAGGGATAAAAACAGAACCCTTTTATTATCTTAGATGGAAAATAATTTTGATAAAATACTTGAACTCCATTCTTGAGGAAAATATCCTTTCTACTTCAAAAAAACTTTTCTTTTCATAACATGTCATAAAATTATAAACTAAAAGAATTTGATCAAAAATAAACTTGAAAACTTGTAAAGGAAGTTTCTTGGAAATAATGTTTTAAAAATCCATTCATGCCGTATAAGTTAAAATAAACATTCTTCGTACTTTTGTCGGAAAAGTCAAAAAGTACCTCGTACGAAAAACGACAAAAGATTCCTTTAATACTTATTACTAAAAACTCACCGAAGGGTAAAAATGGATTTAAAAAATTGTAGGTGGATGGAAATAATATTACATATTGATGAAACATTGATGTGGATGATAAAATACACCCCAGTAAATACTTACGAATAAACAATCTCGGATAAAAATGAGATTGTGATATTTCCCTTACCTTAGGTCCGATTTGCTTTATATGTGTCCGAATCTCCTGTATAATGGTTTAAATAATGTTATTGACTTATTCCAGAATCATACATATTGATATTATATCATATATGGTCATATTCTTAGCTTCTTATTAGTAATATTTCATTGTTACTTGTTACTCGGGTCTTTATTGCCTTTTGTTCTTATGCGTGTTTTGTCGAATAAATTCTTATTCTTCTTTTAAGGTTATAGATACCTTATATCCAGAATGGTATTAGTGTAACATATATCATATTTATTCATTCAATTCATTTATATAATTACTATGTAATGATGATCATGTAGAACGAGTCGCATCACATCGTGGAGACGGTATTCCGTACGTACGCACGAGTGATGATATCGTTCCTATGATCGTGGAATTTTATTGGAGTATATATATATTATTTCAGTATCAATATTACTTAATAATAATTATAAATAGTTACTCATTACACCATTATACCCATCCTTGTAAAGTGATGGTGGAAATTAGATTACACCACGGCATGGAGACGGTATTCCGTACGTACGCACGCGCGGTGATTTCATTTTTCCGTAGGATGGATAGAAGGTGAATTAGGGTTGTTTCATATTTATAATAACATATCAGTATGTAAGTAATACTGATGTTATTACTTTATCATGAAAAAACTAAAGAAGAATAAGTTGAAGAAGAAAGAAATTGAAAAGATCGGTAATGGATATTACATCTTCTTTGGAACGCTTCTTTGAATCCTCCACTTAGGGAACTAAGATTGGTCTTTTAAGAAGACCAGGACCTCTAGGATTATTCTAGGGAAGTGTAGATGAGAAAATGGCTGGGGTTGGCCGAGCTTGAGTGCTCAAATTGGTGTGAGGAGGAGGGGGAGGAGGTGCCCTTTTATAAGGGAGGAGAGGGGCACCTTAGGAATATCTCAAAATATTATTTTATATTAAAGTAAAAATCGGTTTATAATGGTTCCAAAGGGTTTTATTTCGAAGTTAAAGTGGGGATGGGTCGAAATCCTATCAACCAATAGGATTTAGACATGTTTAGGGTATTATTTTAACCTTATCAATTAGATTTAACTCTAAGTTAAATAATTTAACTTTTACCGTGTCTTTTTGTTTTCTTTCACTATATGGTTAATACACATACTATAACATGCCAAACGAACCCCAAATTGTTTATTATTAATATATATATCCTTATCTAAGTCATTTGGCTGATCCTTAAATTTTTAGGAATAAAATAACAATTAATAATATAATATTTGATTTAAAAACTATTTTGTGTCAATTTTGACACTATTTGATATATGATTTTTGTGAAAGTCATAACAGAATAATATGTTCTAAACAAGTTGATTAAATCAACACTAATATATCATAGTAACCTAGAAAATTAGTGTAATTCATAAAAAGGCTCAAATTACATTTATTTTGGTGTTTATAACATCAATTATGTCAATATTTCATAAATAAGATAATTACTGCATCATCGTTGAGTCATAATTAAATTAAATTATTTAATGTCTAAAAATTATAAATAAAATACCATTACGTAGGAAATCTTTTTAGCTTTCTAATGAATATTTATTTTTGAATTTATCTTATGTATAAACCCATATTAAAAATGATTTACTTATTAAACTTTGATTTTAACTATTTTAACCCTTCTTTAAATAAATTAATAATAAATGTCCTAATCTAACCCAAGTGGGCCTAAATGGTCATATTTTATTAATAAGGTTGTTTTTGGTCGAATTAAATTTATCAAATAGAATTAGGACATGTGTTAGGGTAATAGTAATATCATATTTACCGTTAGTTACCCTATTTACTATTAACCGCGGTAAAAAAAAGTAAAAAGCTACTATTCACCAAAAAATTATTTTTATCTCATTGAACAAAATTTATTTACTGATATCAACCGTGTCTGTCGGATTTTCGAAATTCCATTCACAGAAGCGGTAAAATTAAGTTTTATGCAAAATTCAGTTTTTAACCTACCACTTAGTGGTTTCACTATTCATCAAAAATTGAAAGTTTTCAGAAAAATAAAAAAATTTCACCCTAGGCTAATTTCGGTATTCCGAATCCAAAAATGAAGTCCATTTTGAAAAATAAAATTTATAAAATTTCAAAAAGTGGTTATTACTATTCATAATGGCTAGTTTTAATAATATTTTAATAGCATATCGTTGTTTAGTGAAACTCGGTATTGCGTACGACGCAAGCTATCGAGGAAGGTCGTGATTGCGTGTAAAGTAAGCCAAGCTAGTATGTAGTGAAAGATTCCTTTGATAATATATAAAAACAAAATATTACTCATAAAAATCTCGGGTGTTACATTCTACCCCCCTTAAAAAGAATTTCGCCCTCGAAATTCGTCACTTTGTAACAAACAGATGAGGATACTTCTCCCTCATCATATCCTCAAGCTCCCATGTAGCTTCTTATAATTGGTGGTTCCTACATAAAACTTTCACCAATCGAGTGGTCTTGTTTCGTAGGACTTTTTCGCTACGATCCAGAATCTCTATCGGCTGTTCTTCATAAGAAAGATCTTGCTCCAGCGGTACAACTTCTGAGCTGAGTACATGTGAAGGATCAGGTATGTAATTTCTCAGGAGAGATACATGGAACACATCGTGAACTTGAGAGAGATTCGGTGGAAGCGCCAATCGGTATGATACCTTCCCAACACGATCCAGTATTTCGAAAGGACCGATATATCTAGGGCTCAACTTCCCCTTCTTTCCAAATCTTATAACCCTCTTCCAGGGAGATATTCGTAAGAACACTTTATCACCCACTTAAAACTCTAGGTATTTTCTTCGGTTGTCGGCATAACTTTTATATCGACTCTGAGCTGCTCTTATGTGTTGTTGAATAGATCTGACCTTTTCTGCCATTTCATCAACGAGATCAGGTCCTAATAGCTTTCTTTCCCCAACTTCATCCCAGCAAGTTGGAGTCCTGCATTTCTTTCCATAGAGAGCTTCATAAGGAGCCATCTGAATACTGGAGTGAAAGCTATTATTATAAGAAAATTCCACCAAAGGTAGGTGTTGATCCCAACCTCCTTTCAAATCCATAGAGCAAGCTCTCAACATATCTTCTAGGGTTTGAATTGTTCTCTCAAACTGACCGTCTGTCTGGGGATGATAAGCAGTGCTGAAACTCAACTCTGTATCCAGAGTATGCTGAAGACTTCGCCAGAACTTCGAGGTAAATCTCGGATCCCGATCAGATATAATAGAAAGTGGTACCCCATGCAATCTTACCACTTCCTTTACATATATCCTGGCAAGCTGATCTAGAGAGAAATCCTCTCTAATAGCAATGAAGTGTGCAGACTTTGTAAGACGATCAACTATGACCCAGATAGCATTATTGCCTTTGGATGTTTTAGGAAGTCCTGTGACAAAGTCCATAGTGATGTTTTCCCATTTCCATTCGGGTATGGGTAATGGTTGTAACATCCCCTTAGACTTTTGTCTCTCATATTTAACTCGTTGACAAATCAAGAATCGAGAGACATATTCAGCAAAATCTCTTTTCATTCCATCCCACCAGAAGTACTCTTTCAGGTCCCTATACATCTTCGTGCTTCCAGGATGAATAGAGAACGAAGAACTATGAGCCTCATCCAGCAGCTCCTTCTTTAATTCGGGGATGGGAGGAACACAAACCCGATTCCTGAACTTTATTATCCCATCACAATCAAGTTTGAATTCAGGAACATTTCTCACCTTCTTTTGTAACTCTACATCTTCGTTCTGTGCCTCTTTAATCTTCACATGTATAGATGGTTGAACATTCATTTGAGAAAGATAAGATTTTTCCCCTTCCATTATAATTCCAAGATCCATCCTTTGTAAATCCATAAATATTGGATCTTTTGTGATCCTCATCATGGATAAACTAGCATGGTCTTGTCGACTTAATGCATCTTCCACCTTGTTTGCTTTCCCAGAGTGGTAATGGATTGAGCAGTCATAATCCTTAATCAGCTCCAACCATCTTCTTTGACGCATATTCAACTCCTTTTGTGTGAAAATATACTTTAAACTTTTATGATCAGTATAAATATCACACCTTTCACCATAAAGGTAATGCCTCCAAATTTTTAATGCAATGATTACCGCAGCCAACTCCAAATCATGTGTTGGATAATTTTGCTCATGGATTTTAAACTGTCGTGAGGCATAAGCTATCACCATATCATTTTGCATAAGAATACACCCCAATCCCTTCTTGGATGCATCACTGTATATCACAAACCTTTCTCCACTACAAGGTAGTGTGAGCACAGGTGCACTGGATAACCTTCTTTTCAACTCCTTGAAATTCTCTTCACATTCTTTCGTCCAGACAAACATAACTCCTTTCCGAGTCAACTTGGTGAGTGGATTAGATAATCGTGAAAAATCCTTTACAAAACGTCGATAATATCCTGCCAAACCAAGAAAACTTCAGATCTCAGTTACTGTTGTTAGTCTTGACCATCTTTCGATAACCTCTGTTTTTGCTGGATCCACAGATATCCCCTCTTTTGAGATTATGTGACCCAAAAATGCAACCTTTTGAAGCCAAAATTCACACTTGGTAAATTTGGCATAAAGCTTCTCCTTTCTCAGGGTCTTCAATATAATTCTCAAGTGATATTTATGCTCTTCCTTGCTCTTTGAATAGACAAGAATATCGTCTATAAAGACTACCACAAATTGATCAAGATAGTCTCTAAAGACTCTATTCATTAGATCCATGAAGGTAGCAGGGGAATTAGTAAGACCAAATGGCATCACTAGAAATTCATAGTGTCCATACCTTGTACGGAAAGCCGTCTTTGGTATATCCTCCCTTTTGACCCTTAATTGATGATACCCTGAACGAAGATCAATCTTAGAAAAGTATTGAGCTCCGCGTAGTTGGTCAAATAAGTCATCAATGCGTGGGAGAGGATATTTGTTCTTGATAGTGATCTTGTTAAGTTCTCGATAATCAATGCAGAGTCTCATTGATCCATCTTTCTTCTTAACAAATAGAACAGGTGCTCCCCAAGGTGACGCACTAGGGCGTATGAATCCCTTATCAAGATTCTCCTGGAGTTTCTTCTTCAATTCCTGCAACTCAATTGGGGCCATTCTATAAGGTGTCTTTGAAATAGGCAAATCACCTGGTACGAGTTCTATTGAAAACTCAACTTCACGATTTGGTGGAAGACCCGGTAATTCCTCCGGAAAGACATCATCAAACTCCCGTACAATGGGAATATTCTTAATAGTGAGTTTCTCACAAACCATTTGAGATAAATAACCTTCATTTAGTGGAATCAAGACCCATAAGATGGAAGAAATTTCCACTGGAAGGTTATATTCATCCTTGCATCAATAGACGATCGTAGATTGATCTGGAATATGAAATGTGACTTCCCTTATTTGGAAATTGATATGAGCTCCATGTAGAGAAAGCCAATCCATGACAAGAATCACATAAAATTCCACTAAAGGAAGGATCACAAGATTTGCAGGAAGCACTTTCCCACAAACTTCGATCGGAGAAGAATTATAAACTTTTGATGCGACTGTTGTTCCATTAGGTGTTGTCATAGCTAACTCAACATCTAATTGTTGAGGTAATACGGTGATACCCTTAGAAAATTATTTAGAAATAAAAGAGTGGGTGGATCCAGAATCAAATAAAACATTTGCTACTTTAGAGTGGATGGTAAGTGTACCTTTCACCACTTCGTTATCATACTCCACATCGCTGATAGAAATTGCATGTGACTTTCCTTTGTCTTTAACCTTAAAATTTTGTTGACGTCGACCATCATCATCAACCCTTGGATTTGGGCATTGATTGGCATAATGCCCCATCTCCTTGCACTTGAAACATTGAAGTGTAGTAGGTTCATTCTGTGTATCCCTTCTTTTGTTTGCATCATTAGACATCTTCTTCCCATTATCGCGGCATTCAAATGACCGATGACCTTCCTTTCCACATTTGAAACATTTACTTGTCCCTTTAAGACAACTCCCTCCATGTTTCTTTCCACACTTTGAGCATAAGGGAAATCTCATCTTCTTTTCAGTGTGCTCATTAGATTTTCCTTTGAATTCCATCTTCCTCTTCTTATCAAACCCATGTGACTGATGGGTTACTCCAATCTCCATCTCGACTTTGAGAGCACATCGAACAATTTCCTCGTAGCTATTGAAGTCCCTTATGGCTAACACCCTTCGAAGACTTGGTTTTAAGACACTGAAGAATCGATCGATCTTACTCTCAGGTTGGATAATAATACCAGAAGCGTACCTTGCAAGTCTTGTAAAATTTGCTTCATAGGTACCAACAGATTCATCATCCCTCTGCTTCGGTTCAAGAAACTCTTTCTCCATCTTTGTTCGGAGAATACGAGGGAAGTACTTATTAAAAAATAAGTTCTTGAACTCGTCCCATTCCATGGACTCAATTTCATCCATTTACCTCGTATTCTTAATAAGATTCCACCATTGATCAGCATCTCCTTCCAAACGATACACTGCTAGGATGAATTTATCATGTTCAGAACATTAAAGAAATGAAAATATCTTTTCAGTAGTACTAATCCATTGTTCAGCAACTAATGGATCAGTAGACCCGCTAAAAGAAGGTGGACGCTGCCTCATGAAGGATTCAACAGAATGTTTCTCCTTCCTTTGCTCGTTTGGAAGTCCTGCATGATTCATAGCTTGAGAAAGTTGTGTGAGCATGGCTACAAGATTTTGAATTCTAGCTCCCATATCGTTTGGTTGCTCAGGGGGACAATCATTGCATTTCCCATCGCATTCCGCATTAACACGGTTCCTTCGGGTTCCAGCCATTGACTAAAACCAAGAAGAATAGTGTGAGAAACACTAATTATAATAGGAAAACCACATAATCAAGAATAAAATTTCACACTTAAGGTCTTATCCTAGGGTATTCATGGCCATTTCTAAAACACTAAGATTGTGTTCTATGCTTAGACTTATCCTTAGGGTTCTTACAAAGGCTTTCACATCCTAGTTTCCAAAGTTTGACTATAACCTCCCTCTGATACCAACTATAACGACCCATACTTTACATACATTGTTAATACTTCAAAATTGAAGCACACTTATTACAACATATGACAAAACCAGAAAGGACCGTATAGGTATAGTGTCTTTAGAAACTGGGAAACATAAACAACTGGTTCATAAATCTTCTACAGTGTCTCCCATTTATTTCATCATATCTAGGGTCCCTTTTAGCATATTCTACTTAATATCCATCTTCCTGACCTGGGGAAAAGAAAACATAAAAGGGTGAGCTCAAATTCTTAGCAAGGGAAAATAAAAGAAATAAAAATCATATCATATCTTTTTGAAAATCATAACCTGCAAAAGAGATCATAATATCTTAACATGGAATAAATCATAGAAGTGAAAATGAGATCCCCATAATCATAACATGAAACTTGAAACTTTGTGGCATGCACACATAATCAGGGAAAATCATTTCTTGTTAGTCATGACTAATTGCCAAGACTATCTTAGTGGACAAAGTCCCTTTCTGAACCGAGTCACCCTCGTTCCAGTCCTGTTTCACTGAACCGGTATAACCTACCGTTCCAGCCATGTCTATCTCATGAGATATAAAATCTTTACCCAATGCATTGGAGGGAGATATAGGTCCCACCCATCTCATAATGATACCATTCTTATGTGTGCCACAAAATCATAAATCATACATCATTGCATAACCCATGTAATAAAAATGGGATTCTTAAACAAAATGACATCATAAAACAATTCATATAAGATAAAGGAATTCATAAAAATATTTCCATAACAACATAATCAAACCAATGTAATAATGGGGATAAACACATAACCCTTTTATTATCTTAGATGTAATATAATTTTGATAAAATACTTGAACTCCATTCTTGAGGAAAATATCCTTTCTACTTCAAAAACACTTTTCTTTTCATAACATGTCATACAATTATAAACTAAAAGAATTTGATAAAAAATAAACTTGAAAACTTGTAAAGTAAGTTTCTTGGAAATAATGTTTTAAAAATCCATTCATGCCGTATAAGTTAAAAAAAACATTCTTCGTAATTTTGTCGGAAAAGTCAAAAAGTACCTCGTACGAAAAACGACAAAAGATTCCTTTCATACATATTACTAAAAACTCACCGAAGGGTAAAAATGGATTTAAAAAATTTTAGGTGGATGGAAATAATATTACATATTGATGAAACATGGATGTGGATGATAAAATACACCCCAGTAAATACTTACGAATAAACAATCTCGGATAAAAATGATATTGTGATATTTCCCTTACCTTAGGTCCGATTTGCTTTGTACGTGTCCGAAGCTCCTGTATAATGGTTTAAATAATGTTATTGACTTATTCCAGAATCATACATATTGATATGATATCATATATGGTCATATTATTAGCTTCTTATTAGTAATATTTCATTGTTACTTGTTACTCGGGTCTTTATTGCCTTTTGTTCTTATACGTGTTTTGTCGAATAAATTCTTATTCTTATTTTAAGGTTATAGATACCTTATATACAGAATGGTATTAGTGTAACATATATCATATTTATTCATTCAATTCATTTATATAATTACTATGTAATGATGATCATGTAGAACGAGTCGCATCACATCGTGGAGACGGTATTCCGTACGTACGCATGAGTGATTATATCGTTCCTATGATCGTGGAATTGTATTGGAGTATATATATATTATTTCAGTATCAATATTACTTAATAATAATCATAAATAGTTACTCATTACACCATTATACCCATCCTTGTAAAGTGATGGTGGAAAATAGATTACACCACGGCGTGGAGACGGTATTCCGTACGTACGCACGCGCGGTGATTTCATTTTTCCGTAGGATGGATAGAAGGTGAATTAGGGTTGTTTCATATTTATAATAACATATCAGTATGTAAGTAATACTGATGGTATTACTTTATCATGAAACAACTAAAGAAGAAGAAGTTGAAGAAGAAAGAAATTGAAAAGATCGGTAATGGATATTACCTCTTCTTTGGAACGCTTCTTTGAATCCTCCACTTAGGGAACTAAGATTGGTCTTTGAAGAAGACCAGGACCTCTAGGATTATTCTAGGGAAGTGGAGAGGAGAAAATGGAAGGGGTTGGTCGAGCTTGAGTGCTCAAATTGGTGTGAGGAGGAGGGGGAGGAGGTGCCCTTTTATAAGGGAGGAGAGGGGCACCTTAGGAATATCTCAAAATATTATTTTATATTAAAGTAAAAATTGGTTTATAATGGTTCCAAAGGGTTTTATTTCGAAGCTAAAGTGGGTATGGGTCGAAATACTATCAACCAATAGGATTTAGACAAGTTTAGGGTATTATTTTAACCTTATCAATTATATTTAACTCTAAGTTAAATAATTTAACTTTTACTGTGTCTTTTTGTTTTCTTTCACTATATGATTAATACACATACTATAACATGCCAAACGAACCCCAAATTGTTTATTATTAATATATATATCCTTATCTAAGTCATTTGGCCGAACCTTAGATTTTTAGGAATAAAATAACAATTAATAATATAATATTTGATTTAAAAACTATTTTGTGTCAATTTTGACACTATTTGATATATGATTTTTGTGAAAGTCATAACAGAATTATATGTTCTAACCAAGTTGATTAAATCAACAATAATATATCATAGTAACCTATAAAATTAGTGTAATTCATAAAAAGTCTCAAATTACATTTACTTTGGTGTTTATAACATCAATTATGTCAATATTTCATAAATAAGATAATTACTGCATCATCGTTGTGTCATAATTAAATTAAATTATTTAATATCTAAAAATTATAAATAAAATACCATTATGTAGGAAATCTTTTTATATTTCTAATGAATATTTATTGTCGAATTTATCTTATGTATAACCCCATATTAAAAATGATTTACTTATTAAACTTTGATTTTAACTATTTTAACCCTTCTTTAAATAAATTAATAATAAATGTCCTAATCTAACCCAAGTGGGCCTAAATGGTCATATTTTATTCATTAGGTTGTTTTTGGTCGAATTACACTTATCCAATAGAATTAGGACATGTGTTAGGGTAATAGTAATATCATATTTACCCTTGGTTACCCTATTTACTATTAACCGCGGTAAAAAAAAGTAAAAAGTTACTATTCACCAAAAAATTATTTTTATCTCATTGAACCACATTTTACTTACTGATATCAACCGTGTCTGTCGGATTTTCGAAATTCCATTCACAGAAGCGGTAAAATTAAGTTTTATGCAAAATTCAGTTTTTAACCTACCACTTAGTGGTTTCACTATTCATCAAAAATTGAAAGTTTTCAGAAAAATACCAAAATTTCACCCTAGGCTAATTTCGGTATTCCGAATCCAAAAATGAAGTCCATTTTGAAAAATAAATTTATAAAATTTCAAAAAGTGGTTATTACTATTCATAACGGCTAGTTTTAATAATATTTTAATAGCATATCGTTGTTTAGTGAAACTCGGTATTGCGTACGACGCAAGCTATCGAGGAAGGTCGTGATTGCGTGTAAAGTAAGCCAAGCTAGTATGTAGTGAAAGATTCCTTTGATGATATATAAAAACAAAATATTACTCATAAAAATCTTGGGTGTTACATCACTAGTGTAGTATACTTGTTCAATTGTTTGATTCCACAAGAGAGTGTAATGGTTAAGAGTTAATGAGATGTTAGAGGCATAAGTACTAGTGACATGCTTTGTATTTTCGATAGTGGATCAGATGTTATGGGAGTGTACACCCAAGGGGTTATGTTGGGAATATAATTAGGAATATAATGAGGAAAATATGGGTTTTATGAGATGATTTCTATCATAGGGTCCTTACACCTATGGGAAAGTTTGATTTGTCTCTAAATTAGAGGTGACATCAAGAAAGAATAATTTGTGATGGTATTCATTGATAAATTATTAGAATACTCTTAGTTTTTGATGATAATTCACAATATCATGACTCGTCTAGGGTAGATTGAGATGATTTTGGATTTATTCCTAGCTACCCAAATATATTTGGTTGGATACGAGGAATCTTGGAGGTTATGCTCAAGGAGCGGTGTATGTGGAGTAATATTTTGGGAAGTAAACCATCGACCATTTATGGGCGAGATCATCGGGATAGACCGAATTTTGATGTATTCCATGGGTACCATTATCAGATGTCAAGGATGATAGAAGGTTTATGTTTCATTTGTTTTCCTTGGTGAGGGTGAGATGGCCACATCCAATTCTTCAGTTAGCAGTGGTTAGAGTGTGGGTCAAAGTAATTGAGGTTGTTTGAGTGAGTAAGTGGTGAAAAAAATCTGGTGGTGGGGAGTGATGTATATGTTTGAGAGGTATAACCCTCAAGAAGTAAAGGACATAGGTGTGTGGAACTAGATATGGATCAATCGTGGTGACACTGTGATGCTAGTGAAAAAAACATTGTGGTGTGTACTTAAATTCCACAGAGAATGCTAATGGTAAATTAGTTATGGTGGATGATCAAGATGAGATTTGGATTCAGGATTGAGGTGGTTCTATTAATTATTTGGGTATGGAATATATTGGGTATGTTTGGGTGGTTATGGAATTCTATTGTGTGTGAGGTCATAGTCATCAGGTTGGTTGGTGACATATCGATAGTTGGAGCAGGGCATTTTTGGGATGAGTCAGATGATTATATTCTAACTTGGTTTGGCATATGGTGTTGTTGTGGAAGATTTTAAGACACACCTGGTGTTCCATTTTGGGAACTATATATGTTTTTAAGTTTTATTTTGTCTTTTAAGGAATATCCAGGTTGTTCTTAGTTCTTGCATGGACAACGAGTATACATCTGCTTCGGTTGGTTTTCAGTGAAAAGGAGAGGTGAATATAATGATTGGAGTTCTAGTGGATGTTAAGTCATTATAAGTTTGAAACTGTGCTGGGTGCATTGAAAGAGAGAAAGTTTGAGGTTTTTTTTGGTCTTTTCCAATGGAGGAGCTTCCAAGCCTCAAGAGTTACTTATAATAAGTTAAAGCTTATGTTTGGGAAAAACTTAGCCCGATGGGTGATCAGGTAATGTTGTAATAAATTTTTCAGTTATATGGGGATTGAATAAGAACAATCGCAGGGTTCTGGTTTTCGTAACAGGTGTTAGATCAAATTTTTGGATGGTTAGGGTCCTTGAGTTGGAGGCTATTCCTTGGTTCTGTTTCAGGTTATCAGAAACTGAATGAGGTTGTTGGAAAATATTTTGTAACTAATGAAGATTTATTGGTTAATATGGATGACCACTAGGACTTCTCATGGAGGGGAATTGTTATTGTGGGTAGGTTGTAATTTATCCAGATTACTTGAAATTATAGAGGCAATTTGAATTTCATTTACTAGATGGGTAAAATTTTAGATCAAGGCTCAGAATAGAAATATAAGAGTTAGAATGTATCAAAATGGTGTTTCAGTTAAGAAATGAGTTTCGAGAGGTATTTAAGGTGTTTGGTTGAGCTTTGAAGGCTTCATGTTAAGTTTCATGAGTTTGGGATATTTTCTCCTAGGTTGTGCGTTTTTTTGTACACGGTTTAGGAGAAACCGTGTGACACATTGATGATTAGGAAGTTTCCAATTCATTTGAACTATGCATGGTTGATCTTCACATTTAGAGAATATTTTGGGGTGAACCATGTGATACAAAAAAACTCATGAGGTTGGGATGGTTTTGAGGAATGGTTCACATGATGTACATGGCTCCAAAAAAACTATGTTCCATAATACAGAAGGGGGATAACGCTGATGGCATGGTTTTTCCACTTCTTTTCAAACTATAGAGCCTAACCATGTGGGTTATGGGTGTTAGATGGTAAGGGTGCACATTATTGGTTATTTGTTTGGGAAACTATGTGGTCAAATCATGTGAGTTCCCAAAATCTCCAACCTTATCCCTCCCCCTTCTCCCCCCTTCATACACATGAACCATATGATGGATGACCCTCCCTTCCTATTTATTCAACTCTTTAATTTAGGGTGAGTTTATGGTGTTTCTTCAGCATTTAATGTGATATTTATCCTCCTCCTCCATCCCTTCTCCTTTCCATTGGATCCTTCTAATTTTGGATTTATGGTTAAGGGATTTGATTCAGATTTCACTGGAGCATGGTTGAATCAATGAATGATGATGGGATTTTGATCATCTTGGGTAGATAAGATCTCGAGATGGATTTTTCGTGTTGTTTCATACCATTTTGTTAAGGTATGTGACTGTAGTTTTTTGGTCCAAAAGTGGTACAGATACCCTATGAGGGGGTGAATTAGGGTATGTATATTCATTTTAAACTTCTTCATGACCAACTATATCTTGAACTCTTTATTATAAGGGTAAATTATTATGCTCTTTAATGTTAATTTTGATCGCATCCTTTTTAATTTTATCTGATGATAGTGCAATGGATATAAAGAAATAAATAAAACCTAAGGATGTAGATATTTTTACTTGGTTTACCCTTACTGGGATACATCCAAGGAGTATACAACGATGATGTTCCGATTGTACCAAATGAATTAAGGATCAATAAAAAATTACAATTCTAGGGATATATATTCTATGCCAAGGCTCACTAAATTCACAAGGTTTAGGGTCTACTCAATGAATTCCCATGGGTCACTCCCTATGTCTCTTCCTTTGGATCACTGACGGTGGGAAGGATCACCGTCTTCCTCTTCCTTCGCTCATAAATCTTAGAAGGGATCCATACATAGTTTATGGAATTGTATGTCCCATCATCATCACTGATTAATTAATCCTCCACTGTATGTATATTATCTTTTAAATTCCAACTTTCATCCATTGATGAATACCACTTTACCACAGATGTCCTGGGAAATTTCAATTCTTTCATGTGACATTTGCTTGACTTGTGCGCTTCTTTAAGTGTAGCATGCAAGTGTTTCTTTTATCACAAAAAACCAACTTTCACGGTACTCCAAACTTCTGGGAAACACCCTTATTATATTCAAAACTTACAAAAAACACACCCTATTATGCCCAAATCACTATTTCTTCACAACTACCATCTGGGACACAAATTCTGAATGACTCACTACTTGTGAGCCCTAACCACTTGTGTGACTAGAGATCAGATATTATCTAAGTGTAGAGATTTTGTAAAATAATGGGGGGGGGGGTATCCACCTATTTATAGGAATTTTGAATACCCTGAGTGCACAATACAAAACTTTCCCCCAAACATGCTAGTCTATTCACCCAATCCTCTATCGCACAACTCACATTGTGTGTTGCTCCAAAACATGAATGCCCTTTTTTTACTTTTCCATATTTTGATGTTCTGATTGTGAAACATTCTTGGTGCACAACATTCTAGGGCTCCTTGACACAAGTACACAACTCCCTTGGCCATTATCACTTTTCTCCATTCTCCAATTTTCTAACCCAAAAATTTGGGAAACAAGGGAAAACAATGCCACCTTGTATATGATATTTTTGTAAAACCTCTAGACCATCCATTAATTTTTCTTGGATATTTTTCAACATAGATTTTGAACAATATCTCTGAATCTGGACTAATAACCATAGAAACCCTCTTGGTCAAAAAATATAATCCACCCAAAAATTCTTCAACGTTACCTTGGGGAATTTTCCCCCAAGGTGAATTTTATTAGGGTTTCCTAGTATTTAATTTAATTAGTTGTAAATTTGGAATATGATATTATATACTTGGACCCAAATGTTTTCATGGTCTACCACATGTCTTTATAGAGTGATTGGTTTTGGTTTCAGTATAGCATGATGAACTGGTGAGTTTTTCCAACATTATTCCAAGTTTGGTTTTGGTTAATTAATTAATTATAGTTGTTATAATTAACCATTTTTTCTTTTTTTGGTGTAATAATAGGGGTTTGATGATTGTGACAAGCTTGTTTTCTTTTTTAGGGGTTTGGAAAATGTTTATAACGGCCTCAGTAAGTCCATAATGTTTGGGAATTGTCCTAGAAGGCTTTGTTGATGTGGTAAGTGGTTTAAGAGATTTAATCATAGTGTTGTTAATTTATTTTCATGTGTATGTGGTGGGTGCCTTAAAATACATTAGTGAAATTTTTTCTTCCTATGATTAATTAAAGGTGTTGGGTGTTGAGCCTAACTTGTTTAAGCTTGTTGATTGGTTAGATTAAATAGTAGAATGTAATAAGAGGTAGAAATTGGAAATAAATGGTTGCGACTTATAAGGGGATAACATTTGGTGTTTTGTGGGTTGATTTTTGTAAACTTTATATAGGGATCATGAAATGGTATTAACTGTGTGTGCAGAGTTCTGAATTTTTGTTGGTGTAAAAGGGGCATAACTATGTTTGGAAATGAGGTGCTTTCCTCCAAGTGGTTTATATAAGGGGATTTATAAATGAATTTCAAATGTTGATTTGGAATGGGTTCACGGTTTCCTTATTGGTAAAAATGATTTGATGCCTCTTGTGATGGTTATAACGTAAATTTAGTCATTGGTCCATATTTTTTTCAATGACATAGAACCATGTTTTAAAAATGGTGGTTTTGAAATGTTTCCTAAGGGTTTTTGGTTTTGTTTCTTTTGGCATGTAAAAAAGGATTTGGGATTTTTTGAGGCATATTTTAATTTTGAAGGGCCATAGGGACCTTAGTAATTATTAATGGTTTGAAAATGTTTTTTGTATTTTATTTAATGTTTTTGTGGTTAAGTTATTGAGATTTAGTATTTAAGAAATTATGGGATGGTTTATGTTCTAGACTAATTCTATGAGAACATAGAATATACTATACATATAAGGTGTTAGACTAAGGTTCTCGACACTAATATTATACTTAATGATTAAAGTCCCAAACTAATGCTCTGGGTTACGATGGTATACTATGAAAAATGGGATGTTTTATTGATTCTCCTCCTCCTTGGGATGAGCCAAACTAATTCTCTAGGAACTACTGATGTCATGTATAGTTGGATGCATGAATGTGGTTATAGGAACTATTATTATGTTTTATGATGGTTTTTATATACATGATGTTCAGCACTGATACCAATAGTTGGTATATGGTTTGGTGTTTCATATAGGTTCTAGACACGATTGATATTAATGTTGATATTTTATTTAGACACCAGACTAAATTTATAGGAACTGATGCCTCTAGCACAATAGATTGAAACAATGGATGTGAGTTTTATGCTACCCTGAGTTTAATGAAAACTTAACACCCAACCTTGGATGTTATAGTATGTACCTCCAATGTTACACTATATAGGACTCATTTAGGTCATTGCGTGTTGGTTGACTGGATGCCACCCTGGATTCCTTGTACAAGTGGGTATGAGATGAGATGTCATGTTCCTTAGATTTTATCTCTTTCTATACTATCTATTTTTCCACTATTTATATATCCACACTATATTACTAACTGGTATTTAATTTAGACACTTTTTTTTGGTGGCCTACTGAGTTTTACTCACACCCTTTTCTGGCCTCCAATGAACTTGGGTACTCGTTTAACTCTCACTTGTTTATTATAGGAACAGGTCCAGGATGAGGCCTGTTATGAGTATTGTTGGTCGAGTAGGATTGATCGAGTGGTATCAAAATACTGTATGGGTTGGATCGATGATGTTTTAGAGAATTTTTGTAGTTTATTTTATTTTTATATTGTTTGTAATTGGGTCAGTGAGTGGTTGGTAGTATGTATGTCATGGTCGTTCAATCCCTCATTCCATTTTATTTTATTACAACATGTTTCACCTCCATTTATTTATTTTTCATGCTTACTCTAGTATGTATGATATTTGGTTATTTACTTCTAGTTTTTCACTCTGATATTAATGTATAATCTCCTCATAGTTTCTTTTAGACCCCTACTACTAGTCGGTAGCCTATATCATATGAGGAGGAATCCTTGAGGTCATGTGTCAGTCTTACTTGAGGCATCGATTTAGTGGCTTCTAGGTTGCGATGTTATAACCATGCCACCAGATTGGAAAAAATTTCTAAGGAAACTATATCAATTGATGTGTGATCAGTTCTATAGCTTATGTATATCAAAACTTATTTTTATTCTTCTTCTATAATGGAGAAAAATTTCTAATCGAACTCAAAATGTTTTGTCTATATGAGGATAATATCATCGGTCATGCAAGAAAGTGCATGGAATTATTTTTTTCTAGTGCCACCAATGATATTAGGGGTATAAGGTTTAATTATACAAAACATTAACCAAATGTTTCACAAAAATTATACTCTTATAATAAGGATAAATTTTCTATATAGTGGGATCATTCACTTGATGAGTATGAATTTAACTTAATGTGATTGAAAATTAATTTTAATATAAAAGACTACGAAAGAGGAAATTTTAATGTAAATCAGATTTTGTCGTGTTATGATAATGTGAAAACCATTTGTGGGAATTAAATACAATAAAATATTTAATCCTTTTAGCATAATATTTAATTATGTGAATCATAATTTTACATATTTTAATTAGATACAGTGGAATGAAAATAGATTGGTTAGTACAACTGCTGACTATACTCAAATGTTGGGCCCATTACCATACCAAGAGAAAGATATACTAAGGATGATATCTAACTATATTCAAATGAAATTTTCCACTATAATATTTTGAATGGTGTAAGGGATTAGATAATCCTTTCCTCAAGACAAATTTATAACCTTATATGGGTATAAGTGGTCTTTATATTGGTAGAATGTGTTATCACCGCGTTGAAGGGGTTATCTTTAGATAAAATACACCCATTAACCATATCCATAAGAGGTTTATAGTAATTCAATGGATTATATTACATGTAAAGATAAGTGTTCAATGGGATTTAGAAAATTATAACTTTAAACCAATTGAATTAGATTAATATTAAATGTTTATGTTTTATTGAGAATAACATACTGGTATAGAAAAGATGACCTAAAACCTAACATGGATTAATAGGTATATAACACTAAAGGGTAAAAGCAAAAAAGTGGTTTGAAGTGGATGGGAGGTTGATACCAATACTAGAATATAAGATTCATGCATCACTTTGTATCCTATGGTAATAGGAATCAAGCCACACATAGTTCAAGAATATGATACCACATTTTAATATAATGTTGATGGAAGAAACCTGATATGAATTGATGTAGTCAAACAATAGGGTAGCTTGAATAAGGGGACATACAACTTTTTAAATGGATAACCTAGTAAAAATTAATGGGAAATCAAGAATATGAGTTCAATGGGGAAATTAAATAGAAAATAATAATATGAATATTCCTAAGTAGAAAGATCTCGACATCACTAAGTATCCTTTGGTAACAAAAATCAAGACACACATAGTTTTAGAAGTATATTTTTATATGATAAATTCATCATTAATGAATAGTAAACTAGGAGGCTTGAGTATGATATGATTAATGGGATATAATGAAGGGGTTACCTTAGAATGAGATAGAATATCTAAAACCAGAGTGAATTGATGCATTCAAACAATGGGGTAAAATGAGAGAAGAAATGGGAGAAAGGTTTCAGTATAGGCCTTAGAAAAAAGATCCAAATATCACTATATTTCTCATTGTAATAGAAATTAATGTACCCATTGTTCTGGAAAAATAATTTTTTTTCATAGGTAAGGTAAAAAATTGCACATGATCACTCATAATATATTATAATATTTAGGGCTCTTATATAGATCAATATCCTACATAAAGAGGATCACATAGTTTAAGGACACATGGAATGTGCCTCTTCAAATAGTTCAGTGCCATGTTTTTTGTCCAATAATATATAATTTTAATTCATACAACAAATATTTTACATAGTTCAATTTAGGGTCATGTGGTAATGACCTTGTATCATGGATTTTAATGACAATATTTAGGACTATACACCATATAGTTTAAGATATGTTAGGTCTTGTAGGGATATAATAACACTTATTAGAGGCACCCAAACTAATTAAAACCCACAAACCATGATAATGAGCTATTATAAATGAAATAATGAATATAAGAAATGAATAAATGAAGAAATAGTGTATATTTCTCTATAGAAATCAACTTTTCTATCTACTATGCTTAATTATGATCACCAAATATAAATAAAAAAATTATTCTTTCCATGGTGAATCCATGGGTTAAATCTAAATCACTCAAAATTAAAGTGAGACTACTCATATGGTGTTATAGAAACTTATAATGTAAATGGAGAAGAAGAAAAAGAGCTACAATATAAAGGTCTTATAACCATGGCTTGGGTATTCTAGCACACATATACACATTCCTAATGAATATGGTTTTACTGATTAATATAGAAACCTCTAGGAAGATCCTTGTGTGATCTCAAATTTATACATGTGTTATAACAGAAGGGTATATTATATATCCCAAATCATGATACTCTTTTATAAATAATTAAATCCCATGCATTTTATCACATGTAATAACTATTTAAGGATAGTTTTTGTGGGAATGATCACTGAAATGTCAATTCTTAATGTTTAACTAACCATATAATCGTATGGAATGGTATACATGCCATAAATTTATAACATTATTCAAATATACCTTATGATTTAAGGTGATAACAACATGAAATATCATTTCATGATTTTATGATATGAATTAGTAATAAAATATGATAGAAACTATTACATAATATAAAACAATTATTTTATGCATATCTCCTTTAAATACCCCACTGGAATAATCAAAAAAATTATTTGTGTTATTTCATCTTATAATGTATCATATATAACAACTTATGAAATAATAACCAAAACTTATTTTAAAAATCTTTCAAAACATTCTTGTAAATATATAATTGACTTCAACTTATATCAAATCATAGGAAATGCCTTATGAATACACTTATTATACTCTTTTAGATTAACTCTAAAACACATTTAAAGTAGCTCTTGGAGTCAAAATCAATCTCTATGTGGTCAACCAATAAGATTAACTCTATGAGACTTTATATAATTCATAATAAATATGAACCTAAAAATCCATAAATGTAAGTAAAGAGTGACCTCTAGAAAAGCATTAACACTAATCAAGCTCAGAAGGGATATGGAATGATCATAATCAAGAACTTGTATATTCATACCTATTGAAAAACCTAACCCTTTTAGAGGTGTAAATACATAAAACATTTCACTGAACATGTGTAATTTAATCATTTATGATGGTTTTAGGGAATTATATTGGTTAGGGAATGGTTTTGGGAGATCGGGTGGGACTTTAGGTGAACAAATATAGGCCAGATCCATTCATAGTGTGAAACATTTCATGACACTATAAAAATTATTAACATAGGGGAGAATAATTCCTACCCAAAAAAGTCATGGTAAGAACCTTTAGGTCACACTGTGAATCCATCATGTTTGGTTTTTTACATTTTAATTTAATTAGATATTTTTAGTGGGTTTTAAATTAGGAGAGAGATCACCTTTTTTGAAAATTCATGACATACCTGACCCTCCCATTTGATTTATTCCCTTCCAATATTAACTTCTTCCATATTCCTATGTAAAATCATGTGTCAGAAGTATAAATTGAAATATAACAGTAAGTCTATCAGTATATATTTTCTTTTTTCTCAATTTTTTCCATGATATCTTTTTTCAATACTGTTTATGTTCATTTTACCCTATTTAAATGTTTTTTTGTATTTTTTATATTTTTTATAGTTTATCTTGAATCAAAGTCCAATACTAGATGAGTGAACATATATTAGTGTAAGGTATGTGGATTATAGGTCATCCCTTAAATGTATCTCTATTTTCTATTTAGTATATGATATATAGTCACTCTAACATACCATGATCTGACCTAAATAAATAAATTAATTTTTTATGACCACACCTCATGAGATTAAACCTCTCCATAGGCCAAAATAATCCCATGAAAAGTAGATCATGACTTTTTACACCCATGGGTTTCATTACACCTTGGGAAGAGAGTTAAAAAAATTTATAGGTGACCTAGGGGTGCCTTTGAGTTGAGATATGACTATTTGTGTGTGACCAAGACTCTAACCATCCTTGGGGTGAATTTGACTTTGGAAATAAAATTTAGTAGTTTAAAGGGGTGAACCTAAGGGTTCCCTGACTTGAATGAATGATTGTTTATATATTTAGGGATACCTTGGACATGCTCTAAGACTTTAGGATCAAGTTTATTATATAAGGATTACATTAATTAATTTGAATAAATTGAATAACTAATTTTATGCCTATTGAGTTAGGAATTTTGGGTCAGAACACCATGGGGTAGATTCCCCTTATGTTCAGAGATAACACTTTATACTTTGGGATTCATTGGAGGAGATTCCCCTAGGGTTTAGAGACAATTATTGCTACCTTGGAATATGTTTTTAGAAGATTAACTTTAGGTTTGATAATGATTACGAATACATTGGAATGAATTGTGGTAAATCCAATTAGGTCTTGTGATAACACTTTCTAAATTAGAATGACTTGTTGTGAAACCCCTTGGATTTGGTGATAACGCCTGCTACTTTGGATTATCTTGAGGAAAATCCCCTCAAGTTTAGTGATGATTACTCCTAACTTGGAATGCCTCAGAGTGATTTCCCTTTGGTTCAATACTATTTCCTAATATCATTTGACCATTGGGGATTAACCCCAAGGGGTTGATGTTTACACCTGATAACATACTATGGATGGAGAAATTGGAATTAGGCTAAATTAGGTATGGTCAATCTCAAATGCTGCATCATAATCCAAGGATCAATGATGGTATATTTATTATAATTATTGTATATTTATTTATTTTTCACATCATAATGCACCTTATTACTCAAAATATAAATGATTATAATTGTTGTTGTTGGCGGCCTACTGAGACATACTCACACCCTATCCGGGCCTAAAGTTGGTGCTTGAGAAGAATTAATGGTTGTAGGATAGGATAAGGAAAAATTCCCTATGGCTGATGCTTGATTTGGAAAACTAGGATGGAGAATGGGGGTTCAGGATCTAGCAAGGATTTAGGACCATTTTGGGAGGATTTATTACTTTTTTCCTTTTATACTTCATGGTTTGATTTATATGGTCTTTTTCTAATTTATGGCTGCCTAACATGTATTATATAGTCTCATTTTATATAACATGGGTTATGTTTGATTATTTATGAACACTTTTCTAGATGTCTATTTATTACATTATATGGATGTTATATCCAATTGGTTTTATTTTCAATATTGTTCACTCTAATAAAGGGGGTATAGTCTCATCATGATACTACCATAGACCTCTTCTACTAGTTAGTAGCCTCTAGAATATGGGAGGTGCGCCTGAGGTCAAGTGGGTATTCCCCTTAGTTGGAGCATTTCTTAGTGGTTGTGGATTTGAGAAGGGAGGAGGCGCCAAAATGTGGTATTAGAGAACATTTTTATGAAAATTTTCATAAGGTTGACATGAGTTAGGGATTTGTTGTAATATTGTATGAAACATGTGTGTGGGATTTTTCATCCAAAGTATGAGGGAATTCCACATTTTTAGGGATCAGATTATTGTTCTTAATTTTCTCTTTTACTATTGACATATTTCACCTTGGGGGATACACATAATTATGATGTTATTGGTTTATGGTATTTTATCTTATTTCCAGATTTGTAAATGCATTATAACAGGAAGGTAGGATTCATATATCATTTGAATGATTGCCTCTTGTTGTTTACTCTGACTATTCCATGGGAAAGTTTGGGAATGTGCCAACAACCATTTTTATAGTGTTATCTCATATTAACCTATGGTGTCATGTTATTTAAATGATGTTATAAATGGATAAAAACATGTTATGAAATCATTATCTTGATTATTATGTTCTATCAACTAAATAATATGCTAATTATAAATTATAAATCATTTTACATGATAACTTGTAATTTAAATTTTATTTAATTAGGCCTCAATTGTGAAGAATCATGGTTAAAGAAAATGGTTTAAAGTGTACTACATGATCACATAAGTTTATTATTATGTGGATTCATTTAAATAAAATTATAGTGAAAAATTAGAATACCTTTTCATTTATAAATGTTAATTTATATTTCATTTAACTGATCCTAATTTATAAAAATTATGGTTAGAAAAATATTGTAAAATGTGATGAAATGTATCCTAGATATATGATGTGATCCTTATCTGTATATAACGTTTCCCTATGTATGAGTAGTTTGGGTTGTTGAGAGAATTTGAATTATAAGATCCCATTGATATGAGGTGTAGGGAATAGTGTGTAATTATTCCATTATTTCTTTCCTTGAACTGTGGTATTGAACATTTTAATAGAAATGTGTTTTGATGTGGTTCATGTTTCTACATGACCTAACATTGAGAATGGGTTAATGAGTCTAAAGAGAGTTCCCAATTTGTGATAACTTTATACTGAGGGGGGTATAAGATATCAGGATGTTATATCTAATTTGAATTTAATTTTTGGATTGATGGATATGAAAATTATTGTATGACATGAATTTATATGACAAATGTGGGTTTATTAATGACCCAATATAGGTTATTGTAGTCTAGATTCAATCCTATATATGAGAAATTTATTTTAAAGGTATTGAGAAAAGTGAATATATATGTGTCTATCAGTAGTTTTCCACTATTTAATAGGAATATGATATGTGGATAAACTTGGAGTGGGTAATTGGATTGATTTTGGGATCTCGATGTATATGTGTATTAGAACCTGTGTGGGGTGTGTTAGTCTATGATTTTTCTTAATATTTTGAGATGTTCATTAGGATATTGGGTAGTTGAGTATTGTAGATAAGTAACCATATGTTTTTCCTACTTTTATTGGAGACAGATATAATTTATGATTATTTCCCAAGATAGGGGTTAGTATATAATTATTAAAGCGATATATATGAGAATCATGGTAGATTCATTAAGTTGTTATTAATGCATAGGAGTGATAAAAAATACTTGGAAATGGGATTTATTATGCTCAACCTTCATATTGCGAGTAGTGTATGGATTTCAAATGGCATGATTAGTTAGATGACTAAACCCATTGGATAGGTGATCAAATATGGTTGGATGTAGAATGGGTAGAGTGTGGGTAGATGATTTTTTTTTCATGGTGATTCTTGAGGTACATAGTGGCCATGTGGTTATCCATGGAATGAGTGAGGTACCCTTAGATTATTGAAAGAAAGCACAAAGTGAGGTGGTTTTAGGTAAATGATTTGACATGAAATGGGATGGTCAATTGGGTTATTATGAGCATGAACCTAGGATTTATAGTGTATTAATCAAGATAGTTGATTCAGAATCTATAACAAAGAGACATTGGGATATGAGCTTGCTAGGTTTTCCTAGTTGACAATATGAACTATTGATAACTTCTGTGAGATGTTAAACCAGAAACTCCTTTACCACGCACAAAGTGAGTGAAAGGTTATTTAACCTATATGGTAGGTGGTTTGGTGTAACCTAAAATTAGACTTATAGAGGTAATCTTGTCATCCTATTTTTCATGTCTAGATTTAGATGGAATGAAATACATATCGATGAGTGGTTTTTGGGAAATCATCGAGATAAAGGGATTGAGTTGGGAATGTTATGTGACTCCTAAGGTAAGTCTATAATAAACAATGAAAATTAATTGATATTTCCTATGGTGTCATTTTGGTATGTGTATGGACCATTTTGGGATGTGTTTGTTTTATCCTCATAGGCCCTCAGAGGTTAGGCCCTTATGAGGTTCCAATATGTTATGGTGGGGTATAAGACCCCTTATTTTTTTATGATTTCATGAAGTAAGGTCATGGGTTACTGATGGAATCATGGAAAAATCCACTATGAAATAGTGGTGTAAAGTTATGATATTATTTTTTTGAGAAAGAATATGAAGAGGGCGTATACCCTTGATGTTATGATGTGTGTCATTCAAATGATGAGCAACTCCGGGGTGTGACCATGTGTATATTTTAATGGAATGTTATTCATTTTGGTATGAATGATTCTTGTGGTAAACTATATATAAATGATGATGAACGAACCATGGGGTCACAAGGAAACTAGTGATGTAAATATAGTCAAGTAATATAGAACATGAATTATGACCTTTTGTTAAAATTTGAAGCTGTGAAGTGATGATCATTAGGTCTTGTGATATGTTGAGTGACTCAGTGTGATTGATATGGATTTTGGAGAGTTCCTCTGTAACGACCCAAAGTTTTTTCAATTTAAATTCCATTCTTTTAATTATTTCATAAAATCACATGAAAACACAACATAGTGAACTACTAAGTGCTAAGTGACCTTTAATCATAAATTTTTCACTTCTGTGTTCAGAATTTCGAAAAATCTGACATACACGATTGTGTTCAAGATGAATTTTGGGGTCAAATAAGAAAAAACGTAAATTTTGGTGAATAGTAACCTACCCTTATGAATAGTAACCTACCCTTATAAATATTAGTATGACCCTTATGAATAGTAAATCATCCAAATTAAGAGTAACCTTACCCATGAAAAATTAAATAAAATATGGGCATCTTAGAAAGTGATAATTTGACCATAGTAAATGTTTTGGTATAAATAAATAATTATAAATAATTAATTAATTTAAAAGAAAATATATTTTCTTAAAATGTGTTAATAAATTTACAAATCTATGTATTCTAGTTTTTAGATAATTTTATAAGACCCTACGTAATTTTTTAAAGCATAATAAAATTAGTTTTAATTTTAAAAACTGTATTTTTCAAGTAAATTATGATTTTAATTAAATATTAAATTAATCATATTTAGAAATTTATTTTTGAAAAATTGGATTCATTTATGGATTCTACACGTCGAAAATGGTTGGGGTGAAATTTTGGGATTTTTCTGAAATACCTGAATTTTTGATGAATAGTGAAATACCATAATCTACAAAATAAGCTAAAAAAGTTAATTATAGAGTCATGTATGATGTTATTCTGATGTAAGACCACTTTTTTTGGGATTAAATTATAAAATTACTATTATTGGTCATGGAATACTCACCATTCCTTGTATTGTGGAGAAATAATAAATTAATGAATTTTATATTAAGAAACCCCTCTCCCCTACACTATAAATACCACCCTTCACTCCCTCATTCCCTCACACCTCTCATGCTTCAAAAATTCTATTAACTATGCCCAATAATATTCCTTATCCCCTCCCTTGCATCCAAAAGCTTCTAGTATCATAAAAAGACCAAACTTAGGCCTTTTAAGGAGGATCTCAATAGAAGGATTCTAGAGGTAATTTCTCTCTTTCGTTTCCTTTAAATTCCTTTCAATTTCAAGTTCTTTTCTTATTTTCTCCCCACCTATCTTTGTACAAATGGTATGGTAACTCCAGTATCATACATATAATGTAATTTTATGATACTAATGGGATATTATACCATCCAAACACCTTCTACTTTTCCTTTTATTTTATAAAAGAAAACATTGTTCGTGAGGTTTTAATCTACCACCTTCGAGAACGACATGTTTTATTTTTTTTCATTTCTACCTTCAGATCAGGTCATGAAACCATTTTTATATTTGAACCAAAACAATTTATGTGTATTATGTCATATTTGATGTTCTGTAAATAACTTATGTACATATTACTAAATGATTAATCAAAACAAGTTCTTTGTGGTCGAAAAACCGACTAAATTATCCCAAACAATCACCATTTAATTCTTATCTGATGATTCATCCACATGGTATACAATGTAATTCATTATAAGATCATTTTAACTTCTGAAATATCATTAATAACATGTAATATTAGTTCTGTATTTTTACCCATGTTCTACCCTAACTTCAATTTCTAAATACAAGTGAACCGCTCAAGAAAACCGTAAAAACAAACATTTCCGAACAATGTTTTTAAACCCTATAACTCATAAAAAGGCCCATAAAATAACATAATGAAACCAAAATAAACTATTTTCATTTATAAAAGGTTTTTTAGTTTCTAATTAATCATTATAATGTCATTATATAGTACATTAAAGTGAAGGAAGCATTCAGATATAAGGTAAGGGGAAATTCTCAAGACCAACTTTCATCCTCCAGGTTCTCCCTCTTTCACTAATTTTTGATATGGTTACTCCATTAAAATCTTTCGTTAATAATTTTACTTCATTTTATAGGATATACATGTTTTTCACTGGTATTTATTTTAAAAAAAATGTTTTCCAAAAGAACTCTTCTTTTAAGAACACACCTTTTACTTCTCATTCAACATTGACAGTTCTTGTAACATGTATGTTATTCCCTCTTTCTTTTGGGAAACCAATGTTTATGAATGTGTTATTATGAGATGAATCCCATTACATTTCATGGGTTAGTTATGTTCATTTTTTTTATATGTTCATTATGGCATGCATGATTAATGATAATGTTATAATGTGACGAGTGCACCCGGAATTATATAGCGCAATGTGAATGTTTCAATGTGACAGGTGTGCCCAGAATTATAAAGCACAACAATTAATTGGTTAAAGTGATGAATCTCAGGAGTAAATTTGAAATTATGTGTGAACAAGATTATATCTTTTTCACAATTATGTGTGGTAGTTAACCACTAAGTCACGATGTTTCATTTTTTAAGGCATTGCCACATTTCAAGTCTTTTATTAATGATAGCTCTCATGTTCATGATCCTTTGCCTATGTCAGGATTATCCTCACCCCATGATATATTGTTCTTATATGTACCATTATAGGGCTTCTGGCTCACCCCATTTTATGTATATCCTCAGGTGACTACATGTTCTAAGGAGAGGTCAAGTTCTAGTAAGAAGCTAGAGAAGAAGAAATTGAATAAATGTTTATGCTCAATGTTGTAATTGTAATGTATGGTACTAGTTTTCCCAAGACACTAATCCATTAGATCCTCTATTTGAAATAATATTATGTTATTTATCTTTAAAATGATGTAATATTATTGTATTAAAAGGTTGTGTCACTATTTCCTCAGCTATAGAGAGATGAGAATCAACATGGGTTCCTAGTTAGTATAGGTTAGTCAATTCACATAATAGAATGTGAGAGCCATGGGATTATGAGAATGGTTGTGGAACTTGAGTTAGATATTTCATGATTGGATGTGCAACAAAGTTTTGTTGATAGTTTTGTAATTGGTTTCTTTTTGGCACCATATTATTAATCAAGTATTGATCATTTAATTAGCCGAGGAATTGTTCAAGTAATAGGAGAGTGGATCTGTAACACCCCAACCCCATCTACCGATAGTCGGTGAATTACTTCGTAACATTGGAATGATCACAAAATATCATGTCTCAAAAGACCTATTAGTTTAGTAGCCTTGGAAACACAAGATACATTCATAAATGTTACATTACATCATAAAGTGAAAATCTACAATAAAAAAGTCTCCATAGTCCACACTCATATCCTCTTCTGACTATCCCTGCAGGTCATTCATAAAATACTTCTTCACATCCTGGAAAATATTAAAACATTGAAAGGGGTTAGCTCAGATGCTCAGTAAGGATAAAAATATTGAAGAAGCTTTTGTAAATAAACATTAACATTTAAGGCTATGTATAACTAAAAAAAATCCTTTCTAAACATGAACTTCAGCATAATATGGAAAAAATAAAATTAAATAATTCTATTTACTTACTCACATGGATATTCTACTAGTCGAATAATCACATGCAATATCCATAACCACTTTCATAATGATGAAATTCATAATGCCAGACTATCATAACCACGTAGCCAAGGCCTCGTGCCAATACCACAAATAAGATTTTGTCAAGGACTCATGCCAAGACACTAGTTTGTCTCATGAGACCTACTGATGCATTGAGGAGCTATAGCGGGCTCCACCTGTCACTTATTAAGTCCAATGAATTCCTCATATGAACAGGTTTAAACATATCATAAACCATAACATAATCGTATCACATAAAACTTGCATAAAGGAAACATAACATTTCCACATTTCAATCACATGATATCAATACAATACATTGATATAATAAAAACAGTTTCAAAACCATTTTCAATACCAAAATTAAAGAAAATTAAAACATTGTATTTATTTTTCATAAATAAAGTTATGGCTTGTAGAGGAAGCCAGAACTCAAATAATGGTCACGGTGGTGGAGAAGTCATTGTCGCCGCATACGCATGGAAAGAAAAACATTCCTTTTTGTCATTTAGTAAAACACTTCGTATAAAAAAGATTCCTTTTGAATAAACGTAAAAGTCAAAGGGGTTTATACACCGTATAAAAGAAAGTTGTGTTTAAAACCAAATATGCCTCAATGAAAGGAGATTGAGACGAAGTCCTTACAAAGATAATTTTTTAAAATAAAATATATCTATTATGTGTATTCACTATAAGTACACACGAAGAAAGTACAAATACAAGATATGACATAATAATATAATGACATAATTTGAAAGTAGGAAATTAACCCAAAGAATGGAAATTGGGTTAAGAAATTCCCTTACCTCGTGTCCGAATTCACTCGACCGTTCTTTGATCTCCTGAATAATAAACTAGATTTAATCTCTACCTTTTTAAGAACCTTTTTTAATTTCATTATTCCTTTTATATCACTTATTACTATGTCATGAACATTATGTAATTATTTAAGTTTATAACGGTCGTTTTGTCGATCATAGGTACTTGAGTCAAAAATAAACTTCTTATAATTACACTTTGTTCATGTGGTAAAATATCCCTTATATCCATAATTATATTCATGATTTATATATCATATACATCATATATATCCAGTATATACATTCATTTATAATATTACATAACATTTAGAGGTAAGAAATGAAATGCACCGTTCATGGAGACGGTAAGTCGTACGTACGCATGAACGCTACTTTCATTTCTATTTTGTATTTAATGGAATGAAGTTATAATTATATAAAGGTATAATATAATTCCAGTATAATATAATTTATAATACCATTTACTCCATCCTTTATACATCCCACATATGGCATTAACGATTCAAATCACTTTGAGGGGGCAGTAGTCCGCACTTCCTAAAATGAAATTATCACATTTACCCATAATGGAAATTATAAAGTATTACATAAATGAGAAATACATAAGCATAAGGAAAACATAAACATAATATATATATCATATATGAAAATAGTGTCACAAAATGGCCACCATTAGAGGTGTTAAAAGAATATTGAACAATAATCGTTTCGTGAGGAAGTATTTCACCACCCACAGAAACAGTATGTTCTTTAACCATTAGACGAAAGTGTGTGTAAGTTTAAACAAAATATTTATCATAAAAAAATCCTAGTATATTTTAGATACGTGTGTTGTTACAAAATAATGGAATAAAAAGAGTTTAAGGGGTTGGATAAGAAAAATAAAACAAAACAACATTAGAGAAGACATTACCTTAAAATCGGGTAACTCTTTTTGATTTGAGCCAAATGATTCCTTGGGAAGACTTCTGCCCAAAGTGAGGCTTCTAAGATTAATGGAAGGAAGTCAAGAGAGTATTTGGTCAGAGTTTGGCCGAGCCAAAAGGCTTTTAAGGTGTGAGTAAGGTGGTAGTGGTGGGGGCCTTTTATAAGAGGAGAGAAGAGGCACTCTTGGAAAGATTGAAATGTTACTTTATTATGAAATGATTTTTCGTATTCTAAAGGTCCCACACTTATATATTTCGAGTATAAGGTGATAATGGTTCGAAATATACTCATCCAATAGGTTTTTGACAAGTGTAAGTCTTATATTTTACATTATCTTTTCATTTTATTTAAATCATTAATTAATGAGGTAATTGCTGCATCATCATGGTGTCATTAATAATTTAATTTATTTAATGTCTAAAAATTATAAAACAAATATCATGATGTATGAAATCTTTTTAGCTTTATAATTAATATTTATAGTCAAACATATGACTTGTATAACCTCATTTAAAAATTGTTTTAGTAAAACTACTCATGTTTGTCACATTTTTATTTTAACATTAAATAAAATGATTTTAATGTCATTTTCCTACCCAAGTGGCCCCATGGGGTCCCCAAGTTGACCCATGGATTGTCTTGGTCGTCCATGACTCATCCAATAGGGGTAGGATAAGTGTAATGGTATTTTCATATTTTTATAATATCATTTTTACCTTTAATTTCACTAATTACCTTTAATCGCGATTAATTAAACTTAAAAGTTACTATTCACCAAAATATTATTTTAATACCATTGAACCAAATTTTAATTTTTAATGAAAACCATGTATGTCGGATTTTTGAAAATCAAATCACAGAAGTGGTAATGTTTCATTTAAACGAAAAATCAGTTTTTTAACTATCACTTAGTGGTTTCACTATTCATCAAAAATTGAAGTTTTTTCAGAACAATGCCAAAATTTCACCCTAAGCTATAATTGATATTCCAAATCCAAAAATGATGCCTATTTTACAAAATTAAAAACATATAAGTTGCATTAATTAATTTTATAATTAATTCCCGCTGTCACAATAAATATCGTGTTTTTAAGAAACAATACATATCAAAAGATTGACAATTGTTTATGTCCAATTTCAAAGTGAAATTAATTATAATGAACACCATTGGATAAAATAGTAAAAATATATTCTAATTATACTTTAAAACCACTCAATAGTATAATTTATCACTATAAAATATTTTTATTAAAAAAGTTGTTTTTAAGTATTTTTCACTATTCATAAAAAATTGGAAGTTCTCAGAAAATTACAAAAAATTCAACTTTGGATAATTTCGATATTTCGAATACAAAAATGAAATCCATTTTAAAATATAAAATTTATATAATTTCAAAAAGTGGGTATTAATATTCATAACTGCTACTTTGATTGGTCGCTGCGTGTTAGAATCTCGAACTTACGTACAATGCAAGCTATTGCATTATTAAAAGAGAAGTGTATCGTGAAAGCCTGGGGTGTTACATTCTACCCTCCTTCAATCAATTGTGTCCTCACAATTTGAAAATGTTCTTCAAAAATAAAAGGTTGAAAATAGAAAATACCTTTGTGGAAAACACACATCGGAAATAAGGTTAATAAAAATATAAAATTAAAAGAAAGAAAGAGAAGTACAAAGGTCACCCGAGATAGCCCATACTAGGATTATATGAAAATATGGATATGGAGGAGAAACAAACCAGCAATGTCTGATGGAGAGTTGTAGAAAATAGGATTAGGAGAAAGTTAACAATAAGAAAATCACAAACTTGTGATTGGTTAAACGATAATTGAATCCCCAGTTGGAAAAGTTAACCGGCAACATTTTTGTTTTAAGTTACCTTTTATAAAGTTTAGGAATTTATTTAAGAGATTTTATAAGAATGTAATGAAATATACTTACTTGTCGTGTAGTCTTTCATTCTTTAATAAATTTTTACCACAAACCCATCTTTCACTCCAAATGGTAACAGAACTCAAAAATATTCTATTTATCCTAATTGTATAAGGTTCTAAATATTACCACATACCATTTAGATTAGGAAAACTATTTTGTAATAACCAGGGACTTCCTGTAGTCTAGTGGTAGGTAATAAATGCTTGTTTCACTATGGTTGTGGGTTCGATTCCTGCAGCTTTGTCCGACGCGATGGGTTATCCCCCAACCTGCAGGTTTTCCTTTTCCTAAAACTATAGTATTATAATATTACAAAAATAATATTCAGAAATGTTTTAACCTTAAACAATACTATACAAGGTTCAACTTAATCCATTCCAACCTTTATAGTTTTCCAAAATACCTCTTTCTAGACTTTCTGTAAAAGGTCTCTAATTTGAAAAATCTATTGTAACATCAGATTCCCCAAACCAGGTAAAGTTTCTCTTATTGCCACATACTAAAAATATGATTACCTTGATCATATTAAAACCTTAATGGAAACAAAAAGTAATTCAGTACAATCCTTATATATATATCACATTATTCTTATAACCCGAATACAATCCTTGAGTCCAAAAGCACCAATACATTAATTATTCCACTTCAACTATAGTAACATCATAAGATTGTCCTTGATCCCTTGTCCTTTTCTGAGGTAAGTTTCCCTGGCGCTTAGGAAATTCATTTTCATAATGCCCCATTTCCCTTCAATTGTAGCATTCAACATTGATAGCCTCTTTCTTTCCCTTGCAATCACGAGCCTGGTGACCTTTTTCTCCACATTTATAACAAACTCCCATTCTTTTTAGGCAAGAACTGGGATGATTATTCCCACAATTATCACATAATGGAAAATACTTCTTTCCCTTTTTCCCTTTATCCATCTCTTGTTCCACCGTTCTCTTCTTCTCTTGCTTTACTTTGTTGTCATAAGACTTAGAGAATTCCATTTCTGTCTTGATAGCACACGAGACAATATCTTTGTACGATGAGAAGGATTGTGATACTAAAGCTTGACAGAGAAATGGTTTTAACCCATCAAATAAATGATCAATCTTACTTCTTGGGTTACGTATATAATCTACAGCATACCTCTCTAACCTTGTAAATTTGGCCTCATACTTTGTGACATTATCATCCTCCTTTTGTCTCAAATTCGGAAATTGCCTTTCCATATCTGCTCGATGGTCACGAGGAAAGTATTTTTCTAAGAAAAGATATTTGAACTCACTCTATTCCATACTTGATACTTCTTCATCTTCCTTTGTATTTTGAATCAATGACGACCATTGATCAGCATCTCTAGTGAGGCGGTAAACTACCATGATAACATTTTACCTTTCACTACTCCCCAAGGCATTAAATATTTTCTCTAAGGAATTTATCCATTTCTCACATACTAAGGGATTTTTAATTCCATTGAATTTTTGTGGTTTTTGCCTCATGAAGCGGTCTAAAATTGATCCTGCACGTTGAGGATTAGAGTGCTTCATACGAGTAAGGTTATTATTCATAACCTGAGTGAGTTGTCCCAGTATGGTAATAAATAAGTTGATCAGCACCGTTTGTATCTCCAGATCCACAATAATTATCTTGAACAGGAGGTAATCCCTACACAGTGTGCATGCATTGATACGGTTTCCATTCCTTCCACTAGGAGCCATTTCTAAACAATGTCATAAACTAGATTAGTTTTTGAATCGAAATACATAATTCCATACTTGTAAAATACTTAACATAAATTGAACTATTTATGGATATAATCCATAATCATCAAAAGAAATGTTTTCTTTGAGGAAGTATATACACATAAACCCTTCATAATGGTTTGTAATGAAAATGAGAATTATCCTAAGCATATCCCCCAGGAGTGTCATAACCAAGAGTGCAGCAAGGCCCGTTGTTGTGCACCAGTTCTCGTTCGAGTCTAGCTCAAAGCGGTGTTTTTGGGTTTTACCCCTAGGTACATCTGTGCTAGAGCCGCCTCTACATACTCGTATCCAGATAAGGATGTATTGCTCAGAAAGCTCACAAAATCTCTACAACAACAAAAAATCTAGGAAGTTCTTCTATACTAATCCTCAAATTCTATCTTTGGGCTACGTGCTCTAATAAAATTTTATCTAAATCTAGCTTCCAAGTTTATTACTAAACTGCCTCTGATACCAACTGTAACGCCCCGACCCCAGTTACCCAGAGTCGGTGCATTACTTCGTAACATTGTCATGATCACAAAAGATCAAGTCTCAAAAGAGCGATTAGTTTAGTAGCATTGGAAACACTAGATACATTCATAAATGTTACATTACATCATAAAGTGAAAATCTACAATAAAAAATTCTCCATAGTCCACACTCATATCCTCTTCTGACTATCCCTGCAGGTCATTCATTAAATTCTTCTTCACATCCTGGAAAATATTAATACATTGAAAGGGGTGAGCGCAGATGATCAGTAAGGATAACAATATTGCGGAAGCATTCTTAAATATACATTAACATTTAAGGAAATGTATAACTAAAACAAAAGCATTTCTAAACATGAACTTCAGCATAATATGGAAAAAATAAAATTAAATAATTCCATTTACTTACTCACATGGATATTCTACTGGTCGAATAATCACATGCAATATCAATAACCACTTTCATAATGATGGAATGCATAATGCCATACTATCATAACCACGTACCCAAGGACTCGTGCCAAGACCACAAATAAGATTTTGTCAAGGCCTCGTGCCAAGACACTAGTTTTTCTCATGAGACCTACCGATGCATCGAGGAGCTATAGCGGGCTCCACCTGTCACTTATTATGTCCAATTCATTCCTCATATGAACAGGTTTAAACATATCATAAACCATAACATAATCGTATCACATAAAACATGCATAAAGGAAACATAAAATTTCCACATTTCAATCACAAGATATAAATACATCACATTGATATAATAAAAACAGTTTCAAAACCATTTTCAATACCAAAATTAAAGAAAATTAAAACTTTGTATTTATTTTTCATAAAAAAAAGTTATGGCTTGTAGAGGAAGTCGAAACTCAAATAATGGTCAAGGCGGTGGAGAAGTCGTTGTCGCCGCATACGTACGGCAAGAAAAACATTCCTTTTTGTCGTTTAGTAAAACGCTTCACATAAAAAAGATTCCTTTTGAATAAACATAAAAGTCAAAGGGGTTTATACACTGTATAAAAGAAAGTTGTGTATAAAACCAAATATGCCTCAATGAAAGAAGATTGAGATGAAGTCCATACAAAGATCATTTTTTAAAATAAAATAGATCTATTATGTGTATTCACTATAAGTACACGTGATGAAAGTACAAACACAAGATATGACATAATAATATCATGACATAATTTGAAAGTAGGAGATTAACCCAATGAATGGAAATTGGGTTATGAAATTCCCTTACCTCGTGTCCGAATTCACTCGACCATTCTTTGATCTCCTGAATAATAAACTAGAGTTAATCTCTACATTATTAAGAAAGTTTTTTAAGTTCATTATTCCTTTAATATCACTTATTACCAGGTCATGAACATTATGTAATTATTTAAGTTTATAACAATCATTTTGTCGATCTTAGGTACTTGAGTCAAAAATAAACTTCTTATAATTACACTTTGTTCATGTGGTAAAATATCCATTATATATATAATTATATTCATGATATATATATCATATACATCATATATATCTAGTATATACATTCATTTATAATATTACATAACATTTAGAGTTAAGAAATGAAATGCACCGTTCATGGAGACGGTAAGCCATACGTACGCATGAACGCTACTTTCATTTATATTTAATATTTAATGGAATGAAGTTATAATTATATAAAGGTATAATATAATTACAGTATAATATAATGTATAATACCATTTACTCCATCCTTTATACATCCCACATATGGCATTAACGATTCAAATCACTATGAGGGGGTGGTAGTCCGCACTTCCTAAAATGAAATTATCGCGTTTACCCATAATGGAAATCATAAAGTATGCCATAAATGAGAAATAAAGAAGCATAAGGAAAACATAAACATAATATATATATCATATATGAAAATAGTTTCATCAAAATGGCCACCACTAGAGGTGTTAAAAGAATATTGAACAATCATCGTTTCGTGAGGCAGTATTTCGCCACCCACGAAAACAGTATGTTCTTTAACAATTAGACGAAGTTGTGTGTAAGTGTAAACCAAATACTTATCATAACATCATACTAGTATATTTTAGATACTGTTTTTGTTACAAAAGAAAGGAATAAAAAGATTTTAAGGGTTGGAGAAGCAAAATAAAACCAAACAACATTATAAAAGACTTTACCTTAAAATCAGGTAACTCTTTTTGATTTGAGCCAAAGGCTTCCTTGGGAAGACTTATGCCCAAAGTGAGGCTTCTAAGAGTAAGGGAGGGAAGTTGAGAGAGTATTTGGTCAGAGGTTGTCAGATCCAAAAGGCTTTGAAGGTGTGAGTAAGGTGGTAGTGGTGGGGGCCTTTTATAAGAGGAGAGAAGGGGCACTCTTGGAAATATTGAAATGTTACTTTATTATGAAATGATTTTTCGGATTCAAAAGGTCCCATAATTATATATTTAGAGGATAAGGTTATAAAGTTTCGAAATATACTCATCCAATAGGTTTTTGACAAGTGTAAGTCTTATATTATACATTATCTTTTCATTTTATTTATATTGTTAATTAATGAGGTAATCGCTGCATCATCATGGTGTCAGAAATAATTTAATTTATTTAATGTCTAAAAATTAAAAAAATATCATGATGTAGGAAATATTTTTAGATTTCTAATGAACATTAAATTCAAAAATATGACTTGTATAACCCCATTTAAAAATTGTTTTAGTAAAACAACTCATGTTTGTGACATTTTTATTTAAACATTAAATAAAAAGTTTTTAATGTCATTTTCCTACCATAGTGGCTCCATGAGGTCCCCAAGTTGACCCATGGATTGTATTGGTCGGCCATGACTCATACAATAGGGGTAGGGAAAGTGTAAAGGTATTTTCGTATTTTTATAATATCATTTTTACCTTAAATTTCACTAATTACCTTTCATCGCGATTAATTAAACTTAAAAGTTAATATTCACCAAAAAATTATTTTAATCCCATTGAACCACATTTTACTTCCTAATGAAAAACATGTATGTAGGATTTTTTTAAATCAAATCACAGAAGTGGTAATGTTTCATTTAAACGAAAAATCAGTTTTTTAACTACCACTTAGTGGTTTCACTATTCATAAAAAATTGAAGTTTTTCAAAACAATGCCAAAATTTCACCCTAAGCTATAATTGATATTCTGAATCCAAAAATGATGTCTATTTTACAAAATTCCAAACATATAAGTTGTATTAATTAATTTTATAATTAATTCCCGTAGCACAACAAATAGCGTGGTTTTAAGAAACAATACATATCAAAAGATTGACAATTGTTTATGTCCAATTTCAAAGTGAAATAAATTCTAATGAACACCATTGGATAAAATAGTAAAAATATATTCTAATTATACTTTAAAACCACTCAATAGTATAATTTATCACTATAAAATATTTTGATTAAAAAAGTTGTTTTTAAGTATTTTTCACTATTCATAAAAAAATTGGAAGTTCTCAGAAAATTACAAAAAATTCAACTTTGGATAATTTCGATTTTCCGAATACAAAAATGAAGTCCATTTTGAAATATTAAATTTTTATAATATCAAAAAGTGGGTATTACTATTCATAACTGTTACTTTGATTGGTCGCGGCGTGTTAGAATCTCGAACTTGCGTACAATGCAAGCTATTGCATTATTGAAAGAGAAGTGTATCGTGAAAGCTTGGGGTTTTACAGGATCTATGGTACCATTGTCTGAAAAATAGAGGATTTTAGGAAGGATAATTCTCATATTTTGGTAATAAAGATGTCTTATGGTAGGGAGAACACCATGGAAAATTTAAGTGTGAACCTATCATCTTATTTAGTTCAAGTAAACATAAGAAGATACATTTTGATGAACCCAAGCTAGTGGTGGTTTCAATTTTATAGCATCACTTGGATATAAGAGGATGATTTAGGAAAATAAATATTAGGTACCCAAGTGTGGGTGGCAGTTTTGAAAAAATATTGGTGGATTTTGTATGGTTAGTTATTAATATTTTCTAGATATAGGATAAAGGTTATGTGGGAGGACTAGGTGTGATTATCAAAAGAATATTAGTAAGGATTCGAGGTCTGTGATACATCAGTTCTCAAGGATAATCTACTAACATAAATATTGGGAAAAGGGCTTGTCTTTTAAATTGTCTCAGAATCATGACTGTAGGATATGATATGATTAAATGGGTGAAAAATAGACTAGTTTATCTAAATTTCATTAACTAATAAGATGTGATGTTGGTAATTTGAAAGTTCATGAATTCCCCCAGAAGTGGGACATCATGGTGTAATTGTTTTAAATATTTATCACCGTGATGCATATGCTAGTGAGGTTTTTACCAATAAATATGGTTTGGGAACAATGTATCCTGACCATAATTAGAATAAGTAATATAGTTTGGTTAGTAAATTGATATTTTTTACTTTAACAATATGATCATGCTATTCAAATGTTATAGGACATACTAAGAGAATGTGTCTTATGTTTCAAGGGTTCTTGATAGAACCACATAGATTTAGTGGAGTTCACATTTGTATTGGTTGGTGTCTAGTGATTTAGTGATGATTTTAACAAGTCTTGTATAGGAGAATTAAGAGATTTTTAATTTCATACAGAAGTGAATGAAGATGGCCCAAATTAATTCATAATTTGATTTAGGGGTGAATCTATTTCATCACTTGTTTTGAGAGGAAAAAACATTTCATCTCATGATTCAAGGGGTAAACCCCATTATATCCTATGGTTTAGGGGTGAATCACGTGACAAAAAATGATAAAGGTGTTTTTTGGGTAATTATTTCCTAGAGAAGAAAGTGAAGTTAGTTACATGAACCATGGGTATGGGAAGAATATTATGTGTGGGGTTGTTGTAAGATTTTGATCTCGAGTCTCATGCATCCTTTGAGGAGTGTATGGTTTTTATAAGTCTATCATAGTTAATAGTATCCCCATGATAAGAAAATTCATTTTTTATGAGTGTAGTGGTAACAGAAATGAACCTTGGAGGAGATATCATATTGGGATTAAGATATCATGGGCCAAATGGACGAAGTTTTTTTCTAGTAAGGCTCGGTAATGTTTAAGAGAGTTGATTAAGGGAGAAATAATTTAAAGGGGGAGATTATAAAAACCATAAAAATAAGAAAATATATATTTAAAATTTCATAATGTTTTTGGGTGTCAAGAGTGGCCTTAGAATGGTTCTGTGGAGATTGGGTGGGCCTGTAGTTGAAAAACATAATGTTAGAGCTACTCATAGTTTGAAATATTTATTCATGTCATGAAAATTCTAGAGAAAGGGGAGTATTATTGTCAGTTAATGATAATACTCCCCCTATCCTTTGGGTTTTCCCTTATAAGAGTTATTTATTCTTAAATTTTTAGGGGAATTGGGGTTTGTTAGTTCAATTGAAATATAGTGGTAATTCCACCAGTACAGTTTTTTAGCTTTTTGTCATCTATTTTTTCCTATTCCCTTTATTGGAATATTCTCTATTTCTAGGGGTTTCATCAATTTTTCAGATTTGTATTAATTTTATCATTGTTTTTAGTTCAATTTTATAAGAGTGGACATATATGAGTATAAGGTAGGTGTTTTATAGGTTATACCTTAAAAGAGTCATCATTTTTAATTTTGTATATGATGTTCTCTCATGATGACATTCTATGAACTTATCCTAAATAAAATATTAAATGTTTTTGGACCCTAAATCATTATATTTAATCTCACCACATTCCACTAATAGTCCTTGGTGAGTAGATTGTGTCATTTTCCACCCATGGGGTGAGCCTTACCTCATGAAGTGAGTTGAAAAATAAAAGAGGAAACCTTAAACATGCTTTAAACTTGAGATGTGACTATGTGTGTCTGGCCAAGACATCATCCACCCATGGGGGTGTTTTAATTGGTAAATAAAATCTAGTAGTTTAAATAGTAAACCCTAGGGGTTACATTGATTGAGTTAATGACTATTTATGTGGTTCAGGATGCCTAGTACATGATATAATATCCAGGAATTAGGATTAATATTCGAGGATTAATGCGCTTAATTTGAATAAATTGATTAATTAATTTTCTATTTATAGTGTTATGATTATTGGGTTGGAATTCTATGGGGTTGATTCCCCTTTGGGTTTGGTGATGATGTACACTACTATGGAATTCCTTGGGATGATTCCCCTTGGGTTTGGCGATGATGAAAACAATCTTGGAACATCTTGTGGAAGATTCTTTAGGATCGAAATAGTGATGTAGATGATCAATATACAAGAGGGGGGGGGGGGGTGAATTGTATACTTTAAAAATTCCTTTGGAACCTCTAAATTTAGTTAAGAATAACTATGTTTTCCTTAAGAAAAGGAAAGGGCAAGGTTTAACAAAGTTAAACTTAAGAAAATTCACAACACCTCTAACACCAAACAAAACATGGAAAGAGATTCCGAAAGTAGGTTCCGGAAATATGGTTCCGGAAATAGAACCTTAACAAAATATTATAATATGAGATTCTACCTTAAAGCGTATAAAATCTAAATGAAATAGAGTACAAATAAGGAAGTATAAGAAAGTTATACTTTCTTTACAATACAATATGCAGCGGAATATAAACAAGTAGTAGAACTACAAGTAACAAGATATAAGTCTTTTAACCCAAAGAGAAGGGTATCCAACAACCTTGGATAAAGGTCCCTTGATTTATACTTTCATGCAAGTCTGTCTTACCCACACCAGGGTAAGCCCTCAATACAAAGATCGGAGTCTCTGTCTTGCTATCCCCGCAAGCCCTCAACTTCAAGGTAGTTGGCAACCTCTGTCTTCCTCAGCAAGGAAGCCCCCGAACATCAAGGTAGTCGGCACCTCTGTCTTCCTATCCCAGAAATCCCTCGAATGTAATCACCAACATTCAAAGTTGCACGAAGATTTGAGAGTTAATAAGAGCCTATCTCTCTAGAAATCACTTCAACAACATGTATGCACAAAACCAAGTTGTTCATCTGTCATCAGCATCATTAGTATCGATCTCTTTCAAATGAGATCCTATTTATAGGTAAGGTCAGCCTCCTTCCCAACAGTCATATTTTCCTTAAAAATCAGAGGGACCTATACACGTGTCACTTAGCCAACGGTTAGTTTATAACAGAATGGACAACATCGTTTTATAACAAAACAAGTTTAAAAGAATGTACGACACCATTTAAAATCTTACTAAAAAGTTTGGAATGAAAACTTCGGAGTGAAAGTTCGGAGTGTAAGGAAAGTAATAAAGAGTAGAAAAAATATAAAGGCATAAAAAAATGAAAGTTTGGAGTCTAACCGAAAATAATTTTCGGAGTCTGAATAAATTCAGAGTGTATAAAACAAAGATAATCAGATTCTGTTTAATAGGTGAATTCAGAATGAGAATTCGGAATGAGAATTCATCATCATAATTCATAATGAGAATTCGTCATCAGAATTCGTAATGAGAATTCATCATTAGAATTCGTAATGAGAATTCGTCATCAGAATTCATAATGAGATTTCATCTTAAGAATTCATAATGAGAATTCGTCCTCAGAATTCATAATGAGATTTCATCTTAAGAATTCGTAAGGAGAATTTGTCATCAGAATTCGTAATGAGAATTCATTTTCGAACTTCATAAGGATTCGTATCCTGAATCTGGATTAAAACTGTATCCGGAATTTGGAATGAAACTTTATCACAGTTCTTATCCAGAATTCGGATCCTAAAATAGAATACTTCATATCAAAGTTTCATGAAATTCTGAGAAAATAGAAATGAATCCGAATCTCATACTTAAGAAAAATATGGATGAAAATATGATAAGGATAATTTTTCTTACAAAAGTGATTTTCCTTATAAAAACAATTTTCCTTATAAAAGCAATTTTCTTAAAGATAACGTGTTTGTGATTTTCAAAACAAGAAGGAATGGAAAAGTCATAAGGAAAACCTTATTGACTCAACAATCTCCCCCTTTTTGGAAAGAACAAACATCCTTACGAAAAATAAATTATAAGAAGAAAGAAAAACATTAAGGCTTATCTCCCTTTACTTTAAGGATATTGATGAATACGACTAACTCCCCCTTAGGCTTTGAAACTCTAAGGATCATATTCAGATTTCCGGAGTGAAATTTCATTATGAATAAGAAGGTCTTCTTTAATGAAAACCCCCCCCTTAGATAAACTCTTATTAGAGTTCTTTTTCCTTAAGGATCTTTTCCTTCTCCCCCTTAGATAAACTCTTATTAGAGTTTTTTTTCTTAAGGATCTTTTCCTTCTCCCCCTTTGTGATTTTCAAAAATAATTCGAGGGAATGGAAAAAATAAAAAAGTACCTGAAAAATTAGTAATAACAACAAAAGAAAAGAGAAGCACAGTTTTCATTAGGTTTGAAATGTCGGCAACAAAGAAAACTAGATACAAAAAAAAGATCGGATTTAGTTATTTCAGATATTTTTCCTTCGAAATGGGCCCCTTAAGAATAGTCTTGATCTTCTTCAGATCTTTATGATATTCTTCAGATTGCTTCTCTAAGACCACTATTCTTGCAGATTGAGCTTCAATCTTTTCTTCCTGGTCTTTCAACTTCTGTTCAAACTCAATCCGATGATCCCTTTCAAACTTCCAGTTTTGAGAAACGGAATTCAGTTTCCCATTCAGATCTCTGACTTCTTGAATCTGGAAGTTCATTTCATCTGTCAGCTTTTCTTCAAAGGATGAAGTCAGCTCATTTATCTTCCTGTCCTCAGTCTCAAAAGAATCTTTAACATTGTCTTGAAATTAATCAAATAGCCTCATCTCTTCCACAGTCTTCCTCGACCATCTCGTCATTCTCTTGCAAGATATTTTGTGGGCTTCATAGCCAACAAAAGAAGATTTGAACTCAACTTCAAAGTTGACACACTTATCCATAACCAAGGATACATAATCTTATTTCTGATTCAGAGCATGTTGGAGCATTTGGCATCTTGAATCTATAGTCGAGATGGTTGGAATGGAACCAACTAACTTCCTCAAAGATTGAACAACAAAGTCATGTCCCATCGAGGATGACTCCGAATCTGAAACTTTGCTTGGAGAATTTTCTTCCTCAATAAGCTCCAACTTCCTTTTAGACGAATCACCAAATTCTCTTTTCTTGCTTGCCACTAATTTCGGAGTCTCAACAAGGAGTTGTTTTCCCTTGTCCTTTTTCGGAATATATTATTGATCAGGAGTTTTATGCTCGCTAGTAGATACTTGAATAACATCATCAACAACTTTTTGAACAACATCTTCCTTATTCTTATCCTTCTCTGGAGTTACTAACTTAGAGGATTCAGCCTCTGAAGTTCGGAGTGACAGATTTTCCGAAGGTGACCCCTTATAATCATCTACTTCTTTCAATAGATCTCCCGTTTCACCACTTCCTTCAGAAACTACTTCTACCTCTTCGACTTGTTGAATCTGCTCAAGTTGCTCAACATGCTCAGCTCTAGTCTCTTCCAGAAAATCAATGTTTCTTCCTGGAGTCTGGGATAGAGAATCCAAGGAGAAAGATCTTGGAACCGGAATGTTTCCGGAAACCATCTCATTAAAATTTAATAAATCTTGGACTGCCTTGGCTTCTGACATCTTCTTATTGAGCTTCTTTTCCTTTACTTGTTTTTCAATCTCATCAGCAGTTCTATCCTTCAAGGCCTTAGCCTCCGCAGGGTCCAATCCGAACTACAGATCCCCTTCTTTCCTTTTCTCTTTATCTGCTCTCCACTTCTCAAAAACCACATCGGGATAGGCTTTCTTCTTCTTTGGTTTTGGAGGTGCGGTTTGAACTTCCTTAGATTTAGGTTTCTCAACTTCAGCTGCAACTTCTTTCAATTTTCTTTTCTTTACTGGCTTAGATGATTCTGGTTCAGCAGCCTTTGGAGGTGCTTCTTCTTGATTTGGCAAATCGAAGAACTCACCAGTCTCCTTGTTGAAAGACAAATACATCCTCTTAAGAGTATCATCACTGAGCGAAATTTTTTTGCAAACCCTTGGCTTAGACCTGCAAGCTTCCTTGTAAGATTCAAGGCACCAAACTATTAATTTTGATAAAATTGCTGGGTACATTACGATCTGGGCTCTGAGATTTCCTTTCTTAAGATTCTCAATAGTTATAAGAATGTGCCTCATGAAGTTAAACTTCCTTAGATTTATCAGAAAATCTAAGATATAGATCTCACTCTTCTTCAAACTGTCTTTATCACATTTCCTCGGTATGATAAGACCTTGTACCCATAACTCTAGAATCTGGAAATTTGTAGGCAAGCTAGAAATCTTCGTAGATTTGTCGTCTGAGAGTCCGAGAGTTTTCAAAGCTTTCTCCTTGTTGAAGCTTCTTTTAGAATCTGGCAAAACGTGAGATATGAACTCGGCTTCTCCTTCATAGGTCAGCCCTACCAAGCTTGCTGCCTTGGTATAAGAAAGCTTGTAAGTCTTTCCATAAGACTTAAAAGAAAATTTCTCCCTATTATCTTCCTTAAAGAAGGAAACTGTTTCATAGAACCCAACAAGTAACTCCAAAAAAACATCATCTTGATTCCCCGGTTTGGACACAACAATATCTTCCCACCCATTCAACTTAATGTTCTTCGAAATAAGAGAATCATAGTTGTTGAAGAAATCCGGATGGACTAGCCTTTCTCTATAAACTACCCATTGTGAAATAGGCTTGGAGGATGACATTTCTTGAGAAGCTAAATCCATAGACATTCGGATCTGAAGACCTATGAGAAGTTCGGAACGAAGAAATCTGAAGTTCGGAACGGAGAAATCTGAAGTTCGGAACTGCCTTAAAACAGAGAAGAAGAGTTTCGGGACGCGAGAGATTGAAAAACGATGTGGGACAAGTATTTGGGTTCCCTTTATATAGGCAGCGAAAAAACGGTTCAACTTCCACGATTGATCAAACGATTGAGATAAGCTGAGATTAGATCTAACGGTCGAAAACCAATTCTCATGAAATCTTGAATCCGATCTTTCTGAGGTTTTATTAAAATCAAATATTTAAGAAAAGAAATCTGAAACCAAAATATAAGAAAATATCAGCAAGTAAAGTATGAGTACGAAAACTTGAGTAAGGAAATCATACCTTTCAGATTGTCTTAGGAGGATTATTCGTAATGGATAATATAAAAAAAACTACGAAAAAATCTTTATTATGAAAATACATAGTTCACAATACTCACTACGAAAAAAAAACTCAGTACGAAAAACTCAGTACGAAAAACAAACTCAGTACGAAAAACAAAATCAGTACGAAAAACAAACTCAGTACGAAAAACAAACTCAGTACGAAAAACAAACTCAGTACGAAAAACAAACTCAGTACGAAAAACACATTCCAAGAATTTGAGGGGGAAAAACTTATTATGAAAGATTCAGTACGAAAGTTCCGTTATGAAAATACCAGTACGAAATTTTCCATTCCGGATGTTTTCAATACAAACACTTCCATTCCAGAAGTATTCTATACGAAAATGTCCATTCTGGAAAATTTTTGTTCCAGAAATCTCCATTCCGGAAATCGTAGTTCCGAAAAGTTTGAAAACAAACTTTGAAAAACTTTTTATTCTAACAAACAAATGTACTCCCCCTATGAAAAGAAGTTTATTATTGTAAGGATAATTTTTCAACAGAAAGTTAATTAAGGAGGATTAACTTATGGTTATCATCCCTAACTTCTGTTTAATGTATTCAAATCTATCAGAAGACAAAGATTTTGTAAAAATATCAGCAAGTTGATCTTGCATTCTGATATACTGAAGAATAATATCTCCTTTAAGTGTGTGATCCCTAAGAAAGTGATGCCTAATATCTATGTGTTTTTCACGGGAGTGATGTGCAGGGTTCTTACTTAGGGCAATGGAACTTGTGTTGTCACACAAAATATAAGTTTTAGTAAAACTCAAACCATAGTCTGTGAGTGTGTGTTGCATCCACAACACTTGAGCACAACAACATCCAGCTGCTACATATTCAGCTTCAGCAGTGGAGAGTGATACAGAATGTTGCTTCTTGCAGCACCATGACACTAACGAATCTCCTAAGAAATGACAAGTTCCGGATGTACTTTTTCTATCCATTCTACTTCCACCAAAATCAGCATCAGAAAAGCTTTTTAGAACAAAATAATTTCCAGAAGTACAAAATAATCCTAGATCCATGGTTCCCTTAAGGTAGCGAAAAATTCTTTTTACTGCCTTTAAATGAGATTCCTTAGGATTGTATTGATATCTTTCACATAAGCATACTGAGAACATTAAGTCTGGTCGACTAGCTGTTAAGTATAGTAAACTTCCTATCATACCTCTAACAGATGTTTGATCTACTGGTCTCCCAGCTTCATCAAGATCTAAAGAATTTGAGGAACCAATGGGAGTACTTATACTCTTAGTGTTTTCATAACCATACTTTTTGAGAAGATCTTTAATATACTTATGTTGAGATATATAGGTTCCTTCTGGTTTTTGAGAAATTTGAAAACCAAGGAAAAAAGTTAACTCACCCATCATACTCATTTCAAACTCATACTTCATTAGACTTGAAAAAGAGTCGGTCAAAGATTGCTGAGTTGAACCAAATATGATGTCATCAACATAAATTTGAACAATCAAAACATTTTTCTTATCTTTCTTTATAAAAAGGGTTGGATCTTCATTTCCATTAACATAGTTATTTTGAAGAAAAAAACCAGTGAGTCTATTATACCATGCTTGTGGGGCTTGTTTAAGACCATACAAAGCTTTGGTAAGTCTAAAAACATGATCAGGATGTTTTGTATCTTCAAATCCAGGAGGTTGTTCAACAAAAACTTCCTCTTGAACATAACCATTAAGAAAAAGCACATTTCACATCCATTTGGAAAAGTTTGAAATTAAATAATGCTACAAAGGCAAGTAGAATACGGATAGATTCAAGTCTAGCTACTAGAGCATAGGTTTCTTCATATTCTATTCCCTCTTGTTGATTATAGCCTTTAGAAACAAGTCTAGCTTTATTTCTAACTATGACACCATTTTCATCACATTTATTTCTGAAAACCCATTTTACTCCAATAACAGAAGTTTCCTTAGGTCTTTCAACCAAGGTCCATACTTTATTTTTTTCGAATTCATTTAGTTCATCTTGCATTGCTTTGATCCAATCATCATCACCTAAAGCTTCATCAGTGCTTTTTGGTTCTAATTGGGAAAGAAATGCTAGATGTTCTACTTCATTTCTTAAGGAACTTATAGTCCTTACTGGTTGATTTACATCAACAATGATGCTATCACTAGGAAGATTCTTAAGAAACACCTGATTTGGATTTTGTAAAACCTGTTCATCAACATAGGGTAGAAAGTCTTCTGGGGTAAATTTTTCAGAAGTATCTTCTTGAAAAATTTCCTTATAAGGAGGTTCTTCTATCAACTGTTGACAATCAGTTTTTAAAAACACATCCTAGGATGTAGGTTGAGGTGGTTTAAAAACAAAAGGATCAGACTCATCAAATTTTACATGTACTGTTTCTTCAACAGTACAAGTGTTTTTATTAAAAACTCTATAAGCCTTAGAGGTTGTGGAATAACCTAAGAAAATTCCTTCATCAGATTTTGGTGCGAATTTATGTATATTATCTTTAATATTCAAGATGAATACTTTGCAACCAAAAACATTGAAGTAGGATAGTCTTGGTTTTCTACCATTCCATAACTCATAAGGAGTTTTATTAAGAAAAGGTCTAATCAAAACTCGATTTATAGTATAACAAGCAGTACTTACAGCTTCAGCCCAAAAATGTCTAGCTAAAGAATATTCCCTCAACATGGTTCTAGTTATTTCTTGAAGAATTATATTTCTTCTCTCAACTACACCATTTTGTTGAGGGGTTCTAGGTGCTGAAAAATTGTGAGTAATACCTTTCTTACTACAAAAAGTTTCAAAATCAGAATTCTGAAATTCACCTCCATGATCACTATGAATAGTTTTCAATGGAAGGTTTTTTTTTCATTTTTAACATGAGCTCTAAAACTTTTGAAATAGGAAAAAGCGTCAGACTTATTTTCTAGAAAATAGACCCAAGTAAATCTAGTGTAATCATCAACTAGAACAAACACATAGTATTTGCCTCCAATACTTCCAATTTGTGTTGGACCAAAAAGATCCATGTGCACTAACTGTAATACATCGGTTGTTTAGAATTCACCGATTGATTTAAAACTAGATTTATGTTGCTTGCCATATTGACAAGGATTACAATTTTAGAAGAATCAAATCTAAGATCCGGTAGATCCTTAACTAGTTTCTTCTTAGAGAATTTACATAGGTTTCTAAGATTACAATGTCCTAGTCTTCTATGCCATAACCAGGAATGATCTTCCATTGCACTTAGGCATGGTAAATCTTGACTCCTGAGGTCTTCTAGGTTCAAAATTTAGACATTCTCTTGCCTATTGGCTGAGAGAATAAATTCTTCCTTGGAATTGTAAACTAAACACTTATCATTCCTAAAATTCACAAGGTAACCTTCATCACATAACTGACTTATGCTAATGAGGTTGTGCTTATGACCTTTAACAAAAAGAACATTTGAAATCAATGTTTTACCAAGAAGAACAATATTACCAATACCAACAATATCTCCCTTATCATTATCTCTGAAATTTACCTTTCCTCCTTTCGTTTTGATAATCTTTTCAAAATAGCTTTTGTTACCAGTCATGTGCCGATAACATCCACTATCCATGTACTATGTATTGTTGCTGGTACTCTCTTTATTTTCCTAAAATCAAGAAGAAGATTAGACTTTCGGAATCCAAACTTGCTTGGATCCGAGATTTCCAGACAATAAAATTTTAGGAACCCACATCTTCTTAGAAAAGTAAACTTTATGAAAACCTAAGGATTGGGTTTTGTTTAAAGAACAACTCTTTGCCCAGTGACCACCACATTGACACTTGGTACAAAATGGGGAACTTCGAGGAACAAAATAATTGTTACTAAAAACTGATTTTGCATGGGTATAACAAAATCCGGATTTATTTCTTAAAGGTCGTATTTGGGAATACATTTTATCAAAATTTTCCTTACCATAGTTAAAGTTAGATAAAAACTTCTTTAAGGAAAAAATTTCGGACTTGAGTTTTATAACCAAGTTTTTATCCTCAAAATCATTAGTTTTAGAACTAGAGCTAGGCTCGAAAACATTTTTCTTCGAAATTACTTTTTCTAATTCTTTAGAAAGTTTGTTCTTCTCATAACTTACTTCCTCAAGATTTTTTGAAATAATTTCAAAATCAGCATTTTTCCTATCAAGATATTTAGAAAGATCTGATATCTCTTTTGTAATAATAGAATTCCTAGAGTTTTCCTTATCAAGTTTTTTATTGAGTTTGGAATTCTCAATTTCAAGAATTTCAGCAAACCTAGAGATTTCTTCATAAGTAGGTAAAGTATTTTCTTCATCAGAAGAATATTCTTCATCAAGAAAAGTTATAATACTTACTATCATTAGAATTTAAAGAAACATTGGGAAATGATTCAGCATTTCATACCTTAGCCATAAAACAATGATTATCAATAGGTAATCTGGCTATAAGACCAAGATTCTTCTATCCTGAGGATTTGTAATCAGAAGATTCATCTGAAGAGTCACCACCACTGGCACTCCAGGTGTCATTAGTATTCAGAACTTTCTTAGCTTTGGCTTTATAATACTTCTTTCTGTTCCTAGCTGAATGATTTTCTTTCCTTTCTTTCTTTTTGAGCAAAGGGCAATCTGGTCTAATATGCCACGCTCTCTTGCATTCATATAAAGTGACTTATCCATATTTCCTATCTTTCCTTTCCTTTTTCTTATACTTGGATTGGAAATTTCTCTGTCCAGCTATCTTGTTCATCCTTCGAGCACGATTAGCTAATTCATTTTCATAGACTTCACTCTCACTACATTCGGATTGGAAAATAACCTTTTTAAACTTGGATCTGGTTACTCTCTCAGGAGTCTTAGATTTCATCTGATTTGATGTTGTTGTAAAAGCAATAATACCATTTCCATTTTTCTTCTTGATGTTGTCAGAATCTCTCTTCATTATTGTTTCATGTTGGAGAAGAGTTCCAAATAACTCATCAAGAGAAATTTAAGTGACCTTCCTGTTCTCATCTATAGCTGTTCTCTTGGACTCCCACTCATTAGGGATAATATCAATTATCTTATCCACAAGAGCTTCATCATCTAGACCTTTCCCTCCCATTGACTGTAGGTTGTTAACTATGTTCATAAATCTCTGTTGAACTTTAGATATTGGTTCTCCATTAGGAAAGTTGAAGCCATGATATTCAGCTCTAAGCATAGCCCTTCTAGTCCCAATTACCTTAGAAGTCCCAAAGTGTGTAACCTATAACTTCTTCCAGATACAGTTAGCTGATTCACAAGAAGATATTTGGCTATATATATTTATAGTCATTGAACATAGAAGAGTATTGCGTACCTTATAATTGAGTTGATATTCTTGCTTTTCCTGGTTATTAAAATTTCTAACTTCCTTTTCAGGAATTTTATTATCACCAGTAAGCATAACAAAGTTATCCACTCCAGTATTGATAAAAAAAGTCTTCATTCTATCTCTCTAGTACTCATAGTAATTACCATCAAAGTTAGGTGGTCTTGTAGGATTTAGATTATCAATCGAACCAACATTAATTCCTGACATACTAGAAACAACTTTCGATACACAAAACTTGTTAGTAGAAAAAAAAACCGTAATGACAAAGTTCAGAATGAGAAAGTTCGGAATGGAAAAGTTCGGAATGGTAAAGTGAGCAAGAAAAACTTATTCGTGAGTACAAGTATTCCAGAGACCTACTCTGATACCAATTGTAGGATCAAAATAGTGATGTAGATGCTCAATATACAAGAGGGGGGTGAATTGTATACTTTAAAAATTCCATTGGAACCTCTAAAGTTAGTTAAGAATAACTATGTTTTCCTTAAGAAAAGGAAAGGGAACGGTTTAACAAAGTTAAACTTAAGCAAATTCACAACACCTCTAACACCAAACAAAACTTGGAAAGAGATTTCGAAAGTAGGTTCTGGAAATATGGTTCCGGAAATAGAACCTTAACAAAAGATTACAATATGAGATTCTACCTTAAAGCGTATAGAATCTAAATGAAACAGAGTACAAATAAGGAAGTATAAGAATGTTATACTTTACTTACAATACAATATGAAGCAGAATATAAACAAGAAGTAGAACTACAAGTAACAAGATATAAGTCTTTTAACCCAAAGAGAAGGGTATCCAACAACCTTGGATAAAGGTCCCTTGATTTATACTTTCAAGCAAGTCTGTCTTACCGACACTAGGGTAAGACCTCGATACGAAGATCGGAGTCTCTGTCTTGCTATCCCCACAAGCCCTCAACTTCAAGGTAGTTGGAAACCTCTTTCTTCCTCAGCAAGGAAGCCCTCGAACTTCAAGGTAGTCGGCACCTCTGTCTTCCTATCCCCGGAATCCCTCGAATGTAATCACCAACATTCAGAGTTACACGAAGCTTTGAGAGTTAATAAGAGCCTCTCTCTCTAGAAATCACTTCAACAGCATGTATGCACAAAACCAAGTTTTTCATCTGTCATCAGTATCATCAGTATCGAGCTCTTTCAAATGTGCTCCTATTTATAGTTAAGGCCAACCTCCTTCCCAATGGTCATATTTTCCTTAAAAATCGGAGGGACCTATACACATGTAACTTAGCCAACGGTTAGTTTATAACAGAATGGATGACATCGTTTTATAACAAAACAAGTGTAACAGAATGTACGACACCGTTTAAAATCTAACTAAAAAGTTCGGAATGAAAACTTCAGAGTGAAAGTTAGGAGTGTAAGGAAAGTAATAAAGAGTAGACAAAATATAAAGGCATAAACAAAATGAAAGTTCAGAGTCTAACCAAAAATAATTTTCAGAATTTGAACAAATTCAGAGTGTATAAAACAAAGATAATCAGATTCTGTTTAATAGGTGAATTCGGAATGAGAATTCTGAATGAGAATTCATCATCATAATTCGTAATGAGAATTCGTCATTAGAATTCGTAATGAGAATTCATCATTAGAATTCATAATGAGAATTCGTCATCAGAATTCATAATGAGATTTCATCTTAAGAATTATTAATGAGAATTCGTCATCAGAATTCATAATGAGATTTCATCTTAAGAATTCTTAAGTAGAATTCGTCATCAGAATTCATAATGAGAATTCATTGTCGAACTTCATAAGGATTCGTATCCTGAATCTGGATTAAAACTGTATCCAGAATTCGGAATGAAACTTTATCACAGTTCTTATCCAGAATTCAGATCCTAAAACAGAATACTTCATATCAAAGTTTCAAGCAATTCCGAGAAAATAGAAATGAATCCGAATCTCATACTTAAGAAAAATATGGATGAAAATATGATAAGGAATATTTTTCTTACAAAAGCGATTTTCCTTATAAAAACAATTTTTTTTATAAAAGCAATTTTTATAAAGATAAGGTGTTTGTGATTTTCAAAACAAGAAGGAATGGAAAAGTCATAAGGAAAACCTTATTGACTCAACAGATTCCCCTTGGGTTCCGGGATGAATCTTGATACTTTATAATGCCTTGGGATAAATCTCATTAGGCTTAGTGATAAGTACTTATACTTTAAAATTCCCTGGGGTAAATCCCCTTGGGTTTGATGATGATGCCTGCTACGTTGGAATGCCTTGGGTTGAATCCCCATGTGTTCGACAATGAAACCTAATACATTGGAATGGCTCAGGGTGACTCCCCTTTTGTTCAACAGTGATTCTTAAATTATTTTTACCACTTAGGATAAACCCTAGGAGTTCAAAGTTTATACCTAATAATATACTATATATAGAAACATATGGATTAGAACAAATTAGGTGTGGTCGATCTTGAGTTTCACCATGGAACTTGAGGATTAACGATGATTTATTTCTTATTATTTTACTTTTATTTAATATTATCAATAGGATGAAATATATTTCTTAAACAAGATATTATTATAAATATTGTTGAGTGTCGCCTACTGAGTCATACTCACACTCTTCTTGGGCCACCAATTGGTACCTAATGAGACTTCATGGTTTCATGAAATGACAATGGAAATTTAATTATAATGAATGATTGATTTATATAGCTAGGATAGAGCATGGGAGTTTAGGATCATTCTAGGACTCGAGACTATTTTTATGTAGGGTTTTCACATTTTCCACCTTTTAGTATTTTGTGTTTTTTATATGATATACTTATGATATATTATTTACTAACATTTATTATACAATCTCATTTTCATATAGCATGGGTTGTGTTTGATTATTTATCAAAACATTCATAGATGTATATTTACTACATTATATAGATTTCGTATTTTATTGTTATTATTTATAATATTGTTTATATATGATAAAGGGTGTATACTATCCCTATAATAATACCTTAGACCCCTTATTCTATTAAATAACCTCTAGTATATGAGGAGGAAACCTTGAGTTCATGTGGGGACTCTCCCCTAGGGTCTAGAACCATAGAGTGGCCAAAACATTGTGAGGGGGGAGTTAAACTTATGTCCACCAATCACATCACATAATAGCATGGACTCTCATAAGTTCCCTTTTTTGCAATACATGGAGGGACCATGAGACACATAGTATGTCAATCCCATATATCCAACTCATACATTCTCAATTCTCAAAGTCAATATTAACCAAGTCGAGGAATACATCACATGTCATTCTCCTTTACAGATGATCACATCACATGCCTATCATCCGAATAGATAGACACGCCATATATACTATCTAGGTGTGATATTTCAATCTTTGGCCTATCTCAATCTAGGGCCCTGATTTCATACTCATGATACAAGCATAAAATCCCACTTTATTTGAGCTCAATTCAATTACATGACCAAAAATATACCCAACAACCTCCTTATTAGGTAATACTCAAGGATCATGTAAGAAATGTATCAAAGTATAAATGTTTGAATGATATATATCTCACCAAACACAAGTAGTGTGGACTAAAATATGATCTATATATCCATAGGGTATCGAACATGACATGAATTTTACCCCATGTTATGATGCCTCAGACCCACAATCCAGGATCTGGTGCCATAAACACATACTTTACATATGTTCTTTGATACCGGTTATAAAATATTGGATATAATCATCCATAAATAAAAAATAAATAATGATTTATTGAATATATTAAATCTCAGGGATATTTTTAGGTTTAGAGATTTAGAGAATTAGGAAACATCCTTAAGTAATGAATCTCATTCCTATCTCAATAGATTGAATTTTTTTTCATTATATATATAAAAAACAATATAATTCATGATAAGTATTCAATATATCTCAGGAATTATTCTAAAAATTCTGCAATTATAAACATTCCACACATACTACTTTTATTCATAACCGAGGGAATGAAAACAAAATAAAGGGGTGAGATAAAACGCTTAGTAAGGGAAAGATATAACTAAAGAAACCATGGCATAAAAATGACATAAATATTTTGGCACGAATATGTAAACAATGTGAATCCATAATCAACATGAAACTAAGAGAATTCTATATCCATGAAAATTAATTAAAACATGGATATAAATAACACTAATATCATACTTATGTAATACATAATGTTGGAAATTAAAAACATTATTTTAAATCCTTGTGACAAGACACTATCTAGTTATGGAAAGATTCGTACACAAAAAACCAAACGGGTTTATCTTATTAGACCCGTCAATGAATCAAGGGTTGATATAATTCAATTCCCCACCCATCACCTTATTATGCTAAATGTATTCACTATATGAATCATCAATACCTTTCATACCATTCTCTAAGGAACCCCTTACTCAATAAAACATGGTCATCTAAATAATGGTAAATACATTAATCAAATACATAATCAACCTATTTTAGTAATAAATAATCATAAATAATTTAAATTATTTTTAAAAATTTAATAAAAGGGATAACATGATCATACATATCCAAATAAATTATTTTGATAGTCAAAAAATGCATAATCACCATTCTAGTAATCATGCATATTATAATAACAATATATAGAATTCCAATTATTTTCTCCATGTCAAAAAAGGGATAAAATTATCATAACCCATATAGAGGAATGATGTGGATGGTTAAAAAATATATATAACTTTATAAAAATCATCAATATTGAAATAAAAACACAAAAAACACCAATTCATTTACCCATGTCAATAGAATAATATACTTTCTACGTGAACAAAATCCAATATGAATTATGTGAAATGTAATGGTCACACCATGTAGAAAATGAGTATAAAACTAATTCAAAACTATATTAACATGAACATAATACATCTATATAAATAAGGTGTATGTTCTAACAATAATATAACAATAGTTCATTATGTAAACATAGAATGGTGTTGTCATAAATGAAAAACACCCTCACAAAAGAATGCTTCAAATGGTATTAAAAGAATTAATTTTTCGATTCTTGAGTTCAATAAAAAATGATAACATATATGTATCATGAAACATAAAACATATTATTTTAAATACATTTTAAAAATGAAACATTAAAAAAAATAAAAAAAGTCTAATATCTTTTAGAAAATATTGTTATCATTGACATAAAATATTTATTTACATGTCACTTTCAAAAGAATTTTTTAAAATTTGATGTGAAAGACTTTTAAAAAAATTAATATAAATAATATTATACATTAATTTATCCTTTAAAAACATAAATTCTATCTTTGAGAAGTTATTATAGAATTAATAAATATATTAAAGTTAAAGAAAATCATCTTTTATTATTTTCAAAATACCTTTGTTTAAAAATCACAATGTAAGAAGAGTAATTTAAAATTAATTTGTATTAAAACTTCATTTTCAAAAATTGGATTATGAAGTACCATAAAATGAAACACCAAAGGTTGTAAAATCCATGAATTGAATAAATAAGTTCACGATGAAACAATATAACTCAAGGAGAGGCGACTTGAGTTTTCAATATATCTTATGGGAAACATACTCCATGAAGCATTGATCATTTGAAAATGGGTTTATGTGATAAAAATTTTCAAGATGAGAGAATACTAGATAATATACTGTATGGTTATAATGTACCCAATAAAATGATATATTTTTATGTGAATGATCATAACTCAATTAATGAAAATTTAGTTACCAAAAAACCTTACGACCAGGGTAACACTTGAGTCAAAAGGAATTTGAGTAAAAAACTTGATTTAGATTTTTTTTTCCAATTAAAAAAATAAAAATAAAATAAATATATATATATAATGATATAGTAAATTTATATAACACTATAAAAATAAATCAAGCAGGATAACATGTAACATTTCTCGAAGAATAAAAATTGAGACAAAGAAAACTCTTGTCACTTGAGTAACACTTAATAAAAAACATTGAAAGATATGGATTGTAATTGAACTTAAAATACCATTATTAAAAGATAATTCATGATATTATATCTCATATATTCAATACTCACAAAACATAAATAAAATTAGATTAAAAATACCAAACATGTCTCAAGGAGAGGAATTTAAGATGAATACCTTTACTTTAGTCCTGATTCATTCTGCACTTGAACCAAACATCCTAAATAATTAAATCAAGTTGATTAAATACATATTGAATAAAAATTTTCATTAATATTAACATTTTTAATCATATTTTATAATCATTATATACATATACAGACACACACACACACAAATTCACATATATATATTAGTTAGTTTTTACCTAATTTCAATCTTGGGTGTAAGTAATCTTTATCTCTTTGAACTAGTTTCATAGAAATGATGTTGGTATTAATTATTGTTAAATTTTTCATCATTAAAAGATAATTAATTATACTTGATTATTTGTTCCATGATATTTATAAATTTATAATTTTAATTTCATGTTAGTTTTTACAACAAGCCATAAAGATGAAATCAGTGATGATTATGTTTCAGTGATTCTTAACGACCCAAATTTGTTTTCTTAATTAATGAGATAAATGTTGATGTAAACTTAATAGAACCAAAATAAAAACATTTATTATATATTTATATCACATTATACCAGTAAATTAGTCTCATAGTCAGTCATGATATAAATGAATAGTATTATTCATGTAGGTGGTTAAACTGACCCATATAAGAACCTACCATGAATAATGGATGGTTATGAGGTGGTTTATTGGTAATATAATTATAAAAAAAGAATAATAAACTAATGTTTGTTATTTTTAGTGTGATAGATAATAATTTGAAATATTTATTGAGAAAAAATCATTTATATAAATCCATTACGTAGAAAAAATAGATAATTTTCCTCTTAGTTTTTACATTTTAAATGATTGAATTAACGAAAACTTTTTATTGATCATATCGTTAATTGGTACATAAATTATCCATATAATAAAATTAATGATATATTAAAAATAATATATAAAAATTAAACCCCTTCTCAGGACCATCCTTGAATAGATGTAATAAAAATAAAACTGTAAATCAATCATTCCACAGAGAATGTAGTCCACACGTACACATGGTTAATGATATCATTTTCCATGGAATTGAGAGAAAGGATTAATATGGTTTATCATTTAATAAGTTAAAATAATTCATTAATATCATAATAATATAAAAAATATCATGTTAGTATTGTCTTGGTAAGGTGGTTAGTGCAATGAAACACGTTGTGTCGTGGAGGTGATAATCTGCACTACACATGATTACATATTCGTTTTTCTTAATGGAAAAGGGAAGTGTTGTTAATGATTTCAATATTATTATAATAAAATACTAGTATAATAATAATACTGATGTAATTATTTTAATATGGTTAAAATAAATTTACAAAATAATAAAATCATATAAATAAATAGGAAATAGGAAGAGAGGTTTAGAACTTTTACCTCACTTCTTGGATTATCCCTTCTGCAAATGGAGTCAAGCCCCAAAGGGGTGGTTTTTTGATAATAAAAAAAACTCAATTAAGATTTATATAAGTGTTAAAGATAGGTTTTGGAATATCTTGGACCAAATTAATTGTGTTTCGGTGTGAGGGGGAGTGAGGAGAGGAGTGTCTCTTTTATAAGTAAAAATGGATGGATTTTTTTAAATACACAAAAGGTTTCAATAATGGGAAGTAACTATCAAGGAAATTGGATAAAAATTAATAAATAATGAATATTATAAGTTATAATTTGGATAAATTCATCAAAAAAAATTCCTACAAATTTTTTAACAAGTTTGAGGCCTTTTACTCTAAGATTCTTTACTTTGACCATTTATCTTTTACAATGGTAACTAGTTTTTACCAAAGGTAACATGTCATTTATGCCCAAAAGTTAAAAAATACCTATTATATAATTGGAACCCAATTATTATAAATTTTAATTTAATTTTATTTTATTCAACATATAAAATTGAAAAAATTTAATTTTAAAATAACAATGTATAATGTATTAAATACAATTTTAGAGAAAATACTACATATTTTCTAAAATATAAAATACTTGCATGTATTTTTAAAAAAAAATTAGAAAATAATTTATAATATGCATATTTGGTATTATAAAAAGGTTTCATGAATTTACAATTCATTCTTTTAAACTAATAATTATAAAAAATCAAGTTATTTGTAAAAAGGGAATTGTTCACTATTCACCTAAAAATTATTAGTTTTAAGAAAAATCTAAAAAAATCTCATTAAGATTATTTTTTTATTAATAATACCAAAAATTATTTAAATTTATTAAAATTAAAATTTTTAAAATTTTTATAATTTATAATTAAATATTTAAATAAAATTCTAATATATAGTGGAAAACTATTCATATTGGAAATTATCATTTTAAAATGTTAAGTATTTTTTTGTAATTTCTTATCAATTGATAATTTATTTTTTCGTACTATATTATCAATATATTTTATTATTACCCAACCATAATATATATAATTTCTTGAAATAAAACATTAATTTATGAAAAATATATATTTAAGAATAAAATTATTTTCTTAGTTATTCTAGCTATACAAATTGAATTTCATTCATTTTAAAGTATCAATTATTTTAATTATATAAATATTTTATAAATAGGTCACTCATTTTCATTCCTTCAAATTCAATGGGTAGGTTTTAAAATCCATACTTAATATTTATATTTTTATTAAAATTTACTGTAGTTCCATGTAAGTTCAGTGTAACATATGGAGAAAACTATCTATCAGATCGAACTATTTAAAGGTAGTCTTATATTAAAATTTCAAGGTGTTTAATTCTCAACCCTAATCAAATAAATTAATTCCTCACAATTTTAATCATAATATCATATTAATTTATATAGGGATCTCAAAATAAACCATACACCACTAGATGAACATCATTTTATTTAGGATATAGAATGAAATTTATCTATATGGAAAACTATTATAATATCTTTATAAATGGATATAAAACATTCAAAATTTTACATATAATAATAAAAAGGGAATATGTTCTATATCCATAAGGAATAAATTACAAAAACCTCATAAATTATTTATATGATATTTATACGACTTTGGGTTTTTATTGGTAACTCAATATCCAGTAATTAGTGACAATTGCACGACATAAGATAGTAGAAAATCAAAAGTAAAAAACACTATTTGATTCATTAGTATTTTTTTCAAAGGATTTTCCTTGTTGGAATAGTTTTTCATGACTATTTCCTTGGTTGTACCTTAGAATAGGAAATTGACTTGCATAATTCCCAACTCTATTACAATTGAAGAATTTTTTTTTGTATATTATCTATTTTAATTACACTTGAGATTTGGATGACCTTTATCTCTACACTTATAGAATTTATTTATACCTTTAAGAAAATTTCACCCATGCTTCATACCACATTTATTACATGAATGAAATTGAATTTTCCTTCCTTCATCATTTTCATCATTTGACCATTCATGAGACTCCATCGTTCTCTTATTTAGTGTGTTTGGGAATTTTATTATGTTTACATTAATGGTTATATTTCATGATAGCTTTTTATCATAATCATATGGTCTCTCACTACAAACCTTATCCTATTAGGTGGTATGTTATGACATTTTTTTTATTTTCTATGGAATACATTATTATCTTGTTTCCTTTAGACTTTATCCCATTCTAAAACCAAAAGATTTAAGATGAGTGAAGATCATTATAAGAGAATTATCATATATAATCATAGTAATGTTTAAATTTAAAATTTCTCACTTTATAACACTATCATGATATCTTGTAATTCATATAACTCAACTTGTATTAGATTAATTCCAACATATATCACTCTTAGTTTAACATATGTCATTCTTGATTTAACTTATGTTAAATTGAGTTGGGTTTTCTCATAATTCTAAACCTAATGATAAAAAATGAGATCCCAAATTACCATGAAATTTATTCAAATATACTATACCCAAAAATCATTGAAATCTATGCTATAAAAATCAAAATTATTTCTTATATTGGAAAACACATATAAATTAATATGTACCTTAACTTATAAATATATATGTTTTAATCAATGTTAACCATGTTCAATTTATTAATAGTTTATCTAGCCTAAATATATTAAAATCACTTATACTTGTTCATAAAGAGGATGTGATTGATGAAATAATATTCTTCAGGAGTGTCAAATCATATATGAAGTTATGTCTCTTTTTAATTCACTAGTTAATGATCGAGTTAATAAAAAAATCCACCATTTTTAGGGTTATTTCCCCTAGGTACATCTATACCAGATTCTGTATCCACTTGTAGTATCTATACATGGATGTAATTTATAGAAAAAACACATACTCAAGAATTTTCCAAAACATCAACATCTCACCCTATACTTTAACTCATCCTTAGGGTTTTTATGATGGTTCTCTAATCCTAATCCCTAGATAAAATGTGAATTTTGACCTTAATAATAAATCATATATCCTAAAGGGTTATCTATACCTTTTAAATTATGATAAATATAATAACATCGACTCTAATAACCTAGAGTCGATGTCTAATTTATTACATTATCATAGATAAAAGATGTAAAAGACCAAAGGACTGATCAATTTAGTAGTCTTAGAGAGATATATTCATAAATTATACCCATTTTAAATTTTGGATAAAATATAAAACATATTAATGTAAAACACTGGATATCCTTGAACTTATTCAAATAATCCTTCATCATATTTTGGGGAAAGGAAAAAAAATAAGGGTGAGCTCAGATAATCAATAAGTTTGACATTAAATAGAAGTTATCAGGAATAAATAAGGCATAATAAATTTGAAAAGGTAAATAACTAAAAACACATGTAATTTAATCAATAACTTTACTATCATTATTAGATAAGGCATAGTAATCATGAAAATGAAAATAACTAAACACAAATTCCATTTAATCAATAACTTGAGCACAAAATGTATCTATGGATAATATCAATGCAATAATATCATGTATAATAATAAATAAATTATCAAAAAATGAAATAATTAATATTTAATAACATGATTTCATAAATCATGATATTTATACCATCAATACCTTGTGTTAAGATGGTTTAAAACTATCAGTATAAACCCATTTTTTGGAAAATTGATTTGTCTCATGAGACCTGTCGATGCATTGACATGCTATATAATTTCAGGCCGAACCATCACTACATGTCTAAATAATTTTTAATATATTTAATTATCTATTTAATTCATGAATAACATTCCTTAACAAAAAATATCTATATTGAGTAATGAATAAAAATATATTAATATTTCCTTAGTTAATAAAATAACTTTCAAAGAAAACACTATATGTACAAATGGTATACGGTTTTGGAAATATTCATATCTATGATACAAAGATCATTTATATTTTATATAAATGTAATTTTTAATTAAATATTATCATAATAAAGTGATTTTCTCAAGATAATGTTAAGAAATCGCAAAATTATTTAGGAAATCATAGTTGTCCATCAATTCATCAAGAATATAGATGTTTGTAATAAAATGATGTCCTTTATAAGATTAAAGGGAATGGAAGTGAAATATTAAAATAATATTTAATAATAAAATCATTTTAAAAACATTAAAAAAATTTATAAGTAGCCACATTTCATAAAATGGTTATGGTGATAGGGAAGTTTGTTATCACCGTATACATTAAAAACCATTCCTTCTGAATTTTTGTAAAAAATATCCAATTCAAAAAAAAAATTAATTTGAAAACAATTTTAAAATTCTATTATGAAATAAAATTTCCTTAATAAGTAATTTGACTAGTTAAAACCAATTTTTATAAAACAATTTTGAAAAAATGGACATGGAATAAAAATATATCTGATTTAAAGAGAAATAAAATTAGTTTTTATTTTAAACATTTATTTTCTTGATTCAAGTACCAAAGAGATATTTTTTTGTATAAAATATAGAAACTCCTTAAATATATATAGTAGAATATAATGATTTGATATTATGAAGTATAAATTATAATATTCTTTCAACAAAAGTAAAAGAAATCCCAAAAGAAAGTGAGATTGTAAAATACCTTATTACCTCTTTGGTAACAATTAAGTTGTAATCCCTTGAATTAATAAACATAAATTGAAATATTAAACCTATTTAATAAATAGGTATTCATGTTAAAAACAAAATTGGGTAGTATATACACCACATAATTGTTATTAAGTTCATATTAACAAATATGTCTCAATGAAATGGAAATTGAGATGAAATACATTACCTAACACTACCTTTTAGTTTATGTTGATTTAAAATAATTTATAATGTCTTTAAACATTTTATTAATTTGTAATAGATCAATTATAATATTTATAATATCATATATTTTCCTCTCATGATATATCATAACCTATTTTCTAACAATCATTTATCATTAATATTATTTTGAGTGTTAATTCCATAGTTTTGTCATGCATGTTTTATCATGAAAGTTTCGGTTGTTGTGTATATAATATAGTTAAAAATTATCATGAATTATGTTAATTCTATAAATATTATATATAAGTAATGAATACATTTTTATACCCATTCATTAATTATGTACATGTAAAATGAATCACATCGCTTCATAGATATTATGTTAATTATATAGACATGATATATACATTTTAATATAAAAAAACTATTTTTTGAAGGCTTATATAAATAAATTATTTTTATTAATTAAAATGTATATACATTATTCTTTTTTTAAACAAAAACGTTTTTGGAAAAAAATAGTTTTCTAAAAAATTTAGTTATCTAAAAAATACACCCTTTACCTCCAAATGATCTAATATTTAATTTTATAAAATCAATAGTTAATAAATTTTAAATTATACATATTATTACATATTATTATAATTAAGTGTTTTAATGTTCAAATACTACATTTTCTGTTATGGAAATAATCTTATTTCTAAGGGAAATTTTAAAAATTCATTCCAGGCTTATTTTGACCAAGTAATTTCAAAATCTTTATTAATACATTACAATTATATTTTTTACATGAAATATTAGAATTTAAATTGTATTATAATTTTTTTAAAATAGAATATTCACCTACTATAATTAAGTCTTGGGTGTTACGTTCTTCCTTCCTATGAAAATTTCATCCTTGAAATTTCCATAGATGTTACCTTAGAAATAAATAAGGGTAGTTATTATTCATAACACCCTTTGGTTCCCATGTTTCTCCCTACATTTTATTATTTATACAAAGCACCTTTACTTTTTGAGACATATGAAACCTCAATACTTGATCTCCAATACCAAGAATCGGGATGGGATCTTCATAGTAAGATAGATCAGATTCAAATTATATTTTTTTAAAGGTAAGAACATGCATTGGGTCTGACATGTACTTCCTTAAAAATGATATATGAAACACATCATGTACTTTAGAGAGGCTTGGTGTAATTTCAAATAAGAAATCTATAGATCCTATCCTTTATAAAATTTTAAATGGTCCAACGTATCTAATTCTTAGTTTTTTCTTATAACTAAACCTTATGACACTCTTCCTTGGATATAATTTAAATAAAATATGACATCCCACTTGAAGTTCCATATATTTCCTCTCATTATCGGTATAAATATATTTCGTACTATGATATTTTTTAATATGAGTTTGAATAGTCATTACCTTTTTCATTGTCCCCTTAGCAAGTTCTAGTCCTATAAGTTTCCTTTTACTAAGATTTATCCCAACAAGTTGTTGTATGCCATATCTTTCTATATAATCCTTTATACAACACAATTTAAATACTTTAATGGAAACTTTTGTTATAGGAAAAATCTACCAAAAGTAAATACTGATCCAAAATACCTTTAAAGTCATGTGATCATGAACTAAACATGTCTTTAAATGTTTAAATATTCCTTTTGGACTATCCATAAATCTAATGATGGTAGGAGGTGCTCAAATAAATCCTTCTATCTTGAACATTCTAAATACTCTTCTAGAATTTTGATGTAAAAAGGAGATCAATATCAGTAAAAATTCAATGTTTCACACCATAAATCCTTATAAATTAATTAATATAGATAATAATGAGTCAATCAATCGTTAAATATTCTTTTATAAAGCGGACATGTGCATATTTGGTCAGGCGATCAGAAATAACCCATACTGAATCATTACTTCTAAGAGTCTTGTGTAGTATTATGAAACATTCCCTCATAATTTCATCCCATTTCAACATAGGAATAGGTAGAGGTTTCATGAATCCTCTAAGATGTTGTCTCCTCTTCTTAACCTATTGACAAACCAAGAATCATGATAAAAATAATCAATTTACCACATCATATTATCTCACAAAAAATGTTCCCTCAAATCCCTATGCATCTTGGTACTACTTGGGTATATAGGGAAATTTAAGATATGAGAATCATTTAATAATTAACTTTTCAGCTCAGGTTTTTATATAACACATAATATCTTTCCAAATCCCCTAACACAATATTTACAAATGTTGTAGGAAAATTTACCATTATTCATATTTTTAATTTTCTTTTGAAAATTCTCATAATCACATTGAAAAAATTTTGTATTATCTAAAAAATATGGGTTTTAAATAATTTGAGAAAGGAGTTATGTATCACCTTCCTTAATATTTCCCATATCTATCTTTAATATATCCATGAATATACGATCCCTCTAAATCCTTGTGTTTAGTCAAGACTCCATGATCATTCCTACACAATGCATCCAATATCATATTTTCCTTACTTGGGTGGTAGTATATTGAGAAATTATAATCACTGAGTAGCTCAATATTTTCTAAATGATACGATATTTCTATGAAAATATATATTTTAGGTTCTTATGTTTTTTGTATATCTCACATATTTCACCATAGAAATAATGAATCCATATATTCAAATAAAATATTACGGATATAAACTCACGATCATGGGTTGGATAGAGCTATTCATGAGTTTTTAACTTCTTTGATGAATATATAATAACTTTATCATTTTCCATAAGGACACAACCAAACACCTTATTAGATGAATCACTATTTATTAGTAACATTTCTTTTTCTGATGGTAGGGTCAAAATTGTAGAATTAAACAATTTCCTCTTTAATTCATCAAAATATTCTTTAAAACCTTTTTCCCAAAAGAACAAAATGAATTTGTGTGTATGTGTGGTTAACGAGTTAGCCAATCAGAAAACATTCTAAACAAATCACTAAAAGCAACCTACCAAACCAATGAAACTATGTACCTCAGTTATATTTATTTGTTTAAGAAATTATATGATCTCATTCATCTTAAAAGTATCAATTAAGATTCCATATGTGGAGGAAATATGTCCATGAAAAGAACTTCATGAATCCAGAAATAAAACAAACTAAATTTACTATATAAATATTTTTCAAAGATTCTCAAGAATTATCCGAAATTTATTATCATAGTCCTTATATATTTTAGAATACACCAATATATAATCAATGGATTCCACTATAAATCATCATGATATTCCATGAATAATCTATTAATTAGAACCAAAAAAAATTAGTGCATCAGTAAATCCAAATAGAATTACTGTAAACTCATAATGTACATACCTCTTTTGGAATTATATCTTCATAATTTATTCCTTATTTACTCACAATTTATGATCCCTATAATTAAGTCATCAATTGGAAGTATAGGGTACTTATTCACTATCTTAATAGAATTTATTTCCCGATAATCAATGAATAATCTAATGGATCCATATTTCTTATTAACAAAGAGAATTGGGGCTCCCCTTGGTGAAACAATAAGGTGAATAAATACCCTATCACACAACTCCACTATTTTTTATTTAATTCCATAAATTCTATAGTGGAAATTATATAGGAATTATATGATATAGGTGTTACATTAGGAAATAAAATGAATGGATAATTTAATTCCATGATCTAGTGGATTTCCTAGCAATTCCTTAGAAAATATATCAATGTATTCCTACACAATAGGTAAATCCACTATTTGAAGATTACCTTTTCCATATAAATATTGTGTTTTCTCTTCTTCCCCAAGAATCTCATTCCGAAGATCTAATGGGGGTGGATATAAATATGACATATATGATTAAGTATTTTCTATAATGAAAATTAATTATATATATTCATTAAGAATAATACTTTCCTTCCCCTTATAATAAATTGTATCATCATATTGAGAAATCCAAACCATAGTAAGTATTATATCTAATTAGACCATAGGTGTGATAATAAATTATTCAAATACGGAAGGTTTATGTGTCATAATGGTAATTGAACATCACATTCTTATTATAGTGAGTCTTCTACTAGAATTTTTTATAAATAATTCCCTTCATAAGGTGTTAGGTAAATATCTAATTTTCATATAAAACATGCAAGAAATAAAGAGTGAAATGATCCAAAATCAAATAAATCAAAATGTAAATTTGAGGCTATTATTAAATTACATTCCATCGAATAATTGGGTTCCTCCACCTTAGCTATGGTTATTACATATGCCCGACCTTCTCCCCTTGGCTAGTTCAAATGTATGTTCCTTTGATGTTTTGGATATTTCTTTGAATAATGCCCCATTTCTGTGTAGGTGAAGCACCGAATAACAATGGTATCTTTCTTTCCCTTAAATCCATGTTCTAAATGACCATTATCACCACACTTGTAACAAACTTCCATGACCTTCAAGCATTTTCCAAGATTTTTCTTACCTTAATTTTCACATGATGTAAATTTCTTTACCTTATTTTTATTTGAAACATTCCCTTTATCTTCATGTTCAAATGAAATCTTATTCTCTTGACTCCCCTTGAATATATAGGATTTGGAGAGTTCTTTCTCTATTTCTATGTTTCTTAAACTATTTCATCATATTATGTAATGTTTGAAGGAAAAATTTCCTTTATATTCATGGATTAATCCATTTAAATAAATGGTTAATATTGAATGATGCATTTCTTATGCAATCTATATCGTACATAGATAATCTTATAAACGTGGCCTCATACTCTAAAACACTTTCTTATTCATTTTTTATGAAGCTATGTTAATCTCTCTTCATTTCAGTTCATTGCTAATGGGGGAAATATTTTTTGAAGAATGTTTCATTAAAAAATATCCATTCCATGTGTTTAATTTTTTCTTCCTCCCTATTAATCTAGATCAAGGACCAGCATTGATCAATATCACCATTGAGAAAATACTCTAAAAGCTTAACCTATACCTTTTTATACTTACCCAAATCCATAATTATATTTTCAAGGGGCTAAATCCATTTATCAACTACCACTGAATTGGTAGTCCCACTAAATGATGGTCGATTATATCGCATGAAGGGATCCAACATAGTATAATCACATTGTGGAAAAACGCTACTTCATTTGGGAAAGTCTATTTATCATAACCCGACTAAGATACCCTAATATATCTATGATCTTCTTAGATCTAATACTAGTTGTATTGGATTTCATAGTAGGGAAATATATATATTGACCACATGTGTTGATACAATTCTTTCTTCCAAGTTCTATTTCTAAACAATTATATATACTGAATTAGTTTATAACATTATGAATTTTAAATCATATTTTATAATTCTAAATTTTGTTTAACACTTAACATAAATTAAAAATTTATGCATTATTACTCTCAAATTCATAAACATCATTTCTTTAGGAATATATTTATTTTCAAATCATTCATAACAGTTCATAATTAAAATGTGAATTATCTTTATAATATACCCTAGGAGTGTCAAACTAGGATTACAGTAAGATCTATTTTCATGCACCAGGTGATGATCAAGTCAAATACCAATGATCCCATTTCAACATTATTACCCATAGGTACAAATATTCATTATCCAAATCCACTTGTTGTATCTAGATAGAGATGTATTGGTAGGAAAAACCACATAATCTATTACTGACCAAAACTTTTTGATGTTTGTCTATATTTGTTCTCAAATTCTATCATATAGTTATGTTATCTATTATATGTTTTCCTGAATATACTTCCCATTATTTTTACAAAAATTTATATATTAAAAAATATAATAACCCCAACTCCAATAACACATAGAAAGTGTATAATTTGTTATATTAGAATATATGAAAGGGGTACGATCCCAAAGGATCGATCGTTTTAGTAGTCTTAGAGAGACAAATACATAAATGATACCAATTTAACATTGGGGATAAAATATAAAACATAATAATGGAAACATTTGGGATCCTTGAACTAATTCAAAGATTTATTCTTCATATCCAAGAAAAAGTAAAAAAAATAATGGTGAGCTCAAATTCCTAGTAAGAGTTACGTACAGTGGAATATATCATAAATAAATAAGAAATAATCAATATAGAAATTTAAATAAAGGAACACATTTTATATTTAATAAATAAATTCACAATAATTATTAGACAAGGCATAATCAATATGGAATAGAAAATAATTGAACACACATGCAATTTGATCAATAAATTGTCCAAAAAATGAGTTTAAATATAATATCAATGCATTAATATATTGTATAATAATAATTTAATTATCAATGAATGAAATTATTAATATTTTATATTATGATATCAAAAATCATGATATATTTACCGTCAAGACCTTATTCTAAGGCAATTCAAAAATATGGGTAAAACCCATTTAATTTGGAAAACTGATTTGTCTCATGAGACCTACTGGTATATCAAGGGTCTATATAATTATACGTCTCAAACATCACTACATGTCCAAATAATTCCTCATATATGAAATTATTTATTTAATTCTTGAACAATATTTTTTATAAAAAAATATTCATATTGTGTAATGAAAATGAATTTATCAATATCTCCCAGTTAATCAAATAACTTTCGAAGTAAACAGTGTATGTAAAAATGTTTGGAATTTTAGATAATAATAATAACCATGATAAAAAGAATATATATTTCCTCTATATGATGTTAACAATCACAAAATTAATTATGAAATGAGAGGTGACTATCAGTTAATCATGAATATATGTTTTTGAAATAAAACCAATTCATTTGGAAGAATAAAGTTAATATAAGTGAAATATTAAAATAATATTACATAAAAGAGTTTTTATTTTTAAATAAATTAAAAAAATTTAGAGGAATATTTTTTTTTAAATATTTACAATGATGGGGACAATTTTTTTCTCTCTATACATTTAAAAAACATTTATAATGACTTTTTTTTGTAAAAATACATTTAAAAAAATATTTTAAATATTTCATTAAAATAATTTTTTAAATTAAATGTTAAAATAAAATTTACATAATAAATCATTTGTGTAATTTAAAGGAATTTTTTTAATCTATTTTGAAAAACATGGACATGGATTAAAAATATTTCTGATTTAAAGAGAAATAAAAGTAGTTTTTATTTTAACAATTTTTTTCTTAATTCGAGTAAAAAAGATGTGAAAATTTGGATGAAAATACAAAAACTCCTTAAATATCCAAAGGAGTAGAAAATTATTATACTTATGAAGGGTAAATTATAAGATTCCTTCAATGAAAGTAAATGTAATCCTAAACGAATATGAGAATTTAAATTAGCTTCTTACATCGTTGGTGACTTTTAAATTGTATGTTGTCACGAACCGTCCCCCGGGGCCCGTATCATGACTACCCCAAGCCAGCCTTCCATAGGCCCGGGGCTGGCGACTAGCACCAAAGGCATAAATCCCTAAAACTTGGAAGACATTGCCTTTATAACCTGAAACCACAAACAACAGAGTACATGTTAGAAGAAAAACACTAAGTAAAACTGTATATCTAAAGAGTGTTGAAAAGTAAAAGTGGCCGAAAATACAAGCCCAACTGTAAAGTACAAGAAATTGAAAGTACATGTACTGGAAAAATAGAAAACTGCTCCTAGATCGTCCACTGGGAAATCCTACCAGAAGGGTAGGTACAGATAGCCTCCACAACACTCCACGCCCATCCGTATCCTCCGTGTACTGTCATGCCATGTGGTCCAGCTCCAGGTACCGTCCAGACCTTGTACACTCATCCTTGGTCAGCACTGTATGTCATCTGCATCCAACACAATGTGGTGCAGGTATAACCCATGCAAGGGTGAGTATAACGATACTCAGTAGGGATCCTGAGACCCTCAAGGTCTCACAAAAACCAACAAGGATAAACACCAAGTATGAAATTAACAGATAACCCCACTTAGGTATATTCCCATACATATACCTAAGTTATCAATTAATCCATCTCAATCATGACGAAAACACAAAATTTATTGACTCAGCTCACATAGGTATACAACTCACATAGAGTTCTATAGATGATTATATGTAGCCACTAAATCATCTATTCTGTGAAACCCACATATGATATAGGAACATAAATCAGAACTGTCAAACCCACACAGGATCCTGGAACAGTTTCCAGTGCTATCGAACCCACACAGGATCCAGGAATAGTAGTCGGAGATATCAAACCCACACAGGATCCAGGAACAGTCGTCAGTGCTGTCGAACCCACAAAGGATCCCGGAATAGTAGTCATATCTGTCGAACCCACATAGGATCCAAGAACAGTCGTCCGTGTTGTCGAACCCACACAGGATCCCGGAATAGTAGTCCGATCTGTCGAACCCACACAGGATCCAGGAATAGTCGTCAGAGCGCAACCAACAACAGGGTTTCCGCACAAAGCACGCTTGATTCCAGGAGGGTCCGATCATCAATCCAAGTGTTGATACATAAAATGCCATGAAGTACCATAAAAAAGTATCCCAAAGGTCCGCCACATCATAGGGGTATCAACACAACAGACGACACATCAATCGGACGCCCAGTCTGTGAGTTATTAGCGTTTTAGTCCCGAGGGGCTAGTTAGATTTGTGCACGATCCAACCTGACCTTAACTCAACTATACCCCGAACTCCAGTGGGGTATAGTCAAAGGGAGCTTCACGCTCCAAGATAACCAGCACCACTGACGGCTCGTCAATCAGACGTCTGGTGCCAAATAAATGGCCAAAAGAAAGTAAGGGGGGGTCGCAGCGGGCTTGGGTCTGGTCCGCCCCGTTCGGACCGACCCAACCCGAGTTAGTCTTGTCCGACCCATTGGGTTCGGCCCAGAAGGCTGCGAAGGCTACGAGTAGCGCGAGGGCGTGGACCGGTCGCGAGGGCGTCAACCTGCCGCACGTCGGTGTATGGGCAGTTCAGCCCAGAGGCACTGCAAGGGGAGCGGAAGGACGGCTCGACCAGGTGCACGAGGGGCACGGCTCGGCATCTCGGCCTGGATGGCCGTGGCTGGTTCGGCTAGCGCCACAATGGGCGCGGCTCGGGAAGCACGGGGCGCGCGGGCCAACGCGGTTTGGTCGGGCGCACAGGAGGCGGATGGACCGGCCGGGAGGCGGCCGGGTAGTCCAGCGGGGTGCGGCCAGGCCGATAGGTGGGCCGACAGGTGGCCTGGAAGGGCGCGGCTAGGCTAGAAAGCGTGTGGGCAGGATGGTAGGCTGGCCGGCGGGAAGCTGGGTGTGCCGGAAGGCAGCCAGGCAGGGTGCGGCCAGGCGGGATGGCTGCCGGGTAGGCCGGCAGGTGGGCCGGCGTGGTGGCGGCTCGGCCAGGCGAGCGGCGAGGCCGGAGGGGGCTCGGCCTGGGCCGGTTCGGCCAGTGGCGGTGTGGGACGCCGCGAGGGTCACACAAATCATTTAGGTCGCTGGTAGCGTGTCCTTTGTCTTTGCCGCCTTTGTCTCTTTGTTGCCTCATCGCCATGTCGAAGATCATTATAAACAAGAATGACGGAGGGGTTGATCCATGTTGGTTTGGCCCGCACCCTCTGTGTTTATGGTGGTAACATTTGGCTTATCATGTAATAAGAAATTTGAACCTCAATTTTTACAATCACCGCAATGATTTCTTTCCATCCGAAGAAGAAAAATAAGGAAAGTAATATTACACAAATAAACCCCCTACCTTTTATCGTTGTTCGACGATGAATTCGCGGAAAGAAGACGAATGAGATCGTCATTCATCACGTCCACCTCACACTTCCAATCCCGAGCTCGCACATCAGTAATGGAAGACGCTTCACATCGGTAGGAGTCCGGGGAAGAGGATAGGAGAAGATCTTTGCCGACATTCTTCTTTGAAAGAACACGTTCTTCATTCTTCGTTGGGAGATTAGGTTCTTCAATGGAGAACTGTTTTTCTCCCAAGCTCTCCACTCCCCAATATTCCACCCCAAATTCCAAATAATAGATTATGTTTCTCTATTTTTAATTTGTTGGCACAAAATTCAAAATGGAGGAATTAATTAACTTGGCTCCCCTTAATTAATTCCTAAGGTTGGCACAAGGAATTAATGTGGAGGGGTGGTGGCACCATTAAGCGGGGAGCTCAAGTGGTTTCTCCCCAATTAATGGGGATTTCAAGAGGTTTTAACATTTGGTGGTCCCCACCAAAATAAACATGAAGAGGAGGTTAGGTTCAGGTGGGACCCACCATTATAACCACTCATGGGAGGTTAAGGTGTGGTGGACCCCACTTCCAACTTCCACATGGAGGCTTCAACCAATCCAAAATAAAAAATAGCTACAACTTTATTTTTATTTAATTTATTCATTAAAACCCAAAAACTAACTTTCATTCTCGACCAACTGCCATCGAGGTGAAAGTCTTCTTATGCGAATATCGGCGTTGTGAGTTCAACGGTGGCCTCAGATTTCAATTCTGAGAACCAGTTCAAAAGTTATAAAAACCCGCATGTAAATTTACTGAACATACCCGAAAAAAACTTTAGAAATTCTTTTCAGGAACACCGGGCCTTAGAATCACGCGCCGTCAGTTTTCACGGACTCGTAAAATTCCCATGTATTTAAGAAAAAATCTTCCACGAAAATTCCAGGTCATTACATAAGTACTTGATATAATAAACTTGAATTGATAAATAAAATATCCATAATAAATAGGTATTCATGTAAAAAACAAAAATGGGTAAATATATACAACACATAAAAGTGAATAGGTTAATATTAACAATTATGTCTCAATGAAATGGAAATTGAGACGAAATCCATTAACCCACACTTCACTTTAGTTGATCATGCTTTAAACTCATGTATAATGGTTTTTAATGTTTTATTTATCTATAAAAGAACAATATTGATATTTATAATATCATATATTATCCTCTTATGGAATCTTAAAACATGCTCATTAATAATATTTTATTATTACTATTGTTTTGGGTGTTAAATGACTTGTTTTCTCATGCGTGTTTTGTCAAGAATGTTCTTGTTATTTTGTATATTATATATTTAAATAATATATATAATATATATATATATATCATATATATAGAATATTTAATCATAAAATACATTTTTATAAACATTCTTCAAATTTGCACATGCAAAATGAATCGCATCGCTTCGTGGGGATGGTAGATCGTACGTACCCATGAGTGATGATATCATTCCCTTATTGGGTGAAAGGTTAATAAAGTGGATGATATATTAATTTTATAATTAACATCATGTCATATTTATAATATATATTCATTATTTCTATCATTATGACTATCCATGTGAGTAAGTGATGGAAAACAAATTACATCAGGTTTCGAGGTGGTAGTCTGTCATATGCATGAGTGATGACTGTGTTTCCTGTTTTATAGAGATGGAGATGAATAAATATTATAAAATCAACCTAATAACATCTCATTATATTATATATACTTTTTTTATTATATTATAAGTTTTAATATATAATTTAATGTTTTAAAAGAAGGAAGAAAAAGAAAGAGCTCCATTAAGACCATACCTTCTCTTAGAGAATCCTCTTTTGGATCTCTTTTTAAGGATCCTGAGGTTGATATTTTCAGAATAAAAGAATATATATATTTTTTATAAGTATTTTGGGGAGATATTTTGGAATGTGTTTTTGGATAAAAATATCCTGAGAGGTGTGAATAAGTGAGTGAAGGGAGTTCCCTTTTATAATTGACGAGTGAACTTTTTTGTAAATACCCAAAACTATTCAACAATGGGAAGTCACTATCACCCCAAGTACCTAAAAAATTAATAAATAATGGATTTATGTGAATTTAAGGTCAGGTAAAGCCATTAAAAAAATTAAAAAAGTTTTAAATAATGTTTCCCTTATCCTATAAATTTACTTACTATTACAATTTTAGTTTTCACCACGGTAACCCATTTTTAACATACATAATTAATGCTTTTAAGATTAAAATAAAATTATCTTTATTGGATATTTGAGAACTAATGATTTTAAATATTAAATCCAATTTATAAAATAAAAATACTATGTGTGTGTAAAATGAATTTTAACTCAAGCAGATGTAACGTGCAAAACATCATTTTGACCCTAACTATGATAATTAATTTTTATTTTTTTACTAATAACTATGAACAACAATTATGATGGAATTATAAAATAATAATAATTATTATTATTACAAATATATAACCCATTTTATTAAATTAAATTATTAAAATGTTTATAATTTTGTTTACAAACAGACCTACAAATCGAGTCAAAAAATGTTTTTTAAGAAATGGAATTTCAAGTATAACATGGTCTTATATTAAGTATGTGATTTGTAATAATCAATAGATGGATTTAAATTATTATATAAATATATAGAATATAAAAATTTAAATTAAATAATTATTCATTAACTATTATTTTAATCAATTATAATTGATAGACATTATTCCTTTTTTTAAATAGTTTTCTAGAAAAAAAGTTTTCTAAACAATACACATCTCACCTTGAAATGATATTATATTTATTTATAAAAAATATATAGTTAATAAATTATTAATTAGAAATACTATTACACATTATTTGAAATAAAATTTGGAATATTTAAATACTAAAATTTCAATTATTCATTAATGCCTATTTCTAAGGGAATATTTCAAGAACTAATTCTAGGAAAATTTTGTCCATGTAAGTTGAAGATCAATATTCATCATACAAAATTATAATTTTTTGCAATGAAAAATTAAAACGATCACTTTCTTATAGTTTTATTAAAATATAAAGTTCACTTACTATAATTGAGGCTTAGGCGTTATAATCAACCTTAACTGATGAACCTATAATTTTTCCTCAACAAACATTATAATGTCTAAAGAAATCTAAACCTTTTCTTCAATAACAACTATGATGAATCCTACATAAAATCAGGATTTTATTCCATAAAAACATACTTCACAAAATATCTTTGATAAAATTTATAAAATCAATGATATTACCATCCAAAATTACAAAATCAATGAGGATTAATTACATCTCTTACATCCCAAGGATCATTTCAGGTTTGGAGATTTAGATAATTAAGACACATAATAAGATAATAAATCCTATCATAATTTCAAATAGGGATTTTTTATTATATATATTAGAAAATACTTAATTCCTGAAAATTCTTTAATATCTCCAATAAATTATTGAACTCATGCTTTCCTTCTGAACATGTCATGCAGAATACTATTCTTTATAACCTTGGGAATGAAAACATATGAAAGGGGTGAGATCCAATGATCATTGAAGGGAACATATAACTAAATAAATCATGTAATAAACATGGATCAAATATTATTTAAATAATAGGTAAAAAATATTAATCCATAACAAGCTTGAAACTGGGAGCATGTTTTACCAATGAAAATAATTGAAAAAATGGATATCAATAATAATTATCTTAGACTAATGGAATGCATAATGTTGGAAACAAAAAACCTTATATAAATGCCTTTTTCCAAGATTATATCCTATTATAATAATATTTACACACCCAAACCAACCTATTTTGTCTTATTACACTTACTAATGCATTGAAGGGCTATATTATTCTGATCCCCACCCATCACCCAATTATGGATAATGCATTCACCATAAGAGTCATCAAGACCTTTCATACCATTATCTAGGGAATATCTTACTCAATAAAACTTGGCTATCCATATAATGATAAATATGGAAATAAAATACATAATTGAGCTATGTTAGCAATCAATAATCATAAATAATTAAAATATTTTTTCTCATGAATATAAAAGGGATAACATGATCATAACCTATACAGAAAAAGAAGTTGGGTGTTTAAATTATAAATAATCAACTTACCAATAATCATATATAGTGGAATAATAATATAAAAAATTAAAATACTTACCCCATGGAAATAAAAGGGATAAAATGATCATAACCCATCCATGGGAAGAAGGTGGATGGTTAAACAATACCTATTCAACTTTCCAATAATCATCCATATTTAAATGACATCATATAGAGTGGAAATAAATTTCCCTATTTAAATAGAATTAAAAAATTTATAGGTGAAGATAATAACATCTAAATTATGAAAAATGTTACATTAACACAAATTTTAGAAGTGAGTATATTTCTAATTCAATATCGGAATAACATGATCATAAGCCATTCAGAGAAAGAATGTGGATTCTTTCAAGTGATCATAACCCTCATGAGATAAGGAAACATGGAATGATTATAACATAAGTGAATAAAACCCTTGAAAAATAATTCTTCAAATGGTAACACAAGAATTTAATTTCATTTTAACACCAACTTATTTTATAATTTATTTGATAATGTGTTGTACACACTAAACCATACTTAAATAAACCATGATATACTGTTATTTATAACCATTATGATATATCCTTTGGTTTAGATGGTATTAATAGGAATAAACACCTTATAAAATATATGTATAAAGTTCCTACTAAATAAAAATGTGTTGTTTAATTATTAGGAAATAATCATTCAATTTTTAGTAAATTCACTTTACGCTTCCAAAATACATTTTTACTCAAAAATGGGGTTTATTGCTTTAATGAGAAAATATTATAATTAACTTTTTGGAACTTTTAAAAAATTTATTTGATAACATGAACATAATTATTGAAATTAATTTGTCAAAATTATCATAGATTTATTTTTTTTGAATTTTATGAAAAGTATGATTTTTGATGAATAATAAAAGAACTAAATTTTATTGAAAATTGTCTTTTTGTTTCAAGAATTTACAAAGTTAAATTTTTCTTTTTAAATGTTTTAAATGTATTATTAGTTAATTTATATTATTAATAGTACAATTTAGGGCTTTTTAATCAATTTAATGATTGATTTGGATATAAAAACGATTTATACACAAGAATACATCTTTTTTGGAAAATCGCTTTTCATCAGGCTTTGTGGGTCAATTTTTAATTTAATATTTTATAATTATTATAATTGAATTAGATAAATTGGATTACATATTTTTAATCAGAAAAATTAATATTATTAAAAAAATTAAAATTTAATTTTGGGTCATAATGAAAAATAAAAGTAGTAAAAATTTGTTACCACGATAAATGTAACAACATGTTTATCAGAGAGTTAAAATAAAGTGATAAAGGCTAAAATTAACTAAAAACTTATATAAATAATTTTTATGGAAATATTTACACTCTATATCATCTAAATTTCTGAAATTTTCCATTTTAGATCCACTTTTATTATTTAATACCTTAATATATTTTAATATTTTGAATAATTCCAAGCATGTCAACTTCACCACTTATAAAAGGACACCCGTCTCCTATAATCTCCACAAATTAAGAGCTATTTAGTTAAAAAGCACCAATAAAAATACCTTAAAATATCTTTAACCTAGTAGTATAGTTCTTGGTTTCATAAAAATACCAAACATAATGGGATTAATGTGTAAAACAAAGGAGGTTGTCTGAAAAAAGAGGTATATATTTTAACTAAATGTTAATGTTATATTTATTATTATACCTAATCAAAACCTATTCCTACCATTATGATATAATAATTTAGTTATCTATAATATATATATATATATATATGTTATTATTATTATAGTTAACTTTAATAGTCTTCATCTAATGGGAAATTAAATCATCATTTTTGTGTATTGTGAACTACTGCCTCACAAACTAATGTAATCTGTTTTCCATCACCACCTATCATGGATCGTTATAAAGATGTATTTAAAGTATATATATTATTTTCATTGAATAATTATTATTATCTTAATATAATATGATAACTACCTTCATTCCCCTGTGTTCTTTGAAAAATTGAAACAATACTCATGCTTATATACAACCTACTGTCTCCATGGTTATAATAAAATTCATTTCTCATAACCATCTTACATACATGTTTCTAAAAGTTTAATTAAAATATAAAAGTTATAATTATTTCATGCTTATTATTTTTGAGATGATGTAATAAATACATCTTGGACCATGGTTAATCCACCAAAGTTGTTTTGCGATTATGAAAAGAACATCCTTTGAATGTATGACATGAACTTAACTGATTTAATAACGTTGTAAGGTTATTAGTATAAAATTAATATAAGTTAATTATATAGGATTTAATGTATATACGTGTCAAGTCAAACTTGAGGTAAATGATTTTTCTTTAAAACCTTATATTAAAATGTTTAATAGTTTTTCTTCTATTTTTCCTCCAAATACAAGTAATATAAATGTTTCAAGTTTGTTATTAATATACTAAAATTTTTGTTTAAATTTAATTCAAACAATGTTTTAATTTTTTTATTAATTTTTTAAAACATGGTTTTAAACATTTTCCAAAAGGTTTATTTTTGGACATTTTTACAAAAAACATGAAATTAATATTTTTTAACATATACAAGATAAGAGGAATTTCCCGTCATCATGACCATTATTATTAAATAATATTTCTATAAAATTTTTCAAGGTTATTTAGAAGAATATCCTATTTCACATTATTTTTGGGAATCTATTTTTAATGATTTTTCAAAGAAATTTTTTTTAATCCATAATTTTATGTAAATACCAAAAATTTCTATCCTTATGTGTTATATAGAATAATAAATGAGATTTTAGATAACATAAAATATTATATGTGTTTTACTTTTGTTATGGTCCTTGGATGTTATTTATTATGATGGGTGAGAGCGATATAACTCTACAATGCATTGGGTAATGATAATATTTGTAACACTGTGAGATTTTAAAAGAAAAACATAATGTTCTATAGCATATATAATGCACAACACCAAACATAAGCAACCCAAAAAACATACAATACTTATAAACTAGTAGTTAAATTGGTAGGTATTAATTGTATTAAATACTTCATAAATATATATATAATGGTACTACTCAATAAAAATTTATTGATAAATTTTTAATAAATAAGAACTCAACTTTTAATAGATTTATTTTATTGTACAAAAATAACTTTCCTTCAAATATGATTTTTGTATCCTTTTTCAAGAAAATATTATAATTAATTTATGTAACTTTTAGAAATTATAATTTATAAAAATAACATAATTTTTTAATCAACATTCCAATATTATCTTAGTATAATATTTTGGATTTTTATAAAAAAGATTAATTTTTTAACGAATAGTGAAAAATACCTGTTTTTATTTAAAAATAAGATTCTTTAAATCATTTAATTTTTTTTATTTTTTTTATAAAATTGATTAAAAGTATTAATTGTTTAACTACTATATTACTAATCCAATTTATTTCATTTTAATCAATTTCATGTTGAATTTTTATTTAAAAACATTTGATACTTATGAAATCATTCTCTTTGGAAAACTATTTTTTTCATCACATATATGAGTTTAATTTTAAATTAAATTCCACCATTTATATAAATAGAATTTCAAAAAATGGATTCCAAATTTGGAATCATAATAATAAATATTATATAATAATTTATTATAATTTTTCATCATAAGAAACATTAAAAATAGAAAAAATTAATTACTAAGGTTAAGGTTAAAAAGTGTTTACCATGGGTTAATATAAAAATGTAAGGGTTAAAATAAATAAAAACTTTTTAAAATAATATTTTATGGACTTATATAGACAATATATAATCTAATTTTTTAGAAGTATCTATTTTGGATCCTTTTGGAATGTTTAAAATGTGGGTATAATGTTTTATTTTCAAAAATTACAAGTGTGTCCTCTCCACCGCTAATTAAAGGTAACACCCTATCCTCACATATTTACACTTAAAAAGCCTTTTGTTTTAGAAATTACCTACCAAAATACCTTCCTTTATTCCATCACCACATCGTATATTTCATGTATTGATCAAAAACCCAATATATGGAGGATTTAGGTATAATCCTAAAGAGGTGGTCCAAAAAAGAGGTATCATTCTCAACTAAGAATCTTTGATTTATTTATTCTTCCACCTACTTAAAATATTAATCAATAATTATGATATAATGAAATCCATATCTAAAAAATACTACGATTTTACTATGTTAATTTAATAACATAAATCTATTTACACTTCCATGAAATGGGAAACAAAACCCTCATTCTTCTGTGTGGAGAGTTACCACCTCACGAATCATCATCTCCTATAGTGACTATTCATGATGATGGATTTAATGTTTTTATATAATATTCATCAAATATTAATAATTATTTAAAATTAATATATTATATACTTCTTTACCTTACCATTCATTGAAAAAAGATAATATTATTCGTGTATACAGCAGACTACCGCCACACAAAGTGATGTGATTCTTTTTTATTACCATATCTCATGGATGTAATATATACATATATTTAAATAAATAATATTAAATTTATGATATAATTATAATTTTTGAAATATGAAATAAAACTTACCTTCTTTCCATCATGATCATTGAAAAATGGAAAAATTACTAAAGGACACATATGACCCACCATCACCATGATTGTATCATAGTTTAATTTTCAGGACTATATTTTATGTTTTTTTAAAGTATAAATTATTCATTAAAATTAAAATTATCTAATTATTATTATTCTAGATATGAAGGATCAATTTCCCCTTTGACTATGGTCAACACACTGATGCCATTTTGAGATTATAAACTGAGTGGCCTCAAAACACTTGACATGGATATAAATAAATATGTAATCAAATATATTTTTAAAATAATGGAATTAAATGTTTTAATTATAAGGGATTAAACTTGTAAAGTTTATTAATAAAAAAATTAATTGACATAATTTTATTATGTAGGATAAAAATGACATACAGGATGAATCTGAACTCAAGGTAATGTATTCCTCATATCACTTTTACTTCCATGAGAAATATTCCATATTCACCACTTATATCCTTATATAGTGTACATAATACCCATTTTAATTTTATATCATAATTTTTTTTATATTCATGGAATTTGGAGTTTCATTTTAATTTTCTTCTTTCATGGGGTTATGATTCAAATGTTAGTAAATTAGTAAGGGTTAATTTTATAATCTCATCATTATTCAAGATTGATTATGATTAAGTATTACTTAGTGGTTTTTTTTGAAATTTAAATATTTCACCCAATATATTTTTAACTCCTATATTTGTTGATTAAATTTTCAAGTAATATTTCTATTTTCCTCTCTTTGATAATTAATTTTTTGAGAAAATTAATTTTAAGAAAAGTTGACTTTATTTCTCTCTTCGATCGAAAATCCTTTTTCTTTCATATCCACATTTTATGAAAATAATTCCAAGAATGTTTTTAACATTATTAAAATGATTTACTAAATATATTTTCCCTATATTTTAATTTTTTACAAAAATGATTTTAATGATGTCCCTTTTTTATTTTCTGAATGACTTACTTTTTAACCTTTTACAACAATGTGAAAGGAATTCTTTTAACTTATATGGTATGTATGAAATCAACCACCATAATGAACACTCTATTACATCGGGAATAATTTATAATTTTCCGTGTTTATTTATCAATAAAATGTTTTCTATAATATTTTGAAATTTTTTATATTTTGAAGAATTATTTTGAAAGTGAATGTGGGAATTTTCTCAGGAAATATTCCATGAAATATCTTAAAGACATTTTACTCAATGATTAAAACCTTTGATGTTAAAGATTATTTTAAATTATGTATATATGTCTCTCACATATATACCCAGCTTATTATCTACAACTTTTATAGGGTTATACTTACCTTATGATCATTTCTTAAATGTATTCCTGGAGAAATAATTTTGGATTATGACATTAGAAAAGATAATGAAACCCATTTTCTTTCCATTGGAAATTCTTATATTTATACCTTATGATTTGTTACCTTATATTGAACACATATTCATGTAAATGATATAAATGTGATTGGTGGGGCCAAAATAATATATCCCTCTAATGAATTCGGTAATGTTTTAGTCTCATGAGACATCATTTATGGGATTAGGGAGTAAACCTAATCCATTATGAGACTCTGTACCCCATGTGATGTTGTCTTAGGGGTTAGCCTTAATTTATATTTATATCATGTTTTATATTTCTTCCACATTTTCTATGATTCCATGATCTTAGGATAAAATGTTCTTTATGTTATTATCCCATGTTAATACTCTTGATCCTTCTATTTTATGTTAATATGTTATAACATTGACTCATAAGTTTTGATTTTTATAATGCTTATTCCCTTACTAGGATTTTTAGCTCACCCCTTTTGTCTATATATTCCGTATGTAATACCTTGATGTTTTAGGTGCTTCAAAGGATTTCAGATCTCATAATGAGAATAAAATAAAGAATATTTTAGTCCCACATTGATGTATTATGAACCTAATGATCTTTGGGATGTAATTATTGGGACAAAAACATGGCAATGAAACTCAAGGCCAATATAGATCCACTTTTTTAGGATTTATTATTTTCACTACGCATGGATTAGTCACATGGTTAGGAAAATCGTTCGCTAACTGTGTTCCAGCCACTATCTTAAGGATAAAACTCACACATTTATCACACACAGTTTCCAAACCATGTGCTAACCATGCCAAATACCACTATCTCATGTATGTTGATTTTATATTTGGTTGTCACATGGTTTGGAAAAATCATGCGTAAACAATGCGCCTTCCCTTTATCCTTTATTTCATTGTGCATGACTTCCTATATGTGTTTCATGGTTTTCAAAAACTATGTTCACACTATGAACCTGTAAAAAATCCCTAAAAACATTTAGAAAGGACCCCAAACCTTACCAAACATAAAAAATATACTTTACATACTTAAACTAAATAAATAAGTGCTATTTACTTGAAATTGGGGGTGGTACATTCTCCCATCATTGGCCTTTCCATCCTTGGAAAGTAAAAAACCATAATTTTCCTGAAAATGTTCCATTCATTTCTTATATAATTTTCTTCCTGAATTCCTAGGATTCTTCTTGAATCTAAACATGTTTCCGCAAAAACCATAGTAGATCGATGATATTTCCATTTAGTAAATTCTATTTCATATCCACAATCAACATCGGGATATGTACCAATAAATCATCCAGATATAGTTCAACATGATCTCATCTGATCACATGGTCAAGGTTAGGGTGATAACTTCTCAACTAAGATACATGAAACACATTATGCACTGAATTGAACCATGGTTGAAATTCTAACCAATATACCACTTTATCAACTCTTTCTAGTTCTCAAAAGGGACTATGTATTGAAGAGATAAAATTCACTGCTTCCTAAAATGTTGATGTCCAAGCCAGGGAGAAATATGCAAAAAGACATTATCACTCACTACGAATGGAAACGACCATCAATTATGATCCAAATAACAATTCTAAAGACTCTGGGCCATCTCTATACTTTTTCTGATCAGCTAAATCTTCATTTTTGCTTCTTTGAAAAGGATCAATCCAACAAGTCATGTATAACCTATTTCTAACCAACAAAGTGGATAAAGAAAAGGATTGCAATACAATGCTTCAAAATGATCCATGTTTATTGAGTCATGATTTATATTATTATATGATAACTGCACTAATGTAATTTGATCCTCTCATGGTCCACCAAGATCAATTACACAAGCCTGCAAAATTTCCTCCAATGTATGTATTGTCCATTCAAATTAGCCATCAATCTGGGGATGATACACCGTACTCATTTTCAAATGAGTCCCAAGTTATTTCTGTAGTGACCTTTATAAATGAGATGTAGACCTCAGATCTCTATCTAATACGATTGAAACTGGTATTCCATGTCTTTTTACCACTTCTCAAATATATATTTTTGATAGATCCCTCATCATATGAGTTTCATTAATAGGGATAAAATGACCAGACTTGGTAAGATGATCCGTTATCACCTATATGGAATCGTGTTTCCAAACCATTATTGAGAGACCTATAATATAATCCAAATACATCTACTCCCATTTGAAAACTAAAATAGGTAAAGATTGTAACATACCTTCTTGAAACAAATGTTCTCCATTAACATACTGAAAAGTTAAACATATTGATACACACTCAACTACCATCATTTTGATGTCGACCCACCAAAACTATGACTTCAACGACTTATACATCATCTTTATTATTATATGGAAAACCCACCTTGAGTGGTGGTAAGAATGAATACGTTTTTCCTAAAAAGTCATAGGTACAACCATCCAGTTTCTGTACTATAACACTAAACTCCCACCCATCCTCCAGCCCTCAATGGTCTCCCCACCATTGAGTTTTGACCTCATAGCCATGCATTCTGCATCAGATTCCTGTTCCTACATTACCATAATCACCAAATTAGGGAAAAAACCAAACTAGAAAGAAAATAGTAACATGACCTCAGTCTTTACATTCCACATTCATGTCAGCTAGGACCAACATCAACTTCCACTCATCTAAAGCCTCTTTTTCCAACAAAGCATACAACTTTCTTCTTAATGAATCGACCACTAAATTTCCTTTAACTAGTGTATACATCAAGTCAAACTTGAACATTTGTAGATACTCAATCAATATTATTTGCCTCAGGTTCAAATACATTTTTGGGAAAATATGTCTCAGGAAATTATGATCCATAAATATAGTAAATTTCTCACTAAAGAGGTAGTGACACCCAGTTTTCAAAGAAAGGATGACTGCAACTAACTCCAAAACATGTGTTGGGTATTTATTCTCATGAACCCTTAAATGAATTGATCCATAATAAAAAACATGGTCTAATTTCATGAGAACACTCCCCAACCCATATCCCAAATCATTATAATACATAATGTATCGTTTTACTAATTCTAGAAAAATAAAGATTGGTGTTGTTGTAATGAAAACATTCCACTCCTTAAAGGACTTCTGACATTCCTCAGTCTATTAGAATTGAACATTCTTCTTTATCAATGATTTCATAGATTAAGCTAGTCATTATAAGTCAGGATAAAAGAAGTTTTAATAACCAACTAGACCAAGAAAACTTTATATCTCAAAGACATTCATCGATGGTTACAAGGAGATAACAACTTATATATTTTTTAGATCCATTAAAACACCTTTTTCAAAAATTAAATGGCAAAGAATGTATACCTATTGTTTCCAAAAATCTCAATTTAATAATTTTCCATACAAATGATGGTCTCTAAAGATTCCCAAATGAAATATCCATGTTTTTCTCATGCTCATCCCGTTTCCTTTAATAAACCAATATGTCATCAAGAAACACCACAATAAAAGAATCTAGATATCGCTGAAATATCCAATTCATTAATTCCATAAAAACATCTAGTAAAATCATAAGACCTAAAGGCATCACCACATATTCATAATGGCCATATCATGTTCTTAAATCTATCTTCAAAATATCCTCCTTCCGAACCTGCAATTGGTTATATCTTGATTGAAAGTCAATTATTGAGAACCAATGTGCTCACCTCAATTGATCAAACCAATCATTAATGCATGGAAGTGGATACCTATTATTTATCATAATTTGGTTGATCTTATGATAATCCACACACAACCTTAGAGTTCCATCTGCTTTCTTCACGAACAAGACCGGTGTCGCCCATAGAGATGTGTTATAATGAATGAAACCTTTTCTTTTCATATCTTCCAACTACACATTTAACTACTTTAATTAAGTTGGTACTATCCTATAATACATAAGGGAAATATTACTAGTCTCCAGGAGGTGATCAATCATAAAATACACTTCCCTTATAGGTGGTAGACCTAATTTTTTTTTGGGAAACACAAGTAGAAACTGATCTCTGACTACTGGAAAATTACTTTTTTTGATCACTTCCATCGATTCCAAAGTCAACACCACCAAATTGTATGAGATCATTCCAAAAAACGGTTCTAATAAGCTCATTTCTCATTCCTTTGCATTCCTTTATCCTCTAAATAGATTCATGATGCCATCCTCAGTCGTGAAACTCACTCTTCTACTATAACAGTCTGTGTGAGCCTTGAACATTGTCAACTAATCCATAACCAGGATTACATCATAGACATCTATTTATATCATTGAGAAATCACATTTCATCTCAACTCTATTTAAAGTTATTGTACATTATTTCCACATAAAGAATCTATATTCTCTTTGTCCAAGATAATTTTTATGTTTTATCACAGTGGGCATCATATCATGTTTTAAACTCAGAAAATTAATTAAATGAGAATTAATAAAGGAATGTGATAAACTAGTATCAAACATAACTTTTATAAGGGTATAATTCAAAATAATTGAACCTCTCACCATAGATGGTCCATCTTGATCATCCAAAATAAGTTTCTCAACTCCATATAATTGCATCATCATTTAAATTTATTCTTTGTTTAACTTCAGGGTCTGCCCTTACTGAGATGGCATGCTATTCCTAGAATCACTATGTCTAGATATGTTCTACGAATGATGTTGATTCTTCTTCCCTTTCCCCATCAAGGCATATGATGTCTGCGATACGTGAGACATGTCTTTGATCACTTATCCTCAGAGAACTGTAATAATAACATTAAATATTTCACATCTTGTTGAAATTATGTCATGGTATTAGTGGTGTTGTACACTATTGATTCATATGGTCTAAGGAACAACATTGGAAACATCCCTCTTTTGTTATGGCTCTCAAAAGAATATTCACCGATCCAACCTCTTGATTCTAATTCATGCTACCACCATAGAAATAGGCGTAACTATTATTATTTCTCGTAGAATTAGAGTTCCCATAATTTCACAAGGGTATCAATATAATTCCTCCTCTTGTAGCTTTGATGATGTCATGTTCATCCACCATTTCTCTATTGACTATATCTGTATAATACAGAATACAAATCACTGGTATCTTTGAGCGAATCTCATGGCTCAGCCCTGATTCAAATATGCATGCCTTAAAGTAATCGCTAGTAGAATGTTCAAGTGGAAAGTGCCCTAAATTCATTAATTTATATTCATACTCAGTGATATAGAGATTTTCCTACTTTAGGATGAACAAGTCCAGCATTCTTTGAATCCAAAACATGTGAGGATAAAATTCTTTGTTGAACTATTACTTAAATCCTCCCAACCAATCCTTGATCCACTTTATCATACACATCTAGATCCCACCACTAACATGAAAAATATTCCAGCATGTACGTCACCATATTTAATTTTAGATCCACTGGTGTCCTGATGAAATAAAAGATACAATTAATCCTATTCAACCACACCTCTTTCTTTTCTGGTTTAGAATCACCCTATAAGATGGGTGGATTCTACTTCTGGAACTGGACAAAATGATCAATTTTTTTTGGAACATTCCTCTTGTTCCTTATATCCACAACCTGAAGCACTTGAATGATACTCTGAAACAGTTGTTGGTTCACCTATAGCTCATACAAAACCATATTATTAGAAGCTTCCTATAGTTAGTTTATACTACTCCTAATAGGTTCCATTTTCTAAATATATAACAAACTCTATAAGTATCACAATCTAGAAACTGAAGGCTTAACAATTCAAATTCTACCATAACATCTATCGAAACAATTATTTCCAAAATAAACCATTACCATATTCAACCATTTTTGAAAAATATATACTTGCTTTTGAAAATTAGGATATTTTCAAACTACCATAATCATGATCTTTTAAGAAATCATTCATTTGATTACAATTTCAATTTTTTTTAAAACAACGCATTGCACCAAATCATATATCATTACTCAAAATGAAATATTCAGTCCTAGTAAGAATTGATTCCTCTAATACATTTCCTGATCATCTCATTGGGTGAACCCATGACTATGAGATTCTAAATCCTCTTAGTGTCTTCAAAACACTTATGTACCCAACTCCATAGAATCTTTAATTTGAGTATATAAAGGGTAGATACATCTTTTAATTCTCTAATTTTCAAGTCCCAATAATTATACTCCTGTCAATGATCCCAACTTAAGGAATAGACAAGAATGAGTTTAACTCCAAGACTGACAACCAATACCAAGTCAAAGACCCCTTGTTCTAGAAGATATTGAAAAAGGCCAAGTTAATACAACTTGTTTCAAAAAAAAATTTGATCGAACGAATCCGATACCACATGTAACATCAAAATTATCCTAATTGGATTGATAAGGCAGGATAATGTTACTTGGAATTAAGCAAAATCCTTAAGATTCAAATGGATGGAAATAAATGCTGAAGGGCTTCAATATATGCTGGGGATGTTTTTCCCTTTGATAATAAAACAACCAAAAAAACCATAACAAAATAAAACACTACATGATTCAAAATAAAATAGAAGAAAACTCCAAAATTTTGTTTATATCAAAGAAGACAGAGTACTATAGGATAAGATAAACTAACATCAAAGTAAATAGTATATGGCAAACTACTAAAACTCAAAGACAATCACAAACCTCTAATGATGCACATGCTCTAAGCTCCATCTCCACTAAACAACCTATGTATCATGAAGTATTGATAAATATGTGATACTTCACCTTTTCCCATATCCTAAAAGAGGACATTTGAAAAATCACTAAAGCGTGGGTGAGTACTAAAATCTAGTAGGTTTTCCCAATGACATCCCTACTCATGCCACTAGAATAAAAAATTTAGAAACATCTATATTAAATAGTTTATAAAAAAATTTATAAAAAAATTTATAATATAGTTATAACTAAATATAGACTAGTGAAAATGAAACAATTTTACTCAAAAAAACATCATTTTTCAAAGAAAGCAACCAAACATTACTTGAAACCATTTCACAAGTTCTATTTTCGGCATAGCCAATCCCTTCCACTTATCCACACAACAAAACATGCATTCATTATTATGAATGTTATATAATCATAACCAGTTTGTCATCGATCTACCATGTTATCACAAGGTAATTATATCCAATGTTCCATTATACATTTGGCACTAAGCACAAGGTCATATTTCAACCGATCCTTGTAATGAAATGTGAAAACAAACAAAAAGTATGCCGAACAACCAATTCCAATCATTCCAATACAATTTCAATAAAACAAACTTTTATTGAAAACTATTTTTCCATAATCCGAATCAAGAAACTATTTTAAATTTTTTATTTTAAAATAATTTATCAAAGAACTTTTCCCAACCAATTACCACAATTCCACTATTTCATTAAATACCATTAATCACCACTAAACACTACAACAATAATATCTTTTGGTGGAATTTTTTTAGCGGCGGTTTACTAAACCATCATTAAATTTTTTATTAATGATTTAGTGTCATTTTTTATAAACCATCACTAAAACTTTTCTTTAAACCTCGACACTCCCCCCCCACCCCAGACCCCCTTCTCTCTTCGACCCCTATGAGACCCCCCGGGTGACCCCTAAAACCCTCGCCGCCTTGCTGCCTCGCCAACCCACCCATTTCAGAGGAAGTTTATCAAATTTTGTTATGAAAAATACCATATTTGATCTTAAGTGGTATTTTACTAGTTCAAACCTTTATACATCTCATGATAAAGATAGATCCTTTTTTGGATATATTTTATTGAACCATAAATTACTCCTCATCCAATAATTTATAAATAATATAATTTGTATTTAATGTTTCATGAAGAGAATGTATCCTTGTAACCTGATTTAGGTTTGGATTTATATTTTTATACCTATTTGGATTCCATAATATAATATTCATTATTTATTCATGTTTTATGTTGTGATCATGTGTGTCATGGAATTATGTTTTATTGATATTATAGTTAATGTATCATATTCAAGAATATTTACCTTTTGTTTTGTTGAGAATTTGATTCATTATAATGGAATTATTTCTTAAGAATGACTATTACTTTGATATATTGTGTCACGACCCGACCCAACGGGGCTCGAGCCGCGACTCCCCAAGCCCGCCTCCAATAGGCCAGGGGCTGGCGACCAGCGCCGAGTAGGCTATCACACATATGGGAGGCATTAGCCTAAGGTACCTGTACACACGCACCCACAAACACCTCCATGCAACAGTGCAGAGATATAGAAACTGAAAAGTAAATGCATGCATACATTCTATCCCAAACCAGAGTGCAACAGGAAAAGTACAAGGGCAAAACAGGGCCCACCAAAAGAAAACTACAAAGCGCGTCCAACCTGCTCTGAAGAAGGGGAACGCTGCCACAAACACCCGCCGGAAAGCTCGCTCGGCACAGCTCCGGTAAACACCCCGGTCAACTCGCTCACAAAGCTCCGCCTGCTCCGGGTCCTCCTGGGACTCCGTCAAAAGGCCTGTGGTATGCACAAGACACAAACATGTGCGGGCAAAGCCCGTGCAGGGGTGAGTATAAACATACTCAGTAGGCACCCCAAAAACCCAAAACCCCAGGGAGCAACTGAAGGCAACAGTCCGCTCAACCCAGCCAGAGGGAACCCAGACGAGAGAGAAACTCCATCTCGTGACCATCCTCGGCTAAACACAACTAGTCAGCTCAGCTCATCTCAGGTGTATGCCCATACATACACCTTGAACAATCCAGATATACACAGCTCACGCCACAAAGCCACAAGAGGTACCGACCTCATCACCAGCAACTGTCCACAACCAGGAGAGTACACCACGAACACTGTCATACCAGATGACACTCATCCGAGAGATACACTCCATCGGGATACTCGCAAACATCTCAGACGTTCACCCGTGAGACCACGCTCGTCGGATAGCATCACCGAGGAAACATCACCGGAACACCATAACCACCAAACTCCTCGGATAGGGGATCGCCGCTAGGGTCCGCTAGGGGATACCAAGATCCACTCCGGTATACGTAGCTCAAAGATAGGGGATCACTCCCAGGGTCTGCTGGGGGATACCACGACCCGATCTGGCATACGTAGTTCTCACAGATGGGGGATCACACCCAGGATCCGCTGGGGGATACCACAACCCGATCTGCACTCGACAGAAGCTTCACACTCAGGTAGAGGATCATCGTCCATATAAAGATGGTCACGACGATACCGGAACCCTATCTGGTATAACTCGCGATGTAGGGGATCGAACCGACGATGCCACAACCCTACCGGAACCACGCGCTGAGTAGGGGATCGCATAACCAACGATACCGCAACCCTACCGACATCAAGCGCTGAGTAGGGGATCGTATAACCAACGATACCGCAACCCTACTATAAACATCATGCTGAGTAGGGGATCGTAAACCCGACGATGCCACAACCCTACTATGCACAACCCACCGCGTAGGGGATCATATTCCCGATGATGCCACAAATCCTACGGGGTTAACCTGCTAGATAGGGGATCGCCGCCCGTGAATAAGCGGTCACAGCAATACCAAGAACCCGATCTAGGGTAAAGATGCTAGAGGATCCACTCCGGGCCCACCGGAGGGATACCACAACTCTAACAGTTTAAACATCCCATCGAGAGGATCACAAACCCATACGAAGGTTGTGATACCACACGAACCCTCGTAGGAACGAACCAAGGGAGAACCCTCGACCACTGCTGGTCCAAACGTCGCTAACCCGAGAGACTCGCCTCAAAGCCACACTTCGCACCTCCGAAGCCAGAACCGAGGCCACCATCGCGTTCCACGCGGAAAAACACGCAGGGTAGGCTGTTTACTCGCCCGAAACGGAGCACCGGTGAAAACGACACTATTCACCGCAGCTAGCTCGTGCGGGGCCCATAGAACGACCCCTAAACCCATCGGGCGGATCACACCACGGCGATCCCCTCGGAAAAACAAGCGGAATCGACTACTCGCTCGCCCAAAACGGACACCCCGTGAAAAAGGTACTATTCACCGAAGGCCGGCTCGGGTGGGGCCCAGGCCTGGATTCCGAAACTCATCGAACGGATCGCGCCATTGCGATCCTCTCGGAAAAACACACAGGATTGACTATTCATCTGCCAAAATCGGACTCCTGGTGTAAAAGCTGCGTTTCCCCGCAAACGCCAAAACCCGGCCTCGTGGGGCCCGCACCCCGTTCGCAAACCCAACACCCGGAAACCATCTCAAAAAGTTCGTCGTACCATCAAGGTCTCAACGCCACTGACGGCACGTCAATCGGACGCTCCGGGTAGAAGTTACAACGGCCCGAAGTCGTAAAATAATAAAATAATATTATTTTATACGACGTTTCTAGCTCCCGGGCCACAATCCCGAACCTTTAAACCCTCGAACCCATACCGGAGGGTTCGCCTCGTCGTCAGGGTCACGTCGCCGCAAACGGCACGCGAATCCGACTCCCGAGGTGCAAGATACGGGGGTTTTAAGACCCCCGTATGCGAAAAAAGGCCGGACCGGCCCCGACCGGCCGGTCCGGCCGGCCTGGACCGGCCGCCGCCGCCGGCCCGCCCTGGCCGGCGGCGCTCCGCCGCGCGCCACCGCGGCTCCGCCGCGGGCCGCCGCGCTGGGCGGCCGGCCGCCGCGGCTCCGCCGCGCGCCGCCGCGCTGGGCCGCCGGCAGCCGCGGTTCCGCCGCGGGCCGCCGGAAACCGCCGGCGCCGCCGCGCCGGTGCCGCGCCGGCGGATCTTCCGCGGACCGCCGGGGGCACCCCGGCGGTCCGTTTTGCGATCCGGAGGCGCCTACGTATCCCTCGGGACCCGATCTACACTGCTACGGCTTCAATTTGCAGAAAAACGCAGGAAAAACGGGATCGGGGATTAAAACTAAAACCACCTACCTCGCGGGCGAAACGCCGACGTTCTGCCTCAGATCCGCGCTCCAAAGCTTCCGCTGCGCACTCCTGGAACGTCCGCCGTCGAATTCTGAGCTCGTAGGCGCTCCGTTTTCTCGATTCGGCAGAGTGGCGGCGAAGAACGACGAAGAACGGCGAAGAACGATTAAGGGGGGGGGGGGGGCGCTGATATTTATATCAGCCGCCCGCCGGCGCCAAACCAGCCTCGGACCCGACGCCCGATGCGAACAAAAGTAAGGTCACCCCTAGGGTAAACGCGCCGTTCTGAACGCAACGGCGGTCTCAGATTTTTCATCCGAGACTCCGTTCATAAGTTATTCGAGCCGACGCTCGCACACCAACTTGCCACTTATTTACGGAAACGCCCCTGGTGGCGTTTCCCACCGCAGGCCCGCGCCCGCAAAGTTTACACCCCGCCTAGGGTAAACGGCACGTTCCGGACGCAACCGTGCCCTCAGATTCCCGTTCTGAGCTACCATTTAGGAGATATCACACCCCCGCCACGTGCATAGTATAAAAAATACTTAATATTTTTATAAAATTAATTCCGGGCACACCGGGCCTCGGAATCGCACGCCGTCTTCGCGCCTAGCTCTGGAATTATTCGTAGAAATATTCCAGAGTCTGACAGGGCCAAAAACCCGAGTCGTTACATCCTCCCCCCCTTAGAACTTTTCGTCCCCGAAAAGCCCCAAGCATAAGGAAAGCGACTGAACTCTCAACTGGGTCTCACACACCAGCGAGCTCACCAACAACAACCACTCAGGGTCTTACCAACGCCCTGAACAAAACTCGAGCAAGCAACAAAAGGAAAGAGTACCGCTAAACAGTGTCTGACAAACTACTGCAGTAAGTAGAAAAGACACAAGGCGTACCTCTATCCATCTGTGGTGCCTCTGGGTCGACTGCCTCCAGGGCATGCAACTGCCCTCGCCCTCGGCCACCAGCTCCCTGAGCTTGGCGTGAACCACCTGGGGGTGGGGGTGGTGGCAACTGGTACTGTCTACCACCACCTCCTGCTGCACCAGCTCCAACGCCACGTCCGACGCCCTGCGGACCTCCTTGCTCGAGACGCTGCCTCTGCCAAGGCGGTCCATCGACCGGCTCCCTCTCAGCAGCACGTCGGGTCGGACAATCTCTAGCAAGATGTCCCCGACCATCGCAAGCGCAACACCGCCTCTCCTGCGGCTGACCAAAACTGGCCTGCGAGCCCTGTGAGCTCCGAGGCTCAGATCCTCCATCCTGGGGTCGCCTCCTCAAACGTCGGCCACGTCCAGACCCCTGAGTCTGACGTCGGCTACCAGATGCCGATCCGACCGACGAAGTCTCAGCTCCCGGGTGCCCAGCACGAACAGGGGGAAACTGCTCAGCCAGAAAACTCTCCACCACCAACGCTCGCTCCAGCACTCCAGCATAGGTGGGCAGGCACAAGGAAACCACACCTGCTCGGATGTACCTGCGTAAGCCCTGCTCGAAGGTCCGAGCCCGAAAGAACGGGTCTCGAACCATATCCAGGGAGTAGCGCGACAGGTCTGTAAACCTCGCTGAGTACTCCGACACAGTCATGCTCTCCTGACGAAGCTGCAGAAGCTCCTGGATCCGCACTGACCTCAGCGTCACCGGATAGAACTCCTCCCTGAAGAGCCGCTCAAACTCTGCCCACGTGAGCGTCTCCTCGTCATGGGACTGCGTCACCAAACTCCACCATCGCCCGGACGAACCATGAAGAAGGCTCGCCGCTAGGACCACCATCTGATCAGGCGGTGTCCTCACTAGGCGAAAAACTCGAGTAACTGCCTCGAGCCAGTCATCAGCTGCCTGGGGGTCTGGATCACCCCGAAACCTCAGAGGTCGCTGCCTCTGGAACTCGTGCAACGCACTCAGCCTGCGTGCAACCTCGTCCTGCACCGCCGGCACAACCAGCTGCTCAACAGGTGGTGGCTCCACTGGCAGACCACCTGGAGGTGCAACCTCAGAACCTGCGCCCTGCTCCACAGCCACTACACGGGGCGGGTCATCAGCACAATCCTGCTGCGGAACCCTCGCTGGCTGTCGTCGTGGAGGCATCCTGAAATACATTCAAGACACACCACAGTCAAAGAGTATATCTGGAGAGCTGACTCAAGAAGGACAAGGAAAAACCAAAAACCCAGTCCTACATGATGCATGTACCATTATGTCCCCGCGACCAGTGTACGAATGTCCCGAGTCAAAAGGCTGGTTATCAGAGTCCTGGTGTATGGATACGTCGGCCGCCGCACCAACACTGGAGTCCCTGGCCTGAAAGCCGAACTCGAAACACCTTAACACTGCCGCTATGCAACCCAAACCAAACTCACAGCTAGACCAGCTACCCTCTGAGATCCCAAGGTGGAACCTCCTCTGATACCACTCTGTCACGACCCGACCCAACGGGGCTCGATCCGCGACTCCCCAAGCCCGCCTCCAATAGGCCAGGGGCTGGCGACCAGCGCCGAGTAGGCTATGACACACATGGGAGGCATTAGCCTAAGGTACCTGTACACACGCACCCACAAACACCTCCATGCAACAGTGCAGAGATATAGAAACTGAAAAGTAAATGCATGCATACATTCAATCCCAAACCAGAGTGCAACAGCAAAAGTACAAGGGCAAAACAGGGCCCACCAAAAGAAAACTACAAAGCGCGTCCAACCTGCTCTGAAGAAGGGGAACGCTGCCACAAACACCCGCCGGAAAGCTCGCTCGGCACAGCTCCGGTAAACACCCCGGTCAACTCGCTCACAAAGCTCCGCCTGCTCCGGGTCCTCCTGGGACTCCGTCAAAAGGCTTGTGGTCTGCACAAGACACAAACATGTGCGGGCAAAGCCCGTGCAGGGGTGAGTATAAACATACTCAGTAGGCACCCCAAAAACCCAAAACCCCAGGGAGCAACTGAAGGCAACAGTCCGCTCAACCCAGCCAGAGGGAACCCAGACGAGAGAGAAACTCCATCTCGTGACCATCCTCGGCTAAACACAACTAGTCAGCTCAGCTCAGCTCAGGTGTATGCCCATACATACACCTTGAACAATCCAGATATACACAGCTCACGCCACAAAGCCACAAGAGGTACCGACCTCATCACCAGCAACTGTCCACAACCAGGAGAGTACACCACGAACACTGTCATACCAGATGACACTCATCCGAGAGATACACTCCATCGGGATACTCGCAAACATCTCAGACGTTCACCCGTGAGACCACGCTCATCGGATAGCATCACCGAGGAAACATCACCGGAACACCATAACCACCAAACTCCTCGGATAGGGGATCGCCGCTAAGGCCCGCTAGGGGATACCAAGACCCACTCCGGTATACGTAGCTCACAGATAGGGGATCACTCCCAGGGTCCGCTGGGGGATACCACGACCCGATCTGGCATACGTAGTTCTCACAGATGGGGGATCACACCCAGGATCCGCTGGGGGATACCACAACCCGATCTGCACTCGACAGAAGCTTCACACTCAGATAGAGGATCATCGTCCATATAAAGATGGTCACGACGATACCGGAACCCTATCTGGTATAACTCGCGATGTAGGGGATCGAACTGACGATGCCACAACCCTACCGGAACCACGCGCTGAGTAGGGGATCGCATAACCAACGATACCGCAACCCTACCGACATCAAGCGCTGAGTAGGGGATCATATAACCAACGATACCGCAACCCTACTATAAACATCATGCTGAGTAGGGGATCGTAAACCCGACGATGCCACAACCCTACTATGCACGACCCACCGCGTAGGGGATCATATTCCCGATGATGCCACAAACCCTACGGGGTTAACCTGCTAGATAGGGGATCGCCGCCCGTGAATAAGCGGTCACAGCAATACCAAGAACCCGATCTAGGGTAAAGATGCTAGAGGATCCACTCCGGGCCCACCGGAGGGATACCACAACTCTAACAGTTTAAACATCCCATCGAGAGGATCACAAACCCATACGAAGGTTGTGATACCACACGAACCCTCGTAGGAACGAACCAAGGGAGAACCCTCAACCACTGCTGGTCCAAACGTCGCTAACCCGAGAGACTCGCCTCAAAGCCACACTTCGCACCTCCGAAGCCAGAACCGAGGCCACCATCGCGTTCCACGCGGAAAAACACGCAGGGTAGGCTGTTTACTCGCCCGAAACGGAGCACCCGTGAAAACGACACTATTCACCGCAGCTAGCTCGTGCGGGGCCCACCGAACGACCCCGAAACCCATCGGGCGGATCACACCACGGCGATCCCCTCGGAAAAACAAGCGGAATCGACTACTCGCTCGCCCAAAACGGACACCCGGTGAAAAAGGTACTATTCACCGAAGGCCGGCTCGGGTGGGGCCCACGCCTGGATTCCGAAACTCATCGAACGGATCACGCCATTGCGATCCTCTCGGAAAAACACACAGGATTGACTATTCATCCGCCAAAATCGGACTCCTGGTGTAAAAGCTGCGTTTCCCCGCAAACGCCAAAACCCGGCCTCGTGGGGCCCGCACCCCGTTCGCAAACCCAACACCCGGAAACCATCTCAAAAAGTCCGTCATACCATCAAGGTCTCAACGCCACTGACGGCACGTCAATCGGACGCTCCGGGTAGAAGTTACAACGGCCCGAAGTCGTAAAATAATAAAATAATATTATTTTATACGACGTTTCTAGCTCCCGGGCCACAATCCCGAACCTTTAAAACCTCGAACCCATACCGGAGGGTTCGCCTCGTCGTCAGGGTCACGTCGCCGCAAACGGCACGCGAATCCGACTCCCGAGGTGCAAGATACGGGGGTTTTAAGACCCCCGTATGCGAAAAAAAGCCGGACCGGCCGCCGCCGCCGGCCCGCCCTGGCCGGCGGCGCTCCGCCGCGCGCCGCCGCGCTGGGCCGCCGGCAGCCGCGGTTCCGCCGCGGGCCGCCGGAAACCGCCGGGGGCACCCCGGCGGTCCGTTTTGCGATCCGGAGGCACCTACGCGTCCCTCGGGACCCGATCTACACTGCTACAGCTTCAATTTGCAGAAAAACGCAGCAAAAACGGGATCGGGGATTAAAACTCAAACCACCTACCTCGCGGGCGAAACGCCGACGTTCTGCCTCAGATCCGCGCTCCAAAGCTTCCGCTGCGCACTCCTGGAACGTCCGCCGTCGAATTCTGAGCTCGTAGGCGCTCCGTTTGCTCGATTCGGCAGAGTGGCGGCGAAGAACGACGAAGAACGGCGAAGAACGATTAAGGGGGGGGGGGGGGGGGCGCTGATATTTATATCAGCCGCCCGCCGGCGCCAAACCAGCCTCGGACCCGACGCCCGATGCGAACAAAAGTAAGGTCACCCCTAGGGTAAACGCGCCGTTCTGAACGCAACGGCGGTCTCAGATTTTTCATCCGAGACTCCGTTCATAAGTTATTCGAGCCGACGCTCGCACACCAACTTGCCACTTATTTACGGAAACGCCCCTGGTGGCGTTTCCCACCGCAGGCCCGCGCCCGCAAAGTTTACACCCCGCCTAGGGTAAACGGCACGTTCCGGACGCAACAGTGCCCTCAGATTCCCGTTCTGAGCTACCGTTTAGGAGATATCACACCCCCGCCACGTGCATAGTATAAAAAATACTTAATATTTTTATAAAATTAATTCCGGGCACACCGGGCCTCGGAATCGCACGCCGTCTTCGCGCCTAGCTCTGGAATTATTCGTAGAAATATTCCAGATTCTGACAGGGCCAAAAACCCGAGTCGTTACATATTGTGCTTGTTTTTAATTTTTTATACCAATCATGTTGATTAGTATATATAATAATGCTACCTTGACCATGGATATTGTTTTGATAAATAATGAGTATGTTAGAAGGGGTATTTTTCTATTGTATAACTTTTGTGTTGGTATGTATTATATGGAGATTTATGAATGGGACGGGATTACAATGACTTGAATTTTTTATTCCCCTTCCACCTATCCCTAAATTCATCTGATGATAGTTCCATGATTCTTGTATACACCTTCCTCTTTAAAAAATACAAGGATTTTCCCATGACTCAACCATTGGAAGTATTGATATGATCATAGTTCGATGGGAATGACATCATGAATTCTATGACCCGATGTCTCATATCAAAGTCTAGGATTAAAGAAATTATTTTAGGTATAGAACCTCTAATTATAGGTATTTTTTATATAATTTATTCTATTTTATTACGTTTTCCATTATCAGATGCTTCCATGTTTTTATTGATAAAAATTTGTAAATTTATTTTTATATAAATATATATAAATGTTTATATTGATATATTGAACATATATAAGTATATTACATATAAGTTAGAAACTATGTGGTTCATTACTGAGTATTATATGCTCACACCCAATATATACACATAGGGGGGACATGAAATTTCATGGTCTATTTTTTCGGGTACCTATATGTACAACTGCATGTTCGGATGAATTGTTTTCTCTAAGCATCGTTTATTTTTTATGATTCGTGTTCCGTTTAGTGTTGTAAATGGATATGGGAGATTGATTTTCTCATTTAGCCTTTGGTTTCAGGGATCATTATATATTGTTGACCTTTATATGATTTGTAAATATTTATCATATTGAATTCAAACTATTTTGATCATCTTAGTTTTCTTCCATTTTAGTTTATTAATAAAATTGTGTAAACCAAATCCCACTGGTCTTCATTGAACCCCGATGCTATTATCTAGCCTTTGGTGATCGAGAGGTGAAAATGAGGTCATGTAGTGCTCTATCCTAGTACTATTTAGGTATCTCGGTCACCATCACTACACCATATGAACTTTTTTTATTACATAAGATCTTGAATCATGGAGGTGTTTTTTTTTCTACTTATACCTTTATCTCGTATATCCCTTGGTTTAAGATCCTTAACTATTACTCGATATCAACCATTTATAGTAATTAATTATGGTTTTTTAATTTAAATTGTTGATATAATGGATTTAAATATTGATAGTCCTATTTGTGGTTATTTTCCCATCCAAAATATTTTATCAAATTGCTCTATCCAAATTAGTTTTTATGTAAGATTAGGCTGAATAGTGTAATTTTCTAGATTATTTTTTTGAGACTTTATAATAGATTGGATTTGAGTGATGAGTTTTGTATTTTTCTTATATCTTTTACAATGAAAATGTTTTTAGTACTGTCCCGTAGATGTATAGATTTATTCAGACAACATAAATATTTATTTTCTATTTGGTTTTATTTTCTATGAAGTGTGTTAATATAGTTTTTTGTAGTAATTTTGTGATATCACTTCCTAGTTCCAGTTCATAGACACATCAGAGGCAATTATCAGTCAAACCTCTATTAAATATGATTAAGAAGCTTTTTAATATACAGGATGAGGTTCATCATAAAAATTTATATCCATTGTATATCACAGATTTTATGGTGGTTTTCACTAATTTCTTATGATGTGTTGTTTGTATCTTTAAATTTAATTAGATGTTTTATTCCCATATCTGATTATGTCTACGTTATAAACCCCATCCGACCATCTTTGTCTGATGATCCCAATTCAATAAACTCTATCTGGTGAAACTCCATCCGATTATTTTTTTATCAACTCATTTTGGTGAAAATAAAAAAACCCAAAAATCATCTATATGGAAATTAATTTCTGATTTTACTTTTTTTCAACCACCCACTAGAGCTCATCCTCTATTCGATGCATGAAGTGTTCTTTGAAATTTCAATATGATTTGGGATGTCTTGCTAGAGATGAGATAGTATTTTTGAGACTTAATAAGTATATTATGAGAAATTTCTTGGCCAGATATCATCTTAATGTGCCTTAAGATATGATGGGCTATTGGTAAAAAGTGTCTTTGATGATTTTTGATCTAATATATAACTTTTTCCAAATCCTTAACATATTTATATATTTTTTCAACTAGTATATATGAATATATTTACCTATTTATTAATAGTTATGTGTTTTATTTTTTTTAATATTGTGTAGTCACATTGTGATATACATGGATAAAAGTTGGATCACACTACCAAGGAACACACCTCAGTATGTTTAGGGTTTGGAGTAGATTTTAGAATTTTCAATTTCCAATCGATCCGTTGAAGGGAGAATAAGATGTCTATGTCCTAAATGTAAATTTAGAAGATGTTTGAAGAGAGATGAACTTCATGAATATTTAATATTTAATAAATTCCCTAGTCAATATTTGTGCTGGATTTGTGATGCATTCCTGTCGTAGGGCGTGGAAAAATAATTTTTAAATTTTCTAAGTGTAGTCTAGTGATTAACCCTATGAAGTCTCTTGAAGAAGAGTGCACAACAATTATGTTAGTCACTTGAATTTAAGAAAGAAGAAAAGGTTGTTTTTTTGAAATTGTTTAGGTTGAGAAATAAAGCAAGTAATAACAAGAAAAGTAGAACACTAATGGATGAAGAGAGTGATGGTTCCAGGGTAGGATTCACTTTTTCAATGTCATCATAGTAATAAAGATCATATTCTCTCTCTCCCTTTTGAATAAGAAATGAAGAACTCCTCGATCGATTTATTAATCACCCTTGATTTAAGAAACCAATGAGACTCGCTCCTATGTGCGTGAAAGTTCGTAAAAAATCTCTAAACAACTAAGGAAAGTCCCGATCGGGAATTTTTTCTCCTTAGAACTGTAGAAAAATTTTAATAGTTTCACACACGTGCCAACAATCACTAGACACTCACCACTTAACACAATCTGCTCGATCGAGACAAATTGCACGAGGCAGAGGGAGATTAAAATTCTTTAACCAATGATATTAACAATGAATACACCAAACTCAAAACACGATCGCATTAAGATAATTGGGAAACAGTGATAATAGAAGTCTTTCAAAAGAAAAAAAGAATTTTAAATTTAAGCACAAAACTCTGACATTACAAAAGTGAAACTCCCCCTTCCCCGATCACTCAAAGGTTTTACCCCTCCATGTGAAGGGTAATAAAGTTGAAAGGGGAAGAATAAGACATTACAAAACTATGAAAAAGAAAAGAAAAAAATAGGAAGCTGAAAAGTTCCCCTTCTTGGTGTCCCGGAGGGAATGGGGTGGAGAATCGGATGCTTTGAGAGGGTGGTGCTCTCCTCCTTTTATATCCAGAATTTTCACCCGGATGTTGACACATTTTATCCTCATTAAATGACATCTTCACATGTTGATCCCTTCTTTAATTTTGTTAATAATTATCTTGTCTATGTCCCATAAACATATAAGAGGATATGGACATGTATTCCGAGAGTTATGGCCATTTTACTCTGAGTATTTATTCTGTCCAGTCAGAATCGCCAAATCGAAAACCTCCAGATTAGAGTGATTTAATAACCCCTTAAAAGGAAACTTAACGCGGTCCTTACTTCATTAAAGATTCTCAAAAACTCTTTTCTCATCCACCCACATAATTTCAAAACATTTGGGCCCACCATGGATGAGTTATGAAGCCCACAACAAAACTAGGCAGAACTGCAAACAGTTTTCTCTCTCCCACTTGTGAGCTTCTTTTGAGCTTTCATATGGCCGATTCAGCTTTTAGTCCAAAAATAGTAAATGAATCCCAGGATGCGTAGAATATAGAAAATAAATAATTTTTCAATTTGGATCATTGTAGAAAATGGTATTGACAAACTATAGAAATAATTTAAAACGGTTAAAAATTCAAAATGGACGATTTTTACTATTCAGCTCAAAATAACACCAATATCATAAAAATGAAACAATTAATATTATAGGAACACTTTTGTGGGTTTAAAACAATGATATTCAATATATATTAATTTAAAATATTTTATCTATCAATTTGGCAAAGAGAATCAAACGTAATAGAAAGGTTGAGCACTGATGTCAATCCACGGAATAATCTCCCAATATCGTCGACAATGGGAAATGAAATGAAAAACCTTATAAATGATGAATTTGGAACTACAAGACACCAACATCAACATCAAAACATATCATAACACCTAGATCAGGGTGATACAAATAAAAACGTGACAAGGGAAGTTTTTGTGACTTTAGGACAACCAGATGAAGATTGTAACATATTAATGGATCCTCCTCTTGATTATGTGGAGACTAATGTAAGAGAAAACATCACAAAGGAAAATACGTTTCATGATTTAGTTGAAAATGGAAATAAAGAGTTGTATAGTGGATGTTTGAAATATTCAAAACTTTATTTGTTTCTGAAATTATACCATATCAAATGTCTATGTGGAATTATAAATAAGGCAATGTACATGATATTGGAATTGTTGCGTGATGAATTTTTTAAAGAAAAAATCCCTAAGTATTTTTATAATATTAAAAAAGCTGTTAACAGGATTGGTTTGAATTTTAAAAAAATATGTGTGTGCCCCAATGATTGTATGCTTTATTAGTGAGACGATTTAAGTAGATAGGATTGTAAAAAATGTTCTTCTTCTAGATGGAAGTTAATGGGTGATGTTGGAAGTCTGAATCTATATACTACCATGAAGAATAAGTAAAGGAATACACCTGTAAAGGTTTTGCATTACTATCCTTTAAAGCCTCGATTTTAAAGAATATTCTTGTCATTGAAAACCGCCAAACACATTAAGTGTCATTTTGTTGATGATAACAATGATGTGTTAATGTGACATCCATGAGATTCAAAATTTAAGAAGAATTTTGATTCATTACATCCAAATTTCTCAGATGATCCTAGGAATGTTGGATTAGGATTGGCTGCTGATGGATTCAACCCATTTGGGACTTTGAGTACTAATTATAGCATTTGGCCAGTTGTTTTGATCCCTTACAATCTACCTTCATGGATGTGTATGAAAAAAAATATCTTTTATCATTTCAATGATTATTACTAGAAATAAAAATGCTTGGAAATGATATTGATGTATACTTTCATCCTTAAATTGAAGAATTATAGGAGTTATGGAGAAATGATGTTGAGACATTTGATGCTTCTTCTAAAACAATGTTCAAAATGAATGATGCTTTAATGTGGACCATTAGTGACTTCCTTGGGCTTGGGAATTTATCTGGTTGAAACACTTACATGGGTTTGTATTTTCATATTTGTAACTTTAATTTTGATCCCAAATGGCTACCTCACAGTAGAAAATGGTGCTTCTTGTGCCATCGAATATTTCTCAATGAATCTCATAGATTTTAGCTAAACATATCAAAATTTAACGGTTTCATTGATCGTAGATCACCTCCAAAGTTGTTTAGTGGTTCTGAAATATTAACATAACTTGAAAAGGTTGAAATATAATTTGGGAGGGTTTATCATTTGAATGATAGTGGGAAATGGGTTCAAAGTGCATCGTCAAGTTAAATCAGAACGCAACAATGGAAGAAAAATAAGATTATTCTTCATACTTCTGTATTGGTAATTTAATTTGTTTTGGAATAATCTTGATGGGATACATATTAAGAAGCATGTCTGAAAAAATTTGATCTTTACATTGCTTAATGAGTATGGAATGTCGAAGTATCATCTCAGTTCTTGGAAAGACATACAAGTAATGAACATAAAACGTGATCTCTAGACAGATGAGAATGAAAAGTATGCTCTAACAATTTTTGAAATGAAAAATAGTTATAAAGATACATTCCTTATAATTTTAAATCATATGAATGTATCTGATGGGTATTAAAGTAACATCTCGAGGTGTGTTTACTTAAAGAATCGTATGTTACTAGGATTGAAAATTCATGATTCACATATTCTTTATAGCAGTTACTACCGTTGACATTTCGTACATTATTACCTGAAAAAGTTACAATTTTTGTACTCCAATTTTGCACATTTTTTAGGAAACTATGTGAGAAATATCTACATCCATTTGAGCTTAACAACCTTCAGGAGAAGTTTGTATTGAAACTTTGTGAAATGGAGATGATCTTTCCTCCATCTTTTTTTTATTTCTGCGATTCATTTAACTGTGTATTTGGTTGAGGAAGCTAAATTAGGAGGCCCCATTCATTATCGATGGATGTATCCAATTGAGAGGTACATTATTTATATATTTTTCAGTTTTGGAAACAATTTTTGGCAGTTAATTAAATGCATAATTATGTTTGTTTTTTTATTTCACAGATATGTTGGGCATTTGAAATCATACTTAAGAATCAAAGCTCAACTATAAGGCTCTATTACTGAAGGGTATTTAGAAAAACAGTGTCTTACATTTTTTTATATAATTAGATGATATTGAGACAAGATTTAATCGAGTTGGATGTGTTGATGACACATCGAATAAATCTCAAATACATGGGAAATCAAAAATATTTCCTGATATTAGCTGATTAGTTGGCAGGACCTCAAATGTTACACCGATAGAAATGGAATTATTACAGGCACATAGATATGTGCGGCTGTATAGTAAAATTCTAGATCCATTTATTGAAGACTTTAGGATAAAAACAAAGAGACAAATGAGAGGCCGAACATGAAAGGATAATGATATAATGAAATATATTAATAAAGAGCTTGTATAATGGTTTTCACAACATGTAAGTTCATAAATATTGCAATAAATATGAATATTAGGTTGACACATATATTTTGTAATAAAAATAAAGTATATTTCCATTTTTAGATCATGAATACTGATAGTCGAGCAGAGTTGTAAGAAGATTTGAGGTTTCTTTCTCGAGGTCATCTAAAACAAGTTAGAAAGTTCAACACTTACAAAGTAAATGGATTTAGATTTCGTACAGTCGATCATACATGTTCATGATCATGAAATGTATGATCCATATATCTTATCAACATAAGAAAAAATGGTGTATTATGTAAATGATGTTGTGGATGAATGGTGGAGTGTAGTTTATCATGTAAAACAAAGATATTTGTATGACATGGGTTATGAAGTGGAAGATTTGACCTCTGATATTGAATCTCATCGACAATAACAATCAGAATTAATTTTCCACCATGATATTGAAAATATTATTCTAGAAAGGTTGAATGAAGTGGATGAATTAATGGAGTAGAAAATGAAATGATTAAAGGAGAAAATGATTCTATTTACAATTATGCATTCATTTAGTATCCATTTATTTCATTTGTGTAATCATTAATTATCATTTTTATGTATATTTTGTTTGTTAGTATTGTGGGTCTGTTATCTTTTTGTAATTTTTTTCTGCATATTTTTTTTGAAATATTTGTTATCATCTTAATTTTATTTTATTAAATGAGCATAATTCCAAGGATGAAGCGATATACTGTTTTATCAACCACTGCGACAGATGAAGATCCATCTATCTTTCTCCCTATTACATCTAATCCACCATCTGCCAACCCCCTGCACCATCTCTCACACCCTCTTTGAGCGGCCCTTCAATAGCTAAGTCATCGCCTCCCGCTTCAGGTGCCTCATCAGTGGGGGAGCGGCACACCACTTCTAGTTCATCATGGGGATACTGGGGGTGACTATTATATGTACAAATTTTAATATGAAAAAATTTATTTCACTTTTTTATACTAACAATTTTTTCATTAAAGTCGGAAGAAATAAAACAATGAAGAAAAATATAAAAAGTTCATATATATGGAATCTGACAAGAGAGAAGATAGTAGTCCCATTTTATTCATATGGGGTCCCTACAGATGACACCGCAGGATTACTTGGCCAAATTTTAGGCCAGCTGGCCATAGAGCCCGTTTCCCTTCCTATTTCATATGATGATTAGAGGCATATGCCTGTATTTTGTAAAAATGAAGTTTTTGATTCCCAAATAATGGTAATTTTAATACTTTATGGTGTAATTGAATTTCCTGTTATTAATATTTTCAAAATAAATTTATGTGTACTGATTTTTTTCCACTTTACTGTTGCTGATGTGATAGAACAAAAATGGTCATTGAAAAATCATGGAAAAAATGAAAATAAATAAAATGTATATTGTGGGGTGATGTCAAAAATACTTCATTTACTACCCAAAAAATGTATGACAAGCTAATCGATGGGGTACCCAAAGAGAAATGGAATGTTTTTGTTGACAGACATCATGATGAGAAGTAGATGGTATTTAAATATATATTTATATAATAATCTCATTTTAAATTTATACATGTATATGAAGAGGAGATGAAATTGAATACATTACTATTAAATTGAATTTTATTTATTTCAGGATCATTCAAGAAAGAATGCCTCAAGCCGGGGTTATCATGTCATCCCTCACACTGTGGGGTCAAAGAGTTTTTCTAGAAGATGATCTGCTCTGGTAATCTTTTCATTAGTTTAAATATTTATAAGATAATATCATTAGTTTAATATATTAAATTGTTGATTTATTTTTATTTAATGTATTCAAAGAATTTAGGGCATGAAGCATCCCAAATAGAAGTGTGGATTAATGTTCACCAAATATCTGATGGGTGTTTTGTTAATGAGCCTACCAAAGAATTTGGGGTATGAACTCATTTTTCATTATAATAGCTGTTTATCAGTTTTCATTATGTTAATATATATTTCTTCTAATATGACTGCTATTTGATTTATAGGTAAAAATTAAAGAACTGTGGGATGTCAATCCTGCATAGTCATACTTAGTCTCTCAGGATGACCTGCTTGCTATTGTCCTTGGGAAGGAGCATCCTGGTAGAGTGCATGGGAGGGGTTTGGGACCCATACCATATGAGGTATTTGTCAGGACACTATAGATTGCAGTTGCATCTACTCATGGTTGTAGTTAGTCTATACCCCAAGAGACTCAGAGAGAGATTGTTTCTCTATGAAACACAGTTCATGACCAGGGGCTAAGATATATGCTTTTTAGAAATCGTTGATTGATTTATATTAGAAGACAACTGGATCTACCCTGGGTGGTATTACATCGACTAGTGGGGAGCAGGTAAATCAATAAAAAATTTAGTTTTAAAACTTTTATTGGTTTTATGTTTAAATATAAATATACAATATTATTTAATTTTCAATATAATGTTCTATCATGTGGTAGGAGGAAGTAGAGATAGAGGGGGAGATGGTGATGAGATTTGTTCATCATCGGACCATGATTTGTTTTTTTGTTGATATGTTGGACAAATATGGTAACTTTCAGTTCATATATGTATCATGTGTGGAACATAATTTCCACCAAACATTTTCATGACCTAACATTTTCTTGATTTCTCATGTTTCCTTTTATGTATTTTATTGATTTTTGGTGTTTCCTTTTATTTTCCATTTCTCGAGTGTGGTATTAACCATATATATATATTCGTTTTTATCATGAATCATGTTTTATGATTCATTTTTTCTAAATATATTAGTCTTGTTACCCAAGGATAAACGATCAAAAACATATCATATAGTAATTGGAATCAATCCATTCATAGTTCATGGAAAAGGTCCTCTATAAAAATTTGTCTCATGTATAGGAGGATAAGGATGAGATGTATATGAACCATTATGTGAGAATTAAATAACAAATTGATGTGAATGAGGAAGGGTCTCACCTTTAGGGTATAACCAATGTGATTATAATTTTCACCAAGGCCTATTATAGGAGATCCCAACATCATTACATATATTGGAATATCCTGAATCAATCCACATATAGTTTTTTATATAACACCCCTATGCATATTAGGATCTTTCCAAGGGTAATAGTAATTTTTTCAAAACATAGGTTTATGGATAAAGAACCACATGCTAAGGATCCTTATGTAGATTTGGATAATATGTAGAGGAAGACAAGTCTTACTAGGTAGATTGCTCTAAGAAGATTCATGTCTTAAAAGAATGAAAATGAATCACATAGTTTAACATCATGTGAAAATGAATAAAATAATATATAGTTTAAGATCATATGAAAAATACCTTATTATATGATGTTTAATGAAGTTTAAACTGATGTTTAAAATGAAATGAACGTATCTTGATGCCAAACCTATGGATGGAAAATCAATGTGAATGAAGAAACCCAGTCACTAAGATAAAGTGGGGGATTGGATATCATTTTTTGGTTGGGTTTGAGATGGGAGATCTATGAATCACTATGTATCCCATGAATATAGAAAATAATCCACACATAGTTCTTATAATTGTGGGGAAAATATGATCACCTTGACCTAGAATTGAGAAATAATAGGGAAACAAAGATAAATAGAATTATTTTAATGGTACATACCCTTTATGAACTTACCGTTATGAATTATCAAGTATTGGGGATATTTAGGAAGAGTTCAGTGGTGATTTTGAGGTTTGAGGTGGTGTTTTATCCTTTTGAAGGCCACTGCAGCTTGTGCAATGACTTGTTTGGCATGAATGAAGGTAGTTTTATGTTGGTTGTTCTCTTGTGTAAAATGGGATATATAACCATTACTTGGTGATGAAGTGGTGTTATGCATGTTGTTCTAGTGGTTTTCTGATGCACCATGAGAGTCTTGAAATTCCCTTGGGAGGGCATGGAATATCATAGGACCACCAGTCCAAAATAGGAAACCGAAGCTCACCACATTGTAGCCTTGGGAATGGTGAGGGTAAAATGGATGGGAAATGGAAACTAGATCATTTATTCTATACATGTAAGAATATAGAATAAAAACTATGGTTTAGACCACTCCATGTTCTAATATTTGTAGGAGGCCAAATCCCATTTTAAAATGGGAAAGAAGATAAAATGACAATGAGGGTTCTAGATCACACTTTTACCAAACCCAGCACATGATTTTGGGATATTAAACATGTTTTGGTAGAGTCCAATGTGATTCACTTATAAATAGGAGTTTTATTACCTCTTTTTTTTTTGAATTTTAGACTTTCCCTCATTTCTTGGTTGACCCTTACTCATCCTCCCCTTCCTCAATCACCTCCCTTGGTGTACCAAACCACTTGGATAATATTAGATCATTTCGATTGAAGTTATTTGATTCATGGTATCCCTATCTTTCCCCATTACTCCTTTATTATCTTTATATTATATTCAAGAGTTCATTATGGTGGTAATTGTCCTATTTTTTGGGTGGTTTTTGATGGAGTCTTATTATTCATTGGATTCAATTGTGATTCACTTGAGACCTGTGGTGTTTTATCCTTGGTTCTTGTTCATTTATCCATGAATATTCTGTCAAGGTAGGGGATCCTTAGTCTCCCCTTTTTTATATGTATATTTGGGTGGTTTTTATTATTCTTGTTATTTATTCTTATATGGCCACACTAACATGGTTTTTCAATTATGACTTATTATCAGATATTGTTTTGTTTTGGTTTTTATAAAAAATTCTATGTATGTTTGTATAACATTACCACATATGAAAATGACTCAGAATATATATTGAACTATTAAATCGGTTTCCCATTATATTTTTTATTTTGGTGTGAATACCCTTCATAATAATTTTGTAATTATGATAAAAATCATTATTGAAACTAAATTATGCATGGTGGTGGTGATGTGGGGTGGTTATGATGCAGGGTGGTTGCGATGTGTTGTGGTTATGATGTTTTATATGTTATATCTATTGGAATGGTTTTTTTAGGGCATTGGTAACGAGACTCTTGTATCAGTTGCATTTTTTTTGTAAATCTATCTTTAGTGGTGGTTTTAACCGCGTCAACATAAATACAATATATTTAGGGGTGGTTTTAACCGCTACTAAAATTATGGTATTTTTCTATCCTCATCGGTTGAAACCGCCACTATGGACAACAATTTAGTGGTGGTTTAACCGCTGCTTAATAGTTTTCGTATTCCATTATTATATCATGGTGGTTTTAATGGTTTTAATGGTGGTTATCCCTGAAAGAAACTATTATTTTTATCAGTGGTTTTAACCGCTGCCAAATATTTTTCATATTACATTTTTATATAGAAGCGGTTTTAATGGTTTTAGAGGTGGTTTCCCCCCAGCAAAATGGATTTTTTGCGGTGGTTATAACAGCAGTGAAAAAAATACAGTTTCAACGGGGGAAACCTCAGCTAAAACCATTAAAACTACCGCAAAATGAATCGACTATGACAGTTACAATAAACTGCTGATAAATCCTTGAAACTGCTACCTATTGTATGCTGACACACACTTTAGTGGCGATTTCAAAAAACTTCCGCAGAACCATATAGAGGTGGCTTAAACCACCACCATTTAAAAAAACCACCAAGAAATGGTCTATCTCCAGTAGTGAAAGAGGATTTATAACATTATTTTCACTATAATTTCACAATCAAAATCAAGCAATGAAATCAATTTGAAACTATTCCAATTTGGTCTAGTAAGAGGAGTTGAGAGTGAATCCATATACCTTGGGTGTTATGATGAAAATTAATAATGTCACAAAGAATGTCCATGAAACTAGGTTAAATATTCACAACTGTACCTTAAATCTCTTCCCCTATCCACAAAAAGACCAAATATAAACATATTTTTCATCCACAATCCTAGATAGAACCACATCAGGCATAAATATAAGAAACCAAGAGAAAGTGAGGAGTAGAAATAGGAAACTAATCAATAATATCCAGGAATGGTGACTTACTATGAGAATAGAGCTTCAATGTACCAAGTAATAGATTCAAACTCCTTTTAATTTAATGGGGATAGGTTATCCAATTGTTTAGAGGGAAAAATCACGAGTTAGAGAAATTTTGGGGAAACAATGAGGCATTAAAACCCAAATCCTACCTAGAGACACTTTTTAGGATCTAGTTTTTTAACATTGAATGGTTTAGTCACATGGTTCATAAAACCGTGCACCTGCCATTATCTTAAGGATAAACCTCGCATGGTCAGATTTCATAGCTTCCAAACCATGCTCTGGCCATTCCAAATACCAATGCCTCAAGTATCTTGGTTTCTCCAAGGCTATTTCACTTTTTGCGAAAAGTTTTTGCAAATCATGATCCTTCCCTTTATCCCCTGTTTTATTATGCATGGTTTCCTTTAGGAGTTGCATAATTTAAAAAAATCACGATCAAACCGTGATCCTATAGAAAATCCTCAATTTTTTTAAAAGGACACCAAAACTTCCAAAACATAACCTATATACTATAAATTATTAAAATAGATAAATAAAGGGCTACTTACATGATATTGGGGGGTGTTACATTAAGTGATTAAGAGTATTTTTGGAGGCATTTATGGGAATATAAACTTTGGGTTTAGTATGGGTTTTAGTAAAAAAAATTATTTGAGGAAGAATGCAATTATATTTCAGGGAAAACGTTTTATTTTATTGGAACCGTTCAGGGTTTATCTTATCTTTGTTATTAAATAAATAATAGTCAATTAAGATTATTTTACTTTTTTGGAAAAATATGTCGTATAGAAAACATTGTTGGCTATAAAGTGATTTTATGATTATTGGTATTTTTGAGGATGTTCATCATAATTTTTGGAACATTGTAGGAATTATATTCATATAGTTTTAGAAATAGGACAACCCATAAGCTGAATGACAACCCATCTCATGCAACAAGGATCTGGGGCTTGAACCCACAAACGAATGATGATATGGGTAAAATACCTACCATTGGCTCAGGATATGTACTGGTTAATATGAAATTGTTTTTACTTAAATTATTTGGGGGGTAAATATTAAGTTGATTTTGGAAAGCATATTATAGGATCAAATATTTTTTATTTTTAGGATTTTGGGATGGATAATTATATTTTGGGAAACAGTTCACAAGGAGGAGATATATATAACCTTTAGGTTTAACATAAAGGATAATTCGAGACTAATGCTATTATGTTTTTGGATATATAAGTTTAAAGGTATGAGATAAACTTTGAGGTTAAAACATTATTTCATTTTTTTGTTACTGAGGTTATTTGGGATATCAGGTTATTTATTTAAGGAATGGTTTATGTTAAACCTTTGGTTTTTTTATTGAATTTTAGAGATTAATATATTTCTATTAATTTTAGATATTATCATACATTACGCTAACCATTTTTTGTTTCAATAAAGATATGAGGAATATATTTTTACTCTTTTATGGATCTTATAATCTGTTAAAAGTTATTTTTTTCTCTTTAGGCATAAAAAAATTCATTTTGGATATTTATTCCTTAAAGTAATAGGTGATGTGAAAAGTGATCGAAACACAACCAAATGATGAAATTGTGTTGATGAAATAGAAATATATCAAGTAATTATATTTTTTTGGTGTTATCTATATTAATAATAAAATAATACCTCAACTATAGGGAAATGATATTGAAAAAAATGTTATGTTATTACCTTTATATCCAATGAATCAATGGTCTTTTAACTCATCAAAAATTTATGGTTTTGTGGTCGTTAACTTTCTATTGATCATTAAATTTATTATGATCAGTGACCTATATCAATCTCTATAATTATTTATTATTTTATTCCATGTCTATATTTTCACTTCCCACCAAGGTTATCTTCACTTGGAAAAGTAATTATGTGTTATTCTAGATGAACTTCGTATTTGCCTTTCCCTATTTTTAAGAGTGGTTTTATTAACCCTTTTTATGATGTGGGTTTTCCACAAATGGATTTTTGAGTGTCAAACCTTTGATTACTGAGCACAAGTTCAAATTGAGAGGTTGGAATTTATTTAATATGGTATAATTTAACACCATAAGATTTTAAAATAAGGACATAATTTCTGATAAGACATACGACATGAAAAACCAAGATTATATGACCCGTGAATTGTATTACTATTATAACATAATAATTAAATTTGAATGTATGAATATTATTAATTAATTAATCAAATATATATAAAGTTACTAATAAATATAAAACTATTTATTAATTCTTGATAAACATGCACTAAAATTTTAATAAATATATTATACTCTAAAAAATTACATTTCCTTAAAAAATTATTTTTACTACCTTTTACTAGAAGATATTAAAATTAATTTATGAAAATTTTATAAATTTTATTTTTTAACATGAATATATCTTTTTGAATCAACCAGTCAAAATTAGTTTTGGTCGAATTTTTCATATTTTTATAAAAGGTTTATTTGTTTTTATTTATTGTAAAAAATATTTTTTTTATTGAAAAATTTCATTTTTTAAATCATTTACAAAGTAATATTTTGTTTAAAATTGTTTTAATAGTAGAATTAGTTCAATTATGTTATATTTAATCTAATTTAGGACATTTTAATGAATTTCATGTGGATGTTTTATATAAAAACATTTTATAATTATGAAATATTTTTCTTTGGAAAACTATTCTTCTTCATGTATGCGGGTTTAATTTAAAATTATATTAAATTAATTCTATAAATTTAATTTCAAAAAATAGATTGAATATTTGTAATAAAAGTAATAATTATTTTATAATAACTTCATATTAATTTATTATCACAATAAATAGTAAAAATATTAAAAAATAATTAATATAGTTAAGGTTAAAATGGGGTTACCGGGGGGGGGGTTAAACTAAAAATACAAGGGTTCAAATGAGCTAAAACCTTTTCCAAATAATATTTTATGGATATATTTATAACTTATATTATATAAGGATTAATAAAGATCAATTTTTGATCCTTTTTAATGTTTAAAACATGGGCATAACATTTTCTTTTTAAAAAATTCATGTGTTTCTTGTCCCCCACTTACAAAAAGGCACAACCTTTTCTCTCCTCTTTACACTTCAAAAGCCTTGGGGTTCGACCAAGATCAGACCAAATAATTTCTTGAATTCACTAACCATTTCTTATATTCATTTTTCTATCATAAATTAAATATAGTGAGGATTTATGTATAATCCTAATGAGGTGGTCTGAAGAAGAGGTATTTTTCATAACGAACCACCTTTGTTTTATTTCTTCTTCCATCTCCTTCAAATCTTACTCAATCATGCTGATATAATAACATCAACATATACCATATACTAATATGTTACCACGTTGATATATTAACATAAATCTATCTCCACTTATATAAAATGGGAAATGAAACCATTGTTCATGTGTAAGGCACTCAACCACCTCACAAACTAATATAATTCTTTTTCCATCATCAACTGTTATGGATGTTCATAATGATATATTTAATGTTAATATATTAAATTCATGGAATATTAATCATTATAGAAAAGTAATATATCATATACCTTATAACACCCTAAAAGTTTAGAAAAATATTTCCCTTTAAATAATTTTATTTCTTCGATAGAATGTGTTACATGCAACATCATGTTTAAACAAACCATGATACACTTTTACAATATTATAGTTAAAATGTGACTATTATAACCTAGCCATTAAATTAGAGTTAAAAATCGGAATAAATTATTTATGTAATAAATATAAATTTCCTATTCAATAAAAATACTTTTATTAATTCTTATAAAATTATTACTTAATCTTTTAGTAAATTCAATTTATTCTTTAAAAATGAATTTTCTTCAAAAATGAATTTTCTTGATTTTTATGAGTAAATATTAAAATTAATTTCTAGAAATTTTATGAAATATATGTAGAAAAATAATTTTTTCAGTTATAATTTCAATATTATCATTGGATATTTTTTTGAGAATTCTCTGAAAAGATTAATTTTTCAATGAATAGTGAGAATAACATTTTTTATAAAACTATTATTTTCATTATATTAAAAAATATATTTATAATAATAATTTTATGTCAAAGTAAATTAAGTTTTATTTAGTTAAATATAATCTAATTAATTAAATTTTAATAATCCTTATACTTTATTTTGGTATATGAACTTTTTTAGGCTTAAAAAACCATTGTTAAGAAAATTGTTTTCCATTAAATTTTGCAGGATGAAATTTAAATTAAATTATTAAAATTATATGATTTGTATCATTAAAGATGAATTCTATAATTTGGAATCAATGGGTCTAATTTTTATTAATAGGTCCCTTTTATTTTTTTCAATATGAATAGAAACTGTAGTAATTTTATTACCATGGTAAGGGTAAATCAGGTAATTTTGGTTAAAAATATAATGATAAAGGATGTCAAATGACCCCAAAAAATTCATAAATTTTATTTTATGAGTTAATTTCATCCATAATAATCTAATTTTAGATTATATGACCTTTTTTGTCAATTTGGATTATATTATGACCTTTATAATATCTTATTTCAAGAAAATTCAAACATGTCACTCTTGTTTTTAATAAATATATTATTTTTAATATGGGTTTAACCAAAGGATATTTTTAACTATAAATATTCTTTTGAAAGATAGAATATTTATCCTCTTCATGATTTTTTTAATTTTTTCTGAATAAATAAATACCTTAAATTCTTACAAAAAACTAGCACAATAATTATTCAATTAATGCAATAAATCATATAAATGATATTAAAAAAATTAAATGTATTACAATTAGTGATATTTAAGGTGGTAAAAGAATTTTATAGATTACAATGACATTTTTGGGATGTTTTAAAATATTTTTTTTCTAATTATATGTATTTTCAAGATATTATTAAATTCAATGTAATAAATAGTGTCAAAAATGACAATAATGATATTTTATAAAAAGAATATTTTTTAAATTATTTAAAAATCATAAAAATCTTAAATAAGGATAAAGGGGATAAAAGGAAACTTCCTCCCTCACTTATTTCAACCACATTAATCCTTTTAACCCAACCACCACAACAAAATTATATTATCAGCTTTATTATTCCCATTTTATAGTTTTTGTTCATTCCAAAAGAAGAACCCTAGTCCCCTTTCTAGGATATCTAAAGGAGTCTTTTCCAAGAAAAGGTAATTACATAAACTAGTCTCTTTATTTTTATAATTTTCTTTAACTCATATAAATCTATGATATTTATCATAAAATAATAACTTTAATATATTAAAGTTGATGAAATGTTGTTATTATTATTATGAAACCCCATTATACACCATTTTCTCATCGAACAAGAAGTTAACGTATCACTCGTGCATTAGTATGACTTACACTATCTACATAGTGATAGAATTATTTTTTCATCACCATATTTTATGGATGGGTATTGTGATGGGTTTAAAGATTATTTATGATATTTATTAAATAGTTATAATTATTAAATGATAATATCATATACACCTTCTTACCTTCCAAACTGTTGGGAAACAACAACGTTTCTCCAACATAAGTGTGAACTACCACCTTTATAAAGTGATGTTATTTTTTACTTTCTATTTTACTTGGATACTAATAAGGATGGATTTTATAAATTCATATGATCTATGTTATATAATAATTATTATTTAACTGATGTTTATTATTTAACATTCTTTTTTTTTCCATCCATCTAAAAATGAAAACAACATTTATTCATACATATGACCTATAATATTCATGAATGGTGTAATTAATTTTATATCTATAAATATCATTGATTAATATAAATAAATAAATAATTTATTAGTTAATATATATGATATTTATATCATTATTAACATTCTAGAGATGATGGATCCATGATAAAATTATAAGGACCAAAACATATGTGAAAAAAGAAGCATATATTACCCATAAAAGTAATTTTAGTAAATCATTGATACCAAAAAGGCAATAAAAGGATATAATTAAATCATATATGGTATGATATATATGAGTCTAATTATTTAATAGATTTATAATAAATATATATTTATATATAGTAGGTTCCAACATGTACGAAGGAAGTCAGACATTAGGTAAGAGATTTTCGTCTCACATTTATTTTTATCAGACACATGCCTTATACACTACATATTTGCCTTTTGGTGTATTTACATACAATGACTTTATTTTAATATATTCATCATGAAAATTATGGTAAAAACATATCTATATAAATATCTTTCATTCATGGGGCTCATAATTCAATACTTACCAAAGTAGTAAGGATTTCTACTACAATCTCATCATTATTTAGGATTGTTTATATTTTGGTATCTTCTAGAAAATATTTTTATTCAATGTCCATGTTCTCTAAAAATTAATTTTTTTTACTATTATCCTATTATTTTTTAATTTCACTTTTATCGATATTTTACTTTTTACAAAATGGTTCGAAAGAAGCCTTTTTTTCATTGTCCAAATGAGGTATTTGGGACTTTTGGAAAAAAGTATGAAAGGAATGTTTTTTAACATATACAACATGAGAGAATTTTCCAAAATTCATTAAGACTAAATGATTTGATGCTTGATTTATAAGTTTAAAAGTTTATTTTCAATTAAAACAATTTAATTTATAAGTGAACAACTTTTTGAAAGAGAAGTAAATTTAAAATGGAAAAGTTATTTACCTCAAGAATTATTACAAGTGATCTTTTGAAATCATTATTATATATAATATAAAATCATTTAATTATACTTAATATTTACTAGGGATATGATCTATAGATACCGTACTTATTCTTTTTATGAATGGTTTATGTTTATAATAATTTAATATTGATGAAACCAATTCCATTTTCCATGGGTTATACTTTGATGAAATGATTATGAAATTAGTTTCTTTTAATTATTATTGAGAAGATGAATGTTTTATGATATTGTGGAACACACATATATGATTTTATTTATATAATTTTCTGAGCCTATATCTCCCTACAATGAATTTGGTAAAGATGGATACTTTGTGAGGTAAATATGTTATGTGTGAACCTGATCTCTTATTCACAATTTTTATGCATAGACCTAGTTTTGATGTCCATAATTTTATGCATGGAATTGGATTTCATGTCCATAAAAACACACATGGACCCATTTTTATGTCCATAAATTTATTCTAGGTCATGACTTAACATTCTCAACATAATAAATGAACCTATGTCTATTTATACATGTTCAAAAAGTTATAATTTTATGTGTATGACATAATTCCATGGATTATGAAAATTTTATGCTCTCATAGATGATGTTATTTTAATATTTTATTATTTTTGTCTTATGAACATCCAAGATTTATTCCATGACTCAAGATTATGATCTATGATACGTAGGTTGTAGATTTAAAATGTTAATCTTATAATCTTATAACCTTATGCTCATGTTATGATTATGTGATCGTTGATATCTACCTCATTTACCCTTACTGGGTATTTAAGCTCAACATTTCTTAGGATTCCTTTTCCTAGGTTATGAATAATTTTTTTCTAAATTTTGTTTCTAATAAGGGTGCTAGTTATGAAGAACTAATGGGTGATGACATAGATCATTTAAGAACCAACTATTTATGTGTCCATGTTTCCAAAGAAACTATAACTATATAATTATTTCATGGATTGAAATGTTATGTAATTAATATTCACATAATTATATGTAGTATCTAGTTTTGAATTTTTTTTAGATTATATATAACTTCTTACCTTACAATCCATTGAAAAAAAGATGACGTCGTCTGTGTATACAGTATACTACTTCCTCACAAAGCGACGTGATTCATTTTTTATTACTACGTCACATGGATGGTATATATACATTTATTTAATTAAATAATATTATATTTATGATATAATTATCATTTTAAATATAAAATAACACTAAACTTCTTTCCACCATGATCATTGAAAAATGAATACATTACTCAAGCGCACATATGATTGAACGTCTCCAGGATTGTAACATAGATCATATTTCATAACCATGATTCATAGTTGGTTTTAAAATAATTATTGATGTATAAAAATGGTAATTATTTCATGATTATTATTCTATATATGATGTAATAATGACCCCTTTGACTATGGTCAACACACCAATGCAATTTTGAGATTATGAACTGAGAGTTCTCAAAACACCTGATGTGGATATAACTAAAAAAGTAATTAAATATGTCATTAAAATAATGGTAGTAAATTGTTTAATTATAAGATATTAAACTTGGAAAAAGTTTTTTTAAATAATTGATACAAGTTTATTAAATATATGATAAAGGACATACGTGACTAGTCTAGACTCGATACAAGGGATTTATCATCTCACTTTTAATTATATGAGACATATTCCATATTCACCACATATTTCATTGTGTGGTGTATATACTACACCTTTTAATGTTATATAATGAATATATTTATCTTCATGGTATTTAAAGTTTCATTTTAAGTTACTTATTTCTTTGGTTTTATGATTCACAATTTTCCAAAGTGGAAAGTGTTTATTTCATAATCAAATCATTATATGAGATTGATTACGATTAAGTATCACTTAGAGGAATTGTTTCATATTTATATCTTAAACTGAATTTAATTTATTCTACTATGGTTACTCATGAACATTTCATGTAATAGTTTTATTTTCCTCTCTTTGGTACTTAAAATGATTAATAAAATTTATTTTAAGAAAACATGACTTTATTTATCTCTTCAATTGAATTTTTTTTCTTAAATATACATATTTTATAAATATATTTTGAATAATGTTTTTAAAATACTATAAATGATTTCATAAATAATTTTTTTACCCATGTTTTATTTTTTTACAAAAAAAAACTTGAATGGAATCTTCTTTTCATTTTCCAAACAATGTGCTTTTTAACCTTTTTACAATAGTGTGAAAGAAATATTTTTTGAACTTGTACAATATAAATAAAATTAACCACCATCATGTACACTCAATTATTTGAAGCTCAATTTATAATTTTACATGCTTCATTTTATATAATTTTTTTATAATATTTAAGAAATTTTTCTATTTTGAAAAAGTGATTTTAAAGTGAAAAGGGTAATTTTCCCCAGATATATTTCATGTAATATTTTAAAGACATTTTTTTCCAAAATGAAACCCATTGATGTTATGGATTGCATATAAATTATATATATACATATCTCATATATATATTTAGATTATTTTCCATTACTTTTATAGGGTAATACATGCCATATGATAATTTCTCGAAATCCTTCATTAAGAAACCACTATTGATTACGACACTAGACAAGATTATGAAACTTGTTTTCTTTCCATAAGTTAATTATATGCTTATGAATTATGATTGATTTCCATATATGAAATACATATGAATATTCATAATGTGAATTTTATAGGTTAACCCAAAATTATATAGCCCTCCAATGAATTGCGTAATGTTTTCGTCTCATGAGAATTAATGTATGTGATTATGAGGTGATCCTAATACATTATGGGAATTTATCCACCAGGTGATGTCATCTTGAAATTTAACCATGAATTGTGTTTATGTCATATTTTAGGTTTCTTACACATTTATTATGATGTTATGATCTTATGATACCATGTTATTTATTATATTATACCATTTTTTACTATTAATCCATCTATTTTATTTAAAAACGTTATACCTTTAACTCATATGTTATTCTTCTTTATACTGTTTATTCCCTTATTGTGATTTTTAGCTCACCCCTTTTGTCTTTGTATTTCTCGGGTTATCCCATGCCATTTTAGGAGTTCAAAAAGATTTATGATATAACAGAATGGACCTTCCAACCTATTACTTTTCCAAAAATATGATGGATGAGGTTTCATGTGGTAGTTTGGGGTGTTTTGGGACATATAAGTCACTCTAATGGCATTTCAATCCAACAGTTTCCCAAATTTCAATCTTTTTAATGGTGTGTCATTTTGGAGGCATGTCATTTTGGAAGCATGTCAGTCTAGTAGTGTATAGTTCTAGCAGCGTGCCATTATTGGGGAATATCATTCTAGTGGAATGTCATTATAACATTTTTCCAAATTTCCAAATTTCTAGCAGTGTTTTATTTTTGTGGTGTATAGTTCTAGCAGCGTGTCATTCTACAGATGTTTTATTTTGGTGGTATTTCATTCTAACAGTGTGTCATTCTGGCAGCATGTCTGTCACATCACAGGTAAATAAAGAATAAAGAATTTTAATATTTATTAATATTTACGAATTAAATATTAATTTTACTTTAAAGGGGTTTCTATGTTCGATAGCATACCCAATATGCAACAAAGAGTTTCTTTGAAATCTTACGTTGCACACTAGTAATAAAATAATATTATTTTAAATGGTAGTTAACACGTAGTTTTTGTATTGGATAGAATGAATGGAAATAACTAAAATATGATTATATATGTTTGTTAAATGTTTTTACATTTATCTAATAAAAGATAAAGGCTTAAAATACGAAAAGAATTCAATTTTAGGCATATATACTCTAATTTTCACTAAAGGTCCACTTATCACCTTTTGATGGTGAACCGTCATTAATTATAGTTTTGGTCACTCTTATAAATTCTATTGGACCAAATAAAATTCTTCTTTAGAATCGGGACATCAAAATTTACTTTGTGTGAATTTTTGGTATTTTTCCGATAAAGTTCATTTTTTTAATGAATAATGAAAAATGTTTTATTTTAATTCAAAACCTATTTTTAATCTAATTTATTTATATTATAAGATTATCTTTTTAATTGTATTTAAAGTGAAATTAGAATATATTTTAACCATTTAATCCAATAGTGGTCGTTGGAATTAATTTCACTTTGAAATTAGACTTAAACTACTGTCAATCGTTTGATACTTATTGTTTCATAAAAACACACTATTTGCTCTGACAGCGGGAATTAATTATTAAATTAATTAATGTAACTTATATGTTTTGAATTTTGTAAAATAGAAATCATTTTTGAATCAGGAATATCAAATATAGAATAGGGTGAATTTTTGGTATTTTTTCTGAAAAACATCAATTTTTTTTGAATAGTGAAACCACTAAGTGGTACTTATAAAAACTGATTTTCCGTATAATTGAAATTTTACCACCTCTGTGTTTTGAATTTCAAAAATCCGACATACATGGTTTTCATTAAGATCTAAAATTTGGTTCAATGGGATTAAAATAATTTTTTGGTGAATAGTAACTTTTAAGTTTTTAATCGCGATTAGAGGTAATTAGTGTAATTTAAGGTAAAAATAATGTTTTAATAATATGAAATGACCTTGACACATGTCCTACCTTTATTGGATGTGTCATTGCCGACCAAGACTATCCATGGGTCAACTTTGGGACCCCATGGAGCCACTTTGTTTGGAAAATAACATTATTAACTTTTTATTTAATGTTAAAATTAAAATGTCACAAACATGAGTAGTTTTACTAAAACAATTTTTAAATGGGGTTATACAAGTCATATTTTTTACTATAAATATTCATTAGAAATCTAAAAATATATCCTACATCACGATATTTTTTTTTATAATTTTTATACATTAAATAAATTAAATTATTTATGATATCATGATGATGCAGCGATTACATCATTATTTAACGATTTAAATAAAATGAAAAGATAATGAATAATCTAAGACCTAAACATGTCAAAAACTTATTGGATGGGTTGATTTAGAACTCTTATCACCATATACTCGAATTATATAATTTTGGGACCTTTTAAATCTGAAAATAATTTTATAATAAAGTAACCTTTTATAACTTTCCAAGAGTGCCCCTCCTCTCCTCTTATAAAAGGCCCCCACCTCTACCACCTTACCCACAACTCTCAAGCCTTTGTTTCGGCCAACCCATACCCATTTTGTGTCTCCACATATCTATCTTACTCATAGAAGCCTCACTTTGGGCAGATGTCTTTCCAAGGAAGCCTTTGAGCTCAAATAAAAAAGAGTTACCCTTTTTAAAGGTAGTGTTTTCTCTTGTGTTCTTATGTTTTATTTTTCTTCTCCAACTCTCTAAACTCTTTTTATTCCATTATTTTGTAACAATACCAGTATATTAAATATAATAGGATGTTTTTATAAGAAGTATTCGAGCTAAACATACACACACCTACATCTAATGGTTAATGAACATACTGTTTCTGTGGATGACGAATTTCTACCGCACGAAACGATGATTATTGAACACTCATATAACACCTTCAATGGTGGCCATTAAGATATCAATATATTTATATATGATATATAATATGTTTATGTTTTACTTAAGATTACTTATTTTTCATTTATGGCATACCTTTATGGTTTCATTATGGGTAAACACAATAATTTCATTTTAGGAAGTGCGGACTACTGCCCCCTCAAAGTGATTTGATTCGTTAATGCCATATGTGGGACGTATAAAGGATGGATTTAAAGTTATTATATATGATTTTATACTTTAACTATAATATACCCTTATATCATTATGATTTTACTCCATTAAATACGAAATAGAAATGAAAGTAGCATTCATGCGTACGTACGGCTTACCGTCTCCATGAACGGTGCATTTCATTTCTTATCCCCAAAGGTAATGTACTATTATAAGTACATATATAATGGATATATATGATGTATGTTATATCTTAATGATTAATATAATTCTGGAATTAAAATATACATATCTCTCATTTAGTTTTAATTCCATTAATATGACATAGAAATGAATGTAGCGTTCATGCGTACGTACGACTTACCGTCTCCATGAATGGTGCATTTCATTTCTTACCTCTAAATGATTATGTAATATTATAAATTCATGTCTATACTAGATATATATTATATATATGATATCTACATCATGAATATAATTCTTGATATAATTGATATTTTACCAAATGAACAACTTGTAATTATAAAAAGTTTATTTTTGACTCAAGTACCAATGATCGACAAAACAACCATTATTAACTTAAATAATTACATAGTGTTCATAACATGGTAATAAGTGATATAAAAGGAATAATGAACTTGAAAAAGGTTCTTAAGAAATTAGAAACTAACTCAAGTTTATTATTCAGGACGTTAAAGAATGATCGAGTCAAGTCGGACCCGAGGTTTGGGACTTCGTCTCAATCTCATTTCATTGAGGCATATTTTGTTTTATAAAAAACCTTATTTTATATGGTGTATAAACCCCTTTTAATTTTACGAATATCTGAAAGTAATCCTTTTTATACAAAGCGTTTTACTAAATGATAAAAGGGAATGTTTTTGTCGTACGTATGCGGTGACAATGACTTCTCCGCCACCGTGACCATTATTTGAGTTTCGGCTTCCTCTACAAGCCATACATTTTTTTAAAAAGAAAAATAAATTCCATGTTTTACTTTTCTTTTATTTTGGTATTGAAAATGGTTTTCATAATGTTTTTATTATATCAATGTGTTGTATTGATATCTTGTGATTGAAATGTAGAAATGTTATGTTTCCTTTATGTATGTTTTATGTGATACGATTATGTTATGGTTCTTGGGCATTATTCTGAAGATGGGTGGTTCCATGAAAAAATAAGGGCGGGTGAGCCCGATATATCTCTCCAATGCATTGTGTAACACGAAAGAGTTAAATGTTAAGGTTTCTCTGAAGAGATTTAGGGAATATACTGTGATGGGTATTCCAAACGTAACCAAGAGGGTTAATCCCTACGTAAGAATGTTATGAATGCCTCAATTTACCTTTATGTAATATGATTTCTATGTTTTATTCATGATTTGATGAGGTATGTTAAAGTGCTTATGTTTTATGAGTAAAGTATGATTTCATTGATACTTATGTATACATGTACTCATGTTTCCTTTCCAAATTTTTATATCCCTTACTGAGCTTTTTATGCTCATCCCAAGTTTTTGAAATGTTTTCCACAGGTCAAGGGAAATGTACATGATGTGATGACAGTGTTAATGGAGTTTCAAGAAAGAATCCATGTTTTATTTTAAATATGTTTCCATTGATGGAAAAAATGAGTACTAACTTTTATGTAACCACTTTGTTTAAATGTGGAATGTAATGCATGTTTTATGATCTAATTCTCTAAAACTCTAAACCTGAAAAGATCCTCAACGTGTATTCGTGAAGTAACTCAAGATTTAGTAATGTTTAAGGCCGGGGCCTTATAGTTGGTATCAGAGGTCGGTTTAGACAAATTTAGGAGTTAGAAAATTTTTAAATTATAAATTAATGAATGGTATGATTGAAATGATATAGCATTTGAAGATTACCATGTTTCTTTGTCTAATATATATATGTGTTAAGAATTATTTTTCATAAAAGAAATAGAGAAACTTTTCTGGGAAGGCATACAGAGTAGAATGACTTTCCGAATCAGCAACCGTAGATGGTCAGAATCTGAATTGAGCAGTTTACTACAGAGATGACTTAGTTGAATCAGGTGATAAATGGTGGTTGTGTTTATTGATGATATTTTGGTGTTTTCTAAAAGTAAATAGGAGCATGAAATAAATTTAAGGGTTATTTTTCAAACCTTAAAAGAGAAGAAATTGTATTGTAAATTCAGAAAGTGTGAGTTTTGGTTGGAAAAAATTTCTTTCCTTGGTCATATTGTTTCTAAATATCAGATAACTGTTGATCCTGCAAAAACAATGGTTTTTGAAGAATGGAAAAGACCCACAAATGTAACCGAGATCCGTAGTTTTCTTGATTTGGCAGGTTACTACCAAATGTTTTTTGAAATTTCTCACAGTTATCTAGTCCAATGACTAAGCTAACTCGGAAAGATGTTAAGTTTATCTGGAAAAAATAATGTGATGATTGTTTTCAGGAACTAAAAAGAAGATTGGTGAATGCTCCAGTTTTGGCACTACCTTCAAGGAATGGTGAGTTTGTTATCTATAGTGATGCTTCATTGAAAGGAATTGGTTACATTCTAATGCAGAATGATCAGGTAATTGCTTATGTTTCATGTCAGTTGAAAACTCATGAGGTAAATTACCCTACACATGATTTGGAATTATCTGCTGTTGTTTTCTCTTTAAAAATTTGGAGGCATCATTTTTATGGAGTAAAGTTTGAAATATATACCGATCACAAAAGATTAAAGTATATATTCACTCAGAAAGAATTGAACATGAGACAGAGGAGATGGATAGAATTAATCAAGGATTATGATTGTACAATTCATTACCATCCGGGAAAATCAAATAAAGTGGCTGATGCTTTGAGTCGAAAAAGTAATTCTTCATTAACAATGATTCATTTGAAATGTGATCATTTGGTTAAGTATTTGATGAACTTTGGCATAGGAGTTGTTGGTGCAGGATTTCCTTCTATTTTGTTTTAGGTATCAGTGAAATCTTCTCTATGAGACAGAAATAAGCAAGCACAGAAGCAAGATAGCGAGTTGTAGAAAAAGGTAGAGCTAGTTCAGAAGGGTAAGTTGCCTGAATTCAACATTGATAATGATTGTGTTTTGAGATTTGGGAAGAGATTGTGTGTGCCTTTTGATTCACATTTTAAGAGAGAGTTGTTATATGAAGCTCATAGTTCTCCTTTTTTCAGTTCATCTAAGGAGTACTAAGTTGTATAGAGATCTTCTGGAGTATTACTGGTGGGACAGAATGAAAAGGGATATTGCTGATTTTACTATGAAGTGTTTGACTTATCAACAGGTTAAAGCAGGGTGGCAGTTACCAAAAGGGATGCTTCAGCCTTACCAGTGCCAGAGTGGAAATGGGAGAATATATCCATAGACTTTGTTATGGGATTTCCGAAGACAACTCGAGGTAATAATGAAATCTGGGTTATTGTTGATCACATGAATAAATCTGCTCATTTCTTTGCTATAAGAGATACTTTATCCCTAGATCAACTTTCTCGGTTGTATCTTAAAGAGATAGTCAGGTTATATGGAGTTCCTCTCTCCATTGTATCTGACCATGATCCCAGGTTCACTTCTATCTTTTGGAAAGGCCTTCAAAAGTTGTTGGGTATTTAATTAAATTTTAGTACATATTTTCATCCTCAATCAGATGGGAAGTCATAACGAACAATTCAGACTTTGGAGGATATGCTACGTGCTTGTTCGATGGATTATCAGGGAAGTTGGGACCTACATCTTTCTTGGGTTGAGTTTTTTTATAATAACAGTTTTCATTCCAGTATACAGATGGCACCATTTGAGGCATTATATGGGAAGTGGTGTCGAACTCCAGCTTTCTGTGATGAAGTGGGTGAAAGGAAGTTGATGGGACCATAATTGGTAGAAGAGATGGCAGAAAAAGTTTTGTTGATTTACAAACACATGAGAACAGTTCAAAGCAGGAAGAAGAGTTATGCGAATAACCGAAGGAAGGATCTATCTTTCACGGTATGTGATCATGTTTTTCTCAAAGTTTCACCATGGAAAAGTGTGATGCGATTTGGTAAGAAAGGAAAGATGAGTCCAAGGTTCATTGGACCATATGAAATTCAGGAGAAAGTTGGATCAGTTACATACCGAGTGGCTTTACCTCTAAGTTTATCTTAGGTACACAATGTTTTTCATGTTTCGATGTTGAGAAAGTACATGCCAGATCCATCTCAAGTTTTGAGCCCAGAGGTATTTCAGTTTGAAGAGAATCTCTCTTATGAAGAACAACCAGTCTAGATACTTGACTATAGAGAGCAAGTGTTTCAGAATAAGGTAATTCACCAGGTAAAGTTTTTATGGAAAAACCATGTGGTTGAAGAGGCAACATGGGAATCTGAAAATGCTATGAGGGATAAATACCCCAACTTATTTTGATAAGTGAATAAAATTGCGAGGACACAATTTCCAAAAGGGGGGAAGGATGTAACATCCTAGGTAAATAAAGAATAAAGCATTTAAATATTTATTAATATTTATAAATTAAATATTAATTTTACTTTAAAGGGGTTTTTATGTTCGATATCGTACCCGATATGCAACAATGAGTTTCTTTGAAATCTTACGCTGCACACTAGTAATAAAATAATATTATTTTAAATAGTAGTTAACACGTAGCCATTGTATTGGCGGGAATGAATGGAAATAACTAAAATATTATTATATATGTTTGTTAAATGTTTTTACATTTATCCAATAAAAGATAGAGGCTTAAAATATAAAAAGAATTCAATTTTAGGCATATATACTCAAATTTTCACTAAAGGTCCACTTATCGCCTTTTGATGGAGAACTATCATTAAGTATATTTTTGTTCACTCTTATAAATTCTATTGGACCAAATAAAATTCTTCTTTAGAATCGGGACATCAAAATTTTCTTTGTGTGAATTTTTGGTATTTTTCTGATAAAGTTCATTTTTTAATGAATAGTGGAAAATGTTTTATTTTAATTCAAAACCTCTTTTTAATCTAATTTATTTATATGATTAGATTATCTTTTGAATTGGATTTAAAGTGAAATTAGAATATATTTGTACCATTTAATCCAATAGTGGTCGTTGGACTTAATTTCACTTTGAAATTGGACTTAAACTAGTGTCAATCTTTTGATACTTATTGTTACATAAAAACACGCTATTTGCTCTGACAGCGAGAATGAATTATTAAATTAATCAATGTAACTTATATGTTTTGAATTTTGTAAAATAGACATCATTTTTGAATTTGTAATATAAAATATAGCTTAGGGTGATTTTTTGATATTTTTCTGAAAAAACATCAATTTTTGATGAATAGTGAAACCACTAAGTGGTACTTATAAAAACTGATTTTCTGTTTAAATTAAATTTTACCACCTCTGTGTTTTGAATTTCAAAAATCCAACATATATGGTTTTCATTAAGAAGTAAAATTTGTTTCAATGGGATTAAAATATTTTTTTGTGAATAGTAACTTTTAAGTTTTTAATCACGATTAGAGGTAATTAGTGTAATTTAAGCTAAAAATAATGTTTTAATAATATTAAATGACTTTGAAAAATGTTCTACCCTTATTGGATGTGTCATGGACGAGCAAGAAAATCCATGGGTCAACTTGGGGACCCCATGGAGCCACATTGGTGGGAAAATAACATTAATAACTTTTTATTTAATGTTAAAATTAAAATGTCACAAACATGAGTGGTTTTACTAAAACAATTTTTAAATGGGGTTATACAAGTCATAGTTTTGACTATAAATATTCATTAGAAATCTAAAAAGATTTTATACATTATGATATTTTTTTTATAATTTTTATACATTAAATAAATTCAATTATTTATGATACCATGATGATGCAACGATTACCTCATTATTTAACGATTTAAATAAAATGAAAAGATAATGTAAAATATAAGACCTAAACATGTCCAAAACCTATTTGATGAGTTGATTTATAACTCTTATCACCTTATCCTCTATGTATATAATTTTGGGACCTTTTAAATTCGAAAATAATTTTATAATAATGTAACCTCTTATAACTTTCCAAGAGTGCCCCTCCTCTCCTCTTATAAAAGGCCCCCATCTCTACCACCTTACCCACACCTCTCAAGCCTTTGGCTCAGCCAACACCTGCCCAGTTTGTCTCTCCACATCCCTATATTACTCCTAGAAGTCTGACATTGAGAATAAGTCTTCCCAAGGAAGACTTTGAGCTCAAATCAAAAAGAGTTACCCGTTTTAAAGGTAGTGTTTTCTCTTGTGTTCTTAAGTTTTATTTTGCTTCTCCAACCCTATAAACTCTTTTTATTCCTTTATCTTGTAACAACACCAGTATATTCAATATATTGGGATGTTTTTATAAGAAGGATTCAAGATAAACTTACACACACCTACATCTAATGCTTAAAAAACATACTGTTTCTTTAGATGGCGAATTTCTGCCTCACAAAATGATGATTGTTCAACACTCATATAACACCTTCAACAGTGGCCATTATGATTTCACTATATTTATATATGATATATAGAATGTTTATGTTTTACTTAAGATTATGTATTTTTCATTTATGGAATACCTTTATTGTTTCCATTATGGGTAAACACGATATTTTCATTTTAGGAAGTGCGGACTACCGCCCCCTCAAAGTGATTTGGTTCGTTAATGCTATATGTGGGACGTATAAAGGATGGAGTTAAAGTTATTATATATGATGTTATACTTGAATTATAATATAACCTTATATCATTATGATTTCACTCCATTAAATACTAAATATAAATGAAAGTAGCGTTCATGCGTACGTACGGCTTACCGTCCCCATGAATGGTGCATTTCATTTCTTATCCAAAAATGTAATGTAATATTATAAGTACATATATATAATGGATATATATGATGTATGTTACATCTAAATGATGCATATAATTCTGGAATTAAAATATAAATATCTCTCATTTAGTTTTAATTCCATTAATATGACAGAGAAATGAAAGTAGTGTTCATGCGTACGTACGACTTACCGTCTCCATGAACAGTGCATTTCATTTCTTACCTCTAAATGATTATGTAATATTATAAATGCATGTATATACTGGATATATATGATATATATTATATCTACAGCATGAATATAATTCTTGATATAATGGATATTTTACCACATGAACAAATTGTAATTATAAAGAGTTTATTTTCGACTCAAGTACCAATGATCGACAAAACGACCATTATTAACTTAAATAATTAAATAGTGTTCATAACATGGTAATAAGTGATATAAAAGGAATAATAAACTTTAAAAAGGTTCTTAATCAAGTAGAAATTAACTCAGGTTTATTATTCAGGATGTTAAAGAACGATCGAGTCAAGTCGGACCCGAGGTATGGGACTTCGTCTCAATCTCCTTTCATTGAGGCATAATTTGTTTTATACACAACCTTCTTTTAAATGGTGTATAAACCCCTCTGAAATATACATTTATCCTAAATGAATCCTTTTTATAAAAATCATTTTACTAAAAGACAAAAGGGAATGTTTTTGTCATATGTATGCGGTGACAGCGACTTCTCCGCCGCTGTGACCATTATTTGAGTTTCGGCTTCCTCTACAAGCCATACCTTTTTTTAAAAGAAAAATAAATACCATGTTTTACTTTTTTTTTTATTTTGGTATTGAAAATTGTTTTCATAATGTTTTTATTATACCAATTTGTTGTATTGATATCTTGTGATTGAAATGTGGAAATGTTATGTTTCTTTTATGTATGTTTTATGTGATATGATTATGTTATGGTTCTTGGGAATTATTACGAAGACAGGTGGTTCCGTGATAAAATAAGGGCGGGTGAGCCCGATATATCTCTCCAATTCATTGGGTAACGTGAAGGAGTTAAACGTTAAGGTTTCTCTGAAGAGATTTAGGAAATATACTGTGATGGGCATTCCAAACGTAACTAAGAGGGTTACTCCCTACGTAAGAATGTTATTAATGCCTCAAGTTACCATTATGTCTTATGATTTCTTTGTTTTATTCATGATTTGATGAGGTATGTTAAAGTTCTTATGTTTTATGAGTAAATAATGATTTCATTGATACTAATGTATACATGTACTCATGTTTCCCTTCCAAATTTTTATATTCCTTCCTGAGCTTTTTATGCTCATCCCAAGTTTTTAAAAAAAAATCACAGGTCAAGGGAAAGGTACATGATGTGATGATAGTGTCAATGAAGTGTTAAGAAAGAATCCATGTTTTATTTTAAATATTTTTCCATTGATGGGAAAAATTAGTACTATCTTTTATGTAACCACTTTGTTTAAATGTGGAATGTAATGCATGTTTTATGATCTAATTCTCTAAAACTATAAACCTTAAAATATCCTCAACGTGTATTCTTGAAGTAACTCATGATTAATTAATGTTTAAGGCTGGGGCCTTAAAATCTCATTTTAGTAGTGTGTCATTTCCAACAGTTTTCCATTTTTCTATAATATTCTAGTTTTACAAAAACATTACAGATTTTTAATTTTGACTTCCTTTATGATAAAAAATGGGTTTAAATTCCTTAATTAAGTGTTTTGAAGATGTTTCAATGGTGGTTAATCATATCACTAATTTTAAAAAGTTTTGATAAATTTAAAATGATTAAAATGCATGGTTTTAGTGATATCTACCTTTAATGGTCAACTAAACTTTTTCAAATCTTGTTAGTTTTAGATCTAATGTTTCTAAGGATGAGATCTTCCCTTCATTAATTTCTTATTAATTATCATGATATAAAAGGTTCCAAATACTTATTCCTTGGATTCATTTAACAAGGTGTTATAATTGGTTTGATTTCCTCTGAAGAAGTGTACTTCTATATGTGTGCCTCTATTTTAGTGTAGCAAGTCTGGAAAAAATAATTTTTCATTCCCAATAAGACATCATTTGTTTAATTTTATATGTATCATGCATGATGGTATTATTATTATTATTAAGTATTGTGAACATGGTTTCATTTAGATAAATAAAGATAATTAATCAATTTATATTTGATATAAAGGGATGGGGGAATGTGATGTATAATCTAACATCTTTTATAGATTTGATTTTTTATGATTTGATATTATAATTGAATGTGTGTGATTCCATGATGAAGATATTTTTAGTGCCTGGATTCTTCTATAGTGACTTTCCTCTTGAAACCCTTGTTTTTTGATTGTTTGATTATCATTATAAATAACCAGCCAACCACATATATTTAGATAATTTAATGGATGCCCCTGGATCTAACAACTTCTGTGATGACTCCCTTAAATAAAGATTTAAAATTGAATAATTTCCCCTTTCTTTTCAATATCTAAAAATGTGTTGTGTTGTGATATATGTTGTGATGTATGGATTGGTTTTGGTTTGAGTGTGTCAAACAGATGTGATGTGATGTAGATATATTGTTATGTTTTTTGGGGAGGTGGATGAGATGTGTTTTGTAGTGGGGATGTGGTTGTTGTTATGGTACAATAGTGTAGTGGGGTTATGATGGTGGTTGTGGTATGGTTATGCAGTGGGTTTGTGAAACTGGATGTGGCGGTAAAATGATGTAGATGTTTCAGTTGGGTTTTTGTGTTGTGCTTATGTTGTGTGGTTAGTTTTATTATATCTACCCAAGTGCTAATAGAATTAATACTGCATGTTAATAATTTATAATGGGCATGTTTAATGAGGAAATTTATGATGGGCAGTGTTGATTAATTGGTTAATGTTTATATGTAAATTAATGGATTGGAAATATGGAAAGAGATGTTTTTCAAAATTAAATTGGTTTTCTAATGAATATTTATTACAAAAATCAATGTGGGTGATAAAACAAAATTTATTGATAAAATAGAGACTATATAAAATGGAAAAGGGACTGAAATATAAATTATGGATTGTGTTTTTGTGTGTGCTTTTATGCATTTAGAGGTGGTAGTGATTTTTGTAAATTCTATGAGATGGTTATTTCTTGTTATAAACCCATAGGATGGGCTTGTGTACTGTAAATATATATGTATATACACTGTATGTTCTTATGATTTCTATATTCACCTTAGCCTCATCAAGCACTATGAGCTGAAACCCTCATTGTCATTTGAGAGTGTGTCCTTCCTAAACATCACAGTGGGAGGATTGATGGTGGGCTAACTGCTCTTCCCTGGTCCATATTCTAGGAGATTGTGGCCCAAGTGTCTTTGGGAGAGTTTTGATGTATGGTCTCAAGTGTCTTCGGGAGGATTTTTTATGTATGGTCTGAGGTGTCTTCATAATAAATTGTGATGAATGTTCCTAGGTTTCTTCGAGATGAGATATGTTGTGATGGACCAGATGTGTGTGGGTGGGATGTGATGGATCATGTATGTGCAAGTGAGATGTGATGGCCCAGGTGTGTGTGGGTAGGATGTGATGTGTTTTGATGGCCTAGGTGTGTGGGGGTTGGATGTGACAAGATAAATTCAGAAGAGGTGGGAGTGCGAGGACATTTTATGTTTGGTCATGAGAGCAACCAATCACTGGGAAACTGGTGTGGGGTACCCTATCATCTATGTGATTTATATTATATATCATTATATTTGGATGCGTTATTTTTTTAGTGATCCTTAGTGAGGTTGGATTTTTGGTCAGTATACCTATTTGGTTTTTTTTTGGTTTTACTACTTTTACATAGGTGCATTATTATTATATTTTCACATGTTCACAAGATACTTTGGATTTCCTACTAAGTATACTTTTATTATAACCCTATGTATATAAAATTTGTTTTATGGTTTCCAGGAGGACTACATAAACTGTTCTAGACTTTACTAGCTCATACATTTGGATAGCTTATGTGTTTCTACCTTAGAATTGTTTCTATTATGATTTTTTTAATCTTTTATATATATCATTTTTTATTTACACATTCATTTTGGGATTTTTTGGATTAATTTTATATTATGTCAGGGATTTGTTAGTGGTTTATTCATCATATCTTCCAATTTCATTTTCTTATAAAGGTAATGCCTCCCATATGGTGAGATCTTTATACACTTCCTGCCAGTCCCCAACCCGAGGCCTACTGGAGGAGGGACTCAAGGGTCCTTATCTTTCTTTCTTAATTGTCACCCCAAGGGGGGTATCTTTGGAGGGAGGGGTTTGTGAAAAAATGGTATGAGTGGAGATGGTTGAGAGCTAAGGTGGAGTTCAGAGTTTGGAATGGTGGGTTGGTATGTAAACTGTTTTAGTTGAATTTGGCATGTGACATAGGCTATGGAGACAGGCTAGGACACGGTATTTTAAGCCCCCCCATGATCTAGTTCATGGAATCTAAGCTTATTGAACAACCAAGTGAGGTGGAACTACTTATAGTGTAGAGACCTAGGACAGGTACATGTATCATGATGACTTGCATTATTATTTTAATTGAGTGATCTTAGGAAGTTAAAATGAATTAAATAAATCCTGAAATTTTATATGTGTCTATTTTACATTCTCATGTTATTATTTCTAATAATTGTTTTCTAAATTATTCATATAACCTAAAATTAAAGAGTAAAACGAATGTTAACTGTCCTCAGTTGTTTTTTAAACTATATTGAGGTTTGAATGTATTGTTTCATTTCCTCTTATTATATGATTCTTAATGAGTTAATTTTTTTTCCCTTTTTTAGAAATGTAAAACATGCCATCTAGTTTTCCTCATTCTTGAAAATGTTAGAGAAGCCTTCTTTGGGTATTTTTTTGTGATTAATTGTTTAATTTTGAAAACCCTTATGAAGCATGTTACCTTAAAGAATATTCCACACAGGCATTATAAAATAAATTATTTTTAAACCATTATTAGATGTATTATAGTTCCCTTGTGAGTTTATATGCCATATATTGCTTTAAATTTGTAATTTATCATAATCATGTGTTTTGGAATAGTTGAAAAATGTGGCATTAGACATTTAAATTCTAAAATTCTTGAAAATTTCCATTTTAATCGTTGATAATTCCTTTGAATTTGTAAACATTGAAAACAAAAACATGCTCCATTATTTTTCTTGATTTAATTTTGACATTATTGATATAACTATATGTTTTAATCATGTTTTATACTAGAAATTCTTGTGAAATTTATTTCTAAATTTTAGAAAATTATAAACATTCTTTGTGGTAACTTGTTGGGAATTAAAACTGTTTAAATGATTCAACTTTTTATTTTATGATTGATAATAATTTTTAAGTAATAAAATAACCACACCTCAAATATTATTTAATTATTAGTTTGTTATGGGAATCATGCCTAAAGTTCAAGACATTTTTGTGATAGCTATGGAAATTCAATTATGAGAGACTTGAGCATGTAGTATATTTAATATTTTACAATTAGATATGTAAGTAGAAACATGTAAACCTTAATATTTTATATGATAATATTTTCTTGAGCCATGATATTATTAATGAATATTAGTTCAAGGATGATAAATCATTAAACATAGTAATAGATCTTGGGTAATTTTAATTTTATTTTCGAAAAGAATGTTTTACTTTGAGGATTATGACAACATTTTTTTTATGTAATGTAATATTTAAATTGAATACAATAAACTAGGATATAGAAATTTTCAAATAAAGTTTGAATCATATTTCTTTAGTGAAAAGATGAACCTAGAATGTCTTGTTTAATATTTTAAACCTTATTTCTGATAAGACATCTATGTAGTTTCATCTTTATCATGGATGCAAGTTAGAGCCATTTAAATGTAATGTAATATTTTTTCATAGGAAATAACTTATAAATGTTTATTATTATTTGTGTTTTAATTGTTAATTTTTTATTTAAGTGTTGATATATCCTACTAAAACTAATGTTTTTTTTAAACTTTTATTGATCAATTATTATCATGAGATATGACACCCTAAATGTGACAGCTTGATTAAGCTCTCCCTATATTAATAGGATAATCACTTATACATGGTTAATAAACATTACCCCATATAAATTTTGAAATTATGGACGAATAATCCTTCTAAATAATGTGGTGAATTAATGTAACCCCTAAATGATTACAATAATGGTATGTGTTGATAATATGTGTGATTGTACTTTTTGTAATTCCTTGTGTGACATGTTATTTAAAATTTCAATCATAAGATGACGGGGAAACCCGATCCCAAAAAAAGACACATTGTACTTTTACACAACTAAAACCATGAGGGAAAGTCAGTGCCACCCAAAGCAGATAATATCTTGACATGGTAGAGAGAATCCCGTGATTTTTGTGCTTGGGGAATTGTGTGTGACGATAATGGTGATGGTTGGTTTTGGAAAAATAAAGGATCATATGGAGAAGGTGGTTATGTGAAATGTGTGGTTGTGTTTTGATGTTATTGTGGTTTGGTGATGTGGTTGTGTGAAATTTATATTGGATGATTTCATTTGATGGTATGTTTGCCCAGTGGTTGTGCTGTATAGCGGGGGCGACGTATGGTGGGAGTGATATGTGGATGTTATGGTGGGATAGATTTTTTTTGATGTGTTGTTACTATGATAAAAGAATACCTCACCTCCCATAAATCGTTTAATCACATAATATTGGTAATTAATAAAATCATATTGAAATTAATAAAGATGGGATTGCCTCCAATGCCTATTTTTTTTATAAATGAGGTAATGAGAATGTTAGAATACCACCATGTTAGTTGGTTTTGTTAGGTTTGATCTTATATTTATTGCAAAAGTTATAACCTCAAACATATAAATAGAGGTAAAATATTTCCCCACATGAAGTTGCATTATATTACGACATGTTTTAAAACTGTGTGGGTGAGTCATTTCTACCTAAAGAGGAAAATATCACTATTTGGTAGATGGGTTATTTTTATTTGTATACTTTTGGTAGATATATTTATATTAATATGAGTTATTTTTTGGATATGAAATTGTTATGAAAAATATTTTTCATTAATATTATCCTTGTCAATAATTTTTCCTTAGAAAACTTAAGAAATTTTACAACTTTATATAATGGATTATTCCAACCTTGAGTTTTGTTTTGTTTACATTTCATATCATGTGTCCAATTTGATAAATGTAAAAAATTATTTCAAAATACATGGTGTGTGTGATGAAAACCCTTGATAATTACTTAATAAAAAACAAAAAACATTTATTTTTTGTAGAAAAAATGTTCTTGATTTGAAATGATGATTTGAAGATAAATTTTGATAAAATAAAAAGGGTGTGAAATATTTTATGATTTGAGTTTGTATGATTTGAAATGAGTGACATGGGTTTTGAAAAATAATAATTTATATTTTTTATAAATAAAAGGCATGGAATTGTAAAATAAAACTTTTAGAGGCTTTGAAAATATTGGCTGGATGAAAAATGACTTAAAATAAAAAGTGGTTTCATTTTAAATAAAGGTTTATTTTGAAAGTATTTTACTTGTTTAAAATTTTTAATGATTAATTGTGTTGAAAAGAATTTTTTTCTCTTATTTTTTTAGTATTAAATTCTTTATGTATTGTTTATGACCATCTATGTGGCATTGTTCTCTTTGAGATGTATCTCCCTTGGGAGATTGTTTTTTGGTATTGTGTAGATTTACACTTCTTTTATCAAGTGATTGTTTTTTTCCAAAAATATTGATAAACATGAGAGAAATCTCATAGGGTTGGATCTTTGGAGAACAATTATCTTTCCTTCTATTTTTTATTGATTATTGAGGTCAAAATACTCCTTGGTTTTGCGTGATATGGCAGAATGTTGGTTTATTGTAGAGAACTTGGGAGTGTGATACATAGACGTGTGCCCTGTACCCAAAGTTATTTTGATTTTTCCCTTCAATTTATTTCTTATGATGTGAAGTTTGGATCATTTTGTTTTATGAGATATTTTTCCTTTTCCCTTTATGTTATGTGTGTGGTGTCATGTGTGATAAATCCCTAACATTTGAAATGTGGAGGACCTAAATCCTAATCGAGATGTATTAACGGTGATGTGATTAAACCCATGAAAGTGTGTCAGTGCCACCCAAAGTGGATACTCTCTTGACATGGAGGATGCAATTCCAGGATTTGTATGTTTCAGACAATGTGGTTTGTTGTTTTTTAAATGGTTTGGTGAGAATAGACGGTTTTTATTTTGGTTTCATAGTGATGTGGTCATACATGATGCTTATGGTTGTTTGGATTGGGTGTGTTTCAGGTGTAATGAGATACTAGAGAGGTATCGCATGGGATGTTTGTTATAACCCATACGCTATTTTGTTCTTGGTCGGTATAAAATTATTAATGTCAGGAATAGTATTATAGGTATCTGTCGTAACAGATTAGACATTATAGATTGTTATTTTTCTAAAAATCTGATGCTTGAGGTGTCCAGGGTATTTTTGGGACATGTGGGTCATTCCAATAGTGTTTTCTTCCAACAGTTTTCCAAATTTCCAGTTTTCCAATGGTGAGTCATTCTGTTGGAATGTCATTCTGCTGGCATGTTGTTCTGGCGGCATGTAATTTTCATCACTTTTCCAAATTTTCACTTTTTTGGCATCACGATATTCTGTCGGGGTTTCATTTTCAATAGTTTTCCAAATTTATATTTTTTTTGGTGGTTTGTCATTCTGGCGGTGTGTCATTCTAGAGACATGTCATTTTAGAAGCATAATATTCTAGCAGCCAATCATTCTAGAAATGTGTCATTTCCAACTGTTTCCTATTTTTCTATAATTTTCTAGTTTTCCAAAAAAATTATAGATTTACCATTTCGACAACTTTTATGCAGAGAAATCGGTTTAAATTTTTTAATTAAGTGTTTTGAAGCTATTTATACATATAGAGTTAAAACACACAAGCCCATCCTGTGGGTTTATAACAACCACTAACAATCTCACATAATCCAAAAAAAATCACTACCGCTGGTAAATTTATAAAAATAAAAAAACCAAACACAAGACATAATTTATATTTTAGTCTCTGATTCATTTTCCAGAGTCTCTGTTTTATCAATAAATTCCCCTTTATCAGCCGTTTGGATTTCGGTAATCAAAATTCATTAGAAAACCAATTTCATTTATAAAAAAATATCTTATTGCATATCTCAAATCCATCAGTTTATATGTAAACATTAACTAGTTAATCAACTCATGTTAATAATTTCAAATGGGCATCTTTAAAGATAAAATTTTTGATGGGATTGGTAGATTAACTAGTTAATGTTTATATATAAACTAATGGGTTAGAGATATGAAATAATATATTTTTCAAAATGAAATGGGTTTTTTAATGAATGTTGATTACACAAATCAAAGTGGATTAGATACTCTAGAAAATGGATTAGAGACTAAAATATGAATTATGGATTGTGTTTTGTTTGTTTGTTTTTTATGAATTTACCAGCGGTAGTGATTTCTCTGGATTCAGTGAGATTTTTAGTTTTTGTTATAAACCCACAGTATGGGATTGTGTGTTGTAACTCTATGTATATATATATACATTGTATGTTCTTGGGATTTCAATACACAACTCACCTTCTTCATGTACTATGTTCCAACACCAACATTACCATGATGTAGGTTGTCCTTCCCAAACATCATGGTGGGAGGATCGAAGGATGACCACCTGAACTTCCTGATCCCTATCTTAGGTGATAATGGCCAAAGTGTCTTCTGGACAGTGTGATGTATGGTCCCAAGTGTCTTCAGGGTGAGTTGTTATGTATAATACCATGTGTATTTCGGATGAGTTGTGATATATGTCTCTAGGAGTCTTCATGATGAGTTATGTTGTGATGGATAAGGTAATTATGGGTGGGATATGATGTGTTGTGATGGAATAGGTGTGTACAGGTGGGATGTGATGTGTTGTGATGGCCTAGGTGTGTGCGGGTGGGATGTGATGTCTTGTGATGGAGTAGGTGTGTGCGAGAAAGATGTGATGTCTTGGGATGGAACAAGTGTTTATGGGTGGGATGTGATGTGATATATTCAGAATAGATGAGAGCTTGAGGATGTTTTTAGTTATAGTGTGAGAGAATCTAATCATCTAGAAAGTGGGGTGGGTTACCCTATCATTGATTTTATTTATATTATATATTTTAATACATGGATTCATTATTTGGTGAGTGATCCTTGGGGAGGTTGGTTTTTTTGGATAGTATGCACGATTGAGTGTTGTTTGGTTCTACTACTTTTACAAGGGTGAATTAGTATTCTATTTTCACATGTGCCTGAGAGACTTCGGTTTTCCTACTGAGTAAAATTATATGATCACCCTACATATATAAAAACAATTTTTAGGTTTCTAGGAGGACTACATGGACTGTGATGAACATTACTAGCTCAGACTATTGGATAGTTTATATGTTTTTGACATAGCATTGTTTCATTTGGGATTTCATTTCTAAAATTTTTCATGTATCATTTTTGATTAATAAATGAATTTTGGGATGGTTTGGATTTATTTTATATTATTTCATGGTGTTTTTTGGTTGATTCATCCTATCTCTTGATCTTGATTTCTTATAAATGATAATGACTCCCATATTATGAGATATTTATACCCACGGTTCTGGTCACCAACCTGGGGCCTATTAGAGGCAAGAATTAGGGGTCATTATCTTCTTTCTTCATTTCCAACCCCAGAGGGGTATCTTTTGAGGGATGGGTCATCACATAGGATCACATTATAGAGAATTAAATAAATAAGTTTTATTTAAATATCAATTTTATGTATTATGAACTTATTATTCCCAATAAACTAGGTCTTATGATCATTAGGTTTCAATTATTGTATGTTTATATTAAACATCATGGAAAATATTGGTAAAAGTGTAGGGTTTCTATAATTGTTTCCATGTAATTATGTTGGAATTAACCAAGAATATTATTCTATTTGTTAGAGCGCTTGTAAGAGTTCTTGAAAAAGTGATATATAAATGATGTTGCAAGGCACCTACATGATTATTCTATGATTTCTAATTATTTTTTAGGGAATAATTTTGATTTTAAAAACTCTTCTAATTATATTATTTTTAAAGTAATGTTTGTTCCCCCTCTAAGGGTGAAAATTATGTTTATTGAGAAACAATTTACATGAGTACCCATGTTTTACAAGAAATCCTCATGATTATGGTTTCCCATTTATGATTATATATGAGATGTTTTATTAACATATTTGGGCAATAATTTGTATTTAATGAATAAGAAAATGATTATTTGAGTTCAATGATTATTATGTAAAAAAGGGAAAACTATTTTGTGGGATAAGATGATCTTTTTCAAAATGGACTAATAGGTTTCTTTATTTCTTCATTCCTTAGTCTTCTATACCCATCCAAGGTTTTCAAATGTTTTTAGGGCATAAGGATGATTATGATACTATAAAAAGGTCTAAATGTTATCTATGGGGATTCAATTTTAAATAAGTAAACATGTTATTAATTAAATAATATTTTAAATATAAGTAACATATTTTTGTGGAAAAAAATTATATTTATTGGAAGTGTACAATTTTTATTGTAAGGGTTTGATATGTTAGTTTTTTTCCTAATTCTCCAAAACTATAAAGTGAAATGATACACAAAATGTATGAATGTGAAACCATTGTTATAAATATTGTAAGTGTGGGGTGTTTATTATAGTGACCCTATACTTTTACAAATATCATTACATGATTTTAAGTATAATAAATCATCATATTACATGCCAAAGATCGTAAAGTCTAGTTTCTAAGAAGACTTGATACATAAAACATAAAACATGGGACTAAATAAAACATTTATTTATTAATTTTTTACAAAGAGAACCTAACATACATTGTTCTCATACATTTTCATAGGATGACCTGAGGATAACATGAATAATGGGATGATCTAAAATCCTAGTAAGGGAATAAACATAAGAACTAACCTTTACCACTTTGGTTAGAAGTCATTACATAATGTTATAAAAAGGTATAGAACATATGGAATAATAACATATAAACATAGGATCATATATACATAGAGTCATAATAATGTTTAAGCAACATAAAACATGAATTTAGCATGATTCAAGGATCATTTCACTTAGAGGAGCACATGTCAAGGTTAACACCAATACCATTGCACATGGTAGCATGGGTCAAGGAAAACTGCATAGACCGTTGCACATAATGTCTCATGAGACTAAAATTTACCCAATTAACTGAAGAAATAACTGGAAGAGCCCATCATAACATGTTCATGAATATGATTTCCACTTATATATTCATATATAATCAATCATACATAAACAGAAGGGTACCCATGTAAAGAAATGGGTATCATAATCATGTCATAAAGCATAATAAAAGAGAGTATCTTAAAAGTGTCTATGAAAGAAAGGAATTAGTACATACATGTAAATTCATAAGTTAAACTAGTCATATATCATGGTAAGTGATGTAAAATATAATTGAAAACATGTAATAATAGTATTTTATAACTTTTAGCATTAAAAAATTTTAGTGAAGTTTTAAAGAAAATACTAAAGAGAATTTAAAATAGAAAAGTGAATTTTATTTTATATAAAACCAGAAGTGAACCAATAAGGTATTAATAATAAAAATATTGATTTTATAAAAACAATGTTTGCTTAAAACATATTATATAGTGCACTTGAAATTGGGTAAGACTTCGGGAAGTTCCCCTAAAATGAGATTTCTTATCCTGAAGTATTGAGGATGGAATCATTTAAAAAAATGTGTATCCAAGAAATATAATGATAAATGGAACTATAAAAATGATTTTAGAGCATATAAAAAGAATTTAAAAGGGGTAAATAAAAAAAATATATAACTTCTTTGGGTAAAATAATGATAGAGCAACCCGAATGAATAAAGGAGGTTCGGGTAGAACCCCTTACCTTAAGTTCGATGATGTCCTTAACATGATCTTAATGTCCTAGAAAACCAAATTAAATTCATTAATTAATATTTAAAGAACAAATTTTTTATTTAATTTATTCATCATAACCTTATTATGTTCATTCATGACCTTTTTGATGGGTTAAGAGTTCTATTTCATTGTTTGTTTCATTGGTTTTCATGACTGGTTTACTAATATACATGTAAGGATAAACATGTAAGATGAGAATGGTTGTCCATAATTGAAGTTTTATTTTATTAGTGAACATAAAGGAGATTAATTCATTATAAAATTCATATGGTTATTTGGAGTGAAGATGAATCATTATATAAAAATTTAATGATATATTTTTTAGTTAATTGGTGGTATTTTTATGACATTGAACAAATATGATTTAAAAATTAATATCATGTGTAAAAAAGATTCTAGAACATTAAATTATAAATAATACATATATTATAGTCTGATTCAACCATAATAATGGTTTCATGATAGTAATTGAAGACGGTAATTTAAATTTAAAACCCATCATCATTGAATGTTAGAAATTAACACATCTCGGATGTTGTTTGCATTTCTAGTATAAAAGGAGTAGAAATGGGAGATGATGACGAATTATTATTTTATCATAAAACATTTATAGTACATGTTAGGTAATGAAGTTATAATAATATTTGTATGAATGGAGTTTTAAAAAAAATAAAATAATGGAACTTGAAAGATAATAAAAGGAATGAAAGAAGGAATTTACCTCTTGAATATATTTACCTTGGGAACCTCTTTAGGGGAGTGGATTTGGTCTTTCGAAGAGAAAAAGGGCTATTGAACATGAGAGAGAGGATTTGGTAGATATTTTATCATCATTTGGATTAGGAACATGTCTTTAGAGGAGTGAAGAGAAGAGGGGGTGAGGTGGTTTTTATAGTGGAGTGGAAGGTTTTCTCAATATTTTATTCATTATTTTATAATTTTTCTCAAGAAAAGCTATAGTATTGATTCTTCTGACAAAAATCATAAATGTGCATGTGAGTTCAAATCTAAGGTTATTACATAATTAATAACTCAATAAATAGTATATTTAACATATAATATATATAAACAAAAAATTACCGTATTTTACTATTCACCACAAATTCAAGTATTTAAGAAAAATCCCAAAAATTCACCCAAACCATTTTTTGATATATAGAATTAAAACTTGAACTCCATTTTGTGAAAATAATTTTATTAATTTGGGAAATTTAATTTTTAATTAAAATCCTAATTCTTTTGAAAAATAAAAATTTTAAAATTAAACTACTTTTTTAAAACTTTGAAAAATTAATTAAGTTCCGATAAAATTATCTTATGATCATAAGAAATAATAATACTAATTTATGAATTAATTTTTTTTTAAAAAAATCTTTTAATTTTTTAAATTAATCATAAAATTTTAATTAAATATAAATTACTTTAAAAAATAACAACACTATATTGGTAATTTTTAAAATATTTACTTACTTATACTATGATATAATTATATCATATTGTCACTTATAATATAGATAAATTTTATTTATACTTTCATTGGTATGTTTACTTATTCAATTAGACGATTTATTATTTATAAGGGTCGTATTACTATTAATAAGGGTAAAATTACTATTCATAAGGCTCTATTACTATTTTATCGGTATGTGTTCCTTAACTTCTAGAGATACCTTTTATTTCACTTATAATTTATTTATAAGTTTTGTATTGTGTTCTATACGTAATCTTATGTTATTATAATATAATAAAAATTTATAATAAGGGGATTCCATTGAAAAATATGTTAGGTCATTACATTTATGGTACAAGACTTTATAGATGGTGTTAAAGAAAATATTTTTGGTAACTTTAGAGATTACGATGATTCAGATAAGGATAGTTTAATATTTTAAGATACCATTATGGGATAATATATCTAATTATAGGATAATATTGTACAATTTGTTGGTAAGAAAAATATTGTATGGTTTTCCTCAAAAAATTGAATCCCTATCTGGATATTAAAAAATGGATGTGGTTATGGAACCTATTCGTAAAGGGTTAATCTCTCTAAAATTAGTAGATTAGGTATTAAAATGATTATCACTTGAGGCGTGATAAGTGGGCCTAAGAAAAAATACATTACTAGACACTCTTAAGTTATTTTATTGGGTTAATTCACATGGATTATATGAACCAATAAGAAGGATTTTAAAATAAGGTTATTTAATTGAATTATGACCATGGATAACCTATGTTAAATCTGAGTTGTAATAGATTTAAAGGAAGGGTGTCATAGAGTAATGCATTCAAAACATATTTAGTGGTTCATTGAATTTTCCATAATAAAATTAATTGTTATTAACTCACAAATTTTATTCAAGAGGATAAAATATGTTCTTCAATATTGATGGACTATAATGAAACACAAACCTTTTTATATTACATTGGATTCTATTATAATGATAATTGAAAAATATTTTGATTTAAAAAACTTTTCTAGTATTTAACTTACTTGTAAAAAAATTTATAATATATCCCAATAATCTTTTATAAATAGATATCATGAGGGACCTTGGGATATATTTGAACTTGTTTTGGAAAGAAAACTATCTTATCATACTAATTTTAGAAAATTATATAGGAACTTTATCAGGTTTTTACAATAGATGTCTCAAAAAAATGATTTTTAACCCTCAAATTAGCTATAATAGAGGGTGACCTTTAAGAATATTATTTATTTATCTTATTATATGATATTTTATTTTTAAAAACACTAAACATTATTTTAAAAAGTCAATCCAACACATATCTTAATTTATTATTTGAAACAAGTTCTACATGATATCTCAAATATACATATTCAAAATGCGGGATTGTTTAAAATTTTCAGTATCAGAAAAAATCTATTTCAATCCTAATGTAATTGTTATACATAGATAAAGGAAGTATAGGAGCTTTTGAAAAATTTTAGGAATTATAAAACTTTATGGTCTTTTCTTAGTAGATCATTATGCATCCATCTTAGAAATTAGGATTGGGATGAATAGTAATACATATTTTAAAGGTATAAGTTATTTACCTTTAAAGTAGGAGACATGAATAGATTGATACTGATGAATCTTGGAACATGATTCATATATTTTATTTTATGAAGTAATTATAAATAAATATGATGGAAATCTTGGATACATGATTATGAAGAACTCTGAATGGTTGAAATTGTCTATATATATGGTTTCAATTATAAGGATTTACTGATAAATTTAAGGATAATGAAAAGTTTAAATGAATTAGTACTATTTTGAATTATTGTGTTATGGGAGTAATTTGGAAAATATTTATTTAGTTTTAGTAAATGTTTTTCATATATGTAACCCTTATGTTTAACTAGTACTTTAATGAAAATTTTATTTGATGAAGAATTGTTTAATATTTTTTGGAAATAAGTTGAAAGTTATTTAGAACCATTGGGGTTAATATGATATTTTATATTGAGGAAATTGTGGTTAATTGGGATAAAAAGATTATTAAATTTTGGAAACATATACTTTATCATATACATAACCATAGGATTTAAAAGTGATTTGGTGATAATGTGGTTAATGTTATTTTTGATGAATTTCACTTTTTTATGAACAATATATAATTAAGGTAAATGGAAATAATTTTATCTAAGATGGGATTTTATTTAAGGAAAAAATAATCAATTATATTTTTAAAGAAAATATTATTTTATTTTCACTTTATGGTGATTCAGAATATTTATGGGAATCATTAGCATATTTTGGAGATAACTTTTATGTTGATCATGAAATAATATGAGATCAAATCATTCTAATCTTTGGGTTACAATCTTGTCCAGGTATATTTAAATGTTTTTATGGTTATAAATTTATAGAATAATTTAAGATGATCTTTTGGATGTTATTATTAGGATTTTTGAGATTGATGTATAGGAGATTTATTAATATTGAATATTATCTTATATTGTTTAAACCATTTTGGTCTTTCATAATGTTTAAAGAAATAAGGAAAACTTTTTTAACCTTTTATGGATCTTGTAATTTGTTAAAAGTTAATTTTAGTGCATCATACATGAAAAATTCATCGAGAATATTTATTTTTTAGAATAAAATATGCAATAAAATTGGAAATTGATTGATGAATAAAGGCTAAAATTTTATTTTTGAAATGGAAAAAAATCAAGTAGGTATATTTTCTTATGTTATTAGTATAAATGGTAAATAAATTCCTCAACTCTTATAAAATTATATTGAAATAAAAAATTTATCCTATAAATTTACATTCTTATAGATTGATGTTATTTTTCACACAACATTGTTTTATGGTTTTAGGTTCCTTAACAAAATCACAATATTTCACTTTATTTTGATCAATGTTCTTAATCAATCTCCATCATTAATTGAAAATTACTATTTTCTCAATGTCTATATTTTTACTTCCCACCAATGATATCTTTATTTGAGAATTTCATAAAGTGTTATTTTCGGCAACCTTCATATTTAACATCTCTTCTTTTCAAAAGTATGTTTTATTATATCTATTTACTATATGAGTTTTCAATAAAAGTGTTTTTTAAAATATTAAAAGTGTTTTCTATTAACAGTCATATGTTTTATCTTATACTCTATGGATTTAATTATAAAAATATTTTAAAACATTTCAATTAAGAATAATATAAAATTTTACTTGTGAAATTTTCTAAAGTGGTATAATGTAACACCCTATTATTTTATAATTTATTTTATAAAGTGTGGTATAGAAAAAATCAATCATAAGAAAATCATGATATACTATTATTTATAACCATTTTGAACTAGCCTTTTGTTTGGAGGGTATGAATAGTAATAATTTTTTTTCAAACATATGATTAAATTTCCTACTCAATAAAAATTTATTTATTAATTATTAAGAAATAAGAATATAATTTTTAGTAAAGTCATTTAATGCTTCCAAAATACATTTTTCTTCAAAAAATGGGTTTTATTTATTTTTCTGAGAAAATATTATAATTAATTTATTCCACTTTTAGAAAAATGTATTTATAAATTAAAATTAATTTTGAAAATCATCATGTGAAAATTATTTTAGTGTTAATTTTTTATAATTTTATTATAAGTTTCACTATTCGATGAACAAAGAAAAATAATAATTTTTTTTGAAACTTATCTTTTCATTTCAAGAATTTAGAAACTTATATTTTGTTTTAAATTGGATAATAAGTAAAATTAATTCATTTATAGTATTAATAATCTAATTAAGGCCATTTTAATCAATTATATTCTGGATTTTGGTATAAAAATATTTTATAACTAAAAGGCATATTTTTTGGAAAACTGCTTTTCATCATGTTTTCAAGGTTTAATTTTAGATATTATTTTTAAAATTTTGTGGAAAATTTTTTATAAAATATATAAAATATCTTTAATCAAAATAATTAAATTAGTTAATTAATTAAACTTAATGTTGGATCATATTGATTAGTAAAAATAATAAAAATATTTTACCATGGTTAAGGTTAAAACAAGTTAACCAATGGTTAAAATAAAGTGATAAGGGTTAAATTGATCTAAAAACTTTTTTAAATCAATTTTTATATCCATATTTAGACTCAAAATCATATCATATTCTGAAATATTCCTTTTTGGAGCCATTTTACTTTATTAAAGCATTGATATATTTAATGTTTTGAAATATTCCAAGTGTGTCCTCTCCCCCACTTATAAAAGGGAGCCCAGTCTCTTATCCTCTCCAAACTGAAAGAGATATTTTATTATAGAATTACCTTCCCAAATAAATTCTTAACACCCCTAAAAATGTTTTATAGATATTATTAAAGTAATAATACAACCCATAGAGGGATTAAGATGTAAATCAATTGAGGTTTTCTGAAGAAGAGTTATAATTTTTAACCGAATATTATAGTTTTATTTATTCTTATATATCACTAAAAAGACTTCCAAACATCATGATATAAATATTGAACATCTATAATATATTTATATGTAGTTATGTTTATTTTTAAACTTTAATCCATCTCTTTATTCATATAATGGGTATCGAAACCATCGTCAATGTGTATAACATACTACTACCATAAGAACTAATATAATTAATATTGCAAAAATTCCTTTATTTGATGGTTATAATGATTTTTATAGAATAAAAATTTTATTCCTTAAATTATTGTAATTATAAAAAGATAAAATGATACTTACCTTCTTTCCCTTTTTTCAAAACTGAAACGTTACTCATGCGTACGTATGACACACCGTCTCCATGATTATAACATAATTAATTAATCATGAACATATTATATATTTCGTTCTAAAATTATAATTAATAGATATAAAATTTTAATTAAATAATAATTACTATTATTTATATAATTTAACAGTGACATCTTTGACCATAGTCAATCCACTGAAGGTTTTTTTGCGATTATGAATTGAATATCCTAAAAACATCCAATGTGAACATAACTAATTAAATAACTATATAAGTAATGGTAATAAGTAATATAAAAGATATAATAATGAGATTATACTCCTAAAAAATGTTCTTAAGAAAGTATAAAATTAATATATGTTTATTAGATAGGATTTTAAGTATGTACATTGCAAGTCAGACTCAAGGTTAGATATTTTTCTATAAAACCTTATTCTTAAAAAGTTTAATAGTTTTTATTATATTTTTCCATCATATAAATGTTCATTAAAATGTTTTAAGTACATTAGTAATATAACTAAAATAATGTCCAAATTCATTTCAAAAAAAATTACTTTTTTAAGAATGTTCTATTTAAAAACATTTAATTTTTTTTCCAAAAGGGTTATTTTATTATAATTTTTAAAAAGTGTGAAAGGAATCACTTTTTAATGTAGATGAAATAAGAAAACATTCCCACCATCATGACCATTATTATTTTATCATGTTCCTATAAAATATTTCATGGTTATTCAAATTAAAATACTATTTCTCATTATTCTAGAATTTTTTTAAATACTTTTCAAAGAATTTTTTTTATGTGAAGCATGAAAGTTATTATACTGATGAGTTTAATGGAACAATTGATGAAATTTTATTATGAAAATGAAATATTCTATGTTTTTTATGTTTGTTATGGTCATTGTATATTTTTCATGATAATTGGTGATCCTAAAATAGCTCTCAAATTTAATGGGTAATCCTTACGTTCTCCAAGGAATTATGATGTAATTAACCAATTAGGTTATTCCATTTATAAGATAGTTTGTCAAGGTTATTGTAAGAGTGAAATGAATATGGTTTCCCAAGGTACCTACATGATTACTCTATAATTTAAAATGAGTTTTAATGGATGTATTTTGATTTCAAATGGTTTTATAATGATCTTATGTTTAAAAAAAATCTATGTGTCTTTTAGGGGTAAATAGTATGTTTTATAAGTAATAGTTTTCATGAGTACCCATGTTTTATGAAAAAAACTCATGATTATTGTTCTGATTCTAATATTATTTATTAGATGTTTCATGAAAATATTTGGACAATGAAGCTTATTACATGAGTAAAAAAACATGAATTTGAGCCCAATGTTTATTATATAAATATAGAAAACATTATTATGAGATTACATGAAAATTTTCAAAATGTTATAATAAGTATATTTAGTTTTTATCCCTTATTAAGATATTTTCTCGCCCAATGTTTCAAATGTTTTTTCAGTGATTAAGTATGAGTATGATACTATAAAAAGGTTTAACACTCTTCTATGTGAATTCAAATTTCAAGAAGTGGACATGATTTTAATGAAATGGGAGTTTAAATTTTAGAATCGATTTGTTTTGGGGAAAAATGGAAATTGAGTGGAAGTTTAAATTTATTTGTCATGGTATTATTTATAAGTTTATTTTTCTAATTATCTAAATCCCTAAGCTGAAAAGATCGTTGAAATTTTTGAAATTGAAACCCCTTGTTTTCACTCATGTATTATGGGTTACATAAGTTATGTGGAATTATAGTTGGTATCAAAGAGAAATATTAGATAAAATTGGAGGTTATTATGATTAAGATGAGGAGAGTTTATGATTTTTGGATACTAAAATGAGTTAATATTTCTAAGTATAGGGTAATATCTATTAATTATAGTGGACAAGAAAAAAGGGGGTGAATTGAGTTTATAATTGAAATTTAATACTTAAAAATATTTAAAACTAAATCTACCAGTTTATAAAAATATCTTAGTTAAAAAATAGTAGAAATATATAATATAATATTTTTGAATGATTTCTCAAAGGATAGAAACAAAACCAGTTAAAACAAGTTCAATGTTACATTATCTTTTGAAATTAATATCATCACCTTAAACACAGTATATAAAAACTAATTAAATTTTAACATAAGATATTTGTTTTGTCATCTTGTTAGAATGATGACCCTGCATATAGGAATTCATATCAATTTCCATAAGATATTAATCTCCAAAATGAGATTGAATCATAGATTGAAGAGAAAGACAACATTGCTTTTGGTTAGTGTAAGAATGGAGAGATATCAGCAGATACTTATCTTGAAAGAGGATGTTTATAAAAGTGTTTGCGTAATTTTAAAAGGAACCAATATTTAATTCTAAGGACATACCTTGGAAGTAATTTTTCCCGAGGTTCAATATAAATAACTCTTCCAAATATGTGCTACATTACTCTGCTATTTTCCTGTTTTTTTTTAATTTTGTTTGATTCTTCAATTTCTTGTTCTTCATCGATGGTCCCTTCAGGAGTGACCTACCCTTATGGTTTTTTTGTCATGTTTGACTATAGATACATGAATCGTTTTCTCTTGATATTCCACTCTAGGTATTTCTAGATGGTCTGTCTTGAAAACGGTTGTTGTCATCCACTTCTCCTCATATTACTACACTAGAGGAGGCAGACACGCAAACTCCTTTAGTGTTGGTGTTGTAGGTGTGAGGCCTCTTGTTTGAGCATTAATTTATTTTTTCTCTCTGTAATTCTCTATTGGTGTAAGTTCATTACACCTCATGGTTTCTACTGTTTAAATTTTGTTTTTACTAAAGTTAATTGGACATGAATTGGGTGACCAATTCAAGTCAATTTATTTAAATAAAAGTTAATTAATCACACAAAAAAATAAAAAAAAGTGGTTAAATATCAATAAGATACAAACTACTCTCTATTTTGGAATCACCCACTTCTAAGTATTTTATTAAATAATAAACTAGATCCAAAACATAGATCATGTTTTTTAAAAAATATCTGCTAATAAGGTAGTCCTGGATACACACTGCATATTTACCAGTTATATTTGGGATAAAAAGAGTAAGAAAATGAAAGAGAGAGTCTTTATTACTCTCTAATATAGTTCAAGATCATGTTATGATATATGTATAGAGTAATGTAAGAACAACCCAATGGTCAGCTAAAAATAAAGATGGAAAAGGATATGGAATATAGAAGGTTTGATATATATCAATTTGATTAGATTTGGATGATTAATTTTCATTAAATTTTCCATTGAAAATCATAAAATGAGTGTTTTACTGATAGTTCAGAAAGATAGAGTTTTTTGGAAGCACGATGTGATAGTCAGTGTGATCAACATATCACTTTTTTACCACACAGCCACTTTTTTTGTCCACTAGTGACTCTTCATCTTAAAGAAAAAATACTCTCTAATTAGTTGTTGGAGTGTATTCATATATTAATTCCCATAATCATTTTTCAGATATTAACTCCTTATATTTTCTATGTTTTAGTAAATTATTTAAAATAAATCCATTAGAGAATTGAATAATTTCTCACAACTTAATTTTATACATGGTCAAATTGGGATTTACTTAAGAATGATAACTTTGGTTTGTAGTCACTTTCCATGGTCACTTGCACAATCACTTTCTATAGTCACTTTCACAATCAATTTCATGATTTCTTACAATGTTCACTTTCCATAGTCACTTTCCATAGTCAATTGTACAATCAGTTTTCATGGTTACATTCCACAGTCACTTGGCATGGTCACTTTCCTTCTTCATTCATTCACTTTATTTATTTATGTCTTCATTTCATTTTTTCCTTGTAGTTACATTATTCTCATGGTATTAGTTTTAGTATACATTTATTCATATCAATACTTAGGGAATAATATCTTATTTGACACACTCAATAATTTGGTTCTTCATGTTGTAGGTTGGCATGGTCACTTCAAGACTCAACTATTTTTTCTTTTATAGTTTTTTATATAGAAATATTTTTCCATCATAAAACATAAAGGTAATTAAAAACATAAGATACAATATTTTTATTTATTAAAATAACGATTTTATCAATAAATCTAATAATATCCCCCTTTTTTATGATAAAAAATCATAAAAGATTAAATATAATGAACTGAAATTGAAATTAAATCGAATACTTTATATTGATCACCCTTTTAGGATTATAAAATATAATTATAGATAAAAATAAATAAGTAATTATAAATGAAAAAAGACAAGATATATATTTTTAAAATTTATTTCATTAAAATTTAATAGATTAAATGAAATATTACAAAGATTGCTAATTAGAAACTTATGTGTGAATTTGAATTGGTTATAACATCTTAGATGTTAGAAAAAAGAATATGATCCTTTCTTATGGTTTTTTAGGATGAGGTAGGATGTCTATTCATTGGTGATGATGTATAATTAGGGTCTTTAATAACCCCACAAATTAAATAGAATAAAGATTCTTAACTTCATTCCTTGGTGACAATTCAAAAGGTTTGAAAAAATAGGTGGTGGAAGGAGGTACTGAAGAAATGGGTAAGGTAAGAGGAGCTAAAACGGTAGTTTTGATAGTGTAAATGTAACATGTAAGAATTATAGTGATGTTTTTAAAATCTCTTGAACCATAATCCATGGACTAAAAATAATCCTTCATATTGTCTATAAAAGATTCCAGAATCAGAGTGAGAACCATTAATTTATTCACTTGAAATTAGATGCCCTGAGTCAGAGGAGGCATTTTCAGGTCATTGGCTAGGGGTCTGAACATGGGTTTTTTGTTGGACTTAATAAAGATCCAACTAATGTATGAATATACCTTGAAATTGCATCTATGTCTCTTTATGTTCTCTTTACATCCCCTCTAACCAATTTTAATGTCTATGTAGCATGGGTTTGGAAACCATTAAGGACTACATCACCAGTCTTTTGAAAATCATCTAGAATTACTTTTAACTCATATTTGATAAGCTATTTGATTTCATATTCACTAAAAGAACTTGGTAAAAGAGAAGGAGGTAATACTAAGGAATATGAAAGAAGTTTAGCTGAGGTAAAAGATTTAAAAACTATATTCCAAAATCTTTATTGAAATATCATAATCATATCCTAAAGATTAGCTTCCAAAGCACCAAATTGATCTCTCAATTCCTGAATATCATTTGTCATAAGATCGGTTTTGAGAGAGTTTTTTTAAATGAGACATGACCAGAGTGAATATCATGGATATATCATCTTCTCTGATCGGTTCCATTGAGTTTCCAAAACCTATGAATAGTTATTTCAAAACACCCATTATGTCTAATTTTTACTCATCCAAATAATCATTGGTCACAAAGGATTCATAGGAAGGTAGAGTAGTACATGTATTAGAAGAAAAAGGAATACTATCTACCTCACCCTCAATCTCAACATGCTCTGGTCTTAATGACTAAATTTCTATCTTAGCTAAAACATCATCATCATCCTCATGAAAATTTTATGGTTCAATCCAAGAGGATTTGTATCATTTATTTCCATGGGTTCCTTAATATATTTCTTAAGAGTTGGTATATAAATTTATTATAGCACTTGGTCAATTGATGGTTTGATAGAGGATTCTAATTTTTTTCTTGAGTGTTAATCTCAGTAATCATAGACCCTTCAAGTACTCTCAGAGTAGAAGGGATGGTAGGTCAACCATGCACTGGTGGACAACCTCCATGATTATCATCATCAAATTCAAAGTAACTCATGTAACCACCCCAACCCTAGAAGCCCGATGTCGGTACCTGAAACATGGTGTGCAATTTTTTTCATAGAAATATGCATACATAAATTAAACATCTCATTCCAATACATAAAATCATTTCGGTTTAGGTTCAGGGAAACCAAATACTACTGATACACTTCTTCCAAAAACATGACAAAGTTAAGATTCATATTGATGTCATCACATAAGAGTACACAAAGATCTGAATAATTTACTAAAACCTATAAAATAAATTGAAAACATAGGGTGATAATAAGAATGAACAATAAGGGGTTTTAAAAAAATAAGAAAAAATTCATTTCTAAAACAAAAACTCTTGAAATTATGACAAAACATTTTCTTGAGGCATGTCATCATTAGTTCTTAAACGTTACTTGATAATATTTTCAGAAAAACCTCTTACATAAAAATAATATGGGTTTATTTAAAAACTAAAGGTAATACATAAATCATAGTGCACATACATGTACAAAAAATTCATGAAATGTTGCATAATTCATAAATTCACCAAACCAAATCTAAAAGTGACAATAAAAGTTGTAAAATAGAATTCACATAATTAAACATGTCATGATTCATTTATCACTTAATTCATGAATTTATTTATGTAACATTAACTTTAGGTTCCCTTTCCTTGTATAACATTCCATTTTCATACTTAATTATGCCATATTCATTCATCACCATTATCATAGAAGATTATTATCCAAGGATATTATATTAGTCAAATAATCCCTTAGTTGGTCATATGCTAATACATAATGAGGGAATGTATAATGTCATGATTTTTCAAGGCCTTATGACAAGACCAAACTAGTAAAACCCGAACATAATCGTGGTCAAATAAAACACATAATTGTGAACAAAGGTAGCATCATTTTCACACATCATTTCACTTAACTCATGAGATTCATCACTTTACCCAATGAATTCGAGCACTATATAGTTCTGAGTGCACCTGTCACATCATTTAAGTCTTATACATTCCTCATATGTCTTAGTATGGTCTTATTTCTATAGTGTCTTATATTAAAATGGAACTTAAATTCTTAATCCATAATATTTTTGATACATACTCATAACTAATATTAATTATTCAATAAATGTACGAAGGACTAGATTTGTTTCTTTTATGGTATGGTTGTATTTATGACATGCATAGACTGAAACGACAGACATTTTCACATGTGGAAAACGCTAGTGCACATAAAATAATGGGTTGTCACATAAAATAATAACTCTTTCATTAAACCCATGTGAATGTGAACCTTTTCATGCTAGGGTTTACATGTTTTGACTTTGAGATACTTGTTTTAAACCATGCAATGTTAATTATATCAAAATAGATTAAAACCTAATCTTAAATAATCAAAGGAAATCCATCTAGAAAATTGGGATAAAAAGTATGTATTATTTCATGTGGGGTATTCATGCATAAAAAAAATAATTAAACATGTGTGCTTGTTCATGAATGTATATATATGTTTAAACAAAATACCATTAAACAACCTACTTAAGGAATCAAGTTTGAAATACATATATGTATACATGTGGGTATATAAAACCATATATATATATACACATACATACACGGAGTGTATATTTGGGATCTGCATAACCCAAAACAAGGTTTAATAAATCCTTATAACTTTTGTATGCTTTAAAAACATAATAAATTACTAAAATAGGATTTATGAAAACCTAATTCAAATTATAATTAAAACTCATATATACACACACACACACATAATTGTATGTGTGGATATAGGTTTTTGTGGTCCAATTAAATAAAACCAAGTTGATTTCTTACATGATTTACATGTTCTTAAGAACAATATTTTTAAAAACATATTATCATCGTTCGAAAACCATAGAAGTAGATTAGGTTTGTTTTATAAATATACATAGGGTTTAATTTAAAAAAAAACAAGATGAACCCTTTTTTTTATAATATGTATTATGAACACCATCTAAGAATGAATCTAATTTGAAAATCATAAAACCCAAACGAACTTGTGATATAAACAAGTTTATATATGTATAAATATATATATATAAGTTTCAAGAAAGTGTTTCTCATATTAAAAACATGATGAACAAGACCTCTACATGTATTTCATGTTTTTAAGAACATCACTTAAAAAAATGATCCCCATTCAAAAATCGTAAACCTGAATTGATTTTTTATATAAATAAATCATATATAAGTATACATATATACACATAATTTTAAACATAAAATAATTTTAACCCTTATAGGTGTTTTATACCATAAAACATCAGTTTAACACTAATGATAATTTTTTCTTGAAATCCCAAAACGAGTTAGGACAAACTTATATACATATATATATGACCATGAAACAAAAAAATAGATAACAGTGGTTTGAAAATTGAAAGTGAAGTGAAAAAGATCCCCTACCTAGCTTCAAGAGAGGAATAGGGTCGGGCATGGGACGTTTTTAGGCTGAGGAGAGAAAAAATGGGTGGAAAACAAGTGAAAACTAGGTTTTATATATGCTGTTTATATCTATACGTTATATCTAAAGATTTATAAACAAATTATAAACAATGACTAATGAAAATTATTGAAACAAACTAAGTCCAACATCTTACTTAAAATAAACACGAAATCAAAAAGAGGATTATATATATATATATAAAGCTTCTAGAAACATGAAAGAGAGGAAAAGAAAATAATAAAAATAAGGCCAAGAGAGACTTATATGTAGAAATCAGTGGTTGGTCCGAAGAGAGGTGGAGGATATCGAGGGAGAAAAAAGAAGAAAAAAAAAGAAAAAAAGAAGAAGAAACCCATGGGCAGCCACTGGTTTGGTGTGACGAAGAATAAGAAGTGAGTTAAAGATTAAAAAAACGGACATTCCAGATCCCACGGGGTTTGATCAGACAACTAAGGTGAGACATAAGATTTAATCACGGATAAGGGGATGAGATTAACCGTGTATGCGATCGGATGGTACAATGAAATGTGGCGTTATTACTTTGGTGGATGAGTTCAAACACAGGATTGGATCGGGCGGTCTAGATCTTGCACGGAAAGATCAGATGACTGAGATTAGATCTCTATTGAAAAATATTGTCCCGTTTCAAAATGGGAAGGTTCCTGGGTAGGCTTTATAAGCCTCGATCTCCCTACCAACACTCAAAATTCCCTCTCCCCTACCTAGTACCTCCCCGTATCGGTTCTCTGCAGGCGTAATTCTACAGAAACCCCTGACACTGTGCCACCCTGCATGGTGGTGTGCTGCATGGTTCCTTAATGCATGCATGTATGCGTGCACACACATCCTCATAGGCAATCTTGTTCTATGGCTTAATGGTTAAGGCTCATCCACCTACTCTTAAAGGATTAGCCCAAGCTGCATCCTTCAGCTCAGCTAGAGGGATGGCCCTATGTGTGATATTTTTATATTAACCCAACTTTCAAAATAAACCATATCTAAATCCATAGAAAAATAGAAACAAAATTTTCGATAATCATTTTCATTAAACAAGGAATATCATTAATTTTATTAGTATACTACATGATTCCAACTTTATTTTAAACATTGGAACATTAATGTACACAAATAAATATATAAATTATACTTTGTCATCACAAAACCAAAACTATAACTCTTAATTATCTATAGTATCATAAAACATAATGTTAAATTTAAATTTATATTTTTTTGATATAAACACTCTTCAAATTTATATATACTTCTCTTCATAAAACACTAAGATCTTGATTCCAAATTTATTTAATGTTTTAAAACATTATGTTTTCAAAATCTAAAGATAAGTTTAATTAAAACATGTTTAGAGATATAACATTAAAGATCATTAAATTATAATCAAATACTTAAAACATTTAAAATGCTTATATACATAAAATTTTCAAAATTCCTTTGAAAATAAAAATTTCTAAAATTACACAACAATTATAAGATTTTGTGACCATTATAAAACCAATTGTGACCTAAGGACTGGAATAGCTACTTACGGTCAAAAAATCCATATAAAAAGATGTTTAGGGTATTCTAAATTCAAAATGACTCGTGAAGATGGTGCTTTACATACCCTTAATTCTCAGCATAGTGGTCGTTGTTCTTTCCATTCTATTTTTTCATCATGATAGATCCAAAGGACTTCTAATATTTTCTTAGCATGTTTGTGGTGTTTGGGGGACTCCTACCAATTTTTATTTGTTTCCTAGTAGGAATTCTAGGTTTATGGTCTTTTTTCCTTGTTGAAATGTATCATTTTAGTGTTTAATTAAATAAAATATGTCTTTTGTTTATTTTTCAAAAGTTGTTTAGGATAAAAAAAATTAATCCAAGTAAAACTATTAAAACTATCAATTAAACATGATATATGTTCAGGGTATCACATTATCCCCTCCAACAAATAATTGTATCTTCATAATTCTATTACACCCCAACCCTTTAGAAATCAATCTCGATGTCCCCTACACCTGTATCATAAGAGTTGGTGGTTATTTTCTAGGTATCTTTAAAACATAGTAAAACATTTGAAGAGATCCCTCAAAATAAATTCCCCATCATGCATAGAATGCAAGTTGTGCATGTACTAAGAGGAAATAAATGAAACTTGATCCTTAGAAGAATCAGAGCATATTCAGAGTGTTGGAAAACTGATAAAGATAATTTCATGATAACCGTAGGTTTCCAAGAGGTTCAAATATGTCCGAACATGACTTTAACATCATTGTTTATTGTATCACAGTTGGTAGAGACAAAAAATTAGTTGGTGACCTTTCATCTTCTATCTAATATTTTTTATGAAAAATGTCTTCTTAGTAAAGCATAACTATATTAAAATAGAGGTATTATTTTTCAAATACATAATAAAGTTCCAAATCATAAAAAACATCATTCATTTAAGACAAGGTTTATGAAACTTGGGGTGCTACATATTCATTCATTGCCTTAAAAACTCACAGACCTAAACTTCCTGACATCCACTATGATTTCCCTTTACGGATACAACTAGTGTTGGTGATTTCCCCAATTCCCGGTTAAACAGATCCCTAAAATGGTTCAAAATTCATCAATCTCTTTGGTCTAGATGCAGCATAGGACTTGGATGAACAACATGTGGACATCTAATGTTTTAAGACAGAAAAGAATGAAGTGTATGAAGTTGGGCGATGCCAGTTTGAACTTGATGTATGTAAAAAAAATAGGAAGACTCATCCCCAAGAATTTCAAAGTCCCTAACTTGGGCATAGATATTGTAGGTCATGAGTTGAAAAGGATAAGCTGCTCAGAGGTCACCCTCTTTTGTGACCTCTTGGATGTCCTCTAGGGAAGAAAAATTATTGGCTTGGGTAAATAATTTAAACAAAAAATCAAATTATTTTTCCTTACGTCCATAGAAGAGAAGTTGAGCATGCATTATAAGGAAATAGTAAAATCCTAATCCTTTGTGGGGTTGAAGTACACGAGGAGAGTTCGATACACAGTTGATATGTTTACATAATAGAAGAAGTTTATAAAATGTTGTATAGCCTTCTAAACAAGACTTGGAAACTATAGTCTCTAGTATTTCTGCTGGAAGAGAAAAAATACTTGTTTCATCTGCCATCTGAAATTTGAGGAATAAATTTTACTTAGTAAGACATAATCAAATATTAAGCACTGTTCTTATTTTTCAGAGTTGTCTAAACCAATCCTATGATACCAATAATAATGACCCCGAACCTAGAATCCTAGAGTTAGTGCTTGAAATATGGTATGTAATTTTTTTTCATAGAAATATGCATTCAAAAATTACACATCGCATTCCAATAAAGAGAATCGTTACGGTTTAGATTCTGGAAAACCAGATGTTGTTGATACACTTCATCCAAAAACTTGAAAAATTTAAGCTTAATATTGATTTTGTCACATAAGAGTACTCAAATCATTGAATAATATAATAAACCCTGTAAAATAAATTGAAAACATAGGGTGAGCATAAGAATGCCCAGAAAGGGGTTTTAAAACAATTTGAAGAAATTAATTTTTAAAATAACAACTCTTTAAATAATCACAAAACATTTTATTGAGGAACTTCATCATCGGTTTGTAAAGGTTACATGATAATATTTTCTGAAAAACCACTAACAGAAGAATCATATATGTTTATTTAAAAATTATAGAAAAAAAATAAATCAAAGTGTGCATACTTGTACAAAAAATTCCTGAAATGTTGCATAATTCATAAATTTATCAAACCAAATCTAAAAGTGACATGAAAATTTTTAAAATAGAATTTTCTTAATTAAACATATCATGATTCACTTATCACTTAATTCATGAATTTCTAGATATAACATTAAGTTCAAGCACACTTTGCTTATATAACTAGCCATTTTCATACTTAATTATTCCATATGCATTCATCAAAAGTATCATAGAAGATTCTTATCCATGGGATATTATATTAGTTGAATAATCCATTTTTGGTCATATACTAATACATAATACGGGAATGTATAATGCTGGACTTTGTCAAGGCCTCATGGCCCGAACATATGGGTAAAAACCACCATAATCATGGTCAACTACCACACATAATTGTGAAGAAATATAGAATCATATTAACAAATAATTTCACTTCACTCATGAGATTCATCACTTTCCCCAATGCAATGGAGATCTGTACAATTATGGGAGCACTCGTCACATCATTTAAGTCTAATACATTACTCATATGTCTTAGTATGGTATTATTTCTATAGTGTCCCATACTATAAAGGAACTTACATTCTTAATCCATAATCTTTTTCATACATACTCATAAATGAAATGAATTATGAAATAAATGTAAAAAGGACTATATTTGTTAGTTTTAGGTTCTGGCTATATTTGGGACATGCATGGACTAAAATGATAGAATTTTTCACATGTGTTAAGAACTAGTACACATAAAATAATGAGTTGTCACATAAAATAATAACTCTTGCATTAAACCGCTATGAATGTGAACATTTTCATGCCATGGTTTACATGTTTTGACTTTGAGATACTTTTTTAAACCATGAAATGTTAATTAGATAAAAATATATTAAAACATAATCTTAAATAATCAAATTCAATCCTTGTGGAAAATTGGTATACAATTTATGGATTATTCCATGGTGGTTATTCATGCATAAAAGAAATAATTAAAAACATGTGCTCATTCCTAAATGAATATTTATGCATAAACATGAAAACCATCATACAAATGACTTAAGGAATCATGTTTTAATTATATATATGTCTACATGTGGGTATATAAAACCACATATATATACACACACAAACACAAAGTGTTGGTTTGGGATCTTCATAACCCAAAATAAGGTTTAATAAATCCTTATAAATTTTGTATGATTCAAATAAATAAATAATTACTAAAATAGGTTTTATGAAAACCTAATTCGAATTACAATTAAATCCCATATATATACACACACGTAACAAGATGTGTGAAGATAGGTTTTCTTTGTCCAATTAAATAATACCAAGTAAATTTCTTACATGATTTACATGTTCTTAAGGTCATTATTTTTAAAAATATATTTTCATCATTCGAAAACCATAGAAGCAGATTAGGTTTGTTTTATATATATACATATGGTTTAATTTAAAACAAAACATGGTGAACACTCGTATGTATAATATGTATTATGAACACCATATAGGAATGAATCTTATTTAAAAATCATAAAAACCAAATGAACTTGTAATATAAACAAGTGTATATATGTGTGTATATATATATATATATATAAGTTTCAAGCAATTGTGTTTCATATTAAAAACATGATGAACTAAACCTCCTTATGTATTTAATGTTTTTAAGAACATCACTTAAAAACAAAAGGTCACCATTCAAAAATCATAAACCTGAATTGATTTGTTATATAAAAAAATCTTATATATGTATACATATATACATATAGTTTTATACATAAACAATTTAAACCCTTACGGGTGTTTAATACCTTAAAAAATCAGTTTAACACTGATGGTTTTTTTTGAAATCCCAAAACGAGTTAGGGTAAAATTATATACCTATACATATAAAAATGAAACATAAAAATAGATAAAAGGGTTTTGAAAATTGAAAGTGAAGCAAAAACGGTCCCCTATTCAGCATCAAGAGAGAAACATGGTTGGGAAGGGGACATTTGTAGGTTAAAGAGAGGAAAAATGGGTAGAAAACAAGTGCAAAATAGGGTTTATATAGGCTTATTATATCTATATTTCATATATAATGATTCATACATAAATTATAATCAAAGGCTCACGAAAATTGACTAAAAAAACAAATTCCATCATCTAACATAAAATAAATTTGAAATCAAATAGTGATTTATTTATATATATATATATATATAAAGCTTGTAGAAACTTCAAAGAGAACCAAAGAAACAAATAAAAAGAATTCCAAGAGATACATACAAGTAGAAATCAGTGGTTGGTCCAAAAAAGGTAGACGATCTCGAGGGAGAAGAGAAATAAAAAAACGAGGAGAAGAAAAATTTGGGAAATCACTGGTTTGGCACGATGAAGAAGAAGAAGTGAGGTGAAGATGGAGAAAAAAAATGGATGGTCCAGACCACACGGGGCCTGATCGGTCGGCTAAGGCAATATTAGATCCCTCTTTAAAAAGCTCACCCACACCAAAATGATAAGGTTCCTGGGTCGGCTTTATAATCCTAAAGCTCCCTTCCAACACTCATAATTCCCTCTCCCCTCCCCGGTACCGCCCCATACTGGTTCTATATGGGTGCACTTCTGCTCCCACCCTTCCACTATGCCACCCCACATGGTAGTGTGATTCTCGGGTCCTCCATGTGAGCTTGTAGGCACGCACACACATCCTCACTGGCTGGCTCGTGCTGTGGCTGAAGGGTCCATGCTCGGCCACCTACTCTTGAAGAAGTTGTGCGAGATGCCTCTTTCAGCTCAGTTAGAGGGGTGGCCTTATGGGTAATATTTGTTTGTTAACCGAAATTTCAAAATAAACCATATCTAAAACCATAGAAAAATAGAAACGAAATTTGAAATAATTAATTTCATTAAACATAGAATATCTTTTGTTTTTTAGTATAAAACATGATTCCAACTTTATCTTAATCTTTGTATCATTAAAGTACACAAATCAAAATATAAATTATACTTTTTTATCACATAACCAAAACTATAACTCTTAATTATCAAGAGTATTTTTTAAAATAACTTTAAATTTAAATTCATATTTTTCAAATATAAACACTCTTCTAATCCATATGTACTTCTCATCATAAAACACTGAGGTCTTGATTCCAAATTCATTTCATGTTTTAAAACCTTATGTTTTCAAAACGAAAATATATTGTTAATTTAAAAATGTTCAAAGATGTAACTTTAATTTTCTTTAAAATATACTCAAATATTTAAAACATTTAAAATGCTTATATAATTAAAATATTCAGAATACCTTAGATAATAAAAAATTCTTAAAAGTACCCAATAGTTATAAGATTTTATGACAGTTACAATACTAATAGTCACCTAAGGATGAAAACAGATACATACGGTCACAAAAGACTTATAAAAATATTTTTAGGGTATTCCAAACTCAAAATGAATCATGAATATGGTGCTTTACATACCCTTAATTCTCTGCATGGTGGTCATTGTTCTTTCCATTCTATTTTTCATCGTGACAGATCCAAATGACTTCCATTGTTTTCTATGCATGTTTGTGGTGTTTAGGGGTCTCTTTATAATTTTAATTGGTTTCTTAGTATGAATTATAGGTTAGTTAGGGTCGTTTGGAATTGTGGAAATGTAATGTTTCTGTGTTTAATTTAATAAAATAGATCTTGTGTTAATTTTTCGAACATTTTTTACCATGTAATACTAATACAAGTTACCTTTCCCCCTTGGTAGGTTTATCTCTTATACCTATCCTAATAATACTTCCAATGATGGGGATTAAATTTGAATACTTTTAATAACTTTCTTCCATTCCAGCCGACTCACATAAGTCACTATCCTCACATGGAATTTCATTAAAGTACCCACTTACTAACACCTTAGTATCAATAAGGTATTCATCTTGCAATTATTATTTTTAATAAGGAAGAGGTAAAGGAGAGTCTGGAGGTCCAAGATAGATTATATGATAGGAATACCCGATATCCTCATGAACTACCTCAACTGCCTTACTAAGGTGAGTAACCTTGGTTTCCTCTTCATAAAATTAAAAGAATCGTTATTATCAATAGATTATACTTTGGAATCTCATTAGGTTTCACACTAGGATACACATGGTCACTTGGTCTAATAGAATCAATAAAATGATTAAACATATCATAGATATATTCATTTTCAGCTATGCAGTTTTTTTACAAGTGTTCTAGTTAACTTTAAAATTCATACAAATTTTCCTATTCACGTAGAATCCATCAAATAAAAAACTCCCCTCCCCCCTAAAGAACTAATCCATTAAAAATTAATATGGATAATATTAATTTAGAATAAGGATGGAATTAATCTTTGATGAGGAATTAAATAATTCAGATATATGCATCATGGAATATCTAGATAAGCTAATATAAATCCCACTATTCATCAATTAAATAAATAACGGATCTTGGTTCATCAAGATACTGAAGTCCCCTTTCATAGGACTAATAAGGTGTTGAATGAATTTCTATAACAAATTAAAATTCCCTATTAAGTTATAATACAGTTGGTCTTCTATGAGTATTGTTCCATGTGAATTCCTTAAGGGAATTTAAAAACATGAAATTATAATGATTTAAAGGATATGAAATTTGATAATCATTATGTTCTCCCTTGTTAGGAACACTTAGGTATTTATCCCATAGCTTTTAAAAGAACACCACATTTTCTCTATTTACCATGATTACAATACTATGTCTTGAATCTCAAGAAACAAATTTCAAATGGTTAAAAAAATTAACCAGGCATGGATAAAACCAATTATTGATATTGTTGAACCAATCACCCAATACTTGCCTTCAAATTGACTTCCAAAATAAGGATTTTTTAAAATGAAGCCATTATGAAACTACTTCCTTCATTATATAGATAATTTGTTCTAATTGATGGGGATTGTGAGGCTTAACCATAACTCTCAAGCTACTATAGTGATTTGTAGACATATTTTAAGGAGGTGATCTAGTAGGTGATGCAACATAATGAGTTGTTTTCATCCTAGTCATTATTTCATCATGATTTGAAACTAAGTAGTTTCAATTTAACGTTTGAAGGAAAGAAAGGGGCTTTGAAAAGAGGTTCGAGAGGAGCAGAAGTGGGGATTCGAAAAAGAAAAAAGGGTTTTATGGAATATATTGTGAATATTCGAATTCTAATTTGAAATTTATTTGATAATTTTGTGTATAAAATAATAATAATAAACTAGAGAAAATCCTTCCAAAACAATTTAATAAAAATTTCAAGAGAAAATATATAGGGTTGGTTAACTGGCCATGTATTTTCAGTAACATATAGGCCTCATGGTAGGTATACTAACTTCATTAATAATGAGTTATGGTTACTTTAACTGAACATATGAACAAAGTATCATAGTCACTGTAGTGGGGGTTTGGCTTAGTGGAAAGCACCCCATAATTCTACATGAAAAATGGGAGTTCAAAACCCATTTGGTGCAGGTACTGTAGCAGACTGTAGTGTACTGTAGTCGTGGTGACACTGTAGCAATGGCGTGCACTGTAGCGGTGGAAGGGCACTATAGCGGCGGTAAGGTACTGGGTGGTACGATAGCGGCGTGGTTACTGTAGTATTACTATTCACAGAATAGGCTATGGGCGAAAAATTTGGGCCTACGGCCTATGTAATGGGCTAGATGCCCACTGGGTCATTGGGCTATGTAATGGGTCTCCCTCTACCAAGTTAAAAGAGGTATTTTCTTTGATTTAATAATTAATGAGGCTTTGGCCCCAACCTTCTACAAAAAGTCTCATAGTCACTTAATTGATCATGTGAACTATGTTTTATGGTTACTTAAGGGAAATAATAATACACACAAATGTTAAGCACTTATAATATAATATAAAACATGAATTAATAAAATAAAATATTTAAAAACTAATGGTAATATTTAATAATAATTAATCAGTCACAACACATGTATGATATAGTTTAATCACCCTCAAAGGATTTATGAGAATATTCGAAACCTTTTGTTCTATGATAATTAAATCAAGAGTAATATCTCCATTTTGTAAATTTAATTCTGAAATTAAAGCCATATATCAATATTTTTGTCCTATAATGAGACACATGATTTTTACAAATATTAATAGGAATTTTATTTTCATAATTTATAGGTACATGCCAAAATTGATAATCATAGTCTAGTAACATGTGTTTGATCTAAAAAAATTATTCACACCAACTTCCTAAAGTTGTGTACTCAGATTAAGTATTAGATAATGCAACAACATTATAATTATTACTACACCATGAATATCAATACTTACACAAAAGATGAAATGTTACATAAGTTCTTTTTTTATAACTTAAAGCCGGAAAAATCAGTATCAGATTGACAAACTAACTCAAATTCATTTCTTGTAGAGTTGAACAGTCCAAAATTAGTTGTATTTTAAGGTATTTGGAAATTCTTTTAATAACCTTAAAATGATATTATTTAGGGTTTTTTGAAAATGAGAACACATACATACAGTGAACATAATATCCATCCAAATAGAACTGAAATATTATAAACTTACAATCATACCACTATTAGTTGATTGGTCAAATAACTTTTTAGATTCATCTATATCCACCTTACAACTTGTAATCATATGAGTATCGCTACCTTTGGTTATATCCATACAAAATATTTTTAAAATATCATTTTTATATTTTCTTTGATTTCAAATAATTATATATCTTTTTTTAAAAATGGTTATCCAAGAAAGTATTTTAACTAACCCATTAAACTCATCTAAAATTTATTTTGTTTCATTTCATAAAATTAAATACATAGGAGATTTGTATTATCCAAAAATAAAATCTTCATCATATATTTGAACTACTAAAACAGCATTTGGAATTATATTTATATACAAAGTAGGTTCAACAACACATTTTTAAAATCCATTTGAAAAAAGAAAAGTGTTGAAATTATCATGCCAATATCTTGAAGATTTTTTTAAAACCATAAAAATAATTTATAAATTTTAAAAAATTATTTGGAAGAGAATCATTTTGAAATCTGGGGGGTTTCTTGAAAAAAATAACCTCAATAATATAACTATTTATAATTTCACTATTGACATCCATTTGAAATAATTTGAAATTAATATGTGCAATATATGGAAGTAGGATTCTAAAAGCCTAAATTATGGATATTGGTACAAATGTTTCTTTATAGTTAATACGTTATTCTTGACGATATCCTTATATAGACAATATGGATTTATCTCTAATAATAATGCTAGATTTATTGACATTGCTTCTATATAACCACTTGGTGCCAATAGATAGTTAGTCGTTAGTTCTATATATTAATTCCCATATTTTCTTTCTTCTAAACTGATTTAATTATTATTTTATTTCCAATTCCCAATGATCATCATTGATTTATTCATTTATGTTCTTAGGTTAAAGCTATAATAAGAGAGATTTATGTTCAACCTAGTTTCTTATCAAGGCTTGAGTTTGAGTTAATTTATCCAAGTCTCTACAAAAATTAGTAAGGGGGAAGTTTTTTAGGGATCTAATGGTTTTAAAGATTGAAATACTAGTTATTACAAGTATTATTCTAGTTTAGGAAAAAATTGATGGTCCATGTCATGTAACTTATGAGGTAAATCAATATAAATATTATAATCTTTAAAGGAAGTGATATTTATATTTTACATATAATCCTTGAGTTTACTATAGAATGTTTGAGTTCAAAGGGATTTTTATCATTGAAAGTGACATGAATAATTTATTTCACGAATTGAGATTTCTTATTAAAGAATATATAATATTTTCTAGTAGTTTAATAACCAATAAAAATTCCATCATAGCATTTTGTTGAAAATTTATCTTGATTTTATTTTTTATTTAGAATATAGGTTTTTCATCTAAAAAGTATAAAGTAATTTACTTTGGGGTTTCTATAATTTCATAATTCATATGGATTATTTTTCATGATAGGTTTGATAAGAACTATATTAATTTCATAACATTATATGTTAACAGATTTATCCCAAAAATATACTTGAGAGTTATATTCACTGAACATAGTTTAAGAAATTTCTTGAAGAGTTATATTTCTCATTTTAATAACCTCATTTTGTTATGTTGTTCAATGTGTAGATAAATTGTGAGTATATCCATGTTGTGAAAAGATAGATTTAAATTCTTTATTCTTAAACTCTCAATCGTGATCACTCTCATGGTCTTCATAGTAAGTCCACAATGGTTCTCTACTGAATTTTCATATTTTGAAAAACACGTAGGTTCTTCAGTTTTATGAGAAAGGAAAAATAACCATGTATATGTTGAGTAATAATAAACTATAACCTAATAATAGTGTTTTCCTACTAAAATAGAAACTATATATGGCCCGTGTAAATCCATATGAACTAGTTTTAGTTGTTGAGATATAGATACGTCTTTCTTTTGTTTGAAATAGTTTTTGTTTTTCATTCCTTTTTGAAAAAGATAAAACACTTTGTATTTTAGAAATTATTTCTTATGTTGATCCTTGAATAAAACCTTTTTATCTATATTTTTTTTGAGTATATATTGCAATGTCCAAGTATCCAATTCAATAATCAAAATTTTCTATGAAAATAACTAAAGGAATATATATTTGGATAAAATAAGGAATCAAAATTAATAGTATAAACATTATAATTCCTAAAACCAATAAATACTAAATCATTCTTGAACTCATAAATATTACATCTTTTTTAAAAATTTAATATTAAATTAATCATCATAAAACTATCAAATATGGTGAATATTATATTATAAACCATTAATAGATAAAAAATTAAAAATAAGTATAATTTTAGAGTTACAAATTTATCAAAGTCTAATTATATTTACTTTTTATTATCATCAAAAGTGGCATTCCCACCATCAAATTTTATAATAATATTAAAGGTGACATTGTATCCTTTAATTTGTTTAAAAAACATATATAATCTAGATACCATCAATTCTTGTTGGAGTTCTTCAAATTTTTTCCTAAATATAATAAAATGAGATATTATTTTTGTATGAAAATTTTCATGGGTCTGAAGATTCTAGTAATTAAATCCTTAGGAATCTAAATTTGTTTCACAGACTTACTAGAAATAGAAATAATAAAATTAGATATAAAGGTTCTTTTTGGAAAATATATTTATAAAACATTCTGTAACTAACAACATTATTGGAAACCAGAGTCTTGTTTTTTGAAGAAGGAATGAAATAAGTTTTTTACAGTTTCCCATGATATCCATATCCATAACTTATTCCTGATTTATATTATAGATTTTTTTTATTCCACCATCATGATGTTTATGTTTTTTCTATAGTCAAAAAATTATTTATAATCCTTCTTAATTTTTTCAATTACCAATTTTAGATCTGTATTTTCCTTTAATATATTGACATTTTTTTATTTTCTATATTACGAGTAGATTTATCTATAGCACATAAGACATGAATCTTTTTCCAGATTTTTATATTTATATTTTAAATCATTCATGGTGTCTTTTGGAATAAAAAAGTATTATTATAAATATTTGTTTTTTATTTTAGAATCATTAGAAACATGAGAAGAATAAATATATGATACCTTATAAGTAGTTTTCATAATGCATAAATTTTATTTCTCATTTGTGTCTTCTCAGATTGACTCTAAGTCACCAGATCTGTCATCTGATGAACTCCAAGTAGACTTTATTGATTTATTTAGACTTTAATATTTATTCTCATATCTTATCTTATAATTGAGATTTTTACAACAATATTTTATATATTCATTACTCTTACATTCAGATCAGGTTATCCCATTTGAGATGTCTTCCTTTTTCCACTATTTTTTTCCAATTTCTTCTTTTTTCATACTTTTCTTTCTAATTTGAATTAGGAAAAAATTATTATATTTTTAAAACACATTAAAACTTTTTTATAGAAAATACATTTCTTCATAACTATCTATATTAGTTTCACTTTCACTTGTATTTTTAGGTTTGATAATTTTCATTACTTTTGACTGTGATGATTTAAATGCACCAAATATTCTTTTAGGTTCATCATCTTCATTATTTACATTTAGATATTATTCATACCTCATAAAATTTATAATTAAATCTTTTAATGGTATTTTTTTATGTTTCATGCCTCTTGAATAGATATTTCAATACCTATCCATCAATTAGGTAAGAATATCAAGATCCTCATTTCTTGATCCTTGTCTATCAATGTTTGTCCAATTGTAATCATAGTATCTATGATCTCATTAAACCTAAGATACTTGTGAAAGATAGATTTATTAAGTTTCAATTTAAAGGTATCATACTTGATATAATATGTATTTAAACCAATTTCCATAACAATGGAAGTTCCTTCATGAGATACATAAAGAGTATCCCATATTAGATAAGAAATATCAGAGGAAGCTATCATATTAAATTAATCCTCTCCTGAATGATAAAATAAATAATTAATATATTTTTATTTTGAATCATAAATATATTTTTTAGAATCATCCCATTATTTTTCTATTAGTTTTGGGTTTTTTATATTTATCTTTAATATAACCCAAAATGTCAAAACCCAAGATCTCAAGATGCATTTTTATTTTTATTTTCCATTGAAAATAATTTTTACCATTAAAATAAGGTGGTATAAAAGTAGAATATCCATTAGACATAGGTTCCATAATTTTAGATTAGAGAAAAAATAGAAAAATAAGACATATAAAATAAGACCTTGATAAAAAAACATGATCAATGATAAAGGTAAGTAAAGAGAAGGAAAAAATAACACATATGACACCAAATATGGTATGAGTGGACAACTCAACAGGGGGAGGGGGTGCTAATTGAGTTACCAATTAAATTTGGTTTAAAAATATTTAAAACTAAATCTCAGAGACTATAAAAATATCCATGTTTACTGAAATTGTTGAAATATATAATTTTAAATTTTTATTGATTTCTCAAAACTCAATCACATCCTAGTTAAAAAATTTAAAATTTACTTTAATTATTGAAACATATATAATCACCTTAAATATAGTATATAAAACACAAATTAAATATGACTATGAGAGTATTGTTTTATTAAGGAGGTTAGAAAACAAAAAAAAAGATTTTCTAAAGAAACAAAATAAACTAAACAAAGAAATCACACAATAGATTAAAACCAGTAGCTTAAATCTTAAGCTATGTCCTAGTCCTCTCAACTTGGGAATAACCTGATACTAAATAGTTTATTAAACAATAAGATTAATCCACAACTTAGATCATATTTTTTATAAAAATCTGCACACAGGGTATTCCAATCTATACATTTCCTATTATACTATTATACATGGGATAGAATAAGTAAAAATGGCTTAGTAAAGAATAATTAGTACTCTATGATATTGTTTGGGAGCATATATATATAAATGTACAGAGTAATGTAAGTACAACTCAAAGTAAGCTAAAAATAGAGAGGTAAAATTATAAGAAGGGATAAGGTTTTATGCATATCAATTTGATTAGAATGTTTTGATCAATTTTACTTAAATACATCCATGAAAATATTCAAAAAATATATTCATTTAGAGGTCATAAAAATAGAGTTTCACAGAAGAATGGTGTGATGTTTTTAGTGTGATCAACATATCACTTTCTCACCAAACAACCAATTTTATTTTTTTTCATGAGTTTTTTTACTTCATAAATAACTAACACTGACTATTTAATCATTTAAGGATATTCATAAATTAATAATCATACTTATTAGCATAGTATGGAAACCTTAAATTCTTCATACTCCAGTAAAGGCTCCAAAATATTACTGTTGGTGGTTTTAATAATTCCTCACTACATAAATTTAAACATATTCACATTGGACATTATTTAATCATGGTTACTCTATCATGTTTTCACTTTCCATAGTCACTTAACATAATAAATTTTATGTTCACTTTCCATGGTCACTTTCAGATCCACTTTCAATAGTCACTTTCCATGGTCACTTTCACAATTACTTCCCTTCATCACAATCCACAGTCACTTGCATGGTCACATGGCATGGTAACTTACATTATGTATACAATCAATTCATTTATTCATGTGGTAAATTCATTTCGGCATACAATCAATTTATTTATTCTTGAGGTAGGATGAGTATACATGCAATCAGTTCAAAAAACCGGGAAACCTTTCTTATATGACACACTATGTAACATGGTTCTTTATTTATTAGGTTAACATGGTCACTTCAAGACTTAGCCATTTTTTCATAGTTTTTTTTATAGGGATACAATTTACTATCATACAACTAAAATTTTATTAAAAACATAAGAAACATGATATATGATTATTAAAATAAGGAGTTAATGGATAAAGACAACAATGACCTATTATTTTGGAAAGAAAATTATTTTATGGGTTTTCTGTAAATTACATCACTATATGGATACTAGAAAATGGATTCAGTTATAGAAAAAGTTCACATAGGGGTAATAACTCTTAAAAGGGTGGATTAGATATTAACTTGATCATCACCTGGTGCATGATGAGTGTTACTAATAATTCAGACCAAGATTGAAAACATCAGGGTATATTCTTGGGTCCATTCAAATGTTTTCTATGAACCATCATGAAGGATTTGAAATTCAGTTTTTATAATTAAATGATGACCATGGATAACCTATGTTAAACCAAAAGTGTTGAAGATTGAAATCAAGGGTGTCATAGAGTAAGGAATTCTATAATTATTTAGTTGTTCATTATATTTTTATTAATGAAATTATTGGTTATTGAATCACAAATTTCATTCATCTAGGTAAAACATCTTCATTAAGATGGAAGGATAAAATTAAAAAACCATCCTTTCTATTTCAAAGGATTTATTTATAATCACAATTACACAATATTTTGATTTAAAAACCTTCTTTAGTATTAAACTTACCTACAAAAGACTTTATAATTTATTACAATCCTCTAATATACTTAGATATCTTCAAGAAAAAATGGATAAATTTGGAAATATTCTTCAAAGATAATTATTTTATCGTACCCATTTTGGAAAATACCACTAGGTACTTTATTATGTTTTTATAATGGATAACTTAGAAGAAGTATTTCCAACCCTCTACTCAGCTATAATAGAGGGTGACCTTATATTATCTTATATATTTATCTTTTTATCTAATTTTTTTTATTTATATAAACATAAATACTTATTTGAAAAATTCAATCCAAACCATTTCCTAATTTTTTATGGAAAACAAGTTCTAGATGATGTATCAAAGATATATATATTCAAAACATGATATTTTTTTTAAATTTCTAACTCTATGAACATATTTTTCAACCTAGATGTAATGATTTTAAATTGATAAAGGAATAAGAGGAAATTTGAAAGGTTTTTTAGGCATTCTAAAAATGTATAGACTTGACCTAGTAGATCATGGGGAACTCATCTCTAAAATTGGTATGTATATGGATGGTGATCTATATTTTAAATGTATAAGTTATTTATATTCAAAGTATGAAATATTAATAGATAGACATTGATGAATACTAAGACATGATTCATATTTTTTATTATAGGAGTGAAGTATAAATAAATAAGCTAGAAATGCTTGGACAATGGATAATGAAGAACACTAAATGATTGAATATTTATACATATAGAGTTTATAAAATAATGACATAGTGATAAAATCAAGTATAATCATAAGTTTAGATTCATTAATACTCTTTTTATGTTTTATGTTGTGGGATCACTTTGGGAGACCTTTATTAAGTTTTAATAAATTTTTGATGTATATATAACCCTTATGTTTTACTTGTGTTATAATAAAAAGGTTATTTGGGGATGAAAGATTTTATATTTTGTGGAAATAAGTTAAAAGATATTGATAACCATTTGGGTTATGAATATATTTAATTTTTAGGTAATTATGTTTAATTGGGAATAAAGTATTATTAAATTTTATAAGCATAAGTTTTATCATATAAATAACCATGGGATTAAAAATTCATATGGTGAATATGTTATAAATGTTATTTTTCAAGAAGTTTACTATTTGGGGAAAATTATATGATTAAGTTAAATTGAAATAATTTTGGCTAAGATGGGATTTTATTTAATCAATTAAGGTTGAATCATCTTTCGGAATCATATAGGGTTTTTGTGGCTTTATGGTTATTTTAGGTATTTATGGAAACTATTAGTATATTTATGAGATAATTTTTATGTTGATCATGGAAGAATATGAGATGAAATCAATCTATTATTTGGTTTTCAATCTTGGTCAGGTATATTTTGAAGAGTTTTAAGGTTAGATATTTATGGAATGATTGAAGTTGAACAATTATTATAGTGATTTTGGAGATTTATGTATGATGGATTATTTATATTTAATATTATCTTATCATATCCTAACCATTTTGGTTTTGATTAATTTCTAAAGATATAAGAAATTACTTATTATCCTTTTATGGATCTTGTGATCTATTAAAATGTAATTTTAATTCGTTATACATGAACTATTAATCGTGAATATTCATTTATTTTAATAAGATTTGTGATAGAAGTATTAATTAATCTAAGAACAACCAATGGATGAAATTGTTCTTTGGAAATGGAAGAAAATATTGTAATTATATTTTATTTGGTTATTATTCTATATGGTAAATGAATTCCCAAAATATAGGAAAAAGATCTTGGAAATAAAAAATTATCCTATTAAATTCTTTTCTAATGGATTGTGTGGGAAGTTTTTGTTTTTTGTTTATTTTATGTTTTGAACATTTCAATTTCCCATAATATTTTATTTTTTTAAATATGTTTTACTAGATTAGTTGTCAATTAATGTTTTATTCTATTATTGAATTATATATTAAGTTATATAGATTGGATTTTCACATAAATTATTTCAATGGAAATATATGAAATTTATCTATATTTCATTTGAGGAAGGATAAAATATACATTTATATGATCACAAAACTGACTGATGTATCTAAATTATTATAGTTAATTTTTTTACAGTTTTTAGCTTATATATGTTATAGTTTTTTTATTTTACATCTTTATTTGTAAGTAAGAATGATGAGTTCTTTAATTTTTTAGAAATATATTTAATTTCTCTAAATTTGAGATTGATGGAATGAATTTTGAATATATTTTTTAGATGGTCTAAAAGAACACAGAATCATATGATATATAGTGACCATATGGGTTTTCCAAGTGACTGCATGAGCTAACATTTTAAGTAACTGTAAGTTTCTTTTTAAGTTAATAATTATTTATTTATTTAACTAGCCACATGATATTCCAAAGTTACAAAATTAATATTTTTTTCAAACATAACTCAAGTGTATATATAAACCACCATGAGGAAGTGAGATGTCGCTTGATGAAATCTTAAGTGAAACTACTTAATATTAAAATGTCAATCAACCATGTTTCTTATGGTAACTAAAGTGATCATACATTATATTATTCACACCATACGTTAACTAACCATAAGTCATATACCTCACTATAAATCGACACTCATGGTCAGTTTGATTTTATATTTATTTTACTATAATATGTATTTTTAAGAAATATTTTTAAACTTTATTTCTTATAATATGATTTATTAAAATTTGATATTAATTATTTAAATTATTTTATTGATTTCTAAAATACATATTTTTTATGTATAATCCATGAAAATAATTTTTTATTTTATATTAAATATTTTTAAATGGTGTTTAATTTATTCATTATTCATGCATATACAAATATATTATATTTCAATTATTTAATTTTTTATATTTTGAGTTGATATCTTTGTCTGATTATTTTCAAAATTAATATTTAGTTACATTGAAATTATTCAAACTTATTTTGTGCTAATTAGTTTAGTATAATTAAATTTCAATTAACTATGCATTGTATGAATTTTTTTTTAATTTGAATTATAACTGTCAAATCATTTTAAAATTTTTATGGGATTTATCTGACCTATTATTATAGATAATATTTGAATTATTTTAAACTAATTAAATTTTTTTTGAATTAGTCTTGAAGTTTTCAATTCAATTTTTTTGTAATGATTACTATGGGATGATAATTTTTATCTCTCTTTGATAATTATGAGATCTCAAATTAAATTACATTACCTTGTTGGAGAGTCTCATTTTAGTTTTTATAATCCTTTTTAAAGGCTATATAACACATTAAAAGCATATAGGAAATTAGGATAACAAGAAATTCTGATAACCAAAAGATCATTAATATGAAAATTGATGTGATGTACAATACAAGTCTTGTGCGATCATGTTTTCATTTACATGATAGATTTTCAATTTCCAAAAAAAAATTCTACATCTTCTGTTACTTCCTTAAATATACACCCTAATACATTACTCAATAAACAATATGTTATATTCTTCTGATTGTCTTATGTTTTATCTTAATTTTTTTGTATCTATAACACTACTTCACATATCTCCCATGTGATCTCAATTCTATTTATAATTTTACATAATAATAAATTTTTTCCTTTATTTACGTTATAACTCATAGCTTATAAAGTAAATACCATTTTGTTTGTGACTCCCTCAGTCTAATGTCAGAGTTTTTATTGGGATGTGATTTCCCATAAAAAAGAAAGAATCTTCGTTATACTTCCACTATAAAAAATCTGTTGTAATTGGGTTATGACTCCCCTTTAAAATTAATTTAGTAAAGAATGTATCTCTTATAGTGTATTGAGGTATAACAGAAAACTGGTTCCAATTAGGACTAAAACACTATAAAAATTACACATATTCCATCATTTATTTTACACTGGCAATTGACTTTGTTAATTGACTTTGATGATATTTTTTTCTAGAAAAAAGTTTTAACTAGGTCTATCCACCCCCCCTAGACCATATTCAATTATACATTCTAACCAAACAATTGGTATATAAGGTGATTCCATTATGATTTATTAGGTTATTTGTATTGTCTTTTTATTGATACTAACAATTGGTATCACAATATTACCTTGTTAAGTATAGATTGGGGAAACATTTTCTCTTCCTGATATCTACCGCCTGGTGTTAATAACTTATTGTTCTTGGTTATAGAGTATGTTTTTATATTTTATTATGCTAACTATTTCTTAAAAATTATAGGATAAGGGAAATATAATTATTATAGATAGAATAAATGTAGATGATACATGGATTGCTGAAAATCCACCTCACATTTATGGAAATGATTACAATTACTAAAAATCTTGAATTGAGGCATACCATAAGTAGTTAATCATAGAAAATTGTTTGATCCTGATAAAACCAAAAAAAACTACTACAAGTTCACCTATATACTCTTACAGGAAATGATGCTCCTAAACATATTTTTAATTAAAATGTAGTAAAAATTTTATATTGTGCTATTATCAGAAGTGTGTTTAGTCATGTTTCTACATATAATACAATGTAGTAAATATTTTATATTTTGATATTAAAAAATAGGGTTTAGTAATTTGGTTCATCTATGAATTGATCTATCAATTTTTGAAGATGGTTACCCAAACTTTAAGATTGGTGAAGATAAAACCATGAACCCGATTTTCCACTAATTCAAAAGAATTGTTAATTGAATGAAATATCTTATAGAAATAATATTAAATATAATACTTGTTGAAAGATCCCTAAAATCACTACCAAAGAAATGTAACACAAAGAGGTTCTCCATTTATGAAATAGAGAAATTTAAAAATTACACTTTTAATGAATGTATTGGAGCACTACTTCAATATGAACTACAACTGGAGAACATAGCAAAAGATAGGACTTTGAAAAAAATGTATAGCTTTCAAATATGTAAATTTTATTTCTACTAACTCATTTAATTTTAAGTTCTAGGATTTCATAGAATACGATATAGCGCATATTTTGACTGCAGTCAACAAAAGAATGTAAACGAAATGATTCAAGAACCGATTTAGAAGAAACACTCAAAAGAAAAAAAAGGTTGAAAGGAAAGGTAATACTAATTATAATACATTAGATGTTACTTGTTTTGAATGCAAGAATAAAGGGAATATCAATCATGACCTCCCAAAACTAAATAATAAATAAGAATACAAAAATAAGGAGAATAAGGCCTTGATAACTAGTTGGAGTTGTAGAAAATAATTCAATTCTATTGAGTAATTTGTAAATGAGAAGTAATATGATAACCTATACATAATGGAATATCTAAATGAGTCTAGTGATTTAGGATTTTATTTTAGATGTTTTGATTCTAATTATGATTCTAAAAATCTAAATGTTTCTGAGTTAAAAGAAAAATTGAAACATTGAGAAAATATGCTTTAAATGATTAATATACAGATAATAAATATAGAAAAAAAATTAAAAACTTAGTCCTAAAAAAGTTCTTTTACAATAGAATTCAAAACTAATAAATACTGATTCTTCTTCTCATTATAAATTTTATGATTATTTGAAATCTGTACATGATTTGAATGAATATTTTAAAAGGGAAATTTAAAGTATTAATAAACATTTATATGGTTTTTTCTAAGGTTGTGAGATGTATCATAAAATTTCATCTTTAAATAAAATAAATAAAAATAAAGATGGTACTGGTTATGATAAGAGATTGCCTGAATTATATCAAAATCAGTTTTGAAAAATTAAAAATGGTTATACGTTTTCTTTTACTTGTCCTCAATGTGGAATTAATGGAAACTACAAAAATTATTGTTCTTTCGATTTAAATAGTATTTGGTATTTTTTAAAACTAATATTTTTAATTTTTTGGGATTTCGGGAACCATAAAATACTTGTATTAATTCACAATGCTTAATTAATTTTTTTTACTAATTTTACTGGTCCCAAATTAATTTGGGTACCAAGATTATAAATTAATTATTTTTATAGGAAAAATTCCATGGAAGTATTAATAATTACATATAGTACATGGATATTGGATTCCATAGGCATATGACTAAAAACCCATCAAATTTTGTCATTTAAAATAAATTTTATAGCGGCAATCTTATTTTTGGAGATAATTATAAAGGAAAAGTAAAAAGTGTTGGTAAAAGTGATATAATTCTTCACCATTGAAAATTAGGTTATACTAACTTCCAAATATTACATAATATCTTTAAATATGGGAAAATGATAAAGTTACTTACTATGAAAAACAAAAAACTTCGTGTTTATAAGGATTTCATGAATGGGAAACAAAATAAAGTTTCTTCAGACCTATCAATCAAATATATACTAATAAAACCATACAAATGGTAAATATTTATTTATTTAGACCTACTAAAAATCATATCCTTATAAGAAATAAATAAAGATTAATTATTATTAATGATTATAGTTTATTTACAAGGGTCTATTTTCTCTCAAATAAAAATGATACCTTAACAAGATGTATTACTTTTTTCAATTTAGTTAAAAATAAAAAGGGTTATATGATTTGTTCACTTCGTAGTGATGAAGGAGTTAAATTTCATAACATATAATTATGCTGTTAAAATAATGGTTATTTTAAAAAATATTCTCTTAGAACACTAGAGAAAAATGTTTTTATAGAATAGAAATATAACAAACATCTCGAAATGGCTAGAAAAATGTTATGTGAATATAATTTTCCTAGACATATTTTCAATAAATTATTTTTTATTTATTTATAAATTTAAAATATAATTATTGTTATAACATTGTAGAAGAAAACTTTTTATGAATTTGTAAAGGCAAATAAGCCTAAAACTGTTTATTTTAGAGTGTTTGTATGTAATGTTTTTATTATGAATTTTAAGGAAAATTTAAGTACAATTTTTTCTAAGAACAATGAAGATATTTTCTTGGTTATTCTAGTAATAATAACGCTTATTGAGTTTGTAAAAATTAACTATAATTATTTAAGAATATTTTATTGTTTTGTTTGATGAAAATAATGTTAAATTTCATTATATTTCATAATTTTTTAATGATGAGTTTAGATATTTTACTTTTATTAAAGAAAAAACTCATGAAAAGGATAAATAAATTTAAGGGGAGACTACTTGTTATCAACCTAATCCTAGATAATTTAATATTTATAGAGATAATCTTATTAATAATGTTATTAGAAATATTGAATATAGTATTATAATGGGGAATTTTGTTTTACATTTTGTTGATAATTATTCTTTTATTTTTTATTTTATCCATAATAATATTAATGATACTTTAAATGATTTTAATTGGATTATTAATATGTATGATGAGCTCAATAATTTTTTTCATAGTACTGTTCAGTGTTTAGTTGAACCCCTATATAGAACAATGTTATTGAAACTAAATGTATTTTTATAACTAAGATAGATGAATCCTGATAGACTGTTAAGAATAAATATAGACTTTTTTCTCAATGTTTTATTCAATAAGAATTTATTTATTTTTATCATTCATTTACAACTGTTAATAGAATTTAATCTATTAGAATTTTATAATATTTTCCCACTTTTCAATGTTTTATGTTATTTCAAATATATGTGAAAAGTTTATTTTTTAATGGTTTTATTTTTGAAGAACATTATGTTACTCAACCCCTTGGTATTTTAAAAGAAAAATTTATTGATCATGTTTTTAGTTATCAAAAGTTTTGTAGGGTCTTAAGAAAGTACCTCATGGTTGGTATAATATACTAACTTTATTTTTATTAAACAATTATTTCGCTAAAGGAAAAGTGATTCCTAAATTATTTATTAAAATAATTTCAAATGATAGTTTGATTATTAAAATTTGTATTTATGATAATGTTTTTAGTTCTTCAATTGAATTTCATTTCATATAGTTTTACAATTTCACAAAAAATGAGTTTGATATCAGTCTTATGGGAGAATTTAAATTCTTTCAAAAAAATAAAAATTTTCAATGAAATTATAGAATGTTTTTGAATCAATACAAATATAATAATGTTATTTTAAATTTTTTTGTTCTTTATTTTTATATATCCTTTAAAAACCCTATGAAGATTAATTTTAAATTATATTTTGATTCTTCCTTAGAATCTATTTATTCTAATTTATTTAGAGGCCTGGTTATAATTTTATTATATTTAACTAACTCTAGAACTAATATAATTTTTTTGTTTCTTTTAATGCTAGATTTTGATAATATCCTCTAGAATCCCACACAAAGTCTTTCGAATCTATTTATATATATATATATTAAAGAAATATTAATTTTGGATTATTTTTTTCTTGAAAAAATACATTTATTTGATTAGTTACATTGACTCTAATTTTAGAGGATGTATAATTGATAGAAAAATAACCTTGGGTACGTGTCAAATTTTTTGGTTAGAATTTAGTTTCTTGGAGTTTATTAAAAAAACTCTATTTATTTGTAAACTATAGAAAGTGAGTATATTTATGTCATATGATGTTCCTCCAAATAATTATTAATTAAATAAATATTTTCTAACAATCATTTTAATTTTGAAAAGATACATATTTTTTGTGACAATTATTATACTAGTTATATTTCAAATGACCATTTAATTCATTCTATAACTAATCAAATAGACATATGATTTCAATTTATTTGAGATTATGTTTGTAATGAGGGTATAATTGTTTAATATATTCCAAAGAAAAATCAACTAGGGAATGTTTTACCAGACCATTAGAAGTTGAAAAGTTTTAGAAAATTAAAATTTATCTTTATATGTTATAAATTTAGTTTGAAAATATTTTTTTAATTTATGTTTGGTTTACCTAATATGTAATAATTAAGGGGTTTCTTTTCGAATTATATACCAATTTTTTCACTTCTATTTCCAATCGACTTGTTTTTATATTTCTAAATATTTTATTTTTGCAAAATATCAAAATGGACATAATTCTATAAAATCATGTTTTTATTTTGTAATATTAAAATTTGGGAGTTTATTGGGGAGTTTTTGTGCTTTTTTATTTTATTTTTTAAACATTACAACTCGTAATATAATATTTTTGGAAATCTGTTTTACTAATTCATTTTTTAGTTTATAGTTTTCTTCTGTTATAAAATTATTACATGTGTTTCATAGCATAGATTTTCACTTAATATATTCGTATATATAAATATATATATTACATTTATCTACATGTCATTTAACTTTTAAGAAACAAACAATTTCCATTTAAATACACTAAAAAATGACTGAATTCTATAAATTATTTCAGTTATTTTTCTATAGTTTTTAGAATATATATGTTACTATTTTTTTATGATAACTCTTGATATAGAAGTTATAATGAGAAGTTCCTAAATATTATAGAATAATATAATATTTATCTACATTTAGGTCGGTTGGACCAACTTCTGAATTTGTTTTTTATATAGTCTAAAATATCACCAAATCTTATTATGTCAAGTGAGTATATGGATTTTCCATGTGAGAACATTAGTTAATCTTTTATGTGGCCTAATGTTTTTCTAAGTGACTACAATTGTTTTATGTGAATTCATGTTTATTTATTTATGTAACCTCATATTATGTTTAAGTGACCACATGATGATTTGTTTTCAAACTTATCATACTTGTTTATTAGAACCTTCCATGAGAACGCAAGATGTTTCTTGATGAAATCATATGTGAACCAACCAAACATTAAAATTTAAATCAACTTTACTTACTATAGTAAATTAAGTGACCACATATTATATTATTCGCAATGTAAGTTAACTGAACATAAGACATATATCTCACATTCAATATACACTCACTATCAGTTTGCCACTTTATTTATTTTTCTAAAGCCTAAAATTTTATGAATTCTCTGTTTTTATTTAATTTTGATAATATGATTTACTAAATTATTATATTTTTTTTATTTTTTTTATTTATAAAATACATTTATAGTATATAGAATCCATAAAAATAATTTTGTAGTGCATTTTAAAAATATTTAAATGGTTCTTAATTTATTTCTTATTCATGCATATATATACAACTTAATTTTTTATCATTTAAATTTTTATATTTTGAGATTATTTATTTGTCATGCAATTTTATAAATTATTATTTAGTGAAATTTAATTTATTCAAACTTATTTTTTGTATTTAATGTAGTATAATAAAATTTTGATTAATCACATATTGTATGAAGTTAAGTTTTTTTTATAATTTGAATTATAACAGCCAAATTGTCATATAATTTTTATGGTATTTATTTGACATATTATAATAGAGGTTATTTGAATTATTTTACATGAATTTAAAATTATTTTTAATTATTCCTTACATTTTGAATTCAAAAAATTTGTAATGATTATTCTAGAATGAAATTTTTTCTCTCTCTTAGATAATTATGAAATTTGAATATAAGTTAATTTACCCAGTTGGAGAGTTGTATGTTAGTTTTACAGGTCCTATTTAAAGGCTTCAGGAGACATTAAAATTATTCACACAATTTTGAGAACATGAAATTTTGAGAATTGAAATATATTTACTATGAACTTTGATGCATTGTATAAACCATGTCTTGTGCGATAAAGTTTTCATCTGTTAGAAAAATTATCCAGATATGAATAACAACATATAAAATATCTATTACTAACTGGACGATATATCCTAATACATTACTTAGGAACTGTTACCTATGCTTCATTCATTTATCTTCTATTTCATCCTTGTTTCTTATATATGTAACACTATTTCCTATATCTCACACATGTTCTCAATTTTTATCTATGATTCTAAATTCAAAATAATTATTTCATAATTTATTTGGGTTGTAATTATTATATTATAATTTTAGGACTATTTGGATTATGATACTTCTAGTTTAATTTTAGTGTTGTAATTGGGTTGTGACTCCCCATATAAAAGTAAGGTGTCTTTGTTATAATTCCACTAGAAAAAGTAAGTTCTAATTAGGTTGTGATTCCCCTTTAAAAATAATTTTAGTGGAAAAATTATCTCTTGTATATTATTGAGATATAAGAGTTGACTATTTTCAATTTGGACTAAACCACTTTCATAATTCCCTGTGTTTTTTCATTTTTCCATTGCTAGCTAACTTTGATGATAATTTCATCTTGTTAAATTTTTTTAACCTAGTCTATTAACCCACTATAGAAAATCTATCATCACCCTTTCCAACAAAATAGATTTATGATATTTTTCAAACATCATTGGTTTTTTTGTGGTCATTAGCTTTCACACGATCATTCACCTTCGTTTGGAAAGTGTTCTCTATTACTCTTCATCATTAATTGGACATTACTTTCTTTTCTCCTTGTCTATATTTTCACATCCCATTAATGATCTCCTTATTTGGGAACTAAAAAATGTGTCATTTCTGTTTACCTTTATATTTACCTTATCCACTTTTCAAAATGATTTTTTGTTATCCCTTTTTGTGGTTTTTGTTTTCAACAAAATCATTTTTTAAATATTAAAAAACTTTCCCTTTCATGATCATTTGTTTTATCTTATACTCCTTGGATTTCATAATGAAAATATTAAAACCCTTTATATCACAAAAAAGGTAAAATTTTGGGGATGAAATTTCTTTTAGGGTGTATAATATAAAACCCTAATATTTTATCGTTTTTTATAATGTTTTGTATATGCAACATCAACCCTAAAAAGTCATGATATAATTTTATTTATAACCATTACGACATAAAATTTGGTTTGGAAGGTATACATAGGAATAAAAAAATTATGAAATATATGTGATAATTTCAGAATCAATACAAATTTATTTATTATTTCTTAGGAAATAAACATTTATTTTTTAGTAAAGACATTTTATGCTTCAAAAATACATATTTCCTAAAAAATTGTTTCTATTTCTTTTTGTGATAAAATGTTTTAATAAATTTAAAACACTATTAGAAAATTTATTTCATTAAATAATATTAATTTTGGAAATCAACATGTTTTTATTAACATAGTGTAAATTTTTTCAATTTTTCTAAAAAAATTGATTTTTCAATGAATAGTGAAAATACTGCTTTTTATTGAAAAATGTTTTTTTTTGTTTCAATAATTTAGAAAGTTAAATTTTATTTTAAAATGGTTTAAAAATAAAATTATTTAATTTATATTACTATTAATTCAATTAATTTCATTTTAGTTAATATTATTCCAGATTCTAGTATAAAAACATTTTATACTGAATAATACATATTTTTTTGGAAAATTTCTTTACATCATGTATTGGGAGTAAATTTTAAATTTAATTCTACCAATTATATGAATTTATTTTGAATTTTTTTTCCATATTTTAAATCATCATAATTAAAAAAAATTATTTGGTTAAATTAATTTTTGGTCATAATGAATAGTAAAAACAATAAAAATCTATTACCACGGTTAAGGTTAAAACATGTTTATTGGGGATTAAGATAAACTTATAAGGGTTTCAATGATATAAAAACTTGTATAAAAACTTATTTATTCGCATATTTCAACTATATAACATCTAATATTTTTTAATTGTACATATATATTTATAAATATATCAATATATTTTAATCTTTTGAAAAATACCATGTGTGTACTCTCCCACACTTATAATAGGACACCACCAATCCAATACTATTTAAACATCAATAGACATTATTTTAAGTCAGTACCTAAAAAATAAATTCCCACAACATAGAGGTATTTTTTTAGTCATAATACTAACCATAGATGGCTTAAGGTATAAAAAAAAAGAGATTTTCTGAAGAATATGTATACGTTTTTTACCAATTGTTTTAGTTTTTTTATTATTATAACTCCTTAAAACTATTACAATTGTTACTATATAATAACATATTTATCTAAAATAAAATAATATGTTATTATGTTTATTTCTTAAATTTAATATTTCTTCTTCTTCATCTAATGGAAAAACCCATCATTTGTGTGTGATGCGGACTACCTCCTCATGAACTGATGTAATTATTTTTCCATCACCGCTTATCATAAATAGATATAATGATGAATTAAATGTTTATAATTTATATTCATAAAATAATTATCATTTTATAAATGTAAAATTATACTTACCTTATTTCCCTCATGTTCATTAAAAATGGAAATGTTACTCATGCGTATGTATGACTTATCGTCTCCTATATTATAACATAATTAATTTTTCATAACCATATTACATATTTTGTTATAAAATTATAATTAATGAATAAAAATTATAATTATATAATTATAATTATTATATATTTTATTAAATAATGGAAAATGTGACCATGGCCATCCCAATAAAGTTATTTTGTGATTAAGAACTAGACATCCCCAAAATATCCGACTTGATCTTTAATAATTTAATAAATATATAATGAATGATAATAAATTTAATAAAAGTTATAATAATTAGTGAAGACATGTAAAAAGTTTCTTATGTTATAATTAAATAAATATAATTTTATCATTATGGATTTAAAGTACGTACCTGGAAATACGGGCTCAAGGAAAGGGTTTTTCCTTTAAAATGTTATTTTAAAAAGATTAAAAGAATTTATTCTATTTCCCTCCATATAAAGGACATTTAAAATTTTTCAATAATTCTATTAATATAATAACATTTATTTATAAATTAATTCAATACCATGATTTACTTTCTTAAAGAATATTTTAAAAGAAAACATATAAACGTTTTCCAAAAGGGGTTTTTTTAGATATTTGTACAAAAGTGTGAATGAAATATTTTTTTAATGTATATGATATGAGACTAATTTACCAAATCCATGAAATTTATTATTTAAGAATATTACTATAAAGTATTTTGTGTTTATTCAATATAATATCATATTTCCAATTATTCTGGTAATATTTGTTTAAATAGTTTTCAATAAAATGGGGTTTTATCCTTATTTTTATGTGAATCCTGAAAATACTTATTCTTATTTGTTAAATGGAATAATTTGTTATATTTTATAATTTAGATAAAATATTATATGTTATTTATAAATTATATGGTCCTAAATAATTTTTCAAGATGGTAGGTGAGCCTGATATAGTTATCTAGTACATTTTGTAATGATTATGTTCTCTAGAAAATTATGTAGAATTAACAAAGTAGGTTATTCTATTTGTAATATTTATTATAAGAGTTATATAAATACAATGACATAAGGAACCTATATTATAATTCATCACTTTAAAATTAGTTTTCATAGTATTCTTTTGATTTCAAAAAGTATGCCAATGAGATTGTGTTCAAAGGAATTTTTATGCCCCTTTCAAGGGTGAAAAGTATGTTTTTTGAGAAAATATTTTCATGAGTACCCATGTTTTAGAGGAAACCCCCCTTATTATCATTTTATCTTTAAGATTTTTTATGAAATGCTTTATGAAATTATTAGGTCAATAAAGAGTATTTCATCAGTAATAAAATGAGTATTTGTGCTGAATGTTTATTATATAAAAGGGAATATTTTCTTATCGGATTACATTATCTTTTTCAAGATGGAAAAACAATTTTATTTTTTTATATACCTTAATGATATTTTTGTGTGCATTTATAGTTTTTAAATTTTTTTTAGGGCCTATGGATAAGCAATATACTATATAAAGGTCAAAATTTATGCTATGGGGACACAAATTTAAAGAAGTAAAAATGTTTTTAATGAAGTGAGTGTTTAAATTTAAATATCTTATTTTTGTATAAAAAATAAATATTGAGTGGAATTTTTAACATTTTATTATAAAAGTTTAATATGTAAGTGTTTTTCCTAATTATTTAAACATCAAAATTGAAAAAATTCTTTAATTGTATGAATGTGACAACATATTATAAATCATTTATGTATGGGTTGTCTATGTTATAAGGTCTAGTATGTATCATATCATGATTTCAATACCCCAAATGATAAAATATGTGTATCATGAAACATAAATACCATTAGTGTAAACTATTTTGAAAATGAGAAGCTAAATATTTTCGAAAAATTAAACATATTTTAGAAAACATTTTTATCGTGGACATAAAATTAAAATTCACTAGTCGGTTTCAAATGTAAATTTTGAATAGGGGATGTAAAATTATTTGAAAAAACACAAATTAATAAATAACATCCAATAATAGAGACTTGAAAATACATAAATTTTATCTTTTATAAATGTATATAGGAAGAAAAAACATGTGTAAGTGAAAGTAAAAACATTTTAAAATATTTTCCTAATACATTTTTTTAAAACTTACATTGTAAGAAGAGTAAAAAAATTCTTTATATTAAATATTAACTTTTTAAACATAATATTGAAAAATACCATATAATAAAAAATAACTATAGATTATACAAAGAATGGAAGTAAGAATTTCATAATCAAACAATATAACTCAATGAGAGGATCCTTGAATTATCAATATCCCTTATGGGAAACATACTCTATGAAACATGAATCATTTGAAAAATGATTTATGTGGTTACAATTTAAATAATGATAAAATACCACATAATAAAATAAAAGGTTATAATTTTCCCTATATATATATGAAATATGTTCAAGTGAATGATCATAAATAAATTAATGAAATTTTGGTTACCAAAACTCAAACAACTAGGGCGATAATTGAGTGAAAATGCATTTAAAGAGAGGACTCGACTTGGATTATTTTATTCAATTAATTCACATGAGAATTCTTATAAAATATTAATGGAATTGTAAATATATAGAACACCATACAAATAAAAAATGGTGTGTAAAATTTAACATGTCACAAGAATCAGAATTGATACCAATAAAATTTTTACGACTTGAGTAACACATTAGTCAAAATCCCTTAAAAGAGACGGCATGTAATTAAATTTAAAATACCTTTATTAAAAGATAATTAATGGTATTAAATCTCATATAGGTAGTAAATATATCACTTAAAAGAAACTAGGTTCTTAATACCAAACACACCCCAAATAGAGGAATTTGACATAAAAACACTTACCTTATCCTGATTCGGTATTCACTAGAACCAAACATCATGAATAATTTAATTAATTTCATTAAATAAATGTTTAATAAACTTATTCATAACTATAATCATTTATATTCCTCATTTTGAATCAATCTATACATATATATTTGTTAATTTTATATATTTTTTAATAGAGGGTGTAAGTAATCTTTATCAATTTGATGTTGTTTCATAAAAATGATGTCGGCATTCATTATCGTTACATAGATCATAATTACAGGATTATTAAATGAATTATAACAAATGTTCCATAATTTTTATAATAAATACTTAATATTTTAAAATAAGGACATTATTTTTATATCTTATGTGATATGGAACACTGATATTTAACAATTCATGAAATATATTTCTTTAAATTTAATCTCTTCGATAGCTTGTGGAACATGAAATTCTGAGTCTAAATAAACAGTAATATAGTATACCATTATTACCAAGCCATTAAATTAGTGAGTATAAATAATAATAACTAAATTATTAAAATTACATGTTTTAAACATGTGAAAATAAATTATTTATCTATTGATTAGAAAAAAACTAAGAATCAATTAAAAGAAAAAGTAATGTTTTTTGAAAAATTATATTTTTTCTAAAAGATGAGATGTCACGCTTCAAGAACATAATATAAAATTAATATTTACAACTTTAATAAAATATAATTTATAAATATAAATTAATTTTTGAAATTATAATATCAAAATTATCTTAGGGTAAATGTTTGGTATTTTTCTAAAATATTTTATTTTTTAATAAATAGTAAAAAATACCGAGTTCTAATTGAAAACATTTATTTTCATTCAAATAAATTATAAAGATAAATTATATTTTAAATCGGTTTTAAAGTAAAATTAGTGAAATTATATATTTATTTATACAATTCATAAAATTTTAATAAATTTAATATCGATTTTTTATATAAAAACATTGCAAGCTTTTCGAACATTTTCTCTTTAAAACCCCACATTCTAATCATGTCTGTGTGATTAATTTTAAATTAAAAATTTCTACTTATGTGAATGTAATTTGAAAAAATTTATTATATATTTTTAATCATAATAATTTATATTACTGGATAATTTAAAAATAATTTCCCACTATACATAATAGTGAAAACTGTAAAAAAAATCGACAGTTATAGTGAAAATGGATTTATAGGGGTTCAACTGAATAGAAAAGTGTTAAAATGACATAAAAACTTATCTAAAATATATTTTATGGAAGTATTTAGAACTTATCATGTATAATTATTTATAATACGCTATTTTTACCCTTTTTTCACGTGAACAATGTGAGTACACCTTTTTCATTCAAAAAATTACAAGTGTGCCACCCACCTCACTTATAAAAGGACACTCAATCTCCTATCCTCTTCACACATTCAAAAAAATTTGATTAAAACCAAAAATACCCAAATAACTTCCAAAATTCATTACTCTTACCCTAGAATCCTTATTTTGGTCATAAATCCAACCATTTAAGTATTTTTTTTGAACCTTAAGAAGGTTACCCAAAGAATAGGTAACATTCTTCAAGGGGAAATTTTATTTTATTACTTCCTCCAACTCCTTAAATTATATTTAAACCATGATGATATAATAACCTCATTATATTCAATGTAATTATATTTTATTATGTTAATTTCATGACCGAAAATCACCCCACTTCCATAAAATGGGTTATGAATTCATCATTCATGTGTATAGTGTAGAACAGGTTTGTGAACCAATGTCCTTCATTTTTCTGTTACCACATCCCATATTTGGGTATGATGATGGATATAAATTATATATATATATATGATATTAATAGAATAATTATTCCTACTTAGTCAATATATAATATATAGAATTTCAACTTTCCATTCCATAGGGGGTACAACAACGTCTCTCGTGTGTACAATGAACTACTACCACACAAAGAGATGTGATTCATATTTTTATTCTTACCTTTCCACTCACTTAAAGTTGATAAAATATTTCATGTATTTGTGGACTACTGAATTCCTGAATTTATGCAACTCTCTTTTCATTACCACGCCACATGGATGATATATATAAGTACATTTAAATAAATATTTTGATATTTGTAAAGACTCGGATTTTCCATGTAATTTTTTTTAATTATATGGAATTATTGAGAGTCTGTGAAAATTAATGGTGTGTGATTTCGAATCCCAAAGTGCCTGGAATGAATTTTTGAACATTTTTTAGGTAGGTTTAGTAAATGCGTGAGCAACATTTTCTAACTTTTGAATTGGTGATCGAATTAAAAATCCAAGGACACCGTTGAATCCGCAGTGGCACCAACTGGCTACGAAGGAGGTGGGGTGCCAACGCACGCCGTAAGCGGAAGCCACAAAACTAAGCTGTGGTGGTCATCAGAGCGATCGACAGCAAAGGAGTAGTGGCGTGTCGTCGCGCGTCGCTGGTGAGCAAAAGGTCGTGGGTCATTAGCAACGATGATCGGAGGAGGTGGCCGACACATTGGACAACATTAGAAAGGGAGGAAGCACGACTAGCGTGCTACCAAAAAGTGAGGAGGAAGCGTGACCAGTGCTCCACCGGCGAGTAGAGGGTCGCGGCCGAAGCCATGGTGGAGAAAGAACCCACACCAACCCGGCGGGTTACACAGTGACCGGGTGGGGCCTGCGTGGTGCCTCCCTTTCACAAAACCGAACGACCTTAGGGCCGTTTAAAATACTTGACAGTTTCACCCCCCCCCCCCTTCCACCTCGGGCAGACAGCAGGCTGTGCCCCCCCTACGAGCTGTGCTTCATGCGGCCGGGCCGCCTGCCCAGTGGGCCGCATGCATGGAGGGATCGCCCCCTTACGGGCCAGGCCACCCTTGTGGGCCACCCTTTGTGGGTCGTGTAACACCCTAGAATGATTAAGGGTTAAATGACTAAATGATATGAATAATGTCAATAAGGTCCACCTTCCTTTTTAGGAACCTTACTGATTAGAACTCCACAGTTAAATGTGCATGGCCTGGAGTAGTGATCAGGATGGGTAAAATTATGGGAAGTTTCCCAGGGTGTGAGTAAGTGAGGACAAAGCACACTGGGAAGGACATGTGTTGGCCTGTGGGGACTATCATTAGTCAGATGACCCGTTCAGGAATGTGGGTGGGCCCTAGGGTGGGGAACATATGTCTACGGGGCAATTGGTGGTACCTGGCGGGCCAGGACCTAACAGACATGTTAAGGCGGGGTGTCTGTGCTGTCACTGGGACCCAGTTGTTTAGAAATTGGTATCAGAGGTGGTACCCAGCCTTACGTGCGTTGCACTTCTTGGGTTGAAATGTAGGGCCCACAATGAGGACGTTGTTCTCTAAAGGGGCGGTGACTGTAACACCGCAGAATGATAAAGGGTTAAATGAAAAAATCATATGACTCATGTCAACAAGGTGAACCTTCCTTTTTAAGAACCTACCTGATTAGAACTCCATATTTAAATGTGTATGGTCTAGAGTAGTGATCAGGATGGTTGACCTTCTAGGAAGTTTCGGAGGGTGTGTGTGAATGAGGACCAAAAACACTAGAAAATACATGTGTTGTCTTGTAGGGACTGTCATTAGTCAGATGACCCATTCAGGCACGTGGGTGGGAACCATGTGTCTGCGGAGAAGCTGGTGGTACTTGGTAGGCCAGGACTCAACAACCATGTTAAGGCAGGGTGTATGTGCTGTCACCAGGACCCAGTTGTTACAATTCTTATCAAAGGTGGTACCCAGCCTTAAGAATGGTGCACTGCCTGGGTTGAAATGTAGCACCCACAATGAGGGCATTGTTCTTTAAAGGGGGATGATTGTAACACCCCAGAATGATAATGGGTTAAATAACTAAATGATATGACTCATGCCAACAAGGTGCACCTTCTTTTTCGGGAGCCTAACTAATTAGAACTCCACAGTTCAATGTGCTTGGCCTGGAGTATTGATCAGGATGGGTGACCTTCTAGGAAGTTTCACAGGGTATGTGTGAGTGAAGACAAAGCACACTGGAAAGGACATGTGTTGGCCTGTGGGGACTTTCATTAGTTAGATGAACCGTTTAGGCATGTGGGTGGGCCCTAGGGTGGGGTCCCCATGTCTGTGGGGCCGCTGGTGGTACCTGGTGGGCTAGGACCCGATGTCCATGTTAAGGTAGGGTGTTTGTGCTGTCACTGGGACCCATTTGTTATAGGTCGGGCCCACCATGGCCCAGCCCATACTAGGTCGGACCAGACCTGGGCCCAACTGGACCTAGAAACACCTAAAGGGCCATATAATGATAACCGAACATCCTCTTGACGAACGGTCTATGACGTTGCGATCCTTGGATCGAGACGATCCTTTTGGTATATTCCACTTGAGTTACAAATAAAGTAGTAGTATTTCCGGGTTGGATCAAACGTGAACCCAACCAGGCCCTCTGAGCTAAAACGCTTATAACTCACAGACTAGACGTCCGATTGATGTGGGGTGTATGTGCTGTCAGCGGGACCCATTTGTTACAATTGGTATCAAAGGTGGTGCCCAGCCTTAAGTGTGGTGCACTACCTGGGTTGAAATTTATGGGCCACAATGAGTATGTTGTTCTCTAAAGGGGGGATGATTGTAACACTCCATAATGATAAAGGGTTAAATAACTAAATGATATGACTCATGCCAACAAGGTGAACCTTCCTTTTTGAGAGCCTACCTGATTAGAACTCCACAGTTCAACATGCTTTTCCTGGAGTAGTGATCAGTATGGGTGACCTTATGGAATGTTTTACAGGGTGTGTGTGAGTGAGGACAAAACACATTGGAAAGGACATGTGTTGGCCTATGGGGACTGTCATTAGTTAGATGAATCGTTTAGGCATGTGGGTGGGACCTTGGGTGGGGACCCCGTGTATGCAGGGAAGCTGGTTGTACCTGGAGGGCCAGGACCCGATGGCCAAGTAGATCCAGGGTGTCTATGTTGTCACTGGGACCCAATTGTTACAGGTCAAGCCCGCCGCAGCCCAACCCAGACTAGGTCGGACCAGACTCGTTCCCAACTGGACCCAGAAACACTTAAAGGGCCATATCATGAGAACTAGGCATCCACTTGACAAACGGTCTACGACACCGGGATCCTTGGATCGATATTTTCCTTTTGATATACTCCACTTGAGTTATATAGAATGTTGGAGTATGGCCGGGTTGAATCAAATGTAAACCCATCCGGGCCCTCGGAGCTAAAACGCTTATAACTCATAGACTAGACGTCCGATTGATGCATCTTCTGTCGCGTTGGTTCCCTTACAACATGGCGGTACTTTGTGTTTCCCCATTGTATAGAAAATTGGTGGTCGAGGTATGACTGATATCTTGAGAGTTAGATTCTATGGAACTTGAGCGCACCGGGAGCGAGAAATCTTGTGATATGCTATAACTTGAAGGAAGAACATCGATCCTGTGTGGGTCAGCTACTATCATGTCCCCTATGGGTCAGAGCTCAGCGATCGTGTGTGGGTCAGTACATACCAACCATGTGTGGGTCAGATCCTATGTGGGTCTACAGGGGTTAGTTACCTATCGATCCTATATAGGTCAGAAGCAGGGGTACCTAACAGAATAAGATGATCTAGCTTTGGAATAATCATACATGATTCTGTACATAAGTTATACCTGATGTGAGCTATGTATTCTACCTTCATGGTGTTTTCTTCATGGTGTAACCTTTTTGGTACTCTTATCTTCTTGGTGTTAGCTTTGTGGTACTTCTTTCCTTATGGTGTTACCTGTGTGGTACTTACATCTTCATGGGGTTATCTGTGTGGTACTTCTACCTTCTTGGTGTTACCTGTGTGGTACTTCTACCTTCGTGGTGTTCCCTGTGTGGTACTTCTACCTTTGTGGTGTTGTCTTCATGATGTTACCTGTGTGTTACTTCTACCTTCGTGGTGTTACCTTTATAGTATTCTTCCCTCATGTATTAGATGAGTATGTCTAGATAACTTAGGTATATGTATGGTCATATACATAAGAAGAGTTTATGTTTATTGCTTCGTGCTTTGAGATTGTGGTCTTTCATTGTGGTATTTCCTTTATAGAACTCTAGGAGACCTATGGGGTCTTAGGGTCCCTACTGAGTATCATTATACTCACCTCTGCATGGGCTACGCCCGCACCTTCTTGTGTCTTGTGCAGATGATGGACAACATTGATCGAGACTGAGGGAGATAGGACTGGATAGTACTCAGAGTAGGATTATTTGGCGTGATGTGACACAGGGAGTACTGATTGTGAGCTATACCTACCCTTCCAGTAGGATCATCGGTGGATGATATAGGATCTATTTCCCCCTTTTCAATTGTACTTGTACTTTTACAGTTGGGCTTGTATTCCATCCCCATTTCTTTCAACACACTTTTACTACAATTGTTTACCTTATGGTTGCTTCTTGTTGTGTTCTTAGACTGTGTGTCTATACAGTTTAAAAGGTAATACATTCCCATTTTAGGGATATGCATTTCCAGTGCTAGTCACTAGCCCCAGACCTATGGAAGGCTGACTTGGGGTAGCCACAGCAGGGGCCCTGAGGGACGGGTCGTGACAAAGTGGTATCAGATATTCCAGTTCTACCGAAGAACTAGGAATCTGATCTTTTCTATGTGGTAATAGTGTTAAGTGTTATGAGTGTGGTTTTTAGTTTTGGGGAATCCAGTGTGGGTGTGGAGGCCGATGTATCCATAAACAGGACCCTGAATTGTGATTTCTAACTCAGTGCATGAGAACACTGATTGCATGTGTTTCTGAAAAGTCTTTCTTATGATCTATTTGAGTCTGCTCACCATGTATAACTTATTGGCCATGGAACACCTATTTTCATTCAGGATTCTTCCATGTAGATTTCCAGTCTAGATTCACAAGAGAGTACGTGATGATGGCCCACAGAGCAACGAGGCCTCGGTGAAGGGTACTCTTATGACGTTAGCATCTTCGGGTGGTGTACCAGTAGCACCACTACCCATCCAGAAGTTGTTTCCACCAACCCTACCAGTAGAGGGTGCACGGTGACTGAGCGTGTTTCACAAGTTTTAGCAGTAGAGAACTCCGAGGTTCCGAGGTGAGACAGACCTGTATGTGGCTGAGGACTATTTGGAGGTTGTGGCCAGAGTTTTTCATATAGTAGGGACACCAGCTGATATGATGGTGAACCTAGCAGACATTCTTTTTCATGAAGTAGTGGGGATATGGTAGAGCTTGATGCATCAGTACACGACGAGGTGACCTTCATCTGAGAAGACTTCGAGAGCCTTTTCAGGGCAGAGTTCATCCCAGCGACTCTATGATCAGTGCGTATATAGAAGATTATGCTCTTATAGTAGGGAAGCATGTCTACGGCCCAGTAATCAGTGAGGTTCATTGATCTCTCCAGCTACTCCACCGATATGGTACAAGACCCTTCCTTCTGGGCTCAGACCTTGGAGCAGAGTCTCCGACTGGAGATCAGATCATCGATGATATCGCTCAGCATTCCATTGTAGGTTGGGATGCTAGTGCGAGTGCTTTTGGTGGAGAGATTCCTAACTGAGAAAGCATCGATAACGAGAGCCACCACTAGATGTCAGGTAGCGGAGTCATCTGCAGTAAGCAGTGGGCGGATGATGCAAGGGCTCAAGTGGGCCATACCTTCTAGTGGAAAACCTCAGGATACAGGGTTGGTGGTGCGGGGATCCTGGGATATAGAAAGACATATGTGGAGAAAGTAGTGTTACACGTGCAGTGGGTAGGGTCACATGGCTTGTGACTGCCTGTCCCGCCGTACGAATGACTAGAAGAAGGTTGAGGGAACGCAGAGGTAGAGGCATAGATTTGATTGAGGAGGTCTGTAAGCAGCAGGCGAATGTGGAAGAAGAGAGGGTCGTGCATCAGGCGGTGGGCGGTGATTTGAGGTTCTACCGCCACCACCACTAGGTGGTCCACCATGACCAAAGGGATCAGGAGGACAGGGACGAGCTCAGCTCCAGGCTGCTGAGGCCTATGACCACGGTTCTCTAGATTTGATTCAAGGTACGATCTGTGTCTACTCCACCATAGCTGCAGTGCTTATAGACACATGTTCCAGTCAATATTTTATTATCACGACCCTCATTCGGAGCTCAGAGATTTCAGTGGAGTTGTTGGCTTGATCATTATGGCTAGAGACTTCTACGAAAAATCATTTGATGATTACAAACTGGTGCCGGTAGTGTGAGCTTACTCTAAGAGGTGAGAGCTTCAGCTACGATCTTATATTAGCGGCGTCGAGGCCTTATGACGTCATCTTTTGTATGGACTGGTTATCCACAGTTCGTTCTCAGATTGACTGTATTAGGCGCAATGTGGGGTGTGTCCATGAAGATGGGACTAGGTTTTCCTTCACCAGTGAGAAGGGAGCCTTTGAATTTCAAGAGAGACTTACCTGGAGGAGGGTGAAGCCAATCACACACCAGTTGGATAGCCTTACCCTGAGAGTAGTTGATGATGAGTATCTGAGTTATCCTGTAGTGGTAGACCAGTATGCCTATGTCTTTCATAATGATGTTCTGGGAATACCTCCATGCATATAGGTATAATTTTACATTGACATGTACCCCTGGACGACACTGATATCTACACCAGCATGTCGGATGGATCCTGTAGAGCTTCGTGAGTTACAGGTATAATTGGAGGACTTGTAAAAAAAGGGGTTTATAAGGCACAGTGTTTCTCCATGTGAATTTCTGATTTTGATTTCCAAGAAGGTATATGAGAGTTTGAGACTTTGTGTGGACAATCAGTTCTTGAACCAGGTAACTATGAAGGACAAGTATCGACTTCCAAATATTAATGATCTTTTTGATCAGCTAAAGGGTGATCATTGGTTTTTGAAGATAGACCACAGATTATGCTATCATCAGCTTCGAGTATGATATGAGGATATTCAGAAGACTACCTTTATATGTTAGTATGTCCACTATGAGTTCTTGGTTATGCCTTTTGGCAGGACCAACACCCCAGCAGTGTTCATCGGACTCATGAAAATAATCTTCCATCCATACCTTGATCACTTGGTTGTGGTCTTCATTGACGTCATTTTGATATACTCAATGACGAAGGAGGAGAATTACTATCATCTATATATACTTCTGAATACACTCTAAGAGCACCAGCTTTATGTTATTCTCTCGAAGTGCTAGTTATGGATACGAGAGGTCCACTTTCGAGGACACATTATCTTGGAGGCTGGAGTTGTAGTGGATCTAGTGAAGAGAGAGGTTGTACATGGTTGGGAGACACCCAGGAGTGTGACCGAGGTGAGAAAATTCTTGGGGTTGGATGGATTCTACCATAGATTCATGCGTGACTCTTCCAGAGTTGCGGAACCCTTGTAAGAATTGATGAAGAAGGGAAAAACCTTTGTATGGATGGAGAGATTCCATCAATGTTTTCAGAAGCTAAGGCAGACACTGAAGAGTGATCCCATCTTGAGGCTACCAAAAGAGGGAGTTGGATATGTATTCTACTGCGATGCATCAAGGACTGGACATGGGTGTGTCCTGATGCAGGAGGGAGTAGTGATCACTTATGGTTCACTACATCGGAGACAACATGAGTAGAACTATGATACCCATGACCTGGAGTTAGGAGCAACGATTTTCACCTTGAAGATGTGGCGACCTTACTTGAGGGGTGAACATTTCACAGTCTACTCTGATCACAAGAGTATCAGGTATATCTTCTCTCAGAAGGATCTAAACCTGAGAAAGCGGCGATGTCTAGAGTTTCTCCAGGCCTATGATTTTGAGATACACTATATTCCTGGTAATGTGGACATGGTTGTAGATGAACATAGTAGGAGGTCTGGTCTGTAGTTGATGAGTGAGGCGACAAAGCAGCTTGCCACATTGCAGATATCCTTCTTTGAAAGATATTGAACAACTTACCTATCGTCTATGATAGTCACTCCCCAAATCCTTCAGCAAGTAAGGGAGGCGCAACATGGGGACATTGGCTGTGAGTCTCAACATGCTTAGATATCCTTAGGGTAGGCACATAAAGTATTTTCTGAAGGTGGGGAGCACATAATCCTCTTCAAAGGACGTACTATGGTACCAATGGCTATATGGGGGAGGTGTTGAGGGAGTTCCATACATCCCATTAGGTGGTACATCCTGGTGTGGTGAAGATATACCAGGACCTTCGGAGTCATCATTAGTGGCCAAGGATGAAGAAGGTAGTGGCAGAGTTTGTTTTTCAATGCCTCACTTTTCTATAAGTGAAGGATAGGCATCGGGTTCCAGTGGGCTTGACACAACCACTAGAGGTACCAAAGTGGAAGTGGGATAGAATATACATAGAATTTGTGATAGGGATTCCTTGTATGTCTAGGGGACATGATTCCATTTGGGTGATCATTGACCGAATCAGCAAGTCGGCACACTTCCTACCTATCCAAGAGAAGGGATCAGTAGAGGCCTTGGGATGCGTCTATGTATAGAAGATTGTGTGACTTCATGGGGTGCCATCGATGATCATCTCTGACCATGACACACATTTCACATCCCGGTTGTGAATGGGATTACAAGAGGCTTTTCGATCTCATCTACATTTGATCACTACCTTTCATTCTCATACGGATGGTCAGATAGAGCGGACCATTCAGATGCTGGAGAACATGATACGTACTTGCATCCAAGATTATGGACAGAGTTGGGAGGATCACTTTCCCTTGGCGGGGTTTTCATAAAACAACAGTTATCCATCCACCATTAGTATTTCACCATTTAAGGACATATATGGTTGACCTTGCATATACCTCTATGTTGGATGGAGCCAGGGGAGTCAGCTCTTATGGGTCCAGAGTTGGTACGGGCTACCAATGAGAAGGTGCAGATCATCCAGGAGCGGATGAAGACTACACAAACAAGGGATAAGTCTTATGCTGATAGGAGGTGTATACCACTAGAGTTATTGGAGGGGGATTATGTATTCTTTCAAGTATCCCCTCAACAAGGTTTACAAAGATTTTGCTGAGGTGTAAAGTTATCAACGAGGTTTATCAGACCATTTTTGATACTTCATAGGATTGGAAAGGTTGAATACCATTGGGCACTACCACCACAGTTATAAAGGGTGCACAATGTCTCCCACATATCCCAGCTAAGGAGATATGTTCATGACCCATCTCATATCATCGACCACAAAGAGACGGACTTTGATGATGGGGAACATTTACAGAGGTACCAACAGAGATGAGGATCAACACGAGAGAGTTCTTTATGGGAGGTCGATACCTCTGGTGAGTGTTAGCTGGTAGCATGGAAACCTCTAGGAGAGCACTTGGGAGTGGGAGGATAATATTCGTGCTCAATACCCCCATTTGTTCTCTTAGTCTATATTGTGGATTTCAAGGAAGAAAATCTCTAAGGTAGGGAGAATGTAAACATCCTTATTTTCCATGTATTTTTTTTAATTATATCAAATTATTATGAGTCTATGAAATTTGACGGCGCGTGATTCTGAGGCCCGGAGTGCCCGAAATGAATTTTTGAATTTTTTTAGGTAAGTTCAGTAAACACATGAGCAGCATTTTCTAACTTTTGAACCAGTGCTTGGATTAAAAATCTGAGGACACCATTGAATCTGCAATGTCAGGATTCGCTTAAGAGAGACTTCACATTGACCGTAGTATGTATGAAGAAAAAGTTATATTTTGGGACTTTTTATAAAGAAATAAATAAAATAACTCTGTTATTTTATTTTTATTATTTTCCTCCAACAGAAAAGTATCAAGGTGGGACAAGAGATGTTTCAATCCAATAAATGGATTTACCCTTAAAACATATGTAATGATGTCATTGGGGAATTAGGAAGAATCCAAATTAATGAGCCCCCATTAATTACCAACATCATTAATTAACATCCACCTCTCCTATTTATATGGAGCATGGTGATGGGTGTCCGTACAGATTTTCCAAGACAAAAAGTACTGGTAATGTTTAGAGATTACAAACCCTTGGAGGATGGAGCTAGTTCTAGATTTATGTGATGAATGACACTGAAACCCTGAACAGGAGATCGACGATCGAGCGACGATGTTGGAGGCTTGTTGTGGGGATGATGAAAACTGACCCACTTCCTCAACCCTGGGCGTTTCTACATCGTTCTTGAGGTTGGGGTTTGATCCTTGTTTAAATTCAAACGAATTTCTTAAACCTTTTAATCCTCCCACATTTTAACGAGCTAATGCGGAGGGTACGGGCCTAATGAACCCGACCTGAACCCTCTGCTACTTTTCCACCCTTGCACCCTCTGTGGAAGACTGTCGGAGCGATGACACTAACTAGATATGAAAGAGGTGGTGAAACATCACACGACACAAGAAAAGTTTGCGGTATTGTTCCATGGTGATCATTGGAGCATCCGACACCGGTCGACCGCATAGGAGGAGCGGCACATCGTCACGCCCTATGGGTGAGCAAAGGACTGCTGATAATTAGCCGTTCCGGTCGAAGGATGAGGCCGGCACATTGTCCAAATGTGGAAGGGGTGGCTTCACGACTAGTGGGCCATTTGTGAGAAGAGGCTCACGGCCAAACATGCTGCAGAGGCAGAACCCGTTCCTACCCAGCAGGTTCTGGGGAGACCGTGCGGTTCCCACGTAGTGCCGCCATTTCAAAAAACTGAAGGGCCTATGGGCCGTTCAAAATAATGGGGGATTTCACCCCCCCTATTACAGCTTGGGAAGACAGTAGGTCGTGACCCCCTGCTGGTTGCGCTTCATGCGGTCGGGCCGCCAACCCAGTGGGCCGCCTTCCCAGCGGGCCGCGCACCTGGTGGTCTGCGCCCCCCTTGAGTGTTGTGACCCCTTGTTGTCCACCCCTTTGTGGGTTCCCCTTTGCGGGCTGGGCTTCCATTTCGGGCTTCCCTTTGTGAGCCGCCCCCTTGCGGGCCAAGCCAGGCCCGCTACAGCCCAGCCCAGACTGGGTGAGGCCAGGTCAGTCCGACTGGTTCAGACTAGACTTCGGTGAAACCGGACCCAGAAACACCTAAAGTGTCATATCCTGAGAACCGGATGTCCTATTGATGAACCATCTACGGAACTGGGATCCTAGGATTGAGACTTTCCTTTTGGTATACTCCACTTGAGTTACAAAGATAGTTTGTGTACGACCTAGTTGGATCGAATCCAAATTCAACCAGGCCCTCGTAGCTAAAACGCTTATAACTCACAGATCAGACGTCCAATTGAAGAACCTTCTGTCATGTTGGAACCCTTAGGACCTGGAGGTCCTTTGGGTTACTCCTTTGTGGAGCCTAGTGGTGGTCGAGGGATGACCAATATCTCGATAGGAAGATTCTACATAACTCGAGCACATCGGGTACAAGGAATCCTATGGCAGGTTGTAACGTTAAGTAAGAACATCAATCCTATCTGGGTCAGCTACTATCAGATCCTGCATGGGTCAGTGCTCAGTGATACTATGTAGGTCAGTGCATACCGATGCTATGTGGGTTAGATCTTGTGTGGGTCAGAAGCAGTGCTACTTAACATAATATGATGATCTAACATTCGAATAATCATATGTACTTCTATACTTATGTTATACCTGAGGTGATCTAAGTCTTCTAACATAGTGGTGTTGTCTTTGTGGTGTTAACTGTGTGGTACTCATATCTTCATGGTGTTACATGTGTGGTACTTCTATCTTCACTGTGTTACCTATGTGTTACTTTTAACTACATAGTGTTACCTGTGTGGTACTTCTATCTTCATGGTGTTACCTATGTGGTACTTTTATCTTCATGGTGTTACCTATGTGGTACTTATACTTTTATGGTGTTACCTTTGGTATTCTTCCCTCATTTATGAGATGAGTATGTCTTGATAACTTAGGTATATGTATGAGCATATACCAAAGTAGTTTTGATATTTATTACTTCGTACTTTGAGATTGAGGTCTTGATTTTTGGTATTTCCTTTGAAGAACTCTAGGAGACCTATGAGGTCTTAGGGTCCCTATTGAGTATCGTTATACTCACTCCTACATGGGCAACGACCGCACATTGTTCTTTCTTGTGTGGAAGACATACTACATTGATCGAGGCTGAGGGAGTCGGGTCTAAACAGTACTTAGAGGTGGACTATTTGGCATGACATGATGGAGGGACTACTAATCGTTACATGTACCTACCCTTAAGGTAGGATCCTCAGTGGACGATCCAGGAGTTATTTCCCCCTTTTCAGTTGTATGGTACTTTTCAGTTTTACTTGTACTTTTACAGTTGGACTTATACTCCAACCCCCTTTACTTTCAGCACACTTTTACTATAGTCATTTACCATGTGTTTGCTTGTTATTGTGTTCTTAGACTGTGTGTCTATATAGGTTAAATGAAATGCCTTCCCATTATAGGGATATTCCTTTTCGGTGTCAGTCCTCAGCCCTTAGCCTATAGAAGGAAGGCCTAGGGTAGTCACATCACGGGCCCCAAGGGATGGGCCATGACAATATTTTTTATATTATGATATTTATATAAGGATATTGTATTACTTACCTCATTTCATTAATGATTATTGAAAAATAGATACGTAACTCATGCGTACGCATGACCTATCATCTCTAGGATTGTAAAGTACATCAATTCTAAAAATAATTTTTCATGATTAGTATTAAAATTATAATTGATGTATACATTTGATAATTATTTCATGATTATTATTCTATATATAATGAAGCTATATAATACAGTCATGAACTGTAACTTTCATGGCAAATCATGAATGAAAAAGCAAGACAATTAACACCTAATCCAATGAAAATAATGAAATATTATTAATTAACAACTGATAAGATGTTATAAAATAATCATATATGATATTATAAATATTAATATTTTCTTTTATAAGTTAATAACATGTTTAAAATCTCTATACATAAGGTTAATTCATGTTCAACCAAAAGTAAGAATGAGGTATGGAATTGTGTCTCAATTTCCCTTCATTGATCCATATTGTAATGTTATGCACCTAATTTATTTTATATGGTGTATATACTGACCATTTTAAATGTAATATCATGAATACTTCATTTTAAATGTTATTTAAAGTTTCATTTTAAATTATTTCATCCAAATAAATTTTACATGAATGTTACCATGTGGTAATGAATATTATATCTTGATATGAAAGTTGATAAGTGGTAAAAAATTCATAAACCAATTTATTTTTCTTAGGTTATATTAATTCCACATTTTCATTTTATATTATTGGATTTTTTTTATAATTAATATTTATTATATTATTATTTATTTCAAAAAAAATTAATGGATTTACATTTGATACACATATTCTATGAATTGATTGATTCTTACTTCAATGTTATGATCATTTTAAGGGTTTATTTCATAGTCTAATTCTAATGGATATTTTTTATTATTTGATCATTGTCTAATAAATTATAAAAAATAGGAACTACTTAGAGTATAGACACCCAACCTTAACATGGCCACTGAGTCCTAGCCCATTAGGTACCACCAGTTACCCCATAGACATGTGGTCCCCTCCATGGAATCCGACCATATGCCCAAATGGATTATCAGACTAATGAATTTCTATATAGACCAACACTTTTTATTTCTAGTGTGTTTTTTCCTCACTTTCATATACCGTGGGAAACATCCAAAAAGTTCACCCATCTTTATCACTACTCTAGGCTAGGTACACATAACTGTGGAGTTCTAATTTGGAAGGCCCCTGAAAAGAAAGGTTCACCTTATTGGCACGATTCATATCATTTATTAATTTAACCCTTTATCATTATGGGGTGTTTCATTCACCCCCATTTAGATAACAATGTCCTATTTGTGGTCCCTACATATCAACCCAGGAAATGCCACCTCACATAAGGTTGGGTTCCTCCTTTAATACCAATATAACAACTAGGTCCCGCTGACATAATAGGCACCCTGACTTAACATATCCATTAGTTTCTAGACTACAAGGGAATGCCAATTTCCATATAGACACATGGTCCCCTACATGAGGCCCTCCCACAAGTCAGAACGGATCATCATACTAATGATTATCCCTAAATGTTTATAATTGTTCTTTCTAACATGCATTGTCCTCACTCACACACATCCTAGAAAACTTCCAAGAATATCACTAATCCTGATCATTACTCTAGGTTAACAATAATTAAATATGAAATTATAATAATTAATTCTCAAAAAAATAAAGGTTCGCATTAATGACATGAGTAATATCATTTAGTCAATTAATACTTTTTCAGTATTGGCTATTACATAAATACATTTCCTATTCTCCTCCTCTATTTATTCATGATATTTTAATGTAATAGTACCATTTCACACTCTTTCGTACGTCAAATGTTCAATAAAATTATTTTTATAAAATCTTACTTCATTTCTCTCTTCCCTCGGAAATATGTTTTCTTCAAAAACCATGTTTTATAAATATTTTTTTCAAAAATATTTTTAAACTTTTCCAAATGACTTATTTAATTAATTATTACCAATTTTTTAATTTTAAAAAACTGAAAACAAATATTTATGTTATTTTAAAAACAATTCCCATTTGAATTTTACCAAAAATGTGAAATGGATATTTATCTTAACATGCTAAAAATTTATGGAATTTACTACCCTCAAGACCACTGAATGTTTTAAATCATAATTTATAATTTTTAATAATTATTTTAAAAAAAAATTATTTTCAAATAAAATTATTTTCAATTTTTTTTTGTAAACTTTTTCTTTTATATAGTTATTATCAAAATGAAATATATATGATCCACAATAATATTTTTAATTAACTTTTTATGTTTTTTCTATTCATCAATGAAAAAAATCATTTATTAATACACCAAAGTGTATATAATGGATTGATACTATCTTAATTATTTTTATGGATGTTTTATGATAATTTTTAACAAGGATTGTATTAACATTCAATACCTTGATTAATTTTTGTAGTCGTTGACATTTCTTTAAAATATTTACTTTCCTATGATAATTGAAAAAACTATTTCCCATTAATATCCATGTTATTTATCATGGATATGTTCATTTATTAAAATATATATAATTTTTGCATACAGTTCTCTATATTGAAAGTTATTTATTTATCTAGGGAAAATTTATAAATCCTTTTTATTTACTCAATATGGATGTTTGATGATAAGGGAAAATGTTTATGGACTATATCAATTATTTGATATATGAGGAATGATTTGGATACATGTTGATTGATGGGGCCCAAAAGTATATAGCCTCTTGATGAATTAGTATTCCATTGACGAGAATTAACAATCTAGCATTAAATAGGTTTCTACCTATAGTTTTAAACCATCTTATGAATGGTCTTCATAGTATGGGTTTCATGATTCCTAAGATCATGACGTACAATAATTAATCATTTCCTTCATCGAGAGTTTGGTTATTATTTTCCATGGGATTTTCACAATGCTATTATATAGGGATGTATTTCATTCTCAATTATTGATTAAATGAAATGTGTGTTCAGTTATTTATCTTTTTATATTGATTATACCTTATCTTTTCATGATAGTCATGATATTTATTAAATGGAATTTGTGTTCAATTATTTACCTTTTCATATAGACTATGAATTACCTTATTATCCATGATATTTTCTTAATGATATTATCTATGGATACATTTCATTATCAGTTTAATGATTAAATAGAATGTATTTTTAGTTATTTACCTCTCCATGTTGATTATATCTTATCTAATCATGATAGTGAAATTCTTTAAATGACCCTTGTGTTTATTTATTTACCTTATCTCACTAAAATAATATATATATTTAATGATATAATAAGAGTCCAGAGTACTAAGAAATCTAGGGGGTCTGTAGTGATGCAGATCGAGAGAATCACCACTAAAAAAGAGTTCAGTTATTTAGATTTCCATATTGATTATTCTTTATTGATTAATGATTTTTTCATTTTACTTAACCCTTATTAATAATTTGAGCTCACCCATATTTATTCCTTTCCCATGAATCCCATAAGTGTACTACGAAATATATACAAGGATATGCTATAGGGGATAACAATATTCTCAAAAAAATATGTTTTAATTTATATTTTCAAATTAAATAAAAGAATCAAATATTTATCTAGTTTACCAAGACTAATAAACTATTATGTCCTTGAGGACGTGATTCCTTGTATCATATTCTAATTTATTAATGTAAGAACCCAACCTTGGGTTACTCAGTTTAGTTTCACTATAGATTCTATCATAGAAAGTTTAGTATAAAACTTGGGAACTATATTTAGGAAAACAAAGATTTGGGAAGATAACCCTATGATAATCCTTGGGGATATATTTAGAATAACATTATAACATTTTGGTAAAGAAGATATTATGTGTTTTTTATAAAAATAAATACTAGTATGGATACTAAAAGTGTAAATGGTTCTAGAAAAGTTGTACCTAGGGGTAATAACTATGAAAAGGGCACATTGGGCTTGACCTGATCATCACTTGTTACATAACAATAGGCCTTACTATGCACCTATTTGGACACTCCAAGAGTATATGATTAGGAAAATTCACATTTTATTTACAAACCATTATGAAGGATTTGAATAGATGATGATAATGAATTACGTAGGTTAAACCTAAGGTGTCCTATATTGAAAATAATGTTCCATGATTTAGACATCCTAGAAATGATCTTATAGGTTTCCCACTATGATAATTCTTGCTCACATTATATGTTTTTTTAGTCAATGGATGGAACCTAAAAGAATCATGTTAACATTTAATATGAAGGAAAATTCGGAGACTATTGGAAACCAAATGAAATGATGATAGGAGTGAAAGATAGGTTGATTACTCCTAATTTTTTATTAGAAATATTATTAACAACATATACATTATCTAACTCTATGGCTCACTAAAGGATAAATTGTAGGTGTTTTCTATGAGCTCAATTAATGGAATCCATGAAGAGAAGTAGGATCAATTTCCTTCATTTCAGAAATTTGGATTGAGATACCCTATAAAATATATCAATGTAAAAGGAGAATTATATATGTGTGTAAAATAAGGACATAAAGAAAATAATTTTCATGAAAAAATGAAGAGTATAATGGAATGAAATATATTTCATCCTAGGGTCCTATTTATAGATAATTGTCTTAAATGTGGATAACCTGAGAATTATCTATGTCAATTATCACTTCTAAAGATTAACCTCTGGACCAAGGAGGGACTTATGTTGAAATAAAATTAATAATGTATTTATGTATTGCAATTAAATAATTAAATTGTTGAATTATTTTACCAATGGTATTTTGGTTATATGAATCATGAAACATCAAATAATTTTGAAAAAATTTAGAAGGATATGTGCATAAATCAACTTAAGAGTTATGGATTCCATCACGGGGTTATGAGTTTCAGGTTTATCATCAGTTGAAATTATTAAACAGCCCTTTTAAAATTTTGTTTGGTTGGAATATACCATGATTAAGGATATTTTGGGAGAAATTTATGGAAATTAAATGTTTTAGTGGAAAAGTTATTTGAGGAATAATTCCCTTAAATTTTATAAAAACATGTCTAAAGGTACTGATAACCTTTAGGGTTAATATAATCAATTATGAAATTGTAATAAAATTCAAATAACATTATTAGAATTTGTGAAAAAAAATAAAAAATAAAAAATTTGAATTTGAAAACTATTGTAAAAATGTCATTTAATGTTCAATTTTATTTCAAGGAAAGACATAAGATTGGTTTTGGTAATTTTAATAGAATTATATTAATATAGGTTTAGAAAAAGTATAACCTGCATTATGGGTGACAACCTGTCACTTCAGAAACGTTCGTGGGGGCTTAAACCCAAAATCGAATGATGATAAGAGTTTAAAACCTACCACTAGCCTACATAATATCGAGATTAATATGTCATTAGTTAAATGATTTGACAAATAAATGTCAATGATTAACTAGTGGAGTTATTTTATATGTTTACAGATTAATGTATTATATTGGATAAATTTTAATAACCATATTAGGTTTGGAAAATAGCTAGAGCCAGAAAAAAATACTTATCACTCTTTTATAGATCTTGCAATCCATTAAAAGTGAATTTTATTACTTTAGGAATAATAATTAATAGTTGGATATTAATTTCCTAGAGTAAGTGATTAATTTAAAGTTTATAAAATTACAACTAAAGGATGAAATTGTGGTTATGAGATTGAAATGTATTAAGTAAGTATATTTATTTATATCCTTAGATTGTAAAATAATTCCTCAAATTTAGGAAAATTGTCTTGGAAAAAATGTTATCCTACTACATTTATATCCAATGAATCATGTGGTATTAAAAATCATCACATATTTATGGTTTTTATATCCTTAACTCTCTATTTATGATTCACTTTATTATGATCAATGACCTTAATCACTCTCTAAAATTATTTAAAATTTTCTTCTATGTCCATATCTTCACTTTCCAATGTTGTTATCTTACATAGAAAACAAGTTATGTGTTATTACATATGAAATTTTTAATTATATAACTATATTATTAAGATAATAAGTTATTAACCCTTTTATGATGTGTGTTTTTAAACAATTGTATTTCCAAATGTCAAACCCTTGATTACTGAGATCAAGTTTAAATTGTGAGGACACAATTTATTTATGGTGGATAGAATGTAACAACCAAAGGTTTTAAAAAAATAATATTGACTTCAATAGAACATGTTACATGGAACAAAGATCTTAAAAACTCAATAAATATATTTATTTAAATTTAATCTCTATTATAGCTTGTAGAACATGCAAACCTATGTTTAAAAGAACCGTAATATAGTATATCGTTACAACCTAGTCATTAAATTGGTAAGTATGAATAATAATAACTAAATTACAAAATGTATATGGTTTTAACATGTAAAAGAAATAATTGGTTTTCTATTCATTATAAATAAAATATCAATCGATTAAAATAAAAGGAAATATTTTCGGAAAAAATTATATTTTTCTAAAAGACGGTTTAGTCACAGTTCACAAACATTATATAAAATTTATTTTTAAATTTTTTTGAATTTTTTTATAAATTTAACTTCATTTTTTAAATTATAATATCAAAATTATCATAAAGTGATTTTTTGATATAAATCTGAATTGTCTCAATTTTCGATCAGTAGTGAAAAATATTGAAGTTTTTAATTGAGAACCACATTTTCATTCGGATTATTTATAAAGTTGAATTATTTTTTAAATTTGTTTTAAATTTAAGAAAAGTTAAATTATATATTCATTAATCCTATTTAGGTCATTGGAATAATTTTCATATTGAATCTAGAAATAAAAACATTATAAACATTTGAATATTTTCTCTAGGAAAACACGCTTTCTCGTCACATCTATAGGATTAATTTTAAATTGATTTTTTTTCACATCTATGAAGGAAATTTAGAAAAATGGATTTATAATTTATAATAATAATAATTTTTACTATATAACAACTTCAAATTAATTTTTTACCATAATTAATATTCAAAATAGTAAAAAAATATTTATAGCTGTTATCGTAAGCATGGATTTATAGGGGGTTAAACTAAAAAGATAGGGGTTCAAATGACCTAAAAAATTGTCTAAAATATATTTTATGGAAATATTTTGAACTTATTATTACTAATTATTGATTTTAATAAATTTTTGACCCTTTTTTCTTGTAAAAAATGTGGGCACACCTTTTTTTCAAACATTACAAGTGTTCCACTCACCTCACTTATAAAAGGCCACCCACTCTTCTTTCCTCTTCACACCTCAAAGAAAAATTTAAGACATTACCTACCCAAAAATAAAAAATAAAAAATTCCTTAATATGATACTAGAAAACTAATTTTTTTCATAACTCCATCCATGGTAAGATTTTGGTGTAAACTAAAGTATGTTACCCAAGGAAGAGGTAACGTTCTTCAATGAGAATTTTTATTTTATTTTTTTCTCTACTGCTTTAAATTATTATGAGGCCATGTTAATTTTATAAAAGTAGTATCTTAAATATAATTATATGTTTATAAAATAATTTCATGACCAAAAAACATCCCCACTTACATCAAATGGATTACAAAATCATTATTCGTGTGTACGGAGGACTACTGCCTTGTGAACCAATGTAATTTGTTTTTTCCAATACCACCTCTCATGATTGGGTATTTTGATTGATATTGAGTATATATATATATATCATATTTAAAGAATAATTATAAGTATATAGTAATTATATTAACTATAATTTTTTTTACTTTCCATTCCATAGGGTATATGATAACGTCGCTCTTGTGTATGATAGATTTTCACCTCGCAAAGCGATGTGATTCATTTTTCACTAACAGTTTACATGAAAGACAATAAGGATAAATTTAATGAATATATGTAACATAAATGAAATAATTATGATATTAATTAAATATTTATCTTTATAAAAAGATAATATTTTATTTTATTTATTATCTTTTCCCTTATATAAATATGATAACATCATTCATGTAGATATGGACTCCTGCCGCCACAAAGCGACACAACTCTCTTTTCATTACCACGACACTTAGATGATATAAATATATAATTATACTTACAGGAATAAAATGTTATTTATGATATTATTATCATTATTAAAATATAATATATAAATTACCTATTTTTTATAAATATTATTGAATAATAGGAATGTTACTCATGTGTAAGTACGACCTATTATCTATATGATCGTAGCATACTTAATTTATCAAAAAAGTATTTCATATTTGGTATTAACGTTATATTTGTTATATAAATATGATGTTTTTTCATGATTATTATTCTAGATATCATGGAACCATATAATATACACAAGAATCATAACATTCATGACAAAGGAGGAATGAAAAAATAAGGAAATTAGCACATAAAACAATGAAAATAATGAAAGATTATTAACAAACAGGTAATAAGATGTTATAAAAAGATTATATATAATATTATAAATATTATATGATTCTATTTTATGTTAATAAAATGTTTAAAATCACCATATATGATTTTAATGAACTTTCAACCAAAAGTAAGTGTGAGGCATGAAACTTCATCTCAATTACCCTTCATTGATGCAAATTGTAATATTATGAACCTAATTTATTTTATATGGTGTATATACAGTTCCTTTTTCTTGTAATGGCATTAATAATTCATAATTATTGTTATTTTTGTTAGGTAGGAATATAAAAAACACACAAGAGGGGGTAGGGTGAATTGTCTCTTTTCAAAAACTCTCCCACAATTCTGAATTTAAACACCCTCTTTAAAATAACATGGATAAGAAGTGTTTTAATTATGATCAAAGAATAAGAAATAAATAAACAAAATTAAAAGAAATTCCATTTTATAATGGTTAGGGGGAAAAATATCTCTTAGTCCACTCCACTAGATTCTATCTCTATGAGCTTGGTCAATTTCACTAGTCTGGTCCTCGTATCACAAGATTGAAAAACCAACTACTGAGTGAAGTCAGTTGATAACTTTACAATTTAGACTGAAAATAAGGTCTTCTATTTATAAATAGAGAACTGATTATCCATAATGTAGATAGAGAATCTTCCACTCTACTTCAACTTTGTATGGGCATTCAAAACTCAAAAAAATCAAAAAGAGATTTGATTTGTTGAAAAAAATTGATCTTTACTGTTTCAGTAGCATGTAACTAATAGTAGATATATTTTTTTATTCAGAAAGACAATATTCAATATGAAATATTTTTTAATAGATCTGGTTTCACAATAGATCTTTGATTTTAAGAATGGAAATAATAAAAGAATAATAAAAAACATACATGATTGAATATGTATATCACAAAAGTGTAGTCTTATTACCTAATCAATCATTCGTTGTTGCACTATTTATATGATCACCAAAAATATTGAATAATAATTCTTCTCTATCTATTTATTTATTTGAAAATAATACTAGAATAAATATATACCAAGAATCCTGCTTTTGAAAATTCCAGATCTACAAAAGATGTCTGATGAGTCATAGAAATTCAAAATTGAATTTACTAGGGGATTCATAATTTCTCTTAACAATAGGAGTTAATTTTTTCCATTAAATATGATCCTTTGAGTCAAATAAAATTATCTTAAAAATGATATAAAATGATCTCTAAAATAGCTTGTAACTCGGTCAAGTCCTTTTCTAAAATTACAGAGAATATCATGAAAATAAATATCCAATGTTGAAAAGTTAAATGTAGGGTTCCTTCACAAAGTGACAAAATAATCAATGTTGGGTTCAAATATGCAGCGTTCATCTTTCAAATGTATGATTGAAAACTTAAGTTTGATCATAAAATTAATGTTGTTGATCTATACATTTTTCATTATAACACAAGGTTCATTACTTACATATGGTTCTTTAACCATACATTCTTCTCTTTCAAAATGTAATGTTCCTTTCAAACGTAACATTCTTTAACCAGACATAATGATCTGAACGTAGGGTTGATTTCTTCTTCTGATGTATGGTTTAATACTAAAATAGGGATCAAAATCCATATGTTTTGTACATAACATAGGGTTTATTCTTTAAGTTACACCATACCACGTAGGGTATTAATAGTGTTTCCAGAATACATAAAAGCACATACCGAACACATAGATAAATATTCCTTGAGAATTAAAATTTTAAACAAATTTCAGAATAAATAAGGTGAATAGTAAATTCCTAAAATACACTTAAAATGAAAATCATTTATAAAAGAAACAAGGGTATTTTTATGCATAAAAATCATCATAATTTATAGAGTATTTTTGAAACAATACATGGCCAAAAATCTCCCTCTTTTTTATGATCTCAAAACCGATAAAATTATTAACATAATTTAGAAATTTTAAATTTTTTTGAATAAAATAATTTGAAATTCGATTTGATAGAATTATTTCTGTAAAAAGATATTATTTTTATCCAAAATTATCCCCCTTTTTGTGAGATCAAAAATAAAGTATAGAAAAATATTAAAACACGTTTAATTTAGCATAGATCAATAAGTAAATGTTATAATAATCTGTGTAGATAAATAAGAATGCATTTTTGGTTATAGAAATAAAAATAAAACAATATGAAATAAATAACTGAAAATAAGAATAAAGAAATTTTATTGATCAAAAATTGTATAAGTACAATAGCCTATTTGTCTAGGAAATAGGTTATCCAACTGATGTGGTTAGGGTAGAAGTGGTTGGGTAGGATTTGGCTCGGTTTCTGGTTCTGTATGAATTTGAGAATCTTGAAACTTGTCTTTACGCTCTACTATATGCACCCACAATTTTTTCATAAGACTATCTCCCAACTTCGTAATCAAAACTCTAGAATATTTACTAATATTCAAATTTTCAACATGATTGACTTCCAAAAATTCATGAAAACTATCCTCTTACTAAAAAAACTTGTCTATTGTATCAGTGAAATTGTTTACCAAAATCCAAATTCTGGGTTCACTTGAAGTCAATTACATGACAATATATCTTTGATTATCAAACAAAATGGATAATAGAGTATTGTTTTAGTGAATATTCTTCAGTCAATCATTCATTTTAGCCATAACAGTTGTGACTGCTCGAAATCTACGAATCAGATCTAGAGAGGTAGAAGGGGAAGATGTGGAAGCATTGGTTTGTGAAATTATTCCTTTAATGGATTTAAACTAGCTTCCTAAATACCACTTTAAGTATAAAAATTGTGTTTTGGAAACATATTCATATTGAATTTTTTCATCTTTAACTAGAATATCTCTCTTGAAAGCATCAAAATCATTCCTTGACATTGAATTTTCTTTTAATTATATAAGCTAAGTATAGAGAGACTCAAACTCCAGCCTCGACGTTGATGAATTATTCAAATCATCAAAATAATAATTTGAGTCACCAAACTCCAAATTAAGAATAGAATTTTCATCTTGATCATTATTAAACATCATCACTTGATATTCGACTTGATTATTTAGGGAATCAGATGTCCCTTCATCTTGATGTTGTAACTGATCAACAACCACAATTTCTAAATATCTGGAAGAAAACTTCTCAACATACTTCTCCACTAGTTTTTTGATTGATTTTTCACATGAACAAGATATATTATCAATAATTTGTATTTTTTCTCTAGAAATAGATTCTAGTCTCTCAACCAAATGATCAAAAACTGAGCAATCAATATTCTTAATAAAATTTGAAGCCACATTTTCAGATCAGTTCATCTATTTATCTTCCTAAATAGTTTCTACTTGGATAGTTAGCTCTTCCTCCTGAAAAAATGGAATAAAAACACGATGAAAATCTCGAACTTTACATTTAACCTATTGTTATTCCTCATGAATAGGTTCATCTAGATAAACTGACTATTAGATTCACCTATACCCAAAAATAGTTATTCAGTATGTGGATCTACTATGTTCCTTGGTTTCATAACAAATTCCCCTAGCAAGTTTTCTTCTTCCTCATCTTCTTCTTCTTCAATAAATATCAATTTTCTACTAGTATATCTTGAAACCTCCTCACCACTGGTTTCTCCAATCACTTAATTTCCAATAGAACTTTGCTCCCCCTGAGAAAATGTTCTTTATTTTTGTTGGTCATATGCAACAACTGGGATATGTTTTCCTTTCAATGTACTCTAATAAAAACCAAATTTTCTAAAATTACTAACGTTTAGAACATTACTCTGATTACATTTAATTCTTGAGATGAACACATAAACAATATTCTTTATGAGTAGAATTGATGATAGTATCCTTCCATAAGGATAAAAAAACATGCGAACCTATATTTTACAATAATAGCTCAAATAATTCAACATATACCTTGGAAAATTAAATTTGATATCAATTATGAATAAATAATATAATATAAATGTTTGGATATAAATTTCACCATCTCAGCTACTCTTGGGGAAATTTCCATCTAAATAAATTTCACAAAAACCTTTTTATCGGCCTCATGGTCCTTAACAAACATTTTCTGGATATAGGTTGTTCCAAACAAAAAGTAAATAATGTCCACAGACTTTTTATCTTAGTTAATATTAGAACATAGGTCGAAATGAAAAACACCTTCAGGGGACAATTCAAAATTGTAGTCATTTTTACACCAGAAATCGAAAACAAATTTTGCTCTATCATTACATAAATAGTGACTTCAGTCCCACCAAAACTAAACTAAACATTATTAAATAAATTATTCAATTATATCTCATATATGAATTCAATATTTACCTCATTAAACAGAAACTCCAGGCCCTAAAATGTGATAGATCACTTAAGAGATAAATTTGTTTTATAAAATTACTCAAAATCGATGATTTTTCCTTATAGAATATTTCTTGAAGAAACTCACTGACGCTTCAGGTCACTAGGTCTCATTAGTTTTCTTGTTTTTACTCATTTATAAAAATTGAAAGCTCTGAGTTTCTTGGGTTTTGAATGTAGAAGAAGGTAGACGAAGGCTTAGGTATGCAAAAAGGATTGAGAAATGAAAAGGTATGGGAAGGAGAAAGATTTATGACATTACCTTGTTTCTCATTCCATTAAGTAAGATAATTATGATTTTTTTTTGAAAAACAAATTATTAAAAAAATTACAAAAGTAAACAGTGAATAAAGAAAGAAAAGAAGAAAACAATATTTAATAGAGAAAAATAATCATTAAATTAGAGAAAATTTATTTAAAATTAAACAAACCTAACTCCTACTTAATAAAATAAACACTAGCAGTGGGAAGAATTTTAGTAAAAAAATTTACGAATTGATATTCAAAATTAACTAATTCCAAATATATATCCATTTTGGGGACACAATATCTTATAAAATAATGCATTATATCATCGTCCTTAGTCCAAGAATGACTTATCAGGTTTTTAGAAAATTAATAGAACTAATATTATCACAGAAAATAGATATATTATTTTAATTTTGTCAAAAGTCTAGTAAATTATTTTTTATCGACAATAATTGTCTACAAGAACTATTAGCGGATATATATTTGGCCTCAGTGTTTGACAGAGCAACTGAGTGTTTCTTTTTACTAGACTAAGAAACTAATTATTTTTCTAAAAATTAATAGGTCCCAAAGGTACTTGTAGACGCCAAACAAGTCTACAACTCCCAGAGGAAGTTTCAAACGGATGAAGCGAAGCCATATTCGGACTCAGAGGCCTGGCCCAGATGGCCTGGAAGTGGTGCGTGAAATTAAGGAGGACTTGCGAGAAAGAATGTTGGTCGCTCGAAGGAAGTCCGGGATTCACCTAAAAACACCGGGATGGCGCACAATTTTGCACGCCCGGTTCCGCGCGGTGAGGCTTTGCGTGCCGACTGGTCCTGGCACGGAATATTTCATGCACCGCCTGGATTCCATGACGGTGGATGCCTATAAATAGAAGGCGACCTCAACCGTTTTTGGGTTTATGAATTCGGACCAGCTCCCGTGCGCGCAATTTGGACTCCCGCGCCCGCAAGATGACTTCCAGGTAATTCCCTTTTTCGCGCAACCTTGCCCCAGGGTTTGCATTTGCGCGCAACCCCACTGGCATAAGTGTATTTCCCAAACTCCTCCGGGTTCTTCCTTTGCATGCAATCCTTTCCCCTTGTGCGCAATACCTTCCAATTTCGCGCAATCCCTTACAAATTGTGTGCCATTCCTCTGATAGGTTTCTCTAGGGATCGGCCATTGCTCTGCGTGCAATCGAAGCCCATTGCGTGCAATCCCCTATTCGCGCACAATTCTCTGACCCAATTGCATGTCATCCCAGTGTTTTGTGAGAAAACCTTCTCTTTGCGTGAAAAACCAAGGACCTCTCACCTTGACGCCCTGCGTAGGCACCCGATGTCTCCCATTCCAGGCATGCACGCCATGCGTTGTTTTCCCGTACGGCCTTCCAGGCTCGTACGAAGTAACCTCAAGGTCCCTTGGGAGGTGTTTCCCGTTGCATTTTTTTTCTTATGCTTCTTCGCATAGGCACGCTAACAGCTATTGCTTCTTCACATAGCCTTGCTAACATGGACCCCTCGATGGTTCTCCCTACGGCCCCCTTCTTCATGGCCTTGCCGATGTCGTCCCTCCCACAAGCGGTAGACGGTGTTGGGCATGTAAGCCCTAGGGGTGTAGAGCGAACCCACCTCGTCCAAGCTACATGACGTTAAACTGCTAAGAACCTCGTATTTATCACATAGTGTTAAACTGTGGTCCGACCCCGTGCCTCACACGCAGGGTACCCCCATCTCAGACATTATTTACGCCCACTCATCTCAACAGGAATAGATTCTTCCTCACATGGAAAGATATCCTCCTTGTCGGAGTGGCGTTTTTCCACAGGGGAAGGGCTGCCTTAGAGCGTAAGCCCTAGCCTCTCTTGCGGAAGGTTGGACCCATGCACCTCCGTACTTCCCCATTGCCAAGGCCAGTGGAGTCCCTTTCTCACTGCGCTTTGTCGCACCACAGGCCTCCATCTTGGAGTAATCCCCAACACCAAGGGCCGCTAACCACGCATAATCCCCTGTTTCCTTTTTGGTCCACTCAACAAATAAGCCCCTTTCTGCTTCTCATGGATGCACCCTTTGCAACGTGATCGTCTGATCCCTGTTTCCTCTTGTTTCTCACACTGAGTATGACTCATGTGGGCTTAGAGCACACATCCACCATGACATCCTCCTATGGGACGCCTCAGAGCGTAATCCCCATCCCAGCGAACTATGTGGACTTTGATCCATGCTAACGCATGGTACGTAGGAAGCCTCCATGAGGTTCAAGCCCACCACCCTGTCATTCCGACTTCTTCACGTCGGTTCGCCAATACCTTGGGCCGCCTCAGAGCATAATCCCAAAATTCCTCATCCCGCATGACGTTAAATTATATGCCCTTGTCCTACTTGATGTTAAACTATATGCCCTCATCCCGCATGACGTTAAACGGTATCTCATCCCGCATGACGTTAAACTGTATTCCCCGAACTACGTGGACTTTGATCCATGCTAATGCATGGTACGTAGGAAACCTCCAAGAGGTTAAATCCCATCACTCAGTTGTTCCGACCCCTCCGCGTCGGTTCAAAACCACCATTATGGGCTGCCTCAGAGCGTAATCCCTATACCCACCATCCTGGGCAGGCTCAGAGCATAATCCCCTTACCTCACACCCACGTCTCATCCTGACCTCTCCCTCGAGCCCACGTTCATCGGGAAGATCATGCCCTACCCCGGAGATCCTACTCCCCCAAGCTCCAATCCATGTATTCATTATCACAAGTCGCATATTCAGGTGTCCCACCGTATCACTGGACTACGTGGACTTTGATTCCCTTCCATGGGGATAGGTAGGAAGCCTCCATGAGGTTCAAGCCCGTCACTCCATCACCCATCCTGATCCTCACCCAGGCCGCCACATCCCTGTGAGATAATACCACCTCATTCCACCCCACAGTATCCAGGAAGCCTCCCACGTGCTGGACCCAACATCGGTGTTCCCCCTAGGGGGTCCTTCAATCTGATCCACTCTCAGTGTTCCGATCAGTCCGATCCATATCCTCCAGATGTTAAACTCGCGGCATACCACGTGTTAAACATGGGAAGATGAGGAAAACCTCAGATGGTACACAATCCCCCGCGTTTGATGTGGGATGCCTCGGGCTTCCATGCCCTCGAGAAGCCCTATGATAAGGGACAGAAGACATACATTCCAATCCCCAGCATCAATACATGCCGATGACACCCCAGTGTGACCATTATCCTCACCGAAGGTTGCTGCCCCGACCAGACCCCTTGGAGCGTCTCGACGGAATCAGCGTAATTAACTGGTGTTCATGCAGATATTGCGTCGGGAATGAGCTTCACGAACCCATCTTAATTCTATGAGGGAGACCCAGACTAGGTGACGAGCTTCGAGGAGGAATCCACGAAAGGAAGAACCGACATCCCATCATCCCGGTTTCGATCAAGGAGCAGACGTCCCTGAACAAGGAACGGATGTTGCCCGCCTTTGGAAAGCGGGAATGCGTGGCAACAAGCCGCGCGCCCTCCCTCCCCCCGGGTGACGAACGCATGCGCGCCCTAGTGTAAAAGCGTCGGAAACAGAAAATGGTGAACCCGACGTGAAGCTCTTCTCCACAATACGGAGATGGGTAGCGTTCGGGGTGTCAGAATATTGGCATGTCACTATGTCTGGGAACCTAGAACCGGGACGTGAAACCCGGCAGGGGTTGAGGCAGTCAGGATGTTGAGCACTCCGTTCTGTGACGTCGTCGGCGTGGATCCCTCTCGCTGACCACGGAAGATGGAATGACGTTGGGCTATTGGTTGTCGATTTCTTTTCCTGTTAGTACTAATGGGTTCATCTCCATACTTCCAAAAATCAGATTGATGCATCCAGAGCTCGATTGCCACCTGCCCATCGGTGTAGGGGCAAGGGAAGTACCAACACAGCCACCCCGCACGGTCCCACCTTTTCCACAGTCGCTCCAACTCTGACCACCGTCGCTTCCAGGTGCTCACGCACCCTCTCCCCACCATAAATAATCCAACTAATGGTGATCAACGACCTGGTTCGTAGGTATGATGAGGAAGGGGTCATCCTCACCGAGGACATGGCCCGATTGGATCTAGAGGCAGTTGCGCCTCACCACCACCATCGCCGCCCCCGAGGGCTGTGTAGGGAGCCGCCACTCCCCACTCCGACGTTCAACCGCTTTGGGAGCCTATCCCCGGAGCACCTTGACACCTCCCTTCCCCACGCCGATGAGGTGGGATATGTCCGGGTCCTCCCGATCGGAGACCCGTCCCAGGGGTTCACAGCAAGAGCCCCTCCCAGGCTGCGTCAACGCCGCCGCCCTACTCCCCGGGCCGAGGAGCAGGCAATATCTATGCCCGCACCACTGGCTCCAATGAATCTGACCCGAAGCTAGCATCAGGTGCTAGTGGAGGAGAATGCCCGCCCTGGGGCACCAACATCAGCAACCACTGTGGCCCGAGCCACTGCTGACTCCTGTTACCAGAACCCCGCACGTGTTGAGCAGGGGCAGTCACATACTCGAGCCGGATCGAGGCCCCGACCGCCATGCAGGTAGTTTGGGTCGACTCTCCCAGTCGTGGGCACATGAAATGGCCATCGCGGACCAATTCGTGGTAGTGCCACCCACCATGAAGGCCCATTCCGTGCCACTGATCTGGAAATCATAAGACTTCTCTGCGACACCTACGAACTGGGTATGGCTTTTTACAGCGCTCACTCCGCTAGGTGTGAGGTAACTTCCCCTACTGCTGGCCACGATTATGGAGTCGTTGCATATCTGGTCACTCACCCACATGAAGGTCCACCCCATGTCTGTTTCGATATCTGTCCCGGTGCTTCTCGCACCTTGGCCTTCAGTCCTCTCTTCCCCAGTACTATTGCGGCTAGGGGACTCCTTGAAGGAAATCATCCTTGCCCTGAGGATCCACCTAGTGGTAGGAAGGCAGGACGTTGTCGCCGTAAGAGGAATGTCAGGGGAGTCTGGACAGAAATCAGACCAGTCCGTTTCTCAGACTCTGAGGTGTAGTACGACTCGGCAATGGAGCCCTCCCCCGAGCCCTATGAGTCAAGGGAAAGGGTGGGGATGCAGAGCGTCAGCCTTGTACTCCCCGAATGCGATATCTGCATGATTCCCTCCTTCCTCAGAACGTATATCCAGGAGGATGAGGACTTGGTGTACCCCCAGGGGTTAGACCCGCAGTTACCACTGGCCTCCCCGGAAGCACCTTCCACCTCAGTCAGGGAGGGTGGAGAACTTTTCTGGGGACTGACGGAAGAGTCGCGACATGACACACCCTCGAAAAGTGCCAACACTGTGACAGGAGTCCCATTTTTCAGACCATCCAATCAGGATGTGGCAGCCAAGACACTGCAACCCTTGGAGGATGACTTAGGAATCAGCGGCCAATGGGCCTGCTCGCCGTATTCTCCGCCGGCCAGCTCACCGGCCCAACGTCCTGCCTCAACACCTCTTCTAATTCCCCAACCATTCTCAGTTGATGAGAAGGGGCTACAAGGGCCGGATCCCGAACCAGGTTCGTGGAGCTTCTGTACCGTCCTCGCAGCATGCCACTTCCCCGAGAAGTTTTGGCCCGTCGCAGGATCGGATTTTGGTATGCCAGATTCACTCACCCCGGGGGAGTTTGAATGTATCCGCCAGACTCTCCAGGTGACCCACGCCCATCTTCACCATCAGTGAGCACCTTATAATGAGAGTCAAGCACATCTCGAGGATATCGGTGAGCAGTGCCGTCGGGTCGACCTAGCTGCACTCCCCACAGTTCGGCACCCCAAGTCACTTGGCCACCACAGGGCCCTCTAGCAACAATGCGTCTAGTGTTATCAAGTACTCCGCAAAGTTATCGAGGAATCCACCCCCACACACACATCTGTGGATGGGGGCAGTACGCTAACCTTCTTTTCTGTGCAATTCGACGACATCCCGATTCACTGGGCGGCTCTGAGGGAATGTCACCGAGGGTAGTGGTGATCAACATGGTCGAACTTCTGGGTGAGGGAAACGGGGTGGAACTCCTCGATGGGGACTCACACCTTGAGGAAAAGCCGCTACTGGACCCATCTGGGAGGATTACTCGCCAACAGAGGAGCCTCCTAGTCTCCCCACACCCACTGAGGCATTAACCCTGAGACAAAACATCGGCAAGGGTAAAGAGCACGTTGGGTCTGTCAAGCTCGCCGACCCATCTGCCTCGGCACAGAAGGCAGAGGAAGATACCGAGAAGTCCACACTACCCCAACATCTTGCTGAGAAAAAGAGGCTCGTTGATGACCTCTTGGCCAAAAGAATTGTAGAGAGGCAGCCTGACTACAGTAATCCTAGGCCAGGATAGTAGGGGTAGGAGCACCTACCCCTTGACGAGATTCCCCCGGGAAACCGCGACCATGCCGTGTTCGCCGACAGGGGAGAGGTTGGAGCCCATGGCAAGAGGGCATGATACATTTCGCCGAACCCTCCTGAGTGGCGTGATCACCCAAGGGACCTTGCTTGGTTTCCTCCCGCTTCCCCAAGAGTTGCTCCACCTGCCGCCCCGCAAGCTCCTGAGCTTGACTACCGGATTGAAGAGCTCGACAATGAACTTATGGTTAGATATCCCCTTCAGGATAGGAACTCACATCTGGATGATCTAATGGAAGTGCTCATCACCCACTTAGAGGCCCTGGAAACTCGGCAAGTGGCAATCCCACCGGATGACAAGCCATACCCAGCATGGGTGGATGATATGCCGGCCCCGCCGGGATTTAGGAACCCCAATGTTTCCCCCTTTAATGGGACCAGAGACCCGCCACATCACCTGGCCCACTTAAACTCGAGGTGCGGGCCTATGTTAGGGACTCCGGCACAGCAGGAGGCTGCCAAGCTCTATTGCTTCGTTCAGACGCTGGAAGGACCAGCATTCATCTGGTACAGCCAGCTCCCTGTCGGATCATTGAATAGTTGGGAGGACCTTCGCAGGCAATTCCTCTTCCAGTTCAGTTCCACGACCCAGAAGATGAGCATCACAGACCTATTCAGGTGAAAAAAAGGCTAGATGAGCAAGTCGCGGACTTCGTCGCCGGGTAGAAATGGCTCACGTACTCCCTTGACATGCCACTAACTCAGGAGGAATTACTGATGATGTGCGTAGGGAACATCATGGAAGATCTAGTTCCTTCTCTGATCACTCAGAATTACCCTAAAGGGTTCTGGGACTTCACAGACAAGGCTCAGCACCTCGAAGAAGCCCTGCAACAGGCCAGTCAGGCATGCCCGCTGCCTCCTGTAGTCCCTGCAAGGAGAGCTGCCAGAGCTGGGCCCGCTGTTGTGTCCCAGATAGAGGCTCCCAGGCAGTTAGAGTTTCTACCAGTGAGGCTAGCTCAGCAGCCCCATAGGGGTCCACCCCCACGGGCACAGCCTTCGGCCCAGCAGCAACTGCATCAAAATCAGCAGGCACCTCCGCGTAACGCACCGCCACCACCTAGGTGAGATAATCAGGCTCCGCCTCCTCGCCATGATCCTCCGTCCCCTGGTCATGGACAGCCTCCAAAAGCCCCCTTTCCAGACAGAAGTAATCAGACTTACTCGTTTGATGAAGCCCAAGTCCTCGGTTATTTACGTAGTGCCTTAGAGTAGAGGATAGTGTGGCTACCTGAGTGCCGAAAGCCAGAAGAGGCTCATCTCACTAATCACCCTAACTATTGCCCTTATCACCGGACCCTAGGGAACACAATCTAGCGATGTTATGGGTTCAATGAATGGATCCAAGACTAGATTGACAATAACATAGTCAGGTTGTGGCCAGCCTCGACGTAGGTGGCAGGTTTCTTTGTGAGACCAGATGGAAGAACTGGCAGCGATGATGAATGACAATAGGTTTCTGACCGTGGGTCCTGAAAGTATAACGACTAGATGGCCCGCAAGACGGTCGCCCATGCCCATGGCATCATCCGTGCCTGCCTGAATCATCCAGAGCCCTCAGAATCTGCAAGATCCACTTTGGAATCATCGTCCCAGCCTACCTATTCCCAAAAGAGCAAGAAGCAGTACAAGAAGAAAGAGTGCGCCCTGCCAATGCCATCATCATCCCGTACTCTTGGTGATTTTATGCCCCCAGAAATGGGTATCCCTCCGAGACTCCGTCTTGTAGTGGATGAATGCTCGAGTGAAAGTCTAGGGTACGCTTCGGTTAATACCATAGAGTTTGTAAAACCCTTTTTGACTCCCGAAGATGAGGAATGCCAGGTGGACCTTCCCAATGTCCCCAGCCATCGCCAACGTCGGCAGAGCCATGGCTACGCGAATCATCGGGGCACGATAGTTGGCACCTCAAGCCTGGCCGTGCACACCACTAAAACCAGGCAGCATGCCTAATACAGATCTCAGCACATGCGGCCCCTTCATCCGTTGTCGACGGGTTCGCCTTTACCACCGTTTGTGTTGTTGGATCAGGCAGAACCGCCTCGGCCGTGCCGCGACCAGCTATGCCCTGCCACCGGCCGACCACAGCCTTTAGGCCCTAATCCGGGACCGCAACCTTCCGACCCTAATCCGGCAGCCACTTCTCGGGCTTTGACTAGTGAACATTGAGACGTTCATAGTACCAGTCAGTCACCGGTCCAGCCGGCGGAGCATGTCATGACTCCAATTGCAGAGCGACCTCCTGTAAGCAGAAGCTCGCGTTTGGCCCGAAATTATGATTTCCTTAGGCACCTAGCCGACATTACATCAAGGCTTTATATCCTTGAGGCTCTTCGATTGTCTTCTGAAATTCATGAGGTGCTCGCCGAGGCTCTAAGGAGCCCCCTCCAGTTTTAGATGGAGGTAGCAGTTGCAGAAGCCTTCCACACCGAGGCAATTGGGAACGCCGAATGTCAGGTGGTTATCGCATTCTCCAGTGAAGATGAAGACCCTCCCATACCAGGGCACATTAGCCCATTGTACATCACCGGCCAGTTCAATGGTGTGGAGGTCCGACGCAGTCTTGTTGACACGGGTTCCAGAATTAACCTAATCCCAACTCGGACACTGCGGAAGCTGGGGTTATCTGAGGATGATCTAACCCCCTCAGACCTCAGGATCCAGGGGTATGACAGGACCGAGCAAACTCCACTTAGCAAGAATCGCTTGAAGACCCAATTGGGCAGCCTAATTGCCAACACCGAATTCATGGTTGTCTCTCAGGACACCGCTTACAATGCGTTGATGGGTAGGTTGTGGCTCCAAATTCATACAGCGGTTCCCTCATCATATCACCAGTGACTCAAATACTCCCTTAAGGGTCGAGTAGGCATGCTCCAAGGAGATACATCTCCTTTTTCCTCTTGTTAAGCCCATTATCGAGACGCCGACTATTACAAGAGGAAGGAAAACCAGATCCTGGCAGGTGAGGTTGAGCCTGCCACTATCGCAAGTGATCCCTGGGAAGGTTTGGATGGCGCATATGTATTTCCAATCCATCAATTGGAGGCTACAACCCTAGACATGGGGCAGTTCTTTGTTGTCTCGAGTACCAAGGGAAGGCATATTTTCGCGTCTAAGCGATGGAGGGAAATCACCTCGTACTCCTACATCAACCAGGCTCGGGTGATCCCCGAGCCTCCTACCCCTGTACGATATCGGGACGTTAAGATCATGGAAATGGCAGTGCGTCATACGTGTCTGTTTTGCCAGGCCGGAATCGACGGACTCAAGCAGACATGCCACTACTCCTTTGATGTCATAAAGCGTGGCCCCTTGGGCCGAAGGCCATATGGGATTGGATCAACCGCCTTTGTTGCCACGGTCTCCGTAGTACATGAGTCTCCTAACGTGACGACCTCTACCGCCCAAGCCAGCACCAGCTTCCCATCAGGGTTTGGCATCCCCGAAACAGCTCCCCCCATGGATGATCCCTCCACAAGTGGAAAGAAGGACGTGGAAGATGCACCCCTGCCTTTGAGGAATGTGTCTCCACTACGGTCGATGAGTTAGTGAAGGTGAACCTCGGTAGTGAGGCAGACCCAAGACCCATGTTGGTCAGTACTGCTATGCCCCCCCAAGGAGTGGCAACATTATGTAGACTTTCTTAGACAGAACCATGATGTGTTTGATTGGAGTTATGAAGGGATTCCAGGACTAGATCCCCAGGTATTCATCCACCACCTTGGCCTTCCAACAAACCATCACGGGTTCAAGCAGCCTCCCAGAAAGATGCACCCCTCTCACGGTGCCATGGTTGAGGCCGAAGATGATAAGCTCATCAAAGCCAACCTCATCAAAGAAGTTCAGTATCCCCGGTGGCTAGCCAACATTATGCTGGTCAGGAAGAAGAACGGACATATCATGGTCTGTATCGACTTCCGCGATCTCAATCGCCACTGTCCGAAGGGTGATTTTCCCCTTCCAGTGACAGAGTTGTTGATCGATGCCACGACCAGGTTCCAAGCCCTCTCCTTCATGGATGGGTACTCCGGGTACAACCAGATCCGGATGGCCCCCGAGGATAAATATTTCACTACCTTCAGGGCCCCCAAGGTACTTTCTGATACCATGTTATGACCTTAGGCCTGAATAATGCAGGTGCCACCTATCAACGGGCCATGCACCACATATTCAAGCTGATTCTCAGGACACTGGTGGAGTGCTACGTGGATGATCTGGTGGTTAAATCTCGCCAGCACCAGGACCATCTCAAAGACATTGAGAAAGAGTTCAGCTTCCTCCATTCTCGCCACATGAAGATGAACCCGCCGAAGTGTTCCTTTGGGGTCACCTCCGGAAAGTTTCTTGGCTTCTTTGTTAGATACCGAGGCATCGAGATCGACCTAGAGAAGATCAAGGCCATCATCCAGATGCCTCCCCCAAACAATATTCGGGAGCATCGAGGTCTCCAATTCCACTTAGCCTATATACGCTAATTCATTGAGAATCTGGCCAGCATGTTTAAGCCCTTTTCTTGGCTAATGAAGAAAGGTGCCGCCTATGAATGAGACGAAGAGTGTCAGATCACTTTTGAGGAAATCAAACAGTATTTGCTCCAACCTCTGGTCTTGATGCCACCCATTTCTGGAAATCCATTGGTCCTTTATGTGACCTCCCTAGAATGATCCCTCGGTGCACTTCTCGCCCATAAGAACAACAAGGGAACAGAGAATAGCCTCTACTACCTCAGCTGCATGCTCCTCAATACAAAAATTATATATTCTCCCATGGAGAAGAGATTCTTGGCACTCGTATTTTCTGTACATAAATTGTGGCACTACTTGCAGCACCACAAGGTACATCTGGTCTCTTGGGTAGACCCGTTGAAATACATCCTGAACCGACCTATGTTGACCGGCCGATTGGCACGCTGGGTGGTGATCCTCCAGCAGTTCGACATTAGTTTCGTACCTCAGAAGGCTATCAAAGGACAGGTGTTGGCAGACTTCTTAGTTTCTCATCCAACCTCCACGGACTAGCCTCTGGATCTAGGCTTTCCTGATGAGGCAATCCTCTCAGTCGACCATGTCATCCCATGCTGGCAGATGTACTTTGACGGTTCCTCCCGAAGCCCCACCGGTAGAAGGCTCAATGATCCTAGGCTCAACAGAGTGGGCCTGGGTGTCGCCTTCATCACCTCAGAGCAAGCTGTTCTACCATATTCATTCATGTTGTCAGAAGGTTGCACCAACAATGAGGCAGAATATCATGCCCTCATCACTGGCCTTGAGTTGGCTCTTGAGATTGACGTACCCCATCTGCATGTGAAAGGGGACTCTGAGCTAGTCATCAAGCAGGTCAATGGTGACTATTTTTCAGAAATCTAGAACTCGTGCCATTGCTGGAGTGCACCCTCCATCTAATGGCTAAGTTCCCCTCTCGGTCAGAGGTCGTTCATATTCCCCGGTCGCAGAACAGTCGAGCAGATTCTTTGGCCAGCCTGGCCGCATCACTTACGAAGCCTGAACAGGACGACCTAATTATCCACGTGGAAGACTGGAGAGTCATTGATCCTGTTATTCTGGAGGATGATCATGGCCCTCGGGTGAACCATCTCACCACTGGTGCCCTTATGTCAGGATCCTTGGGGACTTCAGATGTGGTAATCGATATGGTTCTTGACTGGAGGACGCCCTTGGTTGAGTATCTCTAGCCTGAAAATCTTCTGTCAGACCGAGCCGAGTGCGAGCGAATCCAACGTTGTGCACCACAGTTTACCCTTCAGAGCGGTCCCAGCCTTGAGAAGCTCCTTTACAGGCGCGTATTTGATGGTTTTCTCTTCCATTGCCTTCATGGAGTCGAGATCCCACAGGTCATTCAAGAAGTTCATGCTGGTTTCTATGGTGCCCACCAGACCGGGTCGAAGTTGTCCCACCAGATTCAGAGGCTAGGACACTTCTGGCCCTCCATGATCTACCACTGCATCGAGTTTTCCAAGAGGTTTCATGCATTCCATGTTCACGCTAACTTTTTGAATCAGCCACCAGAGCCTCTCCATACTACCAAGTATTCTTGTCCTTTTGAAGTCTGGGGGTTGGATGTCGTAGGACCTTACCCGCCGGTGATGGACCACCAGTGTCGATTCATCCTGACCGCTACGGATTTCTTTTTCAAGTGGGTGGAGGCAATTCTTCTAAAGAAAGTCAAAGCTTGTTCTATCGTTGATTTTTTGGGATCCAATAGCATCTATCGATTTAGAGTACCTCATGTTATCCTTACGGATAACGGAACCAACTTCCGAGCATCCGTGCTGAAGAAATTGGACACCAAGTACAACATTCGCTCTAACCACACCTCCTGCTATCATGCGCAGGTGAATGGACAGGTCAAGGCATTTAACAAAACCCTCTATAAAATTCTGAAAAAAATGGTTGGTCAGAACAAGAAAAGTTGGTCGGACAACCTCCCCAACACTCTTTGGGATTATCGGACGATGACTCGTAACTCCACCAAGGTGACTCCATATTCCCTGGTATACGGAGTTGAGGCTGTCCTGCCCATCGAGATTCAGTTTCCTTCATTGCGCATAGCGGACTATGACCAGCAAGTGCCAGATAGAGTTTCCAAAATCTGTCTAGCTGAATTGGAAACACTGGACGAAAATAGGCTTCACGATTTACATAACATGGAAAGGCATCAGAGCAGGATGGCTCGAGATTTCAACAAGAAGGTTCGCCTCTGCTCCTTCCGGTAATGTGACCTGGTTCTGGCCCTTAGAGCGTCAATGATTCCCGGCAGGAAACCACCCAAGTTGGATCCCAAATGGGAGAAGCCTTTTATTGTCCATAAGGTCAATCCCAATGGAGCGCATTCCCTGGTGACTATGGATGGTGAGCGTGTCACTACCCCCACCAACGCCAGGTTCCTCGAATAGTATTTTGCCTAAGACCCTATGTTCCGAGCTTTAAGACCATAAACTAAGATCTGGGTCTGAGTTCTAAGACCTTAAACTAAGTCTCTTACACCATCCAGCATGACCTTAAGCTACAATTTTCCCAACATCTGGTCCCCTATGGTCCGAGCTCTAAGACCATAAACTAAAATCTGGGTCCAAGTTCTAAGACCTTAAACTAAGAGCCTTACACGGTACAACATGACCTTAAACTACATTTGGCCCTATATATGGGCCCCTATGGTCCGATCTCTAAGACCATAATCTAAGATCTGGGTCTGAGTTCTAAGACCTTAAACTAAGACCCTTACACGGTCCAACATGACCTTATACTACATTTTTTCCTACATCTGGGCCCCCTATGGTCCTTGATCTAAGACCATAAACTATGATCTGGGTCCGAGTTCTAAGACCTTAAACTAAGACCCTTACATGGTCCAACATGAACTTAAACTACATTTTCCCATATATCTGGGCCCCCTATGGTCTGAGCTCTAAGAACATAAACTAAGATATGGTTCCGAGTTCTAAGACCTTAAACTAAGACCCTTACATGGTCCAGCATGAACTTAAACTACATTTTTTCCTACATCTGGGCCCTCTATGGTCCGAGCTCTAAGACTATAAACTAAGATCTGGGTCCGAGTTCTAAGACCTTAAACTAAGACCCTTACACGGTCCAGCATGTCCTTAAACTAAATTTTTCCTTACAGCTGGGCCCCCTATGGTCTGAGCTCTAAGACCATAAACTAAGATCTGGGTCCGAGTTCTAAGAACTTAAACTAAGACCCTTACATGGTCCATCATGACCTTAAAATACATTATTAACTACATCTGGGCCCCTTCGGTCCAAGTTCTAATACCTTAAACTAAGACCCTCATGGTCTAGCATGACCTTAAACCGTGTGCTCGTCCTCACTGCAAGACGTTAAACTGCAAACTGGTTATGCATCCCTAACCAAGGCCCAGCCTCAGGCCCCTTGGCCACCTCGGGCCTCTCTTCCCCAGCCTTCACCCAGATCGTGCGGTGCACTATAGTATTAGGTCCTCATTCGCGACGTTTTATCCACTGCGCCATGTACACCCACTAGAAGAAGTGCTTCTTTTGCCTGGTATGACATTAAACTGTGCTTCCAGAACTACATGTGGCTTGATTTCCATCCTTATTGGATATGTTGGACCACCTGAACACCTAGATGCTAGGTTCAACCCCATCTCTTATGAGATCCCATGATTTTCCGGTCACCTCGGCCTCTTGGCCTATCCCGCCCCATGGATGGAATATATAGGTGTGGTACATGGTTTTTGGCACTACGCCCCCTTTCCCTGGGAATCCGCCATCTTTTGGCTGCTCTCGGACTGAGCCCTTCGACCGTTTCTAGTGTTCTGCTAATGTGTTTAGAGTACTCTGGTCTAGGACCTGGAGTGTCAGATTCGACCTAGTCAAGTTTTCATCCACTTTTCAAGCTTCATCCTCCACTTTATTCGGGCCCCATTATCTTTTACACCTAGAGGGACCCCCAAGAATGACCTGGATACAACGCCTAAGGGCTCTCCTACCATCACGGGCCAACGCCCCCGAGGGTTTTGGGCAACAAATTGATACAAATCCCACATTGCGAATATGGTTAGCTGTTGATGCTCATTTGTTTTCCCCTATATCTAGGATAACACGACAGGATGATGTGTTGCGAACATGGTCAGCAGTAATCCTCAGTCATCACGCCGGCTTCTTCAGGCCCTGAATGTTTGTTGCATGATTCACATTATGTTCCACCCCACCGTGTCAAGGTGGAATCTCGAAACCCCTTGTACTAACCCTCAGTGCACCCCCACACATCAGATGGACCAAGCTGCTTGACAGTGTCTCTCGGGGCTCCAGCGATCTGAGCGCTAGATTATGTGCTTGGGTTTGTTCTTTAAGGATTGCGTACAGCTTGACCCTAATCCCCATGGGAAATGAGGAGTCACCCAGACATTACGTTTCGGGCCCAGCATAGCTGGGAGCTAGCATCTCCTGCCCCCAATGATTGGTGAACCCTCGCCGGCCCCTTGGCTTGAGACTCATCTCTTGAAGTCGCACACAGTTATGTTATGAGGATATGCCCTCATCTACATTGGGTACGCCTTAGCGAATCGTGCACATTCCCCTAGTCCAAGCCATATGAAGTTAAAATGTGCTACCAAGTCCAAGCCATAGGACCTTAAACTGTGCTGCCAGGTCCAAGCCATACGACATTAAACTGTGCTGCCAGGTCCAAGCCATACGAACTTAAACTGTGCTGACAGGTCCAAGCTGTATGACCTTAAAATGTGCTGCCAGGTCCAAGCCATAGGACCTTAAACTGTGCTGCCAGGTCCAAGCCATAGGACCTTAAACTGTGCTACCAGGTCCAAGCCATAGAACCTTAAACTGTGCTGCCAGTTCCAAGCCATACGACCTTAAACTGTGCTTCCAGGTCCAAGCCATACGACCTTAAACTGTGCTACCAGGTCTAATCCATATGACCTTAAACTGTGCTGCCAGGTCCAAGACATAAGACCTTAAACTGTGATTCCATGTCCAAGCCATATGACCTTAAACTGTGATGATATCGTCCTAGCCGCACGACGAAAAATGGAACTGCATTGTGGTGACCTCCCCAGAGGGGACATCATGTTGGGTGTTGGTCAATCTCTACACCATTTGTCAATGCTTATTACGACTTGATTACTGTGGAGATGCCAGGAGTTCCTGCCCCAGGCTGGTCGCTCCACAAAAGAAAAACCACTCACCTTCAAGGACAAACAAGATATATCAAAGGCCACTTCTTTTGGTGCGAGGGCTAGACCTGCACATCTCTCTCGTACTTTGCGTAGGATCCATGTCATGCCACGCCACCCCTCTAGAACTACGTATGACTTGATTCTCATCCTTATGAGATATGTAGGAGTATCTGGGCACTTCCCCACGGGCCTAGCCTAACTTTTTGTGTTCAGTCCCTCGGCCTAAAAACGTCCCTAGGAGCACATTGTAAGAAGGGCCTTGCCCCCATTCACGTCAGGTTTCGCAACAGCTTTACCGTGTGTCTCTCATTACCCTTGTCCCTTTGGTCCGAGTTCTAAGACCTAAAACTAAGATCCTTTCACGGTCCTACATGACCCTAAACTGCATTCTTCCCTATATCTGGCCCCCTTTGGTCCGAGCTCTAAGACCATAAACTAAGATCTCTTCAGAACTATGTCTGGCTTGATTCCCATCTTATTGGGATACGTAGGAATGCCCAGACCCTTCATCTTTGGGTCCAGCTTGAGGTCCGCTAATACATCACATCTGTCTCACCTTTGGAAACCCAACCACAGGATCGCATGGCGTGGTATGGTATTATGTCCTCATTCACGTCGGTTTTACAATAGCTGCACCACGTGCACCCAATTCTTAGGATTATCTCTCCTATTTCATGTTCCCCATGACATTAAAAGGCTCCTTAAAGAACTATGCGTGGCTTGATTCTCATCCTTATGAGATACGTAGGAGCGCCTGGAGATTTCATCTTGGGTCCAGCCTTAGGGATTACCAAATTCCGTCCCTCTCTACTGTTGGTCCCTCGGCCTGACTTCTTGATGAGTGGTGTAGTCATGGCCTCTACCCCGAATAAGTTTGGGATGCCCCATAATGATGGTGGGAAGCTGTAGTTCTCTCGCCAGAGAGGTCCTGTCTGAAAATTGGGATGATCCGTGATCATGTTGGTACGTCCACCTAACACACCTCTGTCGCGGTGGCGTAATTTTTGGAGTGTTGGACTCTATTCGAACAAACCACCACTCCACTTTCCACGCTTTTCATGTCCCTTTATTCTGAATCCTCATCCTCTTTCATGTTTTATGGGACCCCCTAACAGTATGGATGATAGACTTTGGTCTGCCTGCTACGACAATATGGATGATAGACCTTTGGTCCGCCTATTGAAACAGTATGGGTGATAGACCTACGGTCCGCCTACTGTCCTGGGCCAATGTCCCAGAGGACTGGTCATGTTTAATGGGACCCCCTAACAGTATGGATGATAGACTTCGGTCCACCTACTGCCACAATATGGATGATAGACCATTGGTCCGCCTATTCTAGCAATATGGATGATTGACCTATAGTCCGCCTGCTGTCTTGGGCCAACATTTCGGAAGACTGATCGGCGATAATTGAGTTAGGACCCATTTTGTGAACATGGTCAGCGGTCGGCCCTCATTTATTGTCCCCATTTCATGCCAATGCGATATGGACGTTGCATTTCCACTACAGTTAATAGTTATCCTCCATCGTCGCGCCCCATTGTGTTCTGAATTCGGGTAACGTGATTCACCTTATTCATCTCCCTATGTTCGGAGGAATTGCAATACCCCCGGCATTTCCCTTCTTGTGTGGTAGGGCACGTGGAGGAGACGATACATCGATCGGTCTGAGGTCCCCTCCAGTCGGCTGGACCTCTCTCTTCTCCTCAGAAATCCAGGCCTGAGTTCGGATGCCTGAAGCTTGGTTAATTCCCCATAGTTGGAAGAAATGATAACACGAGCATCCTTTACTTCTCGCGTTGGGTGCGACCCACAAAAGCTTTGGGGTGAGTTGTTATTCATTTCGGAATTATGTTGAGCATATTTGACCAAAGGTACAGATAAATAGATTGGTCCATAAATGGGTCAAAATGTTGAGCATTAAAAGAAAAAAAGTTCATGAGATGGTCGAAAAATAGCCCTTAAGGATCAGCGTGATGGATCGATCTTTCCAACACTGCTACCCTTTGGCTGGTAGCCTCCAAGACTACTTCTCTCTCCTTGAAGACTCTCTCTTCATCAGCAGCCGCAGAGTGCAGCTCGCCAACTTAGGCCTGTGCCTACGCCCTCTCAGTTTGAAGTACGACCATCTGGTGACTCGCCTCCGTCAGTTGCTCTTGGGCGTCAGCCAGCTGGGACGTCAGTTGTTCCACGAGCTCAGAGCACATTGCAATGAAGGCCTCCTTTTCTGCTGAGTGCCCTTCAAGGTGCCAACCCTCCCGCTCCACCCTCAGAAACGCTCGGGTGATCGCCAATCCTTCCCGACACTGGGAAATGTCAGTGCGTCGGCTGCTCTCGAGTATCTTCTCAGCCATGTAGTCACAGTCTGTCAGATGAAGTCACTGAGCGTTAGCCCCTCCGGCGCACAAGAAACATAGCCAGGTCTGATGTGATCCCATCCACCTCAGCCAATCCGACTGGGGCTGCCTGAAAAAGTGCTGGATACACTTCCACCCTTTGCACTGTGTCATTCGGCTCTCCTCGGCCGCTTCTGAGTCCGAGTCTTCTACCTCCTCGGGATCAGCGGGCCGATACACAGGAAAGGCAGCCAGCAGGTCGGCGGCAGGATCTACCTCATGGATGTCTTCATGAAGAATAGTATCCTCAACATCCGGGCGACCTTCCTCTCTCGCCCCAATAGTGACGGTGCCTCCGTTAGCTTCCGACCTCGCGTCAAGGACAACACCGCTGATGTCCGTCGCCCCATGCTCACCAATTTTCGGGGCTGACTCAGTGCGGGGAGCATGTTCTGAATGAGGTGGTATGTCTGCCACTGGTCCTCTCACGAATGGCCCGGGCTCCACATTCTGACGAGCCTCCAATGTTGAGATCACTGCGCAAGTCGTACGCTAATTAGTTAGGATCTTTTGATAACAAGTGCTAGTAGTAAAGCGTGGGACTTATAGGAACCTCGAGCGTCAGCCTCCAGTGTTCTGGCCGCTACAGGAGATTCCATGACAGGATACCCCTCTGCGCTTGTCAATTCAATGATTGGCGTCTGATCCCCATCCTATCCCACCGGTTCCTCTCCTCCCTCCTCTAGTGGGGACGCCTGACCAACACTTAGGCGCTCCTGAGTGAGGAAGAGAGATGGGTTGGAAATTGTAAAGGAGAATGGATGAAGAAGGAAAATTAATGAAGATAGAGATAGACCTCGAGTATCTCGGTTATGTCGAGATCAGAGCCGACAATATCGCCGCTCTCTTGGAGACTCCCTTGGAAGGTCGCCCCCCTACGACCCCTCACCTTCGGGTTCTCCTTCTCCTTCATCTTCTCCTTCGCCTTCGGCTTCTTCGGTTTCCTCCTCCCCCTCCGACTCCTCGTCACTGACGCCTTCTCCCGGCGACATCACATCTAGATCATGCTCTTGGCCAAGAATCACTTTCACTAGGAAAGGAGGCTCCGTACGCCGACCCCTTTGGCGCGCGTATGTGTCCATGGCTGTCAGATAAGCATGTCACCGATGGAATTTCACTCTATTGGTAACTTGAATGAGACTGACCTCTGGCAGTTGGATCTGGTTCTGCATTATCTTATGCCATATGGCTTCAACGTCCAGTGATTTCTGTAGGGTCATCCAGGCCGACCATAGTGCCGGGAAAATTGCATCTTGGGAAGGTCTGAGTAGGTACCTTATCTGCTTCCCGGGCAGTTCTCTGGCTATCTTGTGTGACCACCCCATGGGAAACAAGGTCGCGGCGGCGCTGTGTGATGTTCCCGATGCTGAGGTCTCGGTCTGCGTAGGCCTCGCTGCCTGATTCACCCCTGGTTCCCCCCCTCAAGTAGCACCTTTCCTTCTCCCCCGTCGGCCGGTTTCCACGCAGGTAGCCTCAGGTTGCCAGACTCTTTGCGTAAAAGCCCCTCAGGGTACACAATGGTCCAGTGCTTGACATACTTAGTTTCTAGGATAGTATAGACCCCGGTGGGTGGAAGGGTGATGACTTCTCCAGAGCCGAAAGTGTTGAACATCAACCACATCTGGCGTAGAACGCAGGGATTCTTCTCCTCCCAGACAGCCATGAATACCTTCTTCGACATTCATTGGAGGCACCCGAATTGCCTGGTGAATTGGGATGTCACGTAAGGCTCGCAGATCACTTTCCTGTCAATCTGAGCCACGAGCACCCCGCCCCGGATGATCTGAAAATAATATTGCTTTTCCCCATATCCTTGCCCATTGTCCACCATCTGGCCGATTGGGGTGGGGAACGAGCTGAAGTTGAAGTTGGTACCAATGCGGATCCTCACGCCCTCCTCATTGAGCGTCATCGGCGCCACCCTGGCGATGTTCAGCAGGGATGGTCATAGGCCGTTTCCTGGAGGACGGATGGCGTTTGGGAAAGTGTACCCACCGAGATGAGCCGCCACCCAGCAGTGGAAGATCTAGAAGGGGCCACATACCCTCCAAGGTGACCCCCCCTCGTGAGATACGTCCCAAGATGGCATACAACTTGGCCAGAATGGGGACCCCCATGTTGAACCATTTGTTGGCGGCCTTGGTGCCCGTCATCACCAGTGTTGCTGGACGGACGCCCATCCTCTAATCCCGCCCCGGCAGGAGCCACCCACTTAAGAAGGCGGCAAGGAACTCGGCATACCAGATATTCAGGTCTCCGGCCTCAATGACGCGGTAACCCCATGATTGGTATTGCCCCACCTCCAGGGTCCTCTAATACGACCCATCCTTGCTCCTCTGAGCTGCGTTTGGGCACCGTTTACCCCGTCCCGACATCTTTATTGCCGGATCCTTCTCTAGGAATTGGCTGAACCAGACCTTGTAGGCAATATCCTTCAGAAATTCCTTGACCCCCAGCCTCTCTTTGGCCAACTCTAATAGGTGCCACGTCAGCATGGGGGTCCGTGAACTATCTTCCCAGGTGTTCTTTGGAGGAAAGAACTCGCCATATTGGTATCCATCTAGTGGGATACCTCCGATGTAGTGAACCTCCTAGAGGCTGATGCCAACTTCCCATGGTCAAGGTGGAATTTGTTGGTATCAGGAGACCACCGGGTGAATAGCTTCTGTCCGAGCTCAGGTTGACAGTGGAAGTGGAACCACGACGTCCATAGTGCCTCGAACAGGCGAATATGCCACAGCTCGACCCCAAACTAGTTGCAAGTATGGCAAACCCAGAATACCCAGGCCCACTCACTGGTAATGTTTCCCCCGGAACGCAGGTCCCAATCTTTCAGCCAGCCCTTTGTGTCATCCGTGACTCTCTGACGGAACATGCTCGCGTAGAGGGCCGGAGAATACTCTACGACAGGCTCATCCCCGGTAATGGTTCTGGTCCTCGGGTTCAGGGCATATACATCCATATGTCTGGTTTCCCTGGTAGGATGGCCGTTTTTGGTGATGTTGTAGCGAGGAAGCTCATCCTCCCGGGTCACCCATGACCTCGGTGTGTCCACTTCGAATCCCGGTAGGGGATTCCTCCCCCAAGATGCCAAAGTTCCATAGCGAGAGGTTGTCAGATAAGGGATACACCTTCTAGGATGGGGTCAGAAGATTGAACAAGGTTAGGTTGTCGGAAACGATCACCTTGGCGCAATAAACCTCCTCATTCGCCGCCATTTCGGTTCTACGAGCGGCGGCTTCCCCCTCATCGACTTGGATTGCATCCATCTCGAATATTTCGGGAGTTGCGTGAAATCAGGATGTAGTGCGCGAAATCTGGGAGAGTTTCACGAAATCTAAAGCTGTGGCGCAAAATCCAAGAGTTGGGAACGCAATCGGCACACTAGGTGCGGAATATCCCGAGTAGGCGCGCAAATGCGGCCAAAATTCGGAGGGAATTACGCGCTGCCAAAGCTTTTTTACGTGCAGCCGCGGGAGCAATTTAGCGCACGAGATCTATATTCCTATCGCGCAGAAAAGATTGAGTACGGAACATGGGACCCAACACCCCTTTTTATAAGCAAGGTCAGGGTTCCACGCCGTGTGGAAAGAGAATTCCGCGCTGATCCATCGCGTTGCGCGCCCCATTGTATTTTTGCATAGAAAATGCCCAGTAGATGCACTGCTTCGGCGTTTCGGCATTTTCCCTCGGAATCCGATCATTGCGAACTCTCTCCGATCCAATTCCGTGGGGGGGAATTTGTAGACATTGAAATAGTCCGCAACTCCTAGAGGAAGTTTCGAACAGATGAAGCGATGTCATATTCGGACTCAGAGGCCCGGCCTGGATGGCTCGGAAGTGGTGCATGAAATTAAGGAGTACTTGCGCTAAAGAATGTTGGTCATGCGAAGGAAGTCCAGAATTCACGCAAAAAAACCGGGATGGCGTGCAATTTTGGGCACCCGGTTCCACACGGTGAGGCTTTGCGCGCCAACTGGTCCTGGCGCGGATGATTTCGCACACCGCCTAGATTCCGCGATGGAGGATGCATATAAATAGAAGGCGACCTCAACCGTTTCGGGGTTGAGGAATTCAGACCAGCTCCTGTGTGCACAATTCGGACTCCCGCGCGCGCAAGATGACTTCTGGGTAATTCCCTTTTTCACGCAACCTTTCCTTAGGGTTCGCCTTTGCGCGCAACCCCATTGGCATAAGTGAATTTTCCAAACTCCTCCGGGTTCATCCTTTGCGTGCAATCCTTGCCCCTTGCGTGCAATCCCTTCCAATTGCTCACAATCCCTTCCAAATTGCGTTCCATTCCTCTGATTGGTTTCACCAGGGATCGGCCATTGCCCCATGCACAATCGAGTCCCATTGCGTGAAATCCCATATCCGCGCGCAATTCTATGACCCAATTGCACGCCATCCTGGTGTTTTGTGCGCAAACCTTCTCTTTGCACGCAAAACCCAGGACCTCTCACCTTGATTCCCTGCGTAGGCACCCGATGTCTCCCATGCCAGGCATGCACGCCATGCGTTGTTTTCTCGTACGGTCTTCCAGGCTCGTACGAAGTAACCTCAAGGTCCCTTGGGCGGTGTTTCCCGTTGCATTGCTTTGCCGTGTGCTTCTTCTCATAGGCACACTAACGGCTATTGCTTCTTCACATAGCCACGCTAACGTGGACCCCTCGATGGTTCACCCTGTGGCCCCCCTTCTTCACGGCCTTGTTGATCCCTTCCCTCCCACAAGGGGTAGAGGCTGTTGGGCATGTAAGCCCTAGGGGTGTGGAGCGAACCCACCTCGTCCAAGCTACAGGATGTTAAACTGCTAAGCACCTCTTCCTTAACAAATGACGTTAAACTATGGTCTGACCCCGTGCTTCGCACGCAGGGTCCCACCATCTCAGACATTCTTTATTCCCACTCATCTCCAAGGGAATGGATTCTTCCTCACATGGAATGAGATCCTCCTTGTCGGAGTGGCATTTGTCCACGGGGGAAGGGATGCCTCAGAGCGTAAGCCCCTAGCCTCTCTTGATGAAGGTTTTACCCATGCACCTCCGTACTTCCCCATTTCCAAGGCTAGTGGAGTCCCTTTCCCACTGCGCTTTGTCGCACCACGGGCCTCCATCCTGGAGTAAGCCCCGGCACCAAGGGCCGCTAACCACATGTAATCCCCTGTTTCCTCTTTAGGCCACTCAACGCGTAAGCCCCTTTCTACTTCTCATGGACGCACCCTTTCGAATGTGATAGTCTGGACCCTGCTGCCTCTTGTTTCTCACACCGAGCATGACTCACGTGGGCTTAGAGTGTGCATCGACCATGACATCCTCCTATGGGTTGCCTCATAGCGTAAGCCCCATCCCTGCGAACTACGTGGACTTTCATCCATGCTATCACGTGGTACGTAGGAAGCCTCCATGAGGTTCAATCCCACCACCCTGTTGTTCCGAATTCTTCGCATCGGTTCACCAATACCTTGGGCCGCCTCAGAGTGTAAGCCCCAAATTCCTCGTCCCGCATGACGTTAAACTATATTCCCTCGTCCTGCATGACGTTAAACTGTATCTCATCCCGCATGACGTTAAACTGTATTCCTCGAACTATGTGGACTTTGATCCATGCTAATACATCATATGTAGGAAGCCTCCATGAGGTTCAAGCCCATCCCTCAGTTGTTCTGACCCCTCCACGTTGGTTCACAACCACCGTTATGGGCCGCCTCAGAGTGTAAGCCCCATACCCACCATCATGGGCTGCCTCAGAGCGCAAGCCCCATACCTCACACCCACGTCTCATCCTGACCTCTCCCTTGAGCCCACTGCCTCGGGAAGCTCATGCCCTAGCCCGAAGATCTTACTCCCCCCAGGCTCCAATCCATGCGTTCATTCTCAAGGGTCGCCTCTTTAGGTGTCCCACCGTATCATCGAACTATGCCAACATTGATTACCTGCAATGGGGATGCGAGGAAGCCTCCACGAGGTTCAAGCCCGTCACTCCATCAACCATCCAGATCCTCACTTGGGCCACCACTTCCCGGTGAGATCATGCCACCTCATTCCACCCCAAAATATCCGAGAAGCCGCCCACGTGCTGGCCCCAACATCGGTGTTCCCCCTAGGGGGTCCTTCAATCTGATCCACTCTCAGTGTTCCGATCAGTCCGATCCATCTCTGCCAGATGTTAATCTTGCGGCATACCCCGTGTTAAACATGGGAAGCTGAGTAAATCCTCAGATGGTACACAATCCCCCATGTTGGATGTGGGATTCCTCCGGCTTCCAAGCCCTCGACAAGTCCTATGATAAAGGACAGAAGATGAACATGCCAATCCCCAGTGTCAAGACATGCCAACAACACCCCAGCCTGACCATTCTCGTCACTGAAGGTTGCTACCCCGACCAGACCCCTTGGAGCATCTCGATGGAAGCAGCATAATCAACTGGCGTCCATGCAGATATGCCGCCGGGAACAAGCTTCACGAACCCGTCTTAAATCTATGAGGGATACCTGGACTAGGTGACGAGCTCCGAGGAGGAATCCACGTAAGAAAGAACCGACATCCCTTCATCCCTATTTCGATCAAGGAACAGACGTCCCTGAACAAGGAATAATGTCGCCCGCCTTTGGAAAGCGGGAATGTGGGGCAATAAGCCGCGTGTCCCCCCCCCCCCCCCCCCGCATGACGGACACGCGCGCACCCCGGCGTAAAAGCGTCATAAACAATACTTTTTCTATCTAACCGAAGACCTCCAAAATCATCATCTAAAAATGAAATTAAATTAATATCAAAAGTTTTATGTTAAATAATATATTAAAAAACAGCTCCTTTTAAATAAACAAAAATTCTTTTAACATCCGTTAGATGAGATTATTTTGGATTTGATTGAAATCTAGTACATAGACATATTGAATACATAATTTATGATTTTTTATAAGTAATATATAACAAACTAATAATCATACATATATATAAATTGTTTTCAACAGTTTTCCCAGCTTCATCCAAATCAAATTTGATATTAGTACACATGGGAGTTGTATACGTCTTGATATTTTCAAGCCCAAAATTTCTCAATAAGTCTATAATATACTTACTTTGATTTAAAACATTTCTATAATATTTTTGATAAATTTTAAATCCTAAAATGAAATTCATTTCTCCATTATACTCATATCAAATTCTTTTTAGCATTAGATTTGAAAAATACTAAACAATATTTTTATTAGTTGAACAAAAAATAACACCATCAATATAAATTTGAACTAATAATGTATTAGAACTAACTTTTTTCCTAAAAAGTGAAAGATTTTCCATATCAAAAGTAATACCATTTTTTAAAATAAAATAACTTAATCTTTCATACCAAGATCTAGGTGCTTGTTTAAGGCCATACAAAGCTTTTAGTAAGTTTAAAAACAAAACTGAATTTTTGGGGATTTTCATAACCAGGAGGTTGTTCCATATAATCTTACACCATTAAAAAACCATTTAAAAGGAAGACTTAACATCCATCTTATATAAATTAAAATTAATATGACATGAATAAGCTAGAATAATTATAATTGCTTATAATCAAGTTACTGTGGAAAAGGACTCATCATAATCTATACCTTCTTCCTAATTATAACCTTTGGTGACTAATCTATCTTTATTCCTTGTGATGATACCATGATCAACCTATCTATTTCTAAAAACCCACTTGGTTACTATAACTTGATATTTGGCTGGTCTTTCTAAAAGTTCCTAAACATTATTTATCTTGAACTGTTTTAACTCTTCCTTCATAGATACCATCCAACTTTCATCTTATAAGGATTCTTTAATAGTATTTGGTTCAATCTGGGATAAAAAGGTAGTGAATTCAACTAGATTTCCTACACTTATTCTAGTTATTATTCCTATGTTTAGGTATCCTATGAAATTTTACAAAGGGTGGTTCTTTAGGATTTTAGATAATTTTGGAAGAACACTTTCAGGTTCTTTAGTTTCAAGGTCTTCTAGACTGGACTGAACATTATTAAAATCATAATCAAAAAATATATTTTAAGGGTTTCAAGTCTCATGTTATCAAAATAGTTAGTGAATTCATCTCTCTGATATTTCTATTTAATTAAATGATTAGTTTCACCAAACATCATATGAACTAATTCTTCAACAATTCTTGAATTTTTATTAAACACTCTATAATATTTAGAGGTAGTAGAATATCCTAAAAATATTACTTTATTATATTTTGTATTGAAATTTCCAATATTATACTTGGTGTTTAGGATATACACTTTGTATCCAAAAACACTAGAGTAATTTACTTTAGGATTTCCATTATTCAAAATTTCTTAAGGTGTATTTTAAAAAATAGGACAAATTAAAACTCTATTCATAATATAATAGGATGAGCTTATAACTTCTTCAAAAAAATAGGTAGGTATATTGTATTCATTCAGCATAGTGCTAGCCATTTCTTGAATAGTTGGATTTATTCTTTCAATAATTTCATTTTGGTTTGGTGTAAAGAAGGTATGATTGCTACCTAGATTTGAGAAAAATAATTAAATTATTGATTCTAAAATTCACCACCTTGATCATTTCTAAATTAAACTATTTTTAAACCATTTTATTTTTGAAGAATTTTTCCGAAATTTTCAAAAATAGAGAAAATTTCACTATTAATCCTTAGAAACTAAACCCAGGTAAATATTAAATAGTCTTCAACTAAAAAATTAACAAATAATTTATCGGCCAAAAATTATCATTTCAATGTTCCAAAAAAATCCATTGAGATAATTTCTAATGTTTAGATGTATAAATTTGTTAATTGATTTGAAAGAAGATTTCTATTGCTTTCTAATTTGGCATGTGTCACAAAGTATATAATTATCAAATTTTATACTGGTTAAATAAGGAACAAGATATTTCCTAAATAATCTATGTAATTCATAAATATTATAATAACCAATACTTTTATACCAGATCCACGACTCACTTGTATTTGAAGATAAACAGTTCACATTTTTTACACAAGGAAATTATGGCCAGAGTATAAACATTATTAGTTTTAGGTTCTCTAAACTTATTCAATTAATTTTTAAAAGTTAAAAAATAATTTTTATAGAATTATACATAAAAAGAATCATAAAAAATATTATAAAATATTATTATTTTGTGATTCAATCATTGCACTTAAAGTAATTTTTTGATAGATATGATTTTTGGATCTCCAATAGTTCCAATTCTAATTATTTTCTCTTTGAAATTATCAGTAAAAGTAATTTGACCTCTATCTATTCAAGTCAATGTATAAAAAAAATTTAGATCTCCACTTGTATTTCTTGAGCTTCCACTATCCATATACACAATGGTATTTCGTTTCTTATGGCCTTTTTCCCTACAAAATCATTTAATAAAATGTTTGTTTTAGTACTCCTATATTCTTGGGTCCAACAATGTTAGCTAATAGATATCTGGGAATCCATATATGATTTGTGTTTCCCTAACTCACATCATTTTCTTCAGATAATCTTTTGGAAGTACAATCATTTTTAATTCCATTGATTTGAGGATTTTTTAAATATCATTTATCTATAATGTGTCATTTTGTTCCACAAAAATGACAAGTAACACTTTTTGAATAGGGAACAAAATAATTCTTATATAATTTAGATTTTTCACCCTTACTTATTATTTCTAATATTCCCCTTTTAATTAAATTCTTACCAAGAATTTCATTAAGAATATTGTATCCTTTTGTAATGAAAAGAGAAGCACTCTTATAAGTTTCTTCTTCATCTTCTAATACATTAATCTTCTTTTCATGATCAGCACAGTTTGTGGTAGATGTGTTAAATTTTTTAATCAACTCATTATGTTGTTTATGTAAGGTAGCTCTTTCTCCTAAAATAACATTATGAATATTCTTTAAATATATTTTCCTTTTTAATAAAGATTCATATTTCACTTCTAGAATTATGAAATAGGTGGCCAATTTATCATTTAAACAACCAGAATTAAAATCATAATTAGAGGAATAATAGGTTTTTACCTTATCTTCTTTAGTCATGAAGAAAATATTTACTCCCAGACTTGATTCTTCCTTTTCTAAGTAAGATTTTAATGAGCTACTGGATTCTTCAGAAACACTTCATATTGCTTTCATTACAATTCTGCCTATATATTCATAATCATTATTTTTCTCATATTTCTTTTCTGTCGTTCTCGTTTCACCTTTTAGATAAGGATAATTATTTTTTATATGAGAAATTTTCTTGAATTCATAGCATCTGACTTCTATGGATTATTTCTCATCCGTTTTAAAGGGGTTACTAAATCCCATACTTTTCTTATAAAATTTTATTAGCATTCTGGATAACTGAGCCAATTCCATTTCAAAATCAGATGAATCATAATTATTTTCATTTCTGGAATCTTTCTTCATTCTTCTAATTTTATTCTGCGATGTTACTTTTAGAGATGTATCATCATTTTTCATGATAGTTTTTTAATATTCATCTACATCTTGCATTTCATCTTCATAAATCATCAAAGTTCCAATTAGTTCTATCATGGTCAGATATTTTACAGGTGATGATAGTTGAATAGCGTCAGATATCCCATTCCATTTAAAAGGTATTACTCTGAGTACTTTCATTGCTTGATCAGATTGTTTGATAGGTTTACCAATGTTTGTAATATTATTTAAAATTTCTGTAAGCCTTTCATTCATTTGTTTATTACTTTCTCCATCAAACATCCTCAATGTATAAAATTTTAGCTTTGTTGTTTCATACCTCATTTCATAGGAAACTACAATGGTTTTCCACTTTTCATAAGTAGTAAGATGATGTGAGACTCGATTGAATTCTTCATGTCCAAGACCACAAATAATTTCATTCATAGCATTAGAATTCATTTTATATCCATCTTCAGTTCAAAAAACCCATGTTTTGGGTTTCTCAAGAAACTTATTGGGAGTATTAATCTTTAAATAAACTCTAAATCCAATATTTTTTAAATAAATGATCATCCTTGATTTACAGTACCAATAATTTTCACTATTGATATATGGAGCACAAACTATGGACATCCTTTCTCTTGGACCAGCCATTGACATATTTATATATACCTTTAAACTTCAATATTCCTATATATTTATCCAAAATCACTCCTTTGATACCAATTGTTAGGTTGGAATATACCAAACACAGAAGAGGTGGCAGTGTTAATTGTGCCTTTTCAAAAACTCTCCCACAATTCTGAATTCAAACAATGTTTTTAAATTTTCATGTATAAGAAGTGTTTTAATTCTGATAAAATAATAAGCATTGGAAAAATAGAAACAAAAGACACAGCTTTTTATAGTGGTTCAGGCCACAAATATCCCTTAGTCCACTCCTCCATATTCAAACTTTGCGAGATTGGTGAATTTCACTAGTCTGGTCCTCTTATCACAATACCGAAAACCAACAACTAAGTGAGGGAATTTGATACCTTTTCAATTAATACTAAAAAGTATTCTGGTTTTCAATAGAGAACCGATTATCTATATCTTAGATCAGGAATTTTACACTCCACGTCAACTAAGTACGACCATTTTAAAATCAAATAAATCAAAAAGAGATTTGATTTTTTGAAACAAATTCATCATCATAATTGATGCAGCATGAAACTGACAGTAGATGGATCTTCTTCTTCAGAAACACAATCTTTAAGAGGAATTAAGTCTGATGTTATCCTATTGCACAAGAGTTATTTGATTTTAAGAATGACAATAATAATAGAGTAGTCACAAACTTACATGATTGAACATGTATATATCCAAAGTGTAGTATTCTTCCTGATCGTTCATTATTTATAGCACTATGTATATAATCACAAGAAATATTTAATAATAATTCTTATCCCTATATTTATTTTTTGGAAAATACTATTTGAAGAAATATATAATGATCATCATGGTTTTAAAAATTCTAGATCCACAAAAGACACTTGATGAGATGTAGAAAATCAAAATTAAATTTACCAGTGGAGTCATAACTTTCCTTAAGAATAGGAGTTAATTTAAATATTAAATATGATACTCTGAATAAATTTAAACAACCTTCAAAATAGATTAAAACGGGCTTTAAAATAGCTGGTAACTTGGTCATGTCCTTTGTTGAAAGTATAAAAAATATCACGAAAATTTATATCCTATGTTGAAAATTAAAATGTTGGGTTCCCCCACAAATAAAAAAAATAAATGTAGGGTTTAACTACATAGCTTTCATATTTCAAATGTATGGTTGAAAACATAGTGTAGATCATAAAATAAATGTTTTTGATCCTTACATTTTTAATTGGAATGTTAGGTTCATTACTTACGTAGGGTTCTTTAACCATACATTCTTCTCTTTCTAAATGTAATGTTCCTATCAAACGTATGGTTCATTAATAATAAGTATGGATCCGAACAAATGGTTTCTTCCTTCTTCTAGTGTATTATTGAATACTAACGTAGGGATCACAATCCGTACGCATTATACATAGAATAGGGTTGATTCCATACATTGCTCTAAACAATGTAGGGTATGAACAATGTTTCCAAAATATATAAAAATGCGTTCCAAACACTTAGATAAATATTCCTTGCGAATTAAAAACATGAAAGTAATTATATAATAAATAAGATGAATATTAAACCCCTAGAATGAAATTAAATCAAAATTATTAGTAAAACAAACAAGGGTATTTATGAGCATCAAAATCATCATAATTTATAGAGTATTGTTGAAACAATAAATGCCCAAAAATTTTTAGTATTTATTGGGGTTATTTAGTCAAATGGTATTTGATATGAAAGTTACGAAGTGGTAAATAATTTTATAACTAAATTTCTTTTCATTAAGTTTTAATATTTCTTCATATTCCTTTAATATTATAAGATTATATTTATAATGACTATTGATTAGTATATATTGAATTTCCCATTTTCCTATGTGGATTTACTTTTGATACACATAATATATTCATTTATTGATTATCAATTTAACGTCATGATCATTGTATGGTTATATTTCACAATATCATTCTAATCAAAACTATTTATTATTTGACCATTATCAAATAAACCCATTTATTTTTCTCCTCCTATAGTTATTCATGATATTCTAAAGTAATATTACCATTTCCCCACTCTTTTTTACGTAAAATATTTGACAATTTTTTTCAATAAAATTCAACTCTATTTCTCTCTTCAAACAAAAATCTATTTTCTTCCAATACTATGTTTTTTTAAAAATATTTCAAAATTGTTATTAACGTTTTCCAATTTAATTATTAAAGATAAATTTACCAATTTTTACTCTTAAAAATTCTTTCAATGAAATATTCATATTATTTTCAAAACAAGACTCATTTAAATTTCATAGAAAATGTGAAAGGAAACCTTATTTTAATGTACTCAAAAAATATAGAATTTCCTACTATCATGACCACCCAATTTCAATTTTTTTAAACATTTAATAACAAAAAATTATTTTCAAAAATAAAAAGGATATTTTCCTTAAGAATTATTTTAAATATATTTTTATGGTATTTTATTTCATTAATGAAAACTAATCATTATTTCTACTCCAATGGGTATATATTGGATTAATAGAATCCTTTTTATTTATATAGATGATTTATGAAAATTTCGATCAAGAATAGTATTGAAATTTACATCTAGGAATAATTTTTTTAGTTATTAACTTTCCCATGAAATAATCATTTTCCTACAATCATTAGGGAATAAATATCCCTTAAATGACCATATTATTTATTGGGGATATGCTTGTTGATTAAACAATATGTAATTTCTATATATAGTGCTCTAAATTGAAAGGATTTTATTTATTTGGGAAGTATTTATAAACACATATTCTTTACTCAATGTGTATTTTTCATGATAAAGAACATTGTTCATGAATTAAATAAATGATTTGATATATAATGAATGATTTGGACATGCAGTGATAAGTGGGGACAAAAATTATATGTCCCCGTGATACATTGGTTGTATCATGGGGTGAATCAGTAAGATATAATTAAATGGGTTTCTACCTATATTTTTAAACTATCTTATGAATGGTCCTCATGGTATAGGTATCATGATGCTTAAAATCATGACATTTAATAATTATGAATTTCCTTCATCAAGAATTTAGTTACTATTATCAATGAAATTTTCACAATGCTGTTGTCTCTGGATGCATTTGATTCTTAGTTATTGATTGAATGAAATGTGTGTTCAATTATTTAACTTTCCATATTGATTATGTTTTATCTATTCATGTTATTGATGTTATTGATTAAATGGAATTTTGGTTTAGTTATTTACCTTTCTATATTGATTATGACTTATCTTATGATCCATGATATATTTTCAATGATGTTATATTGGGATTAATTTAATTCTCTATTTATTGATTAAATGGTATTTTTTCACTTATTTATATCTCCATGTTGTTTATTTCTTATCTAATAACGATAGTAAAATTATCTAAATGTCATGTGTGTTTAGTTATTTAGCTTTCTATATTGATTATTAGTTATTGTTCATGATAGCTTCTATTGTACATAACCCTTACTGAGATCTTGTGCTCACCATTATTTCTCCCCTCACCAAAAATCCAATAAGTTTACTATTAATGATATGAAAGTATATTATTGTGGGAATAACAATATTCTCAAAAAAAAAATTTAATTTTTTTAAATGTAACGAATGACTCATATACATATCTGGTTTACCAATAATAAAAAACTATTAGGTCCTTACAGTTGTGATTACCTATATCATATAATAATGTAATTAAGTAATAAACTAGATTCATGTTTTTGAGGTTGGTGTTGTTATATTTATAATACTATAATTTTCATTACATGGTAGTTTTGGTTACAAAACATGAAGTTGAAATTGACGATAATCATGTTTTGGTGATTCTTAATGAATGAAAGGTTTTTTCTTAAATAATGAGATAAATGTTGATAAAAACTTATTATAACTATAAAGAAATTGTTTACATATTTATATCATATTATACTAGAAAATAATTTATCCTCATTATTTATGATATAAATGCATATTATTGTTTATAAAGGTGGTTAAATCGACCCCAACATGAACTTACTATGATTTATGGAAGACCAAGAAGTGGTTTAGTTGTAATATAATTATAATAAAAGAATTATGATATTATTTTGTTATTTTTAGTGTTATATATAATATTTTTAAATATTAAAAAAATAAAAGATAATTTATATAAAGTCATTAATTATAAAGAATATATTATTTTCCTCTTAGTTTTCTCATTTTAAATAATTGAATTGATAAGAACTATTTGTTGATCATATAATTAATAAAATATTAAATTTTCTATAAAGAAAGCTTAATTTTATCATAAAAATCATATTTATACTTTAAACACATTCTTATCACCATCCATGAATAGATATAATGAAAATAAAAATAGAAATCAGTCATTCTAGGAAGGCGGTACTCCACACATACCCATGGTTAATGCTATCGTTTTCCATAGAATAAGAGAAATAAGAAATATGTTTTATAATTTAAGAGTATAAAATATGTTAAAAATATCATAATTATATATTAAATCCCATATTTTGACCATCCTTGTAAGGTGGTTAAGGAAAATGAGGCATGCTGCGTCTTAGAGGCGATAGTCCACATAATACATGATTCACATTTACATTTTTCTTAATGGAAAAGGATAGGATGGTTAATGATATACCCTAATTAAATAAGAAACCAATATAAAAATTATACTGATTTTATTATTTTAAAATGGAGAAAATAAATTTGATGAAGAATAAAATCATATAAAGAAATAGGAAAGAGAAAGAGAGGTTAAAAACTTATACCAAACTTCTTGGTTTATCTTCTTTTCAAAGCGGGTTAAGCCTTTGGCAGATGATATTTTGAGAATAAAATAACCTTATTAAAGTGAATAGTAGCTTTTAAGAGAGTTTTGGGTAGATATTGAGATGAAATTATGATTTTTGATGTGTAGGGGAGTGAGAATAGGAATGTCTCTTTTATAAGTAAAACGGTATGGTATTTTTGTAAATACTAAAAAGTTTTCAATAATAGGAACTCCTATAAAAAAAGTGTCCCTAAAATTAATAAATAATTTATATTATTATTAATAAGGTCAATAAAGGACTCAACCAAAAATTCTCACACTTATTTAAGGAATTATGAGGTCTTTTACTCTTAAATTATTTACTTTTACCATTTAGCTTTTACCGTGGTAACTAGTTTTTACCCAAGGTAACATTCCCTTTATACCTAAAAATAAAATGGTATTTTTTATATAATTTGAGACCAATTATTTTAAATGTTATATCCATTTAATTTGATTCAATTTATAAAATTGATAAAAATTAATTTTAAAATAAAAAATGTTTAATGTATTAAAAACTATTTCTGAGAAAATATTACTTATGTTCTAAAATATCGAATATGGATTTTATAATTAATTTTTTTTAAATTATAAATATGATTAAAAAAATATTTTTTCTTATAAATTTTTTAAAGTAATTTAAATTTCACAATTATATAATAATAATTTTATAAAACTCATGTTATTTGTAAACATAGTATTTTTCCTTATTCACCTAAAAATTATTATTTTTATAAAAATAAAAAAAATAGTAAGATTATATTATTATGATTATTCCAAAACATGAAGTTCATTTTCTCAAATTGAATTTAAAAAATTTGATAATTCTCTATTTAAATAAAATCAAAAAATATAGTGGAAAACTATTCATATTATAAAATTACTTTTTAAATTGTTAAGAATTATTTATTCTTATTTCATAAATGTTAATAATTAATTAATTGATAATATATTATCAATATATTTTATTTGTATATAACCATAATATATTTATATTCTCAAAACAAAAAAAATAAATTTTAGAAAAATATAATTTTAAGCATAAAATGATTTTCTTAGCTATTTTAGATATACTAATTGAATTTCATTCATATTAAAAGTAGTCATAATTTTATTTATATAAATACGTCATAAAGTGATTACACATATTCATTACCTCTAATTCAACATCCAAGCTTTAACTGTCATACATAATATTTATAATTTTATTAAATTATACTTTAGTTATGTTTATGTTTGTTGTTACATGTAGAGAAAACTATCAATCCCATTTAGTTACTTAATGGAAATATTATATTTATATTTCGAGGTGTTACACACACAAATTTTAAATATTTATCAAAGAAAAACATAGAATAAAAAACAATGAATTTAATGGAAGAACAAGGAAAATAACCAAAGAGATCATGAGGATCTGAAGTAGTGGAGCCTGAGATTGTATCCTCTCACAAGGTCTACACATTTAAGGGGAAGGGATCTCAAACTAGAAAAAATGTAACCTGGCTGTCTTGAGTGTCTTTGGAAGAAATAAAGTCATCATATTTTTTCCCCTCTCTCCATGTGTGAAGGATATACATATGGATTTTTGGCATGGGTTCAACGTCTTCTAATTTGGTAGTAGATGGAACAAAGGGTGGGGATGTTCACTTGAAAAGAATTATGAACAATCTGGGAGTTCATTTTAATTACAACCAACTCAATGTTGTTCTAAATAAAAATAAAAGTCCTTTAATCATATATCTTACCTCATACCAGAGAGACTCTCCATTTCTAATGATCATTACAAAGATTAGGATAATAAATCTTCTGGGATCACAGACGATGCCACCACCTCACATGAAACCCATATTATAGGATCCATCGATGTTGAGATTGAAACCAAATATGTGATGATGCCTACAAATCCATCAAGCCTAGGGGAATATAATGGGAGGTTATGGGTGGGTCATAATAGCCATAATATTTATTAGATAGGGTGAGTCCTACCCATTATTAAGGATTTGAACCATGTCTATTATCATGCTCTTGGTTCTGAAGACAATTGTTGACTTCAAGTAAGGCATCACCATGAGTTGAGGTTTATTGCCCAGACGAAAAATACACCAAATTCTTATGGCATGATTATGTCCCTTGACTTATTCTCATGTTTTTTGTCGTCTATTACATGGAACCATATATTGATAAAGTTGAAACTATTGGGCTCTAACAAAGCTAGTATTATGAACTCACCAAAAGAGAACCATACCAAAAACATCTACTCTCTTTAAAAGAGTAAGTGGGGATATAGATTCATCAATGGGATATCTACAAAAAAGAGCACCTAGAAACAAGATTAATACCTATTCATTTGACTTGTTCGTTAGTGGATAATTCATGGTTCCTAATATGTCATAAAAGAGAGTTGAACTTCATAAGGATATCCTTGAACCACAGAAGATCACCCCAAACATCTTATTCATTGGAAATGTTCAACATCCTATAACAATCATTCACTGATAAGGTCCCTTATGAAGGTCAAATTAAAACAATTTTTTCTTTTTTCTTTTTCAACATAATAATATCAAAAATTTCGTTTTATTACTAGCTCAATATGTCTTTGATAAAGCCCAAATATATTCTCTCTTTTTTGAATGTCATGTAGGACATTATGAACCCTAGGAAACCAAACAAAGTACCTACTAAATTATGGTTCTAGTAGTAGATATCACCTCAAACGATGATGCAACACACATGTAATTTAATATATAATATTTCTCATTATATAATTTTGTATAAGGAAGATGATTTCTCATTTTATATCCCTAAGTGATTACCATACTTGTCCAAAATAAACATTCCCCCTAAATTATGGTTCTCAATAACTTTCCAATCAATTTTTACATATAAAAAGTACACCATGTCAAAGAATATTTTCATGTTAATTTTTCCTTAATTTATTTCCCTCACTAATATTTCCCACAATGCCTAGTGGTGTTTTCCATAAGAGTGGGAATCCCATATGAAAAGACATGACACTATTGATTTCATTTATGGTGGTCATAAGAACCTTCAGAATTGGAAGTAAATGTATGGGAATAAATGATAGGATGTATTTGAATAGATTTATTCTTTTTATAAAGGTTAGTAAGTGATTCTTACAATTATTTGAGTGACTGGTGATCCTGTTGACCATCTTTCTGAAGTTCTAGATATGAATCCTACTCAAGGATATTTAGTCACCTAGGTATTCTATGGATAAGCTTCATCTGTGGATTCCTAGACTCGTATTGATGTAGTTTTTCCACCACTCTAGACAATGATTAGAAATATAGATGAAACTCTTCTATTGCTTCATGAGTTTGAAACTCTATTTATAGTACTCCACTAGGATCTTGTTGCTAATATAGATTGATCTTATACCTCCATTGATGAAGAGGGTCATATCATATGAAAATGTGAAGTAGGTTTTTCCATGAAAGTTAGGCATGCAGTAGAAAGTATAGATGCACCAACAAGTTGGATATTATTGATGTATCTACTGAGGGTGTTCTACAACTGAATGAATAATCTTAGAGAAAACATATCCCTCTGTTGTATCCTCCTCAAAGACTTGAAAAAACGATTACTCCCCCAATTAATGAAATGGAACACTATGGAGAGATTAAGCATTTAAAGAAGAAATCAATGGTAAAAATAAAAAATTCCATTCTAGTCAGAACCTTTAAAATGATGTTTCACTCTAACTATTCATAGGGTCTGTCTATACCTAGTTAGATAACAATTTTAAAACCAATGTCATTTTGGTTGAATTCACTTAACATTTCTTGATCCAAACCTATAAAACCATATATCGATCTTCCCTTGACATAACTGTGTTGCACTTTGGATATCCTGATGTGTAGGTTCTTGGTTATTCTACTGATGATAACTCTAGCCAACACCTCATATGGGAAGTTACACATACTTATGCGTATATATTTCATGAGTGAGGAAATATATCTTACATTTTGGATGATAAGAAAAGTGTTGGCATTGTCCAGTCAAGGGATAACTCTACTATGAAAGAAGTCATGAACCACCTCTACAATGTTGCTTCTATTCGATTCCGATGAAGCCACGTAAAAATATACTTGGAATCATTAAAGTCTAGGAGATATATATGGATTGGTATTATGGATGGAATCATATATTTCCTTCTCATTTGAAATGGCTTTAAAATAGGGGTTGTTAGGATTAGAGACCATTAACATAATGGAATTAAAGAGATCTACATGGCCCCTGGGTATCCTCTTTGCATGTGGGGTGTTAAAACGTACAAGATGATATTTGAAATGGGTATATTCCATAACTACAACCACATCAATTTCATTTGTGAACTTGCCATTCTCTGAGATAATATTTTTCATGGTGATCCACTACTTCTCCTTGATGCATTCTTGGAAGTATTAAGAGAAACATTTTGTTCCTCGTGAGCATATTTTATATATCAATACAAGAATTTAACTTACACTAACCTTACAATTTATCAATAAACAATATTAATCCATGATGATCATCAGTTTTAGATAAATCAAAATCATAATTTGATAAGTTAATTATCATTAAAATTTATGAAATTAATATCAATATATACATATATGAAACCAATGTTAAATAATGAAAAGGTGTATATTTACTTTTATAAGATATACTTATATTAAAAATATTTTAATAATACTTAAAAAACCCTACATAATTTCCAGTTTATCATATCATATATTATGGTCTACTATATCAGCATTATATTTGTTTCACTTTATGGTTTTCTGTTCACTCATTACATGTATATGTAATTCATGGAACATCACTATGGGACCATCAAATAAAATCCACCCACAAAACTCGATAGTGAGTAACCACTATATATAAATTAATTGTTAATAATGGTTTGATTTAGGAATAATATTTTGAATGTTCAACTCCATGACCATATTAAATCTACACAACTCCATAATAGAAAATTTTAAAATGTAAAATTATATTTTCTATTTATAACTCTACAAGTTTAGCAACATAATTTTTGAACCCTTTCTAACAAATTTTTTTCATAAAATCATTTAAATAGTAGTATTTATTAAAAAAACATTAAATCCATATCCCATTTAACCTTCTATATGATTGGATAATTTTACTTTTTAAATTAAAACTATTAATCAAAATAAGCCTCTAATGGGTGGAAGGAACATCTTACCATATATTTTAACAATTAGATAAGTCGTTTTTATCCTTTTAAAATTTTAAATAATGTTATAAAATCCTATGAATCATAAACTTGTGTATTGAATTAATAAAACCATATTGTTCATAACAATAGTTTTTTCATAAACAACTCATCTTATCATATAGGAGAAATGAGATTAATATGAACATACTTTAATTATATCCTTATGATCTTGATAAACTCCTTTACATTCAAATATTTTATGTGGAAACTCTTTGCTTCATCACATGAACGTAAATAACAAGCTCTACCAATTCATTCCTTGATTTTTAAGTATTGTATATTTATAACATTTTTAAAACATATAGTTGGCATCATATACCCTTAAAACCAAATAATTTTTTCTATAACATTTACACTTGAAAAAAACATCATAGAGTTTCCCAAACCACTTTAGGTATCTCTAATAATTCCATCCTTTGGAATAATTACTCTTTGGTAATACCCTTCGGTTTTAGTGACCTTCAATGGCTTATAAAAGATACATTGTTATACTCTCCAACTTAGTTTTCTTATTTTCTTTTAACTTTTACCCATTTATACTATCTATGAAACACCAAAAAATATAAATCATAGTAATATATACTCGAAAATTTTGAGAATAAAAGGGTAAAATTTAATAGAAATCATTTATATTTTTGAAAATTTAAATCAATGACAACAAGATTAATTCATTAAATAGACTAAGCCTTAAGTAAACCTTCAGTATCATTAATTCATTAGTATAATAAATCATATCAGTTGTGATTGACATACCCAATCATATTGATTATGATTGACATACCCATTCATATTGATTATATGTGACAAAAAAATACACAGTTTATTTTTATTTTGATGCCTTTTAAGCCCTAAGTGAATCATTCTATGAATCTAAAAAATTTCTAAATTAACATATTAAACAAATTAAAAACTTGTTCACTAAGGAAGGGACAAATCTAACACATATAATTTTTCTTTATATAAGAACTATTCTTAAGTTACTTATCTTATGGGTGTATTATTATAAGATTATCATTTAAATGATTAATTTAAAAGTTATATTTGATGATAATTATGTTATTATCTACAATAAAGGTTTATATAAGATGAGTATCTTATTTTATTACCATTTAATAAGAAATTTTACTAAGTGTGATCACATTAAAACTTTTATCCCTTTAAAAATTATCATAACCATTAGTGTTCTAAGATACCTATTTTATAAAGCTCTGTGTTTCATTACTGTATCTATTATATCCTAAAACCACCACTCCTAGATATGATACCAAAAAAATTATATTTTTGTCTCTCGAACCAATAAAATATAACATTATTTCCACCATTAAAAACATAAAATATAAAAGGAAATTTTAGATCAATTATATACCCATTGACCATTTTGGTTTATAATTTTAGAGAATTAGGAAAAAGTGTTTCTTAACAATAAACATGTATTTATGTTAGCATTTTTTCCAATATAAAAAATTTATTTATTACACATTATATCTTCAAAATAACCTATAAATTTCATCACACCAAAATCATTTATCAACCCAATTCACTCAACATAAATATTCATAACCTGTGTAAAAGGAAACATAAGAAAGGTGATGAAAAATACTCTATAAGTGTAACATAAGAATTAATAATTGATTGTAATCAGTGAGCATAATATGTGAATCGGGGTATGATGAAATAATAAAAGTGCATGAGAATAACGTAAGAGAATTCATACCATTCAAAACCTATATCATAAAAAATGATACATGGTTTAATGTTTTAGCATAATAAAATATTCTTATAATTAAATAATCATGAGTTATGGAAAAAAAGTCCTTAAAAAATGTTCTATTAGAATTTGATTCACGTAGAACAAAAACAATTTGGTAACTAGGAACATAAAACATTTATCATAATATCACCTAAATTGATAATCCCATTATCTCTTAAGAGTAACATATAACTATTAAACTCCATTATCTATTCGGATTAATAAAACTCTATAATATCATATAAGTAACTTCTATCTCGCTAACTCTATCTCATTACCCAATGTATGTGAGGGCTATAATAGAACCACCCTTCCTTGGATTATAATGTAACCACAAATCCTCGGTTTATAATAGAACATAAATCAGTGATTTATAATAGACCATACATCCTTGGTATATAATGGAAACACCCATAAATAATTCATATATAATTAAAATTTCCATATAATGAGAAATTTTTTTTGAAGCTTTCACTTTTCAATAAAATAATAACCATTATTCTTTCATAGATTAATTTTTCCCATGGAAAAGAAATGGGTTCCAGGAAAATCTTTTTGAAATAGTAATAATCCATCTAGATAATGAATAATGATGGTATTATTATAATATATAAATATTATATCATATCTAACATCATGGTGTAATATTGTTGCTGAACACAAATACTATTAAAATAAGATAAAAAAAATTCTTGATAAAAATACCATTTCCACATTCAAAATCAAATTTAAAAACTAATTTTTTTACAATATTATGAAAAAAATACTTTGAAAATAAAATTGTTAATTTTTAAAGGAATATTAAAATTATTTAGCAGTTATGATGGTGAGAAACGTTGTTCATGCTGTAGTTGTTAAAACAAAGATTTTGTTCACACTTCAAGTAAAAAGTACCTTGTTCAGAATATAATAATATTAATATTTTTTAACATTTTATAAAACATTAAAATAGGTAAAAATGGGTTTAAAATCATTTAATAATATTAAAAAACATTATTGAAAATATTTTTTAAAAACTTTGTTATCGAAGAGAACGACTACATATCTAAAAGAAGATATATCATAGGTTTCACTTACAAACAAATCTCATGGTGTTTCTTTAATAAATAAGGGAGGAAATGGAAAATTTACATATAAACCAAATTAATAAACATAGGAGGAGAAAATATATGTCTTAAAATAAAAAAAGATCATATTATTTCTAACAAATGAACTTTTAATATAAATAATCTTGAAAATAATGGAGATTCCTATATAACACCTCTACTGCTTTGGTAATTTTCAATTCAAAGGTTATTAAAAGAGAGAGTATGATATAGATTTGTAAATAAAATTAATTTCATGATGTAATATTTTAATGATAAAAATTATGTATTAATTAAACCATATAATTAAATCACAGAGCATGACATGAATCATGTCTCAGGAAAATGAGATTAAGAGGAAGATAACCCCTACGGAGATCATAAACCTGGAAGTGATAATTTATACATTAAGTGATTATGTGGACATATATAAATCTGCATAAAAAATTTTAAATATAGAATAAAAAATTAGATATCAATTTAAAAATAATAATATTATAATAATGAAAATAAATTACAATTATTACCTAATGAGTGGAAATTGAGTTAAGAAATCCCTTACCACTTGGCAACATTCACATCAAATCCCCCTGGATGAAATAATTTTAATTAAAACATAAAGTAAAATTATGTATGATATATTCAGGATATAAAATTTAAAATGGGTAACATATACACCATATAAAATAAATTACGTGAATAAAAATAAAATATGGCTAATCAAATGGCAATTGAGATGAAATATCTTACATCTAGTCTATACTTGTCAGGTATGTACTTGGATTTCCGTATAATAAACTTATATAAATTATATGACATATTAAGACCCTTATAAATGTTTAATAACTTATCCTTAAAACATTTATTTCATTTATTTTTATGATATATTTAATTACTTAATCAGTTAAATCCATGTTAGGTGTTTCGAGGATGTTCGGTTCAAAATTTCAAAACAGATTCCATTTATTAACCAGGATAAAAGGGATAATTTCTACATCATATCTAGAATAGTAATAATGAAATAATTGTATTATTTATACATCAATTATACTTTCAAAACTAACCCTGAAATATGGTTATGAAAAATAACTATGTTAAAATCTTAGAGATTAAAGGTCGTGCATACGTATGGGAAACAATCCCATTTTTCAAAAAAAAATGACAGAAAGAAGTTAAGTGTCATTTTATTTTTATATTTTAATTATTATATTATAAATATCATAATTTATATTTAAATACATTTATATATATAATCAATTTTGATACGATGGTGAAAAATATGTTGCATTTCTTTGTGGAGGTGGTAATCCACACGTACACACGAACAATGATATCATTTTTCAGTAGATGGAAGGGAAAGAAAATACATGATATATTATAGTTATATAATTATAATTATGACATGAATATAATATATATATATATATATATTAAATAAATCATTATAATCATCCTTCAGAGGTAGTGATGGAAAATTAATTACATTGGTTCACACGGTGGTAGTCCACCGTATAAACGAATGATGGATTCATTTTCTAGTTGTTGGAAAAAGATGTGGATATAAGTTATTAAATTAATATAATAACATATAAATATATTTAAGATACTTATTTTATTATTTCATCATGGTTTTATAATATTTTGAGGATGTATAATAAGAAATAAAACTAAAACATTCATTCAAATGATATACATCTTGTTCCAAAAAACCTACCTTTTACACCTTAATCCCTCTAAGATAGTTATTATGCAAAAAATTAGTCCTATAAAATATGGATAGGTATGTAAGGAATATATTTTAATATTTATAGTCCAAAAATAATGGATATTTATGTGTGTAGTGGAGAGGAAAGGGGTGTCCTTTTATAAGTGAGATAAGGAGCATTCTTGGAATTTCTTAAAGTATAAAATTAATATTCATGTAATAATGGAAAAAAATTGATATAATTAAAATATTGGATTATTCTGACTCTTAATATTCCCACAAAATAAAATTTATACAATTTCAAGTGATTTTTTCACCCTTATCTCTCTGTTTTAACCCCCATTAACCCTTTTGACAATTATGGTGATATCAATATTGTTTTTTACTTTAGGGGCCAAGAAAGTTAATATAAAGGATAAACTGACCAATAAATGGATCATGGTCGATATTATAAACCATATGTAATAAAATTGTATTATTATATGTTTTTTCTAAATTTAAAATCATTTAATAAAATAATATTTATTATAAAATATCATTAATGTCATTTTTAGAAATACACGAAATATTAGAATATAATATGTGTATAACTCATGTAAAATTGATCAAAAAGGAAATTAATAAGAATATAAGAATTATATTATATTAATATAATATTAAAACTAAATTTTTAGAGGTTTAGATATCATTTTAAACCTTATAATTTGGATTAACCCTTTCATTAACCATTTTTAACTTTAATCGGGGTAATAAATTTATCAATATTAAGGGCGATAATTTTACTTATAAAGTAAAAATTGGATCATAAATGGATTTGTAATGAAATTTTAGACCATATCTAATCCTAATTTTACTGTTTAAATATTTTAATTATCATTAAATAATTTAATAAAATATCATTTAATGTAATATATCATTAATGTCATTTTTGACACTATTCATTTAATTTGAATTTATAGTCCTTGATATAGTTATGTAATTAAAATATAAACCAATAATACATCCCTAATATGTTATATAGATATATTAAATTCATGGTATAATGTAAATAACCAAAAAAATATTAATTTTATAGATTTTAAAATCATTTACTTGATTTTCTACTGCTTGTAGAAGAACTATATCGACATTGTGTAAACATTAAGGTAACTACTTCCTGAATAGAATGTTAAAATAAGTTGAAATGGTAAATATATAATTTATATTTAAAATAACCTTTTATAAAAAAAATTAGTTGTTCTTATCAATTTAAATAAAATTATTAATACCAAAAGTAAGAGTGACATTTTTGACTTCATCCTTTGCTTAAAATATTATAAAGCTAATAATAAAAATAAAAATAAAAATAAAGGTCTAATTTTAAATTTTATGATTTCGGTTGAAATATAGTGATAAAATAAACTAAATAATTTTTTTAATGGATTTAAATCCTTATTACATTAGTTTTAACCCTAATTAAACCATTTTACCTTTATCTTGGCAACAAAAGGTTATTATGGTTACTATAAATATTGACTAAAAATGAACTTGATATTATTAATTTATATTAATTATGTTGATTAAAAATATTGAATATAATTTATTAAATTAAATTCACATCCTAGTCATAATTTAATTTAAATTAAACCCATAAAACATGATGAAAAGCGATTTTTTCATAAAAATGTTTTTAAGTATAAAAATGTATTTATACCAAATTAAAGTATAATATTGATTTCAATAAAATTTATTTGATTATTTTAAATAAATTTAAACCAAATAAATTTTCAAAATAACCCAAAATATAATGTTACTTTATAATTACATGAAAAGAAAATAAGGATTTTAATCAGTATTGTTTCATTATTTATTGAAAATTAAAACTTTTCATAAATTTCTCAATATATCATACTAAGATAATTTGACATGATTAATTAAAAAATTATATCCTTTTTATGAAATTAAATATATTAATGTTCCAAAAATTAAATATAATTTTCACTCACAAAAAATTAATAAAACTATTTTTGGAAAATATATAATTTTAAAGCATAAAATGACTTTACGGAAAATTGAATGCTTATTTATTAAGAATTAATCAATAAATTTATATTGGGAAGTATATATTTATATAATTCATAATATGGTTAAACCTATTAATACCCACCAATTTAATGTATCAATTATAATTATAAAATTTAAATAATAATATTCTGGGTTCATTTAGGCATAATGCTGAATGTTCTATATTCTATCGAATATAGTGTTCTCTTAAAATATAGGGATCTTAAATTCTACCCATTTGATAAATTTCATCCTCCGAATATTAAATTGTGATCAGTAATAAAGGGTTTTATATTTGAAAAGTTTTTTTGAAATACCAAATCATAAAAAGGATTAATAAAAACTCTTATTGAAAAGAGGGAAAGGGAAATACAAAGGTCATATAGAATAAAAATTACTTGTTTTCTTGAATAGAAGAACATTAATGGGAAGTGAAAATAAGGACATGAAAGAAAAGTTTGATTTACAAATAATTATGGGGAGTGATAGAAAACATTGATCACAATAAATTTGAAGATAACAAGAAAATCAATGACCACATAACCCTAAATCAAAGAGGTGTGAAAAATACTATTAATTCAAAAAATAAAGGTTATAAGATTATTTTATTTTAATAATATTTTACTAGATTTTAGGAATTCCATTACTATATAGACTAAGAACATAAGTAAATATACTTACCTAATAAGTATAATTTCATCCTTTATTCAATTTTCATCACAATATCATCATTTTCTCCTAAATATGAGTAATAAAGATGAATTATTTCATGCATGAAGCACTAAAACCAAATTCTAATAGATTACATGATCCAAAAAAGGATACCAATAAATTCCTATTTTCTTTATATCTTATCTAAATCTGAAATTTTTAACATAAGGCAATATAATATAAAAAACATATAAACCCTTATATGTAGAAATAATTTATTGAACTCTAAAATTTCCATCATAACACAGAAGATTGAACATATATCATTCTATAAATAAATAACTCAATATACAAAATAAATAAAATAACCTTAACATTAAAAAACATTTTAACCATAAAATGTATCTCATACCTTTCAAATTACATCCATAAAAATGTAATATAATTATTCTGAAATAATCCTTCATGTTAAACATAATGATTACATATAATTCAACCTAATAAAAAATATCCCCAAATATTATTATTCACCTTAAATTAATATCACATAAAACTTCAAAACGTTTTTATATGACTTTTTATTTATGATAAGAATTAAATTTTTTAAATCATGATGGAATTCATAACTCTTAATATAACCTCACATGGAAACATCCTAATATTAAAAGTTTTCAAAATTGGTCTCTAATACCACCTCTCTTAGCCAAAAACTAGCACTCTTAGATTATGTGTGAAAAACATTACCTTATTTTTTTTGGATTTGATATAAAAAAATGTGACCCAATCTCAATCATGAAAACATACACCATTAAAAGTAAATATTAAATCACTTGTATACCCAATTTTCTTTTACATTTTTATTTTTAATGAATTAGGAAAACTCTTACATAATAATACCCATATCGTTAAGTGATATTTTTTTTCACTGTACCCATATTTTCTTATTCCACATTACATATTCAATATATCCCATAAAATTATTCAAACATTAAAAATTTCTAGAAAAAAAATTAATTTTACATCAATATTCATAGGGTGAGCTCAAATTCCAAGTAAGGGTAACAAAAGCATTTACAATTGAATTTTATCTCTGTTTATTAGATGAGCACAAGGGTATAATGACATAATCAAAGTGAATGAGCAGAAAATAGGAGAATTTAGACCCATTGAAACCTATATCATAAAACATGATACATAGAAAAAATATTTAAAATTAAATATTCAAAAAAAGTCAATAAGAATGATCCATGTGAAAAAATACTTAAGAAAATGATTCCTTAGAACTTGTAAGAAGAATAATTAAAAAATAATGGTAACTTGGAATATAAAAAATTCACAATGGAATCACCTAAATGAATAATTTATATATATCTTAGAAGTAACCTATAACTAGTAAAATTCTTTAACTAGTAGGATTAATATAACTCTGTCATATCTTAGGAGTAACTTTCATCTAGTTAATTATGTCTCACTACCCAATGAATTGGAGGACTATAATAAACCCAAAATTCCTTGGTTTATAACATAACCACCCATCATCAGTTCATCATTAAAACACCCATCCTTGGTTTATATCATAACTACCAATCAGTTATCCCTTCATATTTCCAATTCCCATAGATTGAGAAAAATAATTAGAATCTTGCACTTTTCATCAGAACAATAAACATTATTCTTTTGTATCTTGATTTACCAATGGAAAAGAACTAGGATCCATTAAAATATATTTTAAACAATCATAAAATATCTAGATAAAGAATAAAGAATATATTAATACAATATATTTCTAGTGGTTCATAAGTAACATCAAGGGTTGGTTTTGTTGATGAACATAAATTCTATTAAAACATCATTAAAAAATTCTTAAGAAAAATACCATTTCCCTATTGAATATCACTTTTAAAGACTAAAAAAATTATAAAATATTAGGAAAAGGGTTTCTTTTAAAATAATTTTGGAAACATATAATGAAAACTTTAAATAATTGATCAGTCATGATGTTACAAAATTTTGTTCATGCTGTAAATGTTAAAACAAAAAATCTGTCCACAATTTCGATAAAAAGTACCATGTTTATAAAAAAATATTATTTTTTAAAAAAATTTAACAAAAATATAAAAAATAGTTAAAAATAACTTTATAAAATCATTAGTAATAATTAAAAAAATTATTTGTTTTTTTATAAAAATTGATACATTAAATAATGATTTTCAATATAAAATAAGATACACGATTGGTATAACATACAAATTACTTTTTTGAAGTTTATTTAAGTAGTAAGGGACAAAATGGAAAATAAAAATTTTAACCACATTCATAACCATAGGATAAGAAATTAGAAATGGTTCAAGAAAATAATATCTTATGATTTCCCCCAAAAGAATCATGATCCTAAACAATCTCGAAAAGAAAAGAGATAGTAAGAGAAAGTTTTTACCACATTGTTAAATTTCAAATCAAAATTAATAGAAAGTAAAAGAATTATATGGATATATAAATTCCATTAATTTCATTATTTAATATTATAAAATCCATTACATTTTTATTAAGTACAATGTAAAAAAATAATGATTTATAAAACAAATCACGTCTTAGAAAAATGAGATTTAGCCCAAGAAAACACTTTCAATGATCATAACTTTTTTAGTAATAATTAATCCCCTATGTGATTATTTGAACATATGTAAATCAACATAAAAAGGTGAAAATATATAATAAAATAATTTAGAGATAAATTTATACATAATCATATAATAACAAAGTTAATGATGTTGAAGTACAACCAATGAATGGAAATTGATTTATGAAATCCCATAACACTGGGTAACCTTCAAGTCAAACAAAATTAGATAAAATAATTTCAATTGAAACTTAAAAAAATGAAGTATAAAGGTTTAATGATATAAAATTTAAATGTGGTAGTATATATATACTGTAAAATAATTTTTTTGCATAATATTTAAATATGGCTCAATGAGGGTAATTGAGACGAAATCCCATAACATGAGTCCAAAATTTCCATATATGTACTTTAAATCCTATATAATACACTTATATCAATTATTTAATTTCTTAATAACCTTTTATAAGTTTAATAACATTTTTTAAACCATTTATTTTAATGTAATATTTAATTACTTAATTAGTTAAGTCCATGTTAGGTGTTTGGAGGATATTTGGTTCATAAATTCAAAATGGATTTGGTGTGTTGAATATTTTTATATGGGTAATTGTTACATAATATACAAAAAACAATCATGAAATAATTATAATTTTTTTATAAAATAAACTTTTAAAACCAACCATTAAATATTATTAAAAAAAGGAACTATGTTATAATCATAGACATGGTGTGTCTTACCTATTCTTAGATAACATTTACATTTATCAAATAACATTAGAGAAAGAAGGTAATCATCATTTAATATTTCTATAATTATCATAATTCCATAAATATCTTTTAATTTATTTAAATACATTTATATATATCATCCATGTGATGCGGTGATGAAAAATGAATCACATCGCTCGTGGATGTGGTAATCCACATGTATGCACGAACACTGTTATCATTTTTCAATATATTAAAAGATAAGAAAATAGATGATATAGTATATTTATAGAATGAAAATTATGTTATTAATATCATATATAAATTCATTAAATCATTCATTATAACAATCTTTGATAGGCAGTGATATGAAATAAATTACATTAGTTAATGAGGTGGTAGTGCACCGTACACATGAACGATAGATTCATTTCTTAGTTTATCAAAGAGTACATAGATATGGGTTATTCCATTAAAAAATAAAATACTATTATATGGAAGATACTAATGTTGAAATTTATTCATGGTTGAATAATATTTGAAGGATGTTGAAGAATAATTAAAACTAAAATATTCAGTTAAAAGTTAAACATCTTCTTCGAAAAACACCCTATCCAATAAACCTTGATCCCTCAAAGGTTGGTTTTATTAGAAAATTAAAACCCTTAAAACATGGGGAGGTATGTTATTAAATTACTTGGGTATGGATTGGATAAACCAAACGACTCTTGAATTTTAGAGAGGATAGGTGAGGTGGCACCCCTTTCTAAGTGATAAGAGCAGGATTCTTGGAATTTCTTAAATTATTAAATTAATATAAATTAACATTCATGTAAAAATGGAACCAATTTGATATTACCAAAATATAATATGATTATGAGTTGAAATATTCTCATAAAATAAAATTTATACATGTTTAAGTGATATTTTCATTCTTATCTCTTTGTTCTAACTGCCATTAACCTTTTTGACAATTACTATTATAAAGTCATTGGGGTATTTGAATAATGCTAAAGGAATCCCCATAATACTACATCAGTATAAGATAAAATACAAGAAACCATGAATTTTGAGGATTTTGTAGATGCATAATAGAGGGGTGAAGGCCACGATGTAGATTATATGGTGGTGGAAGGTGATACAACAAGGGGATATGATCACAGGAGGTGGGCCATGGTGGTGGTGGGAGATGCAGTAACAGGGAATCAACCATCAATGGTGAGTTAAATTCATCAATGGACCATAAAGAGTGATCATGAGGTCTATAATTGGTCAGGAATCAATGTGTAAATAGTGTCTATGTCCATAAGAGCAGTGATGAAATAATTACAGAGGGAGGAAACTAACTGTGAGTGCAATAGACAATCAGTGGTGGCATTAAATGAGTAGGCCAATAGGGGGTGGGGTAGATAGAGGTGTGTTTCAGTCATACTATAGCACATGTATGACTTTGTGCCAGTAAGATTTCTTGTGGTTTGATCATTTGGTTCATGTATTTAATAGGATTTATTCCTATGAGACTATAGTTCATGTCAAGGGTTAACTCTACACACAATTGGAAATGGGTTTCTTTCCTTACTAAAAGGGGGAATTCACCCTACTTGTTTAAAAAATCATTATATCAATATTTCTTATTCTTTTGGGGTTAAGAAAGTTACTATAAACTGATAAGTGACCCATAAATGGAACATGGTTGATATTTCCAACAATATATCATTAAATTGGATTAAGATAGGATATTTAGGAAATTTTAATCATTTAATAAAATATTTTTTCTTATAAAATATCATTAATTTAATTATTAGAAACACATGAAATATTATAATATAATAAGTGTATAAATCATGTCAAAATGATTAAAAATTATATGGATTCTAACATAAGAAGTATATATTATTAATATAATCAAACAATGAAATTTTTATAATTTTAGAAAACATTTTAAACCATATATTTTGGATTAACCCTTATGTTAACTATTTATAACCTGAAAAATGGTAACAACTTTTCAACATTAAAGGGTTATAATATTACTTATATGGTGAAAATTTACTCATAAATAGAAAAGGGATGAAAGTTTAGACCATTTCCCATCATAATTATTCTCTTCAATATTTTTTTTTATTTTAAAATTATTTAATAAAATATTATTTATCACAAAATACAATTAATGTCATTATTGACACTATTCAATTAATTTGAATTTAAAGTTAAAAATATAGTAATTGAATTAAAATATAAACCAATAAAACAACCATAATATGTTTTATGGATCTATAAAATATTTTATACACTATAACTAGCCAAAAAACAATTTCTTTTACTGTTTTTAAAATCATTTACTTTATTTTTCTATTTCATGAATAAGCATCGTGTTGGTGTTACACAAACATTTATGTTAATTATTTTATCACTAAAAATTAAAAATAAATGACCAAGATAAAAAATAATTTATATTTCAAATTCATGTTTATAAGAGAACCTAAAATCTTTTAATCTATTTCATAAAATATGATAAATATAAAAATAAAGAGAGTGAAATTTTTGATATTACCCTTTACATAAAATATTATAAAGGTAAAAAACAAAGAAAAATGAAAATATATCATATTTTTTATGTTTTTATGATTATAGGATAAATAGACTCTTAAATTGAAAATAATACAGGTGTTTGGTTGTATTTTAATCCATGTTACATTATTTTTAACCCTAGTTAACCCATTTTACATTATGATTATAAAAAAATTAATATAGTTACAATTCATATAGACTAAAAAATTAGTTAACCATATTGCCTAATATTAATTATGATAATTCCAAATATCAAATCAATTTTATCAATTTAAATTAAAACAAGTGGCATAATTTAATTTAAAATTAAACTAAAAAAATGTGAAAAAAGTAATCTTCGAAAAAATTCATTTTTAAGTATATAAATGTTTGTGTACCAAATAAAAGAAAAATATTAATTCCAATAACATTAATTGGATTATGTTTATTCCAATGAAATTAATTATATTGTTAAACTATCCTAAAATAGAATGTGACTTTTTAAGTACTTAAGAATAAAATACAAAATTTAATCAACATTTTTTCACTATTTATTACTGAATTCAAAAATTATAACCTATTTATGAAATAAAATTTCTAAAATTTCCATATATTAATTATAAAATCCCCTCAAAAAATTTAATAAAACCCTTTTTTGAATAAAGCATATTTTTAAATCATAAAATCACTTTAATGAGATTTGAGAACTTATTTTCTAAGAATTAACCAATACATTTTTTTGAGTAGGACCTTTATATATTTATTAATGTGGTTAATCCTATTCATGTCCACCAAATTAATGGTTAGGTTATAACTATAACATTTAAGTAATAATATTTCTTGGTTCCTTTAAGCTTAGTGTTTCTTATTGTATATGCTATCAAATATAATATTCTTTTATAATATTGGGATATTAGAGTATCCAATCATTTAGATATTTTGGAAGGTAATCACCCAATAAAATCATATATGACTCACGGATAATCAAGAAGATAATTCTTTTTCCAATCCATCACGTGGATAAACTCGAATATATTTCTTCAGTTACCTAATCTTATTAGGGACTTAAAATGGTGTAACCCAATTAAAACACCAATAATGAACACCTAATCCTATTAGGTTCATCCATAAATTATTTTACTTATATGAGATAATAGATTGGAACCCAAATTTAGCATGTGTTTCTTGGTTAGATGACTGAGGACTTGAAAATTTCTACATTGAAAGGAATTTAACACATAGTTTTTTATGTTTATTTAATCTCACTGTATTATCTCAAGTGATTCCATTTATTTATTCATTCTTCTAGTGATTTAGTTTTGAATCATATTCTGTCTACAAAATCAACATTTTCAATCAATATTGATGTCTAACCCTTTGAACAACTTACAGTCAATTTTACTCTCTGAAAAATATAAGCCATATATATTTACACATATCCAAAAAATCCCATGCACAAGATACATGATATTTTAATGTACATATTTATCATTATATGAAATTGAAAATCTCTACTTGATTAAGCATGTACCCACATATATCCAACCCCCACCTTTTTAGAATAAGGCATAGGCCTCCAGGCTAGTAGGAAAGCTAACCCAAAGTCTCTCTGCCCTAGGATAATTTAATCAAGAAAGATTCTAATCCATCATAACTGTAAAATATAATATATATAAAATATACTAAATAACTCAATTAAAGCTATTAACTTTAATTATAAACATAATTCAAGGTAGGTGGAATTTAAATTCATTATCATTCCTAATACATAATCTCTATGATGTATGTATAATAATCTTCTAATGCAGTTTAGTTATTAAAATAAACATATATATATTAAATCCAATTTAAGAAATAATGGACTTTACCACTTCACATTTATTGACCAATGATCACTTATCAATTTTATGTTATGATGATCAATCATGTTGTACCACTATATCCTCACTTTCTTCCTCATATTTCAATACTAGAAATATATTTTGAGTTTTTATCTTATTTGATAAAAAAAATTCTATTATATAATCCTTCTTTGGGTCTCTTTTGATGAACTTATTTATGAGTTTTATGGAAAAATCATTACATTGTTTCCAAAATATTCAAAAAAGAAACAATTTCCATTAAAATAATATTAAAAATATGAAATATTTCATATTTTTTTTATTTTTCTTACACTCTAAAAAAACTCTGAGTAATAGAGAAAATATTATTGTTTTTATGGTTTTATAATTAAATTTTCTTCCAAGGTTTTGGGGCTTGATATTTTGTATCTACTATTGTTTCCCTCTTTTTTAAATCATGTGTAACAACTTATTTTCAATTGTTTCCACACTACTACACTAATGGAATTGTTAAAATCTCTTCAGTTCATATATCTTAAACATCCATTGCCTATTTGGAGTCTAATAGACTATAACTCCCCAATTTCAAAATGATGAGGGTAAGGAGTCTCTCATAAAAGTCACTCATTTTTCACCACACCATGACTTCCTCTTCAATATTCTCTATTCTCTTAACCCATTATTTGGTTGATTTTTTAGGATATCTATAATTTTGGAAAGTTATTTAATACTTATCTTCAACTCAATTTATTTTCATAAACTACTATAAATCCCATATTTATGTTTTATATTTATTATTTCTAATTCCGACTTCTCCTCCTCTTATTATTATATATTGATCTTATAATCATGTATAAAACCATTACCCTTATTTGATTTATTTCTATAGATATTTATTTCTTCAAGGTATACCTTAATCTCAACTTTAAGATATATTACTCCCTTAATTATATCCTCTTCATAATCTCTATACACCATTTGTAACATGTCTACAATAGACACAAGAACTTCTTCTCTGATGTCTCTATATTCCCCAACCCCTTTAATTTTATAAATTACATACTATCTTCATATTTAGTGTAAAAGTTATTTATTTTGAAGAATTTCCATTCAATGTTTACATTTCCTATAAAATATTTTATTGTCTTCCTTATAGGGTTTTCATCTTCATCATAATCCAGGAATATCTTTAGGCATCTTTCCCTATGTTGTGAGACTTTAACACACTAAAATAAACTTAAATATTTCTGTTGAATTTCCATTTTCCTATTTTTACATTACAATAAAGTAAATTATGACCTTATCAACATCTTTATCTTCATGATCCTTCTTCATTGATAGTTTATTCATATTCTTGAATGTAACCTCCTAATAATTCTCCTCTAAAATAGACTCATTGTCTTTACTGATCATCTCATATAGAATATAAACTCTATGTAGACTATCCAATGATACCTCCTTTAGATCTTCTTCTTCAATCACTAATAGTGTCTGATTAAATCAAGGTGTCTTAGGATAGTTTTGATTTTTTTAATTATTAATGATCTCCCAAAGACCATGCATATATTCCACAATAACTTCTAGTCAATTAATAAATGCATTAATTGTATCATTTGGTCTCATATTTATATTTGTATACTATTTCTTCAACACTTGAATCTGTATATCTAAATTTTTTATGTCACCTTCATAGGTATTTAGTAGCTTCTCCCACATAGCATGTGAGATATTTTATGACATTAATTTTGTTTAGATAAGGTTATCCAATTCCCCCAATGATTTTATTACCTTAAAATCAACATCCAAATCCTTGTGATACCTATCCAAAATAGATTTAGTCTCTAATTTATTTATGAACATGAAAACATCCATACCTTATGATTAAAAATAATATTTCATTAAATTATTCAATATATGAAAATTGATACCTTTAAAAAATGTATTCCTTTGTGATTGGAAATGTTTTCCATGAATTCATAAGATATAATTAAAGACCCCAGATATGGGCTATAATATCACTAACCAGTCCCAATAAAAGGAATCTGAATCTTGGTGTTATAATTCAAAAATAATTCCTTTAAATTGATCACATTATCACTTTGTAGGACCATTGTTATCTATTTTTAACCAACTCTCTAGATCAATGAATATGGTAAAATGGAACACAATAATTTTTATTTGGTTCACCCAAACTGTGCTAATCCAAGAATACTACATGGAAATTTTATTTTACATATTAGTAGACCACATAAATCTTATACATAAAAAGAAACTCTCTAATTATTCTATGAACTTATTATTCTATAGGAATTGTAGATGATAAAAATACATTAGTTTTGTGTTCTAATTCAGAAAGGGATGGATGAACTCACAATGAGAATAAATCCTATAAAAAACACCTAAATCATTATCTTAATACATCTTCCCATAAGCGTGGAACTTTTCTTTTTGTAGTTTCATGTTTCTTGTGAGAGACACTACTCTTATTATTATTCAAAAAATATCACATGTTCAAATTTTAGTATTTTTCTTCTTATATTTTTCCAATGTAGGACTATAATTGTTCTCCATTTAGCTCTAAAAATTGAAGACCCTTTTTTATATTTCTACCTTTATTTATATTTCTATGCCAGACTATGAAAAAAACTCTTTAAATAAAATACTTCTAAATTCCATGAGATGCAATATTTCCATGGTAGAATAAATGAATTTACTCATTTAAAAATTCCCAGTAAATCATAAATACAATCATACCCATGATCTCTGACCAAGATGCGTATTTTAAAATGCACTGATTCATCCATTATAGTACTCCAAAAATCAAGAAATTAGTTTATGTGAGGTACAATATGGTTATCTTTAGTTCCATCAAATTATCCTAAAATCCCTTAAAATAATTGAACAATTATGCATTGAAACACTATTATTTATAGGCTTGGTTTTCTCCTTGAATGCAATAAGTTGTATTTATCATATTTTTTCATCATAATTATTATTTCTAATAGTTAAAACTTTTTTTATAATCATGAATTCATGATCCATACATAAACAAGAATCATGATTTCGTAAAAAAATGATGTTTATGTTGGGATCTTTGATACTTACATAGAGTCTTCATATTTTCATAGACATGGATTCATGTTTATGTAGACTATAATGATGATTAGGTAGATCAGATGACCATTAAACAACCCCATAATTATGTTTATATAGGTACCATTCATCTTTACACATTACTGAAAGATACTTATGAAAATATAAATTTATATCTTTGTAGGACATGATAATCCCTACACAACAAATATTATCCAAATTTCAAAATTTCATCTCCAAAATGATTTTTCCAAAAATCATCCAGAACTCCTTTAATCCACCTCTAGACATCAAAATAAAACTTCTATTCACTAATAAATACTACATTAAAGATTCCATATACTATACTATCAATAAACATGAAAAAATACTACATCAAAGATATTTTTTACAATAATAAACCAGTTTCATGAATTGATCACCCCTTACGGTAAGATATTTTCCACATTTTCTCATTTCCTCATGGATTTTTCTTTCCGATGAATCACTTTACAAACCTTAAAAATGATTATTGATAGGAGAATATATTAATATGACTTATATTTCATGCCTAAAAATCTCCCTTAACCGATGTGGGACTTGGGTTTAAGTATCATAGTGTGGGCTCATTGGTCACATAATAACACCTCGTAGCCATGAAGTAGGGATATAATACCATATTATAGGAAATAGGGAAAGCACTTCATATGGTGAAACTATATCCTCCCAAGCACATTCTCTAAGGATCAAATATTCTCCCAACTTTGATATCAGTTCTATGTACTATAAAGCCCTAATAATAAGATATTATCCACTTTAGATCACTACATGATGAATTTTTCTTTCCAAGGGATCACTACCCATGCATAGAAAATACTTCTTTATAGGGGAGTGTTCTATCATGATTTATATTTCATTCTTGGAAATCCCCCTCACTTTATGTGGGAGTTATGGTTCATGAATCATGACATGACCTCATTAATCATTCTATAGTACCCCATTTTAATGAAGCATGGATGTCAGATCCATATCATTAACCTTAGTTAAATCACTACTTATGGTGCAACAAAACATTATAATAAATACATGAAAATAAAAAATAGGAAATAATGATTAAGGTCATAAAATTTGATATAGAATATTGTATATCCATTCTTCTTATTAACATGGAAAATATTGGAAAACCACTTTTGATACTAAACCTCCTAGATAAAGTGGTATTTTATTAGATTATAATACACCCATGATTCCATTAACATGTATTAATTTTGGATATTATTAATTTCTTTGAGTTTTGTGGGTTTTGTTTTTAAATTTATGAAATTATGAAAATAAAAATACAAGGATGGAAGGATAACCTACACAAATAATAATACTTCACCAAATAACCATTCAGAGGGTGGGATACATTTTAGAAGAAGTCTTGTTGATTCATTAAGGGACTTAGAGATTATACAGTTATGTTATATATTTTTCCATAAATTTGATATTTTTAATTTTTATAATTGAGTCAAGAAATTTGTTCCATATTTTTATTTTATGAAATTTATGGTTCAAACAAATGTATTCCACATATTGTTTCTCCTTATTTTCTATCTTGATTTGATGATTTCATGGTGGTTATTTGGTTATTATTCCTCTATAACAATGGTTAAAGTCCTTCCTCAAGTTATTATTCTTTATTTATTTGTTATATCTTTTTTAATTTCTCCTCTAAACCCTAATTGGCCCTGAGTGGGTTATTCTTTGATCTAGTGTGTCTAAAATATGGGTTTTTGATCTTTGGGGAATTTAAAATAATTTTCTAATCCAAATCAACCTCTAGTTTAGCAGTTTTCTTCATTCATTTGATCAATGTTAAGTTGTTTTATACACTTTAATCTATTTAAACTAATACTATTTACTCAATGATTTATAATTAGTTTTCAATACAAATAAAAATATTATATAAAATTTATTATTGAATTATAAAATAAATTTTTAGTAGTTCATTGTTTTTCATACATCATATAATAGGTTTTCATAAATAATGTAGATTTATCTATTCAATGCATGTTTTAACACACTATTCATTTTATAAATAGTTTATAGAAACATGAATCCATGTTTTAACACACTATTCATATAGCTTGAGTTATGATTGTTATTCAATATTATAATGTTTACTTTATACTTTGTTTCTTCTATGGATATAGATCATGTATTTTTCATGGTATTTTTATTATATTTATTTATTTATTTAAGTCACCTAAAATATAAGAGTTTCGAAGAGAAATAAAATGGTGAGTTAGTTTTTTTTATTACTTATCTGAATGTAATAAATAGTATTTTTCACTCATTATAATGGTCTTAAATTATTCTCATTGATCATTAGCTATGCATGTTTAATGTTATAAATATTTTCAAAAGAATAATAATATTATTATTTTCTTTACAAATTCATCTTTATAAAATAAAGACTCTTTTTCTACCTATTTAAAAACTATCATTGATGGATTGTATAATAAAAGGATTGGTATAGAATTATAGTGGTATCCTACTGGGATTTTTCAGGCACCCAACTCACACACGTTGGTGAATATGTAGTTCTTGCTATCTTGATATATGTGATGGGTCAGAGACTTTGGATTTCATATGGTGATTTGGAGTTCAGATGTGGTCATAATTTGGGAGGTGATTGTGGGTCAATTATAGATGATGACTTTTGGGTAGTTTGGTTGTATTTTGTGATTTTACTATAGGATATACATCGTTAGGGCATTGTTGGAAATTCATTTTTATTTTTATTTACCATTATATTTTATATTTCTTATATAAATATTTTGATCATTTACCTCTTGTTATTCTATGTTTGGATGGTTTTCATTTTATATCTATTATATGTTTGGGTATTTTTATATTTTTTTATTCCATGTTTAGACGAGTTTTGTTCAAATTATTTATTTTCATTTTGTGTAGAATGTGAAAATTAAGGGAACTTAATATTTTATTTATTGTATAAATATGTGGTTTTATTTTATATTGATTTAAGTATAGGTGAAACAATTTCAAAAGGTAAATGTTGTGATAGGACCAAATTGGCCTAGATACCCTGAGAGGGGGGTGAATCAGGCAATGGATATTCGTTTTCAAATTCATCCTACCACACTGGATCTTGACCTCTTTATTATGTGTGTCACTTTTTTTGCAGTTGTGTTTTTATGATGATCAATTCTTTCTGACTCTATCTAATGATGATGCTTTAAATGCAATGTAGCGAAGAAAATAGACAGACACGTATATTTTTACTTTGTTCACCCTCTTTGGGAAATGTCCAAGGAGCATACAACAATGATTTTCCACTATACCAAATCGACTAAATATCACTATAAATAATGCTTGGGCTATATAAATTTTATGCCTAGTCTTTCTACCTTTACAATGTTTAGGGTTAGCTTACTGCTTTCTCAAGGGTCACTCCCTATTCCTCTCTCTTTTTCTCACAGTCGGTAGAAAGGATCACCTTCCTACAATTCCTTTGATCATTTCCCTTGAAAGGATCCACTCACAGTTTATAGACCTATAGGTCTCTTCATTATCCCTAAAGAAAAATACATCCTTAACTATTGATAGATGCTCTGTTGGCATCCATCTTTCACTTGTAGACGAATCTCTCTTTGCACTGATTATACCAGGCAACCCCAATTTTTACGTGCAGACTTCACTGGGCCTTGCACACAATTCCTTTCTTTTTTGTGAAATCCAATTTCGCACAACACCTCTCTTGCGCGCAAACACTTATTTTATGCGCAATAGAGTTCTTTTATGTGAAACCTTTTCTTTATGTGTAACAACCCCTTTACGTGAAGAATGAGCTTTACACACTACCTCCTTTTTTACGTTCAACCTAATATTTACACTCAAACACCAGAATTTATGTGAAAACATGACGTTTAAGTGAAACTCCCTTGGGTATTAAAATTTTTTCACACCAAAGCATGGATTCTCATTTAGTATTGAGCTACACTGAATGAGGGGGTTACCTCGTATTTATAGGAAAAATCTACCTAGTGCGAAAAACCCTTCTTGAGCGTGTAATCCGCTTCAAGCACAAAAAACACATCCTCTGCGCTACACCAATTTTCACGCATTTTTCCAATATTTCTCACACCTCATGCCTTTTCCAATTTTTGAGCTTCTAATCTCGGAACACCTCTTTCTCGGAAAACATTATTCCTCTATTCCACTCAACATTTTCTTTTTCTATGAACTATTTTAATTCTATGTGCACCTTCTTTTTCCCAAAACACATCTCTCCATTTTCTGATTTTCTGGCCCAAAAATTTAGCAAACACTACAAAATAGTTCCACCTTGTATCTTCTCTTTTTGTACTACCTCCAGATCATCCATTCATTTTTCAGGTTCTTCTGTTAAACATGGACATCCAATAACATCTCTTGAACTCGGCGAATCACCAATTAAACCCCCTTTGTCAAAAAATTGGACATCGTGTTCTGCTTTGTCAACAAACACAACATGGAGGCCCAATTTTTCAACAAACACAATTACCTCAAAAAAATGCTTCAATGATACCATGAAGTATTTTTTCCCAACATGTTGATACACTCAATAAATTTTTCAGCCTATACCGATCAGTAATGTAACTTTTCCCTTATAACAGGATGAATTTGGTATAGAGATAGGGTAGCTCAAGCTAGTTCATTATAAAATGGTACTATAGTCCTTAGGTTAGAGTGTGTCATTTGGGGGATCAAGGTATATATGAGATAATATTTTTGAAAATAATGGGGTAAGATAAGATAAAGTGTTTAACTAATACTTTTAGTAATGATCCTTGAGTTACAATGGGATTTTATGTAGTTTTTTCTTTGAGAATTACTTATTAATTATTTTTAGAATAATTTAATCTAAATTAGTGATATTATGATTTATACTAAGATACCATGGATAATTTTTTGGAATTTTACATTTTAGAGTGAACAATGGAAGAATTTATAGTTTTTATGGTCATTATAAATGAGCTTCTATCTATATAAGTGAACCACACACCTCACTTTGAAATTTATATTAGGTACTTCATAGTCACCTACATATTCTTAGGACCATGCATAATCAACTACGTACATTGAAAACCATTTTATTTTTTTTCTAATTGTTCTATTTGATCAAATTTAATCTCTAGTTGTATTTATTTGTCTGTTTAAGATTAATTTATTATATTCCACGATGTGTTTGTGATGTTTTGATGGGTTAAAAATTGTGTGGTTTACATTTGAATTTTATGTTATATTATTATTGATCTATATTTTTTATCATACATAGTTTTTCATCCTATAAGGTCGTCAGTAAATCATTGATATGATGTTATCTAATATTTTTCTATAGAATATTCATTCAACTAACCCTAATATGGCTATTTTAGTCAACAGTTCTTAAAAAACCCTAAATTAAGTAGTAAAATGCGATCCAGTTCAATCTATGGATCATGCCCATGGATTTTTTAGTTATCACACACCTTCTCTCCAGGGAGATCAATATCCTCTAGAGGTAGAGGAGTGGCTAGAGAATATTGAGTGGATTTTTAATTATATGGAAACACTTGAGCCCTATTTAGTTAAATTGACCAAGTTTATTCTTTAGGGGCCAATTCAAGAATAGAGGGAGTCTATTATTAAATCTTGGAAGTTCATGGTCCTATATTGGGAATATTTTATGACTATGTTTTCAAAATAGTATTACCCTATGACTACAAATTTAGGGAAGGAGATGGAATTTCTATGTATCAAATAAGATAATTGGAAAATAGAAGAATAAGTTTTCTAGTTTTATAATTTGGTACCTTTTTTCACTTGATTTAGTTACTAATGAATCTTTAGTGGCATAATTTTTCAAAATAAGTATTTTATGGACAATTGATCGAAATTTTTCCTATTCTTGTTTACTTATAAAAAATTGTGAATCAGAATATGATTAAATGGGAAATATTGAAAAAATAATAATATCATATGGATTTAATGATGCATCTTATTATTCCTAAGAGTGATGATTGTGGTGTACCTAGGAAAAAGAGGGAAAATAGTGGATCTACACTAGGATGTAGTACTAATGTAAAGTGGTTGTCCCATTCAACTTTTATGGAATCTAAATGACATAAGTAGTTAGTGTATAAAAAGTATTGAAATTTTGGTTATTATAGGCCTTCATTTAAGAATATCCTAATACTTTCAATTCTTGTGTCCATTAGGTAAATTATTAAAGGTTATATAAAATGAATTTCTTAGGGAAGAACAAATCAAAGAACCTAATGGAATTGTTAACGTTGTATTTTCTTTCAATTATTAAATAAGATTAAATAAAGTTGTTAAGGATTTATTTTTGAGGTGTATGAATGTTTTTAGTTTTTATAAATATGTTTGAGAAGGATTGAGAAGTATAGTGCTTGGTTCTAAAACTTTAGGTATATTAAAATCATTCTTGGTATGAAATTCTTAAGATATTTTTGATTTTTTTGTATGATACTTGAGTTTTGCAGTATAATTAGGGATGATTTGAAGATAATTGAATATATATATATATAATACTAGACCAAAACATATTATATTTTTATTATTTCATAAGATATCATAGTTTTTTAAGATATTGTTACCATTTTATAAGATATTGGGCCTTTTTAAGCAATTTTGCCCATTGTGTATATTACAGAGATTTAATAAGATATGTGATCATCGCATAAGATAAATGAAATGTATAAGATACTAAAATAATTTAATATTTTGAGTTCCTATAATATATTATCACTTTGTAAGATATAATACTTTGTGAAAAATTGAGAACTAAGAACTTCGAAAGGAATATTTTGAAAGGACAACTATGATGATGTTATATTGTTCCTTATTTTATGAAAATCATAGAAAATCATATGGGATGTGACTGATGAGGAGTATGAATATTTAAGCTGATTTTGAGATATGTAATGAAGAGAAGTCTTGTCTTAATAGAAGGATCCACATTTTGAAGCTCAATGTTTGAAAAACATGCATTCCATTGAGGAACAGATTATAATATCATTGGTTTTATGGTGGTTTTGTAGGAAGATAATATCCTGAATCTTTTAGAATTTTTTATAGATATTCCTTACCAGTATTAAATAAGTATAAATGGGAAAATTAGATATGATGATTCTATTTACTTGGTTAAATTAAATAAGATCATGTGACTATGATTTTTAGAATATTTATATATTTAAAAAATGGGAACATTATTCATGGAACTCTATGTGAATATAAAAGGGGAAAATGAATAATGAGGTCTTACTTTCAGAATTGAGAAGAATAAAATCCAATAATCTACTACATTAAAGAAATACTGAATTAATGAGTGTGGTAAAAGAGAATATTAACTAGTTCAATAAACTATATTCATCATCCATGTCAAGGAAAGTTTATTAAGTTATGAATCATCTAGATACATACTTTTGAGAAGGAATAATATTTTTGTGTGCTTATATTCCCATATTCACACATTGGGTATTTTTAAATTTTGATAAGTGAGGATGAGATGACCAAGTGTTATGTGAAAAAAACTAGTGCGGGATGGGGTGAATCAAAATTTGTAAGTATTGACCCTGTAGAAACTACATAACTTTTATCGATTTTCAAATTTACTTGTATCCCTTATTAATGTGGAAGAATCAGTCTAGTTCACTCTTTTCTTATTTATTTCTTGAAGCACCACCAAATACACAGACACACACAATGTATATAAAAATTTATAAGTTTCACCACTAAATGTGAGATGGTTAATACTTTGTGTGACATGTATTCCTACATGATCACACAAGCCACTAGATTCCTCATGTGAGATAAAATGAGTATGGTATAACCTTGAGACCCATGTTTTCACATCACCTCACTATGATTTGGGACATATTGTACACTAGTGCATCACACATATTATAATGATAATCATCTAGGGTAACAAAATGAGAGTGTAACCACATTAAATGTCTTTAAGTTGTCTATATCCTGTCTTCCCTTGTTATTTTTATTGTTATTTAACTTTCAAAACTACATGAAAATACTTCTTATTCTTATGGGAAAATTATTAATATACAAAATCTATTATTTCTTCTTCACACACTTTCTCTTCATAACAAAAAGTGATAAGTTCCCTTGTTACATAGATAATATGACACTTATTATTCCCTTTTAATCTCCCTTATTCATCTAACATTAGTGAACAATGAGATTTCATTGGTTATTCTTCTTATCTTCAAATTGGAATAAAAAAATTATCTCTAATATCAAATAGTTGAAATTCTCTCTCCACACTACTACATCACACATTTTCTTCTTCTCCACTATACTATATGTATCAATGTTTTTTTTCTAGCTATTATCCAATTAATTTAGTTCTAATTAAAATTCAGACCACCAACTTCTTCTTTAAAATTAGTCGTTGGAAAAAAATTCCAATATATACTTATCGCTTTATTTTAATTTGTAGATATTACAGAATGAAATTAAAGACAAATCACATAGATGGAGCAATAAAAGTATTCATTTTTTAATCCTCTTAGAGTTCAAATATCATGGAATGAACACCTTCTCTATATCATGGAACAATAGTTTAAATGGGTTATTTTTTAAATGCTTGAACACAGTGTGGGATGAGAATATATTGATGGTATGGTGGTCTCAAATTCTATATATCCATAAAAATAAACCAAATTCCACTGAAATCACGATCCTTGTACTATGTTATATTCTTTTAAATTTTATCCTAACTATGGAATGGAATATATTCTATAGTTTGGTGGTTACAAATTTTCTACAACCACCAAAAATCTACTTTTGATTTTTTTCTGCATTTAACATCACTATGGGGTGGAGGTATCTAATAAACTCTCCCCACTTCATATGAAATTCATATCAGTAATGAGGTCATGTTTACCATTTTCTATCCCATTTCATAATTCAACATCTCCATAGAATAAAAACCACTATTTTTGTGTAGTCCAACTTGATGTCAACTGGCTATGGTGTTTACAACAATTATGAAACATGAACTTTTTCCTCCAAAACAATTATATGGAAGAAACCTTATTTTATAGATTGGAAAATAATTTCATCTTTCTTCTAATATTCTAGTATCATGAACTCTTATAATTATTTATAATCTCTTTTAACTTTATTAAGAATATTCTAAAACACCCTTTCAAATCCATATTTAAAAACATGTCATCTAATTATTAAAAAATAGAGATAATTGTAAATTTTCTTGGGAACTCAACTTGAATTCCCAGATACTTCTTCCAAACTTCCTCTACATTATATTAACATCATTGAAATAAATATTCATTGATTAAAATTTATAATAAATACAACTCATATAATGTGGTCATAAAAATCTCTTCATTTTTATTTTTTTTCAAAATACTCTTGAGGATATCTCATTATATACTATTAAATATTTCACTTCTCTCTAATATTCATTTTATTTATATCTCTTGACCTTTCTCATAAACATCTTAATTTTTCTTTATCTACACCATATTGACAAGAAATATAATTTACTAGGGATTCATAATCAATTTATTCTTATAAAAGTATCATCAACCATTCTACTCTAAGTCAAATGAGAAATTTTTTGTGTAGAAAAAAGAGGGTTTTATTTATACATCTATGTTTCCCCATATGTGTTAAAGTTACCCCTAATGAAATGATACAAATCCCAAATATATCTAAAAATACTATTAAATATAAATCAATCTATAAAAAATGATTAACACCAATTGAGATATAGATTTTTTATGAATATCAACCTGAGTACCCTGAACATACTTCAACACAAAAATTTAAAACATTCAAGTAAAAAATGAAATGTTGTAAAAACATTGGAAATTATTTGAAAATACACTTTTATTAGGTAAATAAAAATAAATTTCTCTATATGTAAGTTGTAATTTTATTTTAACTAACAAGGATTATAGGGAAATAATATATACATCTTTAATGATATTACGAGCTATTATATTCATTAATATTCATAATTTCATGAGATAATAATTATGGCAGCTTATTCAAAATTATATATTTGTATCCCCCTAAAGGAGACACTTCTAATGATCCTTATAATAATTATTATCCACAATATATATGATTTAGGATTTATATGATTATAATAAATCAAAATATTATTCTTCAAGTGGATGAAAACTTCCACACCTTCACCAAGGATGGTAACTTTAGCATATTCTTTTTAGGATACAATATTATGAGATAAATATATGATGGGAGTTTCATTTTCATGTTATTTTTTTTTGAAAGAACTAACTCTAAATTCATCAAAAGTGATTCTACAAAATACTTTTATTTAAATAATAATTGAGAAATCATACAATGATGGTGACTTCTTTATCTTTTCAATCCATAATTGACAAAAATCTCTCCTTAATATATTAAACACCTAATATCATGATTAACCTTCAATTTACTAAATTTTATGTATAAATAAAATACTATTATATTAATTGAATAAGGTTGATCTTCTATATTTATTAATGTAAATCTCAAGGTTTAGAGGATCTTCTCGAATAAGTTTCTCTACCCTTCATGCTTACCAAACAAATTTTCAAAACTGATTTGACCGTAGTTAGCATGGATCTGTTTACATACACTTAATCCTTGTATGATATATCAACAATCATTCTCATTATATATTTTATTATTTTAAAGGATTCTTCTTGTGTTGGAAAGATGTTTAAAAAATAGTTTACATCATATCCAGTCATCATGCATGTCCCACACAAAATTTCTTTAAAACAAGAGTTTTTTTTTGAAAACCAACCATGATGTTTAATATTTTCATGTGTATCCTTTTATTTTACTTTTTCACTATAACTTTCTTGTGATTCTTCTATTTTTTATTTCTCTAAATTTACAGGCTAAATTATTCTACATTCATTTAAAAATTTTCTAATATTATTGGAGTATCTACATTAATTATTGAGAGTGATTTTACCTTTTGAAATAAAACTGATCTTGACAGTATTATTAGACCCATTTTGAATATTATTTTATTCAAATTATTATCCAAAGATCATTCACCTTTATTTTTAAACTTCTTGGGAGTAATCTATTTTGGGACCTTAATCAAAACATTTCCTAATGGTAATTTGTAATGACCCAAACTTTCATTAACAGAAATACCTCTTGATCTAATTAAATGTCAATTTATGTAAAATGATTATATAAAATGAAAAATTATATGGTTTTATGTTTTTGGATTTTAAAATACTATTATGAATTGTGAATGTTGTTAATATAGTCGTTGAATAGTGATCACATGATTAGTATAAATATAGGGATTTAACAAATTCAATTTACTCAGACAAAGGAAGTGATGGCCTCATCCAGTAGACATGCCCCTTACGAAACCCATTAGTCAGAGCTCGGAATGGAGGTTCCGTCTTTGATATTTTCTCTTGAACAAGCCCAATCCGAGCTTGAATTTATTAAGCTCGAGCGGAACTACCTACCAGAGAAGTGTAAGTTGATAGAGATTACCACCCAAGCAATGTTATCCGAGCCACCCCAAGAGTCGGTCACAATCGCACACCTTACCCTTTGGTCTTATTTGGGTGTTATAGGGGGTTATGTAACAAGACATTATCACTATGTCAATGTACATTATTTCTGTATATAATAATGAATATATGTTCATTTTATTATTGTTACCTTGTAGATGGTTTTTAAAGCACAAATAGTATTTTTTTTGTTAATATTCAACTAAGAAATCTATTTTGATGAATTGATGGATTTATCAATTAAATAATATTTTACTAAAATATTATTATTATTATTATTAAATTAATTTTTATTAAATATAAATGATTTTATAATTATATGAATGCAATCGTAATTTTTATAAAGGTTTGAAATCCATTTTTGTCAAAACCTGTGAATTTTTGATAAATGTAAATTTTTATTTGAAAAGTAAAAATTAACATATTTAGAAAATTATTTAGATAATATAAAATTATTTCTTGAATCAAGACGTCGAAATTATCCACCGGTGAATTTTTCATAATTTTCTGAGACAGTCAGTTTTTTGGGTAAATAATAAATATTGTTTAAATATATACTGTGTTTTATGACATCATAATGACCCTATAGTGATTTAATAAATTACTATAAGCCTTATTTTCAGACAATATATGTTTTAACATAAAAATAATTTGATATTTGGTTTTTTGAATAATTTTACAAAGCATTAATGGACACTTCAAGTCTTATTAAGCATCTTGTCTTTTTAAATTAATTTCCTTGGAAGTGTGACTCGCCTCTACATAAGCAAACCCATTATTTTAAGAAGTTATGAATTTGGCCTTATAAAATTTTTTTTTTCCACTTAACGTTTCCAAAAACCATGGGCATAAACCATTTGATGGTTTGTGTTTTGGATTAGATTAATGTGAGATGTCCCAAACCAAAATAATAAAGAATTTTCTCACCTTTCCTATATAAACCCACCCAATATCCCACTTCATCTCCACTCAAAGCCTTTGGAGTTCGTCCAACCTATGTCCTCCTCTCTCTAGAATCCTCCCAGTGTTCCCCAATCTCCCAAGAAGCCTCTCTCAACCCTCTCTGAAGCCTTTGGAAGCACACTTCCAAGTAAGGGTTTTTCTTTATTTCTCATTTTTGTCCAATATTCTTTAAATTGTTATTCCCTTTTAATTTCAATTATAAATATTAGAGTATGTTTTATCACCTCCCCAATACTTACACCTTTATTTTTTAATTATTGGAGACCCCTTTGTCTATCATTAAATGCCTCCCATGTACACTCGTTACTATGCCAAAATTCCGAAAGGAATTTCTCTCTCCTATGTTACGTTCAAGCAATTATTTGTATCATGACTCTAAATTCCATGAAATTTTTTGGTAAATGTATCTATATGACCCAATTACTATCCATTTCATGTACATATTATGAGACACCCCTTTATATCTCATCAACCATTTTTATGAATTCTTACGCCAGGTCATTATGTTGCCGAAATTGTACCGATTTTCCAAGACAATGTCATTGTTTAGTGAATACCATGCCCATTTCTCTATCAAGGGTATTAAAATTTAGGAAAATTTACTTATTTATTATAATGTTTCCTGTATGAATTCCACATTCCTTCATCGTGGAATAAATTATTATGTTTTATGAATCCATTTTATATGATCCATGTGGCACACTTATGCATGAAATGAAATGTTTAAGAAGGGTGCATTCTTATAGTGCTCCAATGCATTGGGTAAGGTATAATATCATGATACTACATGTCAAATGGGTGTTTACTTATGATAATTCAATTTCAATGGGGTTTTACTCATGCTTCATGTGCAATGAGGATTTACTCATCCTTCGTGTGCAATGAGCCTTGGCTCGTGCTGATTCAATGTTATGTGTTGCTGCCATATTTCCATGTTATGATTATCATGATTTATCATGAATTTATATTTATGCTTCTCTTGTGATCTATTGATTTGCTTATTTTCTAACATTTATTGTATTCCTCATGTTATTTCATGATTATTCCCTTACTATGCTTTATAGCCCACCCTTTTCTTATGCATGTCCTCAGGTTATCCCATGCAATGCTATGTATGAGGGATTGTAGTGGTCATGTAAAGGAAGTTTTAAAAAAAGATGTTGTATTTCATGTTTTAAGTTGTTATGTAATGATCCTAATCCCCAAATACACTAGACCTCTTGGTCTTCTATGTTTTATCAAATGAATTTTATGTAATTAATTAGGTATAAATGTGTCATAAAATATCAGGGTTTTCATAGTTGGTATCAGATGACAGGTTTTGTTATTTTTTGGATTAGGATTGGAAAAACCTAGTGAATCCTTATATACGTGACTAAGTATAATAACAACATCCATAAGTTTTTACGAGTATTGAGTAAGTGGTTTATCAAGAAAATATATCCCTGTCTGGATACGAGCAGGAAGAGGGGGCTCTGGCACAGATGTATCATAGTGGTAAAACCTAAAAACACTGCATTGAGCTTGACTCAAACGGGAACTAGTGCACGAAAATGGGCCTTGCTTCACTCTTGGTTACAACACTCCCGGGGGATATGATTTTTTAAATTTATAAGCTTAGTATGAACCATTATTAAGGGATAAAAAATTCCCTAAGAATATATGTTAGAAAGTAGATCATGGATAACATAGACTGAAGCTAATAGATTCATAGGTTAAGAAAATAAGAGTTATTTATAAGTAATCAGTTTTGTCCTCGTATTACACTTTATGTGTTACCCCTAACATTCCTTTTATTCCAGCCAATGGATGGTAATAGGAGGACTCATTCTAACAATCAATGTAAAGATCAATGTGATGACTGTACTAATGAGATGTCCAATCCAATGGGAGTGGGAATCACGAACTTTGTCACACTTCTCTCTCAGCAAACTCAAGTATTGAATAGAAACATTGGTCAAGAGGATAGTTCAAACCCCCCTAAGAAATAACAAGTCACTATTGATAGTTTCATGAGACAAAGGCCTTCTACTTTTAATGGATCATTTGATCCCTCAATCGCTGAAAAATGGATCAACTCCATTGAAAAGATCTTCTCCATCCTTCAATTTTCTGAACAATAGAAGGTTCTCCCAGCTGCTTATCGTATGGAGGGTCATCCTGATCAATGGTGGACGTTGATCAAAAATACTAATCATGAGGAGGAGATGAAGGCGTTGTAGTAGAAGGATTTCCAGAATATGTTTTTCGATAAATATTTTATGTTCACCCTTTGGCATATGATGGAAAGGGACATCCTATACCTCAAAAAAAAATAACGACTCTGTTGGAGAATATGAGGAAAAATTCACAAGGCTTGCATGATACACTTCTGGCTTTGTCATTACCTCTGAATGCAAGGTTAACTGCTTCTTTAGTGGGCTGAAACCTAGCCTACGGATAGCTCTGGAAATCCATGACTTCGACAACTATGAGGAAATTGTCCGATGTTCCCTCAAGGTTGAAAGGGAGATCAAATAATCTTAGGGGTATCATGGGGATAAGAAGCTTAAGGTGGAATTTAATTTTGGTGGTCCGATGCATAAATCCAATGGTGCTAAGAAGATCCAGCACCCCACTTGCCAAAGGTGCGGAAAGAAGCACCCTGGAAATTGCCTGAAGGGTACGAGAAAATGATTTCGGTGTGGAAGAGAAGGGCACCTGACTTTTAGTTGTCAGAAAGAAAAACCCACAGATGCGAAAGAGGAGAGGATCACTCCATTCGACTCTCAAAGTGTTGTTCATTACTACAACTGCAGAGAACCAGGGCACCTTGCAAATCAGTTCCCTAGGCCAAGGGTTTTCATAGGCAACCAATAACCTCCATGGCAGCAAGCGAAATCTTTTTCCATCACTACTGCCGAAGTGAACCCCAAAAACGAAGTGGTGATAGGTATAGTAGTTATTCATTCAATAATAGTGAATGTGATGTTTGATTCAGGTTCTACGCATCCTTTTGTATCTCGAAAGTTCAATAGAACAATCCCAACAGTACCAAAAATCATGGAATTGAACATGTCAGTGAGTACAGAAAATGGGGCAATCATTACATCCCATGAATATAACTCCTCCCCTATCATAATCTGTGGATTAAAATTCCTGGAGAACATCTTCATACTCACTTTTGTGGAATTTGATGCAATTATTGGCATGTATTGGATTTCCTTATATAAAGCCAACATAAATTGCCATGAGAGGGAAATCACTCTCCATGTGGAGAATCAACCCCCGATTATCTACAAGATCAAGGAGGAAGATGAATATTCTTTAGCTCCATCATCTCAAGGGTGGATATTACTCCCTTATGAGCATGCAGATCTGACTCAGATGACTGAGTCTAAAGGGGAAACCATCCAAGAGGACATGCCTATTGTGAGGGAATTCACTAAAGTATTTCCCAAGGAATTTTTTGGTCTTCCTCCTAGAAGGGATGTTGAATTCTCAATTGATCTTATACCTAGGGCATTGAAAATATCCAAAAACTTGTATATAATGGATGTTGTGGAGCTTGAAGAGCTGAAGAAACAACTACAGGAGAGTCTGGATAAAGGGTTTATACACCCAAGTGCTTCAGCATGGGGTACACCGGTCCTCTTCGTCAAGAAGAAGGATGGGTAAATGATGGGTAAATGCGCATTTGAATCGATTATTGTGAGATCAACAAAACCATGATAAAGAACAAGTATCCTCTCCCATGAATTGATGACTTGTTCTATCAACCGCGTGGAGCACAATACTTCTCTAAGGTGGATTTGTGGTTGGGATATTATCAAGTAAGGGTGAAGAAGGAAGATATCCCCAAGACTGCTTTTCGTACAAGATACGGGCACTATGAATTCATAAAAATGCCTTTAGGACTCACTAATGCTCCAGAAATCATAATGTACTTGATGAATAGAGTCTTTAGAGATTACCTCAACAAATTTGTGCTAGTCTTTATAGATGATATTCTGATATACTCCAAAGCCAAGGAGGATTGTGAGGAGCATCTAATAACTGTACTAGAGACCTCGCAGAAGGAGTATCTGTATGAAAAGTACATCAAGTGTGTGTTCTGGTTGAAGGTAGTCTCATTATTAGGCCATATCATCACAAGAAATGGGATATCTATGGATCCCTCCAAAACAGATGCAATTGAGGGATGGACGAGGCCAATATTGGTAACGAATATCTGTAGCTTCTTGGGGTTAGCTGGATATTATCGACGATTTGTGAGAAATTTCTCACTATTGTACAACCCACTTATCAAGCTATCTCAGAAGGGAGTAAAGTTTTCTTGGAGTGATGGATGCGAAGAAAGCATCAAGGAGTTGAAAAAGAGGCTTATCACTGCGCATGTGCTCACTTATCCCATAAGTGGAGAACATTTTGTGGTATTCAGTGATCCTTCAAAGAAGGGCCTGGGATATGGGTTGATGAAAATGGAAATGTCATTGCCTATGCTTCTAGGCAATTGAATGTTCATGAACAGAACTATCCAAAACATGACCTCTAGTTGGCTTCAGTGATCTTCACTTTGAGAATTTGGTGGAATTATCTGTTTGGAGAGAAGTGTGAAATATATACAAACCACAAAATCCTTGAGTATATATTCACACAAAAAGAGTTGAACATGTGCCAACGAAGATGGTTAGAGCTGATCAAAGGCTATGACTGCTCAATTCATTACCACCCTAGGAAAGCGAACAAGGTGGCGGATTCCCTAAGTAGAAAGGACCCATAAATTCTATCATTAACGAGAATTTAAAAGGATATAATCTTATTATATTTAATAAAGATTGACATGGGAATCATAAAGAAGGGAAAATCATCAATCCTTTCACAAAGGACTGCTCAACCATCAAATTTAGAAAGGTTAAAAGATGCTCAGAAAGATGATGTGGTAATTGAGGAAAAAGTGGAAGCTATTGGAAAAGGGAAGTCCTTGGAGTTTAATTTTAATGAAGAAGGAATTGTGAGATTTGGGAAAAGACTATGTGTTCCATCAAGTCCAGAGCAGAATAAGGAACTTTTGGATGATGCACATAGTTCGAATTTCTCTATTCACCCAGGAAACACAATGATGTATCGAGTTCTCCGAGAGCATTATTTGTGCGATAATATGAAGGAGAAGATTGCTGAATATACATCAGAGTTCTTGGTGTGTCAGCATGTGAAGGTAGAGAGGCAGAAGTCTAATGGGATGATTCAACCATTTCCCATACCAGAATGGAAATGGGAGAACATCACCATGGACTTTTTCACTGGACTTCTAAAGACATCTAAAGGTAACAATGCAATCTGGGTTATTGTGGATCATCTTACAATGGCTACACACTTCATTGCTATTCGGGAGGATTTCTCATTGGATCAACTGGAACAAATATATATCAGAGAAGTGGTAAGGTTGCATGGAGTACCACTATCTATTGTGTCTGATCGAGATCTAACATTAACCTCTATGTTTTGGAAGAGTCTTCAACATGATCTGAACACTGAATTGGACTTCAATATGGCCTATTATCCTCAAACTGATGGCCAATCCAACAGACTATCCAAACACTTGAGGACATGTTGAGAGTGTGCTCAATGGACTTTAAAGGAGGATGAGTTCAACATCTTCCTCTGGTTAGGTTCTCTTATAATAACATTTTCCACTTGAGTATCCAAATGGAACCATATGAAGCCCTTTATGGGAAAAGGTGTAGAACACTGGCATGTTGGGATGAGATTGGTGAGCGTAAGCTTCTTGGACCAGAAATGGTTGAAGAAATGGTGGAGAAGGTGAAAACCATTTAGTAGCATATCAAGGCAGCCCAGAGTCAATAAGAGAGTTATACAGATAACCGTCGATGAGACCTTGAGTTTAATGTTGGAGACATGGTATTTTTATGCATATCTCCAAGGAAGAAGGTCATGAGGTTTGGAATGAAAGGGAAGTTAAGTCCAAGGTACATCGGCCCCTTCTATATTCTTGATCGTGCCAGGGCTATGGCTTATTTATTAGTACTTCCCCCTACGATGGCCAAAGTACATGATGTCTTTCATGAATACCTATTAAGGAAGTGCATATCAGACCCTTCACATGTACTCTTTTCAGAGGTGGTACAGTTAGAGGATGATCTTTCTTATGAGGAGCAACCAGTGTGGATCTTAGACCGTAGAGAAAAAGTTCTAAAAAATAATACAATTCTCTTCATCAAGGTATTGTGGTGAAACCAAAATTTTGAAGAAGTGATGTGGGAATTGTAAGAAATTATTAAGTAGAGTTACCCACATCTATTTTAGTGTGGGAAAAGAAAATTTCAAGGGAAATTTTTTTAAAGGGGGACGATTGTAACGACCCAAACTATCATTAATGTAAATCCCTCTTCATCTAATTGAATGTATCTTTATGTAAAATGTTTAAATAAAATTTCAACTTCTTTGGTTTTATGTTTTCGGATTTTAAAATAATGTTAATAATTGTGACAATTTTTAATATATTCGTTGAATAGTGATCACAGGATTAGTATAAATATAGGACTTTAACAAATCCAATTTACTCAGAAAAAGGAAGTGATGGCCTCATCCAGTAAACGTGCCCTAGACGAAGCTCATTTTTCAGAACTATGAAAGGAGGTTGCATCTTTGGGATTTTCTCTAGACCAAGTCCAATCCGAGCTTGAATATGTTAAGCTCTAATGGAACCACCTACAAGATAAGTGGAAGTTGATAGAGATTACCACCCGAGCAATGTTATCTGAGCCACCACAAGAGTCGGTCACCATCGCACACCTTACCCTTCTGTCTTATGCAGGTGGTATAAGGTGTTATGTAACAAGACATTATCACAATGTTCTTTTACATTATTTCTTTATATAATAACTACTATACCTTTATTTTATTTTTGTTACCTTGTTGATGGTTTTTAAAGCCTAAATAGTATTTTTAGTTAATATTCATCTAAGAAATATATTTTGATAAATTAATGGATTTTTGAATTAAATAATATTTTAATAAAATATTATTATTACTATTAAATTAATTTTTATTAAATATAAATTATTGTATACTTTTATGAACGCAATCATAATTTTTATTAAGGTTTGAAATCCATTTTTGTCAAAACCCGTGAATTTTTTATAAATGTTGGTTTTTATTTTAAAAGTGAAAATTAACTTATTTAAAAATTTATTTAGATAAAATAAATATTATTTATGGAATCAGGATGTTGAAATAATCCAATGGTGAATTTTTCATAATTTTCTGAGATAGTCAATTTTTTTTGTAAAAATTAAATACTGTTTAAATATATAATGTGTTTTATGACATCATAATGACCCAATAGTGATGTAATAAAATAATATTAGACATATGTTCGGCCAATATATGTTTTACCATTAAAATAATGTGATTTTTGGTTTGTTATACTTATTTTAAAAAGCATTAATGGACCCTTGAAGGCTTATTAAACATTTTGTCTTTTTAAATTGATTTCCTTGGGATTGTGACTCACCTTTACATGAGAAACCCCATTATTTTAATAATTTTGGACTTTGCCCTTATAAAATATTTTTTCCCACTTCCCATTTCCAAAAACCATGTTCTGGTTTGTGGTTTTTATTGGTTTAATGTGAGGTGTCCCAAACCTAAATAATAAAGAATTCCCTCACCTTTCTTATATAAACCCACCCAAGATCTCACTTCCTCCCCACTCAAAGCATTTGAAGTTCGTATAACCTATGCCCTCCTCTCTCTATAATCCTCCCAAGGTTCCCCAAGCTCCCAATAATCATCTCTCAAGCCTCTCTCAAGCCTTTGGAAGTACACTTCTAAGTAAGGGATTTTCTTCCCTTATCATTTTTCTCCAATTTTTTTTTTAAATTTTTATGCCCTTTTAATTTCAATTATAAATGTTGGGGTATGGTTTCTCACCTCCCCCATACTTCCATATTTATGTTTTAATGATGGGAGACCCCTTTATCTCTCATTAAATTCCTCCCATGTACACCCGTTACTTTGCCATAATTCCAAAAGGAATTTCTCTCTCCTCTTTTACATTCAAGCATTTCTTTTGTATCATGACTCTAAATTACATTACAATTGTTGGGACATGTATCTATATGAACCCCTTAAATTCCATTACTTGTATATATGATGTTACAACCCTTTCTCTCTCATCAACCATTTTTATGAATTCTTACATCACACCATTACGCTGTCGAAATTGCACTGATTTTTCAAGCCAATGTCATTGTGTAGTGAATACCATGCCCATTTATCTATCAAGGGTATCCACCTTTATGCACATTTACTTATTTATTATAAATTTTCATATATGAATTAAAAATTCCATTATATTGGAATAAATTATTATGGTTTTATAAATCCATGTTATATGATCCATGTGGCACACTTATGCCTGAAATGAAATGTTTAAGAAGGGTGCACCCTTATAGCGCTCCAATGCATTGGGTAAAGCATAGTATCATGATATGTAATGTGAAATGGGTATTTAATCATTCTAATTCATGTGCAATGAGGTTTTACTCGTGCTTCCTGTTCAATGAGGATTTACTCATGCTCCATGTGCAATAAGCCTTGGCTCATGATAATTCCATGTTAAGTGTTGTTGCCACATTTCTGTGTTATGATTATCATGATTCATCATGCCTTTATGTTTATGCTTCTATTATGCTCTATTGATATGCCTATTGTCTAACATTTATTGTATTACTCATGTTATTCCGTGATTATTCCCTTACTGGGCTTTATAGCTCACCCTTTTCTTATGCATGTCCTCAGGTTATCCCATACAATGCTAAGTATAAGGGAATTTAGTGGTCAAGTAAAGGAAGTTTTCAATAAAGATGTTTTATTTCATGTTTTTAGTTTTTATGTAATGTTCTGAAGCTCCAAATACACTATACCTTTTGATCTTCTATGTTGTATCAAATGAATTGTATGTAATAAATTATGTTTAATTGTGTAATAAAAGATCTGGGCTGTCATATAATTTTTCCTACTTAATAAGTGGTCTTATATGATTATTTTAATTTGATACATGTTGATATGAACATTAATCAATTATATTACCACAACCATTTAACACATCATACATTTCTCCTAGTTTCTAAATTTTTTTTGGAATAGATATGTTCTTATGAATTGTTTGTTTTTTATCTTCTCCATATTGAAACCCCTTAAAATAGGATTTATTTTTTTCTTATAAATTTTAATTACTACATTAAAAAAACATTTCATAATTCTTAAAATTATTGGATCACTTGATTTTCCAAATAAACCTTATTCTTCTCTTCCTTAGTAAATATTGTTCTATTTTTAAAAATTTAGTAGCATGTTTTTTTTGGGCCTTCTTAATCACTAATTTTTCTTAACTTAGGGAACCAAAAATTCTAAATTTTATTATATCTACCAAATAAATGGTGTTAATATCTCCATTAATTATTTTCATCCATACATGCACATATTTCTATTTTAAACTTTCAATTTTTATAAAAGGGGATTTTGAAAAATAATTACAAAAAGAGATGGATATTACATATTTATTCATAATTACTTGGGAAAGATCATTAAATGATTTCATGATCTTATTGTCACATGAAAGAGATATTTTAAATAGTAATCCTTGTTATAATTTCATGTGGTAGTAGTTATTTCTTTCTTCACTTGTGAAGATTGAATATGTGTTATTTCAATATTGGCCATTTAACTCTATAATTAAATAAACTTTATATAGAGTGACTTCTTCTAATCATCAATAAATAAAACTATATCTTCTTAATAATTACTCATATTATCATCATCCACTTCATGAATTTCATCCTTTTACTATAATAGTGAGTCAAGAACCTTTATTCTCTTATATATAATATATAATTGTGAATTCTTAACATCAATGCGATTTTTCATATTCTCTCCCAATACATGGATCATTTTATCAAACTCTTTAGTAGACTAATAATTTTATCAGATTGTTATAAGATGTTATTCTTAAATTTTAGATCATATCTCTTTATAATTATTGTACTCATACTATTTTATTGTTACATGGTTTGATAGTTTAATGAATGTATGCGTGATTTCTCATAAAGCCTCTTACATGTTATCTTCCTTACATTCTAGTTGAGTGGTATCTTCCTAATGACTTTCAAAAATTAAAAAATATTGAAAACAATTCTTTGGGTAATCCATTTATCATATCCTTTAATGATTAAATATATAAATCTATTGACATATTATCACACCCACTTGAAACATATTATTTTTGGATATTTAAAAAATAATCGTGAAATACCTTAGGATAACTTGAATCCCTTGATCCCTTTAAGGTATAATTGTTATCCATATCCTTATTGGTACATAAAATCAAATATTATTGTATTTATAAGTTTGATATATCTTCCTTTCATGGAGCACTTGAAACATATTCCTCTTTTGAAAAGTGGGAAATCTTCTTCAATACGTACTCTCTTTATTTTTTTATATTCATAAAAGTCTTAGCAAATAATGAGTATTGATATAACATATAAAGGACTTATCTAAAACTTAACATCATTATAATTTTTGGAAGGAAAGCTAAAATCATCAAATAGAACAATTTTGAAAAATATGATCTAATAGAGGTGAACCATTTTTTGACACCAATTATGGTGACCTATTGGGATATGAAACACCCTAAGAGGGGAGATGAATCAATGTTGGTAAGTCTTGATACAATATAAAATACTTTACTTTTATCCATTTTCTAATTTAACCATATCACTGGTTATGGTGAATGAATCAATTCTATTATCTATTTCCTTATTTCTTTATTATATCAACAACGAATGAAAACACACACAAGAAACTCATTAATTTATAAGGTTCACCACACTATGTGAGATAGTCCAAAGTTGGTGTGATATAGTTTCATCCATGGTCACACAACCCACTAAAATCCTCATATGTGATACAACTAGTAGGGTATAACATTAAGACTCATTTTTTAGAATATCCTAACTATTAATTGGTACATCCCATACAAAGATGCATCCCATACCCTACAATGATAATCATTTTTGGTAAGAAAAAGATATTATCTATAAAGACCTATGATTTTAGATCCTTTAAAATATATTCTATGTTCTATAGATTAGTTTACACGCAAAACACAACATCAAAATTACACAATATATTGGATGATTATTATTTATAAAATTATGATAAAACCTCTATGATAGTAATAAATTAAAAATACTTACATTTATTGGAACAATGGTTAATATGTTTTAATATTAAAAATGGTTATTTTTAATAAAAGTAGATTTATTTCTTTCTATCTACTTTTAAAATATAATATTTTAAATTTTTTAAATTTTTAATTTTATATAATAAAAATAATTTTTTAATTCCTCATATCAAAATTAAATTTGTATACTTTTCTGATATTTTTCTAAAAAATAGTTTTTAGTTGAAAATTACGGTTTCTATGAAACATATAATATTTTTGACTTTATCATTATATAAGAATAAACTAGAAAATTAAAAAACCTTCTACATGATAAAATATAAATCCATGAAATAAAATTATTCATTTAAAAATATTATGTGAACTTATAAACCCTATGTCATTAATTTTTAGAACTAATGTAAAATGTTTCTTCAATATAAATTGTTTTCTATAATTCTTTGAATCAAGTATTTTAAATTCAGTTTTGTATTTATAGGAAATAATCATAACTTTTATTTTTTATAATAAATCAATTTATTTAATTAAAAATTTTAACAACGATAATTTTATCTTATATATAAATTTAAATGTTAAATATTACTTTTTATAAATAAGATTTTCATGATTAAGTATGTTTATTTCAAAATTTACTTTTCACACCATAAAAAATTTTATTTGATAAAATAATTTTAAATTTTTAAATCATAAGGATCAAATTATATAAATGGATCAATCTTATTTGTTTAATTTAAAATTAATTACTATGTTTAAAAATAAATCACTAAGGAAAAGGTATATTAGGGAAAAAGAAAATAAAAAGTTGATAAAACACTCAATATTATCTCCAAATTTTATTATTGAGGTTATTATTGTTCCATATTCACTTTAAACTCCAATTTTTTGTTCTATATTTTTTCAATTTACCCTTAAATTTTATCTTTATAATATTGAAAATGTAAGGGTACTTCCAAAATTACCATTCTTTTATATTATAAAAATTTAATACTTCCACCACATTAAGACTCACCTTAAAATATAATTTCTCCTTGAAAATATTTCATATTTCTTCTAATATAACACTATCACACTTTCAAAGTCTTCTTTTCATTATTATATATCATAAGGACATCATTTAAAAGGATAATTCTTAGTAAAAATTCAAGTACCCAACATGGGTATCAACTTCTTCTTAGTATTTCTTTTTCAATTTTTACAATCATAAAATTACATAAAAAATTTAATAAAATGATATCATTATAATTACTATTCTTAATTTAAATTTTATTAATTAAACAATAATTTTTTCCCACTCAATCCACTAGGAAAACCCTAAACATTGATCATGTGTACGTGCGGACTACCGCCTCCATGAAGTGATGTTGTTCATTTTTTCTTACCACCTTTAAAAGATAGTTATAGGGATAAGTTTAAATGATAAATATGAATTATATTATATTAATAAGTTCATATTAATAAAAATTTAATATTATCTAATTGATATGAATTGTAAATAGTTGTTATAAAATTAACTATCTTAAAAAAGTGAACTAATAGGAAATCAATTTATTCATACTATGAAATTATTTTTTATCCATATATTCTTCTCATAATTATTTATAATCCTATTATATCACACTAATAATAAATAAATTTAATCATTATGCTTTTGGTATAAAGATATTTTATCTTAATCACAAAATAATAATCCATTAATCATGATATGTTCATGTTTGGGTTAGTTTGACCACCTACTTAAACAATGCTGTGCAATTATATCATGGATTATCATGAAAAATTAATTAATAGTAAAATATTATATAAATATATAAATAATAATTTTTTTACTTTTTACATGATATATCAATATTTAAATCATTTATTAAGAAAAAACTCTTCATTAGTAAAAAATCACTGAAAAAATGATCGTTGTTGTTTTCATCTTCTAGGATAAAGACTAAAATAATTATGAAAGGAAATTTAATGTTTTCAAATCAATATAAATCAACCCATATAGTAAAATTAATTATTTTTTAAATATTAAAATTTTAATATGAACAAAGTTTGACATTGGTCCTAAAAACTAGTATAAACCATTAAAAATATAAACATCGGATGAGGGAAAATAGGTAAAAACAAACTAATATATATATATATATGAAATGATTTCAAATGGGGGTATAAATGGTTATATATATGAATATGGTTTTTTATTATGCAATTAATAAATCTAATATAATTATTTAGGATGTTAGTTGTGAGTGAAGAATGAATTAAGTCCATGTTACTGGGTTATTTGTCTTAAATTTCAATTTCTTGAGACATGTTTATATTATAAACCATGATTTAATTTATGTGGTAAAAATAAATCCCCATTATCATTATTTATCATGAATCTATTATATTTTAATATTTTCAATTTTTTATCCAATGTATATTCTCTCGTGAGGTGTGGACTCAAATATTATAGAAGTTATTAGGGTTTTCATCTCATATTCTTATCTTTGATAAATGTTTTGTATTATGTACCTAATTTATTTTATTATTTATATATTGTAACATACTAGACCTATTTCACTCATAAGTTACCTATACTGGTTAGCCACATAGCCTCAAACATGCCTCCCTATATGCAGGATGCTACTGACTACCAATGAGGATCTACGTTGGTACAGTGGGGAGACTATATCATCATAATTAGAGTTGAGCACAATGGTGTATAATAGACTTAAAATTAGATCAAAATTAATTAATTAGTAAAAAAATACCATCCAGGTAATAATAAACATATATAAGAAATAACTAGAGTAATATAAAAAATAATGATAATGTAATGAAAAATGGAACATGCTTACATGGTTGCCAGCATATAGTGAAATACATGCAATGAAATTATAATATTAAAGAAAGATAATATCTATTATAATAATGATAACAAGTATGTTTCGATACTACCATACTCTATACTATAATAGCAATAAAGTTTCCCTAGTTGGTCGCTACCCTTTATCCATACCTACATCCATGATGCTGCCCGGGTGCCAAATTAACGACCCAAACAGGATATGAGTAAAACTCAATAGGCCCCCACCAATAGTGTATAGAACTATCCAATATATTAATATATAATGATGAGTGATCATGTATGATAAATAAATTTGATAAAAAAATAAACCCTGTCATTCTGGGTTCCCCGAGGAACACCCATCCTATACTACCATATTCATCCTTAGTTGAGAATATCTATGGGAATTTTAATCTATTTTCATACATTTATAATACTGAGTGAATCCAAGTATGTTATTTTACTTGGTAGACAATTAATTTAATCAGTTGACATCCCAAGCCCATCCAAGGATTTACATGAAAGAAATATATTTTTTACTCCAAACACAGTAAATTACCAATATATTATGGAACTATCCATGTAATCTCAAATCAAATCCCATGTATCACCCATGGTAGGGTATAACTTCCACAAACCTTTAAGCATGTCCCTAAAATTCAATGTAAGGATCCATGTATCGCCTAAAGATTAACATAGACTCATCTACCTGATGATTCTATCCAAGGCGTTCATGTATGAATCCATATATAACCCTCAACAAGGTATAATTCCATATATAATTCATTTAATTTAATAATTCCTAGTATTCACATCCAAGTCATTTCCCATCAGAACCCAAGTATCTCCCATGACCTGGGGGTAGTACTCAAGGACATGTTATTGTCCATGTCATTAATTTATTCATTAAATTATTCTCATTCATTTAATTTAATGCATAACTCAAACATAAAATAATAAATTCTCATGTGTGCATAGAAATAATCGTAATAACTCTGGTCATATTTTACAAATAAATAAGGGATAGGTGATATGGTTTTATCATTCACCTTTCATTTTTAAATCATTTATCCATTAAAATTTATAAGGGAATCTAAACACCATAAAAGGGGGTGTTGTTATATAGCTAATTATTAGGGTTATAAAAAGACATAATTTTATTTAATTTAATTCAATTCAATAATTTGACTCACCAGGTTAAACTCAAAACATCTAGAAAGGTGGGGTAGTTGACATAAAAAGGTATACATTTTAAAACACTTAAAAATTACACCCTAAGGGGATGGTTCACATAAAGGTAGAAAACATCTGATGATGAAATTTATTTTGGAAGGAATACCAATTTAAGGTTCTAAAAACTTAATAATTTAATTTGAAATTAAAAAGGCATTACACTGGAAGTTTGGCGCATGACACAACATCACATGATTTACACATCAAAATTTTTATGTAAAAGAGAAATACCACACACCTTATACAAAGGAATATTCACTCATCCATTATTAGAATTTAATTTAGGATGTAATGATTTAAATTGGAATAACAGATAAACACCCTAAAAAAGTGTATATTATCTTTACGGTAAGGAAAATAAAGAAAGAAAGAAAGAGTATTGAAGTCCTTACGGATGGGGATCCAATGTGATGAATGGTGAGATCAAAAAATGGAAATCTCATAAATCCTTGGTGGGAGAGAGAGAGTGCACCCCATGCATGGGCACTTCTATATAAAAGATAAGGGAGGGTGAGGTTTGAGTTTTAATGGTAAAAGGGAAAACAGTCATTTCCCCTCATTTTAAAGAGGGGTTAAGGTTTGGATTCATAGTTGCATAAATCCTACACCAACCATGTGTAACTATTTCCAAAGGTCACACCCATTCACATGGATAGGAACATGATTTAATAAACCATAAAATTCCCAAGTTTTATCATTGTCGAAGGACTCTACCCCCTCACATGGTTAAGTGCATGGTTAGGGGAAACCACAGACAGATTGTGTTACAAACATCTAAAATTATCTATAGAGTTTTCATAACCACATGACCTTTATCGCATGGTTAAAAAAAATTTATTTTCTATTTTGGGATCTATGGTTACTACTAATCATACACTAACCATTCACTTCAACATATTTCTCTAAAAACCTGAGCTTCAGGCTTTGTAAAATCCTCACACACTCTCGACCCCTTTCGTAATCCTTTAAAAATTATCATATAGAAAAAAGGGATTTACAATAAATTTCAAAGGATCTAAAACTTATTAAAAAAAATTGAACTTATAACCTCCCCACTATATAAATTCTTGTCCCTGAGAAGCTTTTGTGGGAATCAAAATGAATTTTCCAAAATCCATTGGTTAGAAGTTCTTAATCAAACATCCACAGTGCGATTCTAAATTCCCAACATTCCTTCAATCATATCATAAACACATTGATTAACCTTAAAAAATTGAGACAACACTTTTTATCAAGGATGAAAGATCGATATGGTACTTGATCAACTAAAACAGGAGATCATCTATCCCGATGCATGATTATGTCATCATCTCATCCATTAACAATCCTATGCAACTCCCCATGATAGGTTATTTATTTCAATGGTAAATTCTAGTACTTGGTACTACCACCATTATAATTTCCTATAAAAGTATTCCATCATAATCCTAACTATGCTCCAGGAACATTTCCTAGCTTTCTAGAACCAACCACACTTGAAGAAGACAACCTCAATCCATGATTTGATAAAAACAACTGACTTTCAATCGACCCATCCCAACTCGATCACACAATATTTTCCTTAAAAACCCATGATTACCATTATAATTATCAAACAACAACATGTTAAACATGGTTCCACATTGACCACATGTAAAAACTTGAAATATAGAAAGTCCAAATACCTATGGCCAACACCCACACTTGGGATCCACCCAAGTCCATAATTGAATATATACATATAATTTTCCAAGAAAGTATAGGCATACATGATTTTATTTATCCAACATCATTTGAGCGTGAAAATGAACATCCAATGACTTTTCTCAAGATCCCCAACCCTTATCACATAAGGGTCACCCACCAGCAGCCGATGTACCACTCCCCATCATAGAAGCATCCCTAACATCTCACTAATAGAATGATTATCTAATTACCACATCCAGCTCTGCATCCACCCTCTAGAATAATGATTGACATAGATAAAAGTATGAACGTCTCTAAGAACTAATGCAAACACAAACAATTTTCCATTATTACTTTCCAATAATAGTTCCCCTAGGTTTCTTCTTTGTTTAAACATAAAATGAGGTCTAATAACCTCAAGGTAAAACAAAATTCACTTTATATTTAAGGATCCTTTCTTTCAATAGGATGCCTTTTGGATTTTGAAATGCACTAGGTATATTCCATCATTGTCTGGTATGTATTTTCTCCAATCACATGGAGGACTTCCGGGAGGTAGTTTTGGATGACTTTACTATTTTTGGAAACAAAATTTATCATTTCATAGGGATCCTAGAATATGTTTTGAAAATATAAACAATGAAAATATTATTTTGAACTTTGAGAAGTGTTTTTTTTTTGAAAAATGGATACTGTTAGATCATATTATTTCAAAAAATAAGCTAATTTGGATAAGTCTGAAGTTAATGTGATTAATTAATTTTCATATATCATCAGTGTTAGATATATTAGATCATTTTTGGGATATGTAGGTTTTTATAGAAAATTCATTTAGAATTTTAATAATATTTTTCCACCCCTTTCCTGGTTATATATAAAAAATTGAATTTTTTTGTTTAATAATGATTTTAGAAAGCCATTCAATGAGATAAATGAAAAGTTGATTAATTAAACAATCATGTAACCACTAGACATGGATCAACCAATTATGTTGATATGAGTATCCTCAAAATAATACATAAGAGAATTCCTCTCCCAAATAATTGAACGGATTGCACAAGTCATAACATATTCCTCGGGAACATTGGATATGACTCAACTCAATTACCCAACTGCTGAAAAATAATTCCTTGACGTTTTATTTATATAGTAAAAAATTAGATATTATTTACTAGGAACTAAATTGATTGTATTTCTTGGTCTTGAATCACATTGGTACTTGATTAAGAAGGTTGATTCCAAACCAAGGCTTATAAGATGGATACTACTCTTACCAGAGTTCAACCTAGAGATCATGACCATAAAGGGAGTTGAAAACCAAGTAGTAAATCACCTTATTATATTCTTGAAAACTGTTGAAACAAAAATTCTATAATTGAAACCACTCAATGATGATATACCTAGATAGAAACTCTACATAGTGGAAGCTGAAGTACCATGGTATGCTGATTTAATGAATTATTTAGACACCTCTCTGGTATTCTCTCACCATAACTATCATCAAATAGAAAAACATAAAGTTGAAGCCAATTTCAAATTTTGGAAGATTCTTTTCTATGGAAAATCTATAATGATTAATTCATAAGGATTCTCTTACTATAATGTAAAATAAAATCTATTTTTCAATTTTTTTTATAAATTGTAACATGGATTAGACATTGGAACTAATTGAATGCCCTTAAAAGTATTGGATTCTATAATTTAATAGACAAACATATTTAATTATGCTCAATAAATTTTTTTAAAATGTGAGAAGAGTGAATATAATGGAAAAAATTCCAAAAGAAAGGAGATGGCTCCAAAACCATCATTTTTATAAAATCATTGAAGTATAGGGAAGTAATTTTATGGGACCTTTTCCATTCTATTTTTTAATTCATACATTTTTTTATTTTAGATTATGTCTCTAAATGGGTGGAATCTAAGGCTTTCAATAATAATGATTGAATAGTTGTATGTGATCTTTTCAGGATGTGAATCTATTATAGGGATTATTTTTCTGTTAAGATACTGAATGTGACAAAATAAACTTACTTGATTTATTTCCATTTAATAATCATAATGTCATCATTGTCTTTTTATTTTATTAATTTACACTTTTATCCCATATCTTACTCCATGAGAAGAATATTTAATATAAAATTTTCATGTATAAAGCACAAAAAATAACTTTTAATGAAACATAGGATCTAAAAAAGGATAACAATTTATTGCTAATATATTTAGATATTGACTAAATACAATATGGTTCACACAAGATAGTATAATATCCAGTATTAATAAGCCTTTATATTAATAAATACAATAATAATATCCAAATCATCAATAATAATAACCAAATTTCAACATAAAAAATTCCATGATTAACTAACCTTAAACTTATTCAAAACATGGATGACCAGGTTTCAATCACAAAAATTTGAAATATTTTATCTCATATTCTTACAAGATAAATTTAAAATTTATCTCCAAAAAAATCAATCACTCCTAAAGTCAGATACCAAAATTATTTTTTCTTATATCATATAATATCTAAAATATTGAAATTATTTCAATAAATAATAGATATATAGTTTTAGAATTGATAATATGGGAAGATAATTATTTTTCTCATTAAATATCTCATGTATCGAAGACAGAGGGTAAAGAGAAGATGGAAAACTTCTTGCATCATCATTCATTATCTTTGTTTATGAAATTTGATCATGTTGGTGATCATATGGATACATTATTTTTAGGATTAATAGTACTATTATATGATTTCATGATCTTATTCACAAGTCTATTATCCTAAAATTTTGATAAGGTGGTGTAACTCATATAATGATTTTTTTATATTTATCTAGTATTTAAAGATCAAGATGAACGAAGAAGATATCTCTCTCATATGAAAATAAATATTGAAATACATTAAAGATATTATTCACATATAGAGCATAAAAACTTATTGGAGAACTATTTGTTCCAATATAAACAATTATTGATTTTTTCTGTGATTCTTTAAATATTTTATGATGTATTCTTCCCCCATCTTGTTCTATTATAGATATCCTCACAAGAGTTAAAGAATAATATCTCCCCATTATTATAATCATTTATAATTTTAGTGATAATATAGGCCTGAAACCTCAACAAAAAACTAACATGGATTAAGTACCAACTTTGGAATTAAGCCTCATAAAAATCCCAACGTACTTTGATTTTTTACGTTAATTTTTTATACTAAATTAAAGTGGGTTTATAGTGAGAGTGTCTAGACCTCAAAAATTAATAGATGTTAATTTCAAGAGATAAAATATATAAAATGGGGCCATAAATTCATTATCCCCTTCTCGTTTGTCCAATAACTAACTTGGTCACTTTAAAAACATGGTTTTACCATCTTAAAATGTTCTTAGTCATAGTAAAAAAGTGCATAATAGAATAAAGGCTAATTCCTAAGAGAATGGGAAATAGAGTCAGATGAATTATGAGACTTAGTTTTATGAATATTCTAATATGCATCCTGAGTTTGGATGACTTATTCATTAGATCCTAGTTTTATTGAATCTGGAGCTCGACCAGTGAAATTTTGAGGTACTATTTTCATTATATCATTTATTGTTATCACTCTATTTTATATAATTACCTCTTATGCTCTTAGTTATTTAATAGAGAAAATTCTACCAAATTTGATGTTTTTTTCATGGGTGTTCTAAATATCTGGGTTTATATAAATTTAAGATAAGATTTTGGATTTATTCGTGGTTGTGGAGTGTCTTTTTGGGATAGAATTTCTAGGAATTAAATCAACTTAATTCAATTAATGAATATAATAATTTGAATTATTGAGTTTAGATAGATATTATAAGCATTTAATCCTAATTTTTTTATGTTCACATATCCCTTGAATAATTTGGAAGAAATTAGAGGGAATATAAAATAAAATTTTAGTATTATTCCTCATCATAAATTGATTTATAAATCTAACTAGTTATAACATATGAATTATATTTTCACTGAGATGTACATGAGTTTTAGATAAATACACTGAATAATATATTTATGGACCTTTGGATTGATTTTGGTGGTAATTTTATGATGTTTTCATTGATCTACCCAACTAAAGATATGATTTTTGTGGGGATGGTGGAAAATCCTTGAAATAATGATGGAAGAAGATCCATTTGGAAGAAAATAAATTTTATTAAGGATATAATAAAATATAAGATTCCTTATAGATGTGAAAGTATCACTTTCAATTAATAATTGTATTAGGAGTGAGTGGATGTCTAATCTTGGATGTTAATGAATAAATAAATTCTGAATGGTTGTGATATATATAGTAATTAGAACAATTCTAGTAAAAAATGTTTAATATGTCACATTTTTACATAATTTTTTTTATAATTGATGAAAAAACATTAATGTGGATTATAAAATAACTAATAGTAAAACCTTTTAATGAATGTTTTGAACATTGTTTTCTTATAAGAAATGTTAAAATGTTTTTTTTATTTCTTTTATAGTAAAAAATAACTTTAAAAACTCATAAAATTATAAAAAATGGCACAATAGACTAATAACCTCTTTCATTATGTCGACCTAGAAGATGCTTTGTCAAGATCTTATAATCCAAACTGCATGAAATCTCATCCAAGGGGCTCTATCTTGTTATAGTGTAGTTTTCCCGACCCGGTTCACTAATAAATAAATAAATCTAGTTGGCCACATGACCTCAATATTGCCTCTCCATATGACAGAAGTTTCCAACTATCAATGAGGCTCTACGATGGTATGGTGGGGATACTATACCCTCTTGGTTAGAGTGACACAAAATGGTGTTAATAGATAAAAAAATTATTATAAATAAAATACAACAATAGAAGCATAAAATCTATAATAATAATAGTACTAATAAGAATGAAAATAAGTGGAATAACATCATAAGTAATAAGGTATCTATAACAAGAATGTGATACGGAATGATTTTCATGTCATAATGAAATACTAAAAGGGGAATACATGAGATTTTGAGTAACATTCATATAATACATGCTATAAAAATTTTAACAAAATAATAAAGATATATCTAATAGCATCAAAACCATAATATCAGTCCTCATATCCTATACTAGAACATAGTACTGAGAATCAAGAGTCTAATGCGGGATTCATTCCTTTGTCCCTACTTGCATTCATGAGATCAATTTAGGTACCAATCAATGGCTCAAACTGTTTGTGAGATATACTTAGTATGCCATCACCAATGTCATATAGAATAATCTAACTAGTGTATATAAAATTAGTAGTTTTCATTTATGAAAATATAAATCATAATGGTAAACTATAACCAAGTCATCTAAGGTTCCTAAACGACACCCGACTAACTCCACCTTCTTCGGCTGAAGCTGTGAAATATATAATTATGTTTCCATATAAATAGGTATACATGTATATAAATATTTATATATATGTAATATATACATTATAAATTATATAGACACACACACAAAAATATATATATATATATATAGACACACAGTACTATCCAGGACATGAGGTGTAACTTTGGAATCCATGCATAACTATAAGAGTATCATCTCTTAAATAAGGGTCTTCATGCCAACATTTATCATCTAATAATAAGTTATTACATTCCCAAATATCATGAATAATAATGGAATCCAATCATGAGTATCATAAATTATAAGGGATATCATGCCTGAGTATAATGTATAATATGGGACACCACGCCCATAAATAATGTATAGTTTGGGATACTATGCTTTAGAATCATGAATAATAAGGAATGTTGGTCATGCTTTAACATAATCTAATTGATGGGTTCAATAAAATTATATTTCATTTAGTTAGGTAAATAATCCATATTGTTTGTAAGGGCTATGTGACATGGTCATACCAATCACATCCACTAAATTCAATTTATACATTTCATTTAGGAATCAATGCCTGACCACATAAAAGGTGGTTTTATCATGTAATCATTTATGATATCAAGGGGAAATCCATAAGAACATCTCATGAGTTGGAACAATTGAAGTGGACATCCTCCAAAAAAGAAAAGGGTGAATGAGAGTATTTCTAAAAAGGATAAAAAATCAATTTAAGATAAATCATATTTTTGGGGAAACACATAGAAAGTCGAGTGTGATACATCATGACACATAATATAAAATAATAAGTACATAAGGGAAAAGTTATAAAACACATACGTTATGGTGGTATATGACTCCTCATCCACTATTGGATTCTAATCGAATGTAAAACATAGGAAATCATAGAAATAAACAAATAACCTACATATATTCAATATTATCAGAGATGGATTTATCATTTCATATGTTGAGATAAATGGAGAAAGGAATAAAGTGGATTGAAGCACTTACATATTTTCTTACAATGTAAAAAAAGGAGGTTGAACAAAGGAGGTATACCAAATCCTTCCTTGAGGGGAAGAGGGATATAATAATGTGAGGAATGAGGTATTGTAAGAATGGAGGAGGAAAAAGGAGGGTGAGAATATTTCAGGAGGTAAGGGAAAAAGTTTGTTTCATCAACTTTTAAAAGGGTCACAAGGTTTGGTTTCATAGTTGGATAACTATGTACCAACTATGCGTACACTACTATCAAGGGTGGAATACTCTTCACAATTATATTGGATTGTTTGGTTAACTATTTTTAGCTCATTAATTCACCTCTACAACCCACTATAACACCCCACATGGTTTAACCAAAACTTATAACCTCAAGCTCACGTTTTAAACAAATAGTGTGCCCCAACTATTTTTTTCAAAAATTCAAGAATCTTGGTTCTAAACATTTTAAATATACTATAAAACACTTTCATTAAACTCATAAAAAATAATTAAAAAAATATAATGATCAAAACCTAAAATTAAAAAAACTATACCTCAGGATAAAAACTATGATGTTACAACATCCCCTCCTTAATATCACATATCTCCAAGTTTCCCTTCTAAGGGTGGTAAAGTATCATCTGAGAATATCTTCACCATTATAAACATATGTTGACCTCCCTATCTAAGGCCTCATCCTATATATATTCTTTCCACTATAGCACCCAAACTAGAGGATCCAACTTGCCTCAGAGAGCCTCTATCCTCATATTGATTATATGAATAACATGATCCTCAAAAGAATCATAATCCACCAGAACAATATTCTCATGATGAGAATAATGATATGGGTTAGAATAATAATGATGAAGCTATGATACATGGAATACATCATTAATGGTTCATAACCTCTTAGGTAAGGTCAACCAATAGGCTACCGAACTAACTCACTCTAATATATCAAAATGCCCGATATAATGAGGAGATATCTTTTCCTATATCTGAATAAGTATATGATCCAATGTAGAAGAAACCCACAATAAGAATTGATCCCCTGCCCTAAACTCTAGAGATAATCACCGTCTATCAACATAATACTTCTACCTATACTAAGGTATACCCATATATTTCCAAAAAAGTTATACCTACTCGAATGTCTATTGAACGAGATATGGTCCTAGTAGTGCTACCTCACATCTCTCTAACCAACATAATGGTGAATTGAAAAACCAACCATATAGGGACCCATATTTTTTCATCTTTATAGTTTCCTAAAATATATTATGATAAGAAAATTTGGTGAGAGGTAGTTGTTTCCCACTATGGCCTCCAAAATCCTGAATTCATACTTAGAGCATGTTCTCTAACAGAAGTATAGTATGCTCATAATGACCATATGTCAATGGGTGATAGTTAGTACTCAAAACCACCTATACACCCAGTGACTTATGTAATCCCTACTATATCCATGTAGTAAATAGATCATATATATCTGATATAATAGAATTTGGAACCCCATGAAGGTATGATCTCTCTAAAAAAATATCCTTCCAATATCATCTACTAAAAATGACTCTTGGATTGGTAGAATGTGGTCAAACTTCATCATCCAATCAACAAAAAACCATATTTAATCAATGCCACAAGGTGAATTTGAAAAAAACCATAAACAAATACATGGTGAAATCATAACATTTACGCATTGGAATGGTAAGTGACCTTAAATGTCCAGTAGGTTATTGGTGTTCTTCCTTCACCTAAAAAAAGGTTGGACATAGAGTAATACGACTAGCAATTTCCCTCTTCACACCTATCCACTAGTTTTGGTGGCATACATCATGGTAAATATTGGTATGACAGGGATGTAATTCCTAAGGAGAGTCAACATATTGTCACATAAAATATTCACACATGTTGGTAGAAACCCAAATGTTCCCTTGAATATACTGAATCTCGTTCTCATCGATAACTGAACCATGTGTTGGGTCCTCACATGAGATGCACTCCCTTAGGAATAAGACCTTGAGATCAGAAATCTATCTCCCCTTTACTCGATCCAGAAGATAATATGTCACTGCTAGATCCATAAGAACATTCTACCTATGATAATCATGAATCTCCATATGTTTCTCAAAGAATAGATCCATCAAATTTCACTCAATGAATTCCTTTTAAATATCTTTTGTTTATATCTTCCAGCTTAAAGCATCAACCACCACATTTCCCCTCCTAGACATATAAGCAAGCTCAAACTCAAAATACTGTAAGTATTTAACCCAACAATGATTCCTTAGATTCATGTAATGCTGTGTTAATATGTATTTGAGGCTATTTTGATCTGTGTATAAAATAATATATCACCAAATAGATAATTCCTCTAGAAATGCGAGGAATGGACTATAATTTCTAGATTAAGATGATTCTTTATGTAATTATTCTCATGTTCCCTTAGCTGGTGTTACCTTTTCCCCATGACTCAGTCTCTCTATATTAAGAAGAAACCCAGCCTGATACCAGATACATCACAATAAACCATATAACCTCTGTAATTATTATGTAAAATTAGAATGGTATTGAATTAGTCCTTCCTTTTAAATAACAAAAGGATCTATCGCAATATTTAGACCATGTAATCTTGACACATTTCTTTGTAAATCATGAGAGTGGTGCTGAAATACATGATAAATCCTAAATAAGACTATTTTTATTATTATCAATCCCTAAGAAACTTCATATGTCATAGACATTCTTGGGATACTCCCAAGAGACCACGACTCTCTCCGTTTCTAGGTAAACTAATACTCCTTCCTATAAGATGATGTGCCCTAGTAAGCTAAACTTATCAATCAAAAAATGAAATTTTCTGATCTTGGAATACAACTTATTATATATTTGTGTTATCAAGATGATATAATGGTGTTTGGAATGACCATGTTGACTCTATGAGTATACTAATATTTCATCCATGAAAACAACTACAAAAGAATCCAGATATGGGTGTAAAATATGAGTCATCTTGGAAAGAATAACTAATGGGATGTTGGTTATATTTAACGACATGACCAAGTACTTTTAAAACACATATACTAAATAATGTTGTATGTAGTATGTCTGGTGGTCTAATTCTCATATTATGAGAGCCTAACCACAAATCGATCTTTAAGAAAACTTGAGTTGCTCATAGTTGATCAAAGATATCATCAGTATGAGGAATGTGATAATAGTTCCTAACCATATACTAATTAATTTTTTTTTGAAATATATGAAAAGTATAATGGTACGATATACCTTCTTGGTGAAAAGGATTGGTGAACTCCATGGAAAAGTATTGAGTCATATAAACCCCTTATCTTCTAAGTCTTCTTGCTACCACTTCAGCTCCTAAAACATAGTGGGATCCATCCTGCAAGGAGGGTTGGATATTGGTTTTACTTCTGGATTTATCTGAATAGTAAACTCTACCTTTATCTCATGAGGTAGCCCAAAAAATTAATTAGGGAATAAATCCTTGAATCAATCAACTATAGGAGGTAAATATGTACATTTATTTACTTGATCATCTAGATAAAGACTACCAATATGGGTTATCACCCCACTGATCCCACAATGCTCAGGTCTAGTTCGACTCACCAAAATATATCATTTTCCCTTATGATTATAACTAACACCATATAGTGAGGTAACAGACACCCTCATGTGATAGAAATCAACACACACATGGTTGGGAACAAACCAGTCCATTATAAGAATAATTTAAAAACCTATCGTCTCAAGGGTAAAGAGGTCCCACATGAATTTATAACTACCTACCTCAAGGGGGAATTCCTAGAATTGGAATACACTTTCTTATTGGACCCCTAATGTGGTATAAAGTGTCATCACCTCATATAAATAGTTAATCTCGATCATAAGAATATCGAAAATTTTAACTGATATAAAACAATGTAAATCTCCTCTGTCAAATAAAACAGCCACTAAAATGGAGGCTATAGAAATTATACCTTGAACTATGGAAGGTCTAGAGCTCCACTCCTTGGTATTTGGATGCACTACATGGATATGGACATATCTATAAGACACTAATTTGTTCTTGAGTTACGAATTCTTTTATTTCTGGTTAAACACTTGATTAATATCTCTTTTTGGCTTAGACCATAAAGTCAGGACGGAGGTCCGGTTGGGTTTTTTTCAAAAATAAGAGGTAGTAGAGATGTAGGTTGGTTTCAGTCCAATTAAATGAAGTGTATTTGGTTTACAAGAAATGTAATTTCCTTGAAACGATAATTCATTATGTGAAAAAGATTTTTCCTAGGGGTAAAACCCCAATATTTACATGACATCTAAATCATTTACACATCTCATAAATGCTTAGGGTTAGTTTTTAAAATAGGAGGCAGGGGCCTCTATTTTTTATAGAAACTCCCTCCCTAATTTATTTTTCCCTCATGCAGAAGAGATTCACCAAAGGAGATCCCCCTTTGATCCTAACCTAGGCTTTGTTGTCATTCCGCGATCCGAACACTGATTCTTCCTCTGTTAGTCTCATTATATCCACATTGGTTAGTTCCCGATTCCTCTTGCATTTTTTGTCATTTATATTCTCTATGAAAAAGTTATTTTTGTGCAATATAATATCCCCTATTTCTAGGTTTTTCATATGTTCTTATTTTTTCTACTAATATGGACCGACTCAAAGGCCAATACTGGATGATGTTCTACCATGATTATATTGTAGGAGGTATTTAAATTTACATTAATATTTGGTTTTTATTTTCCTTTCTTCCATTATTACACAAACCAAACCTTCTAAATTTTCCCCTAAAATTAAATAAATCTCTTATTTAAAATGTTTGGGACCAGTTTAGGTTTCCCACTAATACCATTATATTATTGGTGGTCATTCACCTCAACCCATTTCCACCTTTGAGGTGTTTTTATATATTTTCTCAATGATATACAACCCCATCGGGTGTGTGTGAGCTCTCTAGATTTGTTAGGTTCCTTAATAAATTAAATGAGAATTGAATGCATAAATAGGTTAAGGTTATACCTCATTGATATGTGATATATGAATGGTAAATATAGAATTAATTGGTTAATGGGTTTAAATGAAAATAGGGGAATGAGTTGGATGAACTCATGGATAATTTATGATTATTAAATGATATATAAATTGATCAATCAATTAATTATGGTATTGGATGTCGTCGAAATTTTCAATACTCAAATACTAATTTCATAAGATTCCATTGAAAATTTATTTTCCATAAATCTTGATAATGGTAGTGGATGTTGTATAAATTTCTACTCCCCAGATCCAGATTCTATTTTATTCCATGGGACATTCTATTCCATTGATTCATATTGATTATGGTAGTGGATGCCTTGAAAATCACTACTCCATGGATCCTAATTCCATAGGATTCTAAGGGAATTGATACACACTGGATCCATATTTCATGAATTCACATAATAAATGCTCTATGGATATACTCCTTGGACTCTACCCAATACTTTACCGAGTTTCAATCAAGATTCTCCATGAAATTGAAGAGGATGACTTTGTATCTTATACCTTGGATATAGACCATTGAGGTCTGACACTAGATTACATAGCATAGGCAATTTTGGATTTTATACAATTTATTACATGGCATGGTTGTTATTGATATTTTCCTATGTTTTATATATTCCCATGTTATCGGAATTTGATTATAGTTGTTATAATAAATAGTATCACACCTGATGATGTATACTGTATTATTATCCCTTTTTTATGGGGTCTTGAATCTTATTTACAGGGATCCATGTTTGGTTAGATATGATCATATCTACATTGACACCTTAATTTTATTACTATTATAGTAATGATATACTACACACTAATATGTTGTTTATACACAAAATGGACATGATTTATTTATCATTGGTGGTGGCCTACAGAGTGCTATCTCACAGCCAATTTGGAAAATTGTTGGGTACCCAGAATAAATTCATGGATATTTGTAGGTATAGGACAAAATGACCACTTTATGATGCTTTATTTGATCCTTTCATAGGATAATGGGAGCATGGGAAGGAGATATTCTCATGATGTTATTTGGATATAGTTCATTTTGTGTTTTTTGTATTTTGTTACATGTACTATATGGTATTCCTACTTCCATATATTTCCCTATAATTTTTTATAGATACATGAATTGATCATCATATTATATATGAATGTTTTTGTATTTATTATTATAAATGTTTTATGGATTTTTATCTTTTTCCTATTGTTATTGATTTGTTATATGATTATAAATATTTGTTATGATTACACCATTATGTTTCACTCTGACATGAGGATATAGTCTCCCCATAGACAGAACCTAGTCCCTCTCTAATGGTCGAAAGACACAAGTGTATGGGGAGGAGTGCTTGAGGCAATGTTACCCACTGGATCCGAGAACCATTTAGTGTCTCCTAGATCGAGACATTAATTTTTTTTATCAGAGTGAGTTTTCTTTTTGGTGTTCCTATTTTGAGAGAATAAACAATATATTATGAAATTATTAGGATATGGTAATGAGTTGTGCTTGGGTGTATCTACCCCATGTATATGAAAAATCCAAATTTCCTAGACTGATATATTGTTGTTTTAGTTTTTTTCCATTACTGTTAATTTGATTTTACCATTGGTTGATGCACTAGAGATTTTATGTTTATTATGATTATAAATTTTATATTTAACATTGATGATATGAGTGAATTCCATCGCATGCATCTTTTTAAGAACTAGATATAATTCACTTTCCATGCATTATACCATTCCATATAGGATGCATTTCTTGACAGCATGACATTTATTTTGTGTTCCTTGAATGATATAAGTGACATTTGGTTACCATTTTGGTAGGGAATTGAGAAAAATTGTTGGTGCTTAGTGTTATTACGATAACTTAAATAGTGTTTTCATGCATAGGCTATTATAGAAACCCTAAGTAATCAATTATGGAATTTTTAGTTAGGGAACATTAGTTGCATAGACTGGAACATGTTTTGGTTTGGATTAATTTTAAACCACACTCTATTTTATAAGGTGTATGGGACCTTTTGGATCGGAAGTGGTGACCCATTTAGTTCAACCATTTAAATATAATTTCAATATAAATATGAATTAAAATGACTTAAACTTGTGACACAAAGAGAATGACCTTAACTCAGATTTAGTGTGGGTAGTAGGCAGTGTCTATGGTACTTTAATGGTACTTCCTATTACACAGTCTTGGATTTAGGATCTTGTAGAGGGATGTCACTTGTTTATAGTAAGGTTTCAATATGTCCAATGCTTTTATTTTTGATGGTTCTGTTAGTAATTTTTTTTTGAGTTCTGTGGTTTTGTAGATATATTCCACCACAAAGTCCTCCAATCGTGCATTAGGAGGGTAGTGACAGCCATGTTCCAATGATGGTGAGATTTGGGCTACTAGTAGAACATCTAGTAGTAAATGTTTTAGAACTATCTATTGTACTAGATATGGGTGATGAATCCTAGTTTCATGAGGGTTTCACACATTATATATGGACATTTTATAGATCCACATAGCCTTCCAAGACAATATCAGGGCTAATGTGGGTGTTCCAATAGCAGTATCCACCCATGTTTTTAGAGGATAGGGGACCACATGCTACTGAGAAATGAATTGATTCTGCTTTATTGATTTTCAAGCATCTCGATATACCTCTTGAGAGGAGAGTGAACTTCACCAAATATATACATTAGGGAGAAGCTAATATCTAGTGGAATGTTTTGAACTAGGATGATGTGCTTTGAGATATCATTTATAGGGATTCCAATATATGTTTTACGATTACTTATTCACTGAGACATGAAGAGATGAAAGGGATAATGAGTTTTTTTGTTTGGAGAAGGGTGTGATGATCGTTATGGAGTATTCAACACACATTACAGAGCTTTAGTGTTTTCGACCGATCAATATTGCTGATGAACCATCGAGGGAGAGACGCTTCAAGGAACACCTCAAACATGCCATTTGATCCCTGGACAAAGTGTGTCAGTGGACTGAAATTATAGATATAGTGAATAATTCACATATTATTGAATTGAAACTGAGATAAGATAGCGGGACAGAGTAGGATAATTCAGCCTCTTGACCTAATGGTATAGCCTCAGCAGGAAGAAAGTAATATTTTGAGGTTTCTCATGAGGGGAATACAAGTCAGGCTATTAGTGCATGTAGTTTAGTATTCTTTAATTAGTATGGGATATTGGAAAATATGAGGAGATAGTGAGATAAAGACCCATTCATGTGTTGATCTATTGGCTAGATGGTCCACATATAGAAATGATATAGGCACTTTCCTCTAGTATTCAGTGGGAGAGGGTCAAATACTACTCCAGGTTTAGAAGAAAGATTCACATATCCAAATCATGTTGGGATTTGGAGTAGTGATGGTCGTTCAAGTTGAGTGGGTGGTAATGGATGAGTAAACCACACATCAGTTGTACCATGAAAATAGAGTGGGTCTGCTTCGAGTAATGAGGTTGTCTCACAGGGTTGTGGTTTGTTCCAAATATATTCTGTACAACCTACCCATGAGGAGAAAATCATATGGCCATCTATTGTGAGATGTAAAATATTAGTTTCCTCAACTCTAGTATCTTCTATTTTTGATATTGGTGCTTCTCATAGCTTAATATATGTACCTTTTGTAGAGATCCTAGGGATCATTGTTCAATTTTATACCAGCTTTATAACCTTGGATACTCCATTAGAGATTAGAACAGATTTTTTACACCAGTTCATAGAGTGCCCGTTGTTATTTTTTGGTTTCACTTCTCATGTTATATCTTTATACTCAATATGATAGGGTTTGAAAACATTTTCAGGATGGGTAGGGAAGTTTCTAATCGATACCATATTGATTTCTTTCATTAGACTGTGACCTTCAATTCACCTTATGGTGGGGTTTTTATTCACAAGAGTGAGTTGTATGTCTAGGGAGGTAGATCTATACCTGAGCATTATGGTATGAGGAGGATAATAGCTCATATTTCTAGTTTTCATCTGGATGATTAGGGAACATGTCAGGTAGACTTCCCTCTAGTGGATGATCATTTAAGGGATGTTTTTCTAGATAAAATTTCAAGATTGTCTCCTTAGAGAGAGGTAGAGTTATCTATTGGGATGATTCCTAGAGTTTTACTAGTATTCATTCCTCCTTACAATATAGATACTACTATATTACAAGAGATAAAAATATAGCTTAAGGACTTATAGGCAAAGGGTTTTATATGAACTAGTACTTATCTACGGGTCTTTTGGTCCTTTTTACAAAAAGGTGGATGGTAACCTCAAGATAAGGGTGGATTTCAAAATATTGAACCTATTGAAGATTAATAACTAGTTTCCCTTGCCACAAATAGTTTATCTCTTCAACCAGCTATAAAGAGGTCCAGTTTTCTTGAAGATTTATTTGAGGTCATGTTATCATCAAGTGCATGTCTGACCTGTAGACATACTGTGTATATATTTTTTTAAAAGGTATGGTCTATATGATTATCTGGTTATGCCATTCAGTCTCACGAAGGTGCTAGATGTTTTTTTGGAACTGATGAAGTGAGGGTCTCATCATTATTAAGATTTTTTTGAGTGGTATTCATGGATGATGTCTTAGTGTATTCTCACAATATACATGACCATGATATAAACATATTGAGATCATTTTGGATACATTGAGATAGCATCAGTTATGTGATAATATCACAAAGTTCCAATTCTGTATGGATAAAATTCACGTCCTAGGTTACATTATCTCAGAGATAGGAGTATTATTTGACATAGTCAATGTGAGAGCTATAGTTTTCTGGGAACATCCCAATTAAATTTTTGACATATAATGTTTTTTGGGGAAATATGGATATTATAGGTTTTTCATATAGGACCTCTCACACTTATCATCACCTATTGTGGGATTGACTAAGAAGGGTGTGACGTTGTCTTCTAGATTCCTATGATAAATCCCTTTTGAATTTGAATGTATGATTGAATTCAGCACCAATCATGATTCTTCTAGAAATTGGGAGAAGCTATACATTATATTGTGATGCAACATGAATTAGGATAGCAGAATTTATGATGAAGGAAGAGTGAGTCGTGTGGTATAGGCCTTGTTAGTTGACGCCACAGTATATGAATTACCTAACACATGATCTTGAGTTAGTTATTGTTGTACATTCCTTTTGAGGTTTGAGTAATTAATTACTAGGAGAGAATCTTAGGGTTTACACATACCTAAAAATCATCAAGTATATATTTACAAAATGTGACTACAATTTGAGGAAATGAATATGGGTTTAATACCTGCAGTTTTTTGACATCAAGCATTCCTATATTCCTAGAAAGGGTAATGAAGTTACTAATAAATTGATAAGGAGGAATCAAATATAGGAATTTTAGGAGGCTAGTAGTGAGTAGAATCATATGGATTTTTTTTAAAGATACACTTAGAGTTATAAGATGGTCATGGTCTTGAGGTATGGGAGGTAAGGACATGACTCCTAGTTAGAATTTTGGTGAGGTTAAAATTATACATATTCATGGACATGTTTGGGTTTTAGTAGACATACATGAGAATTTAATGAAGAAATTCCATACCTCAACTTGGGATGTACATCCTGGTGTTATGAAAATGTATTAAGACTTGCATCTCCATTATTGGCAGTCAGGGATGAAACATGAGGTAGCTAGTTTTTTCAAGAGTTGTTCCACCTATTAGTTGGTAAAGGTAGAACACCAGAGACTGGTAGGGATTCTACATCAGTTACCTTTACCTGATTAGAAATGGGATAATGTAGTGATAGATGTAGTGATTGGGTTACTAAGGCCACCAAGAGGTATTTATATTGTATGGGTTGTTGGGGACCGGCTCACTAAGGTGATCCATTCCCAACGTATCAAGAATAACTTATCAATAGATGATCTTTGGAGACATTATTTCCATGATATTCTGTTCTTTCATATGGTTCATCATACCACTATATTAAATAGGTATTCATGGTTTAATTCATGGTTTTGGAAAGGTTTATAGAGGATTTAGGTACCCAATGATTTTGAGAGCAGCATAAAACCCTTAGACTGATGGCCATTAAAATTGCACTATAAAGGTTAAAAAGGAAATGATTATTGAATGAATCCTTGATTTTTGGGGCTCTTAGGAGAGGCATATACTGTTGGATGATTTCACCTACAACAATAGATATTAGGAAACTATACACATTGAACCTTATGATGATTTTTATGGTAGGACATGCAGATCACCTATATACTAGTTAGATGGACGGTAGACATCTTTACTCAGACCCCATCTCATGTAAAAGACTTCAAAATAGGTCTTGTTTATAAAAAATTAAATGGATACTACATTGTATATACATAAATCTTATGATGATCATCATCGATGAACTTTAGAGTTTTAGGTCATGTATTGGGTCTTTTTGTGTATCTCCTTGAGGTTCGGGAATAGACATATTAGAAGACAAGGTAAAATTTCACTATGATATATCAGATTATTTGAGAATTTAGAGTGATCATGGTCAGTATCCAATCAATTAATGATACCTAAGATGTAATTATCCATGCGTGATGTCTTCCATGTATCTAAGTTGTGTCATTATCACTCAGACCGATCTCATATTCTTTATGCATATGAGTTTGAGTTATAGGAAGATGTTTCCTTTGAGGAGAATCCTATTCATATCATTGAAAGGATCAAAAAATATCTTTGAGTCTAGTCAGATCCTCTAGTATGGGTTCTATTGAATAATGACAGTGTATAGGAAAAGGCTTCAGAGTGGGATGTTTACGTACATGCTTAGTTTCTAGAGTTATTCTCAAAAGTTTCCGGATCACCCTTATAAGGGAAATTTGGGGACTAATTTTTTTAAGGGGAGAATATTGAAAGATTTTGGGTATTTCCTAGAGGTACAAAATCTTTTATTTTTGTATAAAATATATTTTATGTTATCCTTTTAGTTTAGATCCTAAATCTAGGCCTGATGGTCGGTTGGGTTGTTTTGGGAAAGGAAGAGGCAGGAGGGTTTTAGGGTGGATGAATACCAATTACAAGATGTTTATTTAGTTCACAAAACATTTATTCAATACATCAGGTGTAATTTTCTTGTCAGGATAATTCATGATATGTAATGGTTTTATTCCTAGGGGAATACCATGATCATTACATGAGGTGTAAAGAATGTACATTTTGTACAAATTCCTAGGTCAGTTTTAAAAATAAGAGGCAGGGGCCTCTATCTTCGACAGAAGCAACTAGATTAGCTCCCTATTTGATCACTACATAGTATTTGTTTCCATTTCAAGATCGGAACTCTGATTATTTTGTCATCTATCTCGTTATATCCATGCTGGTGAGTTTCCTATTCCTTTTTTACCTTTCTTCATTTCTCTTCTCCTCAATATAGTTATTTTGGTGCAGGATAATATTCCCTATTTTCCTGGTTTTTTTTCCAATAATCCATTTATTCTAATAAGGACTAAATTAGAGGTCAATACTGGATTAGTGTTCTTCCACGAGTATGTGGTAGGTGTTCAATACCTTTCACATAAAATATGACGTTTTATATACATTATTGTCATTGTGACTCGTGATTATCCTTTCTATGTTTCCCAAAAATTAAAATGAATGTCTTTTTAAAAAATTTTGGGAACTTTTTATGTTTCCCACTAGTTCCATTATAAAATTGGAGGTCATTCACATCATCTCATTCCATTGTTGAGGTGTTTTTATGTATTTTCCCAATTATATACCAACCAATTGGTTTTGTGTGAGCTCACCAGCTTTATTTTGAGCCTTAATAAATTTAATAAATATTTAATGAATAAATAAGAGACATTTATGCCTCCATTATATGTGATATATGAATATTAAATGTTGAATGGATAGGTTAATGCGTTTAAATGAAAAATAAGGAATTAATTGGGTGAACTCATGGATTATTTATGATTATTAAATGATATGTAAATTAATAAATGAATTTATTGTGATTGTGTATGTCATGGTCATTTCTAATCCTTAGACCCAGATTCTATAAGATTCCATGTACATTTTTACTCCATGGCTCTTGATAATGGTAGTGGATTTCATGGACATTTCTACACCTCATATCCTAATTCCATTGGATTCCATGGACATTTCTAGTCCATGGATCTATATTGATTATAGTAGTGGATTCCGTTGAAATTTATACTCCTTGGATCCTGATTCCATAGGATTCCATGGTAATTTCCACCCCTTGGATCCGGCTTGCTTGGACTAACATTGTACATGTTTTTTGGACATGCTCCTTGGACTCCACACAAGTTATTAATGAGTTTCCATTGTGATGCTTTATGTGATTAATGAGGAAGACTTGGACTTTGATTCCTTGGATCTGATCCTTCCAGGTAATATAATGGATTATATAGAATAGGTCGTTGGGTATTTTATACAATGGATTACATGAAATGGCCAATATGGATATTTTTCAATGGTTTACAAATAGCCCTGATATGGGTGTTTTATTACAGTTGTCATACTAGACAATATCACACCGGCTTATATATGCTCTTTTATAGGACCTTATTTATGTGTGCTTGACTATTATTCCCAGGGATCCATATTTTTATTGTAAAAATCATATCTACATTGAAACTTTACTTTTATTACTATTGAACCTATGATATAATTCACACTACTTCATTGTTTATACCAAAACTGGACATGATATAGAAATTATTGGTGGTTCCCTACTGAGTGTTATCTCACACCCTGTTTGGGCTGTCACACCCATGTTAATCATTAAAGGTACTTATATTTCATATATTTTAATCCTAACATCCCCCTAAGTCACCCAAATCCCCCACAAATGTTTGTGGCTTTTGAAGATGTTTTTAGGGGATAAAGAATGGTGCATGGTTTAGGTGAATGGTTTTCCAATTCATGCACACAAACTGTGTGTCCATGTCCAGGTCACAAAAAAGTGTGTTAAATGACTCCTTTTCCTCCCAGGATTTATCCTAACTCTCCCCTCTCTTCCCCCATTCTATCATTTCAGACATCGAATTTTCCGAATCTCTTCAAACCCTCCTTGTAACTTCATTTTGAAGGGGGATTTGGTGGAGGAACTTCACACAATCTCAAGTAAGCATCTCTCCCTCTTAGTTCCTCTGCACTTTAATAATTTTCCTCCAATTTCATTGAAGTCACAAATTTCTAAAGGGTAGTGTTTCGAACCTAGTGTTTAAATTCGGGTTTCTTGGGTCTAATATTCTGATTTTAGATCGATCTACCTTCCTTGAGGTGCGGCGGTGGTGCAATTTGATTTTCACACAAAGGATTAAAATATTTAACAATTTTGGTAGGTGATTTAATGTTTATGGAATCCTTTTGACATATCTTGTTTTGTTTAGGATATTTTCATGTTTATCACATTTTATTATTGGTGCAAAAATTGGTTTTATTTGTATTTGTAAAGAAAATGAATTTTAAATTGCATTTTCATGTGAAATTGGGGGTTTTTCCTAGAAATATTTTATTGGTTCATTTGGGGGTGCCCTATAATTACATAGTTGATTTTATTGAAATACATTATGGATTAAAATCGTTCTCTTGAATGTTTATCTCCTTTGGTTGATTCTCTGAATAATTCTTTTAATGGTGTTTGTGAAGCATATGGAATTTAAGTGTCATGATTGTGTGAAAATTGAGGTTCTATAAAGCTATCATTTCTTGGTTCATATGGGACTGAACTATAACTATTTTTTTGGTTTAATTGAAAATTTATTTTGATTAAATTTCTATTTTTGGGACTTATAAGTGTGCACCTGGTGTGCAAAGTGGGAATTTCAAGGATTTTTTGGTGTAAAATAATGTGAGATTTTGAGAAGTTGTTTTATTGAAAATCAAAAAGTTTTTTGAGTGTTTTAATGGTATAAAGTGTGTATATCTACTTTATTATTTTTATGTGACCATTAGTGATTTTTTTATCTGCTAATACATGTATCTAGAATGCTAAAATTGTTTGAGTACAAAGGGGGGAGACCGAGTACATAGATGGGCGGATATGTACTAGTACACTAGTGATCCGGATGGGTTTTGTCCCTGTTTCACATAAAATTTTGGATCACAAAAACAATAAATAAACTATGTGGATGATGTTTGGGGACCCATAGGTTATGGTAATGTTCCCTACTAGTGGCTCGTGCACAGGAAAGGATTGTGACATGGATATTTTTAAACTGAGGTACAAGGTACATAGGGCCCAAGACTATCTTGTGCCTAGGGTGTTCCCATTTTTGGTGATCATTGGATTTGTGGTATTTATCTTGTATTATGGTGTTTTTTCTCTGTAACTTAAAGTATCTAACATTTATTATTAAATTGAGTTAACATTTTAAAAACTATTTACAGTTGAAAGTTGCATTTTTTGGAATTTATCGTCGCTTTTCCTTATTAAAACTCCATGCTTATCACCTTGTATTGAATACTCATTGAAATACTTGGATGGTATCCTATTGAGCTTATGTTCACACCCTACTTACACCCCTTGTGTATAAGTAGACCTGATTATGTTTGACACGGGTAATGGAAAAGCATCATGTGAAGGCGGTTCAGGTTGTTAGTCCCCTCTTGGTGCGGTGTTGTGGAGATGGATCGAGAGTGATGACCCCTTGTTGTTTTGAGTATTTATGTATATTTTTATGATGTTTTTATTTATGTTTGGATCTCTTGTAATTTTCTTCAACCCATGTATTCAGATCTTTATTTGTTAAGGCTTGTTTGGCAGGAAAATTTCAGATTCATATCATTGATTGTTTTTAATGTTTTTTTCTTTCATACATGGGTAGATAGTTAGAAAACCAAATTTAATGATACCCATAAACATTTTCCTGCCTGTGGGGATAGGTAAAACCCTTCAGGCCTTGTCATGGGATATAATTGGTGTCAGTATTAGTGGTGATAAGATTCAGTTCGTGACAAAATGGTATCAGAGGAAGGTTAAGGTTTTTTGGGTTAAATTACTATTATGGGATGAGTTAGAATAGATATGAGCTAGGACTATTGGGGATAGGGGTTTTGGTCACATGTAGGGTGCTTGGCCCGCAACTCTCTTGGCCAACCTTGAGTCACCAGGGGACTTTGGAATTGTCTGATTGATTTCACTTCCAGGTGAGATGTGTGGGCTGCAAACCACACGTGGACATCGGGCGGGGGTGGAGTAGTTTTTTCTTTTATTAATATAATGTGTTTAGATTATCTATATTTGATGTATTTGATTAAAAGTTTCAGAATTTTGGTATTGGATATTGTTTTTGTGACTGTTGCATTTTGTAAAAACATGCCTCCCTAGAAAGCTCCCATGCACCCACGAGAGGAATCTAGAGAGAGTTCTCCCACACCAATTGATTAGAGGATAGTTGAGGCTATGGTCTGGGATGTCAAAACTCTAGGATAGAGACTGGATCCTATTCCATATCTCATTAGAGAGGATGAGACTGATCCTATAAAGGACAAGGCCCAGAAGTTCCTGAAAAATAAGCCTCCAACCTTCTGAGGAAGCATTTTACCCCAAGAAGCAGAGGAATAGATCGAGAAGATCGAGCGCATGTTCATGCTTCTAGATACACCTGAGGATCTCATAGTTAAGTGTGCCTCATTTCTGTTGGAGGGTCCCAGTCACAGGTAGTGGGAATCAGTACTTCAAACTAGAAAAAATGAGAAGATACTTTGGGGAGATTTCAAGGTTTTCTTTAATGAACAATACTACCCTGAGGCCATGGAATATTCTAGGTCCCAAGAGTTCATGGTTACTATTCAGGGGGATCTATTTGTGATGGATTACACCAAATGTTTCACCAAGTTGGTTCAGTATGCTCCAGAAATTGTCTCTAATGAGAAGGCGAAGGCCCATAGGTTTGAGAAAGACTTACAACCAGAGATATACTCCTAAGTTTTCTTATTCAAGATGAGGACCTATTTTGAGGTCGTTGACCTAGAGTTTATAGTGGATATTGACTGTAAAGGTAGGTCTGCTTTCTCTGGGATAGTATAAGTAGTGGGTAGTGGAAGATCTTTAGAAAAGAAAAGAAAGCAGGAGGAACAGGTGAAGAAGGGAGGTGGTAGTTCATGCCACTCTTCAAGGCAGTTTTCGTCTATGGATTTTGATGAAATATTGGTCCTGTGACACCAGTGTGGGAGACCATGGCACATCTGACCAGCATTGCCACTTCCTATGAAACCCTATTACCAATGTGGAGGTATGGGTCACTTATAGTGCTTTTACGGGGTGGAAAACCCACATCAGAGTGAGGCAGGATCAACAGCTTCAAGAGTAGTTCCAACATAGTCAGAGCTGTCGAGGATAGGGGGATCTTGATATGGTGTTCGTGGTGGGAGGTTCAGGTCATCATCAAGGTAGATCCAGTTTAGGGCACAACCACAGACTATCGGTCTTCCACAGACTAGGATAAGACATCTCCACATAGTGGATCTGGCACCAGCAGGATCAGAGGTGGGACCATTGGTAGTTCAAGGTGTCGTTCTGATCAGATCTTCTATAGTTGCTTCTCTTCTTAACACTATTTCCACGTTTTAATTCTTTTCTTCCCATTTTGTGGGAACCCTAAATTTTCCGAATGAGTTGTTGCCTTTTTCGATGGAGTTGGTGATGCCGCTGGGAAAGAAGAAGGAGCACCGTATTAGGTGACCATCATGTGTACTCTCCGTGTTAGGGATTGGGATGGAGTGTGACCTCTTGGTCTTAGATATGTATAATTTTCACATGTTGCTTTGCATGTATTTTCTAGTACACTTCCATTCAAACATCGATTGCTATAGGAGGCGAGTGAGTTTCACGACACCTGATGGGAGTCGCCAAGTTAATCGGGGAGAATGGGATCCTTGGTTGGGTTGTGTAGGACCTCCACTCTTAGTGTTTGGAAATAGTATCTTCCATTTTTCATCACTCACTCTAGAGGACTATGATCTTTTACCTGAAGGTGCACTACCTCATGTAGCGAATGAGTTTTAGATGGTATTCCTGGATGATTTTTCTGGTTTTCCCCCATTGTGGGATGTGGAGTTCTCGATTGATCTGGCATTGAGAACATAGCCAATATCTATTACATGATAGCTTATGGCCCACACAGAGTTGAGGGTATTAAATAAAACACTCGACGAATTAGAATACAAAGGATTCATTCGCATGAGCATCTCTCCTTGGGCCACTCCTCTGTTTTTCGTGAAAAAGGATGATTGATCCATCTAGTAGAACATTGAATTACTAAAGTTTAATAAGGTAAAAATTATGAACAAATAACCTTTTCCCAGAATAGATGATTTGTTTGATAAGTTGCAGGGGGAAAATTGCTTCTAAAAAATAGACTTGTGTTCAGTATACCATCAACTCAGGGTGAAAGAGGTAGATATCCAGAAGATAGCCTTCTGAAGTTGGCACAACCACTTTGATTATTTGGTTATGAGCATCAGAATCACCAATGTTCCAGTGGTCTTTATGGAACTCATGAATAGGGTGTTCCACCGGTATCTCAATTCCTTCATTGTGGTGTTCATAGATGACATTCTATTATACTATGTCTCTGAGGAGGAACATAAACATCACTTGTGGATCATTTTGGTCACCTTTCAGAAGAATCGCCTTCATGAAATGTTTTTAAAATGCACTTTCTAGATATGGGATGTGAGATTCATGGGGAATGTGATCTCAGAGAAGGGGTTTTCAGTGGACCCAGAGAAGATTGTTATGGTCATGTCGTGGGAGAAACTGAATAATTTGTTTGAGATCAGGAGTTTCCTAGGTATAGCTGGTTATTATAGGTGATTATCTTGGGATTTTTCTCGACTTGCTTCACCGATGACCTCACTCACCCCTAAAGGGGTGAAGTTTTTATAGGGCCCCAAATGTCAGGCATCCTTCAAGGATTTGAAGCGGCAGTTGAGTACTACCCCCATGCTAATTTTTCCAGTGGTCGGGAAGGGATATGTATTCTATTGTGATTATTCAGGTATGGTTCTTGGGTGTGTGATTTTGCAGGATGATCACATAGTAACATATGGATCTCGCTAAATCCGACCAAAAAAAATAATTACCCGACCCACAACATGGATTTAGAAGTGATGATGCATGCTTTGAAGACTTGGCATCACTACCTCTTTGGGGAGATTTTGTGGTCTACTCAGATCACAAAATCCTGGGCTATATCTTCTCATAGAAGGACCTCAACTTGAGGCAACATCATTTGATCGAGAACAAGAAAGGGTTCAAATTTGACATTTTATATACCCCCGAAAAGGGTAACATGGTGCCTCACACCTTGAGCAGAAGAGTTCCAGTACATGCTTTGAGGAAGTCTAGTGATGAGTGGACTTTGATGGGTCTCTTTTCCAAGATGCATGTAGAGACTAGTGATAAAGATAGGGGGTGTGTTCTTGGTGAGCATCCAGTTTAATCCTTATCTCTTGGAGTTTATTCATTGGGATCATCCTAGTGATGAGATTTTTTAGTGGTCGAGGTAGTTTCTTAATGGTGGGGAGATGTCCTTTGATTGGTCGTCATCTCCTGAGGGCATCTTTTACATCCATAGTCATTCTATAGCGTTGTTATCTCTATGAAGGGTGGTGATGAAGGATATCCACTGGTCTCAATGAGATGTATTTACAGGTGAAACCAAGATGTATTATGAAATTATTCGGTAGTTATGGTGTCCTGGTATGAGACGAGACATCACAGACATTGTGTTGAGATGCTACACACACCAGCAAGTGAAATCATAGCATCAAAGGACCTCCGGTTTTCTCCATCCATTAACCATTTCTACATGGAGGTGGGATGAGGTCACCATGGAATTCATCATTGGATTACCCCATACACCTCCTGGAAATAATTTCAATGGTTGTAGATTTATTATGTGAACAAATAAACCCACTTCATTCTGATCAGAGATATAGCTAAATTTGATGAGTTGGGTCATTTGTATCTTCAGATGGTGGTGAGACTCCATGGGGTTCCATAAGTTGTTGTCTTTTATAGAGACCCAAATTTCACTTCTCAGTTTTGGGATGGCCTATATAAGGCATTGGGGTCACATATCAAGATTACCATGTCTTACCATCCTAAAACAGATGGTCAAACAGAACGAGCGAACATTATTTTGGAGGACATGCTTTGTGCATGTTTTCTAGACTTTGGAGGTTCCCGGGATATCCATTGGGGATTGGTTTTACTTTAATTATAATAAAAGTTACCAGTCCATCATTTTAATGGATCCTTTTGTATAGCATCCCGTCTTTTTATAACATAAACTTTCATTACATTACACAAAACTGAGGATCCTTAAGGTTTAGTGTCTTGGAATCCAGGAAATTAAAACCTGAAAACATAAAACATTATTCTTAAACACTTGAAAGGATTCTCCTCATGTTCATCCTAGGTTCATTATTGCATCTCATAACCTGGGGACATACATCAAAAGAAAGGGTGAGCAGAAGGCCCAGTAAGGGAAACAACAGGAACATTTTACATGTGAACTTGAGATACCTCAATAAGGTCATGAAAAGAACATTAAGGCATGAGTAAGAAATCATGAGGCATATCATAATAAAAATAACAATTTTCATAACTTGAAGATGTGGCTTCAACATTTAATATAGAAAATCATTAAGATATCACCAAGGTCCATCCCCAAGGTGTCATTTAAAAATTACCAAGGTTATTCACCAAGATATCGTGAAAATTGTAATCTCTAGTGGTTACATCATTACCCAATGCATTGGAGCGCTATTAGGGCGCACCCTTAAATTTGACTTTATTATCATGTGAGACACATATATCATCATAAAAAATTTCATAAATAACCCATATAACATAAAATAAATGGGTTTCATTTCATAATCATAACATTTTAAAAACTGCTTTAAAGACATGATCTTTATGTCACTTTAAACCCATAAGAAAAGGAAGGTGGTTCTCATGTATGTAAATCCCAGAATTTAAAATAGAATAACTTGGTATATATGTGAATACCCCTATAGAAGAAAGAGCTTTGAGTATTCACTTAAAATAAAAGAACTTTAGAAAAAGAGAGAGACATTTTGAGACGAAAATTCTGCAGCATAACGGCTATGTTACATGGTTTTTAGAAAACATTGAAAAGAGAGGGGACATGGGTCAAACATTCATAAATGACCCATAAAATGGTAGAGGGAAAGAATATAAGGGATTTAATAACATGGTAATGAAATTTGAAAATATACCATATGAAATGAAGAAGATGAAAGAAGACAAAAATAAGATTTCTCTTATGAAAATTCGGCAGCCTAACAGCGTTACATAAACATCAACCAAAAATGAATTGATGAGATCAAATAGGGTCTCTCATCATATGAACATAAAAGATCAGTATTATAGATATATAGATCATACCAAAACATAATAAAAAGGAACATTCAAGACTTGACATGGAATTAGAACTTTGAAAAGGGAGAAAGGTGCAAGGACCACTTAAAAATTCAGCAGCCTAATGACGCCACTTAAACTTCAAAATACTGAATTGAAGAGATCAAATGGGGTATCTCATCATATGATCATAGAAGATCAGTATGATAAATTTAAAGATCATACCCCTAAATAATAAAAAGTAACTTGAGATTCTTTACATGAAATTAGAACTTGAAAGCGAGAACGGTGAAAGAACCTCTTAAAAATTCGGCAGCCTAACGGCGCCACTAAAACTTTCATAAAACCAATTGATGAGAGCAAGAGGGGGTCTCTCATCATAAGAAAATAAAAAGTTCAGTAAGATGAATATAAAAGAACATCCTCCAACATAAGAACATGGAGCTTAAAAGAAATGACATAAAAGAGATTACTTGAAAAGAAAGAGAGAGGTCAGATCCCTTACCATAAACGTAACTATTAAAACTCAAAGGTTGGGACCTTGTGAGGCTAGAGGGAACCTTGGGAGGACTCCTTGGGAGGTAAGGAGACCAGAACTTCGTTGAGGATGGTTTTGGAGTTGAAAGGATGAGAGGAGGGCTTGGTATTTATAGGGAAAGTGAGGGGACAAGGCATTAATGGCCAAGGGAAACCTCATTAGTGGTTTTGGAAAAACCATGGGCTTGCCCATGGTATTTGCCCATGGTATTGGCCAATTGGGACACCTCACACAAAATTCAACCCCTTTAGTCGACTATCCCTTAAAATATCTCATGACATCATCATGACACAGTTATGATGTCATTAAACATACCGAAACCCTAAAACTGTATTTTTACTATTCAATGAAAATTCAACTTTCTTAGAAAGATCCCAAAATTTCACCTTAACAAAATATCAATGCTTTTATTTTAAAAATGAACTCCATTTTATAAAAACAATTTTCTAAATATTTTTAATTTAATTTTTAAATAAATACACTATTCACCGAAAATTCATTTTTTTCAAAAAAAATCCCCAAAAATTACCATAACATAATATCGATGCCCTAAGTTCAAAAATGAAATCCATTTTAAAAAAAATATTTTCTAATTATTTTTAATTTAATTTTTAATTAGAAAACACTATTTACCAAAAAAACTAATACTTGAATAATAATTTATGAAACCGTTATTTAACTATTTTATTGAATCACATTATTTAATCAAGGTGCCTAGATTATTTTGAAACTTTCTTTTAGTGAAATTACTAATCCATTTGGTCACATTACTAATCCTAAGCGTAAAATCACTATTCATACTTTACTATTCATCAAAAATCAAGTTGATATTATTAGACTCTAAATTTTGTACTGAACATAATTGTAGAAGACCATTTTTTGAAAATCATTACACATTTTTAATTATTTAAGGTTTACATAAACATTTTTTAAAATATCCTTTTTAAAATTCCTCAAAAATATGCATATTATTTTTATCCGGTCATTTAAAAATTCATAAACTTTATCATAAGAAGGCATCCCAATTTTTATTTAAAACAAGGATTACACAAGGTAGTTACGGTCTCGTTACATATCCCCTTATAATACCAGCATAGGATCTAAGAGTAAGGTGTGCTAGGGTGATAGAATCTTGGGGCGGCTCAGTCAACATTGCTCGAGTAGTAATTTCTATCAGTTTGAACTTCTCGCGAAGGCGATTCCATTCTAGCTTCACATGATGAAGTTCGTCTTGGGTTTGGTCCAGAGCAAAGCCCAATGGTGCTACCTCCTTCCCAAGTTCTATTAGATGGGCTTCAATCGGTCCAAGACTACTGGGTGAGGCCATCGAATATTCTTTCTATAATAATTAACCAAGATTACTTGTATTTAGAGAAAATAATCGAAACATTTAGTTTCTAGTGTTCATATTGAACAATGGTCATATAACAGTAAAAACCCAAAGGTCTCATTTTAATTATAATCATGTTTATCAAATAAAAAAATTTTGTTGAGTATAAAAATAAAATAAAATAACACCTGAAATTAGAAAACAAGACTTATTCAAAATTTCGGGTCGTTACAATCTTCCCCCCTTAAGAAATTGCGTCCTCGCAATTTTTAAAATTGGGTTTTGAAATTTCATTGAAAGTCCCACATCGGAAAAAGAGTCAGTAACACTATTACTTTAAAAGAAAGAAAAGGAAGTACAAAGGCCACCCGAGATTACTCATACTAGGATTCCATGTAGGAAACATGGACATGGAGGAGAAAACAAAGGGTCACGTTCTAAAGGAGAGTGATAGAAAACATGATTATGGGGAAGTTAAACACCAGAAAATCCCAAAATTATGATGTGTGTAAGCGGTATTTGATTACCTAGTAGGAGACGTAAACCAACAACGTTTTTGTTTTACGTTCCTTTTCATAATTTTGAGGAATTCATTTACAACATAGAACAAAAACATAAGGAAATATAACTACCTTCATGTAGAGTTTCATCCTTTAATAAGTTCCTACCAAAAATAATCTTTTCTCGAAATGATGAGCATTCAAAACTACTTGGTCTCATCAAAAGCACAAGAATCATCTTCTAGAGAATCACATAATCCACAAAATATTAACTATCTATTTATTATATCTTTAAACATTATCCCAAAAATAGAAAGGGTAAGGTAAAACAACTCTTCAAAAAGAATGAATCCCATAGGAATGGAAACTACTTTTAAATATTCAAAGTTCCATGGTACTACCCAAAGTTAATCATAGACCATTCCATAAATAATGGTCCTTAAGATTCCTCAAAATAAACCAAACTAATATTGAAACCCAAATACAAGAAGTATTTGATAACATAATCTTCCAAAATAAACTTCATTGTTCATCTCCAAACAACATCAACCACTCCTAACATCTTATAACAAAAGTAGCTAACCGAAACATATTTTACCCAAGATAGGTTAATTATTCTCATAAGTAACCTAAATCATTATAAGTCCACCTTAAATTCATCAATTCTTCAAAATATAGGTCAACCTTACTCCTCAATGAAAATACCATAGTAATCTATTTACCTCGATCATATAGGGTCCCCAAAATAGTGAACGTCTTCCAAAATAATAATCATCTTTTAATCCCCTAATCGACTCTGTCATATTAATATGGCAATCATTGCATTTCCTATCACGTTGGTTATTGGGACATGTTCTTCCATTTCCCACCATTAACTAAGAAGAGAAATTATAATTAGAGGCTTAAATACTTAACCAATAATCATGAAAAGGAGCTTAAAGCATATAAGGATAACTTGTAGAAGAAAAGTATACCCTAACTTGTGATCCCCTAGGATTGAATCTAGGTTATCCATGATCATATATTCTTATGTGAATCTTTATTTTGTTTTATCCTTGTTCCTTTAATAATGGTTCATACTAAGCTTATGATTTACCAAAGCATATCCCCCGGGAATCTCGTAACCAAGAGTGCAGCAAGCCCCGTTGTCGTGTACCAATTCCCGTTTGAGTCTAGCTCAAAGCTGTGTTTTTGGGTTTTACCCCTATGTACATCTATGCCAGAGCCACCTCTACCTGCTCGTATCCAGAAAGGGATGTATTTGCTTGGCAACCCATTACTCAATACTCACCAAAATACCAGGAATATTTCCTATATATAAACCTCTATATAGGCTTCTTCCTAAAGTTTTCATATCCTAATTTCCACAAATAACTAAACCTCCCTTTGATACCAACTATAGCATCCCGTCTTTTTATAACATAAACTTTCATTACATTACACAAAACTGAGGATCTTTAAGGTTTAGTGTCTTGGAAACCAGGAACTTAAAACATGAAAACATAAAACATTCTTCTTAAACACTTGAAAGGCTTCTCCTCATGTTCATCCTAGGTTCATTACTGCATCTCATAACCTAGGGACATACATCAAAAGAAAGGGTGAGCAGAAGGCCCAGTAAGGGAAACAAGATGAACATTTTACATGTGAACTTGAGATACCTCAATAAGGTCATGAAAAGAACATTAAGGCATGAGAAAGAAATCATGAGGCATATCATAATAAAAATAACAATTTTCATAACTTGAAGATGTGGATTCAACATTTAATATAGAAAATTATTAACATATCACCAAGGTCCATCCCCAAGGTGTCATTTGAAAATTACCATGGTTATTCACCAAGATATCGTGAAAATTGTAATCTCTAGTGGTTACATCATTACCCAATGCATTGGAGCGCTATCAGGGCGCACCCTTAAATTTTCCTTTATTATCATGTGAGCCACATATATAATCATCAAACATTTCCTAAATAACCCATATAACATAAAATAAATGGGTTTCATTTCATAATCATAACATTTTAAAAACTGCTTTAAAGACATGATTTTATGTCACATTAAACCCATAAGAAAAGGAAGGTGGGACTCATCTATGTAAATCCCAGAATTTAAAATAGAATAACATGGTATATATGTGAATAACCCTATAGAATATAGAGCTTTGAGTATTCACTTAAAATAAAAGAACTTTAGAAAAAGAGAGATACATTTTGAGACGAAAATTCTGCAGCATAACGGCTATGTTACAAGGTTTTTAGAAAACATTGAAAAGAGAGGGGACATGGGTAAAACATTCATAAATGACCCATAAAACGGTAGAGGGAAAAAATATAAGGGATTTAAGAACATGGTAATGAAATTTGAAAATATACCATATGAAATGAAGAACATGAAAGGAAGACAAAAATAAGATTTCTCTTATGAAAATTCGGCAGCCTAACAACGTTACATAAACTTCAACCAAAAATGAATTGATGAGATCAAATAGGGTATCTCATCATATGAACATTAAAGATCAGTATTATAGATATATAGATCATACCCCAACATAATAAAAAGGAACTTTCAAGACTTGACATGGAATTAGAACTTTGAAAAGGGAGAAAGGTGCAAGGACCACTTAAAAATTCAGCAGCCTAATGACGCCACTTAAACTTCAAAATACTGAATTGAAGAGATCAAATGGGTTCTCTCATCATATAATCATATAAGATCCGCATGATAAATTTAGAGATCATACCCCTACATAATAAAAAGGAACTTGAGATTCTTTACATGGAATTAGAACTTGAAAACGAGAACGGTGAAAGAACCTATTAAAAATTCGGCAGCCTAACGGCGCCACTAAAACTTTCATAAAACGAATTTATGAGAGAAAGATGGGGTCTCTAATCATAAGAAAATAAAAAAGGGCAGTAAGATGAATATAAAAGAACATCCTCCAACATAATAACATGGAGCTTAAAAGAAATGACATAAAAGAGATTACTTGAAAAGAAAGAGAGAGGTCGGATCCCTTACCTTAAACGTAACTCTTAAAACTCTAAGGCTGTGACCTTGTGAGGCTTGAGGGCACCTTGGGAGGACTCCATGGGAGGTAAGGAGACCAGAACTTCGTTGAGGATGGTTTTGGAGTCGAAAGGATGAGAGGAGGGCTTGGTATTTATAGGAAAAGTGAGGGGACAAGGCATTAATGGCCAAGGGACACCTCATTAGTGGTTTTGGCAAAACCATGGGCTTGCCCATGGTATTTTCCCATGTTATTGGCCACTTGGGACACCTCACGCAAAAATTCAACCCCTTTAGTCGACCATCCATTAAAATATCTCATGACATCATCATGACACAGTTATGATGTTATTAAACATACCGAAACCCTAAAACTGTATTTTTACTATTCAATGAAAATTCAACTTTCACAGAAAGATCCCAATATTTCACCTTAACAAAATATCAATGATTTGATTTCAAAAATTAAATCCATTTTATAAAAATAATTTTCTAAATATTTTTAATTTAATTTTTAAATAAATACACTATTCACCGAAAATTCATTTTTTTCAGAAAAATCCCCAAAAATTACCATAACATAATATCGATTCCTTGAGTTCAAAAATGAGATCCATTTTAAAAAAAATATTTTCTAAATATTTTTAATTTAATTTTTAATTAAAAAACACTATTCATCCAAAAAAAACTAATACTTGAATAATAATTTATGAAACTGTTATTTAACCATTTTATTGAATCACATTACTTAATCAAGGTGCCTAGATTATTTTAAAACTTTATTTTAGTGAAATTACTAATCCATTTGGTCACATTACTAATCCAAAGCGTAAAATCACTATTCATAATTTACTATTCATCAAAAATCAAGTTGATCTTATTAGGCTCTAAATTCCGTACTGAACATAATTGTAGAAGACCATTTTTTGAAAATCATTACACATTTTTAATTATTTAAGGTTTACATAAACATTTTTTAAAATATCCTTTTTAAAATTCATCAAAAATATGCATACTATTTTTATCCGGTCATTTAAAAATTCATAAACATCATTATAAGAAAGAATACCAATTTGTATTTAAAACAAGGATTACAGAAGGTAGTTACAGTCTCGTTACATATCCCCTTATAATACCAGCATAGGATCTAAGAGTAAGGTGTGCTAGGGTGATAGAATCTTGGGGCGGCTCGGTCAACATTTCCCGAGTAGTAATTTCTATCAGTTTGAACTTCTCGCGAAGACGATTCCGTTCTAGCTTCGCATGATGAAGTTCGGCTTGGGTTTGGTCCAGAACAAAGCCCAATGGTGCTACCTCCTTCCCAAGTTCTATTAGATGGGCTTCAATCGGTCCAAGACTACTGGGTGAGGCCATCGAATCTTCTTTCTATATTAATTAACCATGATTACTTGTATTTAGAGACAATAATCGAAACATTTAGTTTCTAGTGATCATATTGAACAATGGTCATATAACAGTCAAAACCCAAAGGTCTCATTTTAATTATAATCATGTTTATCAAATAAAACATTTTTGTTGAGTATAACAATAAAATAAAATAACACATGAAATTAGGAAACAAGACTTATTCAAAATTTCGGGTCGTTACATTTTGAGGCACTCTATGGTCAGCCACGTCGGTCCCCCCTATGTTGGGATGAGGTAGGAGAGACTTCACTATTGGGGTCGAGCCTTGTACAGGAGACTTCTAAGAAAGTCAAATTGATTAGGAAGCTCTTGTTTATAGCTTAGAGTCATCATAAATCTTATGATTACTGGTGGTGTCGATGCCTAGAGTTTTCTCTGGGGGACAAGGTATTCTAGAAAGTGACCCCTCGTTTGGGCCATCATCGATTGGGGAAGTAAAGGAAGCTGACGTCGTGATATGTCCTCCCTTTTGAGGTCACCAATAGTATTGGTAAGGTGTCTTATAGGTTTTAATTTCCTTATTAGTTGACATACATACATGGTGACTTCAATGTATCCCATTTGAAGAAATATAACCCGAATATGTCCCATTTAATGAGTAGGGAAGAAATAGAGATAGAGTCTGACATGTCAGTTTTTGAGAGGCCAGTGAAAATATTGGACTCCCAAGAGAAGGTGATTCATGGGAAGTTTATTCCTCTAGTTTGGGTTTATTGGAATCATCGTAGTGATACACATGATACCTAGGAGTGTAAGTCATGGGTTGAGTCAGAGTACCCATTCTTGTTTCCAATCATGTCCCTAGTCAACTTTCCGGGATGGAATATTTTCATGGTGGGAAGAATTGTCACACCCAAGTTCTTCAGGTACTTATATTTCATATTTTTTAATCCTAGAATCCCCCCAAAGTCCCCCCTAAGCACCCACAAATTTTGGTGTCTTTTGAAGATGTTTTGAGGGGAGAAAGGAGGTTCGAGGATTTTGGTGCACTGTTTACCAAACTGTGCACATAAACCATGTGTCCATGTCAAGGTCATAAAAATGGGTTAAATTATTCCTTTTCTAACCTAGGATTTATCCTAACTTGAACATTTCATCCCCAATTTGACATTTTCATCCTTAGAATACTCCCAAGATCTTCAAACCCTCCCTGGAACTTCATTTTGAAGGGGGATTTGGTGGAGGTACATCACACAATATCAAGTAAGTACCTCTATGTATTAGTTCCTCCCCTCTTCATGAAGTTTCGTCCAATTTATATGAAGTCCCAAATGACCATAGGGTATGGTTTCTAACATAAGGTTTAACTTTGTGTTTTTTTCTTCAAATATTTTTATTTTAGGCTCGATCTAACTTCCTTGAGGTGCGGCAGTGGTGCAATTTCATTTTCTCACAAAGGATTCAATGAGTTAAACATTTTGGTAGGTGATTTCATGTGTATTAAATCCTTGTGAATTATCTTGATTTTTTTTTGATATTTTCATGTTTATCTAATTTTATTTTTGGGAAAAATTTGGGTTTTAGTGGTATTTGTAAAGAAAAAGAATTTTAAATTCCATTTTCATATGAAATTGGGGGGTTTTCATAGAAATCATTTATTGGTTAATTTGGGGGTTCCCTATAATTACATAGTTGATTTTATTGAAATGAATTAGGGATGAAAATCAATGTTTTTAATTTTTATCTCCTTTGGTTTCTGTTGTGAAAACTTTTTTTAATGGTGTTTGTGAAGCATATAGAATTTAAGTTTCATGTTTGGGTGAAAACAGAGGTTTTGTAAAGCTATCATTTCTTGGTTCGTATGGGGATTCCATATGATTATTTTTTTTGGTTTAATTGAAAATTTATTGGGTTTCATTTTTGTTTTGGTGACTTATAACTGTGCACGTCGTGAACAAAGTGGGGATTTCAAAGTGTTTTGGGTGCAAAATAATGTGAGATTTTTGAGAATTTGTTTTTTTGAAAATAAAAATGTTTTGTTGTGTGTTTTAAGTGTTATAAATTTTGTATAGAAACTATATTGTTTGTATGTGACCAGTAGTGGTGTTTCAATATGAAAATAGATGTATTTAGCATGCTGAAATGTTTTGAGCACAAAGAGGTAATCCTGAGTACCTAGGTGGGAAGATATGTCCTAGTACGCTAGTGATATGGATGGGTTTTGTCCCTATTTCACATTGAATTTTTGATAAAGGAAACTCTAAATAAACTATGTGGATGATGTTTGGAGAACATTAGGTTATGGGTATGTTCCCTACTAGTGGCTCGTTCATGGTAAAGGATTGTGACATGGATATTTTTACACTGAGGTATGAGGTATATAGGGCCCGAGACTATCTAGTTCCTATGGGTGTTCCCAGTTTTTGTGCTCATTGTATTTGTGGTATTTCACTTGTATTAGGGTGTTTTGGGCTGTAAATTATAGTAGATAACATGTATTATTTAAATCTATTAACATTATGAATGTTTTATTTTGAAAACCGTTTATAATTGGATGTTTCACTTCTTGGAATTTATCATAGTGTTTCTTTACTTATTAAAACTACTTTCTTTTCACCTTGTATTTTAAACTCTTTGAAATACTTGGGTGGTATCCTATTGGAATTAGGATCACACCCTACTTACACCCTTTGGGTATAAGTAGACTTGATTATGTTTGACATAGGTAAATGCAAAGCCTCAGGTGAATGTGGTTTGGGTTGTTTGTCCCCTCTTGATGTGGTGTTGTGGGGACGGCTCAGGGGTGATGACCCCTAGTTGTGTGGAGTGTTTGTGTCTGTTTTGATTCGGTTTTTATTTAAGTTTTGACCTCTTTTAATATGTTTAAAACCATGTATTTAGATATGTTTTTTAAGGATTGTTTGGTATAAAAAATTCAGATTCATATCATTGATTTTTTTAATGTTTTATGCTTTAATACTTGGGTAAATCATTCCGAGAATAAATTTATTGATACTCAGGCTCATGCGCCAACCCATGGGGATAGAAAATTCCCTTCAGGACTTATCATGGGCTGGATTTGGTTCCTATATTAGTGGCGACCATATTTGGTTCATGACATGGGTTGTTGTTGGGTACCCAGATAGACTTCATTGATTCAAGTAAGGACTAGGGAAAATACCCACTTTACAATCCTTTATTTGATCATTTATTAGGAGCTATAGAGCGTGAGACTGATCTTTTCTCATGATGTAATTTGGAGATAGTGATTTTTTTATTTTTTTTATTTTTATACATGTACCGTATGGGATGCTAGATACCATGCATGTGCCTACCATTTTTTATAGATAAATTACATGATAATAATATTATAAATGACTACTTATATATTTATTATCATTATAGTCTTATAGTTGTTTATTTTATATCTATTATTAGTAATTTATTATATTGTTACACTTATATGTTATGATTACACCATTTTTTATAGTATAAACTAAGGGAATAGTTTATACACTGACACACCCTAGTTTTTCACTACTAGTCAATAGCCACAAGAATATGGGGAGGTGCACTTGTGGATATTTGACCCTACATATCAGTGCACCATTTAGTGGCTCCCAGGTCGAGATGTTAAAATATATGTGACCCTGATATACAACCTGACAACCCTAGGTAGGTTCTCTTAACTAGTGTTATAAGCCCATGTCTAGATCCATTGGATACAACCACCTCATTAGCATGAACAACCAATATTACTCCAGGAACCTGCTTAGCGAGGATCTACTGATGCATCTCCTAAAACCGGATCTATTATAGATCCTCTCCCACTATGAGTAGTTGGGAAGGTATTACAAAAAAAATACAAAGTCTCCCCATCCTACTACAACCTCATAACTCAATATGGAATTTAGGAAATGAGGAATTTTCATGACCTGACACCCAATACTACAAACACAACACAAAAATATTAGTGAGTGTCAACTAATTGTCACTACCTGTATGTGAAAACCTAAGGAAACTATTCCTTCCAATAAATGGATCACTTTCTTATCTTGGTACTAGACTAAACTATCCCACACTATCAATTTCCCTCAGGATCCACATGGTGATGGGGGCCTGATTCAATGTCTTAGAAATACTGGTCAATGGAAATCCATTCACCTATGATCAGATGGTGTATATGATTCATTTCGAAAATCACCTCATTTTTGCAAACACATCACCAAAAGGAGTCGGTGTAAAATGATGTAGATCCATTAATAAATAAAATAGTCCATTAAGGACATAGTACCCTTCTATATATGTATAATCTCTTTATATTAGTCTTCTATTAGTGTATGTGGGGAGAAATATTCATAGAAGACTTCCTTAAATTCCACCCATACCATACCCTAATGATGATCATTATGGGTGTTTAAATTGCACAATCACTTAGAAGAATAACACATACTATAGGTTTCTATGTTTACCCTCCTCTCTAGAGGCATCTCTGGATGCCTGAATATAGATAGATGGCCTTTATCAATGAATCAGTAGCACATGGACTACCATCCCCCAAGGAATTATGTGGATGTTGCTGCTATAATTCTCACATAAAGTCATCCATAATGGGGGCAGGTCACAAGTATCTCTACATGAATTTCAAAAATCATAAGAATCTCACTCTGAACTGAGAAGCAGTGTCTATATTAGGTATAAATGGAGAAATAACCGGAGGTTTCATAAGTGGAACTATTTTTGTGAATGGTCCCACTACTTCAAAAGCATGTTCATCACCACCTTCCTATGGTATGACTCAATGCCTTCATAGTTTCATAATTTTAAAACATCAAACACCCACCTAGAAACATGTTTTAATTAGTAATAATTATCACATATCAAAAAATAGGATAGGTATAAGCCTTCATATGGAAATAGAAAACAACCCATTTCCTACTCCAAAAGCTAGGTCAGGGTGATCATAAAGGTCACAAGGGAATCTCCCAACTATGAACTACTGAGGTTGGTCTAGGGTCAAGTTCGCATATCACATAGAAGAGTTCCTGTTATATGGAGTGTCAATTGTATGGTATAGATAAAAATTAACTTTATCTTGCAATTGGAAGCTTCATTTAATGATGAATATTTATTTTAATAATTTTATATATATTTAGGTTCAAACTCATTTATATGCATGTATATCATGGTCTAGTTAGCTGAGGAACTATTCCCATGTTATAAATACATAATGTTTATAATTTTCAACTGACATATCAAATAACTGCAAACCCAGCCTTACATTTGGTATCAGGATGTTAAACTTCGTATATGATTGTTTTCTTAGATAATTCACCATTACTTATTTATAAAAGTACATGATTCATAAATCACAATTGGATTTTATATAATTGAAATAAACTTCTATTTCAGACATTGTAACCATGGTTACCTAACTCAAAAAACGTAATAATTGGTTAATTAGTTTTCCACCATTATGATATATGGGAAAACACAATTTAGGTTGATTCCTAAAATTTAATTTATCTAATTATTTTATCCCTGTAAGAAATATTAACTCATTTCCAATACAATAGCCAATGTGGCATTGATATCTACAAGGAATGCATGAAATTATATAAACATGGCATGAAATATGCTTGATAAGTGAATCCTGAAGTGTATATAATGATGTGTGAGATGATAACTCTTTTCTATACCAAGACAAGGGTAAAAGATAACTCATGATGGTGATCAGAATCACAACCCCATGTGAATCACCCAATAGTGAAATTGATACAATTATAATAAGCACAATCCAGAACAATATGTCACATCCTCAGTAATATGGATTGTACTTTTATGTGGTTTATCTACTCTTATGAACATGGTCATTACAAAATCCCAACATATTTATATTCTCCTATATACCAACCTGAAATAGTAAGGAAAAAAGAAAAACCCCTCCCATACCACTTTTTAGCATCCCTGACCTAGTTCACTCATAAGTAATCAAACTCGGTTGGACATATATACTCAAGAACGCTTCCCAATATGCTAGTGTTTGTCCACTTGTACAACATGTCTATGATCATATAGTGGGGAGACTATGGCATCATGGTCAGAGTGACACATAGTCTTGTTAATAGATAAAAACTACATTAGCAAGAAAATACAACAAAAAAATCATAAATTCCTTAATAATATTATTAATGAAAAGAAGTGAAGTGGCATTATAAATAATAAGGGATCCATAACTTGAATCTGATACAAAATAATGTTCATTTCATGATGTTATAAAAAAAATTCAATACATGGGTTAAAAAGTAGTAAGCATCTATTACATGTTATAAAAAAGTGAACAAAAACTAAATTTTTCTACAATAGCATGATGATCATAAGCTCCATCCTCTTCTTCCGTACTCTATCATAGTACAATGAATCAAGAGTCCAGTCAAGACACTTACCTTTGTCCCTACCAGTAAACATGAGATATGTTCAGGTAATAATCAGTGGCTCGAAAAGGGAGTGAGATATAATCAGTAGGATACCTCCAATGGTGTCTAGAATGATCAATACAATTTATATAAAACAAGAAGTGTGTAGGTATGAAAATATAAATTATAAATTTAAAGTGTAACCAGATCAGCTCAGTTTTTGAAAGGAAAACAGACTGACTATACCTACTTCATCCTCAACCAAGATATCTTTGACTGTGTGTCCATGTCTATAGTTATATATATATATCGATATTTATTTATATATATGTACTATATATTTGATAACATATATAGAAATATATATATATATATACATTTTACTAGCCTAGACCTAAGGCATAAATCATGTGTCTATGCATAATCATAAGAGTCTTATATTTTAAATAAGGGTCACCATGCCCACATATATCATAGAATAATAATGCATGTAATTCTTTAGTATCATGAATTATAAGGGATTCTGTGACCAAGAGTTAAGAATAATAAGGGATTATATGCTCAAGTATCATTTATAATAATGAAATCCATGCATGTGAATCAAGTATAGTATGGGACATCATGCCTGAGTATCATGAATAAAAAGGAAAGTCAATCATGCTTTAAATTCAACCAATTTAGTGGTTCCAAACATTTTACATTTCATTTTTTCAAGTTCATAATACAAAATGTACATAAGGGTCATGTTACATGGTCATACCATTCACTTCCACTTAATTAAGTTTTGTTATTTCAATTAATTCTCAAGACATGACCACTTAGAAGCTGCTTTTGTCACATAATAATTTATAAAATAACGGTTTATTACATAAGAACACCTCAATAGGTGGACCTAATCAAATGTTACATCGTCCAACAAGAAAAATGGTGCATAAGAGAATTTTTTTCAAGGCTAAGGAATCGATTTAGAGTAATTTTTTTAGGAAACACATAGAAAGTCTGGTGTGCGGCATCACAACTCATGATATAAAATAGGGATTTAAGGGGAAATTACTAGGCCGACTACCTTATGGTGTCAAATGAATCTTCCTCCATTTTTAGCCTCTAATCTAGGAAAAAATGGAAGAAATTAGGAAAATATACAAATACCCTCAAAATACGTCATATTAGCTTGCATTGATTTAGTATTCCATACCATGACATAAATAGAGAAAGTAATAAATATAATTGAATCACTTACTAATATTATTCCAACGTGCCAAACCATGAAAGAAATGGGTGCTAAAATAAGGAGGTAGCTCAAAGCCTACCTTGAGAATAAGAGGGAGCTCCCAACATGAGAGAAGATGTGTTGTGAAAATGGAGGATGAAAAAGAAGGATGATTATATTTTAGGAGGAAGAGGCTAAATAATCATTTAACCCACTTTTAAAAGGGTTTCATGGTATGGTGAACCACTCATCACCTATGAGATCCCCTCTATAGAACCCCACATAGTTTTACCAAACTGTGCGCCCTAAGGTAAATAGTTGAAACAAACCATGAACCATTATTTTTTTCTAAAATTTAGCACTCCTAGATCTGATCAAGCCCGAGATGATCCCAAACCCTTCTTTAAACTCTTGGGCAGTCTCTTTAGAAAAAAAATATCTAATCACAAAATTAAACGATCCACACCTCATGATAAAAATTGAAATGTTACACATAGATTATCCATCACCACACTACAATGACAGTCATTAAGTCATAATCACTTCTATAAGAATAACCCCCTTATTTCACATTCGAAAAACATCACCCATCATAAATTCTTCTCCACAATCATTGTTTGACCATAGTCATGTTTTTTTCTTTCACCAACTGAATATATACTCTATAATATACTATAAGTTGTATTTTTTTGAATCTAAAGTATGTTTTCTTATTTTTGTATATTTTTTTAAATTAGTATATTTTTTATGTCTTAGGATCCAAATACTAAAATTATAGGTTATTCTTGTCAGTAACTAATATGTCATGTTAATTTACTAAAAGTGTTTTTCTAAAATTTTGAAATTGTACATCGATATTTTTTATTTATATATAATTTTATATTACAATTGTTGTAAAATAGATATTTTTATTCAAATTTTATTAGGAGAAGTCATAGATGATTTAAATTTGGTATGAATATTTTTTATTCCCTTTTTTCAGACCATTTATTTATTTAGATTTTGAAAAAAAAATTAATTATAATAAATAAAATAATATATTTATTTAAGATTTGATAATTATATTTGAATACAATTATTAAAATGTATATTAATTTTTTTTTATTTTTTACTCATTTATTTATTTAGATTTTAAATAAATATTTTTTAACAATTTTTAATGAAATAAATATTTTATTTATTTTTTTATATTTATATCAATAATACTCATAATATTATTTCTATATTTTCATCTTCTTTATTTGATTATATTTTTTAAATATGTTTTTTTAAATTATTTCAAATGAATCAATTATTTTATTTAAGTCTTAATATTATGGTTAATATTACTATTAATATCGCGGCTCTATTTCTAACCCAATTGTTTATTTATATTTTGAATAATGTTTTTTTATAATTTTAAAAGAAATAATTGTCTTATTTAAGTTTTAATATTAATATTACTATAAATATGAATATTTTCACATATTTTCAACTCAATTATTAATTTATCTTTTTTGTAAATTTTTAAATTATTTCAATTGAAATAATTATTTTATTTAAGTATTAATATTATGATTGATATTACTACTATGATTTCTGTTGTATTTTAACTCGTTTATATATTTTAATTTTGAATAATGTTTGTAAATAAATTCAAATCAGACATTTATTTTATTTAAGTTTTAATATTATTATTAATATTATTTATAATATTATTTCTATATTTTGAAGTTGTTTATTTATTTAGTTTTTGAATAATGTTTTTGAGTATTTCAAATGAAATGATTATTTTATTAATGTTTAGTTATTAAAATTAATAATAATATTAGTATTACTATTACTTTATTCATTAATTTTTTAATTACTAATGTTCTTATTATTTAAAATTAATTGTTTAGTATGTTGTTGTTTAAAAGTAAATTTGAATTTGTAGTTAAAATATAATGTAATTTACATTCTATATTTGATAGTCACTATAAGTGATAATGATCATGGTTAGATTGCATCAAGATGAAAAAGTAATGAATATGAGAAAGGGTTCAATGATTTTATTCTTGGAATTTTCCAATTATAATGTTCCAAACAATGAAATGTTTTACTATCCATGCATGAAATTTAATTTAACAAAACTGTTATCAAGAGAAATCAAAGATCATTTAATTTCAAACGCTTTTAATTCAACTTACAATCATTGGATTTGGCATAGTGAAATAGTATATAATTCATGATCTAATGAAGATAGATATTTTCTAATCTATAATTTTGATCAAATAAAAGAAATAATTTTTGATATTGATGCGAAATAAATTTATAAAACATAGATGATTGAGAGATATTATGGTAATTCTGAAAACCCATTATCTTTATTTTTTCAAAATTATGTATTTATCTATTATTATAAGATTGGTTAACTTGGATTAAAGTAAAGGATTAAGAGATAAGTTTTTTTATAAAATTTATATTTTGGTTAGTAATTTAATTCCAAAAGATAATGGTTTACCTTATTAAAATCATAATGAAAAAATATTATGCTTAATAGGATTGTGGTATTGGAATATACATGTGTGTCTTGATGAATGTGTTCTGTTTATAAAGGAATATGAATACATGTTAGTGTGTTATTAATGTGGGACATCCCTGTATAAGTTAAATGGAAGATCAATTTATTGTTGATCTATTATTCCAAGTACCAAAAACTCTTATAAAGTTAATATGATATCTTCCAATAATCACTTTTTTTAAATTTTTATTTCAAAAATTAAAATGATGAAAAAAGTCAATTTGACATGCATATGTGTTAATATTTGATGGAAAAATATATTATCCAACTAATTCACTAGAGTGGAAGAAAATTAATCAGGAATTTTCTATTTTTTGATACAAATCTTGAAATCTTAGACTAAAACTACGGGAAGATATAATGAATCTGTATCAGAGGATTTGTAGTAAACAAGCTTCATAACTTGTTATATTGATAATTTATAACTTTTTCCTAGAAATTTATATGAAGAAAAAACAAAAAATGTTGAGTTTAATGGTTTTTGGACCAAAAAACCTGGAAATGAAATTTATGCGTACTTCTACATATTAATTAATGATTGGAAAATCTTATGTGAGGAAGGTAACAAGGTGTTTGATTATTATAAAAAGTAATGTTTTCTATTAAATTCCATTATTATGTTTACTATAAATGGGTTCTTGAAAAATGTAAATCTTTCTGAATACAATTTTAATGGTCATAAATCATGTACAATTTGTGAATAAAGGACTAGTTTTATCATCTAAAAAACAATAGAAAAATAGTGTATATCTGTATTTAGAGGTTTATATATATGGATCACTCTTATCTAAGATTACAAAAAATCAACATATCATGATAATTTTAAATTTATTTAAATCCTTTGTTTTCTGATCTATATTTTTAGAGGGATAAAAATATTAACATCACATTTTTAATGACAGATATATTTTTTAATGATAGAAATATAAATAAGAAACACTCAATTAATTTTATCTTTCATATTGGATATATCATGAATTAGAACAAAAAATTGATGTGTTTAATGTTTATAAGAATATATGTGACAGTTTTATTTGAATTTTATTAGATATTAAAGAAAAGAATAAGGATAATTTGAAGAAAGGATGGTCTTACTAGTAATGGGAATACATTTTCAATTAAAACATACTCCAAAACCAAATAAAAAAACTTGGTCAAAGCATGATATAAATTTTCCAAGAGGGAGGAAATATTTTTTTGGATAGTGCCAACATGGAATTAAGGTACCTCAATGTTATTCCAAAAATGTGATTAACCTAATTTCATTAAAATATTTGGTGTTAATAGGCATGAAATTTCATGATTTTCATTTTTTTCATACAACAATTGCTACTGCTTTCACTATGTGTAACACCATTGATTCATGTTGGAATGACTATCATCAAGGTTTGTTAATTTTTAAATTCTATTTGTAACAAATTTATGTATCCAAATTCATTAAAAATTCCGAGAATGAAGTGGATAATATATATTTTCTGTTGGAAATATAATTTCCATAATTTTTAATATCATTGTATATTTAATGGTGCATTTAGTGTGAGAAATAAAGTTATGTTGAACTATATACATACAACAGATGTATCCTTTTTAATGTTATATGGAGATATTGAGGGGGAATTTTAAGAATCCATATCAACTATATGAAATGTAATCTTTAATAAACCTTAATTTATTTTATATATATCTATATATATATATAAATACACATAATAAAATCATAGAAGATTTAGGGGCCTAGTGTATTTATAAAATTATATACATATAATATTAATTATAAATATGGATGTAACAACATTATTAAAAACTTATTAACATGTTTTTTAAATACATTGGTCTTCTAATACTATATAGTATAACTTGTGCATGTACATAAGAAAGGAGTGAGCAATAAATCCCAGTAAGGGAATAATCAAAGAATTAAATGATTATAGTAATACATGTGAGTCAATAGTAAAATCTAGGTGACATAAAAGGGGAGATAATAATAAAAAGGGACATCAAAGCATGATATAATATGAAGACATCAATTTAATATAGGAATATGGAAACGACATAAAACATGACATCATTAACATATGTCAAGGGTAGCCACTGAGACATCATAACATAATGTTCTTAAGATAATATATCATACACTATACATGGAATCTTATGAGATAAAAACATTACCCAATTCAATGGAGGGGCATATAATTTTAGGCCCACTCATCACATTCATATCAAGTATATGCATTTGTGTGTCATACAAATAATAAAACACAAGAATGAATTTCATCACATTTAATTCCATAATAAAAGAGTGTGGGTTAAATATATGGAATTACCCTATAAATAAATGATATGTACATCTAGGTGAATACACTTGAATGGAAATAGTTATAACTATTCACTACACAAATATTTGGCCTAAAATTTTGCAGGATAATTTCAACAACATAACGGGTGTACATAAAGATTCCTGGAGGGTTTAATAAGAGTGAAACGAGGTTTACCATTACATGAAAATAATGAGGAATAAAAAAGGTAGGTTTTGAAACATATATCAATATGAACAATTGTAAATCAAAAGGAATAATACGAATAAAGTGCTTGAATATAGAGGAGGAGGATGAGATTGTTTTCTTTGGAATAATAACAACATAGGAAAAAGTTATAATGAGATAGGATGATTAGTATCACATTACATTAACATAAATTGAATAGTACAGTGATATTTAGGAAGATAGGAAAAAATAATCAATTTAAATTTAAAAGGATAAATACAATTATGGTTCCTGAATGAAAAATAAGAGAGAGAGTGATCCCTTACCTTGAGAGGGAAATTATAAATTCCTGGTAGGGGTTTATTACAAGCTTAGGACCAAATTTGGAGTTATTTAGAGTGGGATATAGGGAATATTTTATATTAAATGGGATTTGAGTGAAAATGAATTGGATTTTGTGTGGGAATTTTTATAAAAAGTGGGGGAATTATTTATTAATTATTAAACACAGGTTTTAGCCTATATATAATAAATTAAATAAACCCACAAACAATCCCATGATTTTCCGCATGTTTTCTACCAAAGAGGAGAGTTTTTCAATATTTTATAAGGCCATTATCCTAACATACTAAAATAATACAACTGGTGATAGGGAAGTGAGTCATTTTCATAATGAATTCATTTTAAAAACATAAAATAAAATATTGGTTTTCATGCATTCATTAATGTTTTATAAAACTAATCAAATAACTTTAAAAAACATTATTATAAGTCTTGATGGGTGGGATATACCCTTGGTGGATATGGCCTAACTTTTTGGATTGTGTGTGAGGTTTTTGTGTGTTTAATTGTAATTATACTGTAAATAAACTAATATATATATATATGTTCATGTATTCTTTTTATAAAATCTATTAAAAAATTGTGTTATTATGATTTCATAATATAGACCATATATTTATACAGTATTTAATTTTTACCAAAAAAATTATAATCTCTCAAAAAGTTTGGAAAAAATCACCATTGGGTAATTTTGATGTGATGATTCTAAAAATAATATTTATATTAGTAAAATAATTTTCTAAATATGAGAATTTTCACTATTAAATAAAAATAATTATTTATAGGAAAATTCTTTTTTTATGACACTAACAACTTTCTGACCCTTATAAAAATTACATTGGACTACATTAAATTATATTATTATTTATATTAAAATAAATATTATTTAATTAGTTTATTTTATTATAATAAAATTTAATTAAAAAATTATTGATTTCATCAAAAAGTGTGCCCTAATGGAAACTATATATTTCTCAAAAATAAAATTTTGATTTATTCATAACAAAATCTATTTTTTATCATGATAATTATTTAATCATTTGTAAAATAATAATAAAAAGGTACAATTATAATCAATAATTTATTTAAAAATAAATTATAAAAATTCATACTATTAGGTTCTATATACATAAACTCTTATTACACCAATGTATACCCTAAGTTAAGGTGTCTAATAATGGTGCTTTCTTAGGGTGGTTTGAATAACATGGTTTTGTATATGATCCAAATAAGCTTGAAATTATTCCATAATGGGTTTTCCTAATCTTTGTTGTTGAATCTTGTCTTGGGAATGGTTAGGGGAAAATCCCAGTGATGTTATCTCCCTCCAAAGCTCTGATAAATGGGCTTCATAGTGTATGGTCCTACTATACGAGGTTATTTATTCTTTCTTCTATTTTAATTACGCTTTATCATAACCCTTAATATAATAATCTTAATGCCCATTTTACAATAACTATATTAACAATGGTTATTATTCTTAGTGGTATTTTAAACATGATAGCCAATAATTTATGATTGTCTCAAGATAAAAAAATTAGTACATTTGTTTTCTATAAACAAACATATTAAAAATGAATTCATTCATATTAAAAAAATTAATTTATAAAAGTTCATGTCCTTACATTCTCCCCCCTTTTAGAAAATTTTCCATTGAAATTTCATTTCATACGCTGAAACTGATGAGAGTACTTCAACTCTATAACCTCTTTCAATTCCCAAGTTTATTCCTCAAATTTATGGTTCTTCCACAACACTTTGACAAGGTGAGTTGTCTTATTTTATATAAAGTTATATCTATGATCTAATATATACACCAACTTCTCCTTGTATGAGATATCATTCTCCAAGGGTTTCCCCTATGGTCTAAGTATATGTGAAGGATCAGGTATATACTTCCTTCAGAGGTATACATGGAACAAATCATGTACTTGATATATTTTTGGTTGGAGTTCTAGTAGATTATCCAAAACTATGATATGATCAAGGATTTCATAGAGATTGATATAACTTGGACTAAGCATTACATTCTTCCAAAAATGAATGACCTTATTCTATAGTGATATATGAAGTAAATTCTTGTCTATGAAGTCAAAATTTATGTCCCATTGATGATTATCCTCATTGTTTTTCTATCGATTTTGTATGGATTTAATATGATGTGGAATGGGTTGAGACTTTTCTAATGCTTATTAGATAAGATCCATTCTCTTCTTCTTCTTCTCCCCAACTTCATCCCAGTATATTGGTATCCCACACCTCTTCCGAAATAGATCCTCATAAGATTTCATTTGAATGAAATAATAGAAACAATTATTATATCAGAAATCCACCAGGGGAAAGTGTTGATCGCAAAATCGTTGTGAATCCATTGAACCTAAACTTATTATATCCTTTAGAGTTTTAATTGGTCTTCTATATTGACCATCTATATAAGGGTGATAAAAAAATTGAAACATAGGTATGTATTCAATGATTTTGGAAGGATTCCTTAGAACATCGAGGTAAACCATAGATCTCAATCAGATACAATGGAGAGTGGAACTCCATGTTGTCATACCCCTTACCTTATGTATATCTTGTTGGGTTTTTCAATATGGAAATATTCTTTGATAGCAATCAAATGTGCAAAATGTTTATGGAAACTGGCTACCACATATATGGAATTATTTTCTTTTGATTTCATGGGGATTCCTATGATTAAATATATGGTAAAATTTTCCCATTTTCATACTTTTATGGGAAATAATTTCACTATGACCTTTTACATTTAGTATCCATCCTTGACATATTGGAATACTAAGAATTGAGATATAAATTCCACAATCTCCCTCATCATGTTATCATAGCAGAAGTTTTTTTAAGATCTATATACATATGAATGATTCTTTAATTAATAGAAAAGGATGATCTATGTTCATCATCGAGAAGAACCCTCTTCATCTCTTGTTTTTATGGGTCACAAAATTGGGTTCTATAAATTATAGCTCTGTATTTATCAAAGTTAAACTCTAGAATATTCTCTACCGTTCTCTGTAGCTCCCCATCATTTTTAGGACTCAATATTCCCCAGAAGATTGGATGGTTGAATATTTATTTGAGCAAGGTAGGATAAATTACCTTTTATTATTGTCATGTTAATCCATTGCATTTATAATATTATTAAATCCATTTAAATCCAAATCATGGATTGGGATTTGGGAACATTTCTACTTAGATAATCCACTACTTTGTTCCCCTTCTTAGGATGGAAATTTATTGAACAATCATTATCCTTGATCAGATCTAACCACATTTGATGGAACAAATTGTTATCCTTATTTTAGAATATATACCTAAGTATTTTGTCATGAAACATCCCAGATACCTTGGTACCCTAATACCTATGAGGGAACATATATTTCTTGAACGAAATTCCCAATCCTCATGGGTTTTCAACTAGAAACTGGAATTATATAAGTTGAAAGAGTGGAAAATTTCCACAAAAGGGAATAAGATGCAGGTTACAATTAAGTATTTTCAACACTCCAATGGAGAAATTATCAGAAACCAAATAGGTAAAACAAAAGAAAAAAATAGTACATCATTAAATTACTCAATAACTAGAAAGATAAAAATCAAATATACTAAAGGAAACCACACTCCAAACCTAAAAGATCAAGAACATCCACCTCTTGTAAGTTGTTCTTTACCTTTTCTTGGACCAACAATAATAAAATATAAAAACACCCAAAAAAATGTAGGCTGTGATCTATAAAGCCTAGTAGGGTCTCGCCAAGTGTTCCATTAAATATTCCAGAATAATAAACAGAATCATTCATTCAATTTAATTAAACTAGGTCATGTAATAATACAATATTTTCATATTCAAAACAAAACATGCTTCTTTTTAATGGATAAAAAACATCTTAAACATGGATTAAATAATCTTGTTATATAAAAGAATTTATAAAATCACATAGCATCATTTATATATTTTTTAAGCAATTTCATATACATAAATAAAATTACAAAAAGAACAACAGTCATATGCCCTATATTATGTTATATTATGGATATAATATCATCTCAATTCTCATATCTTTGATCATATATAATATGTGTACACACGTCCCTCATTATTAGGATGAATATGGCTCATAAACATCCCATTGGAGATAATATATGCTGAAACAGGTTTTTTTTAAATTTTCATCATCAATCTGTTGATAGGGAATCAACCTAATAGATTTATTATCCCAAATAACCCACTAAATACCCATGGTAATATGTTCTCAATCAATCAACAAAAAATGGGAAAATCATCTCATTTTAAATCAAAAATCATTTACAATTCAATTTCCTAATTTTTAGTTTCAATATGCTAGTTCATTTTCAATACCAAAATATGTATTTTTCATTATTTCAGGCCTTTAAAATTAAAACTAACTATATGTTTCCATTGTTTCAATTAAATCCATTTTTATCCAAACAATTATAAAATAATTTCATCAAATCTATAAATTTCAAATCTAATCCCCAAATTCCAATTCCAATATAACTGGGAGTTTTTTCTAAAATCCATTCCATTTTAAATTTGAATTCCATGTCACATAAAATCAGGTTTTCATAAATAAATTTAAATATAATTCCTAGAAATAATGAAAATTATGGTTATAATTTTATATAAAATATCAAACAGAACCACCTACCTTTAATAAAAGATCAAGAATTGATACCAGCAATGGGATCTTCTAATGAAGAATGTAGGCATAATAGATCTAGAAATCAAATGAAAAATGATGATCTAAATAAATGGAGTTTATATCCATCCAATAAGTTATGATCCATAAATCCATAGGGATAAAAAAGTAGATATTAGGAGAAACTATTATAGAGGAGATCCAATTACCAAAGAAGATTAAATGTGATCAACCACACTTTGATCTACCAAGAGGAGGGGTTTTAGGAGACAAAACCACTTCTTAAGAGCCTCCTAAGAGAAGGAATTTGAGTTAGGTCAAGAGAGGGTTGACTCAAGATTAAATCTAGGGCTTAGGATTTTAGAATTAATATTAGAAATAAAAAACCACTTGTGAACAATTTACTAGAGAGGGTTGGACAATTACACAAATTGTGTTCCCTAACCATGAACCTCTATGTGATAGGGCACAGTTTCTCATAAGTGGGGAAAAAAATTTCCAAACCGGGCACAAAACATGAAAATCCAAACAATCATAGATTACATGGTTTGGAGGGTCTGGACATATGGTTTGGAAATATCATGGTCCCCTACCTAGAACCATCAAGGGGAACATGATTTTTTGGGATAAACTGCAAGATTTTCCTTTATTATGAGACAACCATGAACAACCCCTTAGGCTTAAAAAATATATAAATTTTACCCAAAACAACATGATATAGGCTCTAACCAAAGAATGATCAAAATAAGGGTTAAATAGTACCTAAAAATAATAAAATATATGTTACAACCTCAACACCCTAAATAATATCCACAAAAATCCTATCAAGAAGTTTCCATATAAAATAGATGAGGGCACTACTCTCTATTAAGTTCCATGTGCTCATAAGTCTCATAAGAATAATAACCATGCTGAAACAACACTCATCCCAAATGCATCATCCCCCCATTATCTACCCTTGTCATAGGATATTAAATATTTATTGGTTTCTCTGTCATGGATAAATTAGGCTCAACATTAAGATCCTCCTAGATCGAGACTTGAGATGGGACAGAAAGATACATTTTAAGCGAAAATACATAGAAAAAATTATGTATCTATTTCAACTGTGGTGGTAGTTCTAAAATTTATGCCACCCTACCCACCTACTCAACAACCTCAAAAGGTCCCACAAAATATGGAGCATGTTTCCCTTGACTCTCAAATTATTGGTGAACAAATCGAGGTGAAAATATCAAGAACAACTTGTAACCAATAGAAAAATACAATGGTCTTTGAAGAATATTAGAAAAGGATTTATAACATCTCTGTTCCATAAACATTCTCTAAAGAATGAACAAAATATTCATTATCATATGTTAGACCATGATTGGTCCAACTATGAAAATTTCACCAATCATCAAACAACACAATTTAGATTTACACGACATACCATACAAGGACCCAAAAGGATCCATTCTGATCATAGACTGGTAACTATTATTATAAGCAAACCCAACTTGTCACAAATGGTCATCCAAAGATCCACCAAAATTGAAAATGTAAGAAAAATCATGTCCACATGAATCTATATAGAACTCTTTGTCAGGATATCCATCTTTAAATGGTATGTTGTACTCAACCAAACCTAAGATCCCATCTCCTCATGATGTCCTTTCCAAAAAACTAGAGGTTAATCAGGGATCTATATGTAAGAATATAGAAGATGGAACTTTGTGCAAATGAATTTTCTCTATCACGTAGAGTATTCCAAACTCGTTAACTTTGCCTGTATCATGATTGGGTATACAGTGTAATGATTTTCTCATCTAATTGATCCAGAACGATATACCACTATTCTTTATAGGGGTATACATTAACCCAACCATAAATTCTATAGATAACTCATGCCAATTCTATGTCAGCACTGGAACTAGCTGAAGAAAACCTGAAGGTCTCTAGTGCCCAGCCTTAACATGTTGAGAGGTATAAAAATTCAAAACAAAATGAGAAATTTCTCATCTCATACCTAGACACTCGAATCATCATCGCATATCATAAAACATATTTTTCATTCTTGGGTGGACAACCCTTTGGGAATTATGGATATCCCCCATCACATATTTTCTCACTATAAAAGGTATAGTGTACCGGTTCTATAAACATAGTATACCCTCTATGAAAAACAACTACTCTGCAAAATTCTCCCCACTATAAAGAGAGTCCCTAATGATACATAATTCATCATGAAGATACTTCTCTTGAACAATCATCTAGAGAATATTGGGGGTTTAATTGAATCCTTTCCAAGACAGCCTTAGATTCCTCATCCTAGACTTCTAAATGAAACAGTAAGATAATATCCACTGAGTTATAATATTCAAATAATTCCTTCACATCTTTGGTTAGAATTTACCTAATATAAACATCAACCTTTCCATTTCCCTTCTTCATGGAATCAGAAATGTCAAAGTAAAAAAATTATAGGTACTAATACCAAATCCTTTGAATAAAATTCAAATCTTTTTTAGAGAAGATATAACTCAAGATCTTATTGTTGTAATAAATGGTAAACCATTCTCTGAAAATTTACTATCATCAACTTTTAATCACATGAATCATGGCTCTGGATTCAAGATCATAGGATAGATAATTATTATCATGTGGCCTAATATTTTGAGAACTATAGGCTATCCCATGATCACCTTGAATAAGAACACAACCCAAAATCAAACATGATGCATCATAGAAGACCACAAAACCCAACCCAGCCTTTAAAAGAGTCAATACCGATGCATAAGTTAATATATGGTTCATCTTAACAAAAAATCTTTTAATTTATTATCCTTAGAAAACTTCACTCCCTTCTAAGTGAGATCAATCATTGGGGAATCCAACTTTGAGAAATCCTTTACAAACCGGTGATAATACCTTGAAACCCCCAAGAATATTAGAATCTCAAAAATATTTCATGTTTTTCCAATTTCATAACATCTTTCACCTTCCTAGGAGAAACTGAGATACCATGTTCCAAGACCACATGTCCCAAGTACTTCACTTTTTGAATCTAGAAATCACATTTCAATAGTTTGCATAAATTCATTACTTCCTCAATTTTTCTAGAACTGCTCTAAGATGATGTGAATGATCCTCCATGAACATATAGTAAACTTGGATGTCATCCAAAAAGATCACCATTAACGTATCAAGATAATCATGGAATTTACTATTCATTAAATCCATAAATATAACAAGAGAATTGGGTAGACAAAATGGAATGGAATGATGCTCATAATGGACATACATTCTCCAGAAGGTAGTTTTATTAATGTAACATCCTTTTATTCTTAAATGGATATAACCTGACTGAAGATAAATCATTGAGACCACTATACCACTTTAAATTATTCAAATGGATCATCAATCCAAGGTAGTGAGTAATTGTTATCTATAGTTACTTAGTTCATTTTTGGTAATCAACACATATAAAAATTGTTCTATCAGCTTTATTAGTAAGGATAATAGTCACCGCCAAAGCTGACACACTCAGGATTATAAATACTTTCTCTAAAAAATCATCCAATTGAGTCTTCAAATCATTCTGTTTAGATGGATCCATACGGTAAGAAGGGAAAGATATTGGTTGCATTTTGGGCAATAAATAAATAGAAAACTCAACCACTCTTACCAGTGGAAAACCATAAAAATCAAAAGGAAACACGTTAAGAAACTCAAAAAACAGTGAGGGTATAATTGTTCAAAGAGACCCACTCCATAACAAAATCATACACTAATGTTAATTTCCCCAATTCCATATAATAAGGTTTGGATATACTCTACCCGAAGTCCCATTCTCTCTGAAAGATATGACTCACCGCATCAAATGTAATAAAGGAGAGCCATTGAAGATAGGAGTGAATTTAGGACTTATTATAAATGAATTAATCCATCCTTAAAATGATTTCAAGAAGTTTAATGTTAATAACCAGAATATACCAAACAAGATCAATCTCTGATAAGGAGAATAAATAAGTAGGACAATGGAGACCCTGCTCTCCCTTTGTTTTGAGCGGCGTACTAATATACATCACATAAGACAAAAGCTTCATTGGAATATTTAATAGGGTCACTATACATGTTAATATAAATGAGTGATTTGAACTCGTATCAAATAAATAAGTCACTAAAGATGAAGTTATAGTGATGCTACTTCTCACAGTCACTAGACCTGTATCAGCTTCCCCTAGAGACTCATCCACTATGTGAAGAAGCATCATTCTATATTCCTCTATATGTAACCCCTTTGATCTTGAAGAATCATATTTTACCTTAGTAATTTTAGGTGTTGATGATCGTATTCCACTACAAAGGGAATAAAAGATATAACAAAAGTTTTGCATGTGACTTGAGTGTCTTCATAAACTATAGATATTGGGTTCCTTAGTGAAAACCCATTTTGAATTCCTAATATTTCTATACAAGAAGCATGTTAAAGGGACTATTATCAGAAATATAATATTTTGGTAAGAATAATATTCTCTAGACACCCCATAAGACTAACCATTCTTCCTCTTTCCTTTAAAAGAACACACATAAATTCCATTGCGAGAAAAATGAACTCCCATCAACCCAAACTTGCTAGACATGTTAGGCTTAACCATCAATTCCCTATCCAGAACAACAAAAAAAGGGACAAATATTTAGTAATAAAACATGATAATGAATATCATTTCAAATACCCAAGAAAAAACTTTTATTTTTTATTTTCTCAAAAGATACAATCTTAAGTGAAAATTGCACAAGCTTAGAAAATCAGTTCATATACTCTGTCATGGTCTGGTCATCTTGTTAGAGTTTAAAAAACTCCATAACCTTATCTAGGACCATATACTCTAGATAAAACTAATCATTAAAATGAAAATTAATGTATATACACTCTTAGACTTTTTTCTTATTTTCTCTAAACATCAAATCCAACATCTCTTTCTTGGTACCTCTATCTTAAAGGTGTCACATTTCACCTTAATTGAATCATGCATTACAAAAAAACAAGTAGAAGCTCTATCTTTCTCAACCAATTCTCATAATCATTAGGATAACAAAAGTCTGGGAACACAGGTTGATTCTAGTGAAGGAATTCTTGAGCACCATTCTGAGATTTATCTTTATGAGATTACATAACGATATTTATAACAGGAACAGTTGATGGTTCCTATCCCAGAGCATGAACATCACACACAATATTATAGACAAATTTCCAGTCCCTGGGAGGATCCACTCATTATGGTTCACCAACAAAATCCTTTTGGATCCTATTTAGACATATTCTTAGATTCATGATGCTACACAACATCCCCAAACAACATTAAACAAATCATGAGAGTACTCAAATAAGTAAATAAAATAAGAATAATGACAAAATTAATCCCATTAGATAATATATTAATATTTTGAATTTAAACTACCCAAATCAAAATCAATGAAAATGGTAGTATTAGATCAAATTATTCCCCAAAATTTATTTCTCAAAACACCAATGGTGATATAAGGGTGGTTACAACGAGATCTATCTAGAAACTCTCTCACAAATACCTCTTAAGTCCTGAAAAGATATCCCAAGACACATATTAACATCAAGGAAAGATGTTTAACCTAGCCTATGATACCACTTTGTCACAAACCATCCTAGATACCATGTTCCATGATACACAATCCAACCCTAACATAACTTGAAAGGGATTCTCAATCCCCACAAGTTAGAAACTAGAACCTGACACCATACATGATAAAAGGGAATGAACTTTATACAAAAATTCATAAGATAAATGTTACAAGTAATTATTCTAAAAAATCCAAGTGAGAAAGTATTAGAAACTTAACAAGAAATGTAAAACCCAAAAAAGTACATCATTAAAATACTCTACAACTAAAAAATAAAACTCAAACATACCATAGGAAACATCATTCCAACCCCAATGGATCAAGAACATCCACCACCTTCAAGTGGTACTTTTATTTTTCTTGGACCTTATATATGAAAATGTACAAATACCCGAATGAAAAGGTAGGGTGTGATATATAAATCCCTATAGGTTCTCACAAAGTGTTCACTAAAATATTCCATAATAATGAACCAAAATTATGCTTTCAATTTAAATAAAAAATGGCATGGTTTAATACATCATTTTCATATTTAACACAAAAAATGATTCTTTTTAAAGTATGGAAAACTTTTCAAACATTAATTAAATTACCATTTTATAAAAAATAATTTGTATAAATCACCTGGAATGAGTAAAATAGTTTTATAATCAATAAAATATATATATATAAAAATTAGCAAAAAGAAACATGGTGATCTTCCCTATACTATATTAGATTCTGGACATGGGACCCTCACACTTATCATATCATTGATCACAGATAATATGTGTACACACATCCCAGAGGCTCCAGATAAATAGGACTCATCAACATCCCATCAGGAATAAGATATGACAAACTAGGTTCTTGTTAGAGTTTCCATCATCAATACATTTATAGGTAATTAACATCCTAGAATTCTTGTCCCAAATAACCCACTAACTACCCTGGCTTTCTTATTCTCTATTAATCATAAGCAATGGGAAAATATTATCATTTTAAATTATTCATCATTTACAATTCAATTTTCAAATTTGTAGATTCAATATGCGAGTTCAATTTCAAAAAAAAATTGGGTTTTCTTCAGTTCATGCCGTTAAAAATTAAAACCAATAATAGGTTTCAATAATTTCAATTTAATATATTTTTGTCAAAACAATTCTTAAATGAATTCATCAACTCCATTACTTTAGAAAATATAACCCAAATTTAAATTCGATCAGAATTGGGGGTTTTCCCAAAATCCATTCAATTTAAAATTCAAATTTAAAATCCCTTAAAATTGGGTTTTCATAAATCAATTGAAAAATATTTCAAATAAATCAAGGAAATCAAGGTTTTAATTATATGCAAAATCTCAAACGGAACCCCCGACCTTTAATAAAAGATCCAGAATGGACACCCACAATGGGATCCACAAATGAAGAATGAAGGCCTAATGGATCTTTAAATAAAACATAAAATAATTATCCTAATAAATGAAGTTTATATATATCCAATACATGATGATCCCCTAAAAACTATGGTTTAAAGAAGTATATATCAGTAAAAACTATTAGGGAGGATATTTTCTTATTGAAAGAGATTAAATATGATCAACCATGATTCAATCCTCTAAGGTAATATATTTGAGGAGCCATAACCTCTTCTTGAGAGCCTATAAATCCTACAAATTTGAGTTAGGTTGAGTGGATGTTGAATTGGGGTTAAATTGGGGGTTCCATATTTTCAAATTAAAAATCTGAATAAAAAAATTCTGCATGCACACTTTCTTGGAGAGTGATGCATTGTTAGACAACCTGTATGCCATAACCTTGCACCGCTACACTAGGGTGCACTATTTCTCATACTTAGGAACACATTTTTTCATACCACAAACCAATTGTGAAAAATTTCTCAATTTGAGGTTTCATGGTTTGAAGGGTTTCTACAAAGGGTTTGGAGAGACTGTTCACCCCCACCAAAGCACCATGAAAGGTTTCACAGTTTTCTAGGCCAAACTGCGTGGTTTTCCCAAACCATATTCCCACCATTCATTGCCCCTTATTATTAAGAAAATCTCCATATTTCACCAAATATAACCCAATAGAAAGCCAAACCAAATCATGGTCAAAATAAGGCTCAAGGATTAACTAAATACAAGTAATGGGATTTACACTTTCATCATCTATATATATGTCACACTTCTCCCCATGGAGAAAATATTAATAAATATTTAATGAGATGATAATTATAGCCAATTCAAAATCATGGTTTGGGTATTTTTTCATAGATATTTAATTAGTGAGAGGAATAGGATACCACTTTATCTTCTTTCATGATAACACAACCCAATCCATTTTTGGATGCATCATGGTACATCAAAAATACTTCCCCACTGGTGGGTAATGTGAGAAAATTGAAATTATTGACCTCTTATTTAACTCTTTAAATCTATAATAACATCAATTAGTCCAAATAAACTTCACTACCTTTCAATTTATCTTCATTAGTGGGTTTGAAAACCAGGATAATTATCTCATAAATCGATGATATTACCCGACTAATCTAAGGAAACTAAATATTTCCATCATAGATGTAGTTTTGGACTATCCTATAATCACCTCTTTTTTGAAGTATCCAGAGATATCCCTTTTATAGAGACTACAAGGCCAAGTATTTTTGTTTTATCCATAAAAATATCATATTTATTATACTTCACATATAAATTTTTTATTTAGTGAGGTCTTCAGTACTACATTCAAATTCTCTTTATGTTCTTCCTTTCTTTTGGAGTTGATAAGAGTACCTTATATAAATACTAAGAAAGATGTATTGATTTAATCCATAAATACGTTATTCAATAGGTCCTTGAATATCTCTTGAGCATTAATGAGTCTAAATGGTATCACTATAAAATCATATTTTCCATAACTTTTACAAAAAGTAGTCTTGGGAATATCCTCGTTCACTATTACATGAAAATATACCAACCAAATATCAACATTAGAGAATTAATAGGATCCATGTATCTGATCAAATATATCATCAATCCATAGTAGAGGATAATTTGTCTTTATCATGATCTTGTTAAGCTCTTGATAATCAATATAGAGGTGCATTGACCCATCCTTATTCTTGATAAAAAATATGGGTACACCCCATGAAGAAGAACTTGGTCATATAAACTCTTCATCTACATTCATTTATAATTTATACTTTAACACCTCAAGTTCAGTATAGGATATTCATTATGGAGACTCAGATATCATAAAATATTTGGGTAAATTATTGATTGACAACTCAACCTCTTGAGTAGGTGCATGACTGGGAAATTCTTCAAGATACATGTTTGTGAATTCCCTCATAATGGGAATGTCATAAATAATGATATTTTCCCTATTATCAACCATTTGAGCTAGATAAACTTTTTAATAATGAAATAATATTCATTCATGAGATTATGATTCCAAAGGATAGTTATCCGCCTACTTGTACCTATATAGAATCATAGGGATATTTGTGATATAGAGGCTTATTTTTTATCTCAGTAATTTATGTTGGCAATATACAGGGAAAGAAAACCTATACCATGAAAAGAATCGAAACCTTGTAAAGAGAGTGTCACAAGGTTCATTGGGATATTAAACCTACAAATTATTATAGGGTATGAGTTTTATGATTTGGATGAAATAATTGACCCATTTTTCTTCTTCAACTATAAATCAACATCCATGTTTTTATGTGGTTTTGGAATTTTTCTACTAAAATAATTTGGTATGAAATAATGCATAGAATTGTGGATGAAAATCTCACATTTAAGTAGTTCATTTTCCTTCAAATTATTTATTTAGAGAAAAATAGTATTATGGATGATAATTTTAAAACTATTACACATAAAAATAAAACTACTAACATTGATTAAATACTCATAAATTATATATATATGTTAACTTATGAATTTATTGGTTTCAATAATATGTATCCATGGTCTATTTCTTAACTAAAAATTTTATAATCATTTTTGTTTCCCTTATAATGGTTCATAAAGGTCCTTTGAATTTGATATAGAATATCCCCCAGGAGTTTCAAAATAGGCGTGTAACAATTCCTATTTGTCATGTACCAAGTGATACCTGAGTTAATATCTAAAGCACCATTTTTGGTGTTATTCCCCAAGGTATAGATATTCCGAATCCACATCTGCTTATTCTATCCAAAAAGTGATTTTTTACTTAGAATGTAATGCCCCGACCCTAGTTACCTAGAGTCGGTGCATTATTGCGTAACATTAGCATCATCACAAAAGATCAAGTCTCGAAAGACCGATTAGATTAGTAGCCTTGGAAACACTATATACATTCATAAATGTTATATTACGTCAAAAAATGAAAAATCACAATAACATAGACTCTATAGTCCACACTTCTATCCCCTTCAGACTATCCCTATAGGTCAGTCATAAAATATTTCATCACATCGAGGGAAAAATAAAACATTGAAAGGGGTGAGCTCATATGCTCAGTAAGGATAACAATATGGCGGAAGATTTCATAAATAAACATAAACATTTAAGGCAATGTATGACTAAAACAAAAGCCTTTTAAACTTTAACTTCAACATAATATGGAAAAAGTAAAATGAGATAATTCCATTTACTAATTCACATGGATATTCTACTTGTCAAATAATCACATGAAATATCAATAACCACTTTCATAATGATGGAATGCATAATGCTAGACTCTCATAACCACGTAGCCAAGGCCTCGTGCCAAGACTACAAATAAGATTTTGTCAAGGCCTCGTGCCAAGACACTAGTTTGTCTCATGATACCTGTTGATGCATCGAGGAGCTATAGCGGGCTCCACCAGTCACTTATTAAGTCCAATGCATTCCTCATATGAACAGGTTTAAGCATATCATAAACCATAACAAAATCGAATTACATAAAACATGCATAAAGGAAAGATAACATTTCCACATTTCAATAAAAAGATATCAATAAAACACATTGATATAATAAAACCATTTTCAATACCAAAATAAATGAAAATTAAAACTTGGTATTTATTTTTTTTCCATAAAAAAGTTATGGATTGTAGAGGAAGTTAAAACTCAAATAATGGTCACGGCGGCGGATAAGTCATTTTCGCTGCGTACGTAAGAAAAAACATTCCATTTGTCGTTTAGTAAAAACTCTTCGTATAAAAATATTCCTTTTGAATGAAAGTAAAACTCAAAGGGGTTTATACACCATATAAAAGAAAGTTGTGTATAAAACAAAATATTCCTCAATGAAAGGAGATTGAGACGAAGTCCCTTAAAAATATCATTTTTTTAAATAAAATAAATCTATTATGTGTATTCACTATAAGTACACATAAATAAAGTACAAATTCAATATAGGACATAATAATATTATGACATAATTTGAAAGTAGGAGATTAACCCAAAGAATAGAAATTGGGTTAAGAAGTTCCCTTACCTTGTGTCTGACTTGACTTGATCGTTCTTTAATCTCCTGAATAATGAACTAGAGTTAATTTCTATTTTATTAAGAACCATTTTCATGTTAATTATCATTTATTACCATGTTATTAACATTATGTAATTATTTAAGTTAATAACGGTCATTTTGTCGATCTTTGGTACTTGAGTCAAAAATAAACTTCTTATAATTACAATTTGTTCATGTGGTTAAATATCCATTATATCCAGAATTATATTCATGATTTAGATATCATATATATAATATATATCCATTATATACATTCATTCATAATATTACTTAACATTTAGAGGTAAGAAATGAAATGCACCGTTCATGGAGACGGTAAGCCGTACGTACGCATGAACGCTACTTTCATTTCTATTTCGTATTTAATGGAATGAAATCATAATTTTATAAAGGTGTATTATAATTATAGTATAATATCATATATAATATCATTTACTCCATCCTTTATACATCCCACATATGGCATTAATGATTCAAATCACTTTTAGGGGGCGGTAGTCCGCACTTCCTAAAATGAAGATATCGCGTTTACCCATAATGGAAACCATAAAGGTATGCCATAAATGAAAAATACAGAAGCTTAAGTAAAAAATAAACATATTATATATCATATATAAATATATTGACATCTTAATGGCCACCTTTGAAGGTGTTATATGAGTGTTGAACAATCATCGTTTTGTGAGGTAGAAATTCATCATGCACAGAAATAGTATGTTATTTAACCATTAGATGTAGGTGTGTGTAAGTGTAGCTCGGATCCTTATTATAAAAAAATACTAGTATATTTAGGATATTGTTGTTGTTACAAAAGAAATTAATAAAAAGAGTTTAGGGGGTTGTAGACGAAAAATAAAATAAAAGAACACAAGGGAAGACATTACCTTAAAATCGGGTAACTCTTTTTTTATTTGAGCCAAAGGCTTCCTTGAGAAGAATTCTGCCCAAAGTGAGGCTTCTAGGAGTAAGGGAGGGAAGTTGAGAGAGTATTTGGGTAGAGTTTGGATGAGAAAAAAGGCTTTGAAGGTGTGAATAAGGTGTTAGTGGTGGGGGCCTTTTATAAGAGGAGAGGAGGGGAACTCTTGGAAAGTTATAAAAGGTTACTTTATTATAAAATGCTTTTCAGATTTAAAAGGTCCCAATATTATATATTTAGAGTCTAAGGTGATAAGGGTTCTAAATATACCCATCCAAGTGGTTTTTTACAAGTGTAAGTCTTAGATTTTACATTATCTTTTCATTTTATTTAAATCTTTAAATAATGATGTAATCGCTGCATCATTATGGTGTCATAAATAATTTAATTTATTTAATGTCTAAAAATTATAAAATAAATATAATTATGTAGGAAATATTTTTAGATTTATAATGAATATTTTTAGTCAAAAATATGACTTTTATAACCCCATTTAAAAATTGTTTTAGTAAAACAACTCATGTTTGTGACATTTTTATTTTAACATTAAATAAAAAGTTTTTAATGTCATTTTCCTACCAAAGTGGCTCCATGGGGTCACCAAGTTTACCCATGGATTGTCTTGGTCGGCCATGACTCATCTAATAGGGGTAGGACATGTTTCAAGGTCATTTAATATTATTATAACATTATCTTTACCTTAAATTTCACCAATTACCTTTAATCGCGATTAATTAAACTTAAAAGTTACTATTCACCAAAAAGTATTGTAATCCCGTTGAACCCCATTTTACTTAATAATGACAACCATATATGTAGGATTTTTGAAAATAAAATCACAGTAGTGGTAATTTTTCATTTAAACGAAAAATCAGTTTTTTAACTACCACTTAGTGGTTTCACTATTCATAAAAAATTGATGTTTTTCAGAACAATGCCAAAATTTCACCCTAAGCTAAAATTGATATTCCAAATTCAAAAATGTTTTCTATTTTTCAAAATTCCAACCATATAAGTTGCATTAATTAATTTTATAATTAATTCCCGCTGTCACAACAAATAGTGTGTTTTTAAGAAACAATATATATCAAAAGATTGACAATTGTTTATCTCCAATTTCAAAGTGAAATTAATTATAATGACCACAATTGGATAAAATGGTAAAAATATATTCTAATAAAACTTTAAAACCACTCAATAGTATAATTTATCACTATAAATTATTTTTATTAAAAAATTTGTTTTTTAGTATTTTGCACTATTCATAAAAAATTGAAGTTCTCAGAAAATTACAAAAAATTCAACTTAGGATAATTTTGATATTCCGAATACAAAAATGAAGTCCATTTTGAAATATAAAATTTATATAATTTCAAAAAGTGCGTATTACTATTCATAACTGCTACTTTTATTGGCCGCGGTGTGTTAAAACTCGAGGTTGCGTATAACACATGCTGCTCTATTATTCAAAGAGGAGCGTACCATGAAAGCTTGGGGTGTTACATTCTCCCCTCCTTCAATGAATTGCATTATCACAATTTGAAATTTATCTTTGAAAATAAAAGGCTGAAAATAGGAAATACCTTTGTGGAAAACCCACATTGGAAATAAGGTTATTAAAAATATAACTTTAAAAGAAAGAAAGAAAAGTACAAAGGTCACCCTAGATAGCCCATACTAGGATTCTATGAAATTATGGATATGGAAGAAAAAAACCATCAAGGTCTGATGGAGAGTTGTAGAAAAAAGGATTAGGAGAAAGTTAACCAGAAGAAAATCACAAACTTGTGATTGGTTAAACGGTCATTGAATCCCCAGTTGGAAAAGTTAACTGGCAACATTTTTGTTTTAAGTTACCTTTCATAAAGTTGAGGAATTTATTTAGGATATTTACTAAGAATGTAAGGAAATAAACTTACTTGTCATGTAGACTTCCATTCTTTAATAAACTTTTACCATAAACCCATCTTTCACTCCAAAAGGTAATAGAACTCAAAAATATTATATTTATCCTAATCATACAAGGTCCAAAATATAAAAACATACCATTTAGATTAGGAAAACTATTTCGTAATAACCAGGGACTTCCTGTAGGCTAGTGGTAGGTAATAAAGTCTTGTCGCACTATGGTTGTGGGTTCGATTCCTACAGCTTTGTCCGACGTGACGGGTTATCCCCCAACCTACAAGTTGTCCTTTTCCTAAAACTATAGCATTATAATATTCCAAAAATAATATTCAGAAATTTTTTAACCTTAAACAATACTATCCAAGGTTCAACTTAATCCATTACAACCTTTATAGTTATTCAAAATTCTTCGGTCTAACTCATAGTCCAAATTTTATAAGGAAGGTAAACATAATGAAGATCCTTTTTTCTGCGTAACAACATATGAACACCTTCATCATGTATTTTTTTAAAACACTGCAACATCCTGAATTACCATAAATCCTTATTGATTACATTCATGATCCCTTATTCCTTATAGAATACTAGATATACTCCTTCTATCCGAAAATGTATACAAATCATTAATCAGTTTTAGGGAAGTTAAGAATATCCAATATAATTTATCCAAATCAATCATGTATTATTCCAAAAATCACTATCTTGGCATCAGAACAATATTATGGTTTATCTTTCTATCAACCATATATTTTCCAAAAATTTAACCTGCTATGGAGTCACTTTTCTTGGTTCCACACAATCTCAAGTCCTTGATGAAATAGTACTGCAGTATAATCCTTATATACTCCATAATTATTATAACCAGTACATCATTGATACAACACTCAAATGACAAAATTATTTAATAACAACATAAGAAATCTAATCCTTCCTCCTCATTTGTGGTAGTATCATAACTTGATTATTATCCAATAACATCATTTGGGGAATACCCTGATGATTTGGACATTGGTTTGCGTAGTGTCCCCACTCCTTGCAGATGAAGCATTGTACATTTGAAACCTTTTTCTTACCCTTGCAGTCACGCACTTGGTGTCCTTTTTCTCTACACATATAACAAAATCTCATTCCCTTCAGGAAATTTCCAATGTGTTTCTTCCAACAATTATCACATATTGTAATGTTCTTCTTTTCCCTCATCCCTTTATCCATCATTCTCTCTTCCATCATTTTCTTCTCTTTCTTCCCTTCAAATCCATAAGACTCGGAGAATTTTTTACTTATCTTATTAACACATGATACTATTTCTTTATATGTTGAGAACACATGGGAATCTATTTCCCTTATAAATGTTGGCTTAATACCCTGAAAGATATGATCCTTCTAACTCTTTGGATCATACGTATTGATGGAGTTCACATTCCTTCTACTAGGTTCCATTTCTATACAATGGCATAAACTAGGTTAGTTTATGAATTGCAATGAATAATTCCAAACTTGTAAATACTTAATATAAATTGAACGGTTTATGGATATAATCCATAATCATAAAAAAAATTTTCTTTAAGGAAGTATATACTCATAAACGCTTCATAATGGTTTGTAAAAAATGAGAATTATCCTAAGCATATCCCCCAGGAGTGTCATAACCAAGAGTGCAGTAAGGCCCGTTGTCGAGCACCAGTACATGTTAGAGTCTAGCTCAAAGCTGTGTTTTCGGGTTTTACCCCTAGGTACACCTGTTCCAGAGCCGCCTCTACCTACTCGTATCCAGACTGGGATGTATTGCTCGGAAAACTCACAAAAAATCTCTATAATACCAAAATTTTAGGAAGTCCTTCTATAATAATCCTCAAAGTCTATCTTAGGGCTATGTGCTCTAATCAGAGTTTATCTAAATCTAGATTCCAAGGTGAGTACTAAACTGCCTCTGATACCAACTGTAATGCCCCAACCCCAGTTACCCAGAGTCGGTGCATTATTGAATAACATTGGCATGATCACAAAAGATCTAGTCTCGAAAGACCGATTAGATTAGTAGCCTTGGAAACACTAGATACATTCATAAATGTTACATTACATCATAAAATAAAAAATCAAAATAACATAGACTCCATAGTCCACAATTTTATCCCCTTCAGACTATCCCTGTAGGTCAGTCATAAAATATTTCTTCACATCCTGGGTAAAATAAAACATTGAAAGGGGTGAGCTCAGACGCTCAGTAAGGATAACAATATAGTGGAAGCTTTCATAAATAAACATAAACATTTAAAGCAATGTATGACTAAAACAAAAGCCTTTTATACTTGAACTTCAACATAATATGGCAAAAGTAAAATGAGATAATGCCATTTACTTATTCATATAGATATTCTTCTGGTCGAATAATCACATGCAATATCAATAACCACTTTCATAATGATGGAATGCATAATGCCAGACTATCATAACCACGTAGCCAAGGCCTCGTGCCAAGACTACAAATAAGATTTTGTCAAGGCCTCGTGCCAAGAAACTAGTTTGTCTCATGAGACCTGTCGATGCATCGAGGAGCTATATCGGGCTCCACCCGTCACTTATTAAGTCCAATGCATTCCTCATATAAACAAGTTTAAACATATCATAAACCATAACATAATAGTATCACATAAAACATGCATAAAGGAAACATAAAATTTCCACATGTCAATAACAAGATATCAATAAAACACATTGATATAATAAAACCATTTTCAATACCAAAATAAAAGAAAAGTAAAACTTGGTATTTATTTTTTTCCATAAAAAAAGTTACGGCTTGTAGAGGATGTCGAAACTCAAATAATGTTCAAAGCGGCGGAGAAGTCATTATCTCCGCGTACGTAATAAAAAACATTTCTTTTAACATTTAGTAAAAACTGTTCGTATAAAAATATTCCTATTTAATAAAAGTAAAAGTCAAAGGGGTTTATACACCATATAAAAGAAAGTTGTGTATAAAAAAAATATGCCTCAATGAAAGGAGATTGAGACGAATTCCCTTACAAAGATCATTTTTTTAAATAAAATAAATCCAATATGTTTATTCACTATAAGTAAACATAATGAAATTTCAAATTCAATATAGGACATAATAATATCATGACATAATCTGAAAGTAGGAGATTAACCCAAAGAATTGAAATTGGGTTAAGAAGTTCCCTTACATTGTGTCCGACTTGACTTGATCATTCTTTAATCTCCTGAATAATGAACTAGAGTTAATTTATATTTTCCTAAAAACCTTTTTCATGTTCATTATCACGTATTACCATGTTATGAACATTATGTAATTATTTATGTTAATAACGGTCATTTTGTCGATCTTTGGTACTTGAGTCAAAAATAAACTTCTTATAATTACAAGTTGTTGATGTGGTGAAATATCCATTATATCCATAATTATATTCATTATGTAGATATCATATATATCATATATATCCAGTATATATATTCATTCATAATATTACGTAACGTTTAGAGGTAAGAAATGAAATGCACCGTTCATGGAGACGGTAAGCCGTACGTACGCATGAACGCTACTTTCATTTCTATATCGTATTTAATGGAATGAAATCATAATGATATAAAGGTATATTATAATTCCATTATAATATCATGTATATTATCATTTACTCCATCCTTTATACATCCTACATATGGCATTAACGTTTCAAATCACTTTGAGGGGGCGGTAGTCCGCACTTCCTAAAATTAAGATATCGTGTTTACCCATAATGGAAACCATAAAGGTATGCCATAAATGAAAAATACAGAAGATTAAGTAAAACATAAAAATATTATATATCATATATAAATATAGTGACATATTAATGGACACCTTTGAAGGTGTTATATGAGTGTTGAACAATCATCGTTTCGTGAGGCAGAAATTCGCCATCCATAGAAACAGTGTGTTCTTTAACGATTAGATGTAGGTGTGTGTATGTGTAGCTCGAATCTTTATTATAAAAACATACTAGTATATTGAGGATAATTGTGTTGTTACAAAAGAAATGAATAAAAATATTTTAGGGGTTGGAGAAGAAAAATAAAATAAAATAACACAAGAGAAGACATTACCTTAAAATCGGGTAACTCTTTTTTGATTTGAGCCAAAGGCTTCCTTGGGAAGAATTCATCCCAAAGTGAGGATTCTAGTAGTAAGGGAGGGAATTTGAGAGATTATTTGGGCAGATTTTGGCCGAGACAAAAGGCTTTGAAGGTGTGAATAAGGTGGTAGTGGTGGGGGCCTTTTATAAGAGGAGAGGAGGGGCACTCTTGGAAAGTTATAAAAGGTTACTTTATTATAAAATGCTATTCAGATTTAAAAGGTCCCAAAAATATATATTTCGCGGATAAGGTGATAAGGGTTTGAAATATACCCATCCAATAGGTTTTTGACAAGTGTAATTTTTGGATTTTACACTATCTTTTCATTTTATTTAAATTTTTAAATAATGATGTAATCGCTGCATCATCATGGTGTCATAAATAATTTAATTTATTTAATTTCTAAAAATTATAAAATAAATATCATTATGTGGGAAATATTTTTATCTTACTAATTAATAATTTTAGTCAAAAATATGACTTTAATAACCCAATTTAAAAATTGTTTTAGTAAAAGAACTCATGTATGTGACATTTTTATTTTAACATTAAATAAAAAGTTTTTAATGTCATTTTCCTACCAAAGTGGCTCCATGGGGTCACCATGTTGACCCATGGATTTTCTTGGTCGGCCATGACTCGTCCAAAAGGGGTAGGACATGTTTCAAGGTCATTTCATATTATTATAACATTATCTTTACCTTAAATTTCACTAATTACCTTTAATCGCGAATAATTAAACATAAAAGTTACTATTCACTAAAAATTATTTTAATCCCATTGAACCACATTTTACTTCATAATGACAACCATGTATGTCGGATTTTTGAAAATCAAATCACAGTAGTGGTAATGTTTTATTTAAACGAAAAATCAGTTTTTTAACTACCACTTAGTGGTTTCACTATTCATCAAAAATTTATGTTTTTCAGAACAATGCCAAAATTTCACCCTAAGAAATAATTGATATTCCGAATTCAAAAATGATGTCTATTTGAAATAATTACAACCATATAAGTTGAATTAATTAATTTTATAATTAATTCCAACTGTCACAACAAATATTATGTTTTTAAGAAACAATATATATCAAAAGATTGACAATTGTTTATGTCCAATTTCAAAGTGAAATTAATTCTAATGACCACCATTGGATAAAATGGTAAAAATATATTTTAATTATACTTTAAAACCACCCAATAGTATAATTTATCACTATAAATTTTTTTTATTAAAAAATTTGTTTTTTAGTATAGTTCACTATTCATAAAAAATTGGAAGTTCTCAGAAAATTACAAAAAATTCAACTTATGATAATTTTGATATTCCGAATACAAAAATGAAGTCCATTTTGAAATATAAAATTTATATAATTTCAAAAATTGCATATTACTATTCATAACTGCTACTTTTATTGGTCGCGGTGTGTTAGAACTCGAGGTTGCGTATAACACACGCTGCACTATTATTCAAAGAGGAGCGTACCATGGAAGCTTGGGGTGTTACATAGAAACAACTTTAATTATATTTGACTAAAAATTTAGGGATTGTTTCATATGTTTAGTCTTATCTATAAGTATTTTACTAAGGTTTTCTAATCCTAATTCCCAAAAATAACTAATATATCCTATGATACCATCTACAAAATCCCATATTTTTAATTCACATTAATTAATGATTTATTTTACAAATATGAACATAATACAATCCTAGAAGATTGAGGGGAATATAGTATTTGTGAAATTATATAAATATAATATTAAATTGAAACAGGGATATAACAACATCATAAAAATCTCCTTAACATGCTTTTAAAATCCATTGATCTTCTAATACTAGATGGGTTAACCCGGGGATGTATATAAGAAAGAGGTGAGATATAAAGACCTATAATGGAATAATAAAATCATTAAATGATGATATTAATACATTTGAGTATATAGGAATATCAAGGTGACATAAACGGGGTTAGAATTATAAACTTGAACATTGATGTATGATATAAAATTATAACATCAACGAAACAAACGAATGTCGAAAAAATATAAAACATGATATCATAAACATAAGTCAAGGATAACCATTGAGAAATTATAACATAGTGTACATAGGATAATATCATATGCACCATTCATGGTATATCATGAGATAAAAATATAAACAAATTAATTGAAAATATATATAATTATGGGTCAACCAGTCACATCCATATCATGCACATGAATTTCTGTGCCACATAGATCATATAATATAAGAGTGAATTTCATCAATTTTAATCCAACAATAAAGAAGTATATGTTTTATAAATGTAATTATCCATTAAATGAATTATAGTTACATCTAGGTGAATACCCTTTAGTGGAAATGGGTATTAGTATTCACATCACAAATATTTAGCAAGGAAAATCATAGGATAATTTTGGTAGCATAATGAGTGTACATAAAGATTCATAGAAGGGTTTAATGAGAGTGATAGGAGGTATCTCATTACTTTTAAATGATAACTAATTTCAAATGGATTTCTAAAAACATATTCCAATATGAAAAATTGGATATCAACTTGAATAATACAAAGAAAGTTCTTGAATAAAGATGAGGAGGAGAGGATCCCTTGCTTTGGAATAGTAACATCTTAGCTAATGGTCATAAAAAGAGGGGATAATTGATATATTGTTCTTAGAAAATTAATTTGATAGTAAATAGATATTTATAAATGAATAAAATAATAATAAATTGAGGTTAAAAATGATAAATACAAAGAGTGTTATTTAATGGAAAAGAGGTGAAAGATATCCCTTACCTTGGAAGGGTGCTTCTAAAAGACTGTGAGGGGTTTCTTAGGATTTTGGGAACACCTTGATATAGATTTATAGAGGTGAAGGTAGATTAAATGTTTTATAAATGTATTTTTAGTGAATAGAAATTGGAGTTTTTGTGGGTATTTATAGAAATAGTGAGGAGAATTCCTTATTAATGTCTAAACAAAGGTTTTGCACACTATATAACAAAATCCTAAAACCCAAAAACCATGCCATGGTTTTTCCCTTGTTTTCCATCAAAGAGTATTTTTTTCAATATTTTGAATATACAAGATCCAAACATAATATAATAATATCATTGGTGAAGTGAATGTGAGTCACGTTTATAAAGAATAGATTTTAAAAACTTAAAATATAATATTGGTTGAGGAGGAATCATTAAAGGCTTATAAAACTAAAAAAAATTACTTCAAAAATATATTATTTTTAAGTTAACGTATATATTTGGTCATGTATTCCTTTTATATAATTATTAAATCACGTTTTGGAAATTATGATTTCATAATACATATTGTATATTTATGTTGTATTTAATTATTACCCAAAAAAATTCCACTGCCTCAAAAAATTTTGAAAAATAAACCATTGGATAATTTTCCAAGATTATTTCAAAAATAATATATATTTTCCAAAATATTTTTTAAAATATGATAATTTTTTATTTTAAATAAAAATACTTATTTATAATAAAATAAAATTTTTTATGACATTAAAAAATTTCAAAATCTTATAAACATAACTCTAGACTTCACTAAAATATATTATAATTTATATTTACATAAATATTATCTAATAAGAATATTTTATTGAAATAATATTTATATCACCAATTATTGAAATTATAAAAAGTACTTCATTAATTGAAACTATATATTTAAAAAAACTTTAATTTCTTCATATCAAAATCAAATTTTTATCAAACTCATTATTTAATCATTTACAATATAATAATAAAATGTTAGAAATATAATCACTATTTTATTTAAAAATAAAATTTAAAAATTCATAATAGTAGTGTAAAGATACAAAATTTCTCATACATATATATTACATCTCTATAGATAAATATTCATTATATAAAATAATGTTCCAAGTGAGAGTCATTTAGGTCTAGTGACTTTGAAAAGATAGATACATAAACAACTGGTCCGTAAGTGAGATATATCCTCAAAAACTAAGTCATTCATAACTATAACCCTTCTTATACATATCATACATACTAAATTTCTTCATATACTAGGGAAAGGAAACATAAGAAAGAGTGAGCTCAAATTCTTATAATGAGTAAACAATGGAGATATCAATATAACATGAGTCTATGGGTATGACAACATGAGGACAACATTTTAAAACCATACCCTGCTTATCATAGATCATAAATTTGAGTAATGTCACAAATAATGGAAATTAATATAAATATTTAGGATTTTCCTACATAGAAATTACATCATTTGTTTTGGAATATTAATTAAAAACCATAAACTCATCCGAGATAACTGTAATAGTTTAGTGCAATTTGAAACATGAAAACATAAACACTGGACTATAACTGAACTATATAATATTCAACTATGTTCTTCTTAAATAGATACCTTCTTATAAATATCATTCGTAATACATTTCATCACAACCTAGGTAAATGAAACTTAAGAAAGGGTGAGATTAAATGCTTAGTAAGGGTAAAAAAGTGAGATATATAAGAATAACATGAACATAAGGTCATGAGAATAAGGGTATAACATTTGAAAACCATATCCTACATATCAAATATCATAATAATGAGTTATGTGATAAATATAGACAAATAATAAGACATTAGTTATAAGGTAATCATAGAATATAATCCATGAAATTATAAGACATGGAATTTTTGGCAGACACATAAGCATAGAAAATCATTTCCATATTATCAAAGGATCATTGTCAAGACCATCATAGTAGACAAATTCCTTTACTAGACCTGTTTTAATCTCCATTCTAGACCAACATTACTAAACCAATTTCCCTTCCCCTTCAATCACTGTATTACTAGATTGATTTCACTCCCCATTTTTAGTAATGTATTACTGAATCGAGTTCACTCCCTATTCTAGTCCAGAATTACTAAACCAAGTTCACTCCCCATTCCAGTCATGTATTACTAAACTGAGTTCAATCTCTAATCTAGTCTTGTTTATCTCAATAGATATAAAACTTTACCCAATTCATTGGAGGGAGATATAGGTCCCACCAATCACATAATGAAATCATACAAATGTGTGCCAAAAGATCATAAACATTCATCATATCATAACCCATGAACTTAAATGGTTATCCTAAACACTTCATCATAACATAACATATGGAAAATAATTTTTTTTATAAATATCTCATCATTTAACCAAGGAATAACCCATGGAAAAAGGAATCATTATATCATCGTATAACCTCATGGAAAGTGAAATGGGTTTCATAAATATCAAGCCATAAAAACATACACAATTAAAATAAAGAAGATTAATATTATCATTGAATCATATCCCGAGTATAGAATAAGTAACATCAATAGATATAATCTTAGATGAAAAATAATTTTGAAAGATCATGTAGAACAGTTATTGAGTAAAATATACTTTCCTCTTTGAAAAAACTTTTTTAAAAACTAAAATATTTTGAAAATCATTTTCTTTGAAAATAACTATCGATACATATAAAGAAATATCTAAAAATCATATAAAACAATTTTTAAAACATAAAAATGTTTTATAATACTTTTCCTTGAAGATTACCTTCAAATGGAGTTTAAAAACGTTTATAGAAAACATTTTTTGAAAGAAAATATATTTTCAACCGAAGAGAGAAATAAAGTGAAATTATCTTAAAAACATTTTCCTCATTATATTAAGTAATAAATATAATAAAATGGTAATATTACATGAAAATGTCATTAATATCCATAGGATAGTAAGATTAATGAGTTTATTGGGATATTTATCACATGATCTTATCGTTAGAAACATAATCATAAAAAACACTGATAAATGATGGGATTGTGACGTAAAATCTTTACCACTTTGGTACATTTGAATCATAATTTCCAAGAAGTAATAACATAAAATGAAACATAAAATATAATTAGGCTGAATAAATTCATGATATTACATGTTAAATAGTGTGTATATATAGCTCATAAAATAATATAGGTTCATAACATAACACATGTATCAAATAAAGAAAATTAAGACCAAATTCCATTACCTTAAGTCTTAAATTCCATCATGCTCATTGAAAATTCATGTATAATAAATATAAATTTATTAAATAATAAAATTAATATATACATTTATCATATATGTTTTTATGAACTTTTATTACCTTTTTATTAATGATTCCTTGTTAATGTTTTGTTTCGACTAATAATTATTTGGTTTTTTCATAAATGTATTGTTTTGTTATATTTTTGGATCACTTACCTTAATGAAGATTTAATTAACTCAATAATTATAAGAATTATATAAATATAAAATATATACAATTTATATTTAATTATAATATTATATAAAATATATAAATAGGAAATGAAATACACCGTTCATGGAGAAGGTAGGTCTTACGTACTCATGAAAGTTGTTTCTGTATTTTTTCATATTGAATGAAAGAAAAGTATGTGAATAATTATCATTAAATAATATTTTTTATTTCACATTTATCACATAAGTTTATTAAAACCATACTTAATACATTTAATGTAAATTTTGAATGAATCACATCGCTTCATGAGGCAGTATTTCGCTATACACGCGAACGATGTTTCCATATTCCACCAAAAAGGAAATATTGAAAGTATGTGTAATATAAAAATTGTATAATCATAATACAATCATAAATATCATATATATAATATATATAAATTGTTTTTACATCATTATTCCCAACCTTTATTGATTGTAATGGAAAAATTAATGACATCAGTTCTTGAGGCGGTAGTCCGCCGTACGCATGAATAATGATTTCATAACCCATTGGATGGAAGTGTTTGATGTTTTATATAGTAAAAATTATATAAAAAATATAATTATATTTAATATAAAAAGTTTATTGTATAATCGTGATATAAAAATAATTTAATAGTTTTTTATGAACAAATAAAACTAAGATGTTCGTTGATGAACGATGACTCTTCTTCGAGTATCTTCTTTTAGTTTTAACCAAATTCCTTGATTGGTTAGATCTAATCCAAAATTAAGGCTTATAATGTGAGATTTTGGAGGTTTAGAACTTATTTATGAAGGTATTTGATGAAACATAGGTCCTGATATGTGTGAAGATCCGGGGAGATGGTGTGTCCTTTTATAATGGAGGTGTGTCGAAAACATGTAAATTTTTTAAGGGAGAATTCCTACCACATTTTTTCTATGTGAAGTGGCTCCAATAATAATCCAATATTGGTAATAGAAGTTATATGGTATAAATATGGTAATATAATGTTATTTTGACAATTTTTTAGTCATATATTGAATGTTTAACCGCTAAGAGATCTTGTTTTTACCATAATCGTTGTAATTGATTTATTTGATTTCACCATTGAATTCGGTAAAAAATTAAGTTGTTCTTATAAAATATGAATTATTAATAATAAAAATTTGTAATAATTTTTCCCTAATTCAATTAATATTAGTTGAAGAAATTAATTTAAAACTAATCCTATAGATGTGGCAAGAAAGTGGGTTTTTAAAGCGAAAAAGATAAAAAGTTTATAAAGTTGTCATATAAAATTTTAGTGTGAAATTGGTTAAAATGACCTAAATTAGATTAATATATGAATTATTGAACTAAATATATTTTAAAAAAAATTAAAATACAATTTATCATTAAAATTAAATTAAATTAAAATGCAACCATCAATTAAAATTCAGTATTTTTCAGTATTCATCAAAAAATAAAACATTTCAGAATAAAAAAACCTAATTATTAACCCTAAGATAATTTGTATTATTTAAAATATTTTTTTAATTTTTTAAAATAACATTTATAATAGTTTAAAAAATTATTTTTAAAATAATCATTTCATTAAAATGAAATAAAACTAAACATTTAGGAAAATATATCTCTTTTGATGAAAAAAATGTATTTATTCGTATCTTTTTTATAGAAAACACATAAGAAGAATGGTAAATAGTTGATTGAATATATAATATATGATTATCCTAAATATTATTCATCAAAAATGGGTTTTTCAATATATTGTGTTAAAAAAATTGGTGCGTAGAAAAATGTTTTTTTAGAAATGAAATTTCTATATTTTCAAATAGTTTATACATTCATTTATAATTAATTGGTAACCAAAAAATTAATATTATAAACTTGAATAAATAATATTTTCATAATTTATTTAATCCTAATCATACCCACATTTCCAATAGCTATGTGATGACTATAATTATATTTTAATAATATGAAATGTTTAGTTTAAAATCAATGTTTCATGTAACACAAGATAAATTGGGTGTTGCGTGTAATGAAATATAAACTTTGTATGGCATGTAACACAAGAAAAACTTAGTGTTTCATGTAATAAAAGATAAACTAAGTGTTTCATGTAGAATAAGTTTAACTTAGTGTTTTGTATAAAGATATCATAACCTGGTTTATCATGCAATACAAGCCATAAAAAAATTTATTTGTCTGAAAAAATTAATTAATAAAAACTCAAGGTGTCACATTATACCCCCCTTAATATGACTTTTTCCCGAAAATTACATTTATGTCATCAATGGTTTAATGCCTAATTTTTTTCATAGAAAACCACATCATAAAAATGAATAATAAAACCTCAATTAAAAAAAAGGAAAGTTGGAAACATAATGGTTACCCAAAATAAGTCATAACTAGGATTCCACATAAGGGGAAATTTGTGGAAAGTGAAGATTTGGACATAAAAGAAAAGTGTAAATAATTATTGAGAGGTATAAATATCACTGATCATAAGAAATAGGGTTATCTAGAGAAGTTTAGTGGTTATAACACACCATACACCAAATAGTAGTGGAAAAGGATATTGATTTAATAAAAAATAATGATAACATGGTGACATTTTAGTTTAAGAACCATTTCCTACAGTTGAATAATTTTCATAAGAATATATACTTACATGATTTTATTCCATTCCATATTCACAATCTTACTCTTTTGGTATGAATCGATTAACTTCCACTTCATCTCTTACTCTATGAAATGAAGTGAATTTTTCATTCCAAAAGCACTAAAAAATCATGAGATCCATAAATAAGATGATAAGTGTTTTCACTTGTCTTTAGTTATCATCACTTAAAAATGGTTAACATGGGTTATCCAATATTCATAAATCCTCATATGGAATGGTAATACATTTATCTATAAAACCTTATCCGGATTTTAACTTAAACCATTCCATAAATGGTTAACCTTTAAACCCTGTATAAATGAAAATCTAATCCTTATATATTTCATAATTTAGATAATAAAATATTTGAATGAAAATACATAAATATGTCATTCATCCCACTTCCTTCTCAGACAATTAACTAATATTTTTTGACTTATTATTTAATTACTATTTCATTTCACATGTCTTTTTTAGTCTCTTCATCATCATAAATATAATAATTACTCACACCTCATTGTTTATTCTCTTCACATGATTCCCCTTTTGACATCTATTTTCATAATTCCCCTAATTTCCATATTTAAACAATTAATTAGTCGATGATATCATTGGAAGGCCAATATTCACATCAATTACATTAACTAAACTTTTCATTTTCACTTTGTAGTTACATTCTTCATGTATTTATTTTCTAAAGTCAAAAAATCTTTTCATTCCTATAATACATTAACTATGGTGTTTTCCCACATTCTGGACACATAAGAAACTTAATCTTCTTTCCTCTATGGTCTCAACTACAAAAATTCTCAGAGAAATGTTTCATTCTTTTCTTTAGTGTGTTTAAGAGGTTTTAAGTTATACATTATTAATCATGTTCTATGAAAATTGATCTGGAATAATCATAATGTCCTTTACTCCAGTCATTATCCCATTTGACTACTCATCGACAAATTTTATAACACATTCAATGTGAACCCAGTTCATTTTGGCTCCCACATTTGAAAAAACAATAAAGTATAGTGTGAGAAACACTAATCATATTAGGGAATCACATAAACATGAAAATAACATATAGTTTTTCTAAATTATGACACCTTCATTAATATATGAATCCTTAGGTTTATCCTAGGACATTAATAGGAATATTCTATTTAAATCCTTCTCGAGGGTTCTTATAAAGATTTTGAATTTCTAAAGTGTATCCCTAAATAATTTCAAACTAGGTGTGCAGCAAGGCTTATTGTCATGTACTGCTTCCCAATCGAGTCTAATTTAATATGGTATTTTTGGTGTTGTCACCACTAGGAAAATCTTTTCCATAGTCACATCAACATGTAGTATCTATAAAAGGATGTATTTCTGGGAAACCACTCACTCTATCATTTAATAAAATTCTTCTACATTTTCCAATACTTTGACATATCCTTAGACTTATCCTTAGACATGTCCTTAGGAATATCACTTAGTTCTCTCATCTTAGTTTCCAAAGTTTAACTAAGCCTTTACTATGATACAAACTATAACAACCCCTGGTTTTCATAGATAAACATTAAATAATTTTTTCAGAATATTAATTACATTTTATAAACTCATGCCTGAGAACCATAACAGTTTAGTACCTTTGGAAACATGGAAACATAAACACTAGACCATGAGTGGGATACATCATCTTCCACTAAATTCTTCATAACTTGCACACCACTTATAAATATCATACATAATACTTATATTCAAAACATGGGGAAAGGAAACATAATAAATAGTGATATTATATGCTCATTAAGGGTAAACAATGCAGATATGTACACATAACATGAACATAAGGGAATGAGAACATGATCATGGAATTTGAAAACCATAACCTACATATCAAATATCATAATCATGATTTATGGCGCAATGATTTGGAAGTTCATAAGTCATGAGTCATAAGGTAATCAAAGAACATGATCCATGAGAGAATAATACATGGAATTTTGTTCCATACACATAAGTACAGAAAATAATTTCCTTATTTTTCAAGGAACCCTACCAAGACGAATCATAACAGACAAATTCTATTACTAAACTAGTCTTAATCTTCGTTTCGGCCCATTATTATTGAACAAAGTTCAATTCCCATTCCAACCATGTATTAATGAATCAAGTTTACTCCCCATTCAAGTGATGTATTGTTGAACTGAGTTTACTCTCTATTCTAGTCGTATATTACTGAACCAAGTTCACTCCTTTTTCTTATACTGTATTATTGAACTAATTTATATCATTTTCCCATTCCTATACATATCATGAGATATAAATCTTTACCATATTATTTTGATGGAGATATAGGTCCAACCCTTCACATAATGAAATCATACATATGTGTTCTACAAGATCATAAACATTCATTATATCATAACACATTAAAAAATGGGTATTATAAACATTTAAACCTAAAATAACCTATGGAAAATAAATAAGTTTCATAATAATTGCATCATTCCATCAAGTAATAACCCGTGAAAAAATAATTGGGTTTCATAAGGATTATATAATGGAATAACAAATAGAAATATAAACAAGTATCATAAACATCATGTCATGAAAACAAAAACCATTCAGAGAAATAATAAGAATGGAATTCTGGGATCATATCACTAGTAAGGAATAGGTAACCTAAATGGATGAAATATTATATGGAAATTATTTTTTAAATATCATTTAAAATATTTCTTGAATAAAATATACTTTCCACTATGAAAACACTTTTTAAAACAAAAAAAATTTGAAAATAATTTAATATAAAAATAACCTTAAAAAATATAAAATAATATTTGGAAATCATTTAAAAAACTTTTTAAAACATAATTTTTTTTAAATACTTTTACTTTAAAATAATATTAAATGATCATTTAAAAATATTTTTGAAAACATTTTCAAAAAACACTTATTTAAAATAAAAAATATTTCTGACAGAATAGTGAAATAATGTTATATTTTCTTAAAAACATTTTTTTAATTATATTAAGTAACAAAGATTTGAAAAATATTACCATTTAATGAGAATATCGTTAATAACCATAGTATAAGAAAATTCATGAGTTTCTTGAGAGATGGATCATATGATTTTTTAATTGGAAACAAAATCACAAATAACCTCGATAAATGATGGGATTGTGGCATAAATTCTTGACCACTATGGTAACATTGAATCATAATCCCAATGAAGGAATTACATAAAATGAAACATAAAATATCATGAGGATGAATAAATTCATGTTATTAATGTGTGAAAACTCAGACCCGGATTCCACTTAATGGGTTCCCCAATCATGGTGGGCCACATAGCCTCAAGCGCATCTTCCCAAATTCCAGAGGCTTAGGACTAGTAGTGAGGGCCTAGAGTGTGTCCATGAGAATACTATTCCCTCATTAGTAGAGTGTATCACAAAATAAGATATATAAATAAATAGTAAACAGTGGGATAATTATAAATAAATTTCAGAAGCAAACTGATGCAATATATAAACAAGAATAATACTAACTATATCAACTGGAACAGTGATGATGTAATGTCATGTCAGTAGAAAACTAGAAATCATGGATTCAATACATTAAGCATAACATGTTCCATGGGGTAAAAGAAAATAAATTCTACTCCATGCATCCCAAGATCGTACTCAGTCATTTCCCATCAAGCTCCATCCTATCAGCACACAGTCAAATATTGGAAGTTGCATGCTTCCCTTTGTCAATACCTGCAACCATGTAATCTACTATGGGTACCAAATAGCTCTTGGAGAGGGTGTAAGATAAATCTCAGTTGGCCACTACCAATGGTTTCTATAACATCTAGCCCGTGAAATAGAATATAGGAGTGTGTAGGCTTTCATATATAATGTAAAGAAAGTAATACAATATAACTAAATAACCAAGTACCTACTTCTGACTTGGGCTGGTGTCTGAACATGTAACCACTTCATTTTATTAATAAATTACCATTTAATGTTAATAGGTCATGTGAGGCATAGCCAACACTAACATCTCCTTGAGATAGTATAAGTAGTGAAGGTACCAAGATGTAACAAGTTAACCAAACAATAAAATCTAATGAGGGAGTTTCAGGGTGAAAACAAGGTATCATAAACACACGGAAAGCTAAATCAGTAGTATCGAAGCCTAGATAAGTGGTAAGAGTTTAATCTAATAAGATTAATCCAAGTAATTCCACAATAAGGTGCCTACCGAGTCTAAGGTGATCGACCAAAGTAAAATAGGGCTAAGCAAAGACATGGGTTCGATGGGATTTCACTATGGCACCTAATAGTCAATGATGGATCCAAGGAGTGTATCTGAGGTATCCTGTAATAAAAAAAGGGACCCAATGGAAGTATATTGGTCATCTAAGTAATAGATAAGAACTAGAGTCTAGGTGGGTATCAACCTAAGCAAATTGTATACTTGAATCAAAATGGGGTTCCTGAGACCCAAGGTATTTTCCTCTGAGAATCCAAGGAGAGCTTGAGTCAGTCCATTCATATTTGATATTGTAGTCATGTAATAATTAATTTAGTTCAATTATTACCTTCCATTAGGGTGGATTGGTCATGTAGAGTTGAAAACATTGGTCCAAGCCCTATCTTGCATTAGTGTGGATAGGACAAGTAGCATTTCAACAATTTAATCAAGTCTTAGTTAGCCATTAAGGATTATTCAATTATTTAGGTCCACTCCCATACCTTCCATAAACATGGAAAGGGGTGCTACAAACATGTAACCTATATTCAGTCTCTTTTGATATTCCAAAGTTATATACTTTGTATACTTTCCATTTTACATTTCATATTTCACATTTAATAAACATTTTTAAGAACTTACCTTAGGTGGGTCAAGTGCTGAGTACACATATTACATTCCATTATGTATTTATCATTCAAAACATTCCATTTATTATAAATATTCTTACATTAATAAAGGTCAAGAAAAGGAATACCTGAACAGTGGCTCAAACGTGCTAAAACACTAAAACACAATTATGGAATAACCTTCGACATGAGGATGATTGAGTTGTGGCTATAAACACTAAAAACTAATCACATATTTTGAAAGATCATAACCATATTATTCTAACGAGTATAATCATGGAATGTTATTTTAAGAAACGCTTCCCAACAAAACTGGTGGACCCCACAAAAACATTCCAAAAACAGCGAATTGTAGGGATGAGTTATAAACCACCCACATAAGGGTTGTACAAGCCTTCTCCTCTAGTATCAACCCTATATTTTCCTCGGATCGAAGTTGATCTAAGAAAATGTAAAAACTCTCACATGGAGATATCTAGGTTGAGAGTGAAAGAGAAGAAGAGTGATTAAAGGGAACTCGAGTACTTACAATTATGAATCCAATGTGATGAACAGAAGCTCGATCAGATGTCAGATGAAGGAGATATCTTGATCCCTACATTTGGCCTTCAAAAAGCGCCAAATGGAAGAAAAAGGAGTAAAATTCTGCAGGTCCTCAGATTAGGGAGGAAGGATAGGATTAACAGATCATTAAAGGCATTTTAGACATTTTACATAGGTTTTTAGCCTACATGCGGTTTTTCAGGACGGTTTTTCAAACTGTGCACAAGCTGTGAAAGATATTTCTGCCCAAACCTGGAAAAAAGGGGTTTTTACACAATTTGGATGCATGTCCATTTACAAGCTGTGCGAAGTGCCACTATTTGAAAAAACAAAATCTACATGGTTCGGCAAACTGTGTGCTAATAGTGCGCAAAACGGGTAACTTGGCCTTGTTTCCCAAAAAGAGGTGTTTCAAGCTCCAAACTATCCCCAGACACTGACAGATCCTTTTCTAACTCATTAGGAATCCATATTAGGTACAAAGTAACGATTTAGACTAAAAATTAATGTATCCATACCAGAGTGAAAAACCAGGTTGTTACAATCTCCCCCCCCCCATAAAAGAACTCGCTCCCCTATTTCTCCTTCCAAGGGTAAGGAAATACTATCTGAGAACAACTCTGGCCATTGGTCATATACATCCTCTTCCCTCTCCCATGTCTCATCCTGTACTTGGTCGTGCTTCTATAGCACCCATACTAGAGAGATAGAATTACCTTAGAGAGACTTCGTGCTTCGGTCAACGATGCGTAATATATACTCCTAAAAGGTATCATATACATCTAACTCAACTTCCTTGGGATCAAAGTTATGAGATAGGTCACCATGCTATTGGATAAGCTGTAATACATGAAAGATTTTGTCCATGGCACAATACCTCTGAGGTAGTAGTAACTGATAGGCTATAGTCCCGACTCTCTCTAGAATTTCAAATGGCCCGATGTAATGGGGTGACAACTTTCCCAGCTTCCTTTATAGTCTATGCCCTAGCTTGGGCGATACCTGAAGAAAAACATGATCCACAACCTCTAACACAAGATGTCTTCAATTGTGATTGGTATAAGATTTCTGTCTAGATTGAGAAGTACTCATATGTTTTCTAATCAGCTAGGCCTATTCTGAAGTCTCTTGAATGATATGAGGACCTAGTAGGGTTGACTCACCTACCTCTAGCCAGCACAAAGGTGAATGGAATGTCCTCCCATATAAGGCCTCAAAAATAGACATCTGAATCGTAACCTAAAAACTATTATTATAAGCAAACTCGATGAGAGGGATATGCTTCTCCCAAGAATTCCTAAAATCAAGGATTCATGCTCAGAGAATATACTCCAAACCATGTATTGTCTGTTCATATTTTCCATCGATATGTGGGTGAAAAGATGTTCTTATAATCCCCATATTTCCCATAGATTTCTGTAAATCCTTCCAGAACTGTGATGTGAAATGAGCATTCCTATCTGAATTGATAGTACGTGGAACCTCATGTAGTTGTATGATCTCACAGACATACAGTCTTCTAAACTCATCAACTACAAAATTATCCCGAATAGGAATCAAGTGAGATGATTTTTTTAGTTGGTCAATGACTACCCAGATAGCATTGCTACACCTCGATGAACTAGGTAAGCCGGCTACAAATTTCATATCCACAGCTTCCCATTTTCATTCTGGGACTGGAAGTAGCTGTAACAAGCCTGCAGGTCTTTGGTGTTCCACCTTCACTTGTTGTTAGGTGGAACACCTAGTGATGAATCCTACAATATGACATTTCATCCTGGGCCACCAATATTGGCGTCACATATCTCGATACATCTTTGAGATTAGTAGATTAATTTCTCACTGGAAAGTGTGGTACTCTTTCATAAACTCCTCTCTCACATATTCTAGAACCTAGATACATCCATGTAGACACATGATATCAACTCTGTCCACAGACCAATATGAAGGTGGGTTATCTCCTAATATACTCTCACAGATAACCAAACCTTCATGATCTGAAAACTACCTAGTCTTCACCTTCTCAAGGAGGGAAGAGGTAACTGTTAAGGCTGAGAGGTAAGATTTCTCATGACTATCATGAAACTCCAGATGAAGTTCAAAAAAAAGGGTCACTAACTTCCATTAATCAATAGCTTCCTATATGGCATGTGTTTGAGTTTTCTAACTCAATGCATCTACAAACAAATTGCCTTTTCAAGGCGTATTGGAAAACTCAAAATCAAAGTATTGTAGATATTCCACCCATATTCATTTTTGGAGGTTCAATTCATACTGATAAAAGATATACTTGAGCATCTTGTGGTCTATATACACCATAAAGCGCAAACACAAGAGATAATGTCTCCATTAATGTAAGTCATGGACAACTGCTGCTAGATCGAGGTCATGTGTTGGGTAATTTCTATCATGAGCCCCCAACTGCCAAGATCTGTATGCAATGACATTGTATTCAAGAATCAACACTACTCCTAGGATAATTCCTGATGAATCAGACAAGAAGATATAACCTTTACCAAGTTCTATAATAATCAGAATAGGTGCCGAGACAAGCCTCCCTTTCAGATCTTGAAAGGCTTTCTCGTATGCTTCTGACCACAGGAACTTAACACCCTTCATTGTAAGTATAGTAAGAGGTGAAGTAATATAAGAAACGTTTTTTTATGAAACACCTGCAATATCCATCCATCCCTAAGAAACTCTTGATATCGAGAAATTTCTTAGGTTCCTCCAAGGAGACTACAACACTAACCTTTTTAGGCTCAACATATACTCTAAATTCTAAAATAATATGGCCCAATAAGTGGACCTTGTCGATCCAGAAGTCACATTTAGAAATCTTGGCATAAAGATGATGCTCTCTCGGTGTACTCAGAATGATCTCCAGATGATTTTCATGGTCATTAGGAGTTTGTGAATACACTAAGATGTTTTCAATAATGACTACGAAAAAAAGAGTCGAAATAGGGATGTAAAAACCTATTCATTAATTCCATGAAAACTAAAGGTGCATCCTTAAAACCAAACGGCATAAAAAGATACTCATAATGAACATACCTACAATGGAAAGCAGTAAAAGGTATGTGTGATGGTCAGACTCACACCTGAGGATAACCATATCTCAATTCGATCTTAGAGAAAACCTTTTCTCCTCGAAACTGGTCAAAGAGATCATCTATTCGAGAAAGTGGATACCAGTTCTTGACCTTTAGCTGGTTCAACCACCTATAATCCACGCATAAATGTAGAGTTCCATCCACCTTATTAGCGAAAAGCATGGGTGAACTCCAAGAGTATGTACTAGGCTGTATAAATCCTTTGGCCTCTATGTCCTCTATCTATCGCTTGAGCTCCTGAATCTTAGTAGATGTCATCCTATAATAATTAATGGACACTATAGATTCTCTTAGGAGAAGATAAATTGTAAACTCAACCTCTCTCTCTCAAGAGGTAATCCAGAAAAGTCATCAGGAAAGACTTCCTTGAAATGATCAACTACTGGAGGAAAATAATTTGGAAAAACCCCTGATCCTCCATTAAATGAGTGCAAATATGGGTTATCACTCCACCGAGCCCATGATGCTTCGGTCCTACTCCCCCAACCTGGACATCCCACTCGCCTTTGAAAAGATAACTATTTCCTTCTAGTGATGTAAAAGAAACCCTTCAGAGATAACAATCTAAAAATGTGTGATAGTGGACCAACAAGTCTATCCCAAGAATATAATAAAATCCCATCATCTTAAAGACAAAGAGATTCCACATGAAAGAGTAACTATAAGCCTGAAGGGGATAGTCCATGCACTGGCGTATTCCCTCCTTCAGTATTCCCAATAGTGTATTTAGGGTCATTACACCATAGTGGTACTATATCTCTAGTTCAAGACTTTACACAATAGATACTAAAATAAAAGAGTTTTAAGAACCTATATCAAACAAAGTAGAGAAAATAATAAAGGATGCTAGAATAGTACCTAGTACTATAGATGGCCCCTCAGCCTGATCCTCAAGTATTGGCTATAAGGCATGGAACTGACCTGATCAACAACCCTATGCAATTGATGAATTACCACGATCATGAATACTCTGCTAGTGCTACTAGTGATCAGGTATCACACTACCATGACAATGACCTCCTCCTTGGCCAGACCTACTGGTGCTACTCCAACTTCCTACCTGACACGGTGCAAAAGAACTTTCTCTTGATGGTGGGGCTGAATCTAATCCTTTTCCACTCAAAGTTGGTTGGAAGGTCCTGCAAAAGTGCTGAAGATGGCCCATATGGCCACATGCCCAATACTCCATAGGCTCTCTATCAAACTGGGGACTCTTATGCCCTAGTTTTCCACACTTATGACACACTATAGAGCTATAAAATTTGATACTCTGGCTGCCACTTCCCTGACGAAAATCCTCAAGGGAACGTTTCTTGCCACTGGAAAAACTACTGGCCTAACGTGGTACTGATTCGTTAAACACAGGACTTGCTCCATCCCTCAAGTTATGCTCAGTGATAAGGGCTTGATCAACTATTTTAGAGATGGTAGGAAGGAAAAATACATTCACCCAAGTTCGGATGGCGTACTGGATCCCATCCTCAAAACTTCAAGCATGTGAAAGCTCATCACCGACTAGAAGTGGTGAAAAGTTCTTTAAATATGTGAAACATGCTGAATATTTCATAATTGACATTAAACCCAACTCGAGATGCATGAAATCTCTGGCTCTATCATATTTTAATCACTGTGGAAAGAAATTATCATAGAAGGAAGTCTGGAAGTCAACCCATAACATGCCCTGATGATGTCTAGCCTAGGTAACGATGTCCCACCAACGCTTGGATGAATCCCAAAGCATGTATGTAGTGATCTTGACTCTCCAATCTGGAGGAGTTTCCAAATGTTCAAATATAGACAAAAAGTCCTTTATCCAACAATCAGTATCCTAAGATCCTCTATCCCTTGAAATGGTTGGAGGATGTTTCTGCTAGAACACACAGGTCAGATCATCCATCATAGGTGCAACCCATGGAGCAACAATCATGGATTTCATTATATGTAAAAAACTATCACGGACATGGTAATCCTATAATTAATTAGGTACATTAGGAGTTTCCTCATGTTGAACTCCTAGAAGTAATACAGGCAGCTCAGGGCCCACCATGTCTGAAGCATGGTCGTCTCCACCCTCCTGGAGAATGACATGAGGGCGTCGTGGTGGAATTGGTTTACAAATGCCAATCACACACATTAGAACAAGCATAGAGGCAAGTAGATAGCATCACTAACAGAAGATAAATGTAAGAAAACTCACTACCTATGATATCCTACCCAAACTACCCACTTAAACGGCCATGTATCGGTAAGTACTCAAGTAGAAGTTTCATGTCATTTTGCAGTTAATTCCTAGGTTCACTCCTTTACCTTTCATAACATGAAAATGAAGGATAAGGATGTTCAAACAATTAATTTTAGTTTTTAGGATTCTTTTTTTAATCGATAGTCATTTCCGATGAATCAATTCCCATATACCTATCACCAAAAATGACACCCATTTACTTGTAGAATAATGGCTTCACTTGGTAAATTACTCATCACAACCCATGAGGGCCCATACACCTCATGAATTGAGATAGAAAATCACTCCATCGTAGCCAAATTAATTCAATTACAAGAAACTATCACTACATAACTCTTCAATCATAGGCATATCAATCAATTCAAAGTTGTGAAATGCACCTATATGGCATGGAAATATGCATGACATGTGAATTCTAGGTGCCTATAATTCTACATGTAGAAATACTCCATGCTCTCATATCATCGGGCTAAGGATGAAATAAATTCCCAAAGAGTAATAACTGACAACACCACACAACATGTGAGTCACCCAATGGTGAAATAATATCTACTATAATATGAAAAAATAGATCAATAATTGCATTATGGGTAACTGGTCTTTTACCCGGAACATGGGTTCGCGACGCCCAAGCATGGATTATGACAAAGTCCCAAGTGTTCTTATTCTCCAATATATTGTCTCCAAATAGTAAATAATGAAAAAAACCCACCTTTAATACCACATTGTGACGACCCGGACCCAGATTCCACTTAACAGGTGCCCCAAGCCCGGTAGGCCATATACCCTCAAGAACATCTTCCCAAACGCCAGAGGCTGCCAACTAGAAGCGAGGGCCTAGGGTTTGTCCATGGGAATACTATTCCCTAATTAGAAGAGCGTAGCATAGTGGAAGAGATATAAATGAATAGTAAATAGCAGAAGCAATATAAATAAATAGCGGAAGAAAAATGATGTAACAGATAAACAAGAATAACACTAACTGTATCAATCAGAATAGTGATGATGTAATGCCATGTCACTAGAAAACTGGAAAGCATGCATACAAGACATTAATCATAACTTGTTCCACAAGGTAAAAGAAAAGAAGTCTACTCTAAGAATCCCGAGATCCTACTCAGTCATCTGCCATCAAGCTCCATCCTATCAGCACACAATCAAAAATTGGAAGCTACATGATTCCATTTGTCAATACCCACAACCATGTAATCTACTCTGAGTACCAAATGGCTCCTAGAGAGGGTGTGAGATAAATATGAATGGGACACCACCAATGGTGTATATAACATCTGGCATGTGAAATGTAATATTGCAGTGTACATGCATGCACATATAAAGTAAAGTAAGTAGTACAATATAACTAAATAACTAAGTACCTGCTTCAGACCTAGCCATGTGTCTGAACATGTAACCAGATAATTTTATTAATCAATTACCATTTAATGTTAATTGGTTATATGAGACATATCCAAAACTGACATCACCTCATGATTGTATAAGTAGGGAAGGTCCCAAGACGTAATAATTCAACTAGACAATGATATCCAGTGAGGGATTTCTAGGGTAAAAAACCAAGGTAACGTAAACTCACAGAAAGCTAACTCAGTTGTATATGAGTCTAGATAAGGGGTAAGAGTTTAATTCAATGAGTGTAATCCAAGTAATTCCACATTATGGTTCCTACTGTGTCCATAGAGATCAACCATGGTAAAATAGGGATAAGCAAAAACATGGGCCCGATGATCTTTCACTATGGCACCTACTAGTCAACGATGGATCCAAGGAGTGGATCGGAGGTATCCTATAATAAAGAAAGGGACCCAATAGTAGTATACCCCACATCCAAGGAATAGAAAAGAACCATAGTCTAGGTGGGTATCAACCTAAGAAAACTATATCCTTGAATTGGAATGGGGTTTCCGAGACCCAGGGTATTCTCCTCTCAGAATCTAAGTCAAGCTCGGTTCAGTCCATTCCTATTTGATATTGTAATAATTTAATAATTTATTTTGTTCAAGTATTTCCTTCAATTAGTGTGGATAGGTCATTAAGAGTTGAAACCATATGTCCTAGCCCTGTCTTCCATTAGTTGGGATTGGACAAGTAGCATTGCAACCATTTAATCAAGTCTTAGTTAGCCATTAAGTCTTATTAAATTATTTATGTTCACTCTACTACCTTCCATCAACATGGAAAGGGATTCTACGAACATGTAACGTATATTCAATCTTTTTTTATAGGGCCCAGTTATATACTTAGTTTACCTTCCATTTTACATTTCATATTTCACATTTAATAAACATTTGTAAGCACTTAACTTAGGTGAGTCAAGTGGTGAGCTCACATGGTACATTCCATTATACACTTATAATTAATAAAAATCTATTTATTATAAAGAGTATTACCTTTATAAAGGTCAGGCAAAGTCACACCCAAACAGTGGCTCAAACGTGCTGAAACACTAAAACCCAATTATGGCATAACCTTCTACATGAGGTGGATTGAGTTGTGGGTGTAACCACTAACAACTAATCACATATTTAGAAATAGAAAAACCATATGAGTCAAATGAAGATAATCATGGAATGTTAATTTAAGAAACAGTTCCCAACAAAACCAGTGGGCCCACATGAACATTCCAAAAACAACAAACTCTAGGGATGAGTTATAGATCACCCACCATAGGGTTGTATGAGTCTTCTCCTCCGGTATCATCCCTTTATTTTCCTCAGATCAGAGTAGATCTATGAAAAGGTGAAAAAAACTCACATGGTGATATCTAGGTAGAGATTGAAAGAGAATAATAATGGTTAAAGAGAACTCATGTACTTACGGTTGTGCATCCAACGTGATGAATGAAAGATTGATTACATTCCGAATGAAGGAGAACTCTTGATCCCTAGATTTGGCCTTCCAAAACATCTAAAGAGAAGAAAAAGGATGAAAACCCCAGAGGTCATTGGATTAGGGAGGAAGGAGAGTATTAATATATCATTAAGGGAATTTCATACATTTTATGTAGGTTTTTAGCCTACACGCAGTTTGTTCGCATGATTTGTCCGCACAGTTTTTTAGACCTTGCCCAAACCGTGTGAGATGGTTCTTCCCAAACCTCAGAAAAAGGTTGCTCGCATGGTTTAGATGCATGGACGTATGCAAGCCGTGTGAGGTTCCACTATCTGAAAAAACAAAATCTACATAGTTAAGAAAATCATGTGCTAACCATGCACAAACCATGTGACTTGGCCTATTTACCCAAAAAGTGGTGTTCCAAGCTCCAAACAATCACTAGACACCCTTAGAACCTTTGGGAACTCATTAGGCATCCATATTAGGTCTAAAGTAACGATTTAGACTAAAAATTAAAGGATACATATCTTAGTGAAAAAACATGTTCTTACATAAATTCAAGTGGTATGTGTATACACCTCTTAAAATAATATAGGTGAACAATATAACATATGTCTCAAAGAATGATAATTGAGACAAAATTCCCTTACCTTAAGTCTTGAATTATTTCATACTCATTGACACACCTAGTATAATAAATATAAGTTTATTATAAATATATTAAAGAATAATATTTATATAAATATTATCATATATGATTTTAGGTGATCTTTTTTTACCCATTTATTAACGATTCCTTGTTAAATTTACGTTTTGGGTAATAACCACTTTTTTTTCGTAGATGATTGATTCATTATATTTTTGTTTCTATTACCTTAATAATGATTTTATAATATATGTAATGATAACCATGATATAAATATAATATATATTCAATATAAATATTTATTTATAATAATCTATAAAATATATAAATAGGAAATAAAATACACCGTTCCTAGAGACGGTAGGTTTTAAGTACATATGGACACTGTTTCCATTTTCATATTGTATTAAAAGAAAGAAAAATCAATAATATATTATAATTAAAGAATACTTTTTATGTCATATATGTCACATATTTTTATTAAACACATCTTTAATACATTCTATTTAAAGTGTGAATAGATCACATCACTTCACAAGGGTGTAGTCCACCGTAAACACGAACGACATTATTGTATTCCAAAAAAATGGAAATCATGAAGTTATATGTGTTATAAAAATTAAATAATCATAATAACATAATAAATATCATAAATATAATATTTAATATATATTTACATAATTATTCCCATCCTTTATAGGTGGTAATAGAAAATTGAATGACATCAGTTTGCGAGGTTGTAGTTCGACATACACACGAATGATGATTTCATAACCCATTTGCTGGAAGTGTATGTGGTTTTAGGTCATAAACTGAACATAAAAAAATATAAATATATTAAATATAATAATTTTATTATATAACATTCATATAAAAATAATTTAATGGGTTTGGGGAAGAAATAATACAAAAACGTTCATTGATGAACCTTACCTCTTCTTCAGGAATCTCATTTTAGTTTTCACCAAAGGTATTCCATTTTTGGATATCAACCCAGAGTAAGGATTCTAAGATGAGTGGTGGGAAGTGGATAAGTAATTTTTTTGGGTATTTTCTTAACCAAATGTCATGATATGTGTGAAGATAGGGGGAGAGGGGGTGGCTTTTTATAATAGAGGTGAGTGGAAAACTTGTAAGTTTTTGAAAGAGAGAATTCAACCCACGTTTTTTCCTGGTAAAGTGGATCCAATAATGGTCCAATATAAATAATAAAATTTATAATATCTAAATATATCAATATATTGAGTTCTGGACAAGTTTTGTGTCATTCTTAACCTTATATTTTATGTTTAACTACTAAGTAATCTTGTTTTTACCTTAATCGTTGTAATTAATTGTAATTTCATTCACTAATCACATTGGTAAAAAAATTAACTTTTAATTTTTAAAATTTGAAATTATTCTAATTCTAAATATTGAAACCATTTTTATAAAGTCAATTCATATAATTAGTATAAACTAATTTAAAATTAAGCATGCGCGCGTGCCGAGAAAGCTGGTTTTTTAAGAGAAAAAGAAAAAATGTTTACAAAGTTTTTTATACAATTTCGAGGTGAAATTGCTTCCAATGAATTAAATTCGAGTTATATATTTATAATTTAACAAAATATATTTTTAACCAATTTATAATATAATTTATCTTTATAAATAAATTTTTAAAAAAAACAATTTTCAATTAAAATTTAAAATTTTCACTAATCATCAAAAAATAAAACTTTACATAAAAAATCACAAAATATTACCCTAAGATAATTTTGATGTTACAATTTAAAAAACTAAGTTTATTTTTTTGAATATAATTTATAAAATTGAAGAAAATTATTTTTAAAATAAGTTCTCAATTAAAAGGTGATGAAACTACCTTTTAGAAGAATACATCTTTTATGCGTAAAATTGGATTTATTAATATCACTTGTCTAGAAAACAAATATGATGAATATTAAGTAGTTTATTGAATATAATATATATATATATATATATATATATATATAAAGTAATTTATTAAAAGTGTTTTATTTAATTTATTGATATAAAACATGTTTGTGAATAGAAAAATAGTTTTCAAACTAGGAATTTATTTATTTTCAAATAGTTATAAAATTCATTTATAATTAATTAGTTACCAAATAATTCATTTTATAATCATGAATAAATCATACTTTCATAATATGGTAAATCATTTTCTTTCCCTCTATTTTAATGGCTATGTGATAACTATACTAATATTTTAAAAATATATCACATTTCATTTAAACTCGGTGTTACGTGTAACACAAGCTAAGATAAGTTTTTCATGTAACACAATATAAACTTGGTATTGTATTTAACATAATGAAAACTCATTTTTTGTGTACTGAAAGCTAAAATCAGGTTTACAGGTAGCACAATATTAACTTTTTGTTCTGTATAAATAAATCTTAACTTGGTGTAGCGTGCAATGCAAGCCATCAACGATTTTTAATTTTCCCAAAAAATTTAATTCATAAAAACTAGGGATGTTACAGTTAATAATACCTGAATCATGATGGTATAAAATATCATTAACCCCAAAGGCCTAACATTTTCATAAGACATAGGTTTGTGGCATACATATAAGAATATAAAATCTTATGTAAAGGATATTTATCAAGACATTCATAATAGGTTATGATTATGATAACCACCCATGTACCTACTTCAGCCTTGGGATAACCTCCTATGTAACCTCTTTTGGGATTGTGATAACCACCTATGTACCCTCTTTTGGGATGTGGATTACATCCCACGTACCCTTTGAGCTCATATAACATTAATCATTACCCAAATAATTAGAGGTAGATACTGGTTCCACCCATCACAAAAACCATAGAGTGGTATGCCACATAGTCAAAAAACATTCATCATATCAAAACTCATGAAAGTAAATGGGTTTAAGGAACATTTTTTCATATCATCATAATATAACCCTTTTAAAAATGAATGATTTTCATAACCATATTCTCATCAAAAAATAAAACATTCATAAAATGAATAAGAATTGAATCATAAAATCATATTCCCAGTAAAGCATAAGTTGTATCAAAGGATGTCATCTTATATAAAAATTTATTTTTATATATCACTTGTAAAATTTCTTAAGAAAAATAGATTTTTCAATTCGAAAAAAATATAACATAAAACATTCCAAAATAATTTTCTTTGAAAATTATAGAGGAATCTTTAAAGACCATTTAAAATATTTCTTGATGAAAATATACATTCCACATTGAAAAATAATGTATTATGTAATAAATTTTTTTCAAAATCCTTTTTTCAAAAATAACCTTTGAAACTTATAAATTAAGATTCAATGAAAATAATGACCATTATGATGAGAAATTTTATTCATTTTATAAACTTTAAAATTAAGATTCCATTAACATTTTTGGAAATAGACAAATGATAATTGTTTGAAAAAAGACATGAATATTCATTTTAAACCACCTTTTAAAAAGTCAAAATTGTGTAAAAAATTCTGTAATAAATACTTCAGAGAATTTTAAAACATTTTTTAAAATATTTTTCGAAAACACGGATATAGAAGAAATGGTGTTTTTGATCTAAGAGAGAAATGGAGATGATTTAAAAAAAATATTTTAAAATATTGTGTACATAAAGAGTGGAAATAGAAATTAAAAACATGTATTCAAAATAAAAAAATGTAGTAGAATAAAATTCATGAGTTTATTTAGATATAGATCCCAATATTTCATCATCAGAAGCATAAAATTAAACAATCTAAATAAATGATGAGATTGTTTCATAAAACACTCACCACATTGGTAACACTTTAATTGTACACCCTAGGGAAAAATAAAATTAAATGAAACATAAAATATGATCAGAATAAATAAATTCATGATATTAAATTTCAAAGGGTTTTTATATATACCACATAAAATAATATAGTTGTATAATAAAATGTATGCCCCAAAGAAGAAAAATTTAATTAAAATATCTTACCGCTTTGGAAACTTTTTTATCACAAACCCCATGAATGATAAATCATAATATGTATATGAAAATCCCCATAATTTTAAATATACTTATTGTAAAATAAATTCTTGGATAATATATACACCACATAAAAGAAACAAAAAGTTAATAAGGCATGTGTATCCCAAAAAATAAAAGTGAGATGAAAATCCATTAAATTAAGTATCAAATTCCTTCATACACATTAGAAAATTTGGTATAATAAAAATAAGTTTTCTATAAATATGATAAAGAACCATAATTATATATATATCATACCATATATTATTTACTTAGGAAATTTCATTACCCATTTATTAACAATTCCTTATTAAAATCACTTTTTGGGTAATAACTACTTAGTTTTTCGTAAATATTCTAATTTTTTATTTTTTGGTCTAATTAAGTTTATCATGTTTCCATCATATAAAAAGTTTTGAACTTGATATAAAAATAAAATATATATTTAGTATATATTTATTTAGATTAATCCATAATACTTAAATATAGAAAATAAAATACGCCATTTATGGAGACAGTACCTCATATGTTCACATGAACACTGTTTCCATTTTCTTGACGAATAAAATGAAAGAAATTTAATAATATATTATATTTATTGAAGAATTATTTATTTCATATATATCATACATAATAAAAAAATTACCCTTTTACCTTTTATGAAAAGTGTTAATGAAAAAAATGAATTGTATCACTTCACAAGACTGTAGACCACCGTACACGCAAAAGAAATTATTTTATCACCCATTGAATGGAAAGTAAGAAGGTATATGTGATATCAAAATTAAAGAAGTATAATTATGTTAAAACTTTTTTATATATTTATTTAATCTATCCTTGTTACCATCCAATTAAAACAGAAATTAAAAACATGTCACGTCGGTTCGTGAGGTGGTAGTCCGTCGTACACATGAGTGAAAATATTATTTTCCAATAGGGTGGGAGGTAAGAAGGTAGATTTTGTATTATAATTAAATAGTAATATTAAAATCATAAATATAATAAATAAAAATTAAATCTATCATTATATCCAACTATTATAGGAGGTGGTGGAAAATGAATTATATCAATTAATGGGGTGGTTGTCTGTCGTACACTCAATCAATGGTTTAGCTTCCCATATGATGGAAGAGAAGATGTAAATAGGTCATTAAATTAATGAAATAAAATCTTTTTATATGGTATACACTTTTGTTATTATATCATCTTATTTTAATAAGATTAAATGTGGTGGAAGAAGAAAAAATAAAACAAGTTTAATAAATTTAACTCTTCCTCAGAGAGCCTATTTAGGTTTACACATAAATCAATCTTATTTGGGATTCCATACCAAAATAATTCCTCTATGATGTGGTTATGGAAGTAAGGATTGTATTTGGGTAGGTATGGGATGAAACAAAGGAGTGAGTCTACAGACCCAGATTCCACGTAATAGGTTCCCAAAGCCTAGTTGGACACATGGCCTCAATCACATCTCTCCAAATGACAACGGCTACTATAAGAAATTGGTTCTTCTTTTGAGGTATGGGTTTCTTATTTTCTCTTATGTATTTTTTATAAAATAAAGAAAATGAGGAAAATCCTAAATTTTGGGACTACACGCCGTGTACTATTCCACACGCAATGTACTTTTGGCTGTGTAGGATGAGTACACAGGGTGTGTAGCCATGTCAGTGATGAAGGGTGTAAAAACCGACTACATGCCGTGTAGTAGTATATACACACCGTGTAGTCAGTCAGTAGGCAAATAATAAGGCAGTGGAAGTTTCTGCCAGCTGTGCGACAGCACACGGTGTGTAATCAGGAATACACACCATGTACTCATGTCGACGGATGAACAGTTTGGTGGTGCCGCTAGAGGAACGGTTAAATGAGGGAAGTACACGCCATGTAGTCAATATTACACTCCAGATCAAGCGTCGGGAATCTGATTCTGCTTCCATCAATCACGTTAGAACCGCACGGGTATGCCCTTACTTCTCCTTGCATAGTTCTTTACAATTCTTCCTCTAAGGGATGTTATTTGAGTTTGAACGAGTTTTATTCTACATCATATCTACGTCGTTCTTGGGAATTTCTTGAAGTGACGTTCGAGTATACCAATGAGGTGTGTTTAAAGTCGGTGGATTGGTGTTAAATTTTCCAACTGCTGTGTGTTTTGTATATTTTGTTCCACGAACCCATGTTGGGGTGTCGTTTGGCTAAGGCCTTGGATAATTTAACTACCAAGAATTGTATAGGTAGCTTACTGAAATTTTGATACTGTTGTTTGGGATCGCTGCTTGGATCCAAGACCACCCCGGGGGTGTGTTCCTCTATTTAGACGTTTGGCTCAGATACCCGACGGTATGCCATGTTTATTTTGCACATTACTTTTTCCTTGAGAGGAATTGTATGTGAATTGCTTGTTTATATGTTCGGCATGGCCCGATTACTTGTTTAGCATGAGGGCAGTGTTTTACTTCGCCTCAGGGCAGTGCTTCTTTTAGAATGAGGGAAACTTCTTCCATGCTTGTGGGAAATAGACTATGTACCTGAGGGCGAAAATTTCTATTCCTGAGGGAAATATGTGTTCTGCCTATGGGAAATTACCTATGGGTTGGATTCTAATTACCTGAGGGTAAGGGTTTGCGTGTTTGATGACACTGATTGATTACATAGAAATTCACCATGGTGGTTTCTTAATAATAAATGGTTAAATGGGTAATAAAGTGGCAATATAAATGGTAAGTTAGTTACTTTTGAGTACTGATTAGTTTATTGCATTTACTTTTTCACACTGTTGTTTCATGTTTACACATAGTTGGGCACGGGCCTTTGGTGGGTGCCTACTGGGATTTATTTCTCACACCCTGTTCCGGTCATGTCTTCGACCCAAACAGATTACATTTATATAGGTGTGGATAAGGGAAAGGGTCCCTATACAGGTACTTGATTGCTGCTGAGGAGTAGGGGAGCATGGGACTGGGCTTAGGCTCATGATGCTACTAGCTGTTTTGTTTTGTTTGTTGTACTATGTATCGTTGTACTACTATGTAACATGTTCTGGCTGTTTTCTTTGAACTTGAGACATGTTGCATCATATCTATACAACTGGTTGGTTATCTTTTACTACAGTTGTTTATATTAAATGTGTATGGTTTATTGCTTCCACTGTTTTTGTATGCTTTTTATTTTATTCCACTACGCTACACTTTGACAAATGAGGACATAGTTTCCCCACTATCATACCTGGGCCCTCGCTGCTAGTCGGTAGCCTCTGGCATTTGGGGAAATGTGATTGAGGTCATGTGACCAACCAGGTTTGGGGAACCCGTTGAGTGGCACCCAGATCCGGGACGTTACAGTTACTGAAAAGCAGTGAGGGCCTAGGGTGTGTCTGTGGGGAGACTATGAACTCATTTCCGGAGTTTAGCACAATGGATAATTATAAATAGAGTTAAGTAGCAAATAAATATAAGTAAATACATTTCAAAAATAAATAGACAAAAAATAATAATTGAAACTACTGGAATAACATACAATAGCAGATGATGATACATGTAATTTCACTAGAATCCTACAAAACATGGATGCAAAGTAGCAAACATACTTTCAAAATCTAACGTAGAAAAATGAAATGCATGAATTACCCAAAGAATCCTAAGCTACAGATTAATCATCTACTACCAGCTCCATCATTGTACAACAAGAAATCAAGTGTCGGAAGCATTACAGTCCCCTTTATCAACACCGACATATATGTAATATGCCCTAGGTACCAAACAACACCCAAAGATGGTGTGATATAAATATCTGTTTTCCACCACCAACAATGTTTATAACATCTAGCCTAGTTAATATAAATTGTAATAGTTTACAGGAACACATATATAAATAAATAAATATAATGTAACTGAATACCCAAGTACATGCTTCGTCCATTAGCGGGTGTCTGAACATGTAACCAATTCATAAATTAATTGATTAATAATTTATATAGAAAATTCATGTGAGGCATAGCCAGTGTTGGCATCACCTCATGATAGTATATAAAGTTAAGATTCCAAGACATAAAAAGGAAACCATAATTTATTATTAATATGAAGTAGTTTCATGGTATTCACTAAGTAAAACTAGACCTCATGGGATGTTAACTCAGTAGTAAATGATACTGGCTAAGGGGTGAGAGTGTAATCTAATGATCATTTTACAAGGAATTACCAAAATAATTTTTTGATCTGAGTCTAAGGAATTCATCAAAGGTAAAATAGGATTTTCAACGTCGAAATCATTGGTGTCCCTCCTCGTTGGACTCTCCCACCTTTTTGTGGTCTTCCTGCTTCGGACTCCGATGAGGGTGTATCAGTAGTCTAGATCTAAGAAGATCTATTCCCAGAGAGGAATTTTTTGTTCAAAGTGATCCTGACCCCTTCATCATCGATTCTCCCTCGATGTAGTGTTGGTCCATCCTGTTATAGGTGATGATGGACCAACTTCATGTTCCTTGGACTATCTTTCGATTAATTTTTCAGCTACAGTAGCAGTGGGAATGCAGTGGGTTTTGATGATTTATTCAGTAGAGGCGCAAAAGATCATGAAGGCTTCATGGTGAAGGGGATTTTCTGGTCTGTGAAGGTTTGGTGTGTGATAGTGATTACTTTTTTACTTTTTGGAATTCATTTTGTGAGGTTTTTTTATGGTCATGTGGTTCGTGGTTTAAGGGTATATACAACCATTTCATCTACAAGGGGATGCTCCAGATGTGGTTCAAAGTGAGAGAGTTCAGCTATTTATTTCTTCCATATTTGGATGTTTGAGACGGTATGGTATTTTCATCGGTACTAGGCCCATGCATCCATGAACTAGACAACTAGTTGAGCAACAATGGAATGGTGGAAGCTGGTCTAAAGTTTTTTGATGCTGGGTAGGGGCTTTTCTTTGTATAATCGAATGAGTTTTTTTTTGGATTTAAACTCTTGGACCATGGAGGCATGGTTGTCGTTCTTGTATTTTATTTCATGTTTATTTCCACCTTATCCATTAAAAGGAAATTAATATCATAAAAAAATTAATTTTTATTTAGGCTTACCATTAGTGTGGTCAATCTCGAGCACACCCAAACAAAGGCTCAAACATATTAAATCACTAAAAACTAAATCATGGCCTATCACTCTACATGGGGTGTTAGGAGTTGTGGATGTAACCACTAATAACCAATCACAATTATGGAAAGAGTGTAACCATATAGTTATAATGACTATAATAAAGTCATAAAAATTCAATAAACAATACACAATGAAATTTGTGAGGCCCACACATAAATTCCAAAATCCACAAACTTGAGGGATGAGTTATAGAACCACCACCTCGTACTCATATGACTCTCTTTATCCCATAGTAGCCTCAAATTAAGAATATAATGAAGTAGATCTGAAATTGGGCATAAAAGCCTAAATTTTGATTACTAGGTCAAGAGAAAGAGAAAATAATAATGACATTAATATACACGAGTTCCTATTTTTGAGCATCTGACATGATAAAAATAAGCTTAATCAAACCTCAGACAAATTTGATATCTTAATCCCTATATTTGTCCTTCAAAAAATCCAAAATAGGAGAAATTAAGGTTCATTCCTCTAGAATTTGGATTATGGAAGAAAGAGGATAATTTGATCATTAAGGTTAAAATAGTAGAATCACCCAAAAATAGCCTGTGCATAGTTTGGAAAAACGATTTTCCAATTTGTGCACCAATCATGCATGGGTACCTGGAGGAAAGGGAGAACCAACACTGTTTGAGAAACTGTGTGCCAACTGTGTGATATGGCTCTTCTAAAAAATATGGACTATCCACATGGTTTAGACTAACTATGCATCCTCCCCACACAATTTACTCTAATCGTGCGACCGTACAATTTTTTTTTCCAAAAAGTTGGGTTCTATTATCCGAATGAACCTCGGACACCCCTGAGGCCTTTGTGAACTCGTCAGGAATCAAATTTAGGTCCATAAAATTTAATTAGACCAAAATTTAGAGGAGAAGTACCCAAGTCAAAAATCAAGTTCTTACAGTTTTCCCCCCTTAAAGGAACTCATCCCTGAGTTCAACTTCCACGGTTGAAAAACACTCTCTAATAACAACTTTGGCCACTTTTCAAGTACATTGGCCTCCTGCTCTGAAGTCTCATCATGTTCACCTTTGTGCTTCCATAAAACACATACTATAAGAACAGTCTAACCTTAGAGAGTCTTCATGCTCCTGACAATGATGCATATAGGATACTCCTAAAATTAAGTGAGACAGTTTGTGATGATAACAATGAATCAAAAAAACATAAAAGGAATTATCAATGGCATGGTAACTCTAAGGTAATGTAAACTGATAGTATACCGGTCCAACTCACTCCAAAATCTCAATTGGCCCTAGAAAATGAGTAAAAATCTACCCTTGCCTTTGTAACCGTCTATTCCCTATCCTGGGTGATACCCATAGAAAAATAGGATCCCCAAACTCAAACTCTATAGGTATAATCACTATTTATACACTTCATGATCAGCTGAACCTTCTCCAAAGATTCTTATATGATATGAGGACCTAGTGGGGCTACCTCACCATCCTCTCACTAGCATAGGGTTGAAAGAAATAGCCTACCATATAAGGCCTTATAAGGATCCATCAGAAGTAGTTACCTGAAAGCTATTGTTATAGCTGAACTCAGAAATAGGGATATAATTATCCTATGAAATATTAAATTCAAGGACACATGCCCAAATAATGTCCCCTAGAACTTGTATTTTATGTTCGAACTGCCCAACGGTCTGAGGGTGAAAAGTTGTGCTCTGAAGCACCTATGTACCCATATCTTTTTGCAAACCCCACTAGAACTGTGATGTGAAATGATCATCCCTATCTGAAATAAGAGTATAAGGTACCCCATATAGTCATATTATCTCATAGACATACATTCTTCCCATCTCATCAACTGAGAAAGTCTATTGAATAGAAATGAAGTGGGATTCTTTCGTTACTCGGTCAATAAATACCCATACAATGTCACTACCCCTCGGTGACCTAGGTAAGCTGACTATAAAATCCATAATAGTATCTTCCCATTTCCATTTCGGGACTAAAAGCGGCTATAATAAGCCTATAGGTCTCTGTTGCTCCACCTTCACCTACTAATAGGTGGAACACCTAGAGATAAAGCCTTCTATCTGTTGTTTCATCCCAGGCCACCAGTACTAACGTCGCATATCTGGATAAATTTTGGAGATGCATGGATAAACCAACCATTGAGAAGCATGATATTTATGCATTATCTCCTCTCACATATTTGTAGGAACACATACACCTCCATTTATAAGAAGTATTTTGTCTCTTTCCACAGACCAATATGGAGGCAAGTTGACTCCTGATATACTCTCACAGAGAACCAAGGCCTTCAGATTTCAAAATTGTACGTCCTTCACCTTCTCAAAGAGGGAAGAGGTAACTGTTACGGATAATAGGTAATACTTCTCGTGATATTCATGAAACTCTAGATTCAGCTCAGAAAATTGGGCCATTAACCTTCATTTATCAATGGCTTCCCATAGGGCATGTGCCTGAGTTTTTCGACTCAGCGTATTTGCAACTAACTTTCCCTTTCTAGGCATATAGAAGAGATTGAAATTGAAGGAATAGAGATATTAAACTCATATTCACTATCTGATATTCAATTCACAACATGAAAAGATATATTTGAGGCTCTTTTAGTCCGTGTACTCCACAAATCACTCATCCAATAGATAATGTATTTAACAACATAAGTCATTGAAAATGATGCAATATCAAGGTCGTGTGTTGGGTAATTTATCTAATGAGGCATCAACTCTCGATATCTATATGCAATAAATATTTACTCCTACATCAGCACTTCTCCTAGGCTGAGGATTGATGCATCACAAAAGATGATATAACCTCTTCTTAGCTTTAGCATTGTCAAAAAAGGTGTCGATACCGGTCTCCCTTTCAACTCCCGAAATGATTTCTCACACTCTTATGATTATAGGAACATAACACCCTTATTTTTGAGAATAGTGAGATGTGAATAAATGAATCATAAGTCATGTATGAAACCCCAGTAATATCCATCCATCCTCAACAAACTTGGTATATCAAACACATTCATGGGTTTCTCCTAGGAAACTAGAACACTAACCTTATCTTGGTCCATAGAGACTCCAGATACTATGATAATATGACCTAAGAAGTAAAATTTGTCAATCCAGAAGTGGAACTTAGCACTATTCACATAAATATGATGCTCTCTCAGTGTACTTAGAATGACCTCAAGGTTCATGGCATGGTCTCTAAGAGTGTGGGAATACACCAAGATTCCTCCCAAAAATACTAGGATAAAATAATCCAAATAGTGTTGGCACACCCTATTCAATAAAGCCATTAAAATGGAGGGTGTGTTCATAAGACCAAATGATATAACTAGGTACTCATACAAAACATTCCTACTATGAAAAGTTGTACAAGCTATGTCTGATGGAATGAATCACACATTATAATAGATTGATATTAGGTCAATTGTATAAAATACCCTAGTTCCTTGGATCTAGTCAAAGAAGTCATCTATTCAAGGAAGTGGATACCATTTATTGACCATAAGATGATTCAATTGTCTGAGATCCATGCATATGTGAAGGGTCCCATCCACCATCTTGCTGAATAGAATGATCTAACTCCGATAGGAAGTGCTGGGTTGTATAAAACCATTGGCCTCTAGATCCTCTAACTTCTACTGGAGATCCTATATCTTATTAGGTTCTATACTATATGGAATAATGGACACTAGAGTTTCTCCAAAAATAATTTTGATTGTAGAATCTACCTCCCTCATAATAGGTAATCCAAAAAATTCATCAATAAAAACATCCATGAAACGATCTACTACTCGAGGGAATTTATCTAGGTATAAACCTTGATCCTCTATGAAGAGATTGAAAACCTGGCAGGTTAACCCCACCTAGCCCATGATGCTCGGGTTCGGTTCTTCTACCCTTGACATCCCAATCACCCTTATTTAGATAATTTCTACCCTCTGGTGATGTAAATGACACCCTTCGATGATATTAGTATACGAAGGCGTGATAAAAAACCCACTAATCCATCCAAAAGATTACATTGAATCCCATCATCTTGTGAACAATGAGGTCCCACATGAATGGGTAACTGCCTACCTCAACAAAACAATCCCTACACTAGCGTACACCATTTGATCATACCTATAATGGTGTATTTATGGTCATTACACCACAATAACATAGTATTTCCATCCTAGGTATTTTTATGATAGATAAAGAGAAGAAAGAGTGTAGAGCACCTATATTAAATAAAGTAGATACTATAGTGGATCCTACATGAATAGTACCTCATACATAAGACGATCCCATATCTTGATACTTGGGTATCTATTGTGAATCATGAATCTGGCATGATCCACATCCCTATGTAACAATTATACTTCAAAGATCAAAACTATTTTTTTAGAGATTCTGGTGATCTAGGGTTTGGATACCATAGACATGACCTCCTCCTCAACTAGTCCTACCAATTATACTCTAATGCCCCACCTAAAATTGATTAAAATGACCTTCCCCTAAATATCTAACTAGTGAGGATCCTATTCAAATAGATGCTAGTGGAAAAGTATGACAGAAACACTAAAGATGCCCCATATGGACGAAATCCTAACACTCCAGTGGGTCTCTATCACACTAAGGCTTTAGATTCCCCATACGTCTGCATTGGTGATGCACTACAGAGCTACCTACACAGGCACCCTGTATTCCACTTCCCTGATAAGAAATGTCAAGGGAACACCTCCTTCCACTGTAAGAACTACTGGACTAATGTGGCATTGGTCCACTATACCTCGTACTGTCACCGTCCCTCAGGTTGTGCTCAGGGATAAGATATTGGTTTACTATTTCAGAGAATGTAGGTAGGAGAAATATAGTCACCCGAGTAGGAATGGCATACTAGAGCCCATCTATGAAGTGTCTAGCATGAAAAATATAATCACTGAATAAAAGCAGTAAAAATCAGAGCAACTTTGTTAAACACCCTAAAAACACAATAACTAACTTATAACCCTACTTGTGATGCTTGAACTCTCTAGATATGTCAACTATCTGTGACTGATGAAAGAACTGATCATAAAAGGTAGTTTGTAAATCATCTGATAACATGACCTGATGGAAACCAGCCTAGGTAATCACGTCCCACTAGAGATTGGATGAATCACATAGCATATAAGTGTAAAGTTTGACCCTCCACTCTGGAGTTGTCTCCAGATGATCAAATATAGACATGGTGGCCTCTAGTTGAGACTCAGTAGCTTGTGAACTGTCATCCTCAGAGAAGTTGGTTGGATAATTCAGTAGAAACTCATGAGTTTGATCATCCAATAATGGTGTATCTCATAGATCACCATGAATAGACTACATCATATATAGAAAAATATCACATACATTGGTATCAGTGCATAGATCGGGTACAGTAGGTGGTGCCTCAAGTTGAACTCATGGTGATAATATTGGCGGCTCAAAGCCCACCATGTCTAGAGCATGGTCATCACCACCTTCCTGGTGTATGATATAAAGACATCGTGTCATCATTGGTATACAAATTCCAAGAAGACACCTCAGAACAAACTTAAAAGAATATAGATAGAATCACTAGTAGATGATGAATGAAAGAAGACTCACTACCCAAGGCATACTACCCCAACTACCTGCTTAAAAGGCTATGTATAGGTAAGTCATCAGTTATATGTTTCAGGGGTTCCAATATATGAAGGGTCAATTATACCTTGCCTCATCATATATTGGAAACCTTTTCATTTCATTTTTTGTTTAATTACTAGGTTCACTCCTTTACCTTTCATAAACATGATATGTCAAAATAAGTATATAAAACCATTTCACTTTAATGTTTTCATTTTATTATATCTTATATCAAAGCTCATTTTAATTAAGTTTTCTGTTTGCGTGAATTAGGGACCATACTCCTTATCACTAAGACTAACACCCATTTGAATTTCTAATTAAAGGCATGATTCAGAAAATTACTCATTCCAACCCACAAGGGACCATAACACTACATGAATTGAAATATTATTTCACTTAATCATATCCTAAAAGAATAAAAACCATATATACAAGAAAGGATCACTCAATAATCATAGGAATGTCAAGCAATTAAAGTAGTGAAATGCAACTATATGGCATGTAAATATGCATGACATGTAAATTATTGAGGCATATAATGATTCATGCTACAAACCTCATTTCCCTCATATCCTCAGGCCAAAGATGAAATGAAATTACCAATCAGAATAATAATTAAAAACCCCACACAACATGTTCATCACCCAATAGTTAAATGACATCCACTATAATAGGCAAATGAAGAACATCAATCATAATTGAGGAAACTCATCATTTAACTCGAACATGGGTATGTGATGCCCAATCACGACTTATGAAAAAATCCCAAAGAATTCCTAATCTCCTTACTATTGCCTATAAATAGTAAAGTAAGAAATAAACAACTATAATACCACTTTGTGATGTCCCAGACCCATATTACACTTAATAGTTTCCCTGAGTTTGGTTGGCTACAAGGCCTCAAGAGCATCTCCCAAAACACCAGAGGCTACCAACTAGCGGTAAGGGCATAGGGTGTGTCTGTAGGTAGAATATTACCTCATTACCAGAGTGTAGCACAATAGATAATTATAAACATAGGTAAGTAGAGGAATCCATATAAGTATATAGATAGCACAATGGAAGAAGACAAATAAATAATAACTGAAACTACTGGAATAAAATAAAATATCTAATGATGATATAAATCATGTCACTAGAAATATTGAAAACATGGATACAAAGTAGAAAACATACATGAAAAATAAAATGTAGAAAAAGGGAATCAAATAAACAATACCAGGAATCCCAAGCTATAGCTCAGTCGTCTGCTACCATTTCCATCCTAGTACAACAAGAAATCAAGTGTCTGAAGAATTGCACTTCTCTTTATCAACATCTATATAAATTTAATATAACCTAGGTACCAAATAGTTCTCAAAGAGTATGTGGGATAAATCATAGTCAACCACCCCCAATGGTGTCCGCAACATTCAGTCTGAGTTATGGAAATGGTAATAGTGTTCATGCATGAATATATAAATAAAGCAGTGCAATGTAAAAAATACCCAAGTACCTACATCATCCATCAGCTGGTGTATGAACATGTTACCAGTTCATAAATTAATTTATCACTAGTTTATATAAACAAGGAACGTGAGTCATATTCAGCACCGACATAACTTTGTGATAGTATAAATAGTGAAGGTTCCAAGATGTAACATGGAAATCATAATTGATAATTAATATGAATTGGTTGCATGGTATTCACCAAGGAAACCTTGACATCATGGGCCGCTAACTCAGTAGTAACTGAGTCTAGCTAAGGGGTAAGAGTGTAATAAAAGGAGCCTAATCCAAGTCATTCCCACAATAATATTTCTAACTAATTATAAGAAATTAATCCAAGGTAAAAAAAGGTAAGATGCGGATAGTCCAAGGATGTAACCAAGGAAAATCTAGTAACATTGGATTAAAGGAGTGTATTTGTGGAATCTTGTAATAATAATGAAGGGATCATGCAGTATCATATCGGGCATCCAATGGTAAAAATGATTGATTTCTTATGTACGTATCACCTAAGGAAACTAACAACCTTGAATTATAATGACATCCTCAAGTACCCAAAATATCCCTTGGGAAATCTTAGAGCTAACACAAGTCAATCCTTCCTATAGATATTTCAAGGTCCATGTGTGTAAATAGGAACCTTGCATTTAATTCATTATAATTAATTCTTTTATATGTTAACTATTCCATTAACAAGTTCACTAGGTTCATGCCTAAAATTTCATAATATTAACAAGGCCATGTATCATGAAACCTTTTAATTAAAACCATGTAAATCAAACTCAATTAAAAAGGTTCACTCTGATGCCTTCCAAAAATATGGTAAGGATTTCTATGAATGTGAAACCAAACATTCATTTACATTTAATAAGGCCAATTCATATTCTTAAGTATACTTTCCATAATACCATTTGAAACTATAACCTATATTTAATCACTTACTTGAGGTTCATAAAGTGGAAGTGTCATGAAAAAAATCCTTTCACGATTTCATGATTCAATAGGAATTTAATATAAGGAGGCTTACCTTTAGTGTGGTCAAGCGCAAGCACACCTGAACGAAAAAAAAAATTATTAAAACACTAAAACCTCAATTATGGAATATCACTATAAATGGGGTGTTAGGAGTTGTGGAAATACCCAACAACAACCAATCACATTTATGGAAGTATCATAAACATATAGTTCTAATGACTATAACCAAGGAATGTAAATTCAATAAACGACACCTACGGAATAGCCGATCCCAAAACGTCAATTCCAAAATCAACAAACTTGAGGGATGAGTTATAGACCATCCACCTTGTACTCATATGACTCCCTCTTCTAGTATGGGCCCTTATTCATCCTAGATCAGGGAAGATCTATAAAACAAGAATAAAATCCTAAACCTCAACAACTAGATCAAGAGAATGATAAAAATATAATGGCGAAAAAGGAATTGACTATATACTTTTATGCATCCAAAATGACAAATAGAAGATTGGTCACACCCCAGATGAAGGTAATCTCTCAATCCCAAGATTTAGCCTTTAATAGCTCAAAAAATGGGAGAAATTGAGGTTAATCCTGCTGAAATTAGGATTAGGGAAGAAGGAGGATGATAGTTAGATAATTATGGTTAAAATAGTAAAATCACCCAAAAAATAGCATGTGAACGGTTTGGATACACGGTTTTCCAAACCATGCACCAACCATACATGGGTACATGGATAATAGGGGGCACTCACATGGTTAGGCTACATGGTTTGTGAAATCATGTTCCTACTGTGTGATATTGATCTACTCGAAAATGCAGACCATCCACAGGGTTTAGATCAAATGTGAATCCTCCACTCATGGTTTACTATAACCAAACGACCAGACCATGTTTTCCAAAAAATTTGGGTTCTAGGCTCCGAATGATCCCCATACACCCAGATACATTCAGGAACTCATTAAGTATCCACTTTAGGTCCATAAAAGTGAATTAGACCAAAATTTATAGGATATATACCTGAGTAAAATACAAGGTTATTATAACATTTCTTTGGAAGTGTGAATAGAAGAGGATAAGGGACGACCTTTTAAATGTGGGAGAGAGGAAACATTTGGAATTTTTTTTAAAGAATAAAGTGTACCCATGTTTTTCACATTAAAAGGATCATAAATTGGTCATTCTAGAACATTGGAGGTGATAAGGTTGAAATATGTATATAAAATGTGTTTTGGACAGGTTTATACATCATTTACCCCATATCTTTTAATTTAAACTTCTTGATAAACATGTTTTAATCATAACTACACTAATTAAATTTTTTACCATTTTACTAGTGGTTAAGGTCTAAAAAAGGTTGAAATTATTTTAAATTTATAAATTATTATAATTCCAAATATAAAATCCATAGTTCAAAATTATATTAATTGAAGTGGATGAAATTAATTTTAAAATAATCCCATAGGTGTGATGAAAAAATGGTTTTATAAAGAGAAAAGATTCAAAAGTTTAAAAAATATTATATCAAAATTAAATATGAAATTGATTCTAATTAACTAAATTGGAATAATATATATAATTAAACTAATTTTACTTTTAAATCCATATTAAAAGAAAATTTATATTATGGTTGCATTTAATAAAATTGTAGTTTTTTAATAAAACCATGTATTTTTCACTTTTCATTGAAAATTTTATCTTTTCCAAAAAAATTTAAAAATTCAATCCAAGATAATTTTCACATGATGATTTAGAAAAATAATTTTGTTTTTTCAAAAATATTTTCTAAAATTAAAAACATAAATAAAAAATGTGCGTGAATGGAAAAAAAATATTTTTTGTGAAAATATAGTTTTTATGTATAAAATTTTATTTATTCCCATATCATAATTAGAAAACACATAAGATGAGTGTTAAATATTTTAATGAATATAATATATATATTATTATTAAAATAATTAACCAAAATTTATTTATTTCTTTTATTAATATAAAACATGTTTATGCTCATAAAAAAATATAGTTTTTTTGAAGAAAGAAATTCCTTTATCTTCAAACAATTTAAAATTTTCATTTCTAATTACTTGGTTACTAAATAATCCATTATATATACATTTGTAAACCATATATTTTTATAATTTAGTTAATCCTTTTCATACACACCATTCAAATGTAAAGTTGATAACTATCATATTTCTTTATAATATTTTAGTATTATGTCGTGTTTTATTAAAAATAGGGTCTTGATATGTAACCCCTTATTACACCATTGTACCCCCAAAGGGTAAGGTGTGTGATAGTGGTGCTGTATTAGGGTCATTTGGAGAACATGGTGTGGGTCATGATCTCGATTAGCTTTAACTTATCCCATTAATTGTTTCACTTAAATGTTGTTTATTGAATTGTTGATTGGGATTGGTCAAGGAAAAATTCTGGTGATTCTACCTCCCTCGTAAGCTTTGATAAATGGGCTTCATAGGACAAGATCCTATCAGTTGAGGTCATCAATTCATTCACCTATTTCAGTTAGAAATTATCATTACCCTTAATATAATAATTTTAAAAATAATATACAAAATTTATATTACCGATGATTATGATTCTTACGGATATTTTAAATTCAACAGACTATAATTTGTAACTATATCAAATTTTAAAAGTAGTCCTTGTGTTTTCAATAACTAAATTTCTTAATAAATAATTTATTCATTTAAAAAGGGAATTTCATTTATAAAAGTTTGGGTTATTATAGAATCAAGGGATAATTTATTGAAAAATATATTTTGAATAGGTGGTTTATTTCTATATAGATAGCTTTTATAAAGTTGAGAATTTCCTCTGATTTACACCTCACCATGTGGGAGTTAGTAGTGGGGGGATAGGGGTTCCATGGTATTAAAATAAATTTACTAACACATAAAAAATAATATAGACCAATTCATACATATTAAATAACACATATGATGTTTATTTATTTATAACTATTTATATTAATGCATTAAAATAGTGTTATTCCAAGAATAAAGATATATGTGTAATGAATAATAATAAAAACATTCGTGGCATGACATAATCAAAACATGGATATTGAGTCAATATTGTAAAAAAAATTATATGGTAAGAGGGTGGAACATGTTTAAATGTGATAACCTGATTGAAGTAGTAAATTAATGGTTATATATTTTATACTAAAGACTAGGAAAAAATTGTAAGGCATAATTACAGAGTAATTTTTTTCTGAAGAAATTAATTTTTTAGTAGGAAAATATAGAAAATAAATCTCTATATAATGTATATATTATAGAGTTATTGAAACTATATGGGACATTGATTACAATAAATTATGAATACCTGTGTCTAAATGTAAATGGGTTGACAGTAACAATTGTAACAACCCAGGTTTTAGTATTTTTTAAATTTTTATAAAATTAAATGTTTTTCATTATAAAGTCATTAAATATAAAAATAATTATGATATAACAAAGGATAAATTAATATTTCTATGAAAATACAAAATTAAATAAGATCGGTATAAGTATATTAGGGCAATAATAACTAATATAAAAAGCCTCCTGGATAAAATCTGCATCATCTTGATCTCCCTTGAAGATGATTCCATTAAAGATAATTATATAAAGAAGGAAAATAAGTATAAATATTCTATTCATTTTTAGTAATAAATGATACGATATTATGTGAGGTTATTTAAGGAGAAAATATGACTATTATGGATAGTTAATATATATCCTATAAAGTAGTCATTGAGGGTATTCATTATGAGATACCAAAAAAGAAACATATGATTACTTATTTTCAATAAATCGATTTTATTATTATTCATGTTATGAGATTATATTTAATAAACATTTATTTTTCATGTATATATGTTTATTTCATGAAAAAAAAAGTTAAAATAAATTAAATTAGATACCAATTTTAAATCTAAAGTTATTATATTTACTCTATAAATTTTTTATTTTAAGGTTAATATGATTTACTATTTTTTTATTCAATGTATTATATCAGTATAATATATTTTATATTCATATTTACATCTATTATTATTTTAGATAAAATTTCATGTTGGTTTTAATCATAAGTATCTTGTAATTTTTTATTTTCAAGTTAATTTTAAGAAATTGTTTTCTATAAAATAATTTTTATATAAATGTACATGATTTTAAATATATTAAAGGGGTATTTTATTTACAAATTTATAGTCTTAGTACCTCATATTTTGTAATGAATTTTTTCTAAATTATAAATTCTAATTAAGAAACCCTACATGTAGTAATTTTCAAAAATTAAATAACGTTTATATATTTTGGTATAATTCTAATTTTCTAACTTCATCTATGACACACTTTATGTATTGTAACATCCCTATCCCATATTCAACTAAATAAGTTGCCCAATATGGTTCACCACATGACCTAAGGCATGCCTCCCTATACGCAAGAGGCTACAAACTTGCAGTGAGGGTCTAACAGATCTCATGGGGAGACTATACCCACTTCACCCGAGTGATCCACAATAAATATAAAATATAAATAAAAAAACAGAATAAGCAACAACATGAATTATAAAATATTTCCCAAAAATGAGTACAATACCACTACTAAAGATTAATTATGCCATATCATGCCATATAGTGCCTAGTGGAAGGGAAACTCCAAAATATGGTCAAATGGAATAATCCAAATAAATAGGTTCCAACACCAAGTGTGGTCCCCTCCTCTATGAACATTCCATGACTAATCAACAATCTAGAATATGTCCTCTTCCCTTTTCCTAACCCAAAACCCTGAAATATGATCATGTACCCAATGACATCCCAAGTAAGGTGTCAGTACAACACTGTAGGCCACCAAAAATGGTATCTAAGAAATATTCAGTCTAAAATGGAAGTGTAATCATGTACTAAAATAATAAAAATGTTTATAAGATATAAAATAGGTTCTATTTATTAACATTATTCACTTAATCCATTTCACTATTTGTTCCATGTGTTAGGACGTTAATTTACAAGACAACAACATATGTCGTTCAACTACTATGAGTGAGGGACAAGTCAACTTCCCTATCTGACCTGGGAAAACATTTCATAATAATTACATCAAACTTACCTTGGATCCTCATTCCTGGTAATTTTATCCAATTCAAACTTCATGGGATAAGAGCCTCATTTTGACTCCCTAAGTTATGCATTCTAGGGGTGGGATTTAGAGCCTTAGTCCAACCCAACCCATGGGAGTATCCTCATTCCAATATCCCACACACCACCAATCCATGTGTATATTTTTTAATAACCACTCATTACATAGACCATTTCAAGAAACCATAATCAAGAAATGCACACATCGATCTTCCATAATTCAGAATTCATTCAATACATAAACCATTATTATTCTTCAACTCACTTACTAGTCTCCATTACAACCCATAAGTCATTTGACACATTCCACTTAATTTGTTTGACCCATTCACATTATTCCAACAACCCCTTATGCCTTATTAATATCAATATACCCAATTACCTTTGTTATATTTAATAACCAAAACCAAATAGTCAACTCATTTATTGACAGATATAATTCTCTATAAAATAATTCATTGCTTAACATTAGCATTTGTCTTATTCGGGTAAGGGTACACCCCATGGGTGGCCCTATAATGGATCTAATCATTCTCAATGCATCCCATGGGGATCATGAGGGGTAAAATTACTCACCTAGAAAACCAAATTACCAAATCCTATGAAGGTAATCAAATGAAAAACAATAAGGAACTAATAACACAACCACATGCACATAAACCAACATCTAGACTATGGGATATAACTTGAAGACCCAAACAAAGATCCACTAGAAAAAAGAGTTTTAGGGATTTAGAAGGAGAATAATGGATCACAAGACCAATTCTAAAAAAGAGAAGAAATGTGATTGTTAGACTTACCAAGGGCTTTAATTCACGCACAACGATTCTCTAAATATCTTAGAATCGAAGGACATTGATACTTGGGAATCCTTGTGCATTTTGGTTCATCATTAGGTTTGTTAAAAATAAATGAAGAAGAAAATCAGGTAGAACACATAAATATTAAAGGGGAAGAGGGTAAAATACTACTTCTAATGAGGAACATGGTTTGGTTGAAAAGTTTTCCAATCCAAACACCAAATATACCCCAACCTCTATCTAACATAGGCTAGGTCCCATTGTTAACTGGGGATCCCACACTTTTTAAAAAACTGTGCACCGACTAGGTAGAATGGCTCTTTCCATGCCCATACAGTTTGGCCTCCCCCTTTCATAGTTTACATAACTATGTGCCCCTCCTTCTAGCTATCATGATTTGGGAACATAGTTACAACTAACCATGTTCTAATCATGAAACTTCAAAAGGATGGCCCGATTCCCACTTTCTTTAATATCCAGAACCCCTAGGACACCCTCTAGAATCCTCATACACCCGTTAAAAAAATAATTAAACAACATTAAGGGGTTTAAATGAAGATTTTAATAGGATTGTACTACAATGAGATATGTGATCTTAAAACCTACCCACCTTATAGTATAACATCTGTGAACCACTCTTTCTAAGAATCACTAAGCTCCGAAAGAAAAGAGGTAGGGACACTACGCCCGAATATCAATCTCCCTCTCTCATGTTTCTTCCTAAATAGTACCATGATGTCATAACACCCAAACCAAAGGCACAATCTTTCCCACAAGTCTTTCTCACTATGATCCACAATATGAAATAGATTTCCCTCAAAGGACGCATCGTCCTTGAGCTTAACATCATTAAAATTAATCACATGGAAGGGATTTGAGTGATAGTGTTGAAGTTGTGAAACATGAAAAAATCGTGAATACCATTGTACTACTCTGGAAGATCCAATTAGTATTCCATCAGTTTGATCATCTCCACAATATCAAACTACCTCACATACTTGGATCCTAACTTATCTTATTCTTGAATCTGATATTGACCCACCCTTGGCGACACCATAAGAAAAACATTATTACCCACCAAAACCTCTAGAGGTCGACAAAAATTATCATAATATGACTTATTACTACTCTTAGTTGTTTCCATCCACTTCCAAATTAACGGAACCTCCTCCATCGTCATCCACACAAGACTCGTCCATAACAACTCAAATTCCTTAACCTCCATCTAACATAGAAACGATCTATATGGACTTTCATAGAGCTCCTAATATGGTTCCATATTAATTTTCGCCTTGTAACTGTTGTTATAGGGGAACTCAACAAGGGCCAAGTGCTTCTCCTAGGATCCAAAAAAATATAATACACAAGCCCTCAACATGTTCTCCAGCACCTAAATAGTATGTTTTGACTGCCCACCCATCTGTGGGTGGAAATATGTATTCCAAAACACATGGGTACCAAACCCTTTCAATAACCCATACTAGAATAATGAAGTAAAACATGAATCATGATCTAAAACTATTGTTCATGGTACCCCAGGAAACCTCACTATCTTCTGAACATAAAACTCACCCAACTAGTCAATGGTGAAGGTCTCTCAAATTGGAAAGAAATGTGCCACCTTGGTTAGATGATCTTCCACTACCCAAATCACAACATTATTCTAATGCATCCTTAGAAGTACCACTATGAAATCCATATTGACATCATCCCATTTCCATTAAGAAATGAAAAATGGCTGCAACAAACCACCCAATCACTAATTTTCAACCTTCAGCTGCTGACAAATGTAGCATTGTGTCACAAAACCTATAATTAACTTCTTTACCCCTGGACATGAATACTACCTATAAAGAAACCAATAGAGTTTGGTCAAACCAAGATGTACAACCCAGATTGATGCATAAAACTTTCACATCAGTTCTTCCTTTATATGTAAAGGCATGACAACAAAACCATCAACATAAATTATCTCATTTTTACCAACCATCAAATTAGATGGGTTCTCCCCACCCTAAAGACATTCCCTCAAGGTAAAGACCTCTTGATCCTTGTACCACCATTCCATGATCCATCTTAGTAATATAGGCTCAACTAGAAAGGATGAAATGTTCATCTTCTTTTGTCTATCCTTCACCTCCAGATGCTTCTCTACAAACAACGCCATCATCCTCCACTTAGAAATGGATTCTTATACCTCTTGATTTTGAGTCATTCGAATAAAATGATCTACAATTCAATTTCCCATTATCAATGTGTAAACCAGCTCAAAGTCAAAGGACTTCACGTATTCAACCCATATTCACTGAAAACCATTCAAATAATACTGGGAGAAAATGTACTTAAGTTTCTTATGAATGGTATACAAAACAAACCTGCCCTTTAACAAGTAATTCTGCCAACTATTTAAGTCATAAACCACTGCAACCAACACAAGATCATGTTTAACATAATTTCATTATTGAGGCCTAAAATTTAGTGACCCATTCCACACAAATCGATCAATGTGCATCAACAATACCCCAATCCAAACACCGGATATATAAAAAACAAGGTAAACTTATTACCAAGGTCAAGAAAGATCAAAATTGGAGGAGTTTTCAGACACTTATTTAACTCATAAAAAGAATTATCACTTGCTTCAGACTATTCATACTTGATTCCCTTCTAGGTTAAGAAGGAATTTGGTGCTTCTAAATGGGAAAATTATTTGATTAACCTTCGATAATAGCCTACAAAACCGGGAAAAATTCAGGCATCAAACAAATTATTGGGTTACTCCCAAGACACAATGGCTATCACTTTCTCTAGGTAGAAAAATATACCTTCTTTAGAGATGATGTGACCTAGAAAATGTAACTTTTAAATATAGAAATGACAGTTAGATATCTTGGTATATATCTTATGCTCTCTTAGTATACATATGATGATTTCAAGATGATTGGAATGATTATCATGAGTGTTGGAGTACACCAATATGCCATCCAAAAATAAAACAACCAACTGATCCAGGTATGGGTGAATGATTCTATTCATTAGGGCCTTAAACACTGCATGTGCATTGGTCAACATGAAAATCATCACAAAAAAATCATTAAACCCATAGCTTCTTCTAAAAGTAATCCACGATACATCAGAATGTATCACCCTCAGTTGGTGATACCTTGATCTCCGATAAATATTAGATAACATTAAATAACCTCTCATTTGGTTAAAAATATCAATGATTTGTGGTAGAGGTTATCTATTCGTAAATTTCATCAAATTTGGCTTCCAATAATCGATACAAAATTTCAAGGACATGTCAGGCATCTTTGAAAACAACACTGGAGATCCCCAATGTGATGTATATAGATGTATAAACCCATTGGTATATAATTCCTCTAACTATGTTTTATGTTCCTAGAGTTTTATCCCTAACATTATGTATGGAGGAAAAGAAAATAGATCTGCCCCTAGAAACAACTCAATTGTGAGATAAACACCCCTCTTGCATGGTATCCCCATGAATTATTTATAAAAAGCATCCTAAAATTGATCCACCATATGAGGAATGAAAATATACTATATTCCCCTTAATCAAGCATATGGCAATCAACATGGGCTCTGAGTTTACCCAACCACTGAAAATGGCCTTGCAAGGCTTGCTTGGATATCTCATTCCCCATGATGAACATAAGTATTTCCCTCTGGGGATATAAATGTTACCCTAAAGCAGTAATAGTCAATATGGGATAGGTACAACACCATTCTATCCATACCCAATATCAGATAAAAAATGACATTTCGAGCACAAAAAATTCCCAAAGAAAATAGTACCCACAACCCTCGAGAGCACACTACTTACACTGCTATATATTTTATACGCTCACACCTCATGGTGTATCAATTGACATTACCCCATACACATGTTCCATAGTTATGACCAAAACACTCATAAACATAGAAAATATAGAAGAATGTGAAACACCTATATCAAATAAATCACTAGAAAGCATGGAAGCTACAAAAATCGTACCTCAAACTATTGGTGCTCTAGCCTCACCACATCTAGGTTCTAGCTGAATGGTTTGAAGATGAAACACCCCTCTAGACAAGTCCCTAGTCTAAGTTCATAGAGATAAACTAATCTAATGATATGGATGCAATCATCTAGGGGTAACTTATCCAATACCCTGACAAGTATGGATGTTAGAGTTCCAACTGCCTTCCAGATATGGGGTAACTAACCCCATACCTATACTCTACATCAAACTCGATACCCCATCAACACCCATCTACAAAGGGTTCCAAAAAACCCTACACATTCCCCAACCTACCACATTCTTGACACTCAACTGGTATTCCAGGACAATGATTGTGCATGTATCCTGGCCCACCGCCCTAACAAAAGAAAACTCAATCACTTCCTTAGGAGGATGGTTTCCTTTTCTAACCATCCTATCAACTTCCACCCTAGTTTAAACTCTTGGATTAGTGATTAATTCTATTGTAATCCACTCCATTGGGTCACACAATAAGAACCTAATTTCCACCACTAAGAGCCTCCTTGAGATTCCCTTCTGAAATAAGGGCTTGATCCACCAATTCATTAACCCCTTTAAAATGGAATATATTCACCTATGATTTAATTTCATGTATAATTCCATATTATAAATGTCACTTCATAGCTACATCATCCCCTTAAAATACTAGAATGATGTGTCACAATTCAGTGAAGAAACCAACATAATTCATCACTAACATAGACCCATGGGTTAACCTCATAAAATCTGTAGTCTTCTTCTACATCGAGGTCTGCAGATATAAATGATCCAAAAATATTTCTTGTAAATCTTACGATATAATAGCATCAGCCTGTTGGGTCTAAACTAGAATACTCTAATAGTACTTTGCCTATCCTCGCAACATGTAATCCCCCAAATTGAATCTCTTATGAGTATGTGTGTCTAAGTGATCATGAATTTTCTAAATGAAATCTATCCAGAACTCAACATAATTAGACCCACCCTCCCTGATAATAGTCAGATGGTTTTGTAGCTAAAACTCCCCATTCAGCTTGAATATACTTGGCATGACCCGCCATGGGTCTTGTTCCATAATTTTCATAAAATGAGGGCTGTTATCAAGGAACTTCTCCTCTTCAATATTATTCTCAAAAAGCAGGTTTTCATTATCAACTGTTGGAGAATCATTCTCTGGGACATCATCTTTTCTCCCAATAGGCACACAGTGTCAAGGTGGAATCTTCTTATAATGTCAAACACATGTCTCAGAATACATAACATAAAACATCCATAGTTTATACAAAATCATGCTATCCAATAAACATAAACAACCCATTCTGCATACATTATCCCAAAGGATGTCACTAAAACTCATTAACTACATTTACCCATATCTACCTCATGTCATGGTCAATATGGTGTAACCCAATTAACATAGTCACAATTCTTTCATTAGAATCCATTTTTGAACCATTTTACGATCACAACATAAATCTTTCTATCTTAGGCTCATTACCCTCTTTTCAAATTACCAGAGCCAATTTTTATCCTATTTACACCTTTTCATTAAGCAATATTCTTTATCCATTCTCTCATAGTCTCTCCATTTACACATTTACATTATCTTTCTTAAATATGACTTCTTTCAAACTATTAAGGAAAACAAAATTAATTTTTTCCATCAAGTCTTGCGCATCTTCCCCATGTTTTCCTACAATGATTTATGCCACCTATCTCTAGGTGACTAGAATTATGCATGAATTAACAACCTTGTACCACTCTATCGATAAGAAAAATAGAATAAAATAGAAACATCACACAATAAGTGCATCACCCGGAGGTGAAATATCATTCAACCTTAACAATACAAATAAAGAACAACAATCCAACCATGGGTGTTTGGGTTTCCCCCCATACGTTTGTTAGCTACTCTAAAGCATGAACTCCTTACTAAGACCCAGACACATTCTAATCTCTTATATGCCATCCCCAAATAGTAAGACAATAGAAAATAACCTCCGCAAATACCACTTATATATGTCTCCATCCTAGATACCACTACACCAGTTCCCTGAGCTAGGTCAACCCATGACCTCAGATGTGCCTCCCGATATGTTAGAGGCTTCTAACTAAAAGGAAGGGTCTAAAAAATTACATGGGGATACTATATATCATTTATCATAGTGAGACAGAATAAATAACAAATAAAAATAATGAAAACAGAACAACCAACAACATGTATTACCAAATATTTCACATAACTAGGTACAATCCCACTACCAATTAGTAATTATTCCATGTCATGTCATACAATGCCAAGTTTAAGGTAAATCACAAAATAAGGTCAATTAGAAGAATCTACAAAATGGGTTATGAAACCATGTATCATTCACTCCTCCATGAACATCCCATGCCCAATGAACTATCTAAAATAGGGCCTTTTCCATTATCCTAACCCACAACCATGAAATATACTTAGGTACTCAATAGCATCCCAAGTAGGGTCTAAGTATAACTCGATAGTCGACCACCAAAGGTGTTTACCAAATATCTGGTCTAAATAGAGAGTGTAAAGATGTTCCAAAAGAATAAAAATGTGAACAAGATATAAACTGAGTTATATATATTAGAATCTTTCACTTAAACCATTTCACTTTTTGTTCCATGGGTTAAGCAATTCATTTATAACACAACAACATATGTCGTTCCACTACTTGGTATAATGTAAAAGTAAAGTGCCTTATCTCATTAGGGAAAACATTCATGACAATTACATCACACTTACCTTGGATCCTCAATCTAGGTAGTTTCATATAATGAAACTATTAGGGGCCTATAGCCTCATTCTGACTCCCTAACCCATGTATTCTAGGGGTGAGGTTTAAATGCCTCTGTCCAACCCAATACGTGGAAGGAGACTCGCTCCAATATCCCCCAAATAACCAAGATATGTGCACATTATACAGTAAAAAATCTTTATCTAAACCATTTCAAGAAACTATAATCAATTAATACATACATCATTCACAATTCATATTTCATTCAATACATAAACCATTATTATGCCTTAGCTCACTTACCTATTTCCATTACAATCAATATTTAATTTAACACATTCAAGTTAATTTATTTAACCCATTAACACTATTACAACAACCCCTTATGCTATGTTAATATCTAGAAACAATTAACTTTGTTCCATTTCAAAACCCCAACCAAACAATCAACACCTTTTTAAGAGATATACTTCATTATGAAATAATTCAATGCTTAAAATTACCATTTTCATTGTTCGGGTAATGTCACAGCCCATGGGTGTCCCTATAATGGGTCTAATCAACATCAGTGAATCCCAAAGGGGTCATGAGGGGGGAATTCCTCACATAGCCAACCAGATTACCAAATTTTATGAAGGGAATCACATGCACAACAAGAAGGAAACAATAACACACCCACATACACATAAAACAAAATCAAGACTATGGGATATAACATGTAGATGACCTAAAATTATTCAAAATATTAATAATCACTTAACCCTATCCTTTGAGTTGGATCGTAACACCACTTGAATCCACAACCTAATATCCACTGGAAAAAAGGGTTTTTAGGAATTTGGGAGTAAAAGAATGTCTACAAAATACCTAATCCAAAAAAATTGAATAAAGGGGAGTGTTATAATTATCTAAGTCTTTGATCCAAACCTAATGATTCTTCAAAACAAATTATAATTGAAAGAGATTGATCCTTGGGAAGCCTTGGGCATTTTGGTTCCTCACCAGGGTTATTGGAGAAGAAATGAGTAGAAAGATCATGTATAACACATAAATCCTAAAGGGAAAAAGAGAAAAATACATCTTTTAATTAGGAATATAGTTTATAAACATGTTTTTCCAACCTTTTTTCCAACCATTAATCATTTTATATCCAATAGGGGATAGGTCTCATGGTTACCTAGTGATCCCGCAAGGTTTAACAAAACATGTGTCAATAATATAGGAGGGCTTTATCCAAGATTGAACGGTTTGGACTCCCCCTTATATGAATTACCTAACTTTTTGTCCCACTTCTTGGTTAGCATGGTTTGGTAATATGGTTACTAATAACCATGCTACAACCATTAAACAAGTACAGGATATCCTAATTACCCATTTATTTTTTGTCCTCAACCCCCAAGACACTGCCAAGCCTCCTCATACACCTGATAAACATTTAATTAGAAGAATTTAAGGAATTTAAACCACATTTAAATAGGAACATACCTCTATAAAGTCTGGGATCTTAAATTTATTATCCTAATTAATTTTATGAAACATATTTAAATTCAATAATTTTCTACATTTCACTCCTTATGTACTCTAGTTACCTTTAAGTACGAAGTTAATGTCTTTCCTTTATAATTTTTCATATGATATTCAAGAATGGACTGAACATTGTACTCATTTCATGGCATATTTTTATAACATTCAGAACTATATATAGAACTTCTTTAGGGTGACTTAAATTTATTTAGAATATTTTTTAGTTGTTACATATTCAAATTTTTTCTCATACATATCACACTTTTCTATTATTCTTTTCCAAATTTCAGTTCCCTCTTCATGGTGTGGATAACTCCTTAAAACATGAGCTCTTGTTTTTTCGTATATAAGTTATTAATGGTTATAACATAACATACCTTTTCATGATTTAAATATTATATTTTCAATACTCCACTTCAATAAAAATATCTCTTAGAATTATTAATATTTTTATTCCATTGAAGAAAAACTTCAGTAGTGATAGACATAACATATAGATTTATCATTTAGGATATCCTTAATTTCACAAAATAGAAATTTAGAAATATCATCTAGTATGATATGGATATATTGTATATTATGATTCGAACATTCCTAAATACTAACCATTATTTAAGAAAATATTACTCTTACGTATCAGTGTGAGCCCATGAATTTGTCGATTTTCCACTCCAAGTACCCTTACATTTTAAATAAGAATCCCTTTTGATTTGGGGATATCATATCCTATGGTTTTAATAATATAATATTTTTCTAACTAGAGTCTATTATGTATTGGTATATTACATTTATATATCTCAATGTAAATGATGAATTTTCCAGTTTTTTGTTTGTCTATTTATAGTTACCAGTGCATATTAAATATAAAGATTGTTATGTATTCAAATAAATTGATAATTTTCTAGTCTAAGCCTATTTATAATTACTCTTATGTGATGAGTATATTTATTTAAAAAAAAATCTCCTAGAGTAATTTTATTTGTTCAATTCTCCACTCAGTAGTTTCTTTTATGTATACAGGGTGTTCTATGCCTTGTTTATTTTTCTTTGCATTTCACTCATAACATTACACCTTATGTTCATTTCGTGGTTTATTTCTATAACATCCAAAAATTCCGATCCACTCATATTATTCAATTAATTTTATGGATCACCACCATTACCATAATAACTTTTGGAGAACTTCTGGGTCATCTTCAATGAGTACCATCTCTGAAAATAGTGCCTCTTAGAATCATAATTTCCCTTATTGACTCAAAATCATTATGATATGTTTTATCACTGGATATTTATGTATAAAAATGTTAAATATATTAGAAAACAATTATATAAAATGATATTTTTTAATGATAACATGGAATATTAAAATTTGAAAAAAATAATATAAGATTAGTGTTTCTTGAGTTTTTGAATTAGTATGAATGTAAAAAATTAATTTATTATAAATCTCATTAAATGAAGTAATTTAACATGAGAAATTTCTAAATCAAGGGCATAAGTAGATAATGAGTTCAAGACCCCAATCTAGAATTTTATTTATTATAAAATAATCAATTCTATAACCTTATTATATATTTTATATTAAAAACATGTAATTAATTTTTTAAAGGATCTTAGAAACTCCATGAAGTGTGATTAGTTATGGGTTATATGAATAGGATATCAAAAGAATATTAGAATGGTGTATTTAATGGACAAATTATGATTCTCACATTAAAAAGGATTTTATTTTGGGATCAATAGAAAATCAAGTGATGAGAGAGAATAAGGATGCACAAAGAAACCATTTAAACAACTTGATAATTTTAAATTCCCATAAAGTATAAAATGTTTTATGTTCCATTGATGGTTTCCTATAAAAGGGTGATTCCATTATGTTTATTCCAAAAATAAAATATTAGACTCCTATTTATATTCTTCCATACTCCTCCTTTTAGAACCATTTTTCAATTATTTATCTTTCTTCTATAATAAAAAGCCCTTAGGGTTTCTCTCTAGGTTGATCCTTGATGAAAAAATTTATTCCTAATATGAAACTCATGGTATGGGGATTTATTCTTTATAACGTATAATTTCAAAAATTTAAAGTGTTTATCTCAACCATTTTCTATGTATTTTCTAATAATTTAAACTGTTTATTATTTTTACTTGAATTCCATTCATTCCTTTAAAAGTTAAGATTTCTTTATATATTTCAATAAAAGTTGTTATTTATGGTGTTAAAAAGTATGTTTTTATGATTTTTATGTGAAAATAATGATTCTTTGTAATTTTTTGAATCTATGAAACTTTGGAATTATAGATTAATATAAGTGATTCTGAGATATATCTCCCAAATTCATTGGGTAATTTTTAATTCTATAAAAACATTATACTATAATGAACTGGTTAAGTTAATCTATTATCAGTGATGATGAAATTAGTTTGTTAATATATTCCATCTAAAGGGTGATGAATATAATTCCGCAACATTCCTTCTTGTTTTTTTTTCATTGTAATAGTTTTAATGAAAATATTTGAATTTCATGTGATTATAAGATGAGTTCATTAATTAATATAAGTTTATAATATTTTAATGATTAAAAGTTTCTTTCATGGATTTGTTTTCATGAGTTCTCATGTATGTTAGAGAACATTCTTAAACATTCTATTTTTTCATATCCTTTCATATGAATTTTTAATTATTGATATTTTGAGAAAAGAAGTCTATTTCATTTTAGGATTAAAATTTTATATGATCTCAATGTTCTTTAATTAAAAGAAATATTTATTCAATGGTTTTATTTTTTTTAATAGATTAACGAGTTTTTACATACTTTTATACCCCTCAATGATTTTTTATACCCATTTAATGTTTTTTAATGATTTTCATAGGGATTATGGATGAGTTGGAGAAGTTTTAAATTCAAGTATCCAATTGTAAATCTTTATACCTAAACAAGAGTATCTCTTAAAGAGTTTAGTTAAAAAAGAAAAAATGTCCATTTGGTGTAAAATTATAGGTAATGTTATTCAAGGTATTTTCCTAATTATCTTAAACTCTATAGCTAAATGGTCTTGGGTATATAAGTGATGTAATATTTTCTATAAAACATGTAATTATGGTATAGTTATATATGGATATTTAAATTTTATATCAGAATAGGGTTTATATAACATTAGAGGTTATGATGTTAATAATTGAAGATAATTTTTGTTTTTTAGATACCATTATGAGTTGATAAGTCAAAGAATTATTATACATAAAAAACATAGATACTCTTCTGAGGTCTTATGTGATTGGATTTTAAGATGATTAATGGTATTTTTGGAGATATTTTGGAAGAATATGTAATAATTTCTCATAAGATGATTTTTTATTATTTTCTTATATAGTTATAATTATTAAAATGTTTTTTTAATTATTGGTTAGACAAAGGAGGAAGTACATAAGAATGTTAAGAAAATGTTTATGTACCCTTTGCTTACAAAGTTAAGGGGGTAATTGATATTATTACTTGTATGTTGATCATTTAAATCATTATATTTAGTATCAATAGATTAAAAATACCTTATAAATATGAAAAGAATAAAATCCCCCATAACTATCTTATCCTGCCAAAATGAATTAATTATAATACATACTATTAATTTATACTCAATTAATTTCAAAAAAATTTCCAAAATATTATTCATTTGAAAAATTTTATCAATTATTAAACACTCCCTCCTTACCTATAAATTTATTTGGATCATAGATTTTTTATGATAAAATTATAAAATCTAAACTTTTTCATTTATCTCAAACTTGAATGTATTATAAAGGTATCTAGAAATTTTCATGTTGTCATAAAAATATGAAGCACGTAATGATTTTATATATAAAAATAATTAAGGAGACCTTCAAGGAGCCTATATACATTTGTTTTTTAGTTGTTTTATTTTTTGAATATAAATAATATTTTTATAAAATCACAGTTTGAACATTTCAAATTTTATTTTATCATAATATCTTATAAAAATAAAATATATTTCCATGTTTTTAAACTGTATATTCTAACAAACAATTTTTTAAAATATTAATTCTTTAATCAATTTAAATATAATTATATATGTTATAATTTGAAAAAGTGGTGAATTTTTTTGAAAATTCTTTGAAATACGTTTTCACTATATGGACTATCGCACTTAGAGAATGATGCAACCATGTAAATTAAGGATTCTAGAATAAGTTAGATTTTTTTCATAAAATAATTGAATATATTAAGTTTATAATTTGATTAAATTAGATATAATATTAATCTTAATTATAATAAATAAATATCCTAAGACACTGAATCTTGGATCAGAGGAAGTTATATTCTTGAAGATCCTATAGAAAAGTTTCAATGTTATGATATTTTTATCAAGAGTTAAAATTATAAAGATGTAATTTCTGAATGGGGGAGATTGCAACAACCCTTATTTTTGAATATATTATATATTTATAAAAATAAAATTTTATCTTTATAAATTGTATAAAATAGAATTATAATACTGATATAACATAAGATAATTGAAAATTAATATAAAAATATAACATCACACAAGATGAGTATAATTATAATGGGGTGGTAATAAAATATATACCAAACTTCCACTAGGTTAAAATATGCATCATAATAATCTCCCAAGAAGATGATTTCTCCAAAGATAATTTTATGAAAAAGGAAAATAAATATAAATATGGAATGGATTTTGAGGACAAAATGAGTGGATAGGATGCCGAGTTATTTAATAGGGAAAATATGACCATTGGAGGTAGTCGACATATATCTAATAAAGTAGCCATCATGGGCACTCTTTATGAGACCCCTAAAAATAATATATAAGATATCATTATGTATTCTAAATAAATAAATTTTATTAATATTCATGTTACTGGTTTAAATTTAATAAATATTTAATTTTCATGTATATATGTGTATTTCATGACACATAATTCTACTAAGGAAAATCAGAGACCAATTATACATTAAAATTTATTATGTTTTCTCTATAAATGTTTTTTTAAGTTACAAATACATATAATATATTTTTATTTGAATAATTATATCTTTATTAAATATTTTATATTTTATTGATATTAATTATTATTTTAGTGATAATTTTATGTGTGTTTTCATAGGATGAATATTATGAGTTGTTATTTTCAACTATATTTCAATAATATTTTTTATAAAATTTTTTATTTAAATTTTTATGATTTTAAATCTAATTCAGGGGTTCTATTATGAAATTTATATTTTGAGTGCCTAATAATTTATGTTTCAAAAATGTTTCTAAAGTACAAAATATTACTATAAACCCTTACATATTAAAATATTCACAAATAAAATAAACCTTGCATATTCTGGTACTTTTAAAAAATTTATACCTCATCTTTGATACCCTTTACGTTTTATAATGAGTAATTTTATTCATCATAGTGAACTTCAATAATTTTACACATTTAATACCCAGTCTACTCTGGTTACCTTTACAAATATAAGGAATTTTTTTCCCTTTTTTGTTTTCCTTTGTGGTTTCTCCTATGATCTTTACAAATGATGTGACCTTTTTACTCCCATCATATTTTTTTGAAACTTCTAAAACCTCTTCATCACTTCTTCTTGATGAATTCACCTTATTTTTAAAATTTTGAGTCGTTATGTATTTCAATGTTTACTCTTACATATCACAGTGTGTTCTCATCCTTTATAAATTTCAGTTTCCTCTCCAGATCATCGAAAACTCTCCATGACATGATCTCAAATTTATTATTCTCTAGTTATTTCTCGTTTCTAGGGTGAGCTTCATTTTCATGGATAAATATTATATTTTCGAAACATATTTGTAATCGCAATATCTCTTTGACTTGTTGTTATTTTTCAGAATTATTTTATCAAAGATGGATTTAACTTATAGATATATATTTTGGAATATTTTCAATTTCTAAAAATAATAATTTGGGCATATATTCTATTATGATATATAGATATCATATCTTAAAATTTTCATATTCCTAACTATTAACCATTACGTCTGAAAATATTAATTTTACGTATCATAGTGAGCCCAAGACTTTCTAAAATTTCTATTATGGGTACCATTATATTTTACGTGAACCTTAAAATATGATTATATTTTATACTATAATTTCTAGTAATTTTATATTCTTTTTAATTAATAACTCTTATTTCTTGGGAAAATTATTTTATAAATCTTTGTGTGACAGAGGAATTTTCCATTTTTCACTCTGTCAGCTTAGGGAAAAATTTATGTATTGAATACAAAAGATTTTACATATTCATGGACTATATGAATTTTCCAGTCCTATTTTCTTCATCATGACCTTTATGTATTGGGTAGAGTAATTTATAAATATGATCCCTGAGTGATTTCCCTTTTTCAGTTCTCTGCTTTGTAATTACACTTACATATACAAGTTGTTTCATGTCATTGTCATTTTTTGTGAACATCACTCACAACATAAAACCTTGCATTCACACCATGCTTTATTCTTATAAAATCAAGAATATAAAAAATACCCACATTCTAGAATTCATTTTCCAAAATACCACCACTAACAAAATAACCTCAAAATTGATTTTGGTTCTTCTTCATTATGTACCCCTTCTAAAAATAGTGCTTTTATAAATTATCTTTACTATTATTATCACAAAAGCATCATGATATTTTTTATATCTAGAAAAATGTATATATGAAGTATAAGGAGAAAATAAATACATAGATATAAATATATTTTTTAATGTTTGTAAGGAATTATAAAATTAAAAGGATTTTTAAAATATGATAATATTAGCATCACAATAATTCCATATCAGTATGAAAGTTAAAAAAATATTATATTAGAAGAACACTAAATCAATATTTAATCATGGGTCGATTTTAAACCCATGAAATATGTATATAAGGGGTTAAAAACCCATTCCTACATTTTATTTATGATCAAATTTATAATTTTATAAGAAAATTATATATTTTAAAATAAAAACCTTAAAAAATATATTTTCTCATGATCTCAAATCCTTTATGACATGAGATTCTTTAGAGGTTATATTAATAGGAGAGAAATTAATTATAATGTTGAATTGTATTAGGTAAAAACCATGATAATTGAATTAAATTAGGGTCTATTTTGAGAATAATCGGAAATCAAGTGAAGAGAGAATATTAGGATATGTGAACCATCTCTTCATTCAGATTGATAAATTCATATTCCCATGTAGTATTTTAATTTTAGATGGGAATTAAAGTTATCCAATAAAATATAACATCATCCATGTATTTTTTGAACATCAATTATTTTACCATCTGTTATATATTTTTATATTCCTGCTTTTAGAACCTCTTCATTTTTTATCTTTTGACTTGAAGAAAGAGTCCCTAGGGTTTCTCTTGTTGGGAATCCTTCAATAAATAAGTTCTTTGGAACTCTAGGTAAGGGTTTTTTCATAAAAACTACTAATTTTATGACATAAAGTATTTAAATCAAATATTTTCAAATTATTTTGAATGATTTTTCCTCTTTATTAATTTTACCTATGTTCCATGAATTATTATGAATCGACTTAATTATTTTTTCTTACAGGGTTGAAAAGTAAGTATTTATGAGTTTTATGATGAAAAGGGATCTTCTATGTATTTTTTCTATACTATAGTACTTAGGAATTGTAGATGAAGATTGGTGAGCCATGAAATAGATCTCTAATTCATTAGGTTGTGATTTATGATCTATAAAAATGATATTGAAAATAACTTGTTAAGTTATTCCACTATGAGTAGTGTTAAAATTAATTTATCAAGTTATTCTCTTGAAATGAGGATTTGAAATGAGGATTTGAAATGGGGATGAATATACTTTCTCCAAATTAATTCATGTTTTTATACACTTTCTATGTTTTTTTATTGAAAATATTTAAATTTCTCAATATTCGAGTATGGGTTCATGATTAAAAAAATTATGATCTTTTAAAGGTTAAAAGATTTTTAAGTTAATGTTTTTTCATGAGTTATCATGTTTTGATGGATCATTCATGAACTTTCTGTTTTTATTATGCATGAATGTGGATTTATATTTGGGTAATTTTTTATCAAATAATTTTATTTCATGTTTAAAAGAAATTATTATATGAGTTAATTTTTTTTATTTTAATGAAATTCTTATTTAAGGATTTTCAAGCTTTTAAATGGCCTAATATATTTTTACTTTATTTTATAACCATTATTAAGATATTTATTTTCATCCTATGTTTTTAAATGATTCAAAAAGGGATTAAGGATGAGTGAGAGTGTTTAGGAAATCAAGGTTACAATTATAAAGTTTTATCCTTAAGAAGGATTATCTCTTTGAGGTTTTGGTTTCATGGAAAAAATGTTTATTTGTTGGAACATTATAGGTTTTTTTATGTAAAGGATTTTCATAATTTTATAAAACTCTAAAACTAATAGTTCATGGGTATGTAAGTGATTTAATATTCTTTATAAAAAATGTAATTATAGGTTAGTTATTTTTAGATCTTTACAATAATAGTGTTATATAGAATGTTTTTTTATTTACACTAGTAGATCTAGATTGATCCGGATACACATATGAACCTTTTATAATGGAATCACAAAAAAAATTTCTAGGTTATCGATCCATTTAATTACTAGTGTTCTAATGTTTTTCATGAAATTAAATAGTTTATAGTAGTGAATAATTATTTGAGATCCCTATATCCATGAAAATATTAATTGAGGACATTGATAACCACAACATAGACATTGTTCATGTTATTAAGAATGATAAAAAAGAAAGAATATGGGAAAATTTAATAATTTCCAAATAGTGCATGTATTATGTAACTATTTCTCATTTAAATTTTCCAAATTATGAAAAATTTCAAGTATATTTTTTTATTGGTATTGTTATTTAAGTCAAATATTTATATAAATATTATACAATTTTTATTTCAAATTTGAATTTTATTACATTAATTAATTTTATTACTATATTTAAATAATTTTTAATGTTACTTAAGTTTAGATTTATTCTTCCTATATTTTTTAATATATCATAAATGTTTTCAAAATTTATATTATTGTTTAAGATAACAATTTTAGCATCAATGCTAACATGTTTTTATAATAATATTAATTTCATTCCATATAGCGAACAATTATATATCTACATTTTATATCAATTTAAAATAACTTGTTTTAGGTTTGTTTTACTTATACTATTTTATGCATTATAATTATTGTTAGTTAATTATATATTATTAATATAATAAAAATACAATTTTTTGTCAACTTTAATTTTAGTGATTTAAAATTTTCTAGTTTTTATTCAATTTTATGTGTAAAAGTGTTTATTTAAATTATTTTAATGTCATTTGGCTTAAATTTTTTGTTAATTTGTTTTACTGGAACATGGATGACACCATAGATAAACCATTTTAATATTTTGGATAAAATCTACTACATTCTTCCACAGAGGATCCTTATTATTATTTTAATCATGGACTTCCAACTTTTATAAGGATCGAGAAGACATCCATTTTTTGAAAACATGGTAGTAAATATTTACTTAGATCATCACTTAATTGTGTAATAGGCAAGATGACACATATTTATTTTGATAATAATAATTATCCTTCCTCTCTAAATATGAAACAATTTTATATTTTTGTGGGTTTAAAATATCTAGAAAAACTAGCACTTTTTTATTAGAGGAGTTTCAACCAGATGACACGAGATTAGATATGGGAGACAAAAATATTAAAATCATTTATTTTCCTTTCATTTGTCTTAAAAACAATTAAACAAATTAGAAATTAAATTTTATTTACTCTCAATATTAAATGAAATTTTATTTACTTGATACAAAATAAGTTAGGTTTTGATTCTTATCTTTTGTTTCAATGAGATTAAGGAATTTTCAATCTAAAATAACTTCATATTTCATTATTAAGAATATAAAAAATATAAATCCATGCCAAATTTATGGTTTTTTAGATGAAGATACAAAAAATAATTTTATTAAAATAATATAGTGGGGAACATTATTAGTATGTGTAATTTTAACTATGTAAAATGATTTTTTGTAAAATTATTAAAAACTATTATTAATTATTTGTTTGGTTCTAAATAAAATGAACTAATTAAGGATATTTCATTATGAGATCAGGGTGAAGAATGTATATACTCATACTTTATCTTAGGGTTCCTATTCATTACTTCAAGAGGAAATAATTGTAAAAAAAAATTGACAAATTAAGAGTTTGAATATTTAACTATTTCCCCACCTCAGATCTCCAAGAAAATTGGGAAATAAAACAAAAGAAGAAAATGGGGAAATATCTTATTGAATATTAGAAATATTTAAATGATAAGATTGTGTGTTAAAATTTATGTATTTTATTGAATATTTTAAATTTATTTAATAGTGATATAATTTATAAATAAACCTTGTAAGATGAGATTTAAGAGTAGATAATATAGAAGACTATCATCTTAGAGGGTCGGATATACATTTTGAAAATTGTATTAATAAAGGGTGAAGACTCGGGTTTTATATGAGAATATTAGCTTGGTATATCAATTATAAATGTGTTTATCCATTTTAGTAATTCTTCATGGGTTAAATAAGTGAAGGATAAAATAGATATCTTAAAATAACAATTTTAGTATATTGGAGAGTTGAAGGAGGTTAGTAATTAATCATCTATATATTTCATGTTTTTGATATGTAGTGACAGTTTCAGATTGAATATCCCACTCATAAACCTCCTCTATAGTCAACCATCTATTGTAATTTATAGGTTGATAATCCTCGGTATCATATTTTATTATAAAGGATCATAAATTATATTATGGATACCTTAAATCATTAATATATGTTGTTTAATTAACTAAGGGTTATTTTACAGGATATTATAGATGCATCAGTTATAATGTATTTCCCAAATAATGTGGTGTATATAGTAGAAAACAGTGTTTAACTTTTCTTAATTTGGTCATTTAGACTTGTACATCAATGGAACCCTTTGGTATACAAGGATTATATTTTTAATTTAATATTATTTTAATTTTTTAATAGTTTCTTTTTTAATGATTTATTTATTTATTTTACTAATACTCGAAAAGCATGGATTTAATCATGTATAGAAAATAATATTAGGATAATAATATTTTGGATATTACTTTTCATGTATTTTTAGGACATAATTACCTATTTAAACATTTAGGTTACTGGAATACTATCATCTACCGAAGATTTCTAACTTTTTTTGACATGATTATCAGTTAATAAGTATTAGGAATGATATAATGGATCTTTTAATTTCACATATGTTTGTTATCAAAGTGATACATGTATTTTCTATGTAATTTGATTATTATATTTCATTAATGACAATATCTTAATATAAATTATAACCTACACCTATTTTTTATTAAAAACTTATCCCCATAATATGAAATGAAATTTATGTATGGATTCATATACCCAAAATCGGTTTCACTTATGTTGAGGATTATAGGAGAAAATAAAAGAATCTAATATTTTTATAGAATATTTATGAGATAAGTCATTATGTTTTGGATGATTTATTATCTTGAGAAGTACAAATAAAAACATATTTCATTATTTTTTAATAATTCTTTCCAATATTCATGTAATAACTATCACAAGTTTCTAAAAATAAGGGAAATAAATAACAAATACCTTCATGTACATGTGACCTATTAATTTATTATTTTTATTTAGTAACTACTTATAAGGTTAATTTAAAATTCAAACTTGTTTGTATATTATAGTTTCTTCACCAATAATGAAATATTTAATGTAGTTATTATGTGATGAGATTTAGGTATGAAATAATTACTATTGTATCAATAAATAATTTTGAAAAAGTTAGTATTTATTCTAAATTTCCCTTTTATTTAACATATAGTTATATTGATTTTAAACATAAAATATTTTTTAATGATACTAAATCATATATTACAAATGATATGAATCATCTATAAGAAGAATGCAATTATTATTTTATATTTAAATTTAAATTTTAGTTCATTTTTAAATGTTTGTTTATAAATTTGGGTTTTTAACTATGAAATTATAATTTTATTATTGTTATAACAATATTTGATATGAATTGGTAACATTTATTTATACTTATAGATTATAAATTTCTTATATTTCTCATCCATTTTGGATTTTTCAATTTTTTATATAGTTTTGTGTGTTATATGTTTTAGAAAAAATTAATAATAAAACAATATTTTTTATTGTGATTATAAGAAAAGCTTTTGTAAAAAATAGTTTATATAAATCTTTCACATTGGTTCCTAAATAACTAACATGGAATATAATCTATAACATTAGATTTAAATAACCTATATGAAAATGATAATTATTTGTATTCATAATAGGGTTTTCCAAATCAATAATACAAATAAACTACACTGAAAACTATTTACACCATATGTTTTTATAATGGATGTAAAATATATGTGTACAATGATGAACATAATGATATTTCTTTAAAAATTATGTTAAATATATAAAAATCGAAATGAAAATTCCATTTTTGCACTAGTATCAGTCTTCTAATTAGTAGTAATGAAGAGTGATCACACATTATTGAGGGAATCACTCAATAGTAACTAGGGAATTATGCTCCATTGATAATTATTATTGGTACCCTCAGATGAAGTGTAAGAGTTTTTTTATAAATAAACCATTTTCTCCCTTGTCCAGAAGTGAAGTTCAATTATTAGAAGCTTTTTAGTTGCATAAAAATACTTTTTTATATTTGGTATAACGTAATATGAGACTTCCATGAATCAATGAACGAATTAAGTGAATCCCTTGAATTATTAAAACAAATATTTATGTCTTCATTTTTCAGTTTGGGGTTTCATTAGAAAAAAATAAATATATATTAATTCTCTAATGAAAAAAATTATTGTTCATCAAATAGTATGGATCTGTTAAATCTATTTATGATTTTCCATTAATGTTTCTTTTATAATAGACTAAGTGGGGTGATGGTCCAGTATTAGAAATAAGAATTTTAGATGAAATGATAGATATGATCCAGTTGATTTGAAAAGGATGAGTGATGGTTTTAGATGTTTGGTATTATCTTTGAATCAATGTTTTCAATATCAGATAATCAACTTGATTGGTCAAAAGTATATCAAGGTATCTTCCCGAATTAAATATCTATTATTAATAGGATTAAGAAGTGTATTTATTTTGATGTTTTGATTCTATAATAATATGAAAAGGATTGGGAGAAAGAAATGATGAATGAATTTATCTTCTATAATGTCTTAGAATCTAGTAGAGATGCTATTGTGATTCCTCAAAAGACATTGGATTATAAGAATCTTAAATTTAAACTTGATACTAATCTTGTGGGGTAACCTATTCACATTATGGATTATCATACTAAATGATATTATGGTAAATTGATTACTAATTTGTTTGTGCTATGATAGAATGAAAAATATAAATGAAGGTTATTATTTTTTAGTCCAAAATTCTAATAGAGTGGTCTTATATCTTTATCTTTCTAATCCAATTAATGGTTTTTTGGGAAAGAATGTGGTATGGTGGGGGTAATTATAACACCCACAATGTCATCGATTTTTATTAATTGTGGCTACTGGTTTTTTTATTTTTATCATTAATTATCAATAAAAATTTGTATATATTTTTCATGATTTTAGTATTAATTTAAATAAAAATATTATATTTTATAGTTTATATATATTTTAGAATAAAACATCATTTTTTAATATTTTATAATATAATACCATGAAGATAATAGATTTTTTGAAAATCTAGTTTTGATGTTTCTATTTTAGGAATTGAGTGTGAGAATTAGCATTTTGACGGAATTTAAATGAGTATTTGTGGTTATGGTGGAAAAGATACTTTAGGTTAGATTATAAATGGGGTAGGTGGATTCCAATGTAATATCATGCTTTATCAATTTAATTTAGTAGTATAGTGTCCTCTTACATATGTCTAACAACACCTCCTGTGGAAATTTATTCTCAGGGTCCCTAAATAGAATCTCAACCTTCAACATAATATCTAGGATTCCCAACACCATATTATGAGAGGACATATACTCAAGCCCCCCAATGTAATATTGATTGCTGGAAGATTGTAATGTTAAACCAATAACATTCCGAGTCTCAATGTATCCTCAAGTCCTAACAGAAACATCCATTGGTCCAACATATCCTCAACCTTTATGAACACACTTCGTGTCCCGAATAGAAGTGTCAAAAGTTTTCATTCAAAACTTTATAACATAAAAAACAAAAATAACTTCTTTAGAAGTACATAGTTTAATATCTGTCATACTTCCCAATTTATTAGAACATTTTTATAAAAATGATATTTTACTAGATGTAGAAAACATTTATTATTGGATAAAATTTCCTTAACCTAAAGAACATGTAATTTGTTACATTATATCGATACAATTAAATCAGATGTAGATTTATTAATTCTAAATAAAAAAGTGCAATCATGTCTCATTGGATAATTTTATACCAAGTTGACTATAAAAAAATTTACTAGATAGAGGAAGACATGGTTTTTATTGGATCCTTTATAAAATCTACTGAACAAATAATTCATTTTACCCGATTAAGAAACATCATTCTGCTAGACAGAATTCTTAATCATTATAATGGTTCTAATAAGGTGACCACCAGATGATGTTTTGTTGAACCTTTCATTTAAATAATGAATTTTTCTAAAGTCACTACAACCACCTCCAAAGAATGTCTAATATGACCACTTGAAAAAATTTTATAAATAGAATTTTAATTCTTGGAGGAGGAATCTTTTTCATCCCTAAACAAATAGAGTTTTTGTGAAGAGTTGTTAACATATTATCATGAGTTAAAGATTAATTTTAAACATTAGAGAGACTTTTTCTTAAGCCTCATTTTGTTATTATTCTTTTTAAATTCTTGTAGAATTTATTTTAATTGTTTTTTTTCAATCATAGTGATTGTGGTCTCTCAAGGTTTTAAGAGACAATGTTTTTTCTGATCATTATGATTGAAGGTTCCCAGGTAAATGGAAATAGATTTTTTTTTCAATATACTAATCAAGGACTTCCTAGTGTGGAAGGAAAACCCAATTATAGGTTGGTATATTGTGGATATATTTATTCTGGTCAAGACTCCCTTTACACTAAATGTTCAAGTGTGTAACCTTTTGTTTAAATTTGTAGAAATTTTTCCCTTATGTAATTATAGACGTTTATTATTATTGTTCTCTTCCAGTTTATTTAAATTGTGCATGTGTTATGGAAAGTTTATATTATAAGTTATAAACTATTCCAAAACTATGATAGTATAAAATATCAGTCAAAAATATTTTGAAATTAATTTCTTATAAATCAGGTAGAATATTTATCTAAAATACCGTCACAAAGTGGTTGAGGAAATTGGGAGTTTTATATTATAAACTAAAATTAATCCCCTCTATTATAGTTAAAAATATAATCTTTCAAGATTACACCAATGACATGTTAACTTCCCTAAATCCCACTTTAATCTTTAATATAGACTCAACCCTATCAAATATTTCCTCATGGATACTACAACAAAAAAATTATAAATAACTAGTGGTAATTTTTTTAAAATATAATTTCTATGGGGACCCTCAATATGAATCTTATCCATATATTTAATCTCAAATCCATTTGGGTAAAATACAAGGAGTTGAATCTTTTTATATGGAATATTTTTTCAAAATTAAGTAGTTAGTTAAAGAAAGTACAAGTGGAAGAAGATACTGATGTTAAAAGAGAAAGAAGACTCGGGTTAGTTCCCTACTCTCAAATTACAAGTGAATGTTAAGTATTTTGGAATCAATTGAAAGAAAGGATGTCATTTCATGTTCATTTATCTCACAGTTGAGGATATTTATTTTAAGGAAACAAGAAATTCACTATTTAGAGGGGGGTTATTTGATTTAAAGAAACTTTCTAATATTCCACACTCTAATACCCCGTATAGAGTATCACCCTCATTCATCATATTGAACAAAACATATTCCATAATTCATTCATAAACCAATTTCTCTATTATATTCATCTCATACCGATAATATAATAATATATTATCTACTATAAGCATAGTTAATAGGAACCTCAAGGAAATAGAAGTTGATCTTTAAATAGAAGGGGGGTTATCAACTTTTCTCTTATTCTTCATTACTTTTGTATTCTTATCTTAAACTTTTTTGGGTGAAAAAGATATTGTGATTGATTCTTGTGATGTATTACTTATGAAACCAGGATATATTATTATTTATATTTATTTCTTAATTCCTTTTACTATTTAGCCACTGGTTAAATGATCCTTGGGTAAAGGTGAGGTAAAAAGACTTAAAACACAAGTTGTGTACTAATTCATGATCACTATATCCTAATGGACTATATTTTTAGGGACTAAATGGTAACCCAATAAAAAAAAGTACTGAAATCACCTATCATGATGGAAAACAGAAACATAATTTGGATTCTTGTCTTTAGGATCCATGCATATACTACTATGAGATTGAAGTTTATTGATAGGTTAATTTGCTCATATATTTAAATTAATTAATTAACATAACGTTCAATACATGATTGGTTAATAACCTAAATCTCTCAAAACATCTCAATTTAAAATTTAAACTCCTTATTTTTTTTGGTTTTACCCTTTCTACACCACAAACACACACACATTATATAAAAAATCACTAGAAACATTTTTTATTCTATCATGATTACAAACACAACATAGTCCATTCATAATGGTATAAAATTTACCATGCATAATTTTATTAGTAGAACCTATCCTTCTGGAAATAACATAATACTAACTAGTATTTGTGCACACATTTTCTATAACCATAAATTGGAACAATTTTTGAGGATATGTGTAGTTGATTAATTGATTTATATTCATTTTTTTAAAATATGAAAATATAAAAATAATCTCAATACTAGAATTAATCGATTTTACACATATTCAAATAAATTTACCATTGTGGGTTATAATTGTTAAAATTCAATATTTTCAAGGTTGTTTCATCCATCAACAAGCCTAATATCGTTCATTTTGTAGCTTGTAATTGAGAATTTAATGACTAAATCAAAGGAGAAATGTTTGGACTCTTTTAAGGCATATACAAGGGATAAAAACATCCCACCTATTGGTTTGGAATCCATGGAAAACACCACTCTCATATGCATGAGTAGAATTTCCACCATGTTCTGTAAACATTTAATGATTTTGAGTGTCCCTTGTAAGGGACAATGGGTCAAGAATAAGGATATCACCCAAAAAAGGGAGTATATGATCAATAACCAATAATTGGATTGTTTTACAAAATTTGTTATAGTATTAAAAGATGATTCACATATATCATTAGACATTTCTTCATGAAATTCCATTCATTCACTCTTAAAGGGAAAACAAATGATGAACTCTATTTGTGATTCATCCCCTACTTCTTGATAGGGGAGGCACTAATGGTGTTATTATCATAAGATGAAGAGTCCTTTGAAACTTTGGAGAATTTACAAGATATACTTTGGAGGAGATACTATATATTGGAGAGAACCAAAGAATTGAGAATCAAGATTTTCAACGTTAATTAAGAGAAAAGTGTAATTTCAAGTGGCATGAGAGAGTTTTAAGAGATACTACCGAGGATTAAAAACCCACCAATTACATCCCTCATTTATAATATAATGCTTCTATGATGGATTGACTTGTGATGTATAAGTTTTAATAAACATGAATACTGGAGGAATCTATGGAAATAGAAGTTCCATTAACCACAAATTTATGTTCAACAAGTTGGAACCATGTTCCTTTGAAAGAGATACGAGAAGAGAAAGAAGTGATAAATCCCACATGATCACTACTCCCAAGAAAGTACTATTTCATATTTTTTAACCATCAATAAAATACAAAAAAAACATTTTTTCAAATACCCAATTGATGAAATTAGTGTGTCTTGCAAATTGGTACAAGGGTATAACTCAAATATCTTTGGGATAATAAAATTATAGCCACCAATTTAATATTCATAAGGGATGATAAAGTAAAAAAAATATCAGTAACTCAACCATGTAATAGTGATAAATTATCGATATCATTTGATCAATGATAGAGAGGTGATTTGACTCATTTTCATGGAATAAATCTTAATTCATGCAATTAGGAATCCTTGGAAACTCTTGAAAAATATTATCAATTATGAATTTTTCCAAACAATATATCCATAAAACTATTAATAAACCCATAAACACTTCAAGGATGGATTATGAAGGCCCCAATAATTATAGAAACCTTATAATTGGTGGGAGAATATAGAATTGACAATAAGGAATTAATTAGTATACTATCAAATTTTGAATACCATTTCAAGCAATATTGATATATAAAATTGATAAAATTATAAGGCTAAAGATGAATTAAATATAGTTATAATTTTTGTTTTAATGTATAATTTATACACTAATTTATAATGTAATTAAAGTGATATAATATTAATTTCATAGAATTGGGAATTTACCTCTTTCAAATGTGTTATGACAGTATCCCCAAGGTGCATCAAGGGAATTAAAGTTTATATCCCAAATGAAGTGGTCAATGAGTCTCAAATTGTAGAATACAAACCCATGTAAGGTGTGTATAAACTATTCAAGGAAGGAATTAACACAAAAACTATATAAAATAATAAATCTATAATTTATGACCAGAATGAGGGGAAGGAAACTGAAATTATTTATTTGTAGAAACTTGATGAATTTGAAATCAAGGATGATGAAAAAACAAAAAATAATTCCAATAGAGGATGAGATAAAATAAAATATTTCAAGAAAGATATATATTAAAGGAAAAATTATTCCAAAACCTAAAATGGTATATGGAGTGGATCAATAAGTGATAAATAGACTTGGAAACATTATTCTCGATTTTGAAAAGAATAATAAAATATGAAAAATTTAGCAATTGAATCCCTTAGAATAAGAAAAAAGGGGAGTCATTATTCTCTATAAAAAATTAAAAACTAAGATTTAATGAAAACTTCTTAAAATCTAAAATCACAAAACATATTGGGGAAAAAGATGTTTATTTCTTCATTGGTTTCTTGCAATTAGATCAAGTTCATGAGGGGGAGGATGAAGAATAAAAGTATATCCTTGAAGTGAATATACATGAAAATATATTCAATGTTTATGGGAATGAGTTTGAAACCTTTAATACAAAATTTCAATCATTTATAGAGTAACCAACTCATCTCTCACTTTTAAATAACAAATTACCTTATGATCATGGATGAATATGAAGAAGAAGAGTAATATTGAGACTATAAAACTTAAACTTATTATGATGAAACCCAAGACATAATATTTTTATTTAATTTATTTTATTATTATTTCAATTTAATAATTAAAATTACACCCTACTAGGTTACTCCATGTATTTTTTTGGAGTTTAAAGAATAATATTTTAAAAGAACGCATGAAACCAATGGAAAAACTCTATAATGGAAGATGTAGTTTTCTATCAAAATTCTCTTATATATATATATATATAAATTAATTCCTTAAATTAATTCATGAATATCTATTCTTGTGAATTCATTGTTTACACATTCAAAAGTAAGTATATAGAGGTGAAAAGTGAGAGTATGTAATGTGATTTTATAATAAACGCATTGAGTTGAATCTATTCAAAATTACTTAAGGAGAAAAAAATATACTTAAAAATATTGAAATTATATTTTTAAAGAACCTATGAACTAAAGGGTAATAATATAGTCCTTAGGTGAATAAAAATTTTACATTATTTAATTTTCTTGATGAACCTAAGAATTATTTATTTGTTTTTTGTAAATAAAAATAACATTTTAGTGTTTTACCCTATATATAAAACTAGATAAGACATTAGAATTGGATTGTTGTGAGAAACTATGATCTAAATTGTATTCTCTTTAGTTTTCATTACATAAGGGTTTGTGAATATGAAATTAAAATCCATAAAATAATAGTAAATAAATACCTATTATCTAGTTGATCTTACCTTTCTTCTAATCCTTGACTATTATAACTAGTCCTAGGGGATTCATGTCTTAAGGGGTAGTTTTATTCCAGGTGGGTCATACTCAGTTCTTGAAAATGTATATTTTTCATCTTAGGTATAATAGGGGGTAAAATGAGCTAATTTATTGAGATGGATTTAGAGGAAGGTGAATATTGGCCTCATATAGAAAAGAGGAAAATGGAATTAACAAACTTGTGTCTAGTAATAAATCATTGATTTGGTTAAATTATTAAGTGGAATAATGATCTTGAGTGAATGGAATTTGAAAATGTTATTCATGTACACATTTAGATCCAAACATGTACTTGGGAATTAAAACTCAATTAATTTGGGCTTGAAATCAGGGGCATATTAATTTTTGGTGAGATCTTTGTTGAGATATCTTTCTTGAGGACATATACAGCTCAAGTATTGGGGAATATGGTTTGCCTATTTTTCGTTAATTCGTAATAATAAATTTTGTTTATTTTTGATTGATTTTAGTATTATTTGTCCAAAAATATATAATATTTTAGAGTTTTTTTATTTTAGGATACGAATTCATTCCAAAACATTTTATAATTGAAAACGATGAAGATTTATATTTTTTTGAAAATATGAGTTTGAAATTTTGATTTGAGGAATTGGGTGTGAGAATTAGTGTTTAAAGAATTTTAAATGAGGAGATATGGTTTTGAAGTAAAAGTATTATGATATTAAATTCAAAATGGTGGAAGAGTTTTCCAATGAATTTTTAAGCTTCATCGACACTATCTAGAGGTCCAATTCCCACTCATGTTTGTCCAACAAGTCCTCTATTTCTAATATATTCTCAAGGTCCCTTGATTATATAAAAAAAATTAACATAATATCAAGGGATCTAAATTTTTTAATGGTGTTTCCCAATTCTTTTCATGAAGTTGTGATAACTGCTAGAATCCTAAAATATACACCTGTCCATAAATCTCATGTTTCAGCATCCATGGTGAGATTTTCGAGGGTTGAAGGGGAAGTACACCAATTTTTAGGGGTCTGAGGGATAAATTCCCTCATCCCAAATTATTGGTGACAATTGACACTTTTACCAACTATATAATTTTTTAATGGAGACACCAATAAGGTACTCTAGTAGTGTGAATTTCAATATTGTACTATAGAAACATGTCACTCAGGATATCAACAGGTCATTATGCCACTATAAATTTCTATCCACCGATTTCTGTTATAGTGACCCATAATTTTCATAAATAGATATTACATCATAATAGATTAATTTTTGATAAATTTCACAAATACACACATAAGAACCATAAAGCTTTGGTTTATTTAGATACTAAATACACCATCCTATTATTTCATGGAAGATCTTCAATATCTCTCAAAAAGATCTTCACACATAGCACTATTTTTAGACATACCCTATTTATAAAATTTCTTTATAACTTAAGGAAAGGAAACATAAGTATTTGTTAGATCAAATTCTTAGTAAAGGTGAATAAGGAAGATATCAATTATCACTTAAACATAACATAAGAATAAGGGTATGATAACATGAGCATAGCATTCGAAAATCCATGACCATCATATGATAGATCATATTATTGAATCATGAAATAAATGTTGTTAGTTCATAAGACATAAATCACAAGGAAATAAAAGAACATGAGTCATGAGAGCATAACATTGGCATAATACAAATCTTTTTGGCACATATATAAGAATATAAAATAATTTCCTTAATAGTCAAGTATTACTACCAAGGAAATCATAGTAGATTGGGTTCACTCACCAATCCATTATATACTCATCAAGGTTTACTCCCAAGATTATCATAGTTAACAAAGTCCCTTACAAAACTGGGTTCACTCCCTATTCAATTCCTTTTTATCTCATGGGATATCCATATTTATTCATTTCATTAGAGGGAAACATAATTTTGGGCCCTCCTAAAACATAATGAAAATCATACATATGTGTGAAAAATGATAATAAAACATTCATCATAGCAAAACCTATGGAGAAAAAATGGGTTTTAATAACATTTCATTATTTCATCATAACATAAGCCATGGTAAAGAAAAGGGAGTCATGAGGGATTTATCATAACATAGTTAACATGTAGGAAATAAATAGGTTTCATTGAATCATACTTAAATAATCATCATCACAAGACATCCAAATGACGAAAGTTGATGATATAAATATATCATATACATATTAAATAATAATTAAAATCAACGGATGATATAATAACTGAATAATGCCTTTAAAATATAACTAGAATATCTCTTGGGGAATATTCTCTCTTCACATTAAAATAACTTACAGAAAATCTAAAAATGTACCAAATACTTATAATTTGATCATTGTTAAATCGTATATATAATTTTAATAATGGTAGAAATTTCATATATATTCATTATATTAATATATACATATATTCATCCATAAATGATAGACAAAAAAATAATTTCAACGTTCATAGAGACAGTAGGTTGTGTGTATGCATGAACGTTGTTTTCACTTTTCAAAGGATGAAAAAATGAAACCTAAATAGTAATTAACATTTAAGTAATCATTATTATATAATATATATTTACTAAAACTATCTTCATTACCGTTCATGTGAAGCTAAAATGAAAAACAAATCACATCGCTTCATGGAGGTGGCAGTCCATGTGTACGCACAAGCAACGTTATCGATTTCCAACATATGTTAAGGTAAGAAGGAATATATGATATTATAATTAAATAATAATTTTTATATAATAAATATAATTTATAAACTTTAAACCCATCATAATAATCAACAATAAAATATGGTGATGAGAAATGAATTGTACATCTACGTGGCGGCGATATTCCCAATGTATGCACGAGCTATAATTCTAATTCCCATTTTATTTAAAATACGGTGAATAATAGTAGATGTATAATCCTAATAATATTTTATTATATTTAGTATATACTTTTTTATGACAAATACCGAAAATTTAAAAGAGTTATAAGAATAAATAAATTTAAATAAGTCGGGTCAGATGATTACCTATTCCTCAATAAATCTCTTTTAAATCCCTTTATAAGGCCTCTTGGAATGGTATTTTAGAAAGAAAAATACCTATAAATTTTGTATATGAATGTTTATAAGATAATTAGTTAGGTTTTTATTGATCTATATGGATCAAAGTGGTGTAAATAAGAGAAAGGAGTGGTATCCTTTTATAAGTAGGGGATAGGGCGCACTTGGAATTTCATAAAATATTAAAATATAATATAGTTATTCTCAAGAAATATTATTCCAAATATATAAATATATATATATATATATGAGGGTGGAAAGTATTAGCTGTAAATATTTCAATCCAATTTGATTTATTCATGTTCATTGCGAAACATTATCCTTTTCTCTTCATCCCCCTAGTAAACCAATTTTAACGTTAACCGTAGTGACAAATTTTTACTATTTTTACTATTCATAATCAACCAGAATATAAGTGGCATCATTAAAAAAATTACATAATGATACCACATATTTATTCTATTTTATCGTATTCAATTCATAGAAGGGTAATAATTTAATTTAAAATTAAAACCTCAAAATACAATGAAAAACACTTTTCCATAAAAAATGTTTTCTTATGTATAAAAAGTTTTTATACAAAAATCCAACATAAAATTAATTAAAAAGAACATAACTGAATTATTAATAATTTAAATGAAAAATTTTACTTTTAATACCATTTTAAAAAATAATGTAACTTTTTAAATTCATTAAATGAAAAGAAATGTTTCAATAACAATCAGTATTTTTCACTATTCATAATAAAATCAACCATTTTAAAAAATTCTCAAAAATTAAGTCTAATATGATTTTTTCCTGATTCAAAAAATTAATTTAGTTTTTTAAAATTATTTTTCTAAAATTTCAGAAAATTAATTATATTATGTTCTCATAAAAAGACATACAATTTTTTTTTGAAAAATATATTTTTAAGAATAGAATAACTTAACTAAAAATTTGAGCACTTAAAAATATATTTGTATTATCTAAAAAAAATTATACATATTTTTTAAAAATAAATACTCTAATTCATACCACCAATTTAATGGCTAGGTTATAATGGTATATTATATAATATTTCATTTAGAATTTAGGTTTCATGTACCGCATGCTATCGAAGAAAAGAAATTTATTCAATGGAAAATATAACATAAAATCTTATGGTGTCACAATCTACCCACCTTAAAATGGATTTCAACATTGAAATTGAACCACTATGATAAAAAATTATTATATCTATTTTTTAACACATCATAGGGTTACTAAGTATCTTTATTTAATTTATTATTCTTTTGGAGAACTTTAAATATGTGAGTGGTCTTATTCACTAAAACATTGTCTCTTTGATATAAGATTTCTAGTGGTTGTTCTTCACAAGAAATATCATGATACAATTGTATAACCACTTATTTTAGTACATGTTATGGATCAGGTATATACTTCCTCAATAAAGATATATGGAACACATCATGAACTTGAGAGAGGTTCTATGGAAGCACCAAGTGATAATCCACCTTCCTTGCTTGGTCAGGAATTAGGAAGGGGATAACATTTTTAGGGATCATAATTCAATTATTTTAGAATTTTATAACCTTATTACTGGGATAAACTCATATAATTACTTTTTTACTAATTTAAAATTATATATTTCATTGATCATTGTTAGTATAACATTTCTATCAAATCTGTGCTGCCTTGATTTGATGTTATATGGATTTAAACCTCTCTTCCATTTAGGTTTCTTTCATAAGTCCTAATAGATTTTTTTCTTCAAATCCATCCCAACATTTTGGAGTTATACACTTCATTCCATAGTATGATTTATAAAGATCCATTTAAATTCTCGAGTGAGAGATATTATTGTAAGAAGACATTACTAAAGGACGGTGTTGATCCCAACCACCTTTAAAATACAAAGAATAAGATCTCGAAATATCCTCTTGGGTTTGAATGGTTCTATCATAATATCCATCTAGATGAGGATTATAAGTAGTACTAAATCCCAAATTTGAATTCATATCTTACTAAATACTTCACCAAAACCTAGAGGTGATCCTTGGATCCCAATTAGATATAATATAATAGGGTACTCTGTACAACCTTACCACATAATGTATTTTATAGAAAGATGATCAAGAGGTAAATATTATTAGATATAATTATGTTATGATGACTTTGTAAGTTGATTGTATACAACCCAAATAGAATTATGGTCTTTAGATGTTTTGGGGAGTCCAATGAAAACATACATGGTAATGTTTTCTCAATTCCACTATGGTATGGGTAATGGTAATAAAATTTCCTTAGACTTCTTTCTCTAAACCTTAAATTGGTTACATACCAAGAATTGAGATATAAACAATTCAATTTATCTCTTTATACTATCCTATATTAAATACTCTTTTAGATCTCTATACATATTAATAATTCCAGGATAAATGGAGAATGATATTTCAGATCTATATATATATTAATACTTTTAGGATGAGTAGATAACGATGAACTATAAAATTCATACAACAAATCCTTATTCAAATATTGCATGAAAGGGATACATTAAAGGTTTCTAAACCTTATCATTAAATCACAATCAAGGTTAAACTGGTAAAAATTTATTACCTTATCTTGTAACTCTACATATTCTTTTTATACCTCTTTAATCTTAACAAGGATATATGTCTGAAATATCATTTCTGAAAGATAATATTTCTCCCCTTACATCAATATTTCCATATCCATACATTGAAAATCCTGAAATACTGTCTCTTTTGTGATCCTTATAATAGATAATATTATATAATCATTCCAAATAAGTGCATTTTAAACCTTTTTCTCATTCCTAGAGTGGTAATGTATTGAGCATTCATAATATTTAATCAACCCCAACGATCTTCTATGGAACATATTCATCTCTTTATAAGTGAATATATACTCTAAACATTTATGATGATTATATATATCATACCATTCCACATAAATATAATTCCTCCATATCTTTAATGTAAAAATTATTTTAGAAAACTCCAAATCATGATTTGGATAATTTTTCTCAGGAATATTTAATTTTAATGTGGCATAAGTGATAATCATATCATTCTACATGAGGATTCATCCTAGTCCCTTATTCAATTCATCACTATAGATCACTAACCCTTCTCTAATATTGGGTAATGTGAGTACATGTGTATTGACAAACCTTCTATTAATTTCCTTGAAATTTTATTCACATTCATCTATCCAAATGAACTTTTCTCCCTTCTGAGTTAACTTGGTGATTTAATTAGAAAACTATGAGAAATTATCCCCAAATCATTGATAATATCCATCAAAACCGAGAAAGGTACAGTTGATTGTCACCATGGTTTCTCTGGTCCATCATTCAATTACTTTTTTATTTAATGGATCCACGAATATACCCTCACATGAAATTATATAACTTAAAATGAAAAATTTTATCCAAAATTCACACTAGGTAAATATTTCATATATATTATCCTTCTTTAGGTCATTTGGTACAATCCTATAGTGATCTTTACGATCTTCCTTAATCTTGGAATATATAAAAATGTCATTTGTAAAGACAACCAAAAAATAATCAATGTAATATCTGAAGATTATATTCACTAAATCCATGAAGATGAAGATAAAATTAGTAAGGCCCAATTGAATATCAATAAATTCATAGTGTCCATACATTATATGGAAGATTTTCATGGGTATGTATTCACTATTGACTATTAACTAATAGTATCCAGATCAAATATCAATAATGAAAAAATATTGAGCTCCACTTAATTGATCAAACAAATCATATATATATGTAAAATTATACTTATTCTTGATCGAGATATTTTAAAGTTCATGTTAATCAATGGTGATTCTCATTGACAAATATTTCTTCTTATAAAAAAGAATAGGTGAACTTCAAGGTGGAACACATGGATAAATGAATCCCTTATCAAGATTCTCTTAGAGGTGATTCATTAATTCTCGGAAATCAAATAAAGAAATTCTATAAGTACTTTTTAAATAGGTGTATAACTAGGTATGAGTTATATTGAAAACCCAACATCATGATTTCGAGGAGGATTAGGAATATATTTTAGAAAATCATAAAAAAAATACCATACAATTGGAATATCATCAATTCTATGTTTCTCCCCAACCATTTAATATAAAAACCCCTTTTTAATAGGTATCAAGACCGATATATTGGATTTAATTTCCACTAGAATATCATATTTAACTTCACACCTATTGAATGTTCAATGGTTTGTTTGGAATATAAAATGTGACTTTAATTCCATAAAAATTGATATTGTATTTATGTAAATAAGTCCAATATATTCCTATAATAACATAAAATTAAAATAGAGGTATAATAATGATATTTTTAGGAAGAACATTCCCACAAACATAAATAAAATAAGAATCATAGGCTTGAGCTACGATCATCGTACCATTAGTAGTTTCACTGCTAAATAAAAATCTAATTACTAAGGATAGGAATTAACATTCCTATATGATTTTAATTCCATAAAAGAATTCCTATGTCTAAGATAAAATGATATACTTAAATATTTTAGTGTGCCTATCACAACATCAACATCCTCATTCCATTTTCATTCACTTACGAAAACCAAAATTGTTAGCATGAGAGTAAAATATCATATATTCATAGGATGTTCAAATCAAAACACATTCTTTTCAATCTATGAAACCTTAGTTTTAACCAAGTTTATCATCAATTATATTCTATTTAAATCCCATATAATGGTTCACAACGAAAATATATGTTAAACTAATCATATCCACTTGTAGTATTAAACCAGGGGTATAGTATGGGAATGCTCACCATGCACTAGAATGATGGGAAAGATATAATCGATTAACTCTTTTTGAGGTTATTAACATTAGATTAATGTTTACTAAAACTATTCACACTTGTAGTATCCATAGATTGATGTATTTCTAAGAAAACCACATAATTTATTCCTTATAAAAAATTGGATTTTATCCTATACTTAGAATTATTCCCAGGGTTTTCACCAAATTTATCTAATCCTAATCTCCAAATATTAACTAAAAATTCCTTAATATTAACTATAGAGGCACATAATTTCCATAAATAGATATTACATCTTAATATATTGATATTCAATATATTTTACAAAAACACACCCATGGTTTGTAAAGGTTTATTTTCTTTACTGACTAGATACGCAATCCACTTATTGTATGAATGATATTTAATATCTACCTCAAATATATTCTCATATAGTAATTTTCATAGAAATAACCTATACAGAAACTCTTTTCATAACCTAGGTAAGGGAAACATAAAAAAGGTTGAGCTCATATACTTGGAAATGGTAAACAAAGAAGATATAAATGATCACTTAGGCATAACATAAGCATAATGATTCAAGTGCATGAGGTTAGAATTAAAAAATACCTTAATTGTATATCATAGAATATATTCTTGAATAATGTTACAAATCTTAGTGTTTTATAAGACATGAGTCATATATAAATAAAATAACATGAGTCAGGAGATCATAACATTGTTATAAGATATAAATTTTTGTCATGCATGTACGAATAGAAATTCATACATTTAGTAATAAAGGCTCACTACCAATATTATCATAGTGGATTAAGTTTACTCCCCAAACCATTATATCCATAGTTAGGGTTCTCTCCCAAGACGATCATAGTGGATAAGGTCCCTTAATAACTATATTTACTACCCATTCTAGTCCCCATTATCTCATGAGATATCCATATTTATCCAATTCATTAAAGGGATATATAATTTTGGGCCCACCAATTACTTAAATTCATCATAGCGTAACCTGTGTAAAAAATGGGTTTCATAAATTTTTCATCATAACTTAATTAACCCATTGGAAAGAAATGGGTTTCATAAAATCGTTCTTAAATTATAATCATCATAATATATCCAAAGGATGAAATTAGATAGTATCATTGGATCATATCCCTAGTAAGTAACATCAAAGGATTTTATCATATATGAAAAATACCTATAAAATATCAGTGCATCTTTTCTTGGGAAAAATATACTTTTCAAATTTAAATAAATTATTTAAAGTCAAAAAATTTCCAAAATATTAAAAAAATATTTTTTTCAAAATAAACTTCAAAACCTTTAAAGTTTTCTTTAAAGTATTGTGTGGTCATGATGGTGGTAAATTTCATTCAGGCCTAATACATTAAAAAAAATATTCATTTCACATTTTATGTAAAAAATAAAAAATACCGCATTTAAAAAATGACAATAATATTCATTTTAAACCATTTTGTAAAAATTCAATAGTGTGTGATTATTTTAAAAAATAATAGGAGAAAAAAATCCTTGAAAACATGGATATAAAAGGAAAATTAATAACCTCTAATCAAAAGGAAATGGGGAAATAATTTAGGGGTCTGTACAACCCAATGAGGAAGAGATGAAATAAATAAAATAGGGACCTGAGGAGTTTCATTGTAAGCATGAAGAAAAAACCCAAGGGGTGTAAAGAATACTCATTCCTTCCTTAACCAATGGAGACATTGTTAGCTAAAAAGGTGTTAAATCTAAGGTTCATATGATACAGGAATTGGGAGGTATTAAGGAGGATAAATAAATAGGATATCAAGGTTCAATATGAGAAGACAGAGAGGTTAAAATGGGGACATATCTTTCAGAAATATTGGAAGTATCGCAAGGGAATGAAGAAGATAAATAAGGGGGACAACATGGGGAGTCACCGCTTCACTCTGAGGATGTGTTGATGGAGGAGGAGGTTGTATACACTATGTCAATTCCATCTAGACATCAGTGGGATTTTGTTATAGATCCCTAGAAATCTATTTGATTTTTATTTCACTCGGGAGAATAATTAATGGAAAAAGATCTTATGAATAATTACACATAAGATAAATTAGAGAATTTTATGGAAATACTGATACATATGAGCTCCAATAGTGAGAATATTACATGGATTTACAGGCAAGATCGTATATTAATCATAGGCTTCAATGCTGGCATGATCAATAAATATGAGTACATGGAATCTTGGGATAATATGGTAGAACACTTTGAAGAACTAATAAAAGATGATCCAAACATAGAGGTATTAACCCTTTCTTGTAAATAATTTAGGGATAATTTTTTTAGTAGTCTCAATCTATCTTTCATTAATTATGTGGCTTCTTCTTCTGTTTTACATAGGTGAACTTTGGGTTTCTTAATTTTTCCCTTAAAAATGTTTTGATGGTAAAAAATTAATTTTTGGTCAGTCTCTTGAGTTCACAAATATAGTAAAATGAAGTCAAGACACGTAATATTCATAAATAAATATAGGATAAAAACATTCATGAGTTTTTTATAGGTATATGATAAAATTTCATCATTGAAAACTTAATCATTAATAATCCTAACAAACACTGATATTGTAACAAAAAACCATTAACTGATTAAAAAGTTCTTTAATATTCTATATAATAAATTTAAATTTATTATAATTCTATAATAGAGTCATTTAAATAATTATAATATCTTATATGATAAACTTATTACATTTAAACACCAATTTTTTAGTAATTCCTTATTAAAATCAACTTTTATGGGTGTTAACTATTTTGTTTTTCATGGGAATTTCAGTTTGGTAGTTATGATAATTGAACTTTGATCATGGTTCTACTATCTCAAATTTTTTTTATAATTACATAAATGTAATAAATATTCATTATACATACATACATACATACATATATATATATATATAATCATTTAAAAAATTGAGAGATAAAAAACGAATTACACCATTCAAGGAGACGGAAGGTCTTACATATGCATGATTTCGAATTTCAATTTTCAACGGATGGAATGAAATAATTAACAATTATAATTAACATACATAGAATCATAATAATATCATATATATCTTATATATTCATTAAATATATCCTTATTAATATCTATCAAATTCAGAAATGAAAAAATAATTACATCCCTTCATGGAGGTAGTAGTCCACACATACACAAGAGTGACAGTATTGTTTTCCAATTGATGGGAAAGTAAGATAGTGAATATTATATTATAATTCAATAATTATACTTATGTACTAAATATTATATATAAACCTTAATCAAATTTTAATAACCATTAATGAATGATTATGATGGAAAATAAATTTTTCCACAATGTGGAGGTAGAAGTCCACACTTACGCACTATTGATACATTTACATCCCATTTAATGGACAATAGAGTGAAAATAATATTTCCAAAATAATAATAACATTTTAGTGTATTTAGGATACATAATTTATTCTTTTATGATGTATACCCTCTATTTAGAGGATATAGTAAAAGAAATAAATTGAAATAGGTCGGGTAAGATGGTTATCTCTTCCTTGATAGCCCTCTTTTAGATCACATCTTAAGGCCCCTTTAAATGGTGTTTTGGGAATACTAGGACCTTTAATTCTTGGATATGTAAGTTAAAAATATAATTGGGTAGGTTTTCCAGAGGTATATAACTCATAGTTTTGTAAAGAAGAGAATAGAGGATGTCCTTTTATAAGTGTAATATAGGACACACTTGGAATTTCATAAAGGATTAAAATATAATAAAGTCATTCTTAAGGAAAATGATACAACATGGATAAATATTAAATGGTTGGATATTATTTGGTCTAAAAAATGTTCATTCAATAATATTTATAAAAGTTTAATCAATTAACTTACCCATATAGGTTTTTGTGTTTTTGATACTCTAATAATCATTGTGTCAAGTGATCTTCTTCTTGTTATATTTTTTCAATTTTTCTATCATTTTTTGAATCATTCGTCGTTGTTACACCCAGAATTTTTAAAACTACAAGTATTAGTTCCTAGGTTTAGAAGATCGTGTTTCATTTTTATTGAATTGAATAATGGCTATGGAAGAAGTTACTGTTAAGATTAAACTTTTAGATGAGATTTATTTCAGTTACAGAAGGATGCATATAAATAATTTCTTTTATAAGAATAAAATGTTCTTTCCACTTTTGGGTGAAAACCTAATGATTATGGAGAATATGGAGTGGGAGATAGTAGATCCATGGGTTCCAGGTTTTATGCACCTTACATTTTCCAGAAACATGGTGTTCAACATCATAGATGATAATATTAAAGTTGTTTTGATGAAATATATCATTAATTTTTATGAAAATCCATCTATGTAGAACAAAGTGTACCTTATGTAATTTTTATCCAATCTGATGATTATCAAAGGGAAGATTTGTTTTGATCACATCAATAAAATCAACATCATCACAAGTTAGTTTAAATAGGTGGGAATTATTATGGATGATGAGGCATGGGAACTAGTTTTACTATCATAATTACTTTGAAGTTGGGAAGCTCAGTAACATTCATGATCACATCTTTTAGAAGTATAAAATTTAAGTTGAATGATGTGAAAGACCTAATCCTCAATGAGAATATTTATATGATAGAATTTGAAATATTCAATTATTTTGATTTGAATATTGAATGAAGAGTAATATATGAACAACATGATAATTATAGAGGTTATTAAAAATCAATATGGAAGATTCAAGACAAAGAAAATGGGTCTAGTCCTACCTTATAGTTTTTTGGGAAGAAAGGACATGAAAAAAAGTAGTACAAAGAAAAAAGGATGCTACCTAAAATCAACACAAATAACATCAATGTTGAATAAATTGAAAGTATATTGTTGTTGAGTGTAGATATCCATATGTTGTCTTATATTTTAGTGTTAGGGGCATCTTTTTATACCACATCGAATAAGAATTTCAAAAAAATATTTTTATGGATGTTTTTTCATGGTATATATTTTTGATGATGAGACCCTGCATATTTTGTAGAAGTGGGATACCCAAATCATGACCTATAGTGTGTGTTTTTTGGTTCTAAAGAATGTAAGGTATATCTCAATATTTAAAATAAATTTTATTCCCATCAAGGATCTTCACGATGGATGTTTTAGCATCACATTCACTAGTGGTGTATGAAATATTATTTTAGTATAGATCAGGGAGTAAATAATAGATCCTTATACAATATAATATAAACATGCATGGATTTTCTTTAAATAATAAATTATATTGTAGTTTCACAACTATGGAACTATAGGTTAGGGAACATTAGTGAGAAGGGGATGAAGGTGATGGAAAAAATGAATAATAACAGAGATGATTTCAGTGGATGTTTTCTTCTTTAAATATTTTATCTTTTGATTGCATAAGAATTTATCCTTTACAAAAGGAGAAAGAACATTGAATGAATGGAATCTGGAACTAGTGCACACTAATGTTAGGGAGAACACACAAGTACATTCTCTTAGTATGTCACAATACTATGTGACATTTATCAATGAATTAATACGAAATGTATGATTTTACTTTAAGGAAATAAAATAAGATGAGTTTAACATGTTTCATAAGTGGAAGACAATGGTGGGTAATGAGATAGGATCAATGTTAAACTTCTTGATATTTGAAAATGTATGATCGTTTAGTAGTTATAGTCTTAAGTAATTCTATTCTGATAATGTAATTAAGTGGGTGATGAATCTTCTAGGTACACTATAATAGAATGGTGTGTCATGAAGTATGAATATGACCCCGAATGAATGTTCTAATAGAATGAGGCTAAACTTGATGTTATCTAAGACATACTGGGAAGATAATGTAAGCATGGAAACATATATCATAAATAGGATTATATCTACACCAATCTGAAAATATCTACTTGAGGATCTCTAGTCTTGAAAGGAGGTAATACTATCACATTTACAAGTCTTTGGTTATATGTAATGTGTACTTATAGATGCTAACATAAGTGAAACGATAAGTGATATTTCCAAATCATGGTCATTTATTATGTATGATGTCTATGAGTTTGGTTATCACTTGTAGGATGTTAATGAAAAGATGATAATTTGAAGACATAATTTTATATTTAATAAAGTTTTAACATAATATTATTTTCATGAAGTTGATGTTGATAGCGGGAATAAATAATTATATTTATAAGATAAAGTGGAGCATGAAGTTGTACCTAACCATGTGATAATAAAAATAGTGGAACCTTCTTATCAAGTGTAGTTGATGAGATAAAAAAGGTGAGAAGTATTTTTTCAATTGTAGTCATCTTCCATACATTATTATTTATTGATTAATAGTGGAAGACTAATTTTTTTGAAGAGGTAATGAAATTGAAGTATTCAAACAAGTGGGAAATAGCTATGAAATAAGACATTTAGACATTTCTTAATAAAAAACCCCAACACTTGAATCATTTTCCTTAAGGGAAAAAGGATTTTGAACAAATGGGTATACCAGGTCAAGGAACAACATGATGTTTATAGGAGATAAAAGTAAATATTATTTGAAAAAGGGTTTCAATAGAAGAAATATATATATATTATGTGAATATTCTCACTTGAATTAAATCGTACCAATATCCTCATTTTTCTCAATATTGTTATATCAGAGGGTTTTATTTTTGATCAACTTGATGTAAAGACTATATTCCATCACAGAGATCAAGAATATTTCTTTTATATGTAGAATACAGGTGGATATTTTGAGTCTAAAATGTAAGAATGGGTGTTAAAACTATAGAAATTTTTTATAGGATAAATAAATCATCTAGGTAGTAGAACAATTAGTTTGATGAATTCTTGAGAAAAAAATGCATACAAATAGTGTGTAATGGATCGATTATGCTATTATTTGTCTTTTTGTTATGGATATAATATATTGATTTTGTGTGTGGATGACATGATCATTGTAGGATCATGTATATAAAGTATTGATGAGAAAAATTGTATCTAAAGGAGGAGTTTTATATGGAATACCTCAGAGAAGCTGAAAATAATATGGGGATGAAAATCAAGAGAGAATGTGTGGATAGAACCCTTTGTGTATCACAGGGTGACTACATTGGAATGTTTTTTAGAATATTTACTATAATGGAAGAAAATATAGTTTTTATTTCCCTTTCAAGAAATATAAAATTATCAAAGGGTAAAGCACCAAATATTGGGGAAGATATTGAGTACATGGAAAAAGATTCATATGTATCAACTGTTAGAAGCTTGGTGTATGAAATGGTCTATTCTTGACCATATATTTCTCATGTATTGGGATTTATGAGAAGGTATATGGAAAAAATAGAATGCAATATTGGTAATTTGTGAAGTGGATACCAAATAATATAATTTTAAGTAAGGAAGTATCTTTGTGCTTTGGAAAAATAAATTCATTGTAGGGGTTTGTATATTTTGGCCTTTATGGTGATTTTAATACTAGGAGAAGTACCATAAGCTATATTTTTAATTTTGGATGAAATATAATAAGTTATATATCTCAATTATAAAAGTTGAATGCATTTTCTACGATAGAGGTAGAATACAATGTTGTAATAGATGATCGGAAGGATAAGGTCTTCCTAAAGAACTTATTAAAGTACCTGGGTAGAAATTGAGAGGGTAATGTATTACACTATGGTGGTAAAAGTGTTATAAATATTTTGAAGAACATGATATGTCATGTCTTGATAAAGAATATTTAGTTGAAGTAAAATTTTATCAAATTCTCAATATAGGATGGTTCTTGGACATTATACAATATTTTTTGAACCAAAAATCGGGAGGAATGGTGAAAAATTCAGTGGTGATAAAGAAGTTAAGGCATTATTGTGCCTCTTTTGGTATCCACTCATGAATGGAAAATGATAAGTAGAATATGGGAAAAACTATGGGAGTATAAAAATAAAAATAACTATTATTTCCAAAATTTCCATCCTGAAATTGAAGCCTTAATGTGGATATCATAATGGTGAGTGAAGAAGAGGGGGATATTAGATTATATAGGTTGTCTAAGTTATTAGAATCGAAGTAGGTCAGTATGATGGATTGGGATCCAAGGGGGGAATATTGGAATGGGTTATTGTAGTCCTTTGGATGAAGTTGGGCTGATAGCTACTGGCTCGGACTGCACACTAGAAAGCAATATATAATTGTTTAATGGTGACACTGACAAGGGATTGTAAAAATGTGTACTTCAACACAGTATTATAGCATCATGTTACTGGGGACATTGACAGGTCACTGTAGATATTTGGACATCCAGAAACTAGTCATTATATCACAATGGACTTTCTATATAGTAGGTGTCACTTTAGAAATGTAGGTCATGTTGCACCACGTAGCTTTATGATCTCATTCGAGATAGGGATTATGTGTGTCTATTACCTTGAAAATAACTATTTCAAATGATATTATTCTTTTTCTATTTTCTTACCTTTTACTATTTATTATGGGATCATTCATCTTTATTACTCCCAACATTTTCATAACACTCAATGTGATGTAAATAAACAATACATCCTCAAACTCCCCCAATACAATCACGAGCTCCAATTTATTTTAACGTTTAACCAATAATAAGATAAGTGTCAATAAAACCTCTGAACTACCAATGGATTATTGAGGTCTAATGTAACCTATAACCATTTCAATGAAATCATAGTCCCTAGTTACATGTAAACCACTCTCAATTCCACCTTAATCCTAGAGGTATCCCATACTCCATCCAATCTATCCTCGAGGCTCTTACTGCCTAAATAAAATTATAGTGAAGCATAAGTAGTTGATTAAAATATAAAAATTTTGGGGAATCTAAAGGTGAATATGAGATATTGATTTCATATCAAATCTAAATAGACAAAAAGAAAGAATAGGAATATTCAAACAAGGACTACTTTGACAACATGGGATTTTATTTGAGTACATAATATACAGAAGAAGATCCTATGTTAGAAGTGAAATATGACTCAAGATGGTAAACTTCTCAGAAATTGCAAGTGAATGTTGAAGTTTTTTGTAATTTTATTAAATAAAGGAGATAATTATACATAAATTCATCCCAAATATGAGGATAAATTTAGTGGGAAATTAGAAATTCACCATTTGAAGTGGGGATCTTGAGACACAAGTATGCATTCTGATATTCTAAATTCAATTCACATGTATAGAGTTTAACCCCCTTTCATTCTATGGTTCACCTAATATGCCATACTATATATATATAATCATTTCTCAATTATATTCATTTCTTCCCTCTACTATTATACCATTTTATTTTTCGATAGTGGAGGCAGTAAGAAGCTCAAGGAAATAGAGGTTGAGTTTAAAATAAGAGGTGGATTATCTACTTCTCTATTATTCTTCATTACATTATTATGTTGAAGTAGACTTTTTATGGTGGGTTTGAAGATAATGTGATTCATTCTTATGATTTATACCATATGAAACCTATATCTATTATTATTCGATCTTATTTCTTAATTATTTTGATTGGATGACCACTATTTAATTGATACAGAGGAAAAAGTGAGGCAATGATAGTTGAAACCAAAGATAAGAACTAATTTATAGTCTCAAGGTCCAAATGGATGAGAGTTCTTGGGACTTAGTGGAAACCTAATAATGTAAAAAGTTTTGAAATCACATATTTTTAAAGAAAAGAGAAACCTTATAGGGACTCTTAATATTACGAGTATGACTTATACTACCATGGGAGTAGAGATTATTATATAGGTGATGTTTCCAACATATTTATATTGGTTAATTCACATCTCATGCCACACTTGATTGGTAAATATCCTAAATCACCACACCACTAACCTAAAAATTTAATTTAGTGGTGGTTTTTTGGTGTATAGTAGTAGTTTAAACCATTGTGAAATTATTTAAGATTGTTTTTCAAAATTGCAACAAATTTATATGTTAGGGATTATTTCATAAAAATTTTAAAAGACAAATGTAAATAATTTTATAATGGTGTTTATCAAATATTTTTAATGTTTAGTAGTTTTTTTATATTTTAATGAAAATCATAAAAAATTAATTTAGCACCAATTTTTTATTTTCTTTTTAAAATATTTAAAATAATGTGAAGGTGGGTCTACCCACCCTATAACCAATTTAGGCCCTCCAAATCCATTCTCATTATGTCCAAGCCATCCCACCTTAGTCTTAAGACCATGAGGGTTATCCCAATCCCACCAAGCTCTATGGCCACTATGCCTCAGACCCACTACACCCAAGCCTACTTAGACCTACTCAATTTTCCCTAGAAAATAAAGCATATATATATGTAGGGTGATATTTATATCTCTTACCACTTAGTAATTATATAAAGCCTTTAGGTCTCCACCAATCCTTTAATATGGTGAGTAAACAGACTTTAATACACACACACACACACACACACACACACACGTATAAATGTAAATTTAGATATAAGCATATATATATATATATATTTATTTATTTTTAATATATATATGGGTACATCTGTTGATACTGAATCACCCCAAAGGCCTACTACCTATATTATATCGACCCGAGTGGCTGCCTTCCATTTCGTTGGCCATCTCTTTGATCGGTCAAGACTATTAGAGTAGAGTACTCACTATTAGAAGAGTACTAACGAATCGCATATAGCTGGGGGTTGAGCTTCCAATACTAACAAGGTCGATATTGCCAGTGTCCAACTCAAGGCCAAGGCAAAAGGCCACGGCATTGGTCAGAGATGGTACGATATGTCGATGAAGAAGCAGCGGTTGGGCAAAACCTGATGATGGGTATATTCCCTGCTTTCAAATGGAAGTGGGGATCTCCTCCTTCCCCCAGATAGTTATATATAATTTTAAATATATGAAAAAATATAAAAAAAATATTTATTAAATATAAATAAATTTACAAAAATTTATATAAATATGTACATATATATAATTATATATAAATACAAAGATATATATATATATATATATAAACACATAAACTTATACACAGATATATATATAGGAATAATATATATAAATATATAGAAATGTATAGAAAAACACATAAATAGATATAAATATAGATAAATATAAATAAATTTACATGAATATATATATATATATTTAAAAATAATTGTATATATATACCCACATTATATATATAAATACATGCACACACATATATATATTGAGATAGTAAACATGAATACATATAAATATCTATAAATATATGTTTCTAAAAATAAATTTTTATAAATAAATGTTAGTATACATATATATATATTTGTGTTTGTGTGTATAATTGAATATAATTATATATAAATATATATACAAAAACACAAAAAAGAACCACACATAACCACATAATATATAGAAATATATAGAAATATATATATATAGATATATATATAGATAAATATACATAAATACGTATAAATTTACACACATGCACACAATTATTAACCTCAGACATCACAACATAATAAATTTTGATGACTACCAAGGAAATCCTGGAAACTTAAATATACACACATATTCATAATTCTTAACCTCGAACATTGCACCATAAGAGATATACACACATGCACACAGTTCCTAACCTCAAACATCACACTATAAGAAATATTCATGACCACCACGGAAATCCTTAAAACATAAAACACAATAGAAAAATAAATCACCAAAAGTGGGATGAAAACTACTCATTATATCAAAAAGAATGTGTACCTAGGGAATAAATTTGTATCCCACCAAAAAGGATGAGATTATTATCCTGAACAAAGTAAAAAAACCATATAAATATCTAAAAATAGTGTACTTATACATAAAACATATTTTTGGAGGCATTTTGTGTCCCTTTTAGCTAAAAAAATTGGAAAAGGATTTATCCTATATTTAAGAGTGTAGATATCATTGTAAGATAATATTTAATAAGTTGTGTACCCAAACAAACATCCAGAGAAAAATTTATTGTCATTTGAAGTTAAAATATAATTTTTAAATTCTAATAGATAATAAATATTTTATCATTTCATTTTAATTTTTAACCATTTTTTATATAATATTATTGAATATCATTACATAAGATTCAATTTGATAGGTCGTCGAGCATAAACATACATATGGATGAAAAGTTGTGTTTGTTTGAAGCTAAAAACTAATTTCAAATTATATTATGTGTGTGTGTCTTTGTATTTATAAGTAAATATAAACATATATAGATAACTAATAATTAATAATTTGAAATTAATAATTAATAATTAGTAAATAATTAATAATTACTAAATAATTATTTATTATTTATTATTTATTAATTATTAATATTTAAATTGGTCTTTAAATAATTATTGGATATTGATTAAAATTAAGTAATAATTAAATAATAATAATTAAATAAAACTTTATGTAAAAAATAATCAATTATTATAATCAATTATTAATTATTATTAATTAATTATTAATTAATTATTAACTAATTATTAATTATTAATTATTGTTAAAAATTATTATTTATCATTAATCTCATGGTGGTTTTAAAAAAATAGCAGCTAAAATTAAATAGAGAAATAAAATAAAATTTTGGATTTATTGGAAGTTTTATTCGCCAAAAAATGGAAATGGGTTACAATTAACTAACATGAATTTGAAATGGTTTTATAAAATTGCAGCTAAAAAAACAAAACATTTAAAGGAGGTTTTGGATATTGCTACTAAAAGTTATTTATCAATTGGAATTAAAAACTCCTTGTTATTGTTGGATTCTTCTCATTTTCATATCATACATGCACAAACAAACATTAAATATAAAGTCACTAAAAACTTTTTCAATTCTTACATAATTAAATACACAACATACTTCATTAAAAATTGTTTTATATTCACAACACATAAGTTTTTTAGTGGATCAACCACTTGTCCCTATGGAGATGACCATATACTAATTGTTAATTGTACTCAAATTTATAAAACCATATATTATTCATTTCCTTGAGCTTTGGGGGTTTTGGGTTTGAATTTTATGAAATTTTAGAAAATTCCTAGGATATGCACTTGATTTTCCTTGTGAGGGGTCCCATAAAATGCATAATGAAAAGGGAGAGAGACACTAAAATATTTGTTTCATGGTATTTTGTATTATATTATTTATCACTTATTTAGGCCATGCATTTACCTAAAAATGTGGAATTTTATAAATTTTATACTTGATTCTAGATGTTTTGACCATATTTTTCTTATAGGAATTTTTTGGGGTTTACTTAAGGTGTTCACAAAGTTGGTTCTCTTACTTCCTTATATTAAATTATGCTTTCATGGTGGTTCTTTAATGATTTATCCATCGCATAAAATAATAGGGTCTTTTTTCCTCTTTTTATTCAATATATTATTTTATATTGTTTCTTTCTTCGACAAACACTAACTGGATATAGGTGAATTATTCAATTATTTAGGGTGTCTAAAATTTTGATCTTTTAATATATAATGTGTTTAAAGTCTTTTTCTCAGCCAAATATAACTCTATTTGAAGAAGTAATATTTATTAATTTTATATAAGGTGTGTATTTTTTATATTCTTCTATTTATTTGAAAAAATGATGAGTGTTTAATGATTTGAGTTTTTTTATCCAAATAAGCATAGTATATCATGTTTTTTTGACTTATAAAAGGAGTATTGAGAATTTAAATGTTTTTCCAAGGAATTAAAAGGGTTTTCATAAAACATATAGATTTGTTTCATTTTAAGTATGTTTTTGGAAAATTACGTGTTTGATAAAAGATTTTTGAAATTTTATTATAGTATAAATGAGATATTTTTGATATTTTTATTTTTATTTAATTTAAAAATTTGTGGTTTCATGGTTTGTAATTTTATTCATGGAAATAAAGAAATATTTTTTTTAAAATAATAGATTTTCTAAGGGTTTATGATTTCTTCAATTATTATCCACATTATTATTATTATAATTTTGTAATTATGATGAGATATAATTATGAAGTTATTGTTTTTGTAAAGGGTGTTTAGTGTTAAGATATAAGTTTATATATTTTTTTAATTTTAACATTTTTATGGCTTGGTGATAGTATGTTCATACGGTACTATTTTTCTTGGATAATATTTATAAAACTTAATGGGAAACCATGGGTATCTAAGTAGTAATTGATGGAAATGTGTTATACTAGATTAGTATTATAATCCACCTAGTATCCTCTATTTAGGATCATAATTTGATTTAGGGGTTGTTTCCATATGAGTCTAGTTATATAAAATCATAGTATATAATGTAGGATCACATCAAATGCTAATAGATTGTTCTACCTAATCCATGTCATAAATAGTCTCCTTTCAACCTAAGGTGTAATCCCTTGATGGAGATGATATTATTGTTATTTATTTCCATTATGACTGAACTGTTACCCTTATTTAATTTAATAATACTAATTACATAATTTTTAGTTACTTTTAACTTACTTGAGTGATCATGGTAATTCATTATTATAATGTTTTATTTTATAACTTTTTTCTCTTGTGGTTATTTATCATGTATTTTTTATGGATATTTTTCTATTTATTTATCATTTTTATATCATAGAAAATATATGTTTTTTAAATTGATATAAAAAGAGATTTTAGTTTTCATTAGCTACATTTATGTAATCAAAAGTATTTTATCACTTATTTATAATGGTTTAAAATTATTGTCATGTATCTTTGGTTAAGTACATATCATACCATATTTTTTTGAATGGAAAATAAAAATGTTATTTTTCCACCATATATCATTATAAAATAAAAATGGTTATTTATTATTTATTACCAAATTATTATTTATGGTTTTTAAAATAAAAGGTATGGTATAAAATCCTGGTAGTATCCTATTAGGATTTCATTTAAATCCTTCATTCACACTATGGAGTGTTTGTATCCCTGACAATATTGATGTAGGTGATGGGATACATAAATCATTGTGGAGTGAGATTCCATTGGGTGATTAAATATTCTGGTGTGGTTGACACTCAATACATGACTGACGGTCACATAGAGATGATTCCTTTTGGGTTTTTGGGATATATTTTTATATTTTACTCATGGAAATAAATTTCAAGGGAATTTATTTTAATCAACTCACTAAATTTATATTTTTATTAAGGGGTGATAATTATAGCAACAAGGTTTAAGGGGGTCTAAAATGATGAATCCTAGTGTAGTCACTTTATTTAATAACTTTTCAATCTGGGGAAAGGGATCTAATTATTTAGTTGATTCTGGGAATTTTTCTTGTGTAATTTTTAAGGAAGTACTCTCTACCACAATGTTTTCCTCATTCTAGGTATAAGTTGTCTCTACATATTTCATAAGAAAAAATATACAGGCTTAGATGTAGTAGGTTATATACTAATGGGTGGGTTAATGTCCTAAAAAAACTCATCCACTACTTAATAGTTAGATTAGACCTCAGTCAATACAAAACCATAAACATTTTATAAGTTAAGGACACTTATAAAGTCTTGGTCCACTACAATGATAGAGTAAACTTCCCTATAAATGGTTCTAAAGTACATCACAACATAGTTCTTATAATCATGGATGATTCCTTATCCACACATAATTCTTTGGATTCACTCTTTACCCATATTCAGCTTGAAACATATCAAAATATCTTTCTAACTAACCTAGTTACCTTGAAATACCCAATTCCCTTCCTCTAATACCAATGAATACCATGATAATAGATTATAGATGGTTGGATAACTTTCCTTATGTTTTATTAGTGATTTAAGGTTTTAAATAATATAAAATAGTTTCAATTTCTAACCGAGATGATTTCACCAAATATCGTGGTTCCTAGATGCATTGAGAGCTTCCCATATGGTCCAGAAACAACTATAATTAAACATGATATGATATTTGGTAACTATAATATCTTTATTTGACTTATATTATTTTTTAACTTAATCCTTTAATATTACCATTATTAATTTATTTATTTTTTATATAATTTTCTCTTTCCTCTTTTTGATAGAATTTATATTTTGATTCAAAGATTCCTACTTGATATTTCTCTTATCTAAAAGTATAATTTCACCAAGAATGAACCTACATATCATTATTATCTCTTTGTTTTGATCCCATATCTTCCTTCCCATTTATTCTATCCTCTAATTTTAGGAAATATAATATAGGGTTTTTTCTATGATTCTAAAGATTAACTTTAACCCTTTTAAAAAGGAAAATATAATAACCTTTTTAAGATGTTGGTTTTAAAATTAATTTATCTTAAAATATTTTCCACACCACATTTCTTTGTATAATATTTAGGTTTTTTTAATGAATCATTTATTAAATTTTCTTTTTAAAAGTAAATATTTTATAATGTTTTTACTTATCTTTGTTAAAATAACTTTTGAAACCTACCCATAACTTCATCATTTAATGAATATGTTGAAAATGATCTCTTTAAATTTTTCCAATGGGGATACATTTTTAAACCACCTTTTTTGTTTTATTTGAAACTTTCTACCAAAATTTTAATGGTTTCTAAAAAAATTATTTTTCTCCTAGATTTAAAAAATATCTCTTTTAAAATGATTTCAAAAGACCAAAAATATTTCTTATTTTAAAAGTAATTTTTCTAAAACTACTAAAACTTATTTTTATGAAATACATTTTCCTTGGACATATGTTATGCTTGATAAAGGATTTTCTTCAAATGTAATTATCCCCCTTCTTTATTTGGGTGGATTATTTAATGTCGTTATATTTTGAAGGAATGATCAATCAATGCCATTGTCTTCCCTAATTGTTTTTTGTTCATAATGATAATTTTTATTTCAATGCATTCCTCTGTAAATACCCTAGTCTTCATTCGATTGATTTAAATATATTCACATAGATTCCAAAAATCAATTTATTAGGTAGTACTATTTTCATCACCATATACCCTTTATCTATATAGTGTAAATACCGTATGCTTTATTATCTTGATTGAATGGTATTTATATAGAATGTTTATTTATATCATGAGATACCTAATTATTTTCCATGGGTTTATCATGATATGATTATTGATGAAATTATAAATGATTTCCTTATGTGAATCCATTTGAAAATGATATGAAATCGATTTTTCTTCTATGGGTTCTTTATCATATAATGAAATATTGATTTCTTATGGTACTTATATGTAAGTATGATGATGGTGGGGTACTATATATTATTCCAATGAATTAGTTAAGAGTTTATATCTCATGATATAGGTATTTGTGATCAGATTTTAGTATCTCTTAATCATAGGAAAGGTAGATGTGTCTCATGAAATTTATTTCTCTATACTAATTTATTTTATATATATGAAAGTTTATATATATTTTTATGGTTATTATCATAAATATGTTGGGATCTCATGGATCATGTTTATTTACACAATCTTTTGATTCATTTATTAATTTATGTCAAATTTTATTCCATGATTTATGACATAAGATTTGTTTGGTATGATTTTCTATATATCTAGATCATACCTATTTGATCACCTTTTTCTCACTTATAATCATTTATTGTTATCGCTTAGGTTTACCTTTACTGATCAGCTAAGCTCACCCCTCTATTATGTTCTGATTTCCCCAAGTTATGAAGATAATAAAAGTATGAAATGGATATAATAGTATCATATATGTAGAATTAGTGGGAGATTTTGAAGAATTATTATGGAATAAACATTTTCTTATATAGTGGAAGACATTTCCATTGGTTGAAAGAAAAAATTGTTTTAGTTCATGTTTTATTCTAAATCTCTATATATGTAAAATTAAATGTTCATGTGAATATATTTTAATAAAAATTTTACTTTAGTTCATGTAATTGGATGGTCACCTTTTTAGGTAGTTACATTTGGTATCATAGTGGGGTTTAGATAACTTTATAGATTATAATATTTTCAGAAGAGGATAATTTAGGAGTTAAAACTTTTTCAAAGTTTCATAAGTTATTTTTTATCATAATTTAAAAGGTATATAAAACCTTTTAGGTTTTTTAAGGTAATATTTAATATTAAAAGGACTATGATAAACTAAATTTAGTTAAAAACCATGGGATAAGTATCAAATATAATTATAAGTATAGTATTACATATTAAAATTTTGGTAAAGTAGATATTGAATAGTTTTACTAGAAATAAAATCCATATTTGGGTACTAAAAGTGGATGTAGGATCTAGAATATATGTACCTTGGGGTAAAAATCCTAAAAATTATGTATTTGGTATTAAATCATTTGTTACCTAGTGCACAAAAATAGGCTTAATTGAAAATATGGTTTGACACACTCATGGGATATTATTTGTTCAGTCACATTATATTTTGTAACTATTATAAAGGATTTATTTTCTAATTACATTAAGGTATTAGTTTAATAAGTATAAGAGAAAAAAATTAAAGTAAACATGGTTGAATCGAGTGTATTATATGAATAAAAATAAAGGATTAATATGAGAATAAATGTTTGGATTAAATTTTTCATATTCATTTTTTGGATATTAACATAACCATTCTGGTTTTAGTGTTTTTTTGGAACAGAATAATGAAAATGAATTTGATAAAGCTACGTATCTTGAAACCCAAATTTCTTATAACAAAATAAGGGATCACACTTAAATAGAGTAAACATAGTATATGTATGTTATGGTAGAAAAGTGATATTTCTTTTCTTACCTATGGAAATAAGACTAATATCCTAAAATAAATTAATTCTTGATTCCCTTTGACATTTTAATTAGTGATGTGATATTTATCGATGAAATTTTTTTATATTCTAAAAGTTAGTGAGGATTATGTAAAACATATAAAGATTATTATTTGGTAGTTTTTCATTTATGGGTTTAAATCATATATAAAATGGTATCAATAACCCTGAGAAAATTTTAATGTAAAGGTTATATTTTTGAAGATGACTACTGAAGAACACATGTTTGAGGGATGGATAAATTTTATGTTTAGTAAATGTTTGATATCGATATAATAAAGGTTTGGGTGATTTTAAAAAATTTATGTTGTGTAGTATCACTATCATTGGGATTGATGATAATTCCGGATATTTTTGGTGATGTTTATAAAAATTTTGGGATTGTTTTAAATATTTACAACTGTTTTATTTAATGAACTAATGGCCAATACCATTTTTTTATTAAATATATAGTTAAATTTTACAATACTATGTGACTTCATGATGATTTTATGACTTTTAGACTATGTTGGTTTTTGTAGAGTTATACACTAGAGAATATATGATTATGGTATAAACAATCAATATTCTCTGATGAAAGATATATATGTTTATATAACTTTAGATAGTATAGTAGATACCATATTAGAAGTTATATCTTAAATAATGAGTATGTTAAGAATATTGTCACCTAGTTTAATTTTTTAGTAATAATTAACATTTTGAGGATGGAATTTCTTTTTGGGGGTAGAATACAATGACCAGTGATTTTATATGCTTTAAAATATATTATATCTTCTATAAATTTTGTTACAAAAAACACCCAATGTAAAAATGCCACAACATATTAGATTATGGTTATTAATAAAACTATGATTGTCACTGTATAATAGTGATCAATTAAAAATTATTTCCTTTTTAGGATAAATGATTAATATGATTTAATATTCAAAAGGTTTATTTTCAATAAAAGTGGTTTTCTTTATTTTTGTGTGGGTTATTTTAAATTATAAAATTTAAAAATGTTATCATTTTAATTTGATAGAATAAACATAATTTTTTCTTACTATTCATATCAAAATTGACTTATTATAATTTTTTGAGTTTTTTCTAAAAAGGTTGGGTTTTAGTTGAAAAGTACACTTTTCATGAAAGTTGTAATCTTTATGAATTTATCTTTATATAAAAATGACCAATAATATTAAAAACAATGAGGTTATCAAATATTTATCCAAGGGGAGTTTTGGTTTTGGATTTCAATTAAAGCCTCAAATTTTTTTTTACAATAAATAAATTTTTTCATTCAAATTAATAACAAAAATAATTTTATCAAATATATAAATTTAATGGATACTAATTTTATTTTTAATAAGAACTATTTTTTCACGATTAATTGTGTTTGTTTTAAAATAAACTATTCACACCATTAAAATTTTTATCTGAAAAAAAAATTAAATTTGGAATCATAATGGTAAAATTAGGAAAAAGGATCAATCTTATTTTTTTCATTAAAATTAATCACTAATATTAAAAATTATTTACTAATGTAAATGTTAATTAGGGTAAAAGTTAAAAGGATGAAATAGAATGCTATAAAAATATATAGGTTATCCCAGAAATGATTTTTTGATGTGATTTTCATCCCACACTCACTTTACCCTCACATATGTCTATTTTGTGTCCATTAACCCTTGAATAGTAACTTTACATTTTTGAAAATGTATGGTTTACTTCCAAAACGACCCTTATCTTTACATATAAAAATGTAGCACTTAGACCAATTCAAGACTCACCATACCATAGAATTTAAACTATAAAATCTTTCAAATATCTCCTTATATAACCCTATTACAATTCCCAAATAATCTATTCACTATTAGTTATCATAATACCTTTATTTAAAATTATAATCACCATTGAAAATTAAAGTCACCTATGTGAGTATTCGCTTTTTCTTAGTTTTTCATTCTTAATTTTTAATATAATAACCTATTTTAACCTTATGAATAAAATTAAATTAGTACCAATATTATACATAAATTTAATTTTAGTAATTAAAAAAATTATTCATTTCATTCCATCCACTAGAAATAACCAAAAACATCAACTACGTGTATGTGAAAATTTCCACCTCCATAAAGCGATGTTGTTCATTTTTCATTAATTACTTTAGTGGATGGATATAAATATGGGTTTAATAGTTAAATATGATTTTTAATTATATTAATAAGGTTATATTAATACAAATTAAATATCTACTTAATGATATCAATGGTAAATAATTTTTATAAAATTAACCATCTTAAATAAGCTAAGCGGGAAACAGTATATTCACACTATGATATTATTTTATATCCATAAATTATTCTCATAATTATTTATAATTTTATTTTATCATAATAATAAATTAAAATAATATCATCATTCTACTGTTATAATGATATTATAAATTAATCACCTCATAATCATCCATTATCAGGGTATTTTCATGTTTGGGTTGGTTTGAACACATACATGAAAAATGATATGAAATTATATCATGGATGATTATATGAACTTAATTAATGGTATAATTTGATATAGATGTTTAAATAATTTTTAATTTTTTATCTATAGGTTACTTAAATATTTAAATCATTAATGAATAAAACACCCTTCATAGCTTAAAAATCACTAAAAATGATCATTATCGATTACATCTTCTTGGATAAAGAATAAAGTACTCATGAAATGAAATTTATACATAATAAATCATTATAAATAATACATTCTAGTAAAATTAATATTGGTGAAATATGAAATTTGTAAAAATAATAAATCCTGACATTGCTTCTATGAAACTAGTATAAAACCTAAAAAATATAAACATATAATGTTGGAAAATAGGAAAAAAACTAATGAATTAATATATGCATGGAATGAATATTAATGGGAATTATAAATGGTTATAGATTTTAATAAGGTTCATGGGTATGTAGTTAATAAAATTAATTTAATTATTTAAGAAATTGGGAAAAAATAAACCCCATTGTCATTTTGTATCATGATTCCCTTATATACCATAATTTTCAATATTTTATTCCTTGTTCACTCCGTCATGGGGTTTTTAATTTAATATTATAATATTTTAAGGGTTTTAATCTCAAATTAATCTCTTTGAGATGTTTTTTTATTTTGAATATAATTTATTTTATGAATTGTATATCATGCCTAATTGAGTTTTTATATCATGAAATAACATTTTCAGGGTAATTTATGTAACATTTATATATATATATATATATATATATATATATTGCAATAGGTTTTTATTTAAATATGCTTCACATTTTAAGGGTTTTTGTTAACTAAATTCTCATTTATTGAGTTATAATTTATCTTCTATAACATATCTCATATAAGTGGGTAAATAATGCCCTATGATTGTGTTATATAGTATTTTATCTATACTTCTAGGGATTTTCATTTTTTCCAGACAAAACCATTTTCAAAAGTATCTTAATTTATGAACTATGTCATTTATAAAAGACTTTGGTAACTCAAATCTCTTTCTTTGAGTAATATGGGTTTTAACTTCTACCTTTAAAATTTTATTTATTAATTGTTTTTTCATTTTATATGATTTTTTATTTCTTATTTCTTGGGAAAATGTATATTTTGATTTAAAGATTCCAACTTGATTGTTCTCTTGCCTAAATGTTTTATTATCAAGAAATAACCTCCATATCTTAATTATATCTTTTTTAAAGTACATAACTTCCATACCACCAATTTTCTCTTATATTTTTAGGAAAGATAATATGTATTATTTTCTATGATTAAAATAATTTAGTTTACCCCTTTTAAAAACGAAAATATAATACTATCTTTATGATGTGTATTTTTAAAAGTTATTTTAGAATATTTTCCACCCCACATCTATTTTTATAATATTTATGATTCTTCAAGGAAGAAGATATTAAATTTAATTTTTCAAAGTTAAATGTGTTCAAAGTTTTACTTCTGCTTTTTTTAAAATAAATTTCAAAAGTTCCCATAACTTCCCCAGTTTTCAAAGGTATTTAAAATTATCTCTTTTACCTTTTTCCATGGGAACACATATTTCTATAATATTCTTCATTTTATTTGAATTTTCTCTTTATTTTTTAATAGCTCCTTAAAGAAAAATTATTTTTCTATAATATTTTTAAAATATATCTTTTCAAATTATTTAAAAAGATCAATAATTTTTCTTTTTTCAAAGTGATTTTCCAAACCTCCTTAAAATTAATTTTCATCTAAATCATTTTTATTTTCAATATCTTTTTTTTTCAAGAAAATTTTTCAAATGTAACCATCCAACTTATTTTTTTGTGTGGATTATATAATATCTTTATATTTTGGAGATATGTTTAATCACTACCTTTGTGTTGCCAATTTTTTTAAGTGAATATCTATAATTTTTCTTCCAATGACTTTACTATGTGAATACCATATTCTTTATTCCTTTAATTAAATATCATCCGACCAATATATCAGACGTCAATTGATTGGGGAGAATTATTGTCTTAAATGTATACCTCTTATCTATACATTTGTTAATATTATATACATTATTATCTTGATTGAATGGTATTTACCTTGAAATTTGATAACATTGGATACCCTTTTATATGCCATGGGTTTATCATGTTATGTTTATTGATGGAATTATAAATTATTTTCTTATGTTAATCCATTTTACAATTATATGAAACCCATTTTCATTCAATGGGTTCTTTATTATATAATGTGTGTTTGATTTATTATGGAACTAATATGAATGGATGATGATTGGTGGGGTTTTTTTACCACCCTAAAATGAATTATTTAATATTTTATATCTCATGAGATAGGTATTCATGATTATATTTTAGTTTCTCATATACATGGTAACTAATGGTGTGAATTATGAAAGTTGTGTTCCCTATATTAATGTATATTCCATATTTGAAAGATGTTTTATATTTTTATGATTATTTTAATTAATATGTTATGAACCCATGTGTCATGTTTATTAACTAACTCTTTTGATTCATATATTATTTTATGTCATGATTTATGACATGATTTATTACCTAAGCTTCATTACGTATGACTTTCTTATGTATCTTCATTATACTGAAATTATCATCTTAAAAATACTTATGATATTTAATTATTATCACTTATGTTTACCCTTACTGGTCATCTATTCACACCCTTTATTATGATTCTATTTCCCCAAGTTATTAAGAAAATAAATGTATTAAATATCAAGATTATTATCTTATGGATCGAATTATTTGGAGATGTTCAAGACTAGTTATGGAAAAATATGTTTCTTATATAGTGTAAAAAATGTACATTACTAGAAACTTTCCGGATTTTTATTAGTTAATTTTTTGTTCTAATTCTCTAAACTCTATAACAAAAAGGTCCTGAGAATATATTATAATGAAAAAAATTATGTATGTCATATAATTAAATGGTCACATCTACTGGCCATTAATGTGTCACCACTTTATATCTCTCTAATCTACTCACATGATTAATTTCAATATTCTTCTAATTATTATATCATTCGCAAAATAACATTTAAGTATTTATTATTCTTGTATAAAAATTAGTAATGAAAACAATATCCCCTTTCTTCTTCTCACTCTTTCTCTTCATAGTAGCAAGTGATGGCTACCTTTCTTACACAAATTAAAAGAAACTTATTATTTTCTTTCCTATTCTTAATTATTATAACATTAGTACACAAAAATATTTCACTAGTCCTTCTTCATCATTTAATCAACTTGAATAAAAAAATATCTATATGATTATAGTTTTTGACTTCTCTATTCAAACTACTACATCACACTTTTTATTCTTCACTACTCTATTGTGTATATAGCCATTTATTTTCACAATAGTAATCTAATTCCACTAGTTTGAATTTAAATTCTATATTAAAATTAAAACCACTAACTTATTCTTCAAACTAATCGTTTGAGTATTTATTATAATAGATCATGATCATCCAATGTAAATTGGTAGTTATTATAGACTAAAATAAACACCAAATCACTTAGATGGATCCATGTTGGAAATATTTTTCTAATCTACCATGAATTAAAAATTAAAGATATAAAAACCTGCTTTGTTGAATAACTCAATAGTTCAGACTAGTTTTTTTAACTACATTATCACATTACGGTGTGAGAATATCTATGATGCATAGAGTTATCAAATCCTTAAGATCCATAAAAAACAACACAACCTCTTATTTGGTGTGGTCTTCTACATTTTCTATTAGATACATCATGGAATATAATCTATATTGTGGAGGTATAAAATTCTCTTGGAACACCTAAAATTAAAATTTATGTTCATTGCGGTGTGGATCATCACTATGGAATGGAGGTATCTAATCATGTATCCCCTATGTAGTGGCTGCATCCTCATCATTGTGAGATCTTTTAGACAATTTTTCATCTCACAAATTAATTCAATAACTCTATGGTGTGGACACCTATTTTGTGGAATATTCCAATATGATATCTACTGGTTGTGGCATGAATATAAATTATGGAATATACACTTCTTCCTATAAATAAATTTGAAAGCATAAACCTTGTTTTTTAGTTTGAAACATGAATTATGCTTACCTTGAATATGCTAGCATCATAAACTCTTATCAATATATATAATCACTTTGAATAGGATTAAGCATCATCTAAGTAACTATTTTAGAACAATATTCCCATATATTTCATCCAATCTTGAAATACATGTATATAATTATAAATTTTCTTAAGAACTTATTAACCTCTTTCAACAAGCTGAAATACTTTATATTTCATGATCAATACATCATTACCATTGATATTGAACATCCAAGATACTTTTTATTCATCAAAAGCAATGGATTATTTAACATAACATTTAATATAATTATTCTAGACTATATCTCTAACATATTTACATCAATGAAATCTATCTTCATTTACAACCATTTACAATAAAAAAAAGCATACAATGTGGTCTCAACAGAGGCAGATTTTAATACTATTTGTTGAAATTCATCTAGAATTTGAAGATTGGGTATATCGAAGAAGATAATGATCTCAAGTGTAGACACATACTAAAATATGTCTAAGATATTGTCCAAATGAAGAGTCGATATACTTATTGGAGAACTGGTAGTATTGGTATAAATATTTTTCTATTATTGTTGTCACTCTTTGAATATTAAAGGGTGTATTTTTTTCATTATCTTTTAATAACATAGATAGACACACAATATTCATGTAATAAAACTTACCATATCATAAAATCACTATATATTTAGCGATAATATAAATCTCAAAACTAACCTATAAAGGATTAGCTACCCATATTGTGATCAAACCTTGTAAAAATCATTATGTGTTGTGCTTTCTACATCACTTTTTCATATCAGGGGAATTTTTATTTTTAAAAAATAGACTTATAAATTAAATTTCACCAATTTTAATTTCAATAGGTAAATTATAAAAATCAAAACCATTGATTCATCCATTAATTCTTAGTTTTATAATAATTTTTATAATAACTTTAAGTGGAACAAAAGTATACCAGGTTCCCTTCAAGATCCATTATTTATTTATGTAGAACAATAATACTATTAATATTGGATTAATTCCAATATTTTATGGAAATAAATTTACTGGCTATGATAATATAATGTGTCCATATCGTTTATCCAAAGCCCTTGAAGTAAGTGATATTGTGATAGTAGGTTTTCCACCCCTTAGGATGGAGGACTTTGGTAAATCTAGAAATACAATTATATCATCAATATCAAAACATTTTAACCCAAAATTAATGGTACTAAATATATTCAAGAAATTTTGGGAAAATATTGAGAACATGTATGGGGGAAATTTAGAAATTAAAGAAACCAAATTGAAAATCTAGAGATAAAATTTCAAAGACATCAGGATAGCTATAATTAGATGGTTAATCAATAATTCACTGATGTGAATAAGGTAGTGATTCATATAAGATTATTTAATGATTATTTGGAAGACTAGATTGTGGTCAATAAGATATTAATAATTTTTTTGTTTAGGTTTGATATCAAGATATCAATCCTAGAATATTTGTGGGAATTAACACTCGATGAATTTGATAGAACTCATCTTAAATAAGATATGATCAAGGAACATATTTTAAATAAAAATGTTAATAACTAAATGAAATTTGAAGCCATGAATAAACTCAATATCAAGGAAGAATAATGTTATTTCTGTCTTTAGTCATAATATTATGAGAAAAGTGATGAAGAACACCAAATTATAATGTCCCTTATCTCTATGAAAACTAAATGTTTAATGGTAGGTAAAATGAAAAATTTCACTAATGTTCTTTTCATGTGTTATAATTAGTAATTTTGAAGTTTATTGTACAATAAATAAAAGTGTAAAATATCGGTATATTGAAAGTGAATAAATACCCCAAGTTAATAGATGGGAAAAACTTTTAAGAAGGTTAATCAATCTCATTGATGTAAACCAAAATTTTAAAGTTGAAAATGAAGAAACATGTTAAGTAAAGAATATTAACACCACTCCAATAAATTTAGTCAATATAATTAATAATCTCCAAAAAAAATTTAAAAATTAATGAATCATGCAGAAAAACATAAATAAATCTCAAGCAGCGAAGAAGAATGGGAAGAATCATACACTGATCACATCCTAAAATCTGAGCTTAAAGTGTACCTTGAGAGGAACACACAAAACAAGAGGGAAATAAAATCTATAAATAAAGTGGTTGTTCATATGAGAATATATAGTAATGAATTTCTTAGTAAATAAAATGACTATGTTGAGGAGATCAATATTTTTAAAGTGAAAGTTTTTAGTAATAAAAGGATTATAAATAATTTTGAGAAGAAAATTTCTACTAAAGAATGAGAAATTAAATAAAGAAAGAAAATGTTTCCTAGGGATAATAATAAAATTTTTAAAATTTCAAATTATTATATAAATATGTATAATAAAATATATATTTTTCAAATTATAATAAATAATTTTATACAAAATTTTAAGTAAATTTTCATGTGTGATACATGAAAATGTCATATTTGCTTCAATGAATAGTGTAGCTTCTAAAATCCAATCTAGAAAACTTATGTTGAGATAATTTACCAGAATATTATATATATATATATATAATAAATTTTATAGAATATTGTATAATGAAACATGTACTAAACCAAATTATGTAGAAGTTAAAATTATATCATGATAATGGGCTTGAAATTACAGATAGACTCAACAGTTTCAAGGGAGAATTAGTTACAAAGACTAATAGTGTTGTTGTGGTGTATCAGGGAATAAATCATATGTTTTCCATTATAGTATGTCTCATATATGAGTCATATAAGTCATGAATTAAGGGTGGAGCTATCCAAAAAATAGAGAAAGTAGGTCTGAGAGTAAGTAAGTAGTGAGCATAAATTTATCCAAGTTACCTATTAAAAATAGATTTGAATACTTGGAAATGATTTATAGGATATTTGATCCATAAGGTCAAAATGTCTAGGAGTGTATGAAAATACATACTAGTAAAAATAAATAGTTTTTAATGGAAATAAGTCTCTAATAAGTAATAAAATAAAAATTCACTTAATTTTGAAGTGGCTCTCAATTCTAGAAAGAGGTAAGAACCATGGATTCTTTACAATGGTTTCTAATAAATCATTAATAGAGACCACAATATATTGAAAAATATTTAAGATAATTATATTGGTGTAGTTATCCTTGGGAATAAAAGATCACTGAAGGTAAAATTAATTATATTATCTAAATTGGAAGCATAGAAATCGAATTCAAGATATTTTTTATTAATTGATGATATTAATCATAACTTATTGACTATTAGTCATATTTATGATGAATATAATGATATTATTTTTATTAAAAAAATTTACTAATGAATAGGGTAAAATATATAAAAATTTCAAAAAAAATTTAACAGTCAGTGTTAACATTATTTAAATTAGATTCATGACTAATTCTTTCTTTTTTAACTCAAAAAATGAAAACAAGTTATGTAAGAAAATATAGGGATTCCACTATCAATGAATTATAATAAATATTTCAAAGGGTGACATATAAATAGACCTTTCACATCTAAATATAGAAAAATAATATATCTATGAATCCTTAAAAAAGGTAAATATGGCTCAAAGGTTTCCCAAAAGGGTGAAAATATTGTCTATTGGGCCACAAAAGAGGTAGATATTTATTTTTGCAGGAAAATGATACATAAATACACTCGAAGTTACCTTTAATTCATTATATTAACTAATTATTATATTATATTTATTAATGCGACATTAATTAAACACAAATAGAAATATGTGGATATGTTTAATGTTTTTATGAAAATTGTTAAGAAAAAACGTAGGATGTGTATCAAGATTACTCAATTTAATAATTATAAGTAGTTTAAAATAAAATCATTTGAGTAATACCTTGAAAAATATGTAATCAAATATCAGTATAATACACCTTATACACCTTAATAAAATAGAGTAGTAGAGATAAATAATATAATCTTGGCTGAGATGGGGTGAACAATTCTAAAAATTTATAATATATCAACATTATAATGGATTGAGGATGTTTCACAACTTTGTATTTAAAAAATTTGTATTTGATGAGACCAAACTCTAATATGACCTCTTATGAGATGTGGTATAAGATGAAACCAAGTATGGACTAATTCAATGTGTTGGGTAGTTACTTAATAATTAATATTGAGAGAAAAAAATATAAGAACCTTTAATGAGAAGGTCGAAGAAGGTATATTTTTTTATATATATCTAGTTAAAAAGGATATAGATTCTTAAACAAGATATTATATATATTTATTGAAAGTTATGATATAAATATCATTGAGAATAATCCAATCATTAGCGCTTCAGGTATAACATATTTTTAGGATTGTTATGAATAAATTCATAAGGTAGATGAAAAAACAATTAAAAAACAAGGAGGAAATTAACAACATGTTATTAATATGAATTTGATCATTCCATTAATGAATAAGTGGGTTTAAAAGTTAAAAAATATAAATTTTAAATGTTGAAGAAGCATGTGTATGTAGATAAAATAGTAGGAGATTATAACTCACTCATTTAAATAAGAATATAATAGAAACTTGGTAACCAAAAAAACCATTATCTCATATATTGAGCCACATTCAGTGGCTGAAGATATCAAACAAAAAAATTGGTTGGATCTATGAAATTGAAACTAGGGAAAATAAAGCATAATTCGGCTTTAGATCTTTTCCTTGGACCTAATGATAAAAAGGTGATTCTGACCAATTGGGTATTCAGAATAAAGTTGAATGGTAATTTATAAGTCACAAATAACATATCCGTACTTTTTTTCAAGTGTTATTCACAAGTAAAAGGGGTTTATTTTGAAGAAAACATTTCTCTTCTTTTATGACAAGAATATATAAGGATGTTTTAAGAAATTATGGCTAATATGTAGTAAAGACATTATCAAATGGATATCAAATATGCCTTCATAAATGGTGAGCTAGAAGAATAAGTACACATTAAGTATATTTAGGGATTAACACTTTAAATTGATGGACCTATGGTGTTAAAATTAATAAAGTATTTAAATAGTTTAAATTAGGCCCTTAATTTATGATACAGCACATTAGACACCTACTTGAATGTGATAAAATTTAACATAGTAAAAGTGGAAATAAATCTATAAAAATGAAATGACATTATTTAATCTCTTTGTAATTATATATTGATGGTAATATTTTTATAGGTGGTAAAGAGGGGTATTGTAAAAAAATTATAGACATGTGAAGAACCATTTTGAGATGTCTATGTTGTGTGTGATGAGATCCTTCATGGTTTTATACGTTTTTATAGAAGAAAAGTTTATCTCCTTGTCCCAAGATAAGTATTCAATGGTGTTGTTGAATAAGTTTAGTAGGAAGGACTCTACTATAGTGTTTACACCTATAAAATTAAAGTAAAAAATCCCAAGGATTCTCAAGGATAAAATTTAAATCGTAGAGATTTTAAAAAACTGATAAGAAGCATGATTTATCTCACCACATATAGACGCGATATAGTCAATGTTCTAAGCCTATGTGCAAGGTACCAACATGATACTAATGAATCATATCTTACATATTCTTTTAAATACATTTAAGCTCTATTAAATTATTATATGATTTATAGAATTGTAAAACAAACTTGAATTTTTCTAGCTGTGTTGATATTGACTGGGTAAGAGATTGTGATGATATAAGATTTACCTCAGGAGGATTTTTTTACATGGAGGAAGCTGTATAAACTGTAACTATAGGAAGAAAAATTATATTATATTTAGAACCATAGATGTTGAGTATATATTTGTTACTGGTGATTTTACCCAGATGATATGAATGAACAAGTACCTTGAGGACATTAGGGTGGATATTAAAAGTCCTTCCAAAATTTCATGTGATAAAAAATTATTATAGATCTATATAAAAAACCGAAACAATACTTATTATTTATGAAAATTTATATCATATATCACTTCACCAAATATAGGGTGTCTAAAAATGATATGAAATTGTAATTCAATCCTACTAAATATCCCCTTACTATTATTTTCACCAAGGAAATGTCTAAATATTTATCTAAGATCTTGATTTTGAACATTAATTTTCACACCTTTCCTTTCACATGATGTACATTGGGGAATTTCACCCGCACAATTATTTTTATGAATTTTCAAAGGGGGGGAATAGGTACCTCTATGAACATTTTCTATTTCGTTCCTAAATATGTTATTATATAAAAACCTGGGGTAATAAGATTGATAAGTTATTGAATTAATGGGGAGAGAATCTAGATAATTTTACCAAAATATTCTTGACACTGAGGGATGAAATTAGCTCATAATCGTTGTGTCATCTAGTCATGTGGTGTTAAGAGAATTATCCTGTATAAGGTTGTGATTTTAGGTTTATTCTAGTATTTAATAATTTTTTAAAAAATCCAGGGATTATAAAAAACCAATTGGAATTTTTCAATAATTTTATGTATTTTAATCAATTCCAGAAAGTCAAACGTTGTTATTAGAGTTTTTGGGGGGATGTTTTAATATTATTGAGTTAGTCTAAATATTTTTAAGATGGATTGAGGGGGATTTTTATTTGTTCTTGATTTCATGGTATCGTGAAATTTTCTTCAATATGAAATTCATAATATATTTTTATGTTTTTATAAAATAATTTAGTTTCATAAGATACTTGATTCCATATAAGATATTATCCCAATACATATTAAATTTGGATAATTTTGTAAGATATCACAGTTTTTTAAGATGTTATTTCAATCACATAAGATACCATGTTTTCATAATATATTATGTCCATCGTGTAAGATTGGAGGATTCCATTAGATATGTGGTCATCACATAAGATACATGAAGAATGTGATCTACTTAAAATGAATAATATATTGAGTCCTCGTAAGATATTACAACTTCATAAGAAATTTTACTTTTTGAGAAAACTATGAACTATAAACTTTAAAAGGAATTCTTTAGAATAATAAAAGGTATGATTTTATGTTATTTATTTTTATATAAACATCACAAAAAATGATATGGGTTCTGATTTAAGATGAGTATGAAGAATTACACTGAGGGTCTTCTATGGAATGTAGATTAGTCACATTGCAATAAGAGGTGCCATTCATAAATCCTAATGCATAAAAACTTTCATGTTAGTAAGGAAGTAATTAATATTTCCTATATTTCCTAGATTTTTTAAGATAATAAAATATCTTGAGTTTTTTTGAGAATTTAAATAGAGATTCAAGAATGTGATTAAACGAGTTCAAATGAGGAAATTATATTAATACATTTTATTGATTGGTTTAAATTAAATAATATCATGCGTTCTAGAATTATATAATATTTTTATATTTGAAATCCATAAAAACTATTATGGAAGTCTTTATGTATATAAAATAATATAAATAAATAAAGGAGATTTAGTTTTACAATTTAGAAGAATCCAATATGATACTTTGTTTCATTTAAGAACTGCAGTATCAATGATTGAGGGTAAAGAGAAGATTGATAAGTGATTGTGACTTCAATTATTATATGGGTTGAGGAAATTAGACCATGTTTCTAATAATATGGATATTTTCTTTTTAGGAATAAAACTATTGTGTGATTTTACAAACTCATTCCAATTTCTATTATTCTTAAATTTTGAGAAGGGAGTCTATCTCATATGGTTTTTTTTATATTTATCTGGTAGTTGAAGATCAGTCCTAAGGAAGAAGATATTACTATTAGATAAAAATAAATCTTGAAATACATTAAATATCTTATTCATACAAGGATCATAAAAACATTTCAGAGAACTGGTAGTTCTAATATAAATATTTCCTGACTATTTGTGTTATTTTTGAAATATTTTATGATGTATTATTTCCTCATCTTGTTCTAGTATAGATAGCCTCACAAGATTCAAAGAAAAATATTACCCCACTATTATAATCATTGATAATTTTAATGAAAATATAGGCATCAAAACTCAATCCAAACCTAACAAGGATTAGGTACATTCTTTGAGACTATACCTTCTGAAAATTCACATGTACATTGATTTTTACATTACTTTATTATTCTAGATTAAGTTGTGTTTATAGTGAGTATATATAGACATTAATTATTCATATAGATTAATTTAATGATAGAAAATATAAAATAATGGAACCAAAAATTGATTTTCCCCCTCTTAGAGGTCCAATAACTGAATTGGGTACTTCAAAAATTTGAATCTACACTTCTGAAATGCTCTCAGTCATAGTACAAAGTGCCTAAGGGTATAAACACTCACTTTTTTAAGCATAAGAAACAGTTTTAAATGAAGGATGATCCTCAATTTGGTGATGAGTCTTATATGTATCATGAGGTTAGAAAATATTTTCCCCTTGGATCCTAGGGTTATTTAATCTAGAGTCCAACCAATGAAATTTTGAGGTACAATTTTCATTATATCATTTATTGTTACCACTCTATTTTATATAAGTATCTCTTGGGATCTTTGTTTTTTAAGGGATAAAATTTTATCAAATTTGATGTTGTTAGGTCATGGGTGTTCCAAATATCATGGTTTATATAAAGTCGAGATATTTTTTAGATTTTTTTTATGGTTGGGATATGTCTTCTTGGGAGAGTATTTCTTGTAATAAAATCAATTGAATGCTAGTTATGAATTTGAGAAGTTGAATTCTTGAGTTTATATATATATTATAGGCAGTTCATCCAGAATTTCTAAAGTTGAAATATCCATTGACTAATTTGGAATAAAGGGGAAAAAGATTAAATACAATTTTAATATTATTCCTTATTAAAAATTGATTTTTGGAACAAAATAGTTATAAAATCTAAATTATTTTTTCACTCATAAGAAATTGAGTTTTATATAAAGACACTATGTATGATATCTACTGGGTGGTAATTTGGTGATGGTTTCGATGATCCACCCATCTAAAAATATATTTGTTGTGGGGATGGTGTAAAAATATTTGAAAAAATGATGACTCAATAACCCTTTGTAAAAAAGAACTTTGATTTAGAATATAAAAAAAATCAACATTTCCTTATTGATGTGAAAGTATCACTTTCATTGATTAATTGGATCTGGTGAGAGTGAATGTCTAATATTGTATATTAATGAATAAATAAGTTATAAGTGATGGGATACCTATATTAATTAGTCTTATGCTAGTAAAAATGGTTTTATGTGTCAAATTTTCACATAATTTTTTTTATAATTGATATAAAAAATGTTTTTAATGGTTATTATGAAATAACTAATAGTAAAACCTCTTTATGAATGTTCAAAAAATTAGTTATTATTATAACTGATGTTAAAATATTTTTTATATATCTTTTATAGTAAATACTAAGATTAAAAACCATTACAAAAATAAAAAATGGCATGACTGACTAATAAACTCTATCATTCTGTAGAGCTAGAAGATGATTTGTTCAGGATTTTATAAAACTAACTACATAAACTCTTATCTGATAGAGTCATTATTTTAATATTTTAGTTTCCCTGACCTAGTTCCCTCATACATAACTGAACCCAGTTGGTCACATGGCCTTAAAATTTCCTCCCCGTATGCTAGAGGTTGTCGACTATCAATAAGGGTCTATAATGGTACGGTGGTGAGACTATACCCTCCTGGTCAAACTGATATAAAATGGTATTAATATATAAAAATGATTTTATCAAGACAATAAAACAAAAGAATCATAAATTCCATAATAATAATAATAATGAAAATTAGTGGAATAGAATCATAAATAATAAGCAATCCATAACCAGAATGTAACTCCCCGACCCCAGTTACCCAGAGTCAGTGCATTATTACATAACATTTTAATGATCAAAAGAAAGATCAAATCTAGAAAGACCGATTGGTTTAGTAGCCTTGGAAATACTAGATATATTCATAAAGTTTTACATTACATCATAAAGTGACAAAAAACTACAACAACATAGTCTCCATATTCCACACTCATAACCCCACATTCTATCCCTGCAGGTCATTAATAAATTACTTCTTCACATCCTGGGAAAAATAAAACATAGAAAAGGGGTGAGCTCAGATGCCCATTAAGGATAAAAATATAGCAGAAACTTTCATAAATAAGAATAAACATTTAAGGAAATGTATAACTTAAAACAAAAGCCTTTTAAACATGAACTTCAACATAGTATGGAAAAATAAAATGAAATAATTCCATTTACTTATTCACATGGATATTCTACTAATAGAATAATCACATGCAATATCAATAACCACTTTCATAATTATGGAATGAATAATGTCATACTATCATAACCACATAATCAATGCCCCGTGCCAAGATTACAATTAAGATTTTGCCAAGGCCTTGTGCCAAGACACTAGTTTGTCTCATGAGACCTACCGATGCATCGAGGAACTATAGCGGGCTCTACCCGTCACATATTAAGTCCAATTTATTCCCATATGAAAGGGTTTAAACATAACATAAACATTCGTATTAAAACTAGCATACAAAATGTCAATACTTTCTCCATAAACCATGAATGGTATAAAAATAACACATCCATAGTCAAACATATCACAAAACCTTCAATACATTATGGAAGTTTTGTATCATAATAAATCAACATCATATAATCATAAAATCCATCAAAGGTTGTTGACATAGATGAAATCAAAACTATTTGAGAGAAATGTCTCCTTTTTTTTTAAAATCATTTAAAAGTCACACATTTATTAATTAAAAAGATATTTTTGAATCAAAGTGTCTCATACCACTTTGAAACTTTTGAAAGGAATTAACATTTTTAAAACATTCATGTCCATATAAATAAATCCTTAAAAACCATTTTGAAGACATGGACATTAATTAAAAAGATTTAGAAATATAAATCTTTAAAACATTTAAAATTCTGATTTTGATAAAGAGTACCTTTCCGAAATTCTTAAAATATTCATTTTGAAATAATTTAAAAGTCACATAATTATAAAATAAAACATTTAATTTGAAAATGTCCTTGTAATCTTGTAAGGGAAGCTTTGAAAATTTTATAACGGCGGTAAATATCTGCACCCGCCGTATAAGTTAAAAAAACATTCTTACCTTAATTTTGTCGAAAAGGTTAAAAATCACCTTGTTTGGAAAACGACGGAAATATTCCTTTATATACCTCTTATAAAAATTCAAAAAAGGGTATGAATGACTTTAACCCATATTCTAGTAAATAGTAAAAATATTTTGAAATTCATTTTTAAGAAACATGGATGTGGATGATAAAGAGATCCCAGTAGATTATTATGTATAAACAACCTCGAATAATGAAGAGATTGTGAAATGACCCTTACCTTGAACTTTTCCTTAGTTGGGGTAGGTTAACCTCCTGTATAATGGTGAAATAATTGTTATTAAATTATTCAATAATCATATACATTAATATGATATCATATATGATCTTTTAACATTGCTTTGTTAATAATATCTTAGAATTATCGTCGTTTCGGGTGATAACTTACTCGTTTTCTTTAATATGTTTTGTTACGTAAGACATGTTTTTAATAAATAGGTTTTATCTGATTCATTTCCAGAATGATATAAAGTCCTTAGATACTATTATTAATCATCAAATGCTAATTATACTTGAATGGATACGATGGAGAATGAATCTCATCGCGTTCGTGGAGACAGTAGTCCGTACGTACGCACGAGCGATAATATCATTCTTTTTATATTAAAATAATATATAATTGGATGGTATATCATATATAAATAATCTTTATCATGATATATGTATTATTTAAAAGAGTTACACATCATTATTATACCCATCCAAAAAATAATTTATTGAATAACAATTACACCACGACGTGGAGACGGTAAGTCGTACGTACGCACGTATGGTGACATGTTATTCAAAGGATGGATAGAATAGTGAATATGGTTGTACCATAATAACATCACAGTATATATATATGATACTGGAATTATTATTTTAGAATGGTAACAACAAAGGAAGAAGAAGTGGAAGAAGAAAGGAACTTGAAAAAGGGTGGTGAAATCATTACCTCTTCTTCGGGTTCTTCCTTTTGATTTGATCAAAAGGGCTCCTTAGGTTGGCTTTCCGATCAAAATAAGGCCTCTAGGTTGTAGTGAACGAAGTTGAGAGAGTATTTGGGCAGTGTTTGGTCGAACCAAAAGGCTTTTAACGTGTGAATAAATGAGAAGGAGGAGTGCCCTTTTATAAGAGGGGTGAGGGGCACCTTTGGAAAAGCTAGAAATATTAGTTTATAATAAATTCATATTCGGTTTATAATGTCTCAAAAGTTTATTATTCAACGTTTAAGGTGGGTATAGGTTGAAAACCATTAAAAAATAGAATTTAGAGAGGTTTGGGTACTTATATTAACCTTATCTTTAAGTATTAACTCTAAGTTAATTAGTTTCACTTTTACAATGTCTCATTGTATTTTTATATTATATGGTTACTAAAATTACCATATACATCCAAGCGACCCCCAAGTGGTTCATTAATAATACACCTATCATGATATAAATTTATTGGCCGAACCTTATATTTTTAAGAATTTAATATCAATTAATAATATAATATTTGTTTTAAAAACTCTTTTATGTCAATTTTGACACTATTCAATAGTTGATTTTTGTGAAACTCATAACAGATTGATTACTTCGAAAAAAGTCAATTAAATCAATCCTAATATGTCATATTATCCTAGAAAATTAATTTAATTCATTAAAAGTTTCAACTTATATTTTTTTGGGTATTTATAATATCAATTATTTTAATTTTTCACTATTATAGTAATTACTGCATCATCATTGTGTCATAAATCAATTAAATTATTTAATGTCTAAAAATTATAAATAAAATATCATTATGTATTAAATCTTCTTATATTTCTAATGAATATTTATAAGCTAAATTACGACATATATTAACCTAGGTAAAAATTGTTTTGCTAAAATATATATGCTTGTGTCATTTTTGTATTCATTTTAACTTAATTAAAATAAAGTGTCCCTATCACCTACAAGTGGCTCCATGAAGTCCCAAAATTGACCCAAAGATGCCCATGGTCGGAAATGTATCCACCGATAAGGTTAGGACACGTTTTAGGGTAATTTAGTATTATTATAATATTATTTTTTTAACCCTTATTTACCGGATTTACCCTTAACCATGGTAAATAAAATATTTTCCGCAGTAAATGTTCAAAATGTCTAAAAATAAAAGTTACCTATTTACACAATTTAAACATCCTGATTCCAAATATGGAATCCATTTTTCCAAATTCAAAACACATAAGTGGCAGAAATTAATTTAAAATTAATTCCCGTTGTTAAAACAAAAAGCGTGTTTTTAAGAGATAATAACTATCAAAAAATTGACTCTTGTTTATGTCCGGTTTAATTGTAAAATTATGTCCAATGACAAAAATTATATTAAATGGTAAAAATATATTATAAATATACTTTAAAACAACTCAAATTCATAATTTATCAATATTAATTATTTTGATTAAAAAATTTGTTTTTAATTAAAATTTAGTAATTTTCACTATTCATCAAAATATTAAAGTTATTCGAAAAGTACCAAGATTTCACCCTAGGCTAATTTTGATATTCCAAACTCAAAAATGAAGTCCATTTTGAAATATAAAATATATATAATTTCAAAAAGTAGGTATTACTATTCATAACGGCTAGTTGATTGGTTGTGGTGTGTGTTAAAACTTGAAGTTGCATACAACACACGCTACTGTATTATTCAAAGGAAAGCGTACCGTGGAAGCTTGGGGTGTTTCATTTTAAATTTTTGAGGTCCCCATTTAGTCAAAAGTTTAAAATATTGTATTTAAAAGGGGTTCACTATTAAAAGTTGGTAAAATTGCAATACTGAAAATGAATTTATTCTTTCATTATGTCTAAGAAACTCATAATATGGATTCTAAAATTATAAGGATTATATAAAGTTTAAAATTTAGTTAATACTATTCATAACCTCTTTTGAACGGCTTTTTTAGTAAGTCATGGTGCGCTTGAACTCGGTGTTGCGTGTAGTGCAAGTTATTGAATTATTTTGAAGAAATAACACCCTATAAAATCTTGGGGTGTTACATTCTCCCCTCCTTCAATAAATTGTGTCCTCACAATTTGAAATTTTTCTTCGAAAATACAAGGTTGGAAATAGAAAATATCTTTGTGGGAAAACCCATATCGAAAATTGGGTTACTAAAATTTAGTCTTAATATGAGGAAAAGAGAAATGAAAGGGTCACCACCAAATTATGATCTCGATTAGGAGAACATTGGTGGAAATTAGAGACATATAATTAGAGGAAAAACGTGAATATTTATAGGTAGTGATTGAGGTCATCAATCACAAACATGTGTAAAATTGAGGTCTGTAAATTCATCAATCTATGATGATTTGAAATACCATCAGTTCAAAAAAACATAGGGTATTAGGATAACATATTTTTGCTTTTAGGATTCCTTAAATAAAGTATAAGAATTAATTTCTTCATGGAATAAGAGAAGAAGAAAAATATATTCTTGACAAGTAGAGTTCCATCCTTTAACTAAATTCTACCACAAACTCATCTTTCACAGTAAAAAAATATTTTATTTATCCTATTCGTATAGGGTTCCAAAAAAATGAATTTATAATTCATCAACCAGATTTTTTAAACAAACTACATTATTTAATCTCGGACATCATGTGAGTCAGTGGTATGTGATACACCCTTGTCGCCCTTCGGTTGTGGGTTCAAGTCTCGCGGCCTTTCCGGACGCGGCGGGTTGCCGCCCGACCTCCGGGTTGTCCTTTTATGGAAATCCAAAATAATCCAAACTAGAACTATCCAAAATACTCCAGTCCAAAATTTATAAGGAAAGTAAACACATTAAAGATCCTTTTTTCCGCATAATAACATGTGAAAATCTTCATCATGTATTCTTTTAAAACACTACAACATCCTGAATTACCATAAAACCTTATTGATTACATTCATGATCCCTTATTCCTTAAAGAATAATAGATATACTCCTTCAATCCAAAAATGTTTTAAGCCCAAACAATGATGAAATATACAAATCATTAATCAGTTTCAAGGTAGTCAATAATATCCAATATAATTTATCCAAATCAATCATTTATTATTCCAAAATCACTACCTCGGTATCCAAACTATATTATGGTTTATCATTCTCTCAACCATATATTTTCCAAAAATTTGTCCTGCTATTGAGTCACTTTTCTTTGTTCCACACAATATCAAGTCCTTAATGAAATAGTACTGCAGTACAATCCTTATATACTCCATAATTATTATAACAAGTACATTGTTGATACAACACTTAATTGACATAATCAACATAAGAACTCTAATCATTCCTCTTCATCTGTGGTAGTATCATAACTTGATTATTATCCAATAGCATCATTTGCGGCATAGTCTGATGACTGGGACATAGGTTCGTATAGTGTCCAAACTCTTTTAAAATGAAGCATTGTACATTTGAAACCATTTTCTTACCCTTGCAGTCACGTACTTTGTGCCCTTTTCCTCCACACTTATAACAAACTCCCATTCCTTTTAGGCAAGTTCTAGGGTGTTTCTTCCCATAGTTATCACATATGGTAAAATTATTCTTTTCCCTCTTCCCTTTATCCATCTTTCTCTCTTCCATCCTTTTCTTCTCTTGCTTCCCTTCAAAGCCATAGGACTCAGTAAACTCTTTACTTATCTTATCAACACATGATATTATTTCTTCATATGATGATAATACATGGGAGACTATTTCTCTTATAAATTCTGGCTTAAGATGATGAATGATATGATCTTTCTTTCTCTTTGGATCATGTGCATTGCTGGAGTTATCATTCCTTCTACTGGGAACCATTTCTAAACAATGGCATACACTGGATTAGTTTATGAATAACAATACCTAATCTCAAACTTGTAAAAAACATAACATAAATTAAATAGTTTATGGATATAATCCATAATCATAAAAATGTCTCCTTTGAGGAAGTATATACTCATAAACCCTTAATAATGGTTTATAAAGAAAATGAGAATTATCCTAAGCATATCCCCTGGGAGTGTCGTAACCAAGAGTGAAACAAGGCCCGTTGTCGTGCACCAGTTCCCGTTCGAGTCTAGCTCAAAGCGGTGTTTTTGGGTTTTACCCCTACGTACATCTGTGCCAGAGCCGCCTCTGCCTGCTCGTATCTAGACAGGGATGTATTGCTCGGAAAACTCACAAAATCTCTACAATACCAAAATTCTAGGAATTTCTTCTATCCTAATCCTCAAATTCAATCTTAAATCTATGTGCTCTAATCCGAGTTTATCTAAATATAGCTTCCAAGGATTGTACTAAACTTCCTCTGATACCAACTGTAATGCCCCGACCCCAGTTACCCAGATTCAGTGCATTATTACATAACATTGTCATGATCAAAAGAAAGATCAAATCTCGAAAGACCGATTGGTTTAGTAGCCTTGGAAATACTAGATATATTCATAAAGTTTTTCATTACATCATAAAGTGAAAAAATACTACAACAACATAGTCTCCATATTCCACACTCATAACCTCATATTCTATCCCTGCAGGTCATTCATAAATTAGTTCTTCACATCCTGGGAAAAATAAAACATAGAAAAGGGTTGAGCTCAAATGCCCAGTAAGGATAACAATATAGCAGAAACTTTCATAAATAAGAATAAACATTTAAGGCAATGTATAACTTAAAACAAAAGCCTTTAAAACTTGAACTTCAACATAGTATGGCAAAAATAAAATGAAATAATTTCATTTACATATTCACATGGATATTCTACTAATAGAATAATCACATGCAATATCAATAACCACTTTCATAATGATGTAATGCATAATTCCATACAATCATAACCACATAGCCAAGGCCTCGTGCCAAGACTACAAATAAGATTTTGCCAAGGCCTTGTGCCAAAACACTAGTTTTTCTCATGAGACCTACCGATTCATCGAGGATCTATAGCGGGATCCACCCATCACATATTAAGTCCAATTCATTCCCATATGAAAAGGTTTAAACATAACATAAACATTCGTATTAAAACTAGCATACAAAATGTCAATACTTTCTCCATAAACCATGAATGGTATAAAAATAACACATCCACAATCAAACATATCACAAAACCTTGAATACTTTATGGAAGTTTTGTATCATAATAAATCAACTTCATATAATCATAAAATCCATCAAAGGATGTTGACATATATGAAATCAAAACTATTTAAGAGAAATATCTCCTTTTTTAAAAATCATTTAAAAGTCACACATTTATTAATTAAAAAGAGATTTTTGAATCAAAGTGTCCCATAACACTTTGAAACTTTTGAAAGGAATTAACATTTTAAAAACATTAATTTCCATATAAATAAATCCTTAAAAACCTTTTTTAAGACATGTACATTAATTAAAAATATTTAGAAATATAAATCTTTAAAACATTTAAAATTCTGATTTTGATAAAGAGTACTTTTCCAAAATTCTTAAAATATTAATTTTGAAATCATTTAAAAGTCACATAATTATAAAATAAAACATTTACTTTGAAAATATCCTTGTAATCTTGTAAGGGAAGCTTTGACAATTTGATAACGGCGGTAAATAGCCGCACCCGCCGTATAATTTAAAAAAACATTCTTACCTTAATTTTGTCGAAAAGGTTAAAAAGGACCTTGTTTGGAAAACGATGGAAATATTCCTTTATAAACCTCTTATAAAAATTCATAAAAGGGTATGAATGACTTTAACCCATATTCTAGTAAATAGTAAAAATGTTTTGAAATTAATTTTTAAGAAACATGGATGTGGATGATAAAGATATCCCAGTAGATTATTACGTATAAACAACCTCGGATAATAAAGAGATTGTGAAATAACCCTTACATTGCACTTTTCCTTGTTTGGGGTAGGTTAACCTCCTGTATAATGGTGAAATAATTGTTATTAAATTATTCAATAATCATATACATTAATATGATATCATATATGATCTTTTAACATTGCTTTGTTAATAATATCTTAGAATTATCATCGTTTCGGGTGATAACTTACTCGTTTTCTTTTATATGTTTTGTTACGTAAGCCATGTTTGTAATAAATAGGATGTATCTCATTCAAATCCAGAATTATATCAAGTCCTTAGATACTATTATTAATCATCAAATGATAATTATACTTTAATAGATACGATGGAGAATGAATCTCATCGCGTTCGTGGAGACGGTAGTCCGTACGTACGCATGAGCGATAATATCATTCTTTTGATATTAAAATAATATATAATTGGATGGTATATAATATATACATAATACTTATCATGTTATATGTATTATTTACCTGATTTACACATCATTATTATACCCATCAAGATAATAATTTATTGAATAACAATTACACCACGATGTGGAGACGGTAAGCCGTACGTACGTAGGTATGGTGACATGTTATTCAAAGGATGGATAGAATAGTGTTGACCTAACCTGTTTTGATAATCCAAATTATGTGTTCATATATTATTCTATTCTCAATCACTGATGATTTACATTTTAATTCTTTCAAATCAGCGATCAAGTTAATAATAATGTTTAAATAATCTCTGATTTATGTTAATCTCGATTATCCTTGTTTATACTAGCTTTGAAACAATTCTAAGTCAAATAGATGTGGTCTACCGATAGCCAGAGCTTCTGATAGCCAGAGCTACCGATAGCCAGAGCTACCGATAGCCAGAGCTACCGATAGCCAGATCTACCGATAGCCAGAGCTACCGATAGCCAGAGCTACCGATAGCCAGATCTACCGATATCTAGAGCTACCGATAGCCAGAGCTACCGATAGCCAGAGCTACCGATAGCCAGAGCTACCGATAGCCAGAGCTACCGATAGCCAGAGCTACCGATAGCCAGAGCTACCGATAGCCAGAACTACCGATGCACAAAGAGCTACCGATGCACATAGAGCTACCGATGCACAGAGAGCTACCGATAAGAGCTACCGATAAGAGCCACCGATAAGAGTTTGAAGAGCTACCGATGGAAGATCCCTACACCGAGTGAACCATGCACGTCTACAAACAAACGGATACCTATAATGAACTGTGGAGTAAAATCCTATATCCTCAACCCTATTTGTTTATTATACTAACGGTTACATTTGTTACTTTTGATTCATTTAATGTTATTAAATGATTTGTGTTGCCATTTCAGGAAACCGTAACAAGTACGACCAAAAAGCATAATCATTCCTACTCAGAAAAAAACAAAAAGAAGTGGCATAAAAAGGAAATCGTGTATGTATCAAAATGAGAGAGAGACATTAGACCAAAGAGAGATCAAGCACACAGAACATACTGGCGATCAAGCTAAAAACGTGCCAAGAACAACTGGAGAACTTGCACTCACGAGACTACTACTACCAGCCTCCAGAACATAGAGCACACATCGAGAAATCTATGCTAAAGAAGAACCACACAAAACTCATCATTCTTTGAGCCGATAAGCAAGCTAAACCTGGAAGTCAAGGAAGAAGATGGTACTCTGTTTTCCAGACAAAAACCAGAAGAAGACTCAGAACGAATTCTAATCAACAAAAGGAGTCGAGAGCTGTACGAAGATCACTAGAGCCTTTTCTAATCTCTAAATCTTTATCTCTGTGATTTACTTTTTACATTACGAGCAGTGTGTGTTATCTGTTGTATTTTACACACACACTGTCTCCTGAACCTTAACTGGAGGATTTGAAAATCCTCACTCACTATCTTTTCATTCTTTTTCCCACTGTGGATAGTGGTAGAGGTTGTGTGTGACCTGGACAGCTGGTTGCTGTTGTTTTGTTTCCCACGGATAATAGTGGTAGAGGTCTTGGACCTGGACAGTTGTAAACTTTTGAACCCCGATCCAGGGTGTGTATCATCTTTATATAAACTTTTGAGAGGACTAAGTCTCGACTTGAGACTGAACCTCTTAGTTAACTCCTCTGTGTTTTTAGTTAATGTTTATATCCATACAATACATATCTATTTCATATTCCGCTGCTATTACTTTGAAATATAATTTATTTTCAAGGCTACTTTGATAGTTAAACTCGCAAGTGTTTATATTTATTGTAAACCAGTAAGTTAGTTTCAAAAGTTAAATTAATCATAAGATTAAGATAACTGAGAACTAATCAATCTTTGAGAAACTAATTGAACCTTTATAATCTATATAAATTCACTACAGTTTAATCTGTTTTTGAAATTGGGGGATTTTAATAGAAATTGTTTTTAGAAAAAATTTTAATTGGAACTCAATTCACCCCCCTCTTGATTGTCCACTCCGACCAACATTTGGTATCAGAGGGTTTATTAATACCTTCTAAATTACTCTGTTTTCAACTGTGATTTTAGTTGTATTTTAAAGTTCTTAAAATTTATGTTATTTCTAAATTTTTATCTCTTTAAATTTTGTTTATAATGGATAATAGACTTGAGGGTGCTGCTACTAACCGTCCACCATTCTTTAATGGAAATAACTATGCTCAGTGGAAACTTAAAATGAAAATTCATCTAGAAATCATGAGTTTTGATATTTGGACTGCTATTGAATCTGAATATAAAGTTCCCACTACTGATAGATGTACTTGGGATGAACCTAAAAAGACTTCTTACAATAATAATTGCAAAGCTATGAATGCTCTGTACTGTGCTCTAGTAGATGAATAATTTAATAGAATTTCTGCATGTAAAACTGCTTTTGAAATTTGGGATACCTTGGCTATTTCTCACGAAGGAACAACTAATGTTAAAGAAATGAGATTAAACACTTGTACTATTAAATATGATAATTTCAAAATGAAGCCTGATGAACCTATTTATGACATGTATCTCAGGTTCAATGAGATATTAAACACAATGAGATCACTCGGAAAGATTGTTCCTGCAAAAGAACAAATTATGAGAATACTGAGATGTTTGCCAGATAGATGGAGAGGTACATCTGTTTCAATTAGAGAATCCTGTGACATTGGAACACTGCCTGTCAAGGAGTTAATTGGTATGCTGATGATGTATGAAGAAGAGCTTAAAGTAAATAAAGAAGAAGATGAGGAACCCAAAAGAAAATCTGTAGCGTTTAAAACTACTGCCTTTAAGAGTAAAGACAAGGATAAACTACAAATGGAGACTGAGAGTTCAATGAGTGAAAATTCAGAATCTAACAGTGATGTCGAGATGGCTCAAATAGCCAGGAGATTCAAGAAGTTTTATAGGAAAAAGAAATTCTTTAGGAAAACGAATTACAGAGGAAAGTATGATCAATAAGGAAAATGGAAAAATGATTGGAAGAAGGCTGACAGGACTGATGAAGTTGTCTTCTATGAATGCAAGCGAAAAGGACATATCAAAGCAGACTGTCCAAAGTTAAAATTCAAAAATAAATATGATTACAAAGACAAGAAGTACAAGAAAGCCATGAAGGCTACCTGGAGTGCTTCAGAAGACAGCACTAGTGAAGCAGAATCTTCGGACTCTGAAAGGAATCGAGCCAACATGTGTTTCATGACAAATACTTCTGAGGTAACATCTGACACTCCTGTTTTAAATTCATATTATTCTAGAGATGATTCTGATTCAGAAAACATGTCAAAATATGAACTATTTGAGTACTGTGATATGTTGGAAGAAACCTGTAATGAGCTTAAAGACAAATACAAAGGTTTAAAGAAACGGTATGCTTTAAGTGTTAAGCATAAATCTGATCTTGATATAGAAAAGGAAATGAATGCTCAACTACTAAAGGAAAATACAGAACTGAAACTGTCAAATGAGCAAATTAGAAAGGACTTAGAAAAATTCACAAATGGAAAGGATGCGTTAACTCAAATTCTAGGAAAGAAAGTTGCACCTAGATATGCTACTGGTTTGGGATACCAACCTGGATAGAGACGATTCACTAGAACCCGATTTATTCCTAAGTCTGAAAAAAATTCTGCTAGTTCCAGTTTTGGAAATTCATATGCTTAAACAGGTTGTTCACATGGTTATAGACCAGATAAAGTTTATCTTTCAAAATATGTTGTTTCTGTTAATTGTATGGGACCCATAAAACAAATTTGGGTACCTAAGGCCCTGATTGCTAACCTATCTGGACCCAAGAAAATCTGGGTACCAAAGACATTTCCTGTTTAAATTTGTTTTATAGGAGACCTGCTTGAAGAGCTGTCACAAGAAGATATGGTATTTAGACAGTGGGTTCTCAAGACACATGACGGGAGATTATTCTTTCTTCAAGAGCTTAATAAAGGTTGATGGAGGTCATGTCACCTTTGGTGACAACTCTAAAAGAAAAATCATCGGCCTAAGCCATATTGGTAACACAGACTCAGTATTAATTTCTAAAGTTTTATTCGTTGATGGACTTAAATATAACTTGCTTAGTATATCTCAATTATGTGACGATGGTTTCAATGTCAAGTTTGAAAATGACTCGTGTGATGTTTTTAACTCCAAAAAGTCTTTAGTATTTTCTGCTCTAAGGAATGAAAATGTTTATGTTGTTGATTTAAATTCTTTAGCCAAACAAAATATTTCCTGTTTTACTGCTTTTCATAAAGAATCTTGGCTATGGCACAGAAGATTAGGACACTGCAACATTCACTCACTTAGAAAACTGGCTAGGAAAAACTTAGTTAGAGACTTACCAAAATTAGAATTCCCAAATGACAAAGTGTGTAATCCCTGTCAAAAGGGAAAAACAACACAAAGTTTCTTTTAAATCAAAGAAAGAAGTCTCAACTTCTCAACCACTTGAGTTGGTTCACATGGATTTGTTTGGACCATCAAGAGTTTCTAGTTTAAATGGGAAGCATTATGTCTATGTCCTTGTAGATGATTTTTCTAGATATACTTGGGTATACTTTCTAGCTCACAAAAGTGAAGCTTTTCCTTACTTTATTAAATATTCCAAGTCTGTAGAGAACCTTAGTGGACTTAAAATTAAAACCCTAAGAAGTGATCATGGTCGTGAGTTTGAAAATCATGATTTTGAATCTTATTGCTCACACAATGGATATAGTCACAATTTTTCTTCCCCTAGGACACCCCAACAGAATGGTGTAGTAGAAAGGAGAAACCGAACCCTTCAAGAAATAGCTAGAACCATGCTCAATGAATATGAAATGCCTATTTACTTTTGGGCGGAAGCTGTTAATACAGCTTGTTATGTTATCAATAGAGTCTTGATCAGACCTGTTCTTAAGAAAACCCCTTATGAGTTATAGAACAATAGAAATCCTAAGGTTAATTACTTCAGAGTTTTTGTTTGCAAAGTCTTTATACTTAATACTAAAGATAATCTGGATAAGTTTGCTCCCAAAAGCGATGAAGGAATTTTTCTGGGTTACTCTATTTCAAGTAAAGCTTATAGAGTTTTCAATAAGAGAACCAAATGTGTGGAAGAATCTGTTCACATCAAATTCGATGAAACTGATCCGCATGAGCCTAAAACCTCTCTTGAGAATCTTGAAGAAGATTTGTCTATTCTGGACCTTAATGATAAATCTAAAGAACCTGTTATAAAAACATCCAGTTCTGGACTTTCTCCAGAATCTGCTTCTGTTGAACCCGAACCTATAGATGAACCTGAAGTTTCTAGTCCAACCTTTACCAAATCGACTAAGATTCTAAAGAATCATCCTTTAGATGCTGTTGTTGGTAATCTTGATAGAGGAACACAAACTAGAGCTTCTCTAAGGAACCAGGTTGAACATCAAGCTTTTCTGTCACAGCTAGAACCCAAAAATATCAATGATGCTATCAATGATGAATTCTGGGTAATAGCCATGCAAGAAGAGTTGAATCAATTTGAAAGAAACAAAGTCTGGGAATTAGTTGACAGACCCAAGGACACCTTGACAATAGGCACAAAATGGGTTTTTAGAAATAAAGTTGATGAATCAGGAAACATAGTTAGAAACAATGCTAGACTAGTTGCACAGGGATATAGTCAAGAAGAGGGTATAGACTATGGAGAAACTTTTTCACCTATAGCTCGACTGGAAGCTATTAGGATCTTACTTGCATATGCATCACATCTGAATTTCAAGTTATATCAAATGGATGCCAAAAGTGCATTTCTAAATGGTTTTATAATTGAAGATGTTTTTGTGGAACAACCACCTGGATTTACAAACCCTCATTTTCCAAATCAAGTTTTTAAACTTTCTAAAGCTTTATATGGTTTAAAACAAGGTCCAAGAGCTTGGTATGATAGACTCAGCAATTTTCTTATTTCAAAAGGTTTTACTAAAGGGATTGCTGATCCAACTTTTTTTATTAAAAGAATTTCTAAAGATGTTTTAGTTGTACAAATCTATGTTGATGATATTATATTTGGATCTTCTAAACACTCTTTATGTACTGATTTTTCAAAAAGTATGGAAAATGAATTTGAAATGAGCTTAATGGGAGAGCTTAAGTATTTTCTTGGATTTCAAATTTTCCAAACTAGAGATGGAATTATTTTAAATCAAAGTAAATATACAAAAGATCTTTTAAAACGTTTTGGATTGGATAGAATTAAGGAAAATGATACACCTATGAGTACTACCTTTAAGTTGGATATAGATGAAGCTGGGAAACCAGTGGATCAAACCAATTACAGAGGTATGATTGGGAGCTTACTTTATCTTACTTCTATTCAACCTGACATTATGTTCAGTGTATGTATGTGCGATAGATTTCAAGCTAATCATAAAGAATCACACTTACTGGATGTTAAAAGGATTTTTAAATATCTTAAGCATACTGTACATTTAGGTTTGTTTTATCCAAAAGGACAATCATTTGACCTAACTAGCTATTCAGATGCTGACTTCGCTGGATGTAAGTTAGAAAGGAAGAGCACATCTGGAACATGTAATTTACTTGGGAAATCCCTAGTGTCGTGGTGTAGTAAGAAACAGAACTCAGTTGCATTGTCTACTGCCGAAGCAGAGTATATAGCTGCTGGTAGTTGCTGTGCACAAATTCTGTGGACGAAACACACTTTATTGGACTATGGATTTGAGTTTAAACAAGTTTCAATTAACTGTGACAACACTAGTGCAATAAACATATCTAAGAACCCTGTATCTCACTCTAGAACCAAACACAAAGATGTAAGATATCATTTTCTGAGAGATCATTATCAAAAAGGTGATATTACTCTTGAATTTATTGGCACTGAACATCAATTGGCCGATATTTTCACTAAACCTTTAAGTTCTGATAGGTTAAGTTACATTAGGCACGAGCTGGGGATGATAAATTCTCACCGATGATCAATTCTCACCGATGTTGAAATTCTCACCGATGATCAATTCTCACTGATGTTGAAATTCTCACCGATGATCAATTCTCACCGATGTTGAAATTCTCACCGATGATCAATTCTCACCGATGTTGAAATTCTCACCGATGATCAATTCTCACTGATGTTGAAATTCTCACCGATGATCAATTCTCACCGATGATCAATTCTCACCGATGCAATGTTTTAAAACTTCTGTCTGCCACCAAGAATATGAATCGTTTTACATGTTTTTTTTGTTATTTTACTTTATTCATTTATTTATGATTCCTACATGATAAAACTAAGCCTAAACCACTTCTCACTCCACCAGACCCAAAACCTTTCACCTTTGAATCCTAGCTCCCTAATCGACTGAGAACCCTAAATCCGTGATGGCAAAAACCAAGATTCCTGCCAGTAGAGATGACAGTGTAGAGCCTAAAACAAAGAAGCAGAAAGTGCAACAAGAAGCTCATGGAAGTAATGTCAGAACTAGGTCGGGAAAGTGACCAGTAAACCCTCATTTGCAGAATAAAGATATTGTGATTGAAAAGGAGCTATGCGTAGATTGGCTGCTACCAAGCAAGTCTTTGGTGCTTGCAATTCTGAAAGATCATAGATGGGTAGATTGTTTTTCAAATAACAATGGTCCCTACTACCCGAAATTAGTGAAACAGTTCTACGAATTCGTAAGCTTCGAGAAGTCTAAAAATGAGAATCGGGTAAGTTATTTTTTAAATGGAAAAGAAATGTCGTTTTCTTCAGTAGAGTGGGTAGAATGTTTAAAAGTCCCACATGAAGGCATATCCGGGTATGTCTCAAGAGCAATTCCACCTACCAGTAACATCTTTGACTATGAGACTGCCTTAAAAGAACTAACGGGTAATGGAAGTCAAAGGCAAGTGGTTGCTAATGAATTGGATGGAGAGAACAGACTGCTTTTCAAATTTGTTCAACATGTTTTGATACCGAGGAGAGGAGATTTTTCTAATCTGAGATATCAAGATATTTATCTTCTACATCTGTTAAGACATGGTGTGAAAGTTAATCTGTGCAGACTGCTGTTGAGTCAAATGGAAGACATGATTAGGCCGAAATCAAAGACTAATGCTTTATTCGTTGCCAAAATGATCTCTATGATGATAAAAGTGAAAGGGATAGCTGAGTCTCAGTATGAGACAGTTGTAGTTAAGAATAACTTCTGTATCACTACTACAGTTTGTAAGTACATGAAAATCAATTGGAACCCGTGGAAAGGAGAATGAGTCAGTGATGACCAGAAGGTGTATGATAAATTTAATCCTGTGGATTATCCTTCAAGGCCAAAGGATAAAAGAGATCCAGGTTTAGGATCTGATGAAGAGGAACCCGAGTACAGTGATGAGTCAGAAGAAGAAGAAGAAGAAGAAGAGGAAGAAACTCCTATGGATATTGGAGGAGATCCAGACTTGCCCCCAAGTCCTATTACTAAGTTTGTATACTCAAGAAAAGGAAAAGTAGAGGAAGTGTTATCTATTCATGAGGAAGACCAGCCAGTTCCTCAGCAGGAAGGGGAAAAAGAGAATGTATCTGAATCGTCTGATTCTGCTAGGTTGAGTTTGAGTCCATTGATTGAAAACTCAGTTGTGCCTACTGATGAAGTAGAAAAAGAAAGAGAAGAAGATGTACCTATTTCAGAAAATCTCCTTACTGCTGCTAAGATGGAAGTTGTTGTGGAAGATTCTGATGAAGAAAGACCAGCAGAAAATGTAGTTGTTGTACATAAGAATTCACCCATTGAGGGGGAGCATCTTTCCAATCTTGGAAATGTTACAGTGGCTGTTGAGATTGAATACTGGGTAGAAGACCTAGGTTTTATAGTCTGTGGTTTGGATTATCCTGATTCGGATAATGAAGTATCCTTGAATAGACCAAAGATCAGCTATGACATCAATTCTGAGTTATTACCTGATGATGTGGTCCGAGTACATGATTTAGATGTGCTGAAAGAAAATCTCAAAGTCAGTTTTGTAGAAGAAGTAAAGACAATGGAATCTTTTTTAGTTTCCTCAATTCAATCAGTCATAAATGATTCAGCAGTTAGCTTAGCTTCTGCAAGAGTATCTACTACAGTTTCTCCTACTGATTTTGTTACAACGTCTGATCTCGAATCCATGAAGCACGAGCTGAAAGAATCCTTCAGTACCTCATTTACTGAGATGAAGCACTGTTTTCGTGAAGAAATGAAGTTGTTAGAACAAACTCTTGAGCTTTCTCTTGGTTTCAATCTGTCAACTTTTATGGGTGAGCTAATGGAAGCAGTCAAAGAGTGGCAGACCCAATATTCTAGAATAGAAGCAGATCTTGAAGCCTTAAAGAAGTCTGTTACTGCTTTACATTATCACATGAGCTCAAAGCCTCAAGCTGATAAGGATTTAGCCTATGTGAAAAGTGTTGTAAGCCAAATGGTTTCAGTATTTGAAGATTTCAAATCTTCTATAAAGGATCATGTTAAAAATCAGGACTCTCAACTGCAAACTCTGATTAGTGGTTTGACCAAAAGTTTCAAAGAAATTGTATCTTTCTCGGTTGGTCCTATAGCTTCAAAACATGCATTTGTTTTGAATCAATTACGTGCTATGATGAAGGAGGAGCTTGGTTCTATTTCAACCAGTGGCTCTGTGGACTCATCAGATCTAAGTCGAGTAGTACTCTCTACAAGAGATTCAGTCAGGGAAATAGTGACAATCATCCACAACCATATGAAAGAGGCCTCTGACTCTCAGCAGGAAATCAAGAACAAGGTGGATTATTATTTCCAAAGGATTTTTACCAAGAAACAACTCACCCATCATTTCAAGCTGATGTTGGAAAACATGAAGTTACCCCTGTCACTCAAGCCTTCCGAGAACAAGTGAGCAAGCTAAGACAGTTGACTCCTGCCTTAGAAAAATTTATGGAGAACAAAGATGATTTTATATCTTCTATGGAAAGAGGGGGAGGAATCATTATGGATTTCAGAAATCTGTTTCTGCCCTTTTTGCATGTTGATGCCAGACCAGTTATTGTCCCTCCTGCCTTTCCTGCCTCTGCCTCTACTGAGTCTCCAGTCCAGATGACTTCTACTCAGGCCATCCGAAGCCTCACACCTATGATCACTCAACAAACTTCCCAATACAGGCGAGGCACTGTATCAGTGGATCAACCTCCTGTGATCATTTCTGGGATTCCAAATCCCTCACTCACATCCTCACCACCTGCCTCCTCTTCTGATCCAAAGGGAAAATCTCATGTTGAAGATCCGGATTGCTGAAGTGGCCAGGCTGTTTGATAGGAATTTTTTTTTCTTCTTTTTTTCTCTTCTATTCTGTTTATGTAAGTTTTGTCTGGTCTAATACAAATGCTTTTCTTTACACTATCTCTGTTTCTCAGTTTTCTTTGTCTGCTTTTCCACTTTTTGATTATCACAAAGGGGGAGAAAATTATAAAGGGGGAGAAAATATAATGAGAGGGGGGCAATATCAAAGGGGAGAAATTTTGAGCCTTTGCTACTATTCTTAAATTTCCTTCTTTGGTACCAATTCTTTCAAAGCTTATCTCTGATACTATTGTATTTAATACTTCCTATGATAATTTTTGATCTATTTCATTGTATTATTATTTCCTCTATTTCCTCTGATTTCTTTCTTTGAGAACTTAGAATATAAACGTTATATTCTCTTATACTATATTCTCACTATTTTTGGTCATATCATAAGTTGTGATTATCAAAAAGGGGGAGATTGTTGACCTCACCTGTTTTGATAATCCCAATTATGTGTTCATATATTATGCTATTCTCAATTACTGATGATTTACATTTTAATTCTTTCAAATCAGTGATCAAGTTAATTATAATGTTTAAATAATCTCTGATTTATGTTAATCTCGATTATCCTTGTTTATACTAGCTTTGAAACAATTCTAAGTCAAATAGATGTGGTCTACCGATAGCCATAGCTACCGATAGCCAGAGCTACCGATAGCCAGAGCTACCGATAGCCAGGGCTACCGATAGCCAGAGCTACCGATAGACAGAGCTACCGATAGCCAGAGCTACCGATAGCCAGAGCTACCGATAGCCAGAGCTACCGATAGCCAGAGCTACCGATAGCCAGAGCTAACGATAGCCAGAACTACCGATGCACAAAGAGCTACCGATGCACACAGAGCTACCGATGCACAGAGAGCTACCGATAAGAGCTACCGATAGAGCCACCGATAAGAGTTTGAAGATCTACCGATGGAAGATCCCTACACCGAGTGAACCGTGCACGTATACAAACAAACGGCTACCTATAATGAACTGAGGAGTCAAATCCTATATCCTCAACCCTATTTGTTTATTATACTAACAGTTACATTTGTTATTTTTGATGCATTTAATGTTATTAAATGATTTGTGTTGCCATTTCAAGAAACCGTACCAAGTACGACCAAAAAGCATAATCATTCCTCCTCAGAAAAAAACAAAAAGAAGTGGCATAAAAAGGACATCGTGTATGTATCAAAATAAGAGAGAGACATTAGAACAAAGATAGATCAAGCACACAGAACATACTGGTGATCAAGCTAAAAACGTGCCAAGAACAACTAGAGAACTTGCACTCACGAGACTACTACTACCAGCCTCCAGAACATAGAGAATACATCGAGCAATCTATGCTAAAGAAGAACCATACAAAACTCATCATTCTTTGAGCCGATAATCAAGCTGAACCTGGAAGTCAAGGAAGCAGATGGTACTCTGTTTTCCAGACAAAAACCAGAAGAAGACTCAGAACGAATTCTAATCAGCAAAAGGAGTCGAGAGCTGCACGAAGATCACTGGAGCCTTTTCTAATCTCTAAATCTTTATCTCTGTGATTTACTTTTTACATTACGAGCAGTGTGTGTTATCTGTTGTATTTTACACACACACTGTCTCCTGAACCTTAACTGGAGGATTTGAAAATCCTCACTCACTATCTTTTAATTCTTTTTCCCACTGTGGATAGTGGTAGAGGTTGTGTGTGACCTGGACAACTGGTTGCTGTTGTTTTGTTTTCCACAGATAACAGTGGTAGAGGTCTTGGACCTGGATAGTTGTAAACTGTTGAACCCCGATCCAGGGTGTGGATCATCCTTATATAAACTTTTGAGAGGACTAAGTCTCGACTTGAGACTGAACCTCTTGGTTAAATCCTCTGTGTTTTTAGTTAATGTTTATATCCATACAATACATATCTATTTCATATTCCGCTGCTATTACTTTGAAATATAATTTATTTTCAAGGCTACTTTGATAGTTAAACTCGCAAGTGTTTATATTTATTGTAAACCAGTAAGTTAGTTTCAAAAGATAAATTAATCATAAGATTAAGTTAACTGAGAACTAATCAATCTTTGATAAACTAATTAAACCTTTATAATCTGTATAAATTCACTACAGTTTAATCTGTTTTTGAAATTGGGGGATTTTAATAGAAATTGTTTTTAGCAGAAATTTTAATTGGAAGTCAATTCACCCCCCTCTTGAGTGTCCACTCCGACCAAAAAATAGTGAATATGGTTGTACCATAATAACATCACAGTATATATATATGATACTGGAGTTATTATTTTAGAATGGTAACAACAAAGGAAGAAGATGTGGAAGAAGAAAGGAACTTGAAAAAGGGTGGTGAAATCATTACCTCTTCTTCGGGTTCTTCCTTTTGATTTGATCAAAAGGGCTCCTTAGGTGGGATTTATGATCACACTAAGGCCTCTAAGTTGTATTGAGGGAAGTTTGAAGAGTATTTGGGCAGAGTTTGTCCGAACCAAAAGGATTTCAAGGTGTGAATAAATGAGAAGGAGGAGTTCCCTTTTATAAGAGGGGTGAGGGGAACCTTTGGAAAAGCTAGAAATATTAGTTTATAATAAATTCATATTCGGTTTATAATGGCTCCAAAGTTTATTGTTCAAAGTTTAAGGTGGGTATAGGTCTAAAACCATTCAACCAATAGAATTTAGACAGGTTTGGGTACTTATATTAACCTTGTCTTTAAGTATTAACTCTAATTTAATTAGTTTCACTTTTACAATGTCTCTTTGTATTTTTACATTATATGGTTAATAAAATTACCATATAGATCCAAGAAACCCCAAAGTGGTACATTAATGATACCCCTATCATGATATAAGTTTTTTTCCAAACCTTATATTATTAGTAATTTAATATCAATTAATAATATAATATTTGTTTTAAAAACTCTTTTATGTCAATTTTGACACTATTCAATAGTTGATTTTTTGTGAAACTCATAACAGATTTATTACTTCTAAAAAAGTAAATTAAATAAATCCTAATATATCATATTATCCTAGAAAATTAATTTAATTCATTAAAAGTTTCAAATTATATTTTTTTGGGTATTTATAATATCAATTATTTTAATTTTTCACTATTATAGTAATTACTCCATCATTATTGTGTCATAAATCAATTAAATTATTTAATGTCTAAAAATTATAAATAAAATATAATTATGTCGTAAATCTTCTTATCTTTCTAATGAATACTTATAAGCTAAATTCCAACATATATAACCCTATGTAAAAAATTGGTTTTCTAAAATATATATGCTTGTGTCATTTTTGTATTCATTTTAACTTAATTAAAATAAAGTGTCCCTATCACCTACAAGTGGCTCCATGAGGTCCCAAAATTGACCCAAAGATGCCCATGGTCGGAAATGTATCCACCAATAATGTTAGGACACGTTTTAGGCTAATTTAGTACTATTATAATATTATTTTTTACCCCTTCTTTACCGGATTTACCCTTAACCATGGTAAATAAAATATTTACCGCAGTAACTATTCAAAATGTCTAAAAATAAAAGTTACCTATTTACACAATTTGAATATACTGATTCCAAATATGGAATCCATTTTTCCAAATTCAAAACATAGAAGTGGCATAAATTAATTTAAAAATAATTCCCGTTGTTAAAATAAAAAGCGTGTTTTTAAGAGATAATAACTATCAAAAGATTGACTCTTGTTTATGTCCGGTTTAATTGTAAAATTATGTCCAATTACCAACATTATATTAAATATCAAAAAAAAATATTCTAAATATACTATAAAACCACTCAAATTCATAATTAATCAATATTAATTATTTTGATTAAAAAAGTTGTTTTTAATTAAAATTTAGTAATTTTCACTATTCATCAAAATATGAAAGTTATCCGAAAAGTACCAAAATTTCACCCTAGGCTAATTTTGATATTCCGAACCCAAAAATGAAGTCCATTTTGAAATATAAAATATATATTATTTCAAAAAGTAGGTATTAATATTCATAACGGCTAGTTTGATTGGTTGTGGTATGTGTTAAAACTCGAAGTTGCGTACAACACACGCTACTGTATTATTCAAAGGAAAGAATACTGTGGAAGCTTGGGGTGTTTCATTTTATATTTTTGATGTCCCCATTTAGTCAAAAGTTTAAAATATTGTATTTAAAAAGGGTTCACTATTAAAAGTTGGTAAAATTGCAATACTGAAAATGAATTTATTCTTTCATTATGTCTAAGAAACTCATAATATGGATTCTAAAATTATAAGGATTATATAAAGTTTAAAATTTAGTTAATACTATTCATAACCTCTTTTGAACGGCTTTTTTGGTAAGTCATGGTGAGCTTGAACTCGGTGTTGCGTGTAGTGAAAGTTATTGAATTATTTTGAAGAAATAACACCCTATAAAATCTTGGGGTGTTACACCGAATCATATACAAAATTATGTTATTGTCATGATGTTGTACAAAAATGATGATACACGGTATGCAGAGTATTATAAATATACTAAATTCAATAAAAAGTGAAAAAAATACTAAATATATCTTCAATATCATCATGAGAATAATATCAGTCCTCTGCTATTGTACTCCATCATAGTACTGAGAATCAAGAGTCCAAAGCCGGACGATTCCTTGGGTCCCTACTTTCACCCATGAGATCTATTCACGTACCAATCAGTGAACGAATAAGGGTGTGATATATACATATTATTACAAAACTAATTGAATCCATCATGACCTATCCAATGTATATAAAATGAGAACTACAGTGGTTTGACAACATAATGAAGAAATGTAAACTATAACCAAGTGAGATCAGGTTCCTAAAGGGAACCTGTCTGACTCTACCTTCTTTGGCCTAAGCCAATATATATCTAGTTATGTTTCCATATATATAGGCTTACATATATATAAATATGTATTTATCTATATTAATATATATGTGATAACTTATATAGTCAAATATATAGATACATAATACTAGCCATGACCCAAGGTGTAACTCTGGCATCCATTAATAATCATAAGAGTCTCATATTTAAAATAAGGGTCTCTAGGTATACATGTATCATAGAATTATAAGGGTTTTCATACCCAAGTATGGTGAATAATAATGGAATCCATGCATGATTATCATAAATAATAAGGTATGTCATGCTCGTGAATCATGTATTGTAAGGGATTCCATTCCTGAGTATCATGAATAATAAGGAAAGTTGTTCATTCTTTAACATAATTCAATAGATGGGTTCAAAAAAATTATATTTCATTTATTCAAGGACATAATCTATAATGTACATAAGGTTCATGTGAAATGTTCATACCATTCAATTCCACTTAATTCAATTTAGTCATTTCATTTTGGATTCAAGCCTAGACCGCTTGGAAGGTGGTTTGGAAACATAAGAATTTATAAAATCAAGGGTAATTATGTAATAAGACCTCAAGAGGTGGAAATAATTAAAGGTTATAAACTTTAACAAGTATGAATATATATGAGAGAATTTCTAACAAGGCTAACAAATCAATTTTAGTACATTCATATGTTTTTGTCAATATGCAGAAAGTCTAGCATGCAACATCACGATGCATGATATAAAACAATAAGGACTTAAGGGAAAAGTTCTAAACAACCTACCTTATGGGGGTAGATGAATCATCATCTAGTGTTGGCCTCTTCTCTATGATAAAATGGAAGAATTCGTAGAAATATAAAAAATCCCTAAAAATATGGAATATTAGCTCACTTGGATTTACCATTCCATACAGAGAGATAAATGGATAAATGAAATAAGTGGATTAAGTAACACACCAATACGCTTCCAATGTGACAAATGAAAAAAGAAATGGTTGTAGAATGTATAAGGTAGCTCAAATACTACTTAGAGGATAAAAGGGATCTCCTAATGCGAGGGATGAGGTGTTCTGTGAATTGAGAAGGATAAATATGGTCAAACTCTTTAAGGAAGCATGGGAAAAATATTTATTTCACCCAGTTTTAAAAGGGTCACACAATTTCACTACATGGTTGGAAAAAGTGTGCACCAATAGTGCGTACACATCTACTGAGAGTAGCATACCCTGCACAGTTGCAGTAGATAGATTGGCTAATCATGCCCAATTCATGAATTCCCCTTAATAGCCCACTATAACACCCTAAATTTTTTAACCAAACTATATAGCCTTAGGTGCACGGTTTAAAAAAACTATGTTCCCATACAATTCTTTTACAAAATTTGTGACTCTAGGTTCTAAACTGGACTTGTATTCTCTCGAACCCCACTTTAAATCCTAATGAAATTTCATTAGAAAAAAAATAAATATCTAGATCAAAAATTAAAAAATTTGTAACACATGATAAAAACCAAGATGTTACAACTTCTCCTCATTATGAAAACATTTCCCTGAGTTTCCATTTTAAGGGTGTTAAATAGTCATCTAAGATTAGATCCAACTAATAAGCATCTACATCAACCTCTCTCTGCTAGGTCTCATCATGTATACAGCCTTACTGTCATTGAATCCAAACAAGAGGAAGCAACATAACTTAGAGAGACGCTATGATTTAATCGATGATATAAATACCATGATCCTCAAAAGAAGCATTAGACTCCAGCTTAATATTCTTATGATGAAAATAATGGGATGGGTTGGAATAATAATGGTGAAGAAATGATTCATGTAAGATATCTTTCAAGTCTCAATACCTCTTAAGTAAGGATAACCAATAGTTTATTGGACTGAATCTCTCCTTGATCAAGAAAGTCTAGATTTAATGAGGAGACATTTTTCCTATTTATGATTCCTACTATGCTTGAATCGTGGAGAAACCCACAAGAATACTGAATCCCCCTCCATGAAATCTAGAGGTTAGTGATGATGATTGACATAAGACTTCTACGTAGAATGAGTTGTATCCATATGTTTCCTAATAAGATATACCAACTCTAAAGTCTCCTGAATGATACACAGGCTCAATATCACTACATCACTTTCCTCTAACCAACACAGTGGTTAATTAAACAACCTATCTTATATGGACTCATATAGATTAATCTGTATAGTTTTGTAAAATTCATTATTATAGAGAAATTTGGTGATTGGTAGATGGTTCCCCAACGAACCTATAAAAATCTAGGATTCATACTCGGATAATGTTCCCAAACTATCATATAGTATGTTTAGACTACCCTTCAGTATGTGGGTTATAAGAGGTACTCAAAAGCACCAATTAACCTAGTATCTTTTGTATTTCTACCAAAACTATAATGTAAACCAATCATATCTATCTGATGTAATATAATGTGGAACCTTGTGATGGAATATGATCTTTGTGACATATAGCCTTCAAAGATCATCCACTAAAAATGTATCTATTATAGGTATAAATTGGGTGACCTTTTTCTTCCTATAAATGATCAACCATATTGCATTAGTACCATGATATGAATTCATAAAACCCATAAAAAATACTTGGTGATTTCATCCGACATACACTCATAAATGTACAAAAAACTATAAATGTATAGTAGGTCGATGGGGTTCTTTCATCACCATATAGCATGTGGAACACCGAGTAATAAAACATTCAATTTTACTCTTCATACCTAACTACCAGTACCGGCAGCATACCTCATGGTACATCTTAGTAAGGCCAGGATGTACTACCGAAGATGAGGCATTAGATTCTTACATCAAATCTTCTCAAAAATCAGTTAGAACTCATAATTTCCCATAAATTAATATAATATCATTCTCATTGATAACCCAACTAGGTGGTGGGTCCTTAAATGAGATTCTCTCCCTTAGGACTAAGCCCTCGATATCAAAAATCTAACTACCATTTACTCAATTCAAATGGGTAGATTTAACTGGAAAATCTATAAGAACATGCTACATATGAAGGTCATGAGTCTCCAGTTGTGTCCTAGAGAATAGATCAATGATATTATACTCATTCCATACCACATAAATATATTGATTCTATATCTTCTAGCTTAGATCATCATCCACTAAATTTCCACTCCCATACATATAAGATATCTTGAAGTTGAATGATTTCAGGTATTCAACCCAACTTTGTTTCCTTAGATTCAAGTCATGCTTCATAAATATATAACTATGTATCTTGTGGTACATGTATAAAAATAATCTCTATACTAGTAGATAATTCCTCCAATAATGAAAGTCAAGGACCACAATGGATAGATCAAGATCATGCATCATGTTATTACACTCACATTCCCTCAGATGGCGTGACCTTTACACCATGACTTGATATCCTTGCATTATAATGACACCCAACCTAATATTGGACACATCAAAGTAAATCATATAGCCTCTATTAGGATAAGGTAAAATTAGGATTGGTACTGAATTAATCCTTCCTTAGAGCTCATAAAACGATCTCTTGCATGATTCATAACATGTAAGCTTGACACATTTCTTGATCAATCATGTGAGTGGTGCTGTAAGGAATGATAAATCCAAAATAAACCCCCAGTAATATCTAGATTTCCCCCTGAAAGATCACATATCAAGGAGTTCATAGGATACTCCCCAAATACCAAGGCTCTCACCTTTTATAAGTTAATTTATATTCTTTCCTTTGAGATGATGTGACCTAGTAATTTTACTTTATCAATCAAGAAATGACATTTGGTGAACTTGGAATAATGAATATTCTCTTTTTTTTATACTCAAGATGATATCAATGTGTTTGGAATGATCATATTGAGTCTATGAGTACACCAATATATCATCCATGAAAATGATCAAAACAGAATCAAGATACATGTGGAAAATCAGAGTAATTAGGGCCAAGAAAACTACTGGTGTGTTTGTGAAACTAAACAACATGACCAATTATTCATAAAATACATGTATACTATAGAATGTTTCATGTTTTATGTACGATGAGCCAAATATCACCTGATGAGATCCTAAACTAAACTCAATCTTTAAGAAAACTCAATATCCACAGAGCTGATCAAAGATATCATCAATATGAGGTAATGGATAACATTTTTTAACTTTAATCTGATTCAATTTCTATTAATCCATGAAAATTCTAAGGCAACCATCAACCTTCTTGGTGAATAGGATAGGTGAACCCTAGGGGCATTTATTTGTTCATATAAACCCCTTGGTTTCTATGTGTTCTAGAAACCTCTTAATCTATTGCAACTCAGTGGAATGTATCCTATTAGGAGGAATAGATACTTGTTCTACTCATGGAACTTTATAAATAGTAACCTCTACCTCTCTCTCAGGAGGTAGTCCAAAATATTCAAAAGGTAATATGTCCTTGAATCAATCTAATATAGGTGGTAAATCTATATATTTCATTCCATAATCATCCAGATAAATACTATAAATTTGTACTATCACCCAACTCAGCCCATGATACTTGGGTCTAACTCAACTCACCACAAAATCCCATTTTTCATTTTAATTTTAACTACCACCCCCAGGTGAGGTAAAAGTCACACTCAAGTGATAGAAATCAAGATACACATGGTAGGAACCAGCCTACACATTCTTAGAATAATGTCAAAATCTATCATCTTAAGGATTAAGTGGGCCACATAATAATATTACTACCTAAATCAATAAGAATTCCTTGAACATTCATATATTTTTTTGATCATACACCTAATGGGATATCAAGTTTCATCACCCCACAAAAATACTAAATCTTGATCATAAGACTCTCTAAAATATTCACTGATTTAAAGGAGTAGGAATCTCTTGTATCAAATAAAAAAGACACTAAAGGAGAGGCGAAAAGAATTGTACCTTGAACTATAAAAGGTCTAGAAATATTATCCTCATGAGTAAGATACACTTTATAGATATGGACAAATTCATAGCCCTGATATGTAACTTGACTACACAATGTATGTATACTCTACTAGTGTTTTAAGCCTATTTCTGGATCCCTTTCCCATGAAAGGTTCAAGTGTGAATCCTATCCCACTAAAAATAGTTGGGAATTACTATAAAAAATATGAAAATGAATCATCCTACAATAACCTCATAACTCAATAGGATCTTTAGGACACTATGGATTCTTATTCCCTTTCTTTGACACACCACATAAATATTAGTGAGATCCATCTGATTATCACCACCTCCACATAAAGACATGAGGCAATGCATAATTCTGCTCAATTAACCGCTTACCTATCTTAGTATGGGAATTCCCTTGCCTGCACCATCATATTCCCTCAGGTTACACTTGGTGATGTTGTTTTTGTTCACTATCTCAAAAGTGGCGGTCAATAGAAAGACATTCGCCTATGATCAAATGGAATATACAAGCATATCCTCAAATCATCTAATTTTATCCAACTCATCAATAAAAATAATCAATGTGAAGTTTTGAGCTTTTTGAATGGAGGAGAATAGTCCATGATAGATATAGTACTCTATAGTATATGTATAAACTATCTAGATTAGACTGATATCAGTATCTAAGGGAAGAATTATTCATATAATACTTCTTGAAATTATTCCCATACCATACCCTGATGATGTTAATCTTGGGTTATAATGTCCCACCATTTCTTAGAATACTCACACATCATATAGGTTGTGATCTTTGCACTCCTCTCTGGAGACATCTTCAAATTCCCAAATATAGGCTTTATTGCCTCTGGCCATGAATAAGTATCCTGGGGGCCACCATCCCCCCAAAAATTAGTTGGACTATGCTGCTAGAATTATCACGCCAACTCTACCCCTGTAGGGTAATTTCATAGATATCACTTCATGAATTTCATAAATCCTAGTATGCTCTATCAAAACTGAGCACCGGTGACCATCCTAGGTACGTGTGTATGAATAACAGGAGATTCCACAAGTGGAACTACTATCGAGTTTGGTCCCACTACTTCTGGTGCATGGTCATCACCACTTTACTTATGTATTACTCAAGTTTTTGATGGTGGCATAATTTTACAATGTCAAACACATATCTAAAAACATGTATTAATTACTAATTATAATCACAGATAAACAAATAGGATGGGTATAAGACTACCTAGGCAATGATTCGAAATCCTATTTCCTACTCATGATGTTAGATCAAGGTAATAATAGAGGCCACAAAAGAATCTCCCTACTACGCACTACTGACGTCAAGTTAGGGTTAAGGTATCACACCATATAGAAGTGGTCTCAATATATGGATTTTTAATTATAATTCATAAAGGAAAACACCCTTTACATTGTAATTGGAAGATTAATTTAACAATAACAATTTATTTCATTAATTTTGAATTTATTCAGGTTTGTACTCATTTATATGTATGTATATCACAGTCTAGTTTGATGAGTCACTATTCTGAAGTTATAAAGGAATGTGATTTATAAGTTTCAATTCAAAAGTCATGTAACTGCAAATCGACCCTTACATTTCGTATCAAGATATAACAATCCTTATATAGAGATTTGATTAGATGAATCACCATTCCCAATTTATAAAAGTTTATGATTTATAAATTATAACTGAAATTCCTATAATCAAAATAAACAAATTATAAAAACCATATAACCATGTTTACACATCTCAAACATGTAATAATTAGTCAATTATGGTTCCACCACCATTATATATGAGAAAACACCATTTAGGTTGATGCATATACTTAAATTTACCTAATTATTTTATCCCTACAAAAAACATTAACTCATTTTCAATAGAATAATGAAGGTTCCCTCAAAATGCAGTAAGAAATGCATGAAATAATATCGACATGGAATGGAATATTCATAAAATATGAATCCTCAAATAACAATAATTATTCCTGAGATGATACCTCATTGTCATATTGGGATAAGGGTAAAAGATAACTCATAGTTTTAATAAACATCACAACTTATGTGTATCGCCTCGTGGTGAAATTAAAACAGTTAAAATTCGCACAATCCAGAACAACATGTAGCCTCCCAAGTTAGTTTTTCTTTCATTGTGCATGGGTTTGCTACATGATCATTACCAAATCCCAACATATTCCCAATCTTTGGTCAACCGACCCAAAATAGTAAGAAAAATGAAAAACCCATCTGATATCACATTGTAGAATCCCATATATATTTCAATCATAGGTAACCAATCCCAGTTGGCCACATGGCCTCAAGTGCAACTCCCAGTATTCCATAAGCTGTTGACTGGTCATAAAGTTCTATGATGGTATAGTGGGAAGGCTATACCCTCATGGTCATAGTGACATGCAATGGTGTTAATAGATAAAAACATCATTATAAAGACAATACAATAATAAAATAATAACATTCAGAATAATAATAATTATGATAATAATAATTAAAATCAGAGGATTGACATCCTAAATATTAATTGACCCATAACCAAAATCTGATACAAAATGATGTTCATGCCATTATGTTATACAAAAAGGGAAATACATGGGCCAAAAAGTATAAATCATATATTACATGTTATAAAAAAGTGAAAAAAATAATAAATCTATATATAATAGAATCATGAGTATAAACTCAGTCCTATAATCTTGTACTCCATCCTAGTACTAAGAATCAAGTGTCCAAAGTTGGAGACTTCCCTTTGTCCCTACATGGATATATGAGATCTCTTCAAGTACTAATCAGTGGCCCAAAAAGGATATGAGGTATACTCAGTAGGATACCACCAAGATAGTCTATAATTAACAAGAAAATTTATATTAAATGGTCTGTTTTTAGGTATGATAATATAAAGTATAAATTTAAATTGTAACCAAGTCAGCTTAGGTTCCTAAAGGACACCCGACTGACTATACCTACATCAGCCTAATCCAAGGCACCTCTAATTATGTTTCCATTTATATAGGTATACATATTTATATATATGTATGTATATATATGTACTACATATGTTATAACATATATAAACATATATATATATATATACATTTTACTAGCCATGAAATAGGGTGTTACTCAGTTTTCTACACATAATCAAAATTGTATTATATTTTAAATAAGGTTCTCTATGCCCATGTGTCTCATAGAATAGTTAGGGATGCCACACTTGAGTATCATGAATAATAATGGATTTCATTACCAAGTATCATAAATAATATAGGATTCCATGCCCTAGTATCATGTATAATAGTGGAATTCATAACAATGAATCATGCATAGTTAGGGATTCCATTCATGAGTATTATGAATAAAGAGGAAAGTAATCAATTCCTTAAAATAATCCAAGAGATGGGTTCTAACCATATTACATTTCATTTAGTAAAGTTCATAATCCACAATGTACATAAGGTTCGGGATACATTGTTCTTACCATTCACTTCCACTGATTTCAATTTAGTTATTTCATTTAGGAGTTAAGGAAAGACCACTTAGAATGTGGTTTAGTCAAAATATAATTTATAAAATCAATGGGAATTCCATAATCACACCTCAAGAGGTGAAACTAGTCAAAAGGGGAATCTTATAACAAGGGAAAGGGTGTATGATATCATTTCTAGCAAGGATGAAATATAAATTTATAGTAACTCATATTTTTTAGGAAACTCCGAGAAAGTCTTTCATGTGTTGTAATGGCCCATAAAATTAAACAATAGTGCCTTAAGGGAAAAGTTCTAGACCACCTACCTTATGGAGGTATAAGGAATCTCCTCTAGATTTAGCCTCTAATCTAGGGTAAAATGGAATAAACCATAGAAGTAGAAAAATACCCTCAAAATAGAGAAAATTATCTTACATTGATTTGGTATTACATATGAAGAGATTAATGGAGATAGGAAGTAAGTGAATTTATGAACTTATTGATACTCTTCTAACATGACAAACGACGAAAGAAATGGATGAAAAATAGATAAGGTAGCTCAAATACTACCTTGAGGATAAGCGTGAGATCCCAACATGAGGGAGGAGCTATTGTACGAATGCAGGATGAGAAATGAGGGTCATAATCTTTAAGGAGGCATGGTAGAAATCATCATTTAACCCATTATTAAAAGGGGAACTTGGGTTGGCCAACCATGCAAAACCCATGTGATCCCCTCTATATCAACCCACATAGTTTAACTGAACTTTGAGCATAAGGTACATGGTTGAAACAAACTATGCACCCCTGTAGTTTTTTTTCCAAAATTTGGGACTTTGGGGTTCAAACATGCCTCAAATGCACCAGAACCCTTCTATAAACACTTTTCCACTTTCATTAGAACAAAAAGAAAGATCAAAACCAAAATTTAAAAGATCTAAACCTCATGAGAAAAATTTAATCATTGCACATGTATTCTTTATCACTTGACTTCATCGACCATCATTGATTCATCATCATTTTCATAAACATAACCCCCATCTTTCACATCCTAAAAACATTATCTACCATAAATGCATCTCCACCATCACCAATCAACCATCAACATATTTTTTATTTCATTGACTACAAATAAACTATATTATATATTTTAAGTAGTATTTTAATGAATCTAAAGTATGTTCATTGGTTTTTGTATATTTTTTAAAAAATGAGTCTTTTTGAGGCCATGGAATCTTAATAAAAAGTGAAAGGTTGTTTTTTTAATAACTTCTATGTCGGTTTAATTAACTATAAATTGTTTTCTAAAATTTTGAAATTTTATTTAAATTTTTTTATTCATATGTAATTGTAAATTCCAATTGTTGTAAGAGAGGTAATTCTCTTCAAATTTTATTCAGTGTAGTCATAGATGATATAAATTTGGTATAAATAATTTTTAATTGTTTGTTTGTTTTTTGAAATCATTTTTTTATTTAGATTTTGATTAAAAAATGTTTATAATAAAAATTGACATAATTAATTTATTTATGTTTTGATAAAAAAAATATTCGTATAAAATTATTAAAATGTATAATAATACAGTTGGTTTTTTTAACTCATTTATTTATGTAGATTATAAATAAATATTTTTGAAAAATTTTAAATGAAATAATTATCTGATTTGATTTTTGATATTATGATCAATATTAATCTTAATATTTTTTATATATTTTCATCTTGTTTATTTAATTATATTTTTTATAGTCTTCTGTAAATTATTTATAACGAATAAATTATTTTGTTTATGTTTTAATATTATGGCTAATAATATTAATATTGTGGTTATATTTCAAAATTTATTATTTATTTGTATTTTGAGAAAGGTTTCTTTGTAATTTCAAATGAAATTTTTGTCTTATTTATGTTTTAATATTACTATAACTATTAATATTAATATTTTCAATATATTTTCAACTCCTTTATATATTTAGATTTTTTATAGAATAATTTAATTGTTTCAATTAAAATAATTAATTTATTTAAGTTTTAATATTATGATAAATATTACTATTGTGGTTTTTTTTTGTATTTTTAACTCATTAATTAATTTTTATTTTTAAATAATTTTTATAAATAAATTCAAATGGAATATTTATTTTATTTAAGTTTTAATAATAATATTATTATTATTATTTTCATTTCTATATTTCCAAGTTGTTTATTTATTTAGTTTTTGAATAATTTTCTTTTAATTTCTAATAAAATGATTATTTTATTTATGTTTTGATGTTACTATTAATAAAAATATTAGTATTAATATTACTATATTTATTATTGTTTTAATTACTAATGTTATTGTTATTTAAAAATGATTTTTTTCGTTATGTTGTTTAAAATTAAATTTGGATTAATAGTTAAAATATATAATAACTTATATTCAATATTTGATAGTTACTATCGGTGATAATTAATCATGGTTAGATTACTTCATGATAAACAAGTGATGAATATGCAAAAGAGTTAAATGTTTTTTTTGTAATTTTTCTAATAGAATGTTCCAAAAAATGTCTTGTTTTATTGTCCATGCATGAAATTAAATTTAAGAAAACTTTTATCAATATAAATCGAATATTATTTAATTTTAAATAGTATTAATTCATGTAAAAATCCTTGGATATTCCATTGTAAAATAGGATAGAATTCAAGATCTAATGATGATAATGATTTTCCTATTCATAATTTTTATCATATAAAATAAATAATTTGTGATATTGAAGCAAAATAAATTGAGAAAACACAGATTATTGAGTGAACATATGGTGATGATGAAAACCCATTGTATTTTGGTTGTTTCAAATTTATATATTTATCAATTATATTGATATTTCTTAAATTGAAAGTTTTGAAAATATGGAAGAAAGAGTGTTTTATAAAATTGGTAGTGTTGTTAAAAATATAATTCAAAAAGACAATGGTTTACCAAATTCAAATCATAATGAAAAAATATTACATTCAATGGGATTTTGGTATAGGAATATACATGTATGACATGGTGACTATGTGCTATTTAGAATTAAATAAGAAGTAATGTTAGTGTATTCTTAATGTGGGACATCATAGTATAACTAGAAAGGAAGATCATGTGATTATTCATTTATTATTCTAATTATAAAAAATCCTACTAAGTTAATATGTTATCTTAATATAATTAATTTTTTAAAAAAATTGTTTACAAATTAAAAATATAAAAAAGGTTAAGATGACATGTATATGAGTTAATATTTGATGGAAAAATATTTCACCAAGATAATTCTTTAAATTTCAATAATATTGATCAATAATTATCTATATTTAGAAATAAAGTTTGAAATTTTTGACGTTGACTATAAAAAGATAGAATGAATCCATATCAGTTCCCTAGTAAAAAAATAATTCATCGCCTATTATATTGATAATTTACAGCTTGTTCCCAGAAATTTATATGAAGAAAAAATAGATTATGTTGAGTTTAATGATTTTTGGACGAAAAAAACCTTTGAAATCATATTTATGTTTACTTATCTCCATTAATTGATGATTTAAAACTCTTATGGGATGAATTTACCAATGTTTTTATTCTTATAAAAAAGAAACATTATCAATAACATTACATGATTATGTTTATTATAATTGAATTATTTAAAAATGTAATTTTTTCTTAATACAATGTTAAGGGGCATAAATAATATCTAATTTTTTAAGAAGGGACTTGTTTTATCAACTAAAAGATGGGTGAAAATTAGTGTTATTGGGTATTCATAGGTTTATATGTAACGACACAATGTTTTATAAATGTAAATTCCTCCCTTATAAAATATAAGCACATTAAATAAAAACATAATGAAATATTAAGTTTTATGTGACCTTTAAACATAAGTTTGTCAATTCTGTATTTGGAATTTTAAAATTTGGACATACGCGGTGACGATCAGTTAGTTATTTAGATTTCGATAAGAAAAACATAATTTTTGGTGAATAGTAACCTACCCTTATGAATAGTGACGTACCCTTATGAATAGTGATATAACCTAAAGAATAATAACCTTACGTATGATATTATAAAAATAATATTCAAGTGAAAGTATGATGTACATATATTTTATAATAAGTAAATGAATGTTTTAAAACTGGTTTTTTAATAATAAATTATGAATTAAATTAAATATTAAAATAATAATATTTAAAAAATTATTTTTGAAACTTGGATTTAATTTTTTGATTCTAAACATTGAAAAATGGTTTTGGGAATTTTTGGGATTTTTCTGAAATACTTGAATTTTTAGTGAATAGTAAAATACATTAATTTACTGTATAAATACATTATAATTCAAAACCGCAATTCCTGAAATCACAAGTGATGTAAGCTCCTAAATATTGAACTCGTGCATTTATTACTATTCTGGGTCATGGAATCATCATTATTTCTGGTCTTGAGGTAAATTAATAAACTAGTGATTAAAAAATTATGAAAACCCCCATATCCTCCACTATAACCCCCCCCCCTCAATTCATCTTCTCTTCACTACTCTCAAGCCTTGGTCCTTGCCAATATTCAGAAAAAATCTCTCCTAAAGATCCTCCCTCACTTCCAAAGGCCCCTAGTCTCTTCAAAATACCAAATCCTCTCCCCTTAAGAGGTTCTGAAAGAATGTAGACTTAAGAGGTAAATTCTTCTTTCCAACTCTTCCGTTTCTTTTAAGTTCTTCTATTTTCTTGTTTCTTTCCTCTCCTCCTTTCACCAAAATGGTATGATAACTCAAGTAACATACATGTACTGAAAAAATATTATTCAAATAGGATGATTCATTATCTTATCTCCTTTCCCAATCTTTTATTTGAAAGAAACGAAAACATCGTTTGAGATGTGTAAATTTAACACATTCAAGGACAACGGTTTACCAATTTATTTTGTCATATTTAATTCTATTCATGAAACCATTTATATTATGGTTGAACCGGATTATTATATATACAATATATCATCTTTTTGGTTCGGAAAACCTTTTGTACAAATGGTATTAAGTTATATAGCAAAACATGTTCTTTGTAATCAAACCCACCAATTAACCAAAATAGTTATCTCTAAGGTTTTATATAAAATTCATCTTCACTCCTAATAACCCAATGGATTTTTACAACCATGTAATCTTCTGGTTTTTCACTAATATCATAAAATTTCAATTCTGGACAACCACTTCCATCTTACATGTTTATCCAAACATGAATATAAGGAAACTGGCCATTAAAACAAAGTAAGAAAACGAGCCCAAACAATGAAATTGAACCGTATAACCAATTAAAAAGATCATGGATGAAATTGAAAAGGTTATAATAAATATTTTACTTATATATTAGGTTTTTGACTTATTAATTCCTGAACTTAATTTGTTTATTCGGGTCATTAATAACAAGTGGAGAACACCACCGGACTTAAGGTAAGGGATCCTCTCCATTTCACTCTTAATCAAGATTGTCCTCTATGATATGAATTTTTATGTGTAATCCCATATGATGGGGTATAATTTATTATCTCCTATATACATCCCTCATGATGTATAATTTATGAGTAACCCCTTCTCTCACATCAATCCCTCTTGGGCCTACCCGACACCATACCGATAAACCGTAATGAATTCCACCTTAACCTCCTTTGATCTTTCAGGTCGCCATGTCTTTGTTTTTATCAAAATAGAATTATCTTATCTATTTATGTACAAATTCTAAATTCTGTTTAGTTTTATAAAATTAATTTATGAAGACCCTTTCATCACTCTCTTTCGGGGAAATACCTGTTTTTTAAATTTTTCCTCCCTAGAACTTTTTGATAAGAAAACCTATTTTAATGGAACTTCCCGAATTTGTACTCAATTTCAAGTGCACTCTATCCTCTGTTTTAAGCAAAAATTTTCCTTATAAAATCAATATTTTTATTATGAAAAACTTCTTATTTCCAATCCAATTTTATATAAGATATTTTCCTCTTTTCTATTTTAAAATCTCTATAGTATTTTCCTTAAAACCGCAGTAAAATGTTTTAATGACATTGTTTATCAAATACCTTTCTTATATGTTGTCACTTCTTTCTGACCTCACTTACCATGTTATATGACTATTTTACCTTATGTACATCCATTTATTTTCTAATCCTTTTCTTTCATGGACACTTTCAGGATACGCTCATTGGTTATGATTTATGTCATGATTGTGGTACCAAAATTCTTTCCACTTATACCCTTATGTTTATGTATGGTTGATTATTTATGATTATTTATATGGAAAAAATATTCATGAAAAATTTGATATGGGTGCACCTAGATATCACTCCAATGCATTGGGTAAAGTTAAGTCTCATGAGATGTGATGTGAAATGGGATTGGTTGTTAGCCTTGACTCATACTAAAATGGGAATCATGATTGGTGGTCAGCCTTGACCCGTACTAAAATGGGAATCGGGATTGGAGGTTAGCCTTGACCCATACTGAAATGGGAAATGAGATTAGCGGTTAGCCTTGACCTGTACTAAATACGTGTTTTATGATTCTTCCACATTTATATGATTCCATGTTTATATGATCCCATACTTATATAATATGATTTCGTATGTTCCATGTTTGGATATCATTATGTCATTCCACCTGACTCATGTTCTTAAGATGTATCCTTATGTTCATTCCCTTAGTAGTTTTTTATCTCATCCCATTGTTCATGTGTTCCCCAGGGTAACCTACGCATATGTAAGGGATCAAAGGAAGTTATGAGCTATTTATGGAGATTAAATAAAGAAGTGTTTTATCCCCATCTTTTATGTTTTATGTACCATGTCTTCTAAGACACTAGACATAACAATCGTTGGGTTATAATTTGATGTATAATTATTCTTCATATCATGTAATGTTATGTGGAAAAGTCTAGGGTCTCTGCAGTTGGTATTAGAGGATGGTCTAGTTATTTTTGGAGATTAGGAATAGACAACCTTAGTGAGATCCTTAAGGATGAGATGAATCATAGTAAAACATCCCTAAATTTTGGTAATTATTGAGTAAGTGGTTTATCAATAAAATACATCCATTTCTAGATAAAAATAGGTAGAGGTTTCTCTTGCACAGATGTACCTATGAGTGAAAACTCTAACAAAGAGTTTCAGGCTTGACCCAGGGTATCTTGGTACACAACAATGGGCCTTGTTGCACCCTTGGTTTGACACTCCAGGGGGATATTCTTTGGTAAATTCATAAATATAGTACAAACCACTATTAAGGAAACAAAAAGGATCCCATAAGAATATACATTAGGGGATCGATCATGAATAACATAAAATTTGGGGTAGAAACACATAAGTTAAGGAGATAAGTGTAATTTCTATGTTACGCCATAAATGTCATTGGTTTCCCCCTTATGTCATACTCATCCCTATATTTTCTTTTTTTTTCTAGAAAATGGATGGTAATATGATGAATCATGTTATAAACTGATGTGTAGTACAATATGATTACTTCCAAAATGAGATACCTGATCAGATGGAAGCTCAATAAAGCCATATCATGATTATTCCAATCCAACTATCGAAAATCACGATTAATAATTGGTACTTGGTTGAATGACCAATAGAGTCAAGGAAGAAGAAGATGAAATCTAATGAAGGATCATCTGATAAAGGTGATAAATAAAAAGGATACCCAATTTTCATTGTGTAACATGTGTGGAAAGAGGCACTAAGGATAATGACACAATGGGACTATGAGATGTTTTAAGTGTGGAAAAGATTGGGCACAAAGTAGCCAATTGCCATGAAAAAGTGAATAATGTTCAGAATGGAAAAAAGTTCCATCTAAGGTATCATACATAGTTCTATGTCATAAATTTGGAGAAGTTTGACATTATCCAACATAGTTCTCTATTGCAAGGGCTCAGAATAAAGATGAGAATCAACAATCTCTATGATCAAGGGAGCACTGAAGGTCCCATGCAAAGGTGGAAGATGATGAATAAATTACATGAAACCACTACTTCAAAGTAGTTTATGTCATAATTTATTTTAATTCACATCCTATTAGTATATCTTTCATGTTTTATAAGAACTTTTAGTCCCCACCTAAAATGATATTATATCATTAGGGAAGACTTATATAACTATTATATCTAATATTGATGTTTATGGGAATATTTTTCATGAAAATATTTTATGTCTAACTTTGTTATAATATTAGGAAAAATGATAAATTGATAGCATACACTTCAGTGTAGCTGAATATCCATGAGAAAAACTATCCTATGCATGATCTGGAGGTTGCGGCTGTGATCTTTGCGTTAAAAAAATATGGTGCCATTATCTCTATGGGTAAAAGTGTTAGACATATACTAACCAAAAGAGTCTCAAATATATATTCACAAAAAATATATTAATATGCACCAGTGAATATGGATAGAGCTCATCAAGGATTAGGACTGGCCAATTCACTACCATCCCGATAAGGAAAACAAGGTGGTCGATGCTCTAAGTAGAAAGGATCGTTCATCTTTATCGATGATGAGAATTGAAAAGGATCTAATATTCTTAGATATGTATAGGATGGACATGGGAATAATTATGGGAGAAACATCATAAATCCTTTCTCAAATGATTTCTCAACTATCCCTCATAGATAAAATAAAGGATGCTCAAAGAAAAGATGTAGAATTATGAAAAAGGTGTAAGCTATCAAAAATTGGAAATCTTTGGAGTTTATGATTGGTGAGGAAGGAGTTGTAAGATTTGGGTCACAATTATGTGTACCATCTGATCCAGATATAAAGAAGGATCTTCGGAATGACACACATAGCTCAACCTTCTCTATCCACCCAGGGAGCACAAAGATGTATTGAGATCTCTGAGATTTATTTTGGTGGGAAAATGTGAAAAGGGAGATTGATGGATATACATCAAAGTGCCTGGTAAATAAGCAAGTGAAGGCTGAGTGGAAAAAGTCTAATGGGATGATGCAACCACTACCCATACTAACATAAAAGTGGGAGAACATTACCATTGACTTTTTCCCTGAACTTCCAAGGACATCTATAGGAAACAGTGCTATATGGGTCATTGTGGATCTTTTTACAAAGATTGATCACTTTATCACAATTTGAGAGTACTTCTCATTGGATCAAATTGCATGGATATATATCAAAGAATTGGTAAGGATACATTGAGAACCACTTTCTATTGTATCTGATAGAGATCCAAGATTCACCTTGAACTTCTAGAAAAGTCTATAACATTCTCTAAGCACAGAACTAAACTTTAGTATGACCTATTTTCCTCAAACTGATGGAAAATCTGAGCGAACTATTTAGACATTGGAAGATATATAGAGAGCATCTTCTATGGACTTCAAAGGAATATGGGACCAACATCTTCCACTGGTTGAATTCTCCTATAATAACAGTTTTCACTCGAGCATCCAAATGGCACCATATGAAGCCCTTTAGGGGAAAAGGTGAAAAACATTGGCGTATTGGGATGAAGTCGGTGAGCATAAGTTGGTAGGACCTGAAATGGTCAAATAAATGTTGTAGAAGGTGAAAACCATTCAATAGCATAACAAGGTATCCCAAAGTCAGAAAAAAAAAGTTATGCAGATAATCGCCGATGAGACCTTGAGTATAAATTTGGAGATATGTTATTTCTATGCATATCTCCATGGAAGAAGGTCATGAGATTTGGGAAGAAATGTAAGTAAAGTCACAGGTACATCATCCCCTTCAAATTCCTTGATCGAGTCGGAGCTATGGCCTATCAACTGGAACTTCCACCTACCATGTCAAAAGTACATGATTTCTTTCATTTATCCCTCTTAATAAAGTACATACCAGACCCTTCACATGCACTCTCTTCAGAGGTCGAATAGTTGGAGGATGATCTTTCCTATGAGGAGCATCCAGTGAAGATCTTGGATCGTAGAGACAAATTTTTACGCAATTATACTACTCATCTGGTCAAGGTACTATGGTGAAACCATAAATACGAAGAGGCAATATGGGAACTGGAGGAAGTAATGAAGGTAAAGTACCCACACCTGTTTGTGTCTTAGAATGTAAAACAAAATTTTGAGGGCGAAATTTCATAAGGGGGGGAGAATGTAACGACCCAATGTTTTATAAATGGAAATTCCTCTCTTATAAAATATAGTCATATGAAAGAACAACATAATGAACTACTAAATTCTATGTGACCTTTAAACATAATTTTTTCCCTTCTGTATTTGGAATTTCCAAAATCTGACATACACAATTGCGATCAGTTAGTTATTTGTAGTCTGATAAGAAAAACTTATTTCTTGGTGAATAGTAACCTACCCTTATGAATAGTAACATACCCTTATGAGTAGTTATATACTATAATGAATAGTAACCTTACCTATGATAGTATAAAGATAATATTCAAGTGAAAGTATGATGTACCTATATTTTAGAAGAAGTAAATGAATGTTTTAAAACTGGGTTTTTAATAATAAATTATGAGTTTAAATAAATATTAAAATAATTATATATAGAAAATTATTTTTGAAAAATGGATTCCATTTTTGAATTCTATATGTCATAAAATAATTAGGGTGAATTTTTGGTAGTTTTCTGAAATACTTGAATTTTTAGTGAATAGTAAAATACATTAATTTACCGTATAAATAAATTATAATTAAAATCCACTATTTCTTACATCACAAGTGATGTAAGCACCCAAATCTCGAAGTCACATGAATTTATTACTATTCTTGGTCATGGAATCATCACTATTATTGGTCATGAGGAAAATTAATAAACTAATGATTAAAATTTTATGAAAACCATCCTCTCCTCCACTATAACCCCCCCCCCCTCACTCACTCTTCTCTTCACTACTCTCAAGCCCTGTGTCATGCCAATATTCTAACCAAATCTATCTTCAATATATTCTACCATATCCAAACTACTCTATTCTCTTCAAAATACAAAAACCTCACCCGTTAAGAGGTTCTCAAAGGAGGTAGACTAAAGAGGAAAATTCCTCTTTCCAACTCTTTCATTTATTTTAGGTTCTTTTATTTTCGTGCTTATTTCCGCACCTCCCATAATCAAAATGGTATGATAACTCCAATAGCATAAATTTACTGGAATTATATTATGCTAATGGGATTGTTCTTTATCTTCTCTCATTTCCCCATATTTTATTTGAAAGAAATGAAAACATTGTTTGAGATGTGAAAATTTATCACATTCAAGGACAACAATTTATCAATTTCTTTTGTCATATTTAATTATGGTCATGAAACCATTTGTGTTATAGTTGAATTAGATTATTATATATTTAATATATCCTGTTTTTTGTTTTTTCAATCTTTTTGTAAAAATGGTATTAAGTTATAAATGAAAACATGTTCTTTGTAATCAAACCCTCCGATTAACCAAAACGGTTATAACGAAGGTTTTATATAAAATACATCTTCAATCCTAATAACTGAATGGATTTTTAAAACCATTTAATCTTATGTTTTTTCACTAATAACATAAAAATTCAATTCTGGACAACCACTTTCATCTTACATGTTTATCCAAATATGAATATAGGAAAATCGGTCATTAAAACCAAGTAAGCAAAGGAGCCCGAACAATGAAATTGAACCTTATAACCAATTCAAAAGGTCATGGATGAACTTAAAAAGTTTATAATAAATCCTTTACATATATATGAGTTTCAGGGTTTATTAATTTATAAACCTAATTTATTTATTCAGGTCATTAATAACAAGTGGAGAACTCCACCAAACTTAAGGTAACAGATCCTCTCCATTTCACTCTTAATAAAGATTGTCCTCTATGATATGACTTTTTATGTGTTATACCATATGAAAGGGTATGATTTAGAACCTACCCCATACTTCCTTCATGATGTATAAGTATTCATTAACCCATTATCTCTCTCATAAAGCCTTCTTGGGTACACCCGACACAATGCGGATAAACCGTAATGAATTCCACCCGAACCTCCTTTGATATTTCAGGTTTCTATATATTTCTTTTTATCAAAATAGAATTATCTTATATATTTATGTAAAAATTATAAATTTTGTTTAGTTTTAAAAAATTCATTTATGAATACCCTTTCATCACTCTATTTCAGGGATATACATGTCTTTAAAAGATTCCCTCCATAGAACTTTTCGATAAGAAAACCTGTTTTAAGGGAACTTCCCAAATTTTTTACCAATTTCAAGTGAACTATATCCTATGTTTTAAGCCAAAATTGTCGTTATAAAATCAGTATTTTTATTATGAAAACCTTCTTGGTTAAACTCTAGTTTTATATAAGATATTTTTACCTCTTTTCTATTTGAAAATCTCTATAGAATTTCCTTAAAACCACACAAAAATGTTTTAATGCTAATGTTTCTCAAATAAATTTCATATATGTTGTCACTTATTTTTAACATTACTTACCATGTTATATAACTATTTTACCTCATGAATTTCCATATATGTTCTAATACCTTTCTTTCATGGACACTTTCATGATACTCTCATTGGTTATGCTTTATGTCATGATTGTGGTACCCAATTCTTTCCATGGGTACCCTTATGTCTATGTATGGTGGATTATGTATGATTATTTATGTGGAAATAATATTCATTAATATTTGATATGGTTGCATCCAGATATTACTCCAATGCATTGGGTAAAGTTAATTCTCATGAGATGTGATGTGAAATGGTATTGGCGGTTAGCTTTGACCCATACTAAAATGGGAATCGGGATTGGAGGTTATCCTTGACCCATACTAAAATGGGAAACAGGATTGGAGGTTAGCCTTGACCCATAATAAAGGAATGTTTTATGATTCTATCAAGTTTATATGATTCCATGTTTATATGATCCCTTGCTTATTTGATATGATTTCATATGTTCCATGCTTTGGATATCATTATGTAATGCCTCTTGGCTCATGTTATTAAGATGTATCCTTATGTTCATTCCCTTACTGGGATTTTTAGCTCATCCCTTTGTTCATGTGTTCCCTAGGGTACCCTATGCCGATTTAAGGGTTCAATGGAAGTTGGAAGATTTTATGGAGATTAAGTAAAGATGTTTTTTTATCCCCAAGTTTTATATTTTATGTACCTATTATAACAAGACGCTAGACTTAACGATCCATGGCTTATACTCTAATGTATAATCATGCTTAAAATTATGTAATGTTATGTGGAAAAGTATATAGTTGATAAATTATATGCATGGATAACTCTTATCTAATATTAAAAAAAAATCAATTTATCATAATAATTTTAAATTTTTCCAAATCCTTTGTCATTAGATAATTATTTTTGAGAGGGTGAAAAACATTGACATCACATTTGGAAAGACATAAGGTTTTTTATGATAGAAATATATGAAATAAATACTAAACATTATTTGGATTAAATATTTGATATATATTGAATTAAAACATAAAATTTTTTTGATGCATTTTGAGAAGGATATATGTGATAGCTATATTGAAATGTTTTTAGATATTAAAGTAAAGAATAAGGAAACTTTAATACAAAATTTTACTTACTAGTAATGGGAATACATTTTGATTTAGCTCTTACTCCAAAAGTAAGTCAATAAATCATGGTTCAAGCTTGACATACATTATCCAAGAGATATAAAACTAGTTTTTTTTAGTGTTAATATGATATTATGGTTTCTCAAGGTTATTCATAAAATGTGAAAATTCTTATATCATTAAAATATTCTAAGTTAATAGGAATGAAATATCATGATTTAAATGCTTTTATGAAATAACTACTACTGGTTCCACAATGTAGAGTACCATTAATCCATGATAAAATGAATATCACCAATGTTTTTTACTTTTTAAATTCTATTTGTAACAAATTTATGGATCTAAATTCCTTAAAAATTGTAAAATGAGGTGGTTAATATATGTTTTCAATTGGAAATACACTTTCCATCATTTTTTATATCATGGTATATTTAATAATTCATTTAATGTGAGAAATAAATTTATCTTTAACTACATATTTAAACTATATGTATCTTTTATAATGATATATGGATATATTATAAGGTTATCTTAAGAATCCATATCAACTATTTGAAAAAAAAATTAGTACACCTTAATTTAGGATTTTTTACATAAAAATACACATAATAAAATCCAAGAATATTGAGAGGCCTCGTGTATTTTGGAAATGAGATACATATAATATTAAGTTCAAACATGGATAAAATATAATTATTATACAAATATTAATATGCTCTTAAAATTCACTAATCTTTTAATACTACATAGTATAACCTGGGGATGTACATAATAAGGGAGTGAGAAATAAATCCTAGTAATGGGATACTAAAATAATAAAATGATGATCATAATACATGTGAGTAAATAGGAATATCAAGGTGACACAAAAGGGGTTATAATCCTAAAAATGTACAATGAAGAAATATATAAGGTGATAACATCAAGACAACTTATGAATGTGGAAACAACATAAAACATGAAATCATAACAATAAGTAAAGGAAATCCATTGATGCATCATAATGTAGTGTACCTATGATAAAATCCAAAACACTATACATGGTATCCCATGAGATAAAAATATTACCCAATTCATTGGAAGGATATATCAGTTCAAGCCTACTCATCACATTCATATTAAGTACATGCATTTGTGTGCCACATATATCATAAAACACAAAAATGAATTTCATCACTTTTAATCCCATAATAATGGTGTGTGTGTGTGTGTTATATACATGGAAGTACCAAATAAATTAAGGATTATAGAATTTAGGTGAATACCATTTAGTGGAAATGAGGATCGGTATTCACTATAAAACGTTTTGGTCAAGAAAATCACATGTTACTTTATGAAATATAACAATAGTGAAAAAAAGATTCATGGAAGGGTTTAAAGATAGTGAAATGATGTATCAACATACATGGAATTCAATATTAATAAAAAAAAGGTATGTGTAGAAATAGATTTCAATATGAACAGTTGTAAATAAAAAGGACCAATACAAAGAAATTTCTTGAATTAAGAGGAGAGGATCCATTATTTCGACATTGTAATAGCTTAGGTAAAGGTTATAATGAGAGGGGATAAATTATTTCACATTATTAGAACATAAATTTTACATTAAAGTGACATTTATAAATAAAAGAAGTTATAATCAATTTAGATTCAAAAGTCTTAATATAGTGAAGGTGCATGAATAGAAAAGAAGAGAGAGGGAGAGATCACTTACAATGAGATGGAACTTTGAAAATCTTTTTAGGAGCTTCATAAAATTGTAGAACCACATTAGGATAGATTTAAGGAGGTATAGGGATAATAATTTCATACTCAATGAGTTTTTAGTGAAAAATAATGGGATTTTGGGAGGGTATTTATATAAAAAGAGTGGAAAGTTTATTATTAATTTCTAAACTTAGGTTTTCGACTCTATATAATAATAGAATCAATACCATAAACCATACCATGGTTTTTACAATGTTTTATATTAAATATAAGTGGATTTAAATATTTTATTTGGCTATAAATCGAACATATAAAGATAATACAATAGGTGATGTGGAATTAAGTCATGTTCCTAAAGAATTGATTTTGAAAAATTATTATATAATATAGGTTTTGGAGTGTTAATTAAAGGTTTATAAAACTAATAAAATTACAACAAAAACACATTACTTTAAAGGTGAAATAAATATTTGGTTTTTCATGACTTTTATAGCATTTATTAAAACACTTTTTTGCTATTATGTTGTCATAATATAGGCCATGTATTTATACTGTATCTAATTTTTAACAAAAAATCTATCTCCAAAAATAATGAAAAATTGACAATATAATAATTTATGAATTATGATTTTAAAAATAATATTTAATTACAAAAAAAATCAATATATGATAATTTTCACTCTTTAATTAAAAAGTTCACTTATTGGAAAATACTAATTTTTATTACACTGGAAACTTTAAATCCCTTTAAAAATCACATTGAACTTAATTAAATTATATTATACTTTATATTTAAATAAATATTTTTTAATAATAAAAACATACTGAAATAAAAAAAATTAATTTATAAAAAAGTGTTCATTAATGGAAACTATAAATTTCCCAAAAATACAACTTTTATTTATTCATATCGAAATCAAATTTTTATTTTGCTCATTATTTAATTATTTATAAAATATTAATAAAAAGGGATAAATATAATCATTACTTGATTTAAAAAAGAAATTATAAAAAATCATACTACAAGGTTCTAAAAACAAAACCTCTTATTACACCAGCGTACACCCTTACTTAAGTTGTGTGATGGTAGTGATTTATTAGGGTGGTTTGATGAACATAATTTGGTCCATGATATAAATAAGGATAAAATTTTCCCATAAACATTTTTTCTCAAGATTTGGTTTTTGAAAATTATCTTGGGATTGGTCAAGGGAAGATCCCATAGATTTCATCTCCCTTAGAATCTCTGATAAATGGGCTTCATAGGGTATTATATTATTAGTCGAGGTCATCTCTTCCTTCATTTGTGTCAATTAGAATTTTTCATAACCCTTGATATACTAATCTGAACTATTATTTTATAATAACTATATTAACAATGGTTATTATTCTTCGTGGTCTTTTAAATCAGTTAGACTATATTTTATAACAGTCCGAAAATAACCAAAGTTATTTATGTGTTTTCTACAATTACATTTATTAATAAAGAAATAATTCATTTAAAAAGGTAATTTTATTTATAAAAGTGTAGGTCGTTACATTCTCCCCCCATTCAGAAATTTCTCCACATAAATTTAATTTCATACACTAAAACAGATAAGGGTACTTATATTTCATCGCCTTTTCTAATTCCAAATTTGTTTCCTCAAATTTGTGGTTCCACCACACAACTTTGACTGGTGAGTTTTCTGATTTTATAGAACTTTAAATTTACAATCTAATATCTACACTGAATTCTCCCAATATTAAATATCATATTCAATGGTATCACCTCTAGATTAAGTAAATTTTAAGCTTCTGGAATATACATTATTAAGAGGGATACATGGAGCATGTCATATGCTTGAGATAGGTTAAGTGGGAGTGTTAGTCGATAATCCAACACTCTGATACAATAAAAATAATTCAAAGGGGTTGCTGTGTATTTGAATAAGAATTCTATTCTTCCCAAACTAAATAACCTTATTCCATGGTGACATATGAAGGAACACCATATCCATGAACACAAACTCAAGGTCTCATCGATGATAATCTGTATAGTTTTTTTATCAACATTGTGTGGGTTTTATATAATGTTGAATGGGTTGAGCCTTCTCTACCATTTTTTGGATGAGATCTTGTACCATTAGCTTCTTCCCAAAAACATAATCAATGCATATTAGTGTCTAAAATGTCTTCCCATATAGAGCATCATAATGTGTCATATATATGATATAATGGAAACTATTTTTATATGATAAATCCATTTTGGGAATGTGTTGATCCCAATATCCATGGAAATCGATTAAACCGAAACCTGGAATATCCTTTTAGAGATTGAATGTTTCTCTCAGACTAACCATCCATATGAGGGTGATAACAACTACTGAAACTCGGGTCCATATCCAATGACTGCTGAAGGACTATTAAAAATTTTCAAAAAAATATAAGATTAGCATTGAATGATTTTTTGAATTAGTATGAAATTTAAAAAGTAATTTGTTATAATTATTGATAGAATCTTTTTATTATGGGTTTATTCTAAATCTAGTACATAAGTAGATAAGGGGTTTGATAACCCATTACAATATGTTATTTATGATACATTTAACAATTTTATAATCTCATGATATATTTTACATGAAAATCATGGAATTCATTTTTTAAATGGATCATAGAAACTCTATGATGAGTGATTAGTTATGAGTTGTATTAATAATAGATCATAACTATCTAAGGAAGAAGTATTTTTTGGAAAAAATATGATAATCACATTAAATGGGATTTTATTTTGATATTAATAGCAAATCAAGTGATGAGAGTGAATAAGGATGCATGAATCATCACTACACGTAACTTGATAATTTTAAATTCCTATATAATATATAATTTCGGATGCTCCGTTATAGTTTTACTATAACTGGGTAATTTCATCATGTTTATTCAAAACATATAAGATTTGAATCCTAATTATATTCTTCCATAGTCCTCCTCTTAGAACTATTGTTAATGTTATTTAAGTTTTATCTATAATAATAAGTTATTAGGCTTTCTCCCTAAGTTAATCCTTAATAAAATAATTAAATCCTATTATGAAACTCAAGGCATGAGGTTTTATTCTTCAAAACATATAGTTTTAAAAATAATGTGTTTCTATCAAACCATATCAGATAATTTTCCAATAATTTCCACCATCTATGATTTTTACTTATATTTAATGCATTCTTTTAAAATTGAAAATTTGTTTGTCGATTTATATAAAAGTTTTTATTTATTCTATTGAAAATTAATTTTCATGAGTTTTATGTTAAAAGAAATATTTTATGTATTCTTTTAAAGCTATGATAATTGGTAATTATAGATGAATATTGGTGAGTTTGTGATATCTCACTCCAATGAATTGGGTAATGATTAATTCTCTAGGGAAATGATGTTGTAATTAACTCATTAAGTTATTAAATTATGAGTGATGTTTGAATTAGTTAGTTAAGTTATCCTTAGAAAGGGTTATTAATATAATGCCCCAATATTACTTATTGGATTTTCTATGCTTTCCTAGGGTTTTAATTTAAATCATTGGATTTCATGAGTCTGTAATTTTAGTTCATGATTGAATATAAGTTTATGATATTTTAATGATTAAAAGTTTTTTCTTGTAATTTCTTTCATGAGTTCTCATGTATGAAAATGAACATTAATAAACATTCTATTTTTCATATACTTTCTTATGAAATTTTTCTAATGGATATTTTGAGAAAAGAATTTTATTTCAAGTTCGGATGTAAATTTTATATAAGCTCAATATTCTTTTTTAAAAGAAATACTTATTAAAGAGTTTTAAAATTTTTAATGGTTTAATGGGATTTTTAGTTACTTTTTTACCCCTTATTGATCTTTTTTATACTCATTAAATGTTTTCAAAGGAATTTAACATGGCCTAAAGATTAATGGGAGTAGTTAGGAGTTATGTGCTCTAGTTATAAAGCATTATCATTAAATAAGAGTATCTTTTAGAGATTTTAGTTTAACAGAGAAAATATCCATTTGGTGAAAAATTATAGGTTATCTTATGTAAGGTATTTTCCTAATTCACTAAATCTCTAAACATAAATAGTTTAAGGAATATATGTGATGTAATATTTTCTATAAATCTTGTAATTATTACATAGTTATGTTTGGATCATTAAATTTAGTATCAGAATAGTGTTTATATAACTTTATAGGATAGGATATTAAGGGTTGAGGATAATATATTAGTTTTAGATGACATCATGAGTTGATAAGTATACGGATGATTATAATTTTAAAGTATATTTACTCTTTTGAAGTCTTATGTGATTGTCCTTTTATATAGTTAATGATATTTTTGGGAGATATTTTGAATGATTAAGTATAACTTTCTCATTTGTAAAAAGTTATATGAAATATTAAACACTACCTCCATACGTTTAAATTCCCTTAGATCATAGATTGGTTATGAAAAAATTATAAAATCTAAACATTCTTATTTTTCTAAACATGGAATGTATTATCAACGTATTTAAAATTTTACATGATTTCATAAAAATACACAGCATATAATGATTTTAAACAAACTACAGGTGCATGATACCTTCAAGAAGCCCCTATATATTTAGTTTTTAACTATTTTATTTATAGAATATATATATAGTTTTTATAAAATCACAATTTCAACATTTTAAATTTTATTCTATAATAATATATTTTAAAAATAAAATACATTCAAATGTTTTTAAATTGTATGTTCAAAGAAACACTTTTTCAAAATTTCATTTTTTCCTTAATGTAAACCTAATTTTAAAAATTCTAATTTGAAAAAATAGATGGAAATTTTTGAAAATTCATTAAAATACAGTTGTTCTATATGTACCATCACACTTTGGTAATGATGCATCCATGAAAATTAAGGATGATGGTGTAGTTTGGAATTCTTTTCCTAAAATATTTTCATATATTAAAATTATAATTGTCTTATGGTATAGATAATATTATTATTAATTGTAAGAAATAATTATCATAACAGTGTAAATCTTAGATAATAATAAGCTATATTCTTGAAGATTCTATATAAAATATTCAAAGTAGTGATCTTTTTATCAAGAGTTAAAATTACAAGGATGCAATTTTTGAAAGGGGAAGATCGTAACAGCCCATATTTTAGTATATATTTTATTTTTATAAAATTAAATATTTATATTTATAAATTATAAAAAAAATAGAATTATAATACTAATATAACATAAAATAAATATAAATTACTGATTATTTCACTCTCAATATGCATTACTCAAACTTTTCCTAAACGTTCAATATGATCTTTCTCAGTCTGATTTACTCAATACGATGGACTTAATACGATGAACCCATTATCAATATGAAAAACTCATATACTTCTCAAATGTTCAATGTGATCTTCCTCAATATGATTGACTCAATATGATTCTAATTTCTGATAAACAAAACTTCTAGGCATCTGTTCTTCTTCATATACCTCGATCTGGAAATAATTTTCACTCGAATTATTCAGTACTCCACCTTTTCTGCTTGCATGAAAATTACAATGGAAAAATGATTTGAGAAACTATTTATAGGTGACTCTTAAAAGAAAAAGAGAGAATATTGAAAACTTTATCTTCTTACTCAAATTTCAAAACTATAAAAAAGTACTAACTTTTAATCTTCTTCTTTGACTTCTTCAATCCTTATTATATTTCTTTGAGATTTATGAAAAATGAATTTAATGTTTGAAATCTTCAACTCTTCATATATTTTTCAGCTCATTATGATCTGTTTCTTTCTCATCTCATTATGATTTGTTACTTTTTAGCCCATTATGATCTATTTTTTTCTTAGCTTATTATGATTTATTTCTTTCTGATCTCATTACGATATGTTTAATTCTTAGGTAATTATGATTTTTTTCCATCTCCTCTCATTATTATATTTTTCCTCCTCAACTCATTGCAATACATTTCTTTATAATCTCATTACAATTTGTTCCATTCTCGGTTTATTATGATCTATTTTTATTTCTCATCTCATTACGATCTGACATTCTTCATCATACCATTATGAAAACATTACTCAGCTTCATCCTGATGGAATACTCATAATTATGGAATTATTATTACGATGTGATTTTCATTACCTTGGATTTTCCCATTATGATGGAAATCCAATTATGTTGATTTTTCAATAATGATGGAAAGCATTCAATTGTGAATCCACTTAGAAACCCTGAAAAGTCTTCAAGTGTAACACCCCAGGTAAATAAAGAATATGACATTTTCACATTTATCCATATTTGTGAATAAAATATTAATATAACTTTAATGGGGACGCTATGCTCGATGGTGTACCCAACACGCAACAACGAGTTTCTTGGGAATCTTACGTTGCACTCTAATAAGAAAATAATATTATTTTAAATTGTAGTTAACGCCTAGCCATTTTAATGGAGGGAATGAACAGAACAAACTACAAAATGATTATATATGTTTGTCAAATATTTTTACTTTTTAAAATAAATTTTAGAGGATTAAAAATGCGAATGAATCCAATTTTAAGCGTAAACATTCTAATATTCTTTAAAAGGACGATTAACCGCCTTTTGATGAAGAACCTCCTTTAAATCCACTTTTTGAAAATTCTATGTGTTATATTTGACAAAATAAAATTCTTCATTAGAATCTGTACATCAAAATTTACTTTGTGTAAATTTTTTGTATTTTTCCGATAATGTTCATTTTTTAATGAATAGTGAAAAATATTGTATTTTAATTCAAAACCTATTTTTAATATAATTTATTTATATGATTAGATTATCATTTTAATTGGTTTCAAAGTTAAATTAGGATATATTTTTACCATTTAATCCAATATTGGTCATTGGAATTAATTTCATCTTGAAATTGGACTTAAACTAGTGTCAATCTTTTGATACTTATTGTTTCATAAAAACACGATATTTGCTCTGAGAGTGGGAATTAATTATTAAATTAATTAATGTAACTTATATGTTTTGAATTTTGTAAAATAGACATCATTATTTAATTCATAATATAAAATATATCCTAGGGTGAAGTTTTTGTAATTTTCTAAAAAACTTCAATTTTTGATGAATAGTGAAACCACTAGTGGTAGTTAAAGAAACTGATTTTTCGTTTAAATTAAACTTTACCACTTCTGTGATTTGAAATTCAAAAATCCAACATACATGGTTTTCATTAAGAATTAAAATTTGGTTCAATGGGATTAAAATAATTTTTCGGTGAATAGTAACTTTTAAGTTTATTAATCGCGGTTAGAGGTAATTAGTGTAATTTAAGGTAAAAATAATGTTTTAATAATATGAAATGACCTAGAAACATGTCCTACCCTCATTGGATGTGTCATGGCCGACCAAGACAATCCACGGGTCAACTTGGGGACCCCATGGAGCCACTTTGGTAGGAAAATGACATTAATACCTTTTTATTTAAATTTAATGTTAAAATGTCACAAACATGTGTTGTTTTACTAAAACAAATTTACATGAGGTTATACACGTCATATTTTTGACTATAAATATTCATTAGAAAGATAATAATATTTCTTACATCATGATATTGTTTTTACAATTTTTAGACACTATATAAAGTAAATTTTTTATGACACCATGATGATGGAGCGATTACCTCATTATTTAACGATTTAAATAAAATGAAACGATAATGTAAAATATAAGCCCTAAAATTGTCAAAAACCTATTGGATTGGTGGATTTCGAAACCTTATCACCTTATCCTCTAAATATATCCTTTTGGGACCTTTAAAATTCTAAAATCATTATATAATAAAGTAATATTTTATAACCTTCCAAGAGTGCCCCTCCTCTCCTCTTATAAAAGGCCCCCACCTCTACCACCTTACCCAAACCACTAAAGCCTTTGGATCGGCCAACACCTTCCCATTTCATCTCTCCACATAAGTATCTTAATCATTGAATCCTCACTTTGGGCAGAATCCTTTCCAAGGAAGCCTTTGATCTCAAATAAAAAAGAGTTACCCGATTTAAAGGTAATGTTTTCCCTTGTGTTCTTTTGTTTTATTTTGCTTCTCCAAACCCCTAAACTCTTTTATTCCTTTATTTTGTAACAAAACAAGTATCTTAAATATACTAGGATGTTTTTATGTGAAGTATTTGAGCTATACTTACACACACCTTCATGTAATGGTTAAAGAATATATTGTTTCTGTGGATGGCGAATTTCTGCCTCACGAAATGATGATTGTTCAATCTCCTCTTAACACCTTTCATGTTGGCCATTATGATGTCACTATATTTTATATATGATTTATATGGTATTTATTTTTTCTATATTCTTCTGAATTTTATATTTAAATCATGCCTTTATGCTTTTCATGTTGTGCAAATGCGATAATTTCATACGAGGAAGTGTGGACTACCGCCCCCTCAAGTGATGTGACTCGTTCATGCAATACATGGAATGTATAAAGAATGAAATTAATGAACATATGTGACCTATATAACATATATATTATACTGGAATTATAATATATATATCTCTCAATTGTTTTTAATACCATTAATATGACAAAGAAATGAAAGTAGCGTTCATGCGTACGTACGACCTACTATCTCCATGAATGGTGCATTTCATTTCTTACCTCTAAATGATTATGTAATATTATAAATACACATATATTCTGGATATATATGATATATATGATATCCAAATCATGAATATGATTCTGGATATAATGAACCGTTGACCACACGAACAACATGTAATTATAAGAAGTCCACTTTCGACTTAAGAACCAAATATTGAAAAAACAAACATTATTAACTTAAATGATTACATAATGTTTATAACATGTAAATAAGTGATAAAAAAGTAATAATTAACTTGAAAATTTTTCTTAAGAAATTATAAATTAACTCAAGTTTATTATTCAAGACGTTAAAGAACGATCGAGTCAAGTCGGACCTGAGGTAAGGGATCCAACATCTCTCTTTCTTTTTAAGTAATCTCTTTTATTTGATTTCATTTAAGCTCATCTTTATTATGTTTGGAGATGTTATTTTATATTCCTCATAATGTAATTTATATGTTCATATTATTAGAGACACTATGTGATCTCATAAATTCATTTTTGGAAGTTTTATGTGGCGCTGTTAGGCTGCTGAGTTTTCATAAGGGATTTTTCATCTCACTTTTATTCCCGTGACATTTATGCTACGTTTGACACTATTTACATTATATTGGTGTATGTAATTACCATTATTATACACTTTTTGTAGTATAATTTTATTTATGGGTATTTACATCTTCATTTTATGACCCTTTTTCCATGGGGTGTACGTTTCGAAAGTTACCCAACTCGGTAAGGGGATCTTTCACCCTCCTCTTTTTAAAAGACTTATTTTGTTATGTATTTTAATTCACATACTATTATGTTGGGATATGTTCTTATATATCCTTATTTATGTAAATTTTATTTCCAATTTATGAGATACCATTTTCTCTCTCATCAACTCATTTTCTGAATTTTAAAGTGACGTCGTTAGGCTGTCAGATTTCTGTAAGGAAACTTCTTAACCCACTATCAATTCTTTGGGATAAACCTCTACTTCTTGATTTTATTATACCAATATTATATGTGGAATCTCTATGTTGTAATTTCCACAAACCTTTTTGTGGATATAGTATTTCTACATATAATCATCTCATTGATAAATTCTTACGAACTTGTATGGGACGTCATAACTCAATCTCATTTCATTGAGTTAAATATCTATGTCATTGGTTTTGTTTTTCCAAGATTATGTGTGAATGACCTATGATTATTTGAAACATAATATCCACTTATATTGGGTGTATTTATATTTCTCACACATAATTATGTGATATATTTATCATTAATTTAAGGATACCAACTTTATAATGGATTTCATCTCAATTTACTTTTCCATTGAGACTTCACTGTTGTTATGCACCAATGCACTCTTATATGGTGTGTATACTATCCTTTGACATATTATATCATTAATCCCTTTATTCTCATGATATTATAAAGCTCAGATTCCATGTTATTCCACAATTATTTGTATTCAAGAGTCTCTCATTTTGTTAAAAAATGTTTAACAAAAATATCATTTTAAATGATTTAAAGATTCATTATTCTACATCTTTAACTTTAATGTCCATGTTTTCCAAATTGTTTTTAGTATTTATTTATATGTACATTAATGTTTTAAAATTATAATTACATTAAAATCTTCAAAGTGTTATGGGACACATTGATTCAAAAATATCTTTTAAATGGTTTTTGAAAATGGATTTCTTAATTCAATATCTTGGAATTACTTATTGTGATTGCAAATGAAATGTTGTTATTAAAATGTTTATATTTTCAATATTTTATGTGTAATGATGGTACTTGGACATTTTACGGGTGGTTACGTGATAAACCGTATGACGATTGGTGCCGTGAATACCAGGACGGGTGGTTACGTTATAACCTCCAATTCATTGGGTATGGAAGTCGGCCGTATGGCTATTCCATTAAGTATGTGTGGAAGTCGACCGTATGGTTATTCCATTTAAGTATGTTTATATCCCAAGTTACCTTTATAAGTTATGTGTTCTTTATATGGGTTTTATGGTAATCTTTTGGTTACAAAAGGGTAAGTAATGGTTTTTTATTCAGTGAAGGGTTTTTACTACTTCATAAAGGTGAAAAGTATTACTTTGGTATAAAGTATTCATGGTTTACTTATTGTTTTGAAAAACTAACAGTTTTCCTTCTTTGTGTATCTTTTACTAATATTTTTATGCTCATCCCACGTTTTTGAAATGTTTTCCACAGGACTTAAAGATCAATAGGGTCAAGGATGGAATCAAGGAAAGACATTCTATCTAAAACATGGAACTAGACATGTTTCTTTTTAAGTGTTTTTTTTATTTTATGGAAACTTAGTAGAAGTGTCTGCTATGTAATCTTTTAAGATGTAATAGTTATGTCCTAATTCTCTAAAACTCTAAACCCAAAAAGATCCTCAATGTGAATTATTCATTTAATTCATGATTAAGTAATGTTTAAGGTCGGGGCCTTATAGTTCGTATCAGAGGTTGGTTTAGATAACATTAGAGGTTAGGGTATTCTCTAAGCATAAGTGACATTACCATAATGGTTAGGATTTTAGAAAGAGTCCTAGTTTTAGATAAAGTGAATGATTAAGAATATCTTAGTGTTTATCTTCCTCCTTAGTACATGATGGTTTTATTGATATACTCACACTGACCTTTTTTATTTTAGTAAATGGCTCGATATAACAGGCACCAAAGTAACAATGGATGTGAAGGAAACTGTGACAGTTTTCTGAGCGTGAAACTGAATGATATGGGAGCTGCAATGAGAAATCTTGTGTTTATCCTCAAACAACTATCTAGAGTCATGATTGACCACCTAAACCTTAGTGATTTCTATAAGCATCATATATGCGAGAAACAAATCCCTATGGAACTAAAGGTAATAATCATAAAGGTAAGTGTGTTCAAAAACCTATGTGTCAAAGATGTGGAAAGAAACACCTAGGAAAATGTTTCAAAGGGACAGAAATATGCTATAGATGTGGAAATGAAGGTCATAAAGCAAGAACCTACCATCGAAAAAGGAAGCATCCAGTTGACTCAAGGAAAGGGAAAGAAGTTCTTTCTGAGGGATAAATTGAATGTTTTAAATGTGGTGTGCATGGTTATTATGAAAACACATGTCCTATGAAGAAGTTTTGTGAATGGGATCACCAAGATCATACAAATATTCGTTTACCAATACCTAATGCCATTCCGATTGAGGATGAAGAAACTGACAATGACCAATCAAAGGTATGGATTATTTCTTAACTTTTGTTGTCCTATTTTAGAATCTTGGGATATGATTCATGATTTTGTTTGTAGGAAAGAAGTATTTCAGAAGAAGTCGGAAAAGAATGGTTAATGGATCATGAATAATGTTGAATGATTAAGAAGTCAACATATAAGGGCTTCAAGAGTTATGGTGAAATTATTAAGAGTATTAAGTCTCTTTTGATGATAGGGTTACATTAGAAGACTTTTTTATAGTATGTGTAACCCTGATGTTTGATATATTAAAATTTTATTCAAGGAATAGTTATCTGTTATTTTTTGGACATAGTTATAATGAACCATTTGGGTTTATATGATCCTTACTTTTGAGGTAATTATTGGTTAATATATGTTATGATGGAAAGTGAAAGGCATGAGAAACAAATTGAGGATAAATTATGTTATGACTATTTTTGAAGATTTTATCTCATTTTGGGGAATGTTTTAATAATTATATAGTTTTGGAAAAAGGAAAACACACAGACCGTGTGACAACCCGTCGCATCGGACAAAGCTGTGGGAATCGAACCCACAACCAAAGTGCGACTGGTATTTATCACCTACCACTGGACTACGTGAAGTCCCTGGTTAGTTTGACTGATTCTTTTTAGTTAGATGATTTTAGGAATCAAGAGTAAGTTTATTTTGGGTTATCTATGGAAATGATTAACCTATCATCGAGGATATGTGATTAGGTTAATTACTTTTCAATATGAGAATTTAAGATCAACTGATGTTATTTGGAGATAAAAGTTAATTTGTACCTTGGTATATTATGTGATTAAATCCTTAAAATATTTGGGTTTCAATCTTAGTTTGGTTTACTTTGAAGAATATTATGGAACAATTGTTTATCGAATGGTCTTCGTTGAACTTTGGGTTTTTTTGGGACAAATTTTGGAGATTTAGAATAGAGTTTCTTTTTATAAAGGATTATACTTTTGTGGATTATCTGATCTCATACTAAAAATTTTATTTTTGGATTTTGTCTAAAAACATGGGAAATATATAGTTCTCTTTTGTGGATTAGGTGATTCTAAAGAAGTTGATTATAGTACTCTTAATGCGAATAAGTCTTCCTAAAAACTCGTCTTTTGAAGAAAATATGAGTTTGATTAAGGAATCTAGTAAAAGTTGAAATTCTACATGACAAGTAAGTATGTTTCATTATGATTTAGTTAAGCTCAAAAATAAATTCCTCAATGAAGAGTAACTTAAAACAAAAATGTTGTATGTTAACTTTTCCTACTGGGGAATCAAATACCGTTTAACCCACCACAAGTTTGTGATTTTCTTGTGGTAAACTTTCTCCTAAACATGTTTACTATCACTCTCCATCATGACATAACCTGTTTTTTCTCCTCTATATCCATATTTTCATACTTGGAATCCTTGTATGGGTTAACTCGGGTGACCTTTGTACTTATCATTCTTTATTTTAAAGTGATTTTTTTACTGACTCTTGTTCCGATGTGGTATTTCCAATTAAGTTTCCAAGCCCAATTTTAAAATTGTGAGGACGCAATTCCAAAAAGGGGGTAAGGATGTAACACCCCAGGTAAATAAAGAATATGACATTTTCACATTTATCCATATTTTTGAATAAAATATTAATATAACTTTAAAGGGGATGTTATGCTCGATGGCGTACCCAATACGCAACAACGAGTTTCTTGGAAATCTTACATTGCACTCTAATAATAAAATAATATTATTTTAAATTGTAGTTAACGCCTAGCCATTGTAATGGAGGAAATGAACAGAACTAAATAAAAAATGATTATATATTTTTGTCAAATATTTTTACTTTTTACAATAAATGTTAGAGGATTAAAAATGTGAATGAATCCAATTTTAAGCGTAAACATTCTAATATTCTTTAAAAGGTCGAGTAACCGCCTTTTGATAACAAACCTCCTTTAAATCCACTTTTTGACAATTTTATGTGTTATATTTGAAAAAATAAAATTCTTCTTTAGAATCAGGACATCAAAATTTACTTTGTGTAAATTATTGGTATTTTTCCGATAATGTTCATTTTTTAATGAATAGTAAAAAATATTGTATTTTAATTCAAAACCACTTTTTAATCTAATTTATTTATATGATTATATTATCTTTTAAATTGGTTTCAAAGTGAAATTAGAATACATTTTTACCATTTAATCCAATAGTGGTCATTGGAATTAATTCCATCTTGAAATTGGACTTAAACTAGTGTTCATCTTTTGATACTTATTGTTTCGTAAAAACACGCTATTTGCTCTGACAGTGGGAATTAATGTTACTTATATGTTTTGAATTTTATAAAATAGACATAATTTTTAAATTCAGAATATCAAATATAGCCTAGGGTGAATTTTTGGTAATTTTCTGAAAAACATCAATTTTTTATGAATAGTGAAACCACTAAGTGGTAGTTAAAGAAACTGATTTTTCGTTTAAATGATACTTTACCACTTCTGTGATTTAAGTTTCAAAAATCTGACATACATGGTTGTAATTTAGAAGTAAAATGTGGTTCGATGGGATTAAAATAATTTTTTGGTAAATAGTAACTTTTAAGTTTATTAATCACGGTTAGAGGTAATTACTGTAATTTAAGGTAAAAATAATGTTTTAATAATATGAAATGACCTAGAAACATGTCCTACACTCATTGGATGTATCATGGCCGACCAAGAAAATCCATGGGTCAACTTGGGGACCCCATGGAGCCACTTTGGTAGGAAAATGACATTAATACCTTTTTAACTAAATGTAAAGTTAAAATGTCACAAACATGTGTTGTTTTACAAAAATAGTTTTTACATGGGGTTATACAAGTCCTATTTTTCACTATAAATATTAATTAGAAAGATAAAACTATTTCCTACATCATGAGATTTTTTTTATAATTTTTAGACAATAAATAAAGTATCTTATTTATGACACCATGATGATGCAGCGATTACCTCATTATTTAACGATTTAAATAAAATTAAAAGATAATGTGAAATATAAGACCTACACTTGTCACAAACCTATTAGATGGGTGAATTTAGAAACCTTATCACCTTATACTCGAAATATATCCTTTTGGGACCTTTAAAATCTGAAAATAATTATATAATAAAGTAAAAGTTTTTATCTTTCCAAGAGTTGCCCTCCTCTCCTCTTATAAAAGGCCTCCACCTCTACCACCTTACCCACACCTATAAAGCCTTTGGCTCGGCCAACCCCTGACCATTTCATCTCTCCACATCCCTATATTCATCATGGAATCATCACCATTGGGCATAATCCTTTCCAAGGAAACCTTTGAGCTCAAATAAAAAAGAGTTACCCGATTTACAGGTAATGTTTTCCCTTGTGTTCTTTGCTTATCCAAACCCCTAAACTCATTTATTCCTTTATTTTGTAAGAAAACCAGTATCTTAAATATACTAGGATGTTTTTTTGTGAAGTATTAGAGCTATAATTACACACACCTTTGTCTAATGGTTAAATAACATACTGTTTCTGTGGATGGTGAATTTCTGCCTCACGAAACGATGATTGTTCAATATCCTCTTAACACCTTTCATGGTGGCCATTATGATGTCACTATATTTTATATATTATTTATATGGTATTTATGCTTTCTATATGCTTCTAAATTTTATATTTAAATCATGCCTTTATACTTTTCATGTTGTGCAAATGCGATAATTTCATACGAGGAAGTGTGGACTACCACCCCCTCAAGTGATGTGACTCGTTCATGCAATACATGGAATGTATAAAGAATGAAATTAATGAAAATATGTGACCTATATAACATATATATTATACTGTAATTATAATATATATATCTCTCAATTGTTTTTAATTCCATTAATATGACAAAGAAATGAAAGTAGCGTTCATGCGTACATCCGGCCTACCGTCTCCATGAATGGTGCATTTCATTTCTTACCTCTAAATGATTATGTAATATTATAAATACATGTATATTCTGGATATATATGATATATATGATATCCAAATAATTAATATCATTCTGGATATAATGAACATTTTACCACATGAACAACATGTAATTGTAAGAAGTCCACTTTCGACTTAAGAACCAAATATCGACAAAACAAACATTATTAACTTAAATGATTACATAATGTTTATAACATAAAAATAAGTGATATAAAAGTAATAATTAACTTGAAAAATGTTCTTAAGAAAGTATAAATTAACTAAAGTTTATTATTCAAGATGTTAAAGAACGATCGAGTCAAGTCAGACCTGAGGTAAGGGATCCAACCTCTCTCTTTCTTTTTAAGTACTCTCTTTTATGTAATTTCTTTTAAACTCATGTTTATTATGTTTGGGGATGTTATTTTATATTCCTCATACTGTAATTTTTATGTTCATATTATTAGAGACCCTATTTGATCTCATAAATCCATTTTTGGAAGTTTTATGTGGCGTCGTTAGGCTGCCGAGTATTCGTAAGGGATTTTTCATCTCACTTTTATTCTCGTGACATTTATGATAAGTTTTCCACTATTTACATTGAGTGGTGTATGTAATTCCCATTATTATACACTTTCTGCAGTATAATTTCATTTATGGGTATTTACATCTTCATTTTTTGACCCTTCTTCCATGGGGTGTATGTTTCGAAAGTTGCCCAACTCGGTAAGGGGGTCTTTCACCCTCCTCTTTTTAAAAGACTTCTTTTGTTACGTCTTTTAATTCACATAATATTATGTTGGGATATGTTCTTCTATATCCTTATTTATGTAAATTTTATGTCCAAGTAATGAGATACCATTTTATCTCTCATCAACTCATTTTCTGAATTTTAAAGTGACGTCGTTAGGCTGTCAGATTTCTGTAAGGAAACTTCTTAACCCACTTTCAATTCTATGGGTTAAACCTCTACTTCTTGATTTTATTATGAAAAGATTATGTGTAGAATCTCTATGTTGTAATTTACTCAAACCTTTTTGTGGATATAGTATTTCTACACATAATCATCTCATTGATGAATTCTTACAAACTTGTATGGGAAATCATAACTCAATCTCATTTCATTGAGTTAAATATCTATGTCATTGGTTTTTTTCCTAGATTATGTGTGAATGACCACTGATTGTTTCACACTTAATATCCACTTATATTGGGTGTATTTATATTTCTAACACATAATTATGTGATAGATTTATCCTTAATTTAAGGATACCATCTTTATAATGGATTTCAACTCAATTTACTTTTCCATTGAGACTTCATTGTTATTATGCACCAATTCACTCTTATATAGTGTGTATACTGTCCTTTGACATATTATATCATGAATCCCTTTATTCTCATGATATTATAAAGCTCGGATTACATGTTATTCCACAATTATTTGTATTCAAGTGTCTCTCATTTTGTTAAAAACTCTTTAACAAAAATATCGTTTTAAATGTTTTAAAGATTCATTATTCTACATCTTTATCTTTAATGTCCATGTTTTTAATATGGTTTTAAGTATTTATTTATATGGACATTAATGTTTTAAAATTATAATTCCATTAAAAGCTTCAAAGTGGTATGGGGCACTTTGATTCAAAAATCTCTTCTAAATGGTTTTTGAAAATGGATTACTTAATTCAATATCTTGGAATTACTTATTGTGATTGCAAATGAAATGTTGTTATTTAAATGTTTATATTTTCAATATTTTATTTGTAATGATGGTACTTGGACATTTTACGGGTGGTTATGTGATAAAACATGTGACGGGTGGTGCCGTGAATACCAGGATGGGTGTTTACGTTGTAACCTCCAATGCATTGGGTTTGGAAGTCGGCCGTATGGCTATTCCATTAAGTATGTGTGGAAGTTGACCGTACGGTTATTCCATTTAAGTATATTTATGTCCCAAGTTACCTTTATATGTTATGTGTTCTTTATATGGGTTTTATGGTAATTTTTTGGTTACAAAAGGGTAATTAATGGTCTTTTATTTAGTGAACGGTTTTTACTACTTCATAAAGGTGAAAAGTATTACTTTGGTAAAGTATTCATGGTTTACTTGTTGTTTTGAAAAACTAACAGTTTTCCTCCTTTGTGTATCCTTTGCGGGGCTTTTTATGCTCATCACATGTTTTTGAAATGTTTTCCACAGGACTTAAAGATCAATAGGGTCAACGATGGGATCAAGGAAAGACATTCTATCTAAAACATGGAACAAGACATGTTTCTTTTTAAGTGTTTTTTTATTTTATGGAAACATAGTAGAAGTTTCTACTATGAAATCTTTTGAGATGTAATAGTTATGTCCTAATTCTCTAAAACTCTAAACCCAAAAAGATCCTCTATGTGAATTATTTGTTTAATTCATGATTAAGTAATGTTTATGGTTGGGGCCTTATATTAAGCTTCATCACTATTCTTATTTCATAAAGATTCTTCCTTTGATAAATATCTCATAATGATGGAATCCCCATTATGATGGATTAATCATTACGATCAAGTGTATATGATGATAACTCCACTGGGAAACATTTGACAATATTCAATCCTCCTCAGCTATTACTCATTCACAAACATTGTCTTGATTTTTGGAACTGATACATCCATTACAATTCTTCCATTTATTCAAAAACTATTATCATGATAGTTTTTCATTATTTGTGAGAACTTAATGATGAGTAAAGCATCATATAACTTAGTTTTATAAAGTATTAAAACTTTCTAACTTTTGACTTCACAAAATTCTTTTAAAACTATTTAGAAATAATATGAATTCTTAAAATAGAAACAATTTACTTTCTAACCAATTTTGATTCCGATGAATCTTTGTGGTAATGTATCTTAGTTTGATAGAGCATTTTATCAAAAATTAATCTTTTTAAATGCGTTTGATTCTAGTGATGCTCAGTCGGGAAACCCGAGTCCATAAACTAGTTTCCGGAAAACAACTTTTTTAAAGAAAAAAACTTTTCTCAGCATTTATGTTTGGGTTTGAACATTCATAAACTCTCAAATTTCATACAAAACTATGATGGACTGGATATGATTCATAAATAATAAAAACATTCTTATAAAGAAAATTATTTTTCAACAAATACAAAAACATTATTAAAACCATTTATCACAATGGTTCTTCAATCTCCCCCTTTGTATTTTTTTGACAACCCTCACTAACTACTTTTCCAACTCTCAGAAATTTTTCACAACTCAACTATTGTAAACTAATCAAGTTTTTTTACTTTTATCAAAACATTACCTTTCTCAAAAGAGAGTGTCCTGACAACACACCACTAGATAAAGTAATGTTTTTGATGGAATTCCATCCCTCTGTGGAATTTTTTTTCATCCATGTGAAGATAAATTCTCCCCCACTTTTCTTTTTCTATCGATTTTCTTTTCTCTCCCCCATTTTATAATAACTAAATCTTCAGATTAATTTTTGAAAGATATGCAAAATCTTTTTACAACTAAATTTTCTTTTTATCTCTCCTAATTTATGACAACCACATCTTCAAATTAATTTATAAATGATAAGTAAAAAACTTCTTACAAATTAGTAGTTGTTACTTTTTCTATCCCCCTTTATCAACATAATACAAAGCATGGTAAGGGTACTTCCTTATGAAGTTTAGGAAGTCATGGGAGGAGTCTGAACAAGAAGTTACAGCCTCAATTCCACAAACCTTTATTTTAACATTGATTTTGTAACTATATCAGCAATACGATACTTTGTTAAAATGTATTTGAGGAAAACATCTCCAAAAAAACTTTCTCTTTTATAATGTGAAACATTATATCAATGTTTCTTGATCTTGAATGTTAGACAGAATTTTTATAAACATCAATTGATCTTTTATTATCACAAAGTATCTTTAATTTTTGACAAATATTTACTTTCATGTCTTCTACCTGAACATTCATTCACAACATTGGAGTACAATCCTGAGTATCTGCAACATATTCAGACTCAGTTGTGCTCAAAATTACTGAACTTTTTTTCTTACTTTTCCAAATCACACAACATTCACCCAAGAAAAAGTTTCATCCTGAGGATTATTTTTTATCATTACAATCTCTATCTCAATATTCATCAGTAAAACCATGAAACCTCATCTATCTATTTTTTTGTATAACAACCCATCTGTAGTTGTTCCTTTTACATGTCTCGAGATTATTTTTTCTTCCAACATATGTTATTCTTTTGTATTACTTTGATACTGAGAACATGAAGTCATAACCCAAACAATATATGGTCTTGATGATGTAAAATAAATAATAATTCATATTAACTTCTTAAAATCTTTCAAATTCACACCTTTCTGGATTCATATTTACTCAACTTTGGTCTCACTGAAATAAGATTAGAAACATCTTTAGATTCTTCCATCCCAAACATTTTAAAAAATTTGCAGGAATACTTTTTTTGAGATAAGAAAATGTGTTTTTCTTTTTATTGAACTTGTATGCCAAGAAAGAAAGTTTATTCTAGAAACATTAACATTTCAAAATTCTCCTTCATTTTTTCAAAAAAATTTTTAAAAACAGCTTCTATATCCCTAAAAAATTATTGCTGGGAAAAAATCCCTGAAGGTAACATTGCAACATTTTTGGGGTTGCTTGTGTTTATTGACGATGTAGGTTTCCTTGGTGAATTTTAGAATTCTAGATATGTTGTTGACAATCCACATTGACAAAGAACCATGACAAAGGAATGGATTATCAAGAGGTGCTACAAAATAACAGATACAAGGTGTCACTGCTTTCCAATGTTTTCCAAATTTTTGGGGTCCAAAATTTGGCGTTTTGTGAGAATCATGAAAAGTGGATATCCATGAAGATCTCATCAAAATATGGAAAAGGCGTGACTTTTGTGAAGATATGCTTCATGTACTGGATTTCATGAAGATAATAAGAATTTTGACGGTGTTATTTGAAATTATAACGAGCTTCAAGAATGACAAAGTTGAAGGAAAATGTGAGGGAGCTTCACAGAAGCGGCATGAAGTAATTTTTGGAACGCTCCGTGATTACGATGAGCTCTGTGATCCGAAAATTTCCATGGTGCTTCGCGATATTGAGAGAATTTCGGCGGACATTTTAGAGCTTCACAATATGAGATGATGTAGTGCTGACTTCGCGCAGAAGGTTGGAGGGTCAGTGGAATTGCCAATAAATAGGCCTCAACCCCCTTGAGAGAAGTAGAGGTTTTTCCAAGATAAAATTTGTTGGTCTCGGCTCGCGAAGGTAGTGTGATTCACGAAGGAAGGAGCTTTGTATGGGCTAATTTAGCTCTGCGGATGTTGTGTGCTCTGCGTTGGATCAGTGAGCTTCACGAAGGAATTCACACTGTGATGACTTGAGATCAATGACGACCTGAGCTTTGTGAAATTGTGAGCATCGAAAAAAGGCAAGAGCTTCGTGAAGGCTTGTTTGAGCTTCGAAAAGTAGGGTGCTTTGTGAAGGTACTTTCAAATGGTTGTTGCCCAGTGGTTAGGGGAAAAGGGTTATTCATCCATGGATGAAATTAGGCTTCAATAGTTCATCTACATACAGTGGATGATGCATTCATTAATGGTAATGAGGAGACCCATAGGTCTATAAACTATGAGTGGATCTTCTGAAGAAGCAGTGAGGTCACTTCAGTTGAGAGAGCAGTGAGTTCTCAAATTGTGAGTGGTTGTAAACCAGGAGGGACAGTGATTCCGCTTCGAACTTGTAAATAGTTGTGAACTTATAGTGGAATTTGTACATCGGAACACTACCAGTGTATGATCCTTGGATGTAGCCCAGTGAGGGTGAAACAAGTAAAAATTATTGTGTCATGTGCATGATTTATGGATTATCCATACTCTACAATGGGAAGGATAGAGAATAGGGTTTTGTCTAACAGCAAAACAGGATCAAAAGGGGAAGTTTTTTTAATATTTCATACCCTGATTCACCCTCCCCCCCCCCCTCTTAGGGTATCTATCATAGTGGGCCTAAAAATTATATCATCCATATGAACAATTACAATTAAAGTTCCAAAATCAATATTTTTCACATATAAGTTGTTTTCAACTTTTCCTTTAGAAAATTTCAAAATTCCCAAATAGTTTTCAAGTTTGGAATACCATGCATGTGGATCTTGTTTAATCCCATACAAATATTTCTTCAATTAACAAATATTGTTTTTATACTCATCAAGTAGAAACCCACAACATTACTCAATGTACACTTCTTCCTCAATATCATCATTTAAGAAAGACAAATTTCCATCCATCTGATAAACTTTATAATTCTGATATGCGTCCACTAAAAGAAACATTATAATAGTTTCTAATATAACAATTGAGAAAAAAATTTATTCCAAATCCACACATTCCACCTATGAATTTCCATTACAAACAAGTCCATTGTTGTTTCATGAAACATCTTCATGTTCATTCAACTTGTTTCTATAAACCTACACCATCTCGATAACATTTTTATTTTCTATAATTGGAACAAGTTCTCATTTTCCATTTTTTATTTGATCAAACTCTTAATTTATATAATCCACCCATTATTTGTGTTGAATAGATTCTGAAACAAATTCTAGTTCAACTTTTGTTATATGTGATGTCTGATTTTTTAATCAAAACATTATTCTTGACTGAAGCAGAGCCTTATGATTTCCAATAATGTTTTCAAACTCAATATGTTTTTGTAAGGTAGGAAATTTCAAAGTATCTCTCCCAACTTCACTTTTCTCATCACATGATTCATATGAATCTTGATAAGGACTTTTGACTTACTTTTACTATTGTTGGAAATCTCTAGTTTTTCCTCCCCAGCATTGTCAAAAAAAATTTAAGGATTTTCTATTTTCAATTACATTCACATTATATGAGTCCACCAACTTTAGTAAAAAATGTTCCAACATTTGTAACATCTTCTATTTGGTGAATAACCAATAAAAGTCCATTTCTTATCTTTCTTATAAAACTTTCCTAGATCCAAATATTTTATTTTAATTTAACATGGACATCCAAAAACCTTGAATTATTTCATTGATAGTTTTTCTCTATAAAAAATTTCACAAGGAGCCGTGTTGGATTTTGGTATCAGTAAACATCTATTCTGAACATGTACAATACTACTAATAGTTAATTTCCAGTAGAAATTTGAAAGTATGTATTCTACTCACATACTTCTTCCGATTTCCACCAAGCCTCGATTATTTCCTATTACTACTCCATTTTCTTATGGAGTACGGGGAGCACTATATTGATTTATATTACCATGTTTTCTCAGATAATATTTAAAATCATTGCAGGTAAATTCAGTACCATTATTTTTTCTCAACTTCTTTATCGAAACCCTCATTTCTTTCTCAACTTATTTTCCGAAAAAACATGAACATTTCAATAACCCTTAACTTCTGTTTCATAAACATGATGTTTTTCATCCGAGAAAAATCATCAATCAAAGTGATAAAGTATAAATATAATTTTTTTGAATGATGTATCATCGCCCCACATAAATCAGAATGAATAAGTTCAAGAGGTCTAGTAGACTGAATCTCAACTCTCTTATCACTTTTATTAGTCGTTTTTTCTTTTCTTAAAAGTGATAAAAATATCTTCTTATTTTGTTTTCAATTCTAGAAAGTTTTTTAAAACATCGTCCTTAGAATGTTTGTTCATTCTTTTCTTCCCAAGGTTGCCAAGTCTTTGATTCCATAACTTATTTTCATCTTCAGTACTCAAGTAACATGTGTTATAAAATTATCCCATTTGGAAAATATAACTACTAGTTATTTCTCCTTTTGTGGCAAATTTTTCATATTTTAAACTTTCTATGATACAAGAATATTTTCTGAAAAAAAAAACTTATTTTCCATCATCACAAATTTGACTTACACTAAGTAATTTCTGTTTTATCCCATTAAAAAATAAAACTTCTTTATATTTCAACTTTTCTACTTCAATATCTGCCATTTTGATTCCTCTAAATTTTAAGGAAATATCATTACCAAAAAATATTGCTCCTCCATCATGACTTTCAACATGTTTCCAGATTTTTATATCACCTTTCATATCTGAATAACAATAACAATCAATTTTCCATGGTTTTTTCCTTTTTCTTTATTTTAGATTTGTCTCAACAACAAAATCTATTTCCTCAACTTTATTCTTTTCAGATTCCATTTCATTTCTATTATAAAAAACCTGTTCAAGAAGAAGTCCCATACATTTTTCAACATGACGAATATCCTCATCACATATTTTAAAAACATCTTCTACAAATTAATATTTATTTTGTGTTGGAAGGTTTCTCAAATATTAAGATATTTCTTTTTTAACTTCACGTGGATAAGTAAATTTATTCATTATTATTTTATAAAACCTTGTTCTGGGAAGAGATATATTATAAACACAATTATAATCCCAATTCTTATAGATTCCACATCACCAATAATAACAATAAATTATTGAATTTTTATTAGAATAAGATCTTTCTCTATCGAAACTTTTTTGAAGTTGATAGCTTCTTTTTTCTCTATCACACTCAGGACATGGACCAACCTTCCAACTGAGTGAGTTTTCAAATTTTGTATACATTATAGGTTTATCACATTATTTATCCAACTATTCTTTCTGAATACTTTTATTCACAGTATAAATGTTTGAAAAATCACTTGAAACAATATTTCTAGTGGGTGGGGATTTAACTAGATTCTTGATTTGACTTTTATCAACAACTTTAAAAGTCTAAAACTTTACTTCCAAGGATTTGTTGAAGTTTTTGTTCAAATTTATCAAGGTATTTTTGGACTCAATAAGTTTTTATTGAAACATTTTATCTTATTCTTTGTTAAATTCTATATTCTTACTAATATCTTCAACCATCTCTCCCTATGCTACAACTCTATGTTTATAACTTAAGATCTCTAGAATGAATTCATCCTTCTCTTTGATGACATATTTTCTTTATTTAATAACTTCTTCACAATGTTTCATTATCATTTTTATTTCTTTATTGTGATATTTTTTTGTTCAATACAAGCAATAAGTTCTATTCTGAGCTGATACTCTCTATAATATTCTTCACCACCTTCTTCACTATCTATAGAATATTTTTTTTCTCAACTTTTACAATGAATTTTATTAATTTTTCATAAATTTTATCTTCATAATAATTATTTTTAGTTGATTCTGATTCAATTTTCTTACTCATCAAACTTCTTTTTTTCCAATAAACTTATTCTTGTATTTTTTGGATGACTTTTCTTATTTATCATTTTTTTACTTATTCTATCAAGGTTTTTCATCCGAATCATGTTGATATTATCCAACTTTATTCTTAGGGAAATTCATAGAAAAGTGTTTGATTCCACCACACCCAAAACATTTTAGAGTAATTTTACCAACATACTTTCTTATTCCTCTTCAATAGTTCTTAGATATAAGATAAATGATTTTTTCCTTCAAATCATAGTCCTCTTTATCTTCAGAGTTATAAGGATAAACATATTAATCATCTTATATTTTCATTTTTCTCATGGCTTCAAAAATACATTTTATATTTCATCTTCTTTTTGAACATTAGAGCTTTTCTCATTTTATAATATATAAGAAAGTTATGCAATTCATTATGAGAAAAATAATACAAATCATCTAAAGAAGAAATTTCAGAATCAAATTTTTCTATAAATTTTCTTATAAGATTCTTCACAATTGTAGAATCTTCCAAGATATATCTGAATCCTCTGATGTTGGAAAAATTTTCATTTACTCTGGTGAAGTATTCATCAATAGTTTCGTCATCTCTCATATTGATGTCTTCATACTTACTATGCAAGATTTTTATCTTTACTTCCTTCACTTTAGTATTACCTTTAAAAATACTATCAAGATTATCCCACATAATTTTGGAATTATTGATACCCATAACCTTCTGATAAAAATTGTCTAATAAGGACATGAGGGTTAAATTCATAGCCTTTCCATCAACTTCAATATTACTCTTATCAGAAAATGGCATAGGATCATTTTTCTCAATAGCTGGAAAACTTGTAGTAGTAGCAACAACAAATTCTATGTAAATATATAGAAGATAAGGAATCATCATATTTTTTCATCCTTAATAATTTTTACCATAAAATGTTGGAATTCCTATACTATTGAAAGAATTGATATTATCCATGATAAAGATTCAACAAGAGAACTGCGCTCTGATACCAGTAGAAGTTCGAAAGGATTGAATAAAAACTAATAGGGTGGTTGAATAATTTGTCCACATTTTATAAGTTTCAAAACTTTTTTAAACATAACCCCTAAAACCTGTTAATATTTAATTCATTTTCATCTTTTTTTAAATAATCATGCATGAAAAAGTAAAAATGTAAGTAAATAACACAAGATTTACAGCATTCAGCCTTAGTGTGAGAACCTACATAATTTTATAGACACTCCCATGGGTCTATAAAAATCAAATATTATGAAGAAGTGAATATAACTTGTGTTAAATCTTGGTAGACACCTTTTATCTCCCAAAATAGAATATTATACTGACTCCTATTAGCTTACAAAGTACACTTACAAAAAAAATTAATCCAAACGAAATCATAAAGACTTATTTGAAACTTCTATATAATTGTTCAGTATGAATATTCAATATGATTAGGTTGCATCTGATTTTCTCAGTATAATGAGGCTATATTTGATTCTCTCAATATGATGAGGCTAGATCCAATGAAATTTTTCTAATGAAATCTTTATCAATCTTAATTACTCAAACTCTAATCAAATAATCAGCATGATCTTTATCAGTCCCATTGAATCAATGCGATGGAATCAATATGATCAACCCATTCTCAATATAAAAAACTAAAAATCTTCTCAAATTCTCAATATGATCATAATTATCCTGATTGACTCAATACAATTCTCCTGTCTGATAAAAAAACTTTCAGGTGTTTGATCTTTTTTAGAGATCTCAGTCTGGAAATAAATTTCACTCAATTCTTCAATGCTCTGCCTTTTCCACTTGTGTTAAAGTTACAATGAATGAATTATTTTAGAATATATTTATAGGTGACTTAGAAAAAAAAATTGGAAACTTGAAAACATTCCATGCTTCTTGAAATTTCAAAACTCTAAAAAAAGACTTTTTTTAATCTTGTCCTTTGACTTCTGCAATCCATCTCATATTTCAATGAGATTTAGGAAAATTTAATTTCAACTTTGACCTCTTCAAATATTGAAATAATTCTCATCTCATTACAATATTTTTCTTTCACATCTTATTATGATTTTTTTTCTTTCATAGAACATTATGATAGGTTTCCTTCTTAGCGCATTATGATCTGTTTCCTTTTCAGCTCATTACAATATGTTTCCTTCTCTTCCCATTATGATATGTTTACTTCTCAAATAATTAAAATATGTTTCTTTCCAAAATCAATATGATATGTTTCCTCCTCAACTCAATATGTTTTGTTTCCTTCTCATCTCCTTATGAACTATTTTTATTTCTCATCTCATTACAATCTTCCTTTTTCATTGTCTCATTGCGACAAACTTCCTCAACTTCAGCCTGATGGAATATTAATTATTATTGAACTATCTTTATGATAGAATTCCCATCATAATGTATTTTTCCATTATTATAGAAATCCTATTATGATGATTTTCCATAATGATGGAAAGTATTGAATGCTGAATCCACTTAGAAACTTTGAAAGCCCATCAAGATACATAACTCTTATACTTTCTTAAAGATTCTATCTATGAGGGATATCTTGTAATGATTGAATCCCCATTAATATGGACTCTTAATTATGATCAAGTGTATTTGATGATAACTCCACTCATAAAAATTTTACAAGCTTCAAACCTCCTCATCTATTACTCATTCAAAAACTTTGTCTAGATTTTTGGAACATATAAAACCATTATGATTCCTCCATTTCTTAAAAAGATTTTTTCATGGTAGTTTTTCATGATTTGTGAGAACTTTATGAAAATAAAAGTGATTTATGACTTAGTTTTAGAATGTATGAAAACATTCTAACTCCTAAATTCACAAAATTATATTAAAACTCTTTAGAAACAATACAACTTATTCTAATAGAAAAATATGACTTTATAAAAAAGTTGATTCTGATGAGTCTTCATGGTGAGGGATCTAAATATGATAAATCATTTGATCAACAATTCGTCTTTTTTACTAATTTTATTGTTGTTTCTTCTTCGTCCATAAATCTGAGTCTGGAAACCGATGTCCAAAAAACAACTTTGTTAAAGATAAAAACATGTCTCCCCCTTTATGTTTGGGTTTGAACATTCATAAATATAAGAATTTATTAAAAAGCATTACTATGGACTAGATCTAATTCCGGAATAACAAAAAAAATCTTATAAAAGAAGGTTAGTTGTCAAAAAATACAAAAAAATTCGAAAACAATTTATCATAAAGGTTCCTCAATCACACTTACATAAAAAGGTTATTCCATTCCTTTGTCATTTTTTTATTAACTTGACTCACAATATAAAAACCTGTGTTCACCCCCATGGTTTATTCCTATAAATTTGAGAATATAAAATATACTCATATAAAAGAATACATTTTCCATAACACCACAACAACCAGAATAACCTATAAACGAATTCTAGGTTATCTTCATTGTGCGCCCCTTCCAAAAATAGTGCTCCCATAAATTATATTTATAGTTATTAACTAAAAATTGTCATGATAAGTTTTATATCTGGATAAATATGTATAATAAATATAAAGATCTTTAAAAAACATAGAAATAAAGATAGTTTTTAATGTTAGGATGGTACACTCAAATTAAAAGGAATTTTAAAATGTGATAAGATTAGCACTGCATGAATTCATGATCAGTCTGAAAGATAAAAAGTATTATATTATAAGACTTAATAAATGACTCTTTTATTGTGGGTCAATTTTAAACCCATGAAGTTTGTAGATAAGGGGTCAAAAACCCCATTCATACATCTTATTTATGATCAGATTTATATTTCAATAATATCATGATATATTTTAAAACAAAATAATAAATAATATATTTTTTCTTGTTCTATACACCTTTATGATGTGAGATTATTTTGAGGTGATATAAATAAGAGATAAATGAATGATAAGGATGAATTATCTCATGGGAAACTATGGTAATCACATTAATTAGGGGTCTATTTTGATGATAATGTGAAATCAAGTGATGATAAAATATTAGGATATGTGAACCATCTCTACATGAAAGATGATGAATTTAAATTCCCATGAAGTGTTCAATTTCAGATGTTCCATTGATTTTTTCCTATAAAAGGTCACTTCATCCATGTTTTGTTCAAAATATTTATGATTTTACCCTTATTTATATACTTATATATTCCTCCCTTTAGAAAAATTTCTCTTTTACTTTAGCTTTCAACTACAAGAAACAGTTCATATGGTTTCTCCCCTAAGTTATCCGTTAATAAAGAAGTTATTTGGATCTCTAGGTAAGGGGTTATTTTCATCAAAACTTATAATTTTTAAACTTAAATAATTTCCCTCGTCTCTTTTTTAAGTATTTTTTTAAAAAAATTATATTTATTATTTTTACTAGTGTTCCATTTATTCTTTTAAAATTTAACATTCCTTTATGAATTGACTTAAATTTTTTTCTTATGGGATTGATTTTAAGTTATTTTGAGTTTTAGGATGAAAATAAATCTTCTAAATATTTTTTCCATACTATGGTTCTTGGGAATTGTAGATGGCGATGGGTGATCCTAGAATATAGCTCTATAATTCATTGGGTAGTGATTTATTCTCTATAAAAATCATATTGGAATTAACAAGGTATGTTATTTCATCCTAATCATATAGATATTTATTTAAAATTGTAATAAAACAATACATGGAGTCCCGAAAAAGTCCCATAAAGGCCCAAAAGGCCAGAAGACACACAACTATGGGGGTCTAAAGTAATGAAGAACAAGGGAATCCCCTCTAATTATATTAACCCCTATCAACTTGAGACTGTGAAAGTTATGTATAAGTAATCTCTCTGGGCCTAGAAAATCAAGAGAGGCCAGATAATCTGCTACCTTATTCCCCTCCTGCCATGTGTGAGACACTCTAGTGCTATTTTCGAGCCCCCCTCGACACTTAAAAATTATATATTTGAGAGACCAAGGTGTAGTACCAAGGCCTTTGAGTGTATTATAGACCTTTATGGAGTCATTTTCCACTTTCACAAACACCAGTCCCCTCTGCATGCAAACCATGAGTCATGTCCACAAGGTCTTAGCCTCTGCTTGAAAAGACATCCCCCAGCCCTAACGGATTGAAAAATCTAGAACTACTGAACTGTTTTCATCCCGAACAATCCCCCTACCTCAAGTATCACCATAAATGCATGAACCATCAGTATTAATCTTCAATCCTCTAGTGGGTGGATGTCATTTGACCCAGTTACCCGAGGGGATATTCATTCTATACAGGGTATCGTGGGTAGAATTCATGATCTGATGTAAGGTAAGAGCCTCCCACCATGTTCTAATAGACTTAACCATGTACATAAGAAGATTTTGATTTCTGATAAGGATCATGTGCCCATATGATCCCACCCCTTCATGGAGCCTCATGATCTACACCTGCCACAAACACCAACAACCTGCTTGCATTATAGGAGTGTGTGCCCTCATCTCAGTCCCCTCTCTCCCCGCTCCATGGAACCAGTAGATGATAATGGTCTGATCATCCATTGAAGATATGAATAACGTAGTGAATTATCAAAATAACTACCACACCTCCTCTTCCCATTCTCCCCCAATGAAAAGTTGATTTGAACTCCCCTCCATATTCTATCTACAACAACCAAATTTAGATGACATACTCACACCGCACTATTTTATGTTCTCATCAGTGGGGATTTCCCTTTTTAGAATTCTCCAAGTGAGAAAATTATACTTTTTTGGGATGTTTTTTTACCATAACACATCATTCCACTCATCCCCTACACCTTGAGTGAAAGACACATGATAGTGGTCGTTGGCCATGAAATATCCTGAAGGAGATGAGGTTAACACACATTTATCCGATGTCAAATCTAGTTCAATGAGCTAGAACGTATCCATTTGATCCCTATCCAACACTGCATTGGTGAACGTAGGGTAAAAGCTAGCCTCTATAAATGAAATGACAAAGGCTAGGAATCATTGGGTACTCGATGATCTCCCCACACAAGTTGTCGTGCCATAAGGAAACTTCATTAGTCCCAATGATCCACTCAGAGAAAGGTTGGATGGAGTAAACAAGAGGACCTATCTCACCCTTGATAAGAGAGGTATGGTTCTCCCAGGCTTCCTAGTCCCCCGTATAACAATCATGCATAATCTTCCCCCATAGGTTCTGTCAGTCCAGCACCTCCCATGCCAACATGGCATGCATGGATGTTAAGGTATAATTGAGACTCCGAACATTAATACCACCTTCACTTATATGCCTCTCCATCCTTCTCCAAGAGGCCCAATGCCTTCTTCCCTCATACCTCAGGTCCCATATGAATCCTACAATAATTATTTCCATATTTTAGGTAACTCATTTGGGTACCTTGACTGCAGATAAAGCATGGACCAAGGAGGCTAGGAGTATGCTATTAAGCACCACAATCCTCCCCCAAAGGACAGATACTTGTTCTTCCAGTTGAGAACCCCCTCCAATATTCTTCAAATAAATAGGTCGAAATCACAGATATATAGCCTCATCAAAGATACAGAGGCCCCTTGGTACACCACGAGAATCTCACCTTTCTGTATTCCCAAACTCTGGCTCACCTTACAAACCCGGCTAGCAGAGCATCGACTCAATATGTAAAAACTAATCTCCACCTTATTGATAACCTACCCTTCTCCAGTAGCTATACTCCTCCAGTATTATGTTCATACCCCGCACTGATCTCCTCAATGTGTTCATGAAGATAATAGAGTCATCCGCAAACATGAGGTGAGACACTAATGGAAAGAGCATCCTCCTACGATATGGTAAGATCTCCAATTTGTTAATGATATGATGAATGAGATGGCTAGGCACATCCTAGGCCATGATAAAGATGGTCAGAGATATGGGATCCCCTTTCTGAAGCCACTACGTCACTTTGAAGAAATTGAACGATTTTCCCATGAACATGATCGACATCCACATAGAGCAAAAATACCAAAAGATATGATAAATATTCTAGGGAGAAATACCTATACCTGATAAGACTTTATTAATGAATCCCCACTCCACACAGTCATACGCCTTGCCCATATCGATTTTTGCTACCATATTTGACCCACGTGTATTGAAGTTCATTTTCCTAATGGTTTATTAGTTCAGTGAGATCTCCCCCATGGATGGAGTGTCCCCTCACAAATCTATGATGTTCCATGGATATCCATTTGGGAAGAAGAATGGATAGCCGAGCATTAATAATACTAGCAAGTATCTTATAAGGCATATTACACATGCTTATCGACTGAAAGTTCTCAATAGATGTAGGAGACTTGGACTCGAGAATAAGCACCAATGTGGTAGCATAAGAGACTTATGGTAATGAACCACCCTATAAATAGTCTTGGATTGCCACAATGAGATCAGTCTTCACCATCTACCAGGATGCTCTATAAAATCCACTAGAGAAACTCATTCGGACCCGCCATGTTCTTTGGATTAAAACACTTCATGGATTTACGGATCCCCTCCTATTGAGTAATGTCCCCTATAAAATCATTACTCTTGTCTGAGTAGTTGTTTTGGATAACATAAAACATCCACACGTCACCCCCTAGGTATATATTCAGGGAGTTAACTCTGGGGCATGCAAGTAGGTCAAGAAATTAGAGTCTAGCCATCCTCCCTGCCACCTCCCTATCATTGGTGTAAGACCCATCCTCCATCTCAATGTTCAGTTTAACACATATGCTCATTTAATTAATACAAGCATGGAAATATGCCTTATTTCTATCACCTTCCTTGAGCCACTTAATCCTCGCATCCTCGCTAGCCTGACATTTCTATTTGATAAGCATGTCTACCATGAGCTCTTTCCTACCACAGATATCTTCAAAGAGACGATCATCCCAGTCCTCTTTGAGTTGTCTTTCCATATGATCCACATACTACATAAATAATTCCACCTCTCAATCAGACACATATATATCCTTCGACCATAGGTGAACCTGGGTCTTAAGCCTCCTTAGATTACTATGAAAGCATGTCCATGTGTTTCCCCATAACAGTGCATTCCAAAAGTCGTGAACCAAAACATCATATCTAGAAATATGATTTCAGGGTTGGTAGAAATGGAACCAAGATTGTTGTTCCTGCTTGGAGGATAAAGAGACCAGGAGTGCTGAATGATCTGATAATCTATGTGGTATATGCACCACTCGGGTATTGCCATACGTTGAAACAACCTACATTTTTTCTAAACATAAATCCAGATGACTCTATGCCCTACGGTTTCTCCGTTGGTTATTACACCATGTAAAATGATCCCTAACGAACCCGAGATCCATAATACCCCTACTCACCAAGAATTTTTCAAAATCTAGACTAGATTTTCTATTGAAAGGGCCTCTTCCCTTCATCTCCACTGGATCCACAATGACATTAAAATATCCTCCAATTATCCATGGGAGGTTTCCCAGATGAAACTCTTTAATATCATTCTCTAGGTTCTCCATTTTATGGGCGCAACACTTTACATAGATGAAGGAGGCCAAGAACGATCGAGTCTAAAGGATCACCTTAACTGTGATGAATTGGTCCCCCACCTGAACCAGATCAATAGAAATCCTTCTATTCCAGAAAATCCATATATGTTGGTTGGATGGATCAGCATGCATATATCCCTTCATATTGAGTTTCTTGGAGATCTAACTAATCCTATTGTGCTATTTCTTCTGCTCAAGGATGGACACCATCAGTAACTTATGTTTAGGAATCTATGATGTTAAGAAATCTATTTTTATGTGAGATCTGATACCACAGTCATTCCATATTATTATAGGTATCATTAGAAGAATAAGTTTCTAGGACTAGCCCTAGATTTCATGGATTTTTCAAAGTAAGAGGGAACCCACCCCTTTAGCTGCATGGATTGTGATCTGGTACACACTTATGTGCTTTATCCATGGTCACAAAGTAAGGAGACTCAGATTCATGGATATGAGTATGCAATATTCCCTTACTATTTGAGTTGGATGTAGCCTTCCACCTCAGACCACCATCCCCCCATTGTTGATCTTCCACTGAGGGAGAATGAGAGGGATAATTTACACTTTTATTCAAAGAACCCTCAAAGTTGAAACCTAGAGGCACTAACTCTGTGGATCACTCCTTCCCTCCAAACTCTGTTTCAGCCATACTACTAACCATGTAAGGAATAAGTGGAAGTCCTTGGGGAAAAAAGGATAAGATAGATAAGCATCATCCTAATCCTAAGGCAGGAACCTCAGCATATAGGGTTCTAGATCCCATAAAGGTTCTAGACCACCTTTCAAGTCTAGGTCGGGCTCAATCACCAGGTCCATGGCCCCAATAGAGGGTCGCATGCTGTTAGTTGGAGCATGCACCTCTTCAATGTGTAGTCCTGAGGGGTTCTCGTTCATCAGGGAAAACTGAATGCCTCTACCCCGAGAACCCTGGGTCGACCGCCGCTGACCATCCTGCCGAATGTGATGACACATCTACACAGTTTTTCCCTAGAGAAGGAAGTGAGAGTAGAAACTCAGAAAACATGGTAGGATAGATCTTGAACCCAAAAAAAGGAATCCTTCACCTAGAGATCCAATTTTTCCAGCACTGGAGGAGAAAGGTCCAACTCAATACAGACATGAGCCACAAATACCTCCACACACTGGCTGGTCCGGGGTATAAACACAAGAATACCCCCAGATAGTCTCTGATAGCTTTGAGAAAGCCTTAATCTTGAAAGAGGGGTAGAAGCCCCGGGAGACTGACCCACACCACAGAAAAAGGTATTTCTCCCCCCCCCCCAATGCACATCTAGGGACCACCTGGACAAGCTAAATTCCATTAGCCTCAAGCACGAGGGGCCCAACACCCTACTTGAAAGAAGTCCTATTGCAACTGAAGAATGATATGTAATGATCGCCTATTATGTAAGGAGATCCTCACTAGATCATGGAGCTCTCAGTATCCCACAAACCATTGAAACACTGTAAGGGGAGGCGTTACGCCCCCGAAATAAGCTACGAGGTTGTGTTGCAAGCATGTTGATTCTTCCTCAAAGGCTAAGTGAGGTATCTCAAAGATGACTAGATTTCCTTCACGTGATGCTCGAACTATCCCCATTGGGACTCTTGGTAAGTAGGTTTGGTCAGAAAATGAAGAAGAACCACAAAGGTAATCACAAATGGATGGATGAGTGGAAGCCACCACTAGTGGATGATATAGAAAGGGAACCCTCCTAGGTAGATCCAGATCATCATTCTCGAGACCAAAGGCCGAGGGATCCAACAAGGAATGGTCGGGGTCATAAGAGACTGGGACCGAGAGGGAGGGTTCCACCTAGGTATAATCTTCCGCAACAATCAAAAAATTTGGAAAAGGGGGTGGCGCGTGAAGTGCGTTCTATGGGGCCTTCATTTTTATTCTATCTCTCATTCCATTATTAGTAATATTGAGATTAATTAGTGACTTTATCCCATTTAAATATGTATTTTAAAGGGTGATTATTTTAATATCCCCATATGTCTTCAAGTTTTTTCTATGGTTTATATGCTTTTTAATTAAAATCACTAGATTTCATGCCATTAGGGTATGGTTTCATGATTAACGAAAAGTGCCTGATCATTTAATAGTTAAATGTTTTTTAAGTGATTTTTTTCATGAGATATCATGTTTTTCAAGGATCATTCCAAAACTGTCTATTTTCCTTATGCTTTCATATGGATTTTTTTAGTAAATAATTTTATTTCATGTTTGCAAGAATTTTTTATATGAGCTCAAAGTTATTTATTTTAAGGAAATACTTTTTCAATTTTTTTCAAGTTTTTCAATGTCTTAATTGATTTTTATTTTCTTCTATAACTATTATTAATCTATTTAGGCTCATCCTATGTTTTCAACTTATTTTTAAATGGATTAAGGATGATTGGTAGTGTTTAGGAAGTCCAAGCCACAATTATAACGTTATATGCTTAAGCGGGATAATCTCTTTGAGAGTTTGGTTTATATAAAAAAATTATTTTGTGGAACATTAAGGGGTTTGTTAAGTAAGATATGTTCCTAATTATATAAAAATATAAGACTAAAATTTCATGGTTTTTTAATTGGTGTAATATTTTCTATAAATATTGTAATTGTAGGATTTCTATGTATGGTTCTGTAAAATAATAATTTAAAAAAAACTTTTAGATTTACACTAGTATATCTTTATAGATTGGAATACACATATAACCCTTTTATATTGGAAAAACATACAAATTTATTTTTTATGTTAGTGATCCATAAAATGATCGGCGGTCTAATGTTTTTCATGTTATTAAATATTTTATAGTGATGAAGACTTATGTGAGATCCCTATATCCATAAAAAAAATATTAATCAGGGACACTGATAACCATAATATAGACAATTTTAATGTTATTCGGAATGACCACAAATAATGAATATGTTAGAAATGAATAATAACCAAATAGTGAAGTTATTATGTAACTATTCCCCAATTAAATTTTTTATATTATGAAAATCTTTGTGTATAATTTATTATTATTATTTCAATTTAAGTTATCTATTTTACTAAATATACTATAAAATTTATTTTATAGTTCAAATTTTATTACATTAATTAATTTGATTACTATATTTAAATAATATCTAATATTACCTATGTTTAGATTTATTTTGTCTATATTTTTAAATTTATCATAAAAGGTTTCAATATTTATATTATTGTTTAATGAAACTATTTAGACAACAAAGCTAACATGTCTTTATAATACATTTCATTTCATTTTATAGGGACAACTGTTATATTCCTATATTTTATATCAATTTTCATATGACTTGTGTTAGGTTTTGTTTTACCTATATTGTTTTATGAATTACAATTACTTTTAATTAATTTTATATTATTAATATAATCAAAATATAATTTTATTTCAACTTTGATATTAGTTATTATAATTTTTCAAGTTTTTATTCAATTTTATATGTCAAATGTGTCTATTTAAATTCTTTTTAGTCCATTTTTCATTAATTTTTGTAAGTTTTTTTTTGAAATATGTATGATCCCATAGTTGAATCATCATGATCTTTTGAATATAATACACTATATTATTCTACTGGGAATCTCCATTATTATTTTTCTCAATAGCTTCCAAATTTTATAGTTTTATAGAAGACATCCATTTTTTGTAAACTTCATAGTAAAAATTTACAAATATTATCACTTTATTATTGGATGGACAAGAGGACACCTAATTATTTTAATGATAATGAAAATACTACTTATCTAAATATGAAATAGTTTTATATTTTTGTGTGTTTATTATATCTAGAAAAATTATTACCTTTTGATTACAAAATTGATATCAAAATGTCATGAGATCTGATATGGGAGACCATAATAGTAAAATCATTTATTATTCTTTCATTTGTCTTGAAAACTATTAAACAACTTAGAAATGAAATTTTATTTTCACTCACTTTCAAATGTACTAATATTTACTTAGTAAAAAATAACTTATATAGTGATAAATGTTTTTCATTTTAAATTTATGGAGGTACTTTAAATCAATATTAACATCATATTTTATTTTTAAGTAAATTAAAAATAAAAACCCTTGCCAACTTTATGGTTTTTTAGATGTAGATATAAGGAAAAATGTTATTGAAATCAGATAATAGGGAACAATTTTGGTACGTGTAATTTATATATATAAAATTATTTTTTTTATAATAATTAAAAAATATATTAATAATTTTTTTTGTTTCTAAATAAAGGGAACTAGTGATGTTTCATTAAGAGATATGGGTGAAGAATGTATATCCTCATACTTTACCTTAGGGTGCATATTTATTACTTAAAGTGAAAATATTGGTAAAAGTTTTTGATAAACTAAGATTTGGGTCAATAGGAACAACAGATATTTCGTACTTCCACCCACCTTAGCTCTCCATGAAAAAAGGGAAAGGAAAAAAATAGTGATAATGGGAAAATATCTTACTAAATATTTGAAATCTATAAATGATAATATTGTATGAAGATATTTATATACTTTCTTAAATATTTTGAATTTTATAATAGTGATATAATTTCTAAATATAATTTATATGAAGATATTAAGTAGTAGATAATATAAAGGATCTTCTTCTTAGTGGGTAGGAAATACATTTTCAAACTGAATTAGAAAAGGGGGAACACTTGGGTTCCATATGAGTATATTAGGTGGGTGTATAGATTAGAAAGGTGTTTATCTATACTAGTACATCTTCATGGGTTAAATAAATGAAGGGTAAAATGGATAACTTTAAATAATAAGTGTAGGAGTGTGGAGAATTGATGGAGTATAGGATTATATCCTCATTATAGTTGGTGTTTTTTGAAATGAAGTGATAATTTCATCTTGCATTTCTAACTACTCAGCCTCCTCCATAGTTTTATATCAATCGTGAGTTATAGTTAAATTATATATGGTATCATCTTGTAGAAATGAAAGATCATACATTATATTGGGGATACCATATGTCATAAATATATGGGGTCAGATCAACTAAGGTTTATGGTATAATATATTATAGATCCATCAGTTATAGTATCTTTCTCTACTAATGTGGTGGATATAGTTATAAATATTGTTTAACTATTCTTAGTTTTTTTATTATGAATGTACCTTAATGGAACCTCCTATATACAAAGATTATAGTTTTTATTTAGTATTTTTTTAATTTTTTAATATTTTAATATATATATATATATATATTATAGGAATACCTGAAAGGTAAGGATTCAATCCTATAAAGAAAATAATCTTAGGATAATACGCCTTTGGATATAACTTTTCATGTATTTGAAGGACTTAATAATCAGTTTATACATTTATGTTGGTGGAATACTATAATCTATAGATGATTGCTAACATTTTTTGGCATTATAGTCAATAAGTAATTATGAGGAAGGATATAATGGATATTTTTGTTTCACATGCGTTAGTTTTCAAAGTGGTACAATTATTTTCTATGTAAGTTGATTATTAGATTTCATTAAAGACACCAATTTAATATAACTTATAATCTATGCTTGTTTTTAATTAAATAGGTAGCCCCATAAACTGTACATTCAATATGACATGACATTTGTGTATGATTCCAATCCCATAATTGGTTTTTATATTATTAAATATTATATGAGAAACTAAAATAATATAATATGATTATAGAAGATTTCAAAGAGAAGAAATTAATTATTGTGTGATTTCTTGTCTCAGGAGGTAAAAATGAAATCATATTTCATTTTTGTGTACTAATTCATTCAATAAGTCATGGAATAACTATCACAAGTTGTTATAAAAAAGATAATGAAAAATCAAATACATCTATTCACATGTGCCTTATTAATTTAGTAGTTTTTTAATAACTACTTATAATGTTAATTTAAAATTCAAACTCTTTTGGAACTATATTTTCATCATCAATAATGAAATATTGAATGTGGTTATTATGTGATGAGATTAATGTATTAAATAATTACTACTAGATTGACAATAACATTGGAAAATTTTGGTATTTATTGTAAGTTTTCATTTTTTTATCATATAGATATATTGAGTTTAAATGTAAAATAGTTTTCTTAAGGAAACAAAGTTATATACTCCAAATGAGTTCAATCATACATGAGGAGAATGGGATGATTTTTTTACATTTGAAATTAAATTTTACTTCATTTTTATATATTTTTTAGTAAATTTGGAATTTTAACTGTAAAATTTTAATTTCATTATAGTTGTAAAAAAGTTTTTATTTGAATTGTTAATGTTGAATTATAATTTGAAATTATACTCTAATTAAATTTATAGACATTTTTGGATTTCCAAAATTCTTTTTTATATAGTTTTGGGTATTATATGTTTTAGAAAAAATTATTAATAAAATAATATTTTTTGAAGTGATTATTAGTAAAACCGATGTAAAAATATCTTGTCTATCTCTTTCTCATTATTTTCTAAATAACCAAAACAGAATATAATATCTAACATTAGTCTTAATAAACTAAAATGGAGATTATAATTCTTTTTAATCATATAATGATTTTCAACAATGATTATACAAATAAACTACATTGAAACCCATTTATGACATTAGTTTTATAATAGATGTAAAATATTTTTTTAAAATTTCACACACAATGATAATTCTTTACAAATGGTGTTAAAAATATAAAAAATTGACAATAAAAAATGCCTTTATATACTATTATCAGTCTTTAAAAGGGTAGGAATGAAGAGTGGATATCACTATAGTGAAGGAATCACTCCAAATTAACTAGGGAATTCTGCTCTATTAATAATTATTATTGGTACCCTTGGATGAAGTTTAGAGTTTTTGTCTCCATGATCCATTTTCTCCCATTTCTTAAAGTGAAGGTCAAGAATTTAAATCATTTTAGTTGGGTAAAACCACTCATTATCTATGGTAGTATGCAATAGGAGACATTGATGAATCAATGATTGAATAAAGTGAATCCCTTGAATTCATAAAACAAATATATATGTTTCCATTCTTGAATTGTGGGGTTCCTTAGAAAACAAAAAATTATTGATTGATTGTTTGAGGATAATAGTTATTGTTTATCAATTATATTAGATCTGTTAAAGGTTTTTATGATTTTCCATGCAATTTACTTTTATAATGGACTGATTAGGGTGAAGGTACATTACTATAACTATGAATTTTATTGGAGAAAATAGATAATATATACTTGATTTGAAAAGGCTTGGTGATGGTTCAAGATGTTTTGTGTCATATTTTAATCAATGTTTTCAATCTCTGATAATCATCATGAATGGCCATAAGTATATCAAGGTATCTTCCTAATTTAAATATCAATGACTAATGGGATTAATAAGTGTCTACATTTTGATGTTATAAATATTACAAGAGTGTGAAATGGATTTGGAGGATGACATGATGAATGAATTTATCTTTTATAATGTCTTATATTCAAGGAGAGATTCCATTTTGAGTCCTAACATGTGATAAGCTTATAATAATGTGAAATTGAAATATGATACTACTCTTTTGGAGTAACCTATTCACATTATAGATCATCAGACTAAATGATAGTGTGGTAAATTGATTCCTAATATTTGTGTTCTATGGTAGCATGATTAATAGACATAAATGTTAGAATTTTTGAGCCCACATTGAGGATATAGTGGTCTTATAACATTATCTTTCCAAGTAAATCGACGGTTTTTTGGGGGGAAATTGGTATAGTGTGGATAATTATAAAACCCATGATGTCATATATATGAATTTAATATCTCTATTAGTTTTAAAATTTTATCATTAATTCTTAATAAAAAAATTGCATATATTTTTCAAGATTTTAGTATTAATTTACATAAACATATTATATTTATAGTTTATATATATTATATAATAAAAATTCATTTTATAATATTTTATAATTGAAAACCATAAAGATTTCAACTTTGTTGAAAATTAGATTTGGAATTTTTATTTGAGGCATTGAGTGTGATAATTGGTGTTTTGAGGAAATTTAAATTAGGATTCATGGTTGTGGAGAAAAAACTACTTGAGATTAGATTCAAAATGAGGGATTAGGAGGCCAATGTGTTATCAAGATTCATCAATGTCATCTATATGTCTAGATTCCTCTCATGTTTATCTAACTGCACCTCTAGAGCCAACATATTCTTAGGGTCCCTTAATGGAATCTCAACCTTCACCATAATATTCTGGGTTCTAAACACCATATTATTGGATGACATATCCTCAAGCCCCACTCCCCATGTTATCCTTAACTTTGGTGTGTTGTAAAGTTCAACCAATAACATGTCGAGTCTCAACACATCCTCAAGGCCTACCAAAAGAATAATAAGGTTTAATGTGACCTCAAACCTTATGAACACACTCTTGATACCAGACTTTAGAGCCAAAATTTTTCTTTTAACACTCTCTATTTTTGTTTTTAAAAATCTCAAACCACTCCATTAAAAGTTTACAGTTTTCTAACATTCATACTTCTAAAGTTCATATAATGTTTTTATAGTAACAATATTTTATCAGATGTAGAAAACATTTATTATAAAATAAAACTTCCTTTGACAAAAAAAATTATACTTTTGTACATCATATGTGTCACGAACCAGCCCGGGGTCAACCCTGAGCCGGTCACCCGAGCCGGTCCGCGGCAAGTCCCTAGGGGCGTTCCTGATCCCCCCGGGATGGCAACTAGTGACGGGCATCAAAACATACACCCGGGAACGATTTAAGCCCCAAAAAAATAAACAAAGAGCACTAGACAAATTAATGAAATAAATTAAGGACACAACATCATAAATAACTGAAAATAAATAAAATAAACTAATCCAGATACAAGGTGCAACTCAACAGACAGAAAACTAAAATAAAAAACTGAAAACACAAACGAACAAACCAAACCACCACTACCCGATCTCCATGTGACCTCTTGGTCACCACCAACCATAAGACCAGCTATGCTCCAACATCAAACACCTGCTAGGGAAACCTGAACAAAGACTGAACCTGCAAAATAGCTCGGGTGTTCAACCCTGAGTCGGTCACCAGAACCGGTCTGCAGTAAGTCCTGAGGTGCATTCCCAATCCCCCCGGGATGGCAAGTGACAAAATGGTATCAATGGTAGGGTGACCGGCTCAGGGATGACCCCGGGCTGGTTCATGACTAGATGGATAAAATTCAATTAAATTTAGATTTATAAATTCTAACATAAAAAATATAACAATGTCTCACTAGATGATTTTCTACCGAGTCTACTAGACAAACATTCATTGGATGGAGACATACATGCTTTCCCGATGAACCATATAAAATATACTAAATAAAGAATTTATTAAACTAGAAGAAGAAAAATCATTCTATGTATGGAATACTATGTCATTGTAATGTATCTACCAAGGTGACCCTTATATGAAGTTGTGCAAAATGTTTCAAGTAATTAATGAGTTTTTATAAAGTCATTGAAACCACCTATAATGAATGTGGAATATGATCATTAGAGAAATTCTTATAAATATAAGTTTCATTCGAGGAGGAGGAATCTTTTACATAACAGAACACTTATATTTTCAGTGAATATATTAAACATATTTATATGAATTAAGCTTCATTGTAAACTTTAGATAGTTTTTTTAACATTCCTGTTGTCAGGATTATTTTTAAATTTATTGATATTTTTTGTTTTTTTAACTTTTTGGTCTAATCATGGTGATCGAGGTCTCTCAAGATTTTGAGAGATAGTGGTTTGTCTAATATTTCTAATCAATAGTTCACAGGGATAAGGAAATGGAAGTTATGTCTGGTCAAACAATCAAGGAATTCCTTATAAGAAAATTAAACCCAATGATGGTTTGATATGTCATGGATATCTTAAGTTTGATATAGACTCCATTTATACATAAGGTTCAAGTGTACAACCATTTGTTATAATTTTTTAGTATGTTTTTCCTTATATAATTTATACACTTTTTTTAATTGTATTTACATGTTTATTTTCATCCTTCATAAGTATTAAGGAAATTTTATATTGTATGTTATAAAATTTCAATAAACTCTAATAATATAAAGTATCGACACAAATTTTTTTCTAATTAATTTCTAATAAATCAAATATAATCTTTATCCAAAATACCTTCACAAAGAGGTTAATTAAATTGTGATTTTTATTTTATAAACTAAAATTCACCTCCCCACACCCCTATTATAGGTAAAAATATACTCTTTTGTTCCAACACCAAGGACCTATCAATCCATGAATTCCACGTCAATCTTGGACATATCCTCAAACCTATCAAATGTATCCTAATGGATCCAACTACCTTGAAAAAATTATAGAAAACTGGTAAGAAATTGATTGAAATCAAATTTCTACAAGGACCCTCAATCAAAATTTGAACCATATATTTATTTTCAAATACATGTGAAAAAAATTGAAGGGTAGGAATCATTGTACATATACTATTTTTCTAAAAGAGTTATTAAGTTAAGTAAATTACATGTGGAAATAGTTCCTAAAGTTAGAAGAGAAAGAAGAGTAGAGCTAGTTCACCACACTCAAATTGAGAGGAATGTTGAGGCATCTGGAATCTGTTGAAATAAAGGATATCATTACATGTTCATTTATCTCAGAGTTGAGGGTATTTATTTTAGGGAAACTAGAAATTTACTATTTAGAAGGTGTTATGTGATTCAAGTAAACGTAATAATATTTCAAACTCTACTCCCCCGTAAAGAGTATCACCCTCATTCTTCATATTCGACACCCCTATTCCATAATTAATTCATAAAAATATTTCTATATTATATTCATCTCATCCATATACTATTATACTCTTTTATATACTAGTGTTAGAGCTAGTATGAAGATCAAGGAAATATAGTTACATCTTTAAATATGAGGGGGTTATCTACTTTTATCTTGTTCATAATTACTTTAGTATTCTTAGCTTGAACTATTTTGGGTGATGAAGAGGTTGTGATTGATTCTTGTGATGAATTACATTTGAAACCATGGTATAGTATTATTTATGCTTGTTTCCTAATGCTTTTGACTAGTTATCTACTATTTAAACGATATGTGGGTAAAGGTGGGGTAATAAGGGTAAAAACTTTAGTTGAGTATTAATTCATGATCACTATGTCTTGATGGATGCTAGTTTTAGGGACTCAATGACAACCCAATCCTAGAAAATGTACTTAAATCACATATAATTAAGGAAAATAGAAACCTTATTAGGATTTTTAGATTCATGAACTATACTTAGACTATTATGAGAGTGTTTTTTACTTGATAGGTGAGGTTGATATTATATTTTCATCGATTAATTCACTTGGAATTCAATACTTGATTGGTTACTAACCCAAATTACCTAGCACATTTGAATATGAATTCAACACTCATTATTTCAGGATTATTACCCATTCTATACCATACATACATACACACACATGAGATACAAAATCACTAGAAACATTTTTAATTCATGCATGATTACACACTCAACACAAGTCATTCATAATCGTTTAGCATTCACCATGAATAAGTATATTATTTGAATCTATCCTTATATAGATGACATAATACTAATCGATATTTGTTCAAACACTTTACAAAACCATAAATTGGAACCATTTAAAGGTATAAGTGCAGTTGGTTCATTGATTTGTATTTATTGTACTCTTTAAAATATTAAAATATAATAATAATCTCAGTGGTATAATTCACTGATTTTATGCTATTTAAAATAGATTTACCAATGTGGATTATAATTGATTAAATTATATATTTTAATGATTTTTTGAGTGATAAATGAGCCTAATATAATCCATTTTTTAGATTTGATTATATAATTTAATGAAAAAATAAAATGAATAATGTCTAGACTATTTTTAGGCATAAACAAGGGATAAAAATATCCCACTTCATAGTTTGGAATCCATGGACAACACCACCCTCATATGCAAGAGTATAACTTCCACCGTCTTCCAAAAGAATTGATAGATCTTAAAATACCACAAGGGTGAATGGATCAAGACTAAGCCTATTACTAAAAGAAATGGAGTATATAACCAATAACACTATTTTGAATACTCTCCAACTATTCATAGAGAACTAAGAGATGATTCATACATATAATTAGATATTTTTTGATGGAAGTCCATTTATTCCCTCTTAAAGTGATACTATATGATGAAAATATTTGATTTTTCTTCCCTACTACTTGAAAGGGGAGGCATGGAAGTTGTTTTTACAATAATAGGAATATTACTTTGAAACTTGGGATAATGTTCAAGATATATTAATGATGAGTTACTATGTAATGGAGAGAACCAAAGAATTGATAATTAAGATTTTCAACTACAATCAAGAATAAAAAAACTAATTTCATATAGAATGAGAGATTTTTAAGAGATACTACCAAGGATTAAAACCCACCAACTCCCACTCTGATTGAAAATAAAATACTTATATGATGGATTGACTAGTTAAGTAAAAGTTTTAAAGGAAATGGATACTAGAGTAATCTATGTAATTATGAGTTCCATTAAGCTCAAATATATTTTTAACAAGTTGGTACTGTGTTCCTTTGAAAGATATATAAAAAGATAAAGAAGATATACATTCCATATGATCACTACTCCAAAGGAATTAATATTTAAGAATTTTTATCTTCAATAAAAAATTGAAAAAATATTTTAAAATACCCAATATATTAAATGAGTGTGTTGTTCAATTGGTCACAAGGGTATAACCCAAATCTCTGTGGCGATTCTATAATTAAAACAGCCAATTAACAATTCATTATGGAATAAAAGTGAATTAAAATATTGATAACCCAACCATAGAAGAGTGATAAATTCTCAATCTAATTTCATTAATTACGGAGAAGGGATTCAACTAAATTATATACCGTAAACTTGAAATCCAACAATAAGGAATCCATGGAAATTCTAGAAAACAACTTATAAATTATGGTATTTTCTCAAACTATTTCCGAATAATTTTAATGAAAATAATAAACACTTCAAGGATTGAGTATGAAGGCCTCAAGAATAATAGAAACCCTAGAATTCATGGGGAAAATTCAGGAAGAAAAACAATGAATTCATGAGTACATTGTAAATTGTTCATAACCATTTAAATCAATCATGAAAGATCAAACTATTACACATATAGGGATCAAGTGTAATTAAAGATAGTAATAATTTTTGGTTTAATTGGGTAATTTATAGACAAATTTAAAATGTATTTAAGGTGATCAAGTATTAATTCCATTGGATAATTAATTTACCTATTTCTAATTCTTTATGAAATTCTTTAAAATGAACATCAAGGGAATTAAATTTTTTATCCCAAAGGAAGTGGATAATGAGCCTCCAATTTAATAGAACAACCCCATAGAAGGTGTGTATTAACTATTAACATAAATAATTTAAACTGAAACTATAGACAATAAGTAAAATATCCTTAATGAAATGAATGAGGGAAAGGAAACTAGAATTTTAGATTGGAAGCAATTCCATGAATCTGAAATCAAAGAAGATGAAAAAAACCCCAAAAATGGCAATATAGGATGGGATGAAATGAAAATTTTCTAGAAATATATAGAGGAATTTGGATCACTTATTTAAATACCTAAAATAGTCTTTGGATTGGACCAAAAAGTTATTAATATACTTGGAAACATAATTCTACATTTCCAAAAATCTTAAAAACTATGAAAATATGAGAATATAATCCCTAATAAGAAGATAAAATGGGAGTCACTAACCTCTCAAAAAGAATATAAGATATAATGAAAAATATTTTCAAGTTGAAATCACCAACCGTATTAGAGGAGGATATGATTATTTCTTTACTTATTTATTATAATTTGATGTTGGTCAAGTTCATGAGGAGAAGTATAAAGAATAAAAGTATATCCATGAATTAAATACACAAGAAAATATATTAAAATAATTTTTGAATAAGTTGGAGACATTGAATATAAAAGATAAATTAATGATAGAGGAACTTAATATTGAGTGATTTGTTTTTTCAAAATAAAAGTAACACTTTATTTCTTTGCCCTAAATAAAAAACAAGTCAAAACATCAGAATTAAATTATGGTGAGTAACTGGGATCTAAATTTGTTTCTCTTGAATTTTCTAGGAACATGAGTGTGAGAGTAAAAAATAAAGAAAATATCAAATAATAGTAAATTAATACCTAATATATGTATAACCTTACCTTTATTCCAAGGCTTGACTCTTACAATTATTCCTAGGGGATGCCTATTGTAAGGGATGGTTTAGTTTCAGGTGGTTCATACACAGTTCTTGAATAATTAAATTTCACATATAATAGCTAAAAAGGGGTTAATGTGCTAAGTTATTGATATGTTTGAAGGGGAAGGTGAATTTTGAACTCATATAAATAAGAAAAAATGGAATTAACTAGCTAGTTTATAGAGAAAAAACATTGATTAGGTGAAATCATGAAGTGGAATTATTATATTGAGTTAATGGAATTTGAGACGGTGCTTCGTGTTAACATTTAGATCCAAGAAAATCCTTGTAAATTAAAAATCAATTAATTTGGTCTTGAACATAATGGGAGAGTAATTCTTTTTGAGATAATTGTTAAGAGAACTTCTTTGAGGACATGTACAGCTCAAGTGTAAGGGATTGTGGTTAGCTTATATTTTTTTAATTCTAAATAATAAATTGTGTTTATTTTTATTGATTTTAGTTTTATTTATTCATAAATATATAATTTTTTAGAATTTTTTTTTATTTTATAATAATAATTCAATTTATAAAATTTTATAATTGAAAACATGAATATTTATATTTTGTTGAAAATCTAGTTCTGAAGTTGTTATTTGAGCCACTGGGTGTGAGAATTGGTGTTTAAAGGATTTTAAATGAGGAAACATAGTCATGGAGAAAATTTTGTATTGGATAAATTCAAAATGTGGTAATGTAACGCCCCGACCCCCGTTACCCAGAGTCAGTGCATTATTACATAACATTGGCATGATCACAAGAAAGATCAAATCTAGAAAGACCGATTGGTTTAGTAGCCTTTTAAATACTAGATATATTCATAAAGTTTTACATTAAATCATAAAGTGAAAAACTACTACAGCAACATAGTCTCCATATTCCACACTCATAAACCCACATTCTATCCCTGCAGGTCATTCATAAATTACTTCTTCACATCCTGGGAAAAATAAAACATAGAAAAGGGGTGAGCTTAAATGCCCAGTAAGGATATAAATATAGCAGAAACTTTCATAAATAAGAATAAACATTTAAGGCAATGTATAACATAAAACAAAATCCTTTTAAACTTGAACTTCAACATAGTATGGAAAAAATAAAATGAAATAATGCCATTTAATTATTCACATGGATATTCTACTAATCGAATAATCACATGCAATATCAATAACCACTTTCATAATGATGGAATACATAATGTCATACTATCATAACCACCTAGCCAAGTCCTCGTGCCAAGACTACAAATAAGATTTTGCCAAGGCCTTGTGCCAAGACACTAGTTTGTCTCATTAGACCTACCGATGCATCGAGGAGCTATAGAAGGCTCCACCCGTCACATATTAAGTCCAATGCATTCCCATATGAAAAGGATTAAACATAACATAAACATTTGTATTAAAACTAGCATACAAAATGTCAATACTTTCTCCATAAACCATGAATGGTATAAAAATAACACATCCACAGTCAAACATATCACAAAACCTTCAATACTTTATGGAAGTTTTGTATCATAATAAATAAACTTCATATAATCATAAAATCCATCAAAGGATGTTGACATAGATGAAATCAAAACTATTTGAGAGAAATATCTCCTTTTTTTAAATCATTTAAAAGTCACACATTTATTAATTAAAAAGATATTTTTGAATCAAAGTGTCCCATACCACTTTGAAACTTTTGAAAGGAATTAACATTTTAAAAACATTCATGTCCATTTAAATAAATCCTTAAAACCCATTTTGAAGACATGGACATTAATTAAAAAGAATTAGAAATATAAATCTTTAAAACATTTAAAATTCTGATTTTGATAAAGAGTACCTTTCCGAAATTCTTAAAATATTCATTTTGAAATCATTTAAAAGTCACATAATTATAAAATAAAACATTTACTTTGAAAATATCCTTGTAATCTTTTAAGGGAATCTTTGACAATTTTATAACGGCGGTAAATAGCCACACTCGTCGTATAAGATAAAAAAATACATTCTTACCTTAATTTTTTCGAAAAGGTTAAAAAGCACCTTGTTTGGAAAACGATGAAAATATTCTTTTATAAACCTCATATAAAAATTGAAACAAGGGTATGAATGACTTTAACCCATATTCTAGTAAATAGTAAAGAAATTTTGAAATTCATTTTTAAGAAACATGGATGTGGATGATAAAGAGATCCCAGTAGATTATTACGTATAAACAACCTCGGATAATGCAGAGATTGTGAAATAACCCTTACCTTGCACTTTTCCTTGGTTGGGGTAGGTCAACCTCCTGTATAACGGTGAAATAATTGTTATTAAATTATTCAATAATCATATACATTAATATGATATCATATATGATCTTTTAACATTACTTTGTTAATAATATCTTAGAATTATCGTCGTTTCGGGTGATAACTAACTCGTTTTCTTTTATATGTTTTGTTACGTAAGCCATGTTTGTAATAAATAAGTTGTATCTCATTCATATCCATAATGATATCAAGTCCTTAGATACTATTATTAATCATCAAATGAGAATTATACTTGAATGGATACGATGGAGAATGAATCTCATCGCGTTCGTGGAGATGGTAGTCCGTATGTACGGACGAGCGATAATATCATTATTTTGATATTAAAATAATATATAATTGGATGGTATATCATATATACAGAATACTTATAATGTTATATGTATTATTTAAATGAGTTACACATCATTATTATACCCATCCAAATAATAATTTATTGAATAACAATTACACCATGACGTGGAGACGGTAAGTCGTATGTACGCACGTATGGTGACATGTTATTCAAAGGATGGATAGAATAGTGAATATGTTTGTACCATAATAACATCACAGTATATATATATGATACTGTAGTTATTTTTAGAATGGTAACAACAAAGGAAGAAGAAGTGGAAGAAGAAAGGAACTTGAAAAAGGGTGGTGAAATCATTACCTCTTCTTCGGGTTCTTCCTTTTGATTTGATCAAAAGGGCTCCTTAGGTTGGATTTCTGATCAAACTAAGGCCTATAGGTTGTATTGAGGGAAGTTGGGAGATTATTTGGGAAGATTTTACCCGAACCAAAAGGCTTTTAAGGTGTGAATAAATGAGAAGGAGGGGTTCCCTTTTATAAGAGGGGTGAAGGGCACCTTTGGAAAAGCTAGAAATATTAGTTTATAATAAATTCATATTCGGTTTAAAATGGCTCCAAAGTTTATTATTAAAAGGTTAAGGTTGGGATAGGTCGAAAACCATTAAACTAATAGAATTTAGACAGGTTTGGGTACTTATATTAACCATATCTTTAAGTATTAACTCTAAGTTAATTAGTTTCACTTTTACAATGTCTCTTTGTATTTTTATATTATATGGTTAATAAAATTACCATATACATCCAAGCGACCCCCAAGTGGTCCATTAATGGTACACCTATCATGATATAAGTTTATTGGCCAAACCTTATATTTTTAGGAATTTAATATAAATTAATAATATAATATTTGTTTTAAAAACTCTTTTATGTCAATTTTGACACTATTCAGTAGTTCATTTTTGTGAAACTCATAACAGATTGATTACTTCGAAAAATGTCAATTAAATCAATCCTAATATTTCATATTATCCTATAAAATTAATTTAATTCATTAAAAGTTTCAAATTATATTTTTTTGGGTATTTATAATATCAATTATTTTCATTTTTCAATATTATAGTAATTACTGCATCATCATTGTGTCATAAATAAATTAAATTATCTAATGTCTAAAAATTATAAATAAAATATAATTATGTAGGAAACATTATGAGATTTATAATTAATATTTATAATCTAAATTCCAACATATATAACCCTTTGTAAAAAAAAATTTTCTAAAAGATATATGCTTGTGTCATTTTTGTATTCATTTTAACTTATTTAAAATAAAGTGTCCCTATCACCTACAAGTGGCTCCATGAGGTCCCAAAATTGACCCAAAGATGCTCATGGTCGGATATGTATCTACCAATAAGGTTAGGAAATGTTTTAGGGTAATTTAGTATTATTATAATATTATTTGTTTAACCCTTATTTACCGGATTTACCCTTAACCATGGTAAATAAAATATTTACTGCAGTAACTATTCAAAATGTCTAAAAATAAAAGTTACCTATTTACACAATTTGAATATTCTGATTACAAATATGGAATCCATTTTTCCAAATTCAAAACACAGAAGTGGCAGAAATTAATTTAAAATTAATTCCCGTTGTTAAAACAAAAAGCGTGTTTTTAAGAGATAATAACTATCAAAAGATTGACTCTTGTTTATGTCCGGTTTAATTGTAAAATTATGTCCAATGACCAAAATTATATTAAATGGTAAAAATATATTCTAAATATACTTTAAAACCACTCAAATTCATAATTTATCTATATTAATTATTTTGATTAAAAAATTTGTTTTTAATTAAAATTTAGTAATTTTCACTATTCATCAAAATTTGAAAGTTATCCGAAAAATACCAAAATTTCACCCTAGGATAATTTTGATAGTCCGAACCCAAAAATTAAGTCCATTTTGAAATATAAAATATATATAATTTCAAAACGTAGGTATTACTATTCATAACGGCTAGTTTGATTGGTTGTGGTGTGTGTTAAAACTTGAAGTTGCGTACAACACACGCTACTGTATTATTCAAAGGAAAGCGTACCGTGGAAGCTTGGGGTGTTTCATTTTAAATTTTTGATGTCCCCATTTAGTCAAAAGTTTAAAATATTGTATTTAAAAAGGGTTCACTATTAAAAATTGGTAAAATTGCAATACTGAAAATGAATTTATACTTTCATTATGTCCAAGAAACACATAATATGGATTCTAAAATTATAAGGATTATATAAAGTTAAAAATTTAGTTAATACTATTCATAACCTCTTTTGAACGGCTTGTTTGGTAATTCATGGTGTGCTTGAACTCGGTGTTGCGTGTAGTACAAGTTATTGAATTATTTTGAAGAAATAACACCCTATAAAATCTTGGGGTGTTATATTCTCCCCTCCTTCAATAAATTGATTCCTCGCAATTTGAAATTTTTCTTCGAAAATACAAGTTTGAAAATAGAAAATATATTTGTGGGAAAACCCATATCAGAAATTGGGTTACTAAAATTTAGTCTTAATATGAGGAAATGAGAAATGAAAGGGTCACCACCAAATTATGATCTTGATTAGGAGAACATTAGTGGAAATTAAAGACATATAATTATAGGAAAAACGTAAATATTTATAGGTAGTGATTGAGGTCATCAATCACAAACAAGTGTAAAATTGAGGTCCTTAAATTCATCAATCTATGATTATTTGAAATACCATCGGTTCAACAAAACATAGGGTATTAGGATAACACATTTTTGGTTTTAGGATTCCTTAAATAAAGTATAAGAATTAATTTCTTCATAGAATAAGAGAAGAAGAAAAATATATTCTAGACAAGTAGAGTTCCATCATTTAACTAAATTCTACCACAAACTCATCTTTCACTGTAAAAAAATATTCTATTTATCCTATTCGTATAGGGTTCCAAAAAAACGAATTTATAATTCATCAACCAGATCTTTTAAAAAAAACTACATTATTTAATCTCGGACATCATGTGGGTCAGTGGTAGGTGATACACCCTTTTCGCTCTTCGGTTGTGGGTTCAAGTCTCGCGGCCTTACCGGACGCGACGGGTTGCCGCCTGACCTCTAGGTTGTCCTTTTATGGCAATCCAAAATAATCCAAACTAGAACTATCCAAAATACTTCAGTCCAAAATTTATAAGGAAGGTAAACACAATAAAGATCCTTTTTTCCGCGAAATAACATGTGAACATCATCATCATGTATTCTTTTAAAACACTACAACATCTTGAATTGCCATAAAACCTTATGGATTACATTCATGATCCCTTATTCCTTAAAGAATAATAGATATAATCTTTCAATCCAAAAATGTTTTAAACACAAACAATGATGGAATATACAAATCATTAATCAGTTTCAAGGTAGTCGAGAATATCCAATATAATTTATCCAAATCAATCATGTATTATCCCAAAATCACTACCTCGGTATCAGAACTATATTATGGTTTATCATTCTCTCAACCATATATTTTCCAAAAATTTATCCTTCTATTGAGTCACTTTTCTTTGTTCCACACAATCTCAAGTCCTTAATGAAATAGTACTGCAGTAAAATCCTTATATACTCCATAATTATTATAACAAGTACATTGTTGATACAACACTTAATTGACATAATCAACATAAGAACTCTAATCATTCATCTTCATCTGTGGTAGTATCATATCTTGATTATTATCCAATATCATCATTTGCGGCATAGTCTGATGACTGGGACATAGGTTCGCGTAGTGTCCAAACTCCTTGCAAATGAAGCATTGTACATTTGAAACCATTTTCTTACCCTTGCAGTCACGTACATTGTGCCCTTTTCCTCCACACTTATAACAAACTCTCATTCCTTTCAGGAAAGTTCCAGGGTGTTTCTTCCCACAGTTATCACATATGGGAAAGTTATTCTTTTCCCTCTTCCCTTTATCCGTCTTTCTCTCTTCCATCCTTTTATTCTCTTGCTTCCCTTCAAAGCCATAGGACTCAGTAAAATCTTTACTTATCTTATCAACACATGTTATTATTTCTTCATATGATGATAATACATGGGAGACTATTTCTCTTATAAATTCTGGCTTAAGACCATGAATGATATGATCCTTCTTTCTCTTTGGATCATGTGCATTGATGGAGTTATCATTCCTTCTACTGGGCGCCATTTCTAAAAAATGGCATACACTAGATTAGTTTATGAATAACAATACCTAATCCCAAACTTGTAAAAAAACATAACATAAATTAAATAGTTTATGGATATAATCCATAATCATAAAAATGTCTCCTTTGAGGAAGTATATACTCATAAACCCTTAATAATGGTTTGTAAAGAAAATGAGAATTATCCTAAGCATATCCCCGGGAGTGTCGTAACCAAGAGTGCAGTAAGGCCCATTGTCGTGCACCAGTTCCCGTTCGAGTCTAGCTCAAAGTGGTGTTTATGGGTTTTACCCCTAGGTACATCTGTGCCAAAGCTGCCTCTTCCTGCTCGTATCCAGACATGGATGTATTGCTCGGAAAACTCACAAAATCTCTACAATACCAAAATTCTAGGAAGTTCTTCTATACTAATCCTCAAAGTCCATCTTAAATCTATGTACTCTAATCAGAGTTTATCTAAATCTAGCTTCCAAGGTTTGTACTAAATTTCCTCTGATACCAACTGTAACGCCCTGACCCCAGTTACCCAGAGTCAGTGCATTATTACATAACATTGGCATGATCACAAGAAAGATCAAATCTCGAAAGAATGATTGGTTTAGTAGCCTTGTAAATACTAGATATATTCATAATGTTTTACATTACATCATAAAGTGAAAAACTGCTACAACAACATAGTCTCCATATTCCACACTCATAACCCCACATTCTATCCCTACAGGTCATTCATAAATTACTTCTTCACATACTAGGAAAAATATAACATAGAAAAGGGGTGATCTAAAATGCCCAGTAAGGATAACAATATAGCATAAACTTTCATAAATAAGAATAAACATTTAAGGCAATGTATAACTTAAAACAAAAGCCTTTTAAACTTGAATTTCAACATATTATGGCAAAAATAAAATGAAATAATTCCATTTACTTTTTCACATGGATATTCTACTAATCTAATAATCACATGAAATATCAATAACCACTTTCATAATGATGGAATGCATAATGTCATACTATCATAACCACATAGCCAAGGCCTCGTGCCAAGACTACAAATAAGATTTTGCCAAGGCCTTGTGCCAAGACACTAGTTTGTCTCATGAGACCTACCGATGCATCGAGGAGTTATAGCGGGCTCCACCCATCACATATTAAGTCCAATGCATTCCCATATGAAAAGGTTTAAACATAACATAAACATTCGTATTAAAACTAGCATAAAAAATGTCAATACATTCTCCATAAACCATGAATGGTATAAAAATAACACATCCACAGTCAAACATATCACAAAACCTTCAATACTTTATGGAAGTTTTGTATCATAATAAATCAACTTCATATAATAATAAAATCTATCAAAGGATGTTGACATAGATGAAATCAAAACTATTTGAGAGAAATATCTCATTTTTTTTAAATCATGTAAAAGTCACACATTTATTAATTAAAAAGAGACTTTTGAATCAAAGTGTCCCATACCACTTTGAAACTTTTGAAAGGAATTAAAATTTTAAAAACATTAATGTACATATAAATAAATCCTTAAAAACCATTTTGAATAGATAGACATTAATTAAAAAGATTTAGAAATATCAATCTTTAAAACATTTAAAATACTGATTTTGATAGAGTACCTTTCCGAAATTCTTAAATTATTCATTTTGAAATCATTTAAAAATCACATAATTATAAAATAAAACATTTACTTTGAAAATATCCTTGTAATCTTGTAAGGGAAGCTTTGAAAATTTTATAACGGCGGTAAATTGCTGCACCCTCCGTATAAGTTAAAAAAACATTCTTACCTTAATTTTTTCGAAAAGGTTAAAAATCACCTTGTTTGGAAAACGATGGAAATATTCCTTTATAAACCTATTATAAAAAGTTAAAAAGGGTTTGAACGACTTTAACCCATATTCTAGTAAATAGTAAAAATGTTTTGAAATTCATTTTTAAGAAACATGGATGTGGATGATAAAGAGATCCCAGTAGATTATTACGTATAAATGACCTTGGATAATGAAAAGATTGTGAAATAACCCCTTACCTTGCACTTTTCCTTGGTTGGGGTAGGTTAACCTCCTGTATAATGGTGAAATAATTGTTGTTAAATTATTCAATAATCATATACATTAATATGATATCATGTATGATCTTTTAATATTTCTTTGTTAATAATATCTTAGAATTATCGCTGTTTCGGGTGATAACTTACTCGTTTTCTTTTATATGTTTTGTTATTTAAACCATGTTTGTAATAAATAGGTTGTATATCATTCATATCCAGAATGATATCAAGTCCTTAGATACTATTATTAATCATCAAATGAGAATTATACTTGAATGGATCTGATGGAGAATAAATCTCATCGCGTTCGTGGAGACGGTAGTCCGTACATACGCACGAGCGATAATATCATTATTTTGATATTAAAATAATATATAATTGGATGGTATATCATATATACAGAATCCTTATCATGTTATATGTATTATTTACATGAGTTACACGTCATTATTATACCCATCCAAATAATAATTTATTGAATAACAATTACACCACGATGTGGAGACGGTAAGCCGTACGTACGCACGTTTGGTAACATGTTATTCAAAGGATGGATAGAATAGTGAATATGGTTGTACCATAATTACATCACAGTATATATATATGATACTGGAGTTATTATTTTAAAATGGTAACAACAAAGGAAGAAGAAGTCGAAGAAAAGAAGAACTTGAAAAAGGGTGGTGAAATCATTACCTCTTCTTCGGGTTCTTCCTTTTTATTTGATCAAAAGGGCTCATTAAGTTGGCTTTCTGATCAAACTAAGGCCTCTAGGTTGTAGTGAGGGAAGTTGTGAGAGTATTTTGGCTGAGTGTTTCCGAACCAAAAGGCTTTTAAGGTGTGAATAAATGAGAAGTAGGAGTTCCCTTTTATAAGAGGGGTGAGGGGCACCTTTGGAAAAGCTAGAAATATTAGATTATAATAAATTCATATTCGGTTTATAATGGCTCCAAAGTTGATTATTCAAAGGTTAAGGTGGGGATAGGTCGAAAACCATTCAACCAATAGAATTTAGACAGGTTTGGGTACTTATATTAACCTTGTCGTTAAGTATTAACTCTAAGTTAATTAGTTTCACTTTTACAATGTCTCTTTGAATTTTTATATTATATATTTAATAAAATTACCATATACATCCAAGCGACCCCCAAGTGGTCCATTAATGATACACCTATCATGATATAAGTTTCTTGGCCGAACCTTATATTTTTAGGAATTTAATATGAATTAATAATATAATATGTGTTTTAAAAACTCTTTTATGTCAATTTTGACATTATTCAATAGTTGATTTTTGTGAAACTCATAACAGATTTATTACTTCAAAAAAAGTCAATTAAATCAATCCTAATATGTCATATTATCCTAGAAAATTAATTTAATTCATTAATATTTTCAAATTATATTTTTTTGGGTATTTATAGTATCAATTATTTTCATTTTTCACTATTATAGTGATTACTTCATCATCATTGTGTTATAAATAAATTAAATTTTTTAATGTCTAACAATTATAAATAAAATATCATTATGTAGGAAATAATTTTATATTTCTAATGAATATTTATAATCTAAATTCCAACATATATAACCCTATTTAAAAATTGGTTTTCTAAAAGATATATGTTTGTGTCATTTTTGTATTCATTTTAACTTAATTAAAATAAAGTGTCCCTATCACCTACAAGTGGCTCCATGAGGTCCCGAAATTGACCCAATTATGCCCATGGTCGGACATGTATCCACCAATAAGGTTAGGACATGTTTTAGGGTAATTTATTATTATTATAATATTATTGTTTTAACGCTTATTTACCGGATTTACCCTTAACCATGGTAAATAAAATATTTACCGCAGTAACTATTCAAAATGTCTAAAAATAAAAGTTACCTATTTACACAATTTGAACATCCTGATTCCAAATATGGAATCCATTTTTCCAAATTCAAAACACAGAAGTGGCAGAAATTAGTTTAAAATTAATTCCCGTTGTTAAAACAAAAAGCGTGTTTTTAAGAGATAATAACTATCAAAAGATTGACTCTTGTTTATGTCAGGTTTAATTGTAAAATTATGTCCAATGACCAACATTATATTAAATGGTAAAAATATATTCTAAATATACTTTAAAACCACTCAAATTCATAATTTATCAATATTAATTATTTTGATTAAAAAGGTTGTTTTTAATTAAAATTTAGTAATTCTCACTGTTCATCAAAATATGAAAGTTATCCGAAAAGTACCAAAATTTCACCCTAGGATAATTTTGATATTCCAAACCCAAAAATGAAGTCCATTTTGAAATATAAAATATATATAATTTCAAAAAGTAGGTATTACTATTCATAATGGCTAGTTTGATTGGTTGTTGTGTGTGTTAAAACTTGAAGTTGCGTACAACACACGTTACTGTATTATTCAAAGGAAAGCGTACCGTGGAAGCTTGGGGTGTTTAATTTTAAATTTTTGGTGTCCCCATTTAGTCAAAAGATTAAAATATTGTATTTAAAAAGGGTTCACTATTAAAATATGGTGAAATTTCAATGCTGAAAATGAATTTATTCTTTCATTATGTCTAAGGAACTCATAATATGGATTCTAAAATTATAAGAATTATATAAAGTTTAAAATTTAGTTAATACTATTCATAACCTCTTTTTAACGGCTTGTTTGGTAAGTCATGGTGAGCTTGAACTCGGTGTTGTGTGTAGTGCAAGTTATTGAATTATTTTGAATAAATAACACCCTATAAAATCTTGGGGTGTTACAGGTAAGAGGTATCCAATATATTTTTAATCTTCATAAACATCATCTAGAAGTCTAATTCCCTCTCAATTCCATCCAACAAAACCTCAATTGAAAATATATTTTCAAGATCACTTGATGATATTTTAACCTTGAATGTAATATTAAGGGTTCTATATATTGGAATGGTGTACTCCAAAACTTTTAATGAAGTTGGGCTAACTGTTAGCATCCCAAACTACACACCAGACCACAACTCTCAAATTTTTATATCCTTTGTGAGGTTATTGGGGGTTCCAGGGGCATTACACCCTTTCTTAAGGGTTCGGGGGGCCAGAGGCCCTCATCCCAAATTTTTGGGAATAGTTGAATCTTCAAATAACTATAACATTTATGAATAGCTACACCAATAAGGTATTATAGTAGTATGTATTTCCACATTATACTATAGAATCATGTCACTAAGGTAACCAATAGGTTACTATATCTCTAAAAATTTATAGCCATTGGTGAGTGTTATAGTGACCCATATGTTTCATACATAGATTTTACATCCTAATATATTAATTTTTAATACATTTCAAAAATACACTCATGATGAACAAAAACATTAGTGTCCCTTGAGAAAAAATATACCATCCTTTTATTTCATGTAAGATACTAAACATCTCCCACAAATATCTTCCCATGTATTTTTCTTCATATAAATACCCTACTTGAAACAATTATTCATAACCTAAGGAAAGGAAACATAAGAAAGTGTTAGATCAAATTATTATTAAGAGTATACAAGGTAGATATCAATGATTAATTAAGAATAATATAATAATAAGGTTATGAGAATATGAGATTAACATTTCAAAATCCATGCCCATCATATCATGGATCATGTTTTTGAATCATGAAATGAATCTTGGTAGTTCATATGAGATTAATCATAATGACATCAAAGAACAAGAGTTATGATATCCTATCATTGACATAATATATATGTTTTTGGAATATATATATATAAGCATAGAAAATCATTTCATTAATAGTAAAGTATCACTACCAAGACTATAGTATTGGATTTGGTTCACTCCACAATACATTATATACACATTAAATGTTTACTCCTAGGATTATCACAGGGTAAAATGTCCCTTAATAAATTGGGTTCACTCCCCATTCTGGTTCATTTTATCTCATGATATGTCCATCTTTATCCATTTCATTGGAGGGATATATAATTTTGGTCCCATAAATCACATAATTAAAACCATACATATGTGTCCCACAATATAAGAAAACATTCATCACAGCATAATCTATGTAAATAAAATTTTTCTTAGAAACATTTCATCATTTCATAACCCATGGAAAAAAATGAGTTTCATAAAGGATTCAACATAACTAAGTTAACTTATAAGAAAGAAACAGGTTTCATATAATTATCATTAAATAATCATAATCATAAGATATCCAAAGGATAAAAGTGGATGGAATCATTGGATAATATCTCCCTTAAATAACAAGTAAAATATAATTATCGTATCATAGATGAAAAATTACTTTAAAAGATAACTAGAACATTTATTGAGAAAAATACCCTTTTCATATTTAAATCACATATTTAAAATCTAAAAACTTCCCAAATATTAAGAAAAAAATTTATTTCAAAATAACCATGAAATTTTATAATGGAATATTCAAGGAATTAAGTGGTCATAATAGTGAAAAATTCCATTCATGATGTGTATGTTAACATAAATATTATATTTACATTTTCTATAAAAATTCAGAGATACCTTGTTTGGAAAACAACAAGAGAATTCCTTTTACTTTTTTTAAATAAATTAAACCATGTGTAAAAATGAATTTAAAAAATAATGTTATAATATAAAAATATTCTTAGAAACATTTTTTAGAAAACATAGATATGGAATAAAAAAATATTTTTTACCGAAGAAAGAAAAAAAGTAGATTTTCCTTGAAAATATTATATTACACTCTTGAGCTCTTAAAGAGAGGAAAAAGAAAAGAAACATGTAATATTTAGATATAATCATAGTATAAGATAATTAATTATTAATTTAAGAGTTATATTAAAAAAGTTAACATCGAAAACTTAATCCTAAACAATGCCAATAAACAATTAGATTGTAGCATAAATCCCTTAACTTAAGTTTGAATTTTTTCAGATGATCACTAACCTAATGTATAATAAATTTAAATTTATTATAATTATATTAAATATTAATTTACATACTTATAATATCACATATTATCTATTTATATAATTTTAACACCCATTTATTTATAATCATTTATTAATATCTTCATTTCTGGGTGTTAACTGTTTCATTTTTAATGAGAATTGGGGTCTGGTAGTTATATTACATATACATTAATCATGATTAAATAATATATAGAATTTTAATTATGATATAAATATTATATATATTCATTATATGTGTATATATATATATATTCATCCATAAAAGGTAGAGATAAAAAATAAATACAACGTTCATGGACACGGTAAGTTGTACATACTCTTGAATGTTGTTTTCACTTTTTGAAGGATAAAATGATAGAATCATAAATAATAATTCATCCTTAAATAATAATTATTATATAATATATATAATATATATTTATTAAATCTATCCTTGCTACAATATGTGAAAAGTGTAAATGAAAAATGAATCACATCACTTCGTGGATGTGGTGATCTACATGTATTCACGAGAAATGTTATCAATTTCCAACATATAGGAATGTGAGAAGGTATATATGATATTATTATTACAGAATAATTTTTATGTCATAAATATAATATATAAACTTTAAACCAATCATAATAAACTTCAATGAAATATTATGATGGAAAATTAATTGTATCTCTACGTAGGGGTGGTAGTCCACATGTATTCATAAGCTATACTTTCACTTCCCATTTGATAGAAAAAAGGATGAATAATGGAGGTTATATAATAAACCAAATATTTAAGTATATTTAAGATACATAATTTTTTTTATGATTAATAACACAAATTTATAAGAGGTAGAAGAAGAAATAAATTGAAAAGGTTGGGTAAGATGATTACCTATTCCATAATAATCCTCTTTTAAATCCATATTAAGGCCCCTTCGAATGGTATTTTAGGATTACCAAAACATATAAATCATGGAAATAAAAATTTATAAAATAATTAGGTTGGATTTTTTGATATAGAATGCTAAAATTGGTGTAACTAAGAGAAAAGAGGGATTTCCTTTTATAAGTGGGGGAGAGGAAACACTTTGAATTTATTAAAAGATTAAAATATAATTAATTAATTATCAAGAATAATTATTAAAAATGGATAGAGATTTTTAATTTGATAGTATAAGGTTTAAATATTTCCATAAAATAGTATTTATAAAAGTTTAATTAGAAAACATACCCTTTTCATTTGGTTTAACACACCTCACCCCAGTAAACTTGTTTTAACTATAATAGTAGTGACAAATGTCTGCATTTTTTACTATTCATGATGACCAAAAATTTATGTGGCCTAATAAAAAAACTTTTATATTATGATTCTAGATATTTAATCCATTTTATAAAATTCAATTCATAGAAGTTTAAGAATTTAATTTAAAATAAAACCTAAAAAATACGTTGAAAAAGTAATTTTCTTGAAATTGTTTTCTTAAGTATACAATGTTTTTATAATAAAATAAAAAATAAAATTAATTATGATTACCTTAATTGGATTATTAATGATATAAATAAAATAATTTAAGTTTTAAAAATATTTTAAAATAAATTGTTACTTTTTAAATAATTTAAATGAAAATACATTTTTCAATAAAAATCTGTATTTTTCACACTTCATAAAAAAATTGACATTTTCAAAAAAATTTAGAAACTTCACTCTAAGATAATTTTGAAATGATGACTAGAAAACTTGATTTTTTCAAATTAATTTTAGAAAAAATGAATATATTAATTTATTTATTTTATCATAAAAATAAATAAAAAATATTTTTTTGGAATTTTTTTTGAAGCCTATAATAACTTTATTAAAAAATTGTGTACTTAAAAATATATTATTTTTATCTAACAAATATTCATATTTTTTAAAATGTGTTAATTTTTATTCATACCAACAATTTAATATCTTTTTTATAAGGATATACTATATTACACTTCATTTAGATTTTGGGTTGCATGTACCGCATGCTATCGGAGAAAATAAATTTATTTGAAGAGAAATATAATATAAAATCATCAAGGGTAACATTATACATACTTTAAAATGAATTTAACCATAAATACTGATCCACTATGATACAAAAAAAATATTATATCCCTTTTTATCACATCATTGGGTTCCTAAGTAGCTTCATTGAATTTATGATTCCTCCAAAGAACTTTAACCCGGTGAGTAGTCATGTTCCATGACACTTTATATCTATGATATAATATCTATAATAGTTTTTATTAATAGTAAATATAATTATTCAGTAGTATAATCATTGAGTTTAGTACATTTTATGGATTAGGTATATACTTCATCAAGATAGATACATTTAATACATCGTGAACTTGAGAGAGGTTCGGTGGAAGCACTAAGTGATAAGCTACCTTCCTTAAATGATAAAAAATAGTGAATGGGGAAAACATATCTAGGTATCATCATTCCCTTATTTTATAATCTTATAAACTTCTTCCATATATAAATTAATATTAATACCTTCTCACTGATTTTAAATTCTATATTTCATCGATCATTTTCAGAATAAAATTTTTAATGAATCTGAGCAGACTTGATGTGATGTTAACTGAATTTAACATTATATTCCATTTCTTTAGATTTATGAAGTACCAATATCTTTCATTCTCTAACTTTACCCCAAAATTTTTTAGTTTTACACTTCATTCCATAGGGTTATTCTTAAGGATCCATCTGAATGCTTGATTGAAATATATTATTGTAAGAAAACTTTATTAAAGGAAGGTTTTGATCCCAACCACCTTTGAAATACAAAGAATAATATCTCAACATATCCTCTAAGGTCTGAATGGTTCTCTTTGACTGGCCATCTATTTGATGATGATAAAGAGTATTAAAAAAACTCTAAATTCAAATATTTCTAAAGACTTCACCAAAACATAGAGGTAAACCTTGGATCTTGATAAAATATAATATGATGTGGTACTCCATGAAACTTTACCACTTCCTTAATGAGTATTCTAAAAGGGTGATTATAAGAGAAATATATTGAGATAGAAATAAGGTGTTATAACTTTGTAAGGTGATCATATACAACCCAAATAGCATTGTGGCCATTATATGTTTTGGGGACTGTTACGACAAAATCCATGGTGAAGTTTTCTTATTTCCATTATGGTATTGGTAATGGTTATTAAATTCACTTATAATTATATCTCTCATCCTTAACTTGGTGACATACTAAGAACTGATATATATAGTCTTCAATTTCTCTATTTATATTTTCCAATAGGAAATACTCTTTCAGATCTCTATACATATTTATAATTTCAGGATGAATAGAGAATGATCTTTTATATCTCTATACATCTTTATACTTCCAAGATTAATAGATAATGATTAACTATGTGCTTAATCAAAAATATCCTTCTTCAAATCTTGTAAGGATGGGATACATACATGGTTTTTAAATCTTATCATTCCATTACAATCAAGGTTTAATTTAGAAGCATTTCTCACCTTCATTTGTAAATAAAAATCTTCTTTTTTAGCCTCTTTAATAATAACACAGATAAATGGTTGAAAACCTATTTGATAAAGATTGAATTTCTCCCCTTCCATCAAAATTTCCATATCGATCCATTAAAAATAAATAAATATTGGATATTTTCTTATCCTCATAATAGATATGCTGGCATAATCCTTTCGAATTAGATAATTCACCACCTTGTTCTCTTTCCTATGGTGGTAATGTATTGAGAATTCATAATATTTAATTATCCCCAACCATATTCTACGGAACATATAAATCTATTTATGGGTGAATATAAACTTTAAACTTTTATTATTAGTGTATATATCACAACTTTATTCATAAATATAATGCCTCCATATCATTAATATAGAAATTACCATAGCTTACCCCAAATCATTATTTGGGAAATGTTTATCATAAATTTTTAATTTTCATGTTGCATAAGGTATAACTGTATTATTCTACATGAGTATGAATCCTAGTACCATATTTGTGGCATATATATGAATCATAAACCCTTGTATACTATAGGGTAACGTGCTTACAGGTGCACTGACTAACCTTCTCTTAAGTTCCTTGAAATTTTCTTCACATTCATATATCCAAAGGAACATAACTTCCTTCTAAGTTGACTTTGTGAGTGGATTGTAAAACTGTGAGAAATTATCCACAAAACATCGATAATATACAACCAAATCATGGAAACTACCAATATCAGTCACCAAAGTTAGTCTGGGCCAATGATCAATAACTTCCATCTTTAATGGATCCACTAATATACCCTAAATTGAGATTATATGACCAAAAAATGAAATTTTTTGTATCCAAAAATCACACATGGAAAATTTTATATTAATATATTTCTTTTTTAGGGTATTCAATACAATCCTATATTGATCTTCATGATCTTCCATTACATTATAATATATAATATTGTCATCTATAATGAATACCAAAAAACAATCAAGGTAATATCAAAGTAATATATTTATTAAATCCATCTATATAGGGAGAAAATTAGAAAGACCAATTGGAATAACTATAAATTCATAGTTTACAAAACTCATACAGAAGATTTTCTTAGGTATGCCTTCACTATTGACCCTTAATTTATATTATCTAGATCAAATATCGATCTTTTAAAAATATTGAGCTCTATGTAATTGATCTAAAAAATCATATATATGAGGAAAATGATACTTATTCTTCATTGAGATCTTATTAAGTTCCTAATAATCAATTAAGTGTTGCATTGGTCCATATTTCTTCTTATCAAAATGAACTAGTGAACCACAAGATGACAGAATTAGGTGAAAGAATCCCTTATCAATATTATATGAGAGATAATTATTTAATTCTTGAAACTAAATCATGGGCATTATATAAGAAGTTTTTTAAATAGTTGTAATACCAAGTATGAGTTCTATTGAGAACTCAACTTCATGATTCATATGAATATTAGGAAAATATTTTATAAAAACATTATCAAACTCTTATACAATTGGAATATATTCAATGTTGAGTTTCTCCCCAACCATTTAATATAAACCCCCATTTTGAATAGGTATTGAGACTCATATAATGGATATAATTTCCATTATAATCTCATATTTATCATCACACTGATAGATGACCAATGGTTGGTTTGGAATATCAAATTTGACTTAACTTACTTGAAAATTAATATGGAATTTATGTAAATAAATACAAACTATTCCTAATATAACATCAAATTCAACTAGAGGGATAATAGAGAGATTTTTAGGAAGAACATTCCCACAGACTTCAATCGAATAAGAATCATACGCTTGAGATGAAATGATCATAACATTAGTAGTGTTCACTTATAATTAAATATCTAATCATAAAGGATTGGAATTAACATTCATAGAGGATTTCATTATATAAATATATTCATATTTCTATACTCCAATAAGATAATACAATATATTAGTATACTTGTCACCACCTTATCATCATCATTCAATCTTTATTCTCTTAATAAAACATAAATGGTTAGGATGAGCATAAAATATCATATTTTGAAATTGTATAGCAATAAAAAACAATTATCAGATTTTCAAATCATAACCCCTTATTATAAATCTATGAAACCTTTTATTTAATCTAGGGCATACATGATTATCATATATTCAAATACTTCATAATGGTTAATAAAGAAAATGTAAGTTAAAATAAGAATATACCTAAGGGAGTCAAATAATGTTTGTAGTATAGGCACACTCACCATAAACTAGAATGATTGTTGAGATATACTCGGTCAACTATTTTTGATTTTACTACTCCTAGAAGAATATATTCCAAAACCATTTCCACTTATAGTATCCATAGAGGGATGTATTGTCAAGAAAACCATATAATCAATACCTTATCAAAACTTTTGGATGTTATCCTATACATAGAACTATCCCCAAGGTTTTCACCAATGTTTTATAATCCTAATCTCCAAATATTGACTAAAACTTCCTTTGATACCAAATATATTGACCCAAAATTTTCATATATAGATATTAAATCTTAATAGAATAATATTTAATGTATTTTACAAATACATGCTCGAGGAAAATAAAGGTTTAGTTTCTATGGAGACTAGATACACAATAATCTTATTGTATGAAAGATCTTCAAAATCTCCCACAAATATCTTCCCATATTGTACTCTTCTTAGACATACCCTATATAGATATTTTTTTATAACCTGGGTAAAGGAAACATAAGAAAGGGTGAGCTCATATGGTCAGTAAAGGAAAAAAAGGGAGATATCAATGATCACTTAAGAATAACTTAAGAAATATGGATTGAGAATTAGATCTTAGCATTTGAAAATCCTTACCCAGTATATCATAAAATATATTCTTAAATCATGGCATAAATCTAGATAGTTCATAAAATTTTCATCATAAATAAATCGAAGTACATGAGTAATTAAAAGAAAACATTGGCATAAGGAAACAGTTTTTTGAATATACGTAAGTATAAAAATTCATTTCCTTGTTATTCAAGGATCACCACCAAGACTATAATAGTGGATTGGGTTCACTACTCAATCCATTGTACCCTTAGTCAAGGTTATATCCTAAGAATATCATTATGGATAGATTACCATACTAAACTAGATTTACTTCCCATTCTAGTCTTTATTATATCATGAGATCTTCATATTTAACCAATGAATTAGAGGTATTTATAATTTTAGGCCAACCCTTCACATAATTAAAATTATACATATGTGTGACAGAATATAATAAAACCCTCATTATAGAATAACCCATGGAAATGAAATGGGTTTTAAAAACATTTCCAAATTTCATTATAGCATAACCTGTGTAAAAGAAATGTGTTTCAAAAAGGATTCATCATAACGTAATTAACCTGTAGGAAAGAAACGGGTTTCATAGAATCATCGTTAAATCTTAATCATCATAATCTATCCAAAGGATGAAATTGGATATTATCATTGGATTATATCCCCAGTAAATCATAATTAACATCAATTTATGTTATCATAGGTGAATAATTTCTTTAAAATATCAATGAAACATTTATCGAGTAAAATAACATTTTCAAATTGAAATCACTTATTTAAAATATACAAAATTCCCAAATATTAAGCAAAACATATTTTATAAAAATAACCTTACAAAATTGTAAGGTAATCTTCAAAGTATTAAGTGGTCATGAGAGTGGAAAATTTTATTCATGTTTTTCACAATAAAACAAAGATTCATTTTAATTTTTAGTAAAAATTAACAAGTAGCTCATTCAAACAATTAAAAGAATATTCATTTCGAAACATTTTATAAAAATTCAGTCATGGTTAAAAATTACTATAAAAATAATAGGATAATATAAAAAACATTCTTGAAAAAAAGTTCTGAAGACCTGTATATGTAATGAAAAGGATTTTATACTGAATATATAAATAAAGTTGGTTTTCCATAAAAACATTAATTCCATATATTAATTCAATAAATAGAGGAAAATGAAATGAAAACATGTAATATCTAGATATAAATATTTTATAATAAATTTCATGAGTTCTTAAAGATTTCAAAAAAAAATTATCTCCAAATAAACGTAGTATATGATATTTATCTTTAACATATAAAATGATTTTTGAGTATGTCAATGTTTTTCTTATGGAATCAGAAGGGTATTCATAAGACATGTATATTGTTTCCATTATAATTATGTTTTTTGAAAATTATGTTCTTGGTAAAATATTTCTTAAATTTTATTATGATATAAATGATAGATATTTGATGTTTTTATTTATAATTAGTTTAAAAATTTTATTTTTCATGGTTTCTAATTTTATTCTTGGAAATGAACAAATGATTGGATTGAAACAATAGGATTTCCAATGATTTAGGATTTCTTTAATTAGTCCCCTTATTATTGTTAATAGATGTGTGGGATTATAATGTGGAATAATGGTGAAGGTTTTGTTACTATTAAGAGAGTTTTGTGTTAATATATGAGTTTATATAAGTTTTTTATTTAAACACGTTATGGATTGATGATGGTATGTTCATATGGTACTATTTGAATTGGATAATAATTAGAAAACATCATGGAAAACCTTGGGTAGCTAAGTGGTAATTCATGGAAAATATGTTATACTAGATTAGTATTATGCTCTTCCTAGTATCCCTTAGTTAGGATCATAATTCAATTTATGGTTTGTGACTAGATGAATCTAGTAATAGAAAATAAAGATATATACTATAGGATTGCATTAAAAGAAAGCAGATAGTTCTACCTAAGACAAGTCTTAAATAGTCTCCTAAGGACCAAGGGTGTAATCCAATAACAGCCAGGATATGATCATTATTTATTTCCATTATGATTGACCATTTACCCTTATTTAATTAAACCATTCTAAATAAATTATGATAATTTTCTTTTAACTTACCCGATTTATCTTGGTTATTCATTATTATAATGTTTTCTTTGTAATTTTTTTCTCTTGTGGTTATTGATCATGTATTTTTTATGGTGTTTTTCTATTTATTTATCCTTTTATGTCATAAAAAATATATGTGTTTTTAAGTGAAATAAAAAAAGGTTTTCACTTTTAATTACTTATATATATGAAATAAAAAGTATTTTATCACTTATTTCTAAAGGTTTTTAATTATTATCATATCTCTTTGGTTAAGTCTATATATTTTCATAATTTTTTTTGAAATAACTATAATAATGTTATTTGTTCACTATATAAATTTATAAAATAAAAAATTTTCTTTATTATTTATTGCCAAACTAGTATTTATGATTTTCTCAATAAAAATAATGGTATAAAATCATGGTGGTTTCCTACCAGGATTCCATTTACAGCCTATACACACACATTGGTGTGTACGTAGTCCAGACTATATTGATGTAGGTTATGGGTTACAAAAATCCTTTTAGACTGAGATTCTATAAGTTGATTAAATTTTTTGGTGTCATTGACACTTGATAGGTGAATGAGGGACACATAGAGATGATTCCTTTTTAGTTTTTAGGATATATATTTATATTTTAATCAGGGAAATACATTGCAAAGGCCTTGTTGGATAACAAAATCACTCAATTTAAATTTTTATTAAGTGGTGAGAATTCCAACAACAAGGTTTGAAGGAGGTCTAAAATGATGAAGCCTGATAGTATCACTATATATATTCACTTTTAAATATGAGGGAAGGGATCCAATTCTTGAATATATTATAGTAATTTATTCTTGTGTACTTTTTTATTGAAGAATATCTTCCACCATGTTCCCATCATTCTAGGTATAAAGTAACTCTACATCTTTCTCATGAACACCTCTCTAGGATCGTAGGTGGTAGTTTATGTGCCAATGAGTTTGTGAATAGCCTAAAGAAACATAGCCACTAATTTGGGGTCTATTTTAACATTATTCAATACAAATATATAAATATTTAACAAGTTAAGGTTTATAATAAAGGATTGGTCCTCTATGATGAGAGAGTTACCTTACTTATAAAAAGTTCTAAAGTCCATCACAATATAGCTTCTATCATCATGGATGATTACTCCAACCCACATAATTACTTTGTCACATGATCTATCCATCTTTAGTTTGAAACTAATCCAGATCACTTTCAAACTCACCTAGTTACCTTGAAATACCCAATTAACTACTTCTGATACAAATGAATTACATGATAAGAGATTATTTATGGATGGATATCTTTCCTTGTTTTTGTTTAGTGATGTAAGGTAAATAATAAGAGAAAAGAGTTTCACTTTCAAACTGATATGAATACACTACAACTCATGGTACCTAGATGCATTGAAAGCTTCCCACATGGTCCCGAAACTATTATAAATAAATATTATATGATATTATATTTACATAATATATCCATAAGTGTTGATAAACCAAGATGATGTGAATAAATATAAAGATACTAGTTAATCCATCATCCCAATGCACTCACCCAATAGATACGATATGTAATGCCCCAAATCACATTTGAAAAATAGATGAAGCCAATATTTTTTTAGAAAATTCTCATAATATAAGATCATGATTCCATTTGTTTAACTTTTTATTACACCTCATAGTTAGTGTGTATTTCAAGGTTATGAACCCACAAAACCAAAAGAAGTTGAATTTGATCAGTATAGATTTACATCATAGCATATTATCCCATAGATCAATGTCCTACTGCACATAAGTAAGTTTATGAAGCTTTGAAGCACTAAAACAACCCAAATCTAATGTTGTAAAAATATAGCATTCAAGATCCTCTAAAAAATAAATGCTATAAAATAATTATTTTTTTTATCATTGTTAATCACTAGATTGGTGAAACTTGGATTCATGGTAGACAACAAAAAATATATGTCTAGAATCAATAACCATAGGAATAAACATAGATACCCAGAAAAATCATCCATAAAAGGGGAAATATATTCTTACCCCGTGATCCATCTAGAATGGTCATAGAAAATGTAGAGAGACCCTTGAATATTCAATAGAAGATGAGTTTGAATAGAATTGTCCTTAATTTGGAGGTGTATATGATTACCATGTTTAATTTTAATGAGTTTGGACTAAAGATATTTATTTGAGATAACCTCATATACTAGTTTTTTTGAATGAATTTCTTAAAAATCTCAAGGCTTCTCAAATTAATACCATCCCATTTAATAGCTCTATCCATAAGAGACCATCTAGTCTAATGCAATTTTCCCTCTATATGTGAATCCTAAAGAAACCCATCCATAAATCATTCAATTGAATTTATAGTATTTTTGAGATATCTGATAATAGATAGGTATGCATGTGAAATGAGCCGACCAGAGATACCCTCTAAAACTAGAACCCGATATGATCTTCTATAAACCCAAAGGGTGTCCCTGATCCCTAAAGGCTAGTGACTAGAACCCAAGCCTTAAACAACAAGTATAGAGAATTATTTCTCCCATCTTGAAAAAGATAACTGACATTTATACATTGTAGAAAGATATAGTGGAAAGAACATCCAAAAATATATATTCCATTAACATAAGAATGCAACAGGTAGAGCTAAAATTCTAAAGCAGAAAAACAGCACGATAAAAATCCAAGGTATACATCCAACAATAAAAAAGGACAACCAAAAAAGGTAAAAACTACTCCATGTGAGTATTGAAAAATTTCCCACCATCTCACCACCAGCTACCTATACAGAAATGACATAAACCTCATCACTTCATTGTGACCCGATGCCTTTTCCTATATAAAAAGATAATACTAAGTCTACACACCACTTAAGGGGTGTGCAGGGTGTGTGACAAACATCCTCGGTAGGATACCTTCTATGTGTTTCATAACAATGCTCTATAAAATAATCCAAATATTCCCAATTTAAATTAAAACGATGCATAATAAGAATTTAATAGTTATTTATATAAAATCATGGTAAATATGTTCCCAATTTCCATATTTCAAAAAAATCCTCGTAAAACTATTTCATAGAATAATTTTTAAATACCAATTACATTTATCAAAATACCTATATCGATGAAAAAATAGTAAAAACCCAAATAAAAACTATAAAAAATCCCAAGGATAACTTACGGTCATGATAGCTAGGAAACATATACATAAATCATGACTAGTGTGCACTACGAGTCCCTAACACCCATGAATCAAGGTCTAGGGAACAAATAAATGCCATCAAAATTGATCCCTCTTACCATGTTAATCAAGTAATAGATCCAAATTCATCTCGATATAGGAATGGATGAACAAAAAAAATTCCTTACAATACCATAGAATGATCTCCGATACCAATCCTTACACCTAATTACCCAAGACTCTCATGTTTGGAATTTATCAAGGCATTCCAAAATTATTTATCATGTTTCACAATAAAAATTAAAAAACCAATTTTCCTTAAAAAAACTTATTTGAAAACACTTTTTTTAATCCATTTCACTATGATTTAAAAATCACATTTCCATTACCAGAATGAGGGGTAACCATATATCCATAAAAAATGCTTAAACACACAAATCAACCTATTCCAGATCATGAAAAAAATCAGAAATATTTTATAAAACCAAGAGAAATTATGGTTCATCCAACATAATATATAGACAAAACTACCTACCTAAAACTCAAGTCACACACCACTCGAAATGGGGTCCATATAAACAAGATAGAACATGAGATAAAAAATTCAGGACCTAGCATCTATTCCCACATCTCATAATATAATTAAATAGAGTAAAGGGTTGTTGGGGGGGATATAATAACACATACGTCAAGGAACTCACACTCCACACCACAACCAATATAAGGGATAACCTCCTAAGTCCACAAATGATGGGAAAATACACAAGATTAAAGGAGCATCGCCACAATATCACAAACTAATTCATAGACTATTATTATACATCCCAATGCTATGACTAAAGATCATATAGATTAAGAGAAATGGAATGAGAAGGAATCACTCACCAAGTGAGTAGAAACCAACCATTTTATAGATTAAAGTGCCAAAGGAGCGATACAAGAGGAATGGAATCTCCCAAAATCACTTGGTGTAGCTCAATCGTTTGAGGGAGGGGTGAATAATGAATGAATTATGATTCAAGATTGAAGTTAATAAAAAAATAAAAGTTGGGAATGATTCATGTCTTTAATCCAAGATTCATAGCATGAATCCCATTAGCTTAATTTACACTCAAAAAGGTGGCACCTTAGATTAAAAATAAATCTTGAGTGATGAATTAATGATGTGAATACACATATCATCTTAGATTATTTTTTATTCCTTAAACTAGATGTTCATAGATTCTACCTGGGGATGATTAACATCATGAATGATGCATTTGTGACATGAATCATCTCTGCAGAAAGCCCCCAAATATTTCCCTAAATCAAACTGCCAGATTAGTTCCAACGCCCTCTGAACCCAAGAAACAAACTCAAAACATTAAAATAGAGTATACCTTTTTTACAATATGTTATAATATTTCCAATATAAAACTTTATTTACCCAATAAGTAACACAGAAGAATAATTATCTGGATATAGGTGAGGCCAGTGCTCCTAGACTAGTGATTTTCACTCCCAAGTCTCATGAGAAACTCATCTATTCCATCATAACACTTTGACTATTGAAATAGAATTCCCATGAAAGTTATTAATATTAGAATCAATGATATCCACTAATTTCTCCACAAAATAAACATCTAGTTCAAAATCAATCTCTTCCCAACTTATAACATGAGAGAGATCATGATGATACTTCCTGAGCTAAGATATGTGGAATACATCATGTGTATCTATCAACTGAGATGGAAATTATAACTGACAGGAAAACTTCTCAAGCCAATCAATGACCTAAAATTTTCTAACATACCTTAGATCTAGTTTTTCATGTTTCCCAAGTAGGAAGTGACCTAAATGAGAAGAAACCCTCAAGAAAACCCTATTATCAATGAAAAAATAAAATGAATTTTATTGAAGATCATTATGGTATTTATTATAATTCTGAGTGGTAACCAAACATATATTTATATCCTAAATACTTTTTGACATCTCTTAAATAAGACTCAATCCTATAAGAGAGGCCTCACCCACCTATTCCTAAAAAAGAGGTGAATTTCATGGGAATCTAAGAAGATCCTCAGAGGGATCTATTCTGATCGATGACAAGTAACTATTATTATAAGAAAAATAAAATAGTGATAAATGGATGTACCATGATCTACTAAAATACAATCCATATTCATAGAGCATATCTTCCATGATATAAATATCATTCTCTATCTGGTCATCCTCCTTTGGATGATAAGCAACATGTAACCCAACCTCAGTCTTCATTACCTCCTGGATTCTCTTACATAATCTAGAAGTAAACCTGGGGTCCCTATATGGGAAAATGTTAGAAAGGAATTCATACAACCTCATGATCCCATGCACATACATCTTACCTAGATCTTTAACCGTGGTTGTGTCCCTAGTAGGATTAGAATGAGTTGATTTCATCAACCGATCAATCACCACCCAGATATAACTCTTTCCTCAGGGATTCCATGTTAATATAAAAATAAATTCCATAGACACCTTGTAAAATTTACAAACTAACTCTAAAAAATTCTAGAAGAAACCAGAAGGCTTTAGGTTCTCTACCTTTATTTATTGGAAGGTTTAAAAGTGGGACACATAATTAGTAGTTTTTTACTTCATACCCGGCCATCTGAAACATCATATCATATAATAATACATCTTTGTAGTGATAGGGTGATCATTCCATAGAGAACTAGGGTAGTTATGAAAGGATTAATTCCTCATAAATGATGGGATGAAAAACCAATTCTTCAAACAAAGAATATTATCAAAAGGGAGATACAAACCAAAAGTGGTCTCCCTATCATATAAGGTTTCTCTAATTCCTTTAGAAATAGTATCCTACTAGTGAACCTATATAAAACACTCAATTAGAGATGATGATAATTGAACACCATTCATAACCATACCTAAATCATCCTTCTGCGCATTAAGATGCAACTTAGTGAAAAGACCCATAAGGCCCTACTATTCCTTTAATTGAAAAATATCTTATTATGTAACTTTCTTACTAAGAGCATCAGCAAAAAAATTCCACTTCCTTAAAGTGTAAGCATTTTCAAAGTTAAAAATATGGAGGTATTACACCCACTTACTCTATCTAAGATTCAACTAGTTCTGAGAAAAGATATAGATTAGACTCTTACGATCATAAAATACCATGGACCCTTTTGCAAAAGGATAACATCACCAACATTTAAGTTTGTGCATAACTGTAGTGATAATTAAATCATGTGTGAGGTAATTATTCTCATGCAGCTAAATTTGATGATAGACATAATAAATAATGTGGTCATATTGTATAAGTACACAACCCAAACTATCACCATAAGCATCACAATATACCATATGCCCCATACTGAGATTAGGTAAAATCAGAATAAGTGCTAAAATAAGAAGTCATTTCAACTAATTAAAAGAAGTCTGGAATTTAAAAAACCAAGTTAATTTCACCCCTTCTCGGTAAGATCAGTCAAAGGTGATACCAACTATAATGTCCCTGCCCCCATACTCCCTCATGTGATAGATCAAAGTTAAATATGTTTCCTCAAGCATGCCTCCACATATGCTAGAGGCTACCAAATAATATTGAGGGTATAATGAATATAGTGAGGATACTATACCATTTGGTATATAGTAAAAAATAACATAAATAATAATTTGAATAGAAAAAAATTGGAAAAAATATAAACGATCAACAGATAATAATAAAATAATTAGGAGACTAATCAATTAATCTAAAAAGAATATATTAATCATATAATTTATGGATAAAATGTAACTAAATGTTATGAAAAAATATCTACAAATAAAATATCAGAAGACTCTCTAAAAGACACCATAGACCTTAGTCTTGAGCCCCATTTTAGTCATATCTCCAAGTTTCACCCCATCCAGAAAGCACAATCAATAAGAGGTTATCTTTGCCTTATCTAAACCTACATTCATGAAATCTATATGAGTACCAAACGGCAGCCCATCTATGGTGTGAGTACCACTCAATAGGTCAACACCACTGTGACTAAACAAATAAAGTGTGATGAAGATAGTGAATGAAATAAAGTGATAAATAGGGTATTAATTTAATAAACTGACACTATGAATAAAATAAACTTGTTAACCCTTGATCTTTGGGTTAACACTAAAGTCAACCAAAACTGCTTCAACACCCTGCTGGATTACACTGAGCATGTCACAGAACCATTCCATCTATATCCATAAACCTCATAGGGTGTATCATATCAAAGAAGTAAAATAAAACCAATATATGAGAACTAGTTAAAACCCTATATATAATCATTTCAATATCACTGGGTACAATCCCTATATATACTAATTTCTGCATCACCAAGAATAAGTTCTATATATAAGAATTACAGGATAATCAAAAAAAATCCATATATAATGATTTCATTATAACTGGGTGCAAGAACTATATATAATAATTTTATCATAACTGTACATAAACCCTATATATAAGTATTTCAGCATCACCAGGCGCAATACCTATATATAAACATTTCATCATAATCAAAAATCAATCACGAAAATAGGTCATCATAATCAAATAAGATCATTTCCCCTTATTACCATTTATCTATCCCTTTATAATAAAAATGTTCTGGATCTTAATTAACAATTTTATTATACTAATTCTATTTCATTTTTCATTTCAATTTTAGGGACATTAGCATTCCATAGTAGTCACAACTCCTCAAATAAACATGCCAAGTTGATGATGTGTCATTTAACCAATTTAGTATAGGTGATTATATTTCAAGAAATCAATAAAAATCTCTTAGTATGCCAATTCATATTGTTTTTCCAAAAATTAATCAAGTTCCCATAACATCTTAGGGATCTATTTATAAACTTAAAACGTCTCAACATGGTCATTAGTGTCACACCTATCAGGTTTTCAAAATTCTTAATCTCAACACTAATGGACCTAAAAGGAACCAATTGGAGGTCTAAGCATTGGTTTATCATCAAATAGGGAATTAATCAATTCTTCAAGTCACTCACTTGGTGTTCTAGTGTGACCGCACATATTTCACACAATATTGATATTTGAACATGACAATATTGATACGTTTTAGACCACCCACCTCAAGAGATAAGAATATGATGATAAACTCTTGGGGCCCAAGGTAGTGTTTGGTTCCTTCTCCCCTTACCTTAAAACTCTGTGCCCAAAAAACCAATATTGTAAAGTTTGGGTCACCACTGATTGATCCTTAGAGGGTATGGTTAAATCTAAAGAAAATGAGGTCCAAAAGTCTTCAAAAATCTCTCTAAGATTTCTAGGAGTATAGAGGGAAATATTGGATCAAAAAGAGTTCTAATGGGATAGGGGTATTTATAGATAGCCTTCCCAAAATAAGACCATGAAACAACCACAAGGACCACACTGTAGAAATGGATAACACTGGGGAAACTATGGAACAATACAAAGGACCAATACACAACCTCCCTGGTCAAACTAGTTTTGAGATCCATGGAGACCTCCATGTTTCATATCCTACAGACCCAGTGAGAAGTTATGGAACAACCTAAACCACCAAGACACAGCTCCCAGAATACATGATGGATAGAAAACCCATATTAAGGATCCATTCTATAGGGGTATTGGATTTTCTATAACCCACCCATTTCCTTTATGAGGTTATTATGCTACAACCACTCTTACATGCCTTAGTACCCAACTATCCCATGTTGTATCCCAGTTCCATTCTATAGAATTTCCAAAATTGGAAGTGTCTTGGGTTTTCCTCCTCTATGGACCCTACTCCTCATTTAGGAGCTCTATTCCACAACCACCATTCTTATGGTACAACCCTAAGATTCATAGTGAAAAATACTCATTTCATATCAAATTCCCTCATTCTCCCTCCTAATGAAATAAAGGTTCAACCAAACAATAAAAACAAATGGTTCAAAAAGGTTTTCAAAAAATGTTAAACTAGAACATGCCAAGAAAAAATACAAGAGCTTACAACATACCCAACATATAACATATTAAACTCTAGATGCTTCAAGAATTATTATGGGTTATCAAAGAATAATTATAGCCATGGTGTATATATGTCAGTTTACCTATCCTAGGTCTCCTCCCATAGTCATCCATAATTCCACTACACTCGCACTAGAGGTATGATCTTTCCCTGGATATTCTTCTCAATATAGTCTATGGTACAAATCTGATTCACCTCCATGGGAACATTTATCCATCGTAACATAGTCAATGTATATCACTTAATAAGGTTTAGGGTGATATCTCTGAATCTATGACACAAAAAACATGTTGTTCATGGAACTATATAGTTGTGTAAGGGATAAATAGTACACAAATGAGACAACCCTTTCCACTATCTAAAATATCCCAAAAAACATGTTTGATAGATTCCCCTATTTCATGATACTTCACTACATCGTCCTTGGTGAAACTCAAAAGAAAATACAATGACTAACCTCAAACTCTAGAGGTCGTCCTTGATAGTAATAAAATGATTTTAGCCTACTCTGAATAGTCATGAACATCTTTATAATCAACTAAAAATACTTAAACATATCTATCATAAGATTATGTCTAATCAGAACTAACTCGCCAACCTCTAACTAGTAAAGAAGAAAGAGAAATGACCTTCTATAAAAAAAGCCTTTGAAGGGGACTTTTGGATCGATGTTTGGAAGCTGTTATAAATGGTGAACTCCACAAGCGCTAGATGTTTCTTCCAAAACCATAAAAATCTAAAAAATCGGTTCACAACATATCCTAAAAACCATAAATCATATATTTAGATTGTCCACCAGTATAAGGATGATAGGTTTTACTCAGAAGAACCTATGATCCCAAATCCTTCTAAATATGCTTCTAGAACCAAGATTTGAAATGGAGATCTTGATCCAAAATGATAATTTTTAGAGCACCATGTAGATAAACTATACCCCACATGTAAATTCTACCCAGTTAATCGATGGTAAAGTATTCCTAATAGGAAATAAGTGGGATACCATTATCAGTTGATCCATGAACACTAATATTTTATCATTCTTATTGGGTGTCCTAGGTAATCCTATCATGAAATCTATAGTGATATCATCCCATTTCCATTCCGGAATGGGTAAAGGATGTAACAAAATAGAGTGCCTCTAATTCTTGGCCTTCACCTATTGATAAGAGAAACAACTCTCTATGAATCTTGTTATCTCCTTTTTTATCCCTTCCACCAGTATTTCCAATAGAGATCAGCATTCATCTTTGTTATACTTAGATGCACCTCCCATATAGAAGTATGAAACTCTATCATTATCTCCTCTCATAAGCCTCTAGAAATCCATACACAACCATGGAAAAGAAGAACATATCCACTACAAAAATTACATCCTGATATAAGATCCATCTATATAAGTTATCCCTCAGAGAAATTCCTTCTGGATCAGATAAATATTCTTTCTTGATCTGGTAAACAAGTATGGGTATAACCGATGATGATGTTATATCTATGAATCTCTAGGACTCCTTCACACTGAGATGCATGTTCACAAAGAGAAAACATTTCCACCACCCATCACAAGACACAAAAACTACCTCTATTTATATCTTCCAGCTTAAAGAATTGGCAACAACATTACCCCTGAGTGGTGAGTAATCCAACTTGAAGTTGAAAGACTGAAGATACTCAATACACCTCCTCCATTGAAGGTTCACATCTCACTGTGAAAATTTATACTTGAGTTTTTTTGTTTATATGCACCAAAAACATCTTTTCCAATAGATAGTGCCTCTAACAACTCAAGGAATATGGCACCGTAGCTAACTCCAAACCATAAGTAGGGTAATTCCTCTCATGTAGACTTAGTTATCTAGATCCATAAGAAATCACATGATCCTCCTATATTAGAACTACTCTGATTCCGACTCCATATAAATCACAATACATGGTATACTCTTTACACAGCATAGGCATGGTGAGAATCACTGTTGTGGCTAAATTTCTCTTAAAATCTAAAAAAGCTGTCTCACAAGCATCTAGGAAAAAAAAATTCACCCATTTATTCATTGATCTATAAATGATTTCTCATATATGGGGTAATTATGTGATGAAACCCTAATAATACTCCGTTAAACCCTAAAAATAAAAATCCAGACGTCTTTTTTTGGTCATTATCAAGATACCATAGCTGTAACCTTCTCTAGTTCCACTGCCACTCCATCCTATGAGATAAAATGGCCCAAGAAGTGAACTTCATCAATCAAAATGATTTATTTAGAGATATTGGAAAAAAGTTAATGTTATCTTAGTGTACTCAGGATGATTTCAAGGTGTTGGGTATGGTCATCAAATAATTAGTAGTACACTAATATGTCATTGAAAAATTTACCACAGACTGATCTAGGAATGGATGAAAGATCTAGTTCATCAAATCCATGAATATTACTAGTGAATTTATCAAGACAAACGACATCACCATGAACTCATATAAGCCACACCTTCTCTTAAAATTAGTCTGGGATATGTCTGGTGGTCTCATCCTCAACTTGTGGTCCCCTAACCCCAATTCAATGTTAGATAAAATATGGGTACCTCTCAACTGATCAAAGAGATCATCAATCCAAGGATGGGTATGCCAGTTCTTGACCAACATCTAGTTCAATCTCTGATAATCCACACATAGATAGAATATTCCATTATCCTCTATGGTGAAAACCATGAGAGAACCACATGGTTATGTACTAGGTCATATGAATCTCATTACTTTTAGATCTTCCAACTGATCTTAAAACTCATGAAGACCTATTTTTTCACTACTATATGGTGGGATAAAAACTTACTCATCTCCCAAAAAAAATCATAAACCTAATATCACACTCAAGTGATAATCAAGATAAATATTTACGAAAGACATTTTAAAAATGGTTCACTAATGGAGGAAAATTAACCTAATACATGCTACCATTAACTAGAATAAGGCTCCCTTTTTAAGCTATGAGAGAATACAATCTATGGGGAATTTTTCCTACATGATTAGCCTAAAAACCACACTCACCTTGGGTAGAATAGTCTCCTCCTTCAAGGTATAGATAGGTAACTCTCTTCCAATTACATTCGATATGATCTTGGTATAGAACTATCCAATCTATACCAATAATCAAATCTAATCTATTCATTTCAATAACAAAAAGCACCCAAAGGGAACATAAACAACCGACGTAGAAAGAACATATATTTCAATGTTTTATACACTATGTTTTTACTCCCAAAAATATATCATTTATCGTGATTGTAACATCTCATTACTTTCTTTCAGGAATTTATTGGCCTTTGTTTTAATCTAAGGTTCAGGGAAGTTTGTTTGTTTGAATTAATGGAGTACGGGTATAAATTTTTCAAATGATTTAAAGGGTTCACATTGGGTCTAGGTTGAATTAGAATCTTTATGGGTCATTATATAGGGGATACTTCTTGGTACTAGCTACGTAATGAATTTACACTATAAATACTTGGTTTACTAAATAAATAGTTTGTTGGCAACAATTTCTGAGAATGGATTACATTGTCAAGTGATTTACACTATAAAAGATGAAGAAATTAGGTAAGAGTGGGTGAAACCATAAAAACAGTACTTACAACATAAATTTATTTCTCATTGTGTTATTAACATGAGGTAATACCTTTTTAGCATAGGTAAAATGTGTTGCATTTATGATGTAAAGCCAAGATTTATGATGTAAATGCCTCATTCCCCAAAAAAATATTTTCATTGATCACTTAATTTCAATTATCATTATATAGGAACTCTTCTCGGGAACCCTAGGTTTCCTCCCATGTGAAATTAGTGACTTCTTCCCTTCCAGATGTCTCGGTTTGGTGTTTGATCCCCAGTGAATTTCCTTGATTTGGTATTCTCCTTCTCTCTACTATCTTTCTTTGATATTAATGTGATATCATGATTTTCAATTAAATTAAAGTTTTATCGTTATTTTTTATGATCTAGGAAATATTTTTTGATCTTTTTCTCCTTTATTTTTTTCTAGTGTTTTACCATTGCAATTGTTGATTGGATCTCTCATTAAATTTAAGTGGTTTCGTATAATTTTCCATAAAATTGAAACAAGAATTTCTTGAATGATTTGAAATGAGTTTTTAAATGATTTAAAAAACTTTATTTGAGATGACTGGTGTATTATTTTAAAAAAGTGAATGTAAATTATGAAAAAATCCCCAATTTCAATGGAATTGGAATTTTTGGAAGGTTTTGATAAAAACATTGATGGATTGATTTGTAAATTAATTTGATAAAATGATTTTATGTTGAGAATTGTGAAAAATTAATTAAATTCAATGATGATTTAAAAATGCAAGAATTTATGAAAACCTATTATTTGGTTTTGAAATGAGAATGGAATGTCAAAAAACAAAACATTGGAAATTATATTTTGAATTTGTTTGAAATTAATGATTTTCCTACGATTGATTGATTGATTCAATGAAGCACATGTGATCCTAGGAAGTTAGTGGGTAATTAGTAAAAAAATCTAGGATTTAACCCCATAATAAAGTATTGATGATGTAAAAACTGCTATAAACTTATTGTAGTATGATTTTCCCAAATGGGAAGTTCGTTGCGAATAGCTTGAGTCGAGGGACATGTGAAAACATTGAGATGAGATCATTGATTGAGTACTATGACAATCTTATTTCCAAAAACCAACATACCATAGGGATTATTAAATGGTACTATGAGTTTCTTGATTTTATGATTACATTCTATTTATTATTTAACAATTTTATTCATACCAACTACTTTATATAGATGTTTTATATAAAATTTTCATTGAATATTGTTTTATTTATCTATTATATTTTTTAATTGAAATCGTGTATTGTTGAACATATGTAAATGTCATTCCATGCATTATTTTAATTAAATAGAAATCATGAATGGATTACTATTATGTAATTTATTATGAAACACTTGGTAATACCCATATAGATTATTTAGCTCACACCCTACCTTTTCCTTTAGGAATTTTTAGATTATCTTATTTCAAGTCCAAGAAAATGGAAAGCATCACTTGGAGGTTGTGGATATTATTGATCCTTAAGAACTAGAGTGATAGAGGTGACTAGTAGAGATATGATCCATGTGTTATATAAGATATTTATGAGGTTTTATCTTAGTAGATGTTATTTCACTTGAGGATGTTCTGTTTTGGGGGTTTTTTACCTATTTTTTATGGAACATTCTCTTTGAGGAGAGTGGACATACCAACTTGTATCATTTATCATCCACTTTTTGTGGAAAAATCATTAAATCTTTATTCTTGTATGATTACAGGTTCTAGTTGCTAACCTATGGGGATCAGGAACACCGTTTGGGAAATATAAGATCTAGATCAGGTATTAGTGTACCAGAGTGTCTAAGCTAGTTTATAAAAAAGTTGTATCTGAGGGGTCAGTTGTCCACACTTTCTTGATATTAGTATACAGTAGGGTTTTCATGGTAGATATGAGGTGGGATTATTGAGACTTTTGAGGTAGTTCTAATTGAGTGCCTATACATATATCATCAAAAGAAGGCTAAAATCACCATGGTTTTTTTTAGGAAAAGTGTATTTGATTTATCTAGTCATTTTCCTACTTTTGATATGAGTATATTGAAATTGTAATTTTTAATACTTCAAGATGGAATTGATATTATAGTAGATCTTGTTTTTATTTTTTATCTATTTGTCCTTGATAATTCTTTCAGAGTTGTCTGTAGATGTGTGTAACATCATGCATGCGATGAGACATTTGAATATGCAACATGAGGAAGCTACCGGTGAACTAAAGTAGGAGAATCCTATGGTTTACCAGAATCTTGTTGAGATAGTGGTGTGTGTTTTCCAAGATTTGGGTCACTCACTTGCACCCTTCCTATTCACATTTTAATAGTGTAAACTCTAAGGGATTAATTTTTTGATTTTCATCAACAATATCTTCACCAGAAAACACTAGATTTTCAAGTCTTTAAAAATCATCAAGGGTATAAGTATTATTTGGAAAATATTGAATATATTTTTGAGTTATTGGAAATGATAGAAGTTATAAAGGTGAAATATTCTACCTTCAATATCTAGGGTCATAGTAGGATATAGGGGGACTCAATGGTGATGGTGAAGAAGCTTGATTTCTTGGTGTAGAAGGAATTTACAGTTCTTTTTAGTGAAAATTTCTATCTCAAATTATTGGTTTTGTAAAAGGATATGGAGTTTCTCATCCACCAGCTAGGTGATAGGACTGTGACATAGTATATGAACGATTTTTTGGATCATGTTTAGTTTTCTCCTAAGGTTGTATCCAATGATAAAATGAGGTATTATTTATTCTATATTGGTCTCCAAACTGATATCCAATCATAGGTTTTATTTCTGAATCTCACTTCTTATACTTATTTTTTGGATAAAGCATTGATGGTTAATCTTGAACTAGCTGGTAAGTCGACATTGATGAGATATCCTTTTTCTCACAATGGTAGTTATTTGAGTTAATTTAAAGGAAAGAGAAATTGTGATGAGATCATGGTGGTTCTAGTTATAAGGAATCGTCTAGAAATTTGATAATTCCTAGAAGAGGCCCTTTGACTTGCTTTTAGTATGGGAAGGTTGGTCATTCAAAATGGGTTTTCATTTAGTCACCCAAGATCTATAGTTTATGTAATCACTCAGGACACCTAAAAAATTATAACATTTCTTCTCTCCTATTCATAGTGGAATGGGATCATCAACAAAAAAAATTATTGTGGAGTAATCAAATACTTCATAAGTTAAGGGTTTCCGACCATAGGCATCCAAAATAATGTTTCTTCCAAAATTTGAAGGATATCCTAAGGAAGAAGACATGCTTCCATGAACTATGAGAGGTATCATCACTATAGATTCATCTTTAGTGACTAATTTATTTTATATTGATTTATCTTTCAAATTTATATCAACTTGTATTGTCAACCTGCTAAACCTTCTTATAGACAGTTTATATTATATGATAGATATTACAACACCTCTCAAAATAAAGAGAGATAAGGGTCTTTGATGTCCCAGTAATGTTTTCTCTTTAACAAAAATATTGAGCTTAGCTATAATTTTTTGGTTCTTAACATGAAACCTCTTTATGTGATTTTTATGATAGATTGATGATTTCTCATAAAGTCTAGATTGATTATTATCCTCTACAAGTCCCCTTTACTATGACTGATAGTGTGTTGTGTCTTTCAAGTAGAATTGGTCCCAAGGTCAAGTAGAGATATAACTTTTTTTCTGGAGTTATGATGCATAATATTGGTTTATTATTTCAACTTGGATTTATAATCTTTTAGTAATGATATCCCTCAAGTTATCATCAAGTTTCCCAATGTTTTTCCTTCTTAATTGTCAGTATTTCCATCGATAAGAGATGTGTAGTGTTCTATTTATTTAATACATGGTACTAAAAAAGTGTCTATAACTATGTAAAATAATTTAGTAGATGAGTTGAAAGAGATTAAAACTCAATTGGATGATTTTCTAGGGAAAGGTTCCATATTCTTGAGTGTGTCACTTGGGGAGGTACATGTTCTCTTTGCAAAGGAAGTTGATGGAAAATGTCTCTTATGGGTTTATTATTAGAAAATCAATCGAGTCATAGTAATGAATAAATATATATATCTAGGTATAGATTATTATTTTCACTTTATGAAAGGGGTGAAGTAATTTTAAAAGATCGATATTTGATCTAGTTACCATCAATTGAGAATTAAAAAATATAACATTCAAAATATAGAATTCAGGAGTGGTTATAACTATTATGCGTTTCTTTTTATTCCATTTTTTCTAAGAAATGATCCTAAAGTTTTAATGTATTTTACGAAAATGATATTTCATGAGTACCATGACCCATTCAGGGTGGTATTTTTGGATGATATCTTGGTTTACTCTCAAGTTGAGGAGGACTATGTGCATCATTTGAGATTAGTTCTAGAAAATTTGAGAAATCATTGAATTTATATAAAGCTTTCAAAATTAAGTTTCTAGATTAGGGATGTGAATTTATTTTAAATTTTTGTCTCAAAACATAGAATTGCATTTAATCCTGAGAAGCTGAACGTTGTTATGAAATGGGAGCAACAACATAATGTTTTCAAGATTTTCAGATTCTTTAGTTTGGTAGGATATTACCAAAGATTCATTAGAGTTTTATTGAAGTTGTATTCTCAATTAACTGATATCGCTCAAAAAGGAGGGAAGTTTTGTTGGGATGAGAAATATAAGATTTATTTTGTTGAGTTATAATGTATTTTGACTTTTATTCCAATGTTGACATTTTAAGAGGTAGGTCATATCTATGTGGTATTTTTTAATTCATCAAGTTTAGGTTTGAGCTATGTCATTATATATAGTGATCATGTGGTAGTATATGGTTCCAGATATCTTAGGAAACATAAGAATAATTATCCAACCCATCACTTCGAAGTCAAAGGTGTGCTGGATTCTCTTAATAGTTGGTGGCATTGCCTTCTCAGGGAAAGGCTTATCACTTATTCTAACAAAAAAATATTGATTTATATATTATATAAAAAAAATATTTTTAACCTATAATAGATTCGTTGGGTGGAATAACTACAGTCCTTTGATTTCGACATTAACTATACCCTTATAAAGGGAAAAGTCATTATTGATGCCTTGAGTAGGAAACTTCTGACCCCGACCATGAAAGAATCATCTGAAAAGTGGAATACAGTGGATCTCTTAACTAAGTATCATTTGGCAGTTTGAGAGAATGAGATTGAGATTCCCTTTTCAAGTGTAAAATTTACCTCCTCTCTTCTTGAGATGATTCTTTAGAAACAACAATTTGATGGTGAATTTTGACGCATTAGATAATTTATTTATCGTGGGGAGATCATTGGTGACTGGTCATTCTCTTCAAATAATATCATATGTTTCTAGAACTATTATATTTTACGATTACCTATGAGAAAATCATTGATGGTTGATTTCTATAATTCTTAACAGTCAACACACCTAGGTACCACAAAGATGTTCAATGATATGCATTAATAATTATGGTGTCCACATATGAGATGAGACATCACTGACTTTGTTTCTCATTATTGTACCTTCTGATAAGACAAATCTGAGAACTACATATCATTGGGTTTTCATCATCCACTTCCAATTTAGAAATGGATTTGGGATGAGATTTATATAGAATTTTTGGATGGGTTTTTTTGTACACCTTTATAGAAGAATTCAATATCGTTTATGAATTATAGGTTAACAAAATTGGCTCAATTTATACTCATTTTAGATACAACCATAGTTTTGGACTTCGGACATCTATATATATAGGAAATTTTCATATTTCATGGAGTTCCACCGTCTATAGTCTCTGATATGGATCCCTATATAAATTCTCTCTTTTGAGGAGGCCTCATGATGTCCATGTTATCCTAGGTACATTTGAGCATGGAATATCATATGAATATGGATGTCCATAGAGAGTGAGATATACATATTATTGAGGAAAAGTTATGAGATTGCATTCTATATTTTGTTGATCTTAGGATGACCATTTTGGACTAGTTGAGTTCACATATAACAATAGTTATCAGTCCACTATTAGAATGGATCCTTCTGATTACTTGTATATTCATCCTTGTAGATCGCCATTGTGTTGGTTAAAGATTAGTGAAAGTTCCTTGGTTGGGCCATGTTTAGTCTAAGAGATATTGATAAATATTCATTGTATTTTTCAGAGATTGGTGGAGGCATAGATCTGGTATAAATCCTATAATGATTATTGTTGTTGACCCTTGGAGTATTCTATTGGTGATTGGGTTTTTTTTTATTTTTACCTCAATTGGTTCACCCACATCTTGGAAAATAGGGAAATATTTCACTAAGGTTTGTGGGTCCTTTCAATATTGTTTAAAGAGTGGGGAAATTGTCCTACTGTATGGAACTTCCTCCACAATTGAATTTGATTCTAAATGTGTTTCATGTATTGAAACTTTAAAAGTATATTTTTTACCCTCCACGTGTACTAATTTGGTAAGATATTGATGTTTCACTTGATTTATCTATGATTGAGCATCCAGTTATCATTTTTGATTCTAAGACTAAGGTTCTTCATGGGAATGTGGTAACATTAGTCCAACTTCTTCATAAGAATTGTTCTTATTCACATGATATGGGGGGAGCATGATGCACTGATGAGATAGTAATGGAATCATCTCTTTGATATAAAATCTTCTCAATATATTTGATGAGGATCTAACGTGTTTATGGTTAGGATGTTGTAACCTATCATTACCATATTTCTGGTACTTCTTAACCCTAGTTTTTATATAGAGTTAAGGGATGTATGTTTAATAGAATTAATGGATACTAGGTATAAATTTGTCAAAGGATTTAGAGGGTACACTTAGGTTCGGGATGAATTTTAAGGGTTATGGATGGTTCTACAGGGGATTTCTAATATGCACTACATTTAGAAGAAATTTACACCACAAATCCTTGGTTTATGTCATAAATTGATAAAAATCCTTAATTTATGACAATGGATTAAGGAATAAATCACTTTACACCATAAATGATGAACTTATATCATAAGATAGGCTTAATCCAAAAAAGTGGGACTTACATCATAAATTTTTTCCTCGGTGTGTTTTTAACTAGAGGGGGGCCTTTTTCAACATATCTACAACATTATTTATTTAAGATGTAAAACTAGGTTTTATGATATAAATTCGCTATTCCAAAAAAAATTATTTTTGATACTTTCCAAAATAAATTTTTTATTCTATAGGTTCACCTCCTGAGAATCCTAGGCTTCCTCTTATGAATAGTGAGCAACTCCAGTCCTTTTGGATGTCTTAATTTAGTGTTTGATCCCCAGTAAGTTTCCTTACATTAGTTTTCTCCTTATCTTTACTATAATTATTTTAAAGTAGTGCCATATCATGAATAGTTATTTAATTAGTGTTTGATGTTGATGTTTTATGAGATCTTCACCTATATTCTTCATTTCCATTTTCCTATTGCGGGTGTTGATTTGATCACTAATTAAAGTTAGGTGGTTCCATATGAATTTTCCTAAAATTGAAATTTTAATTACATGATTCATTTGAAATGAGTTTTTAAAGGATTTAAAAACCTAGATTTGAGATTATTGGTCTAATATTTTGAATATTTCATTGAAATTGTGGAACCCCCCCCCCACCCACCCAATTTTAAAGAAATTGAATTTTTTGTTTATTTGAGAAAAAAATGATGTTTTGATTTGGAAATTAATTTTATGAAGTGATTTGATGTTGAACCATGATTTATATAGATTATATTAAAAGGTGATTTGAGAAGGCATGAATTAATTAAACCTATGATTTTTTTTTCAAATGATAAAGGCCTGTTGAAAATTGAAGCTTGGAAAATTGTATTTTGAACTAATTTGAAATAATTGATTTTATCATGATTGATTGATTGAATGAATGAATAATATGTGAGACTAGGTAGTTATTTGGTAATTAGGACATGTACACTGCGATATGGCCCCTATAAAAGGATTAATGATGAAAACCCTAACATAAATTAATGCAGCATGATTTTCCCCAATGGGGAGCTGAGTCTTGATGTCCTGAGTTGTGAGACGTGTGCTCTGATTGAGCTGAGATCACTGATTGAGTAGTGTGAGGATCTCATTTCTAAAAACTAACTTACTATAGGTATTATTACATGGTGATATGATATGCTTTATTTTCTGATTACATATCATGTATTATTAAACTTTTTTATTCATGCCAATTTATTTATATAAATGTTTTATATATATATTTCATTTAAGCCTATTTTGATATATCAACAATCATTTTGAATTAAAATTATGTTTTTTTTTGAAATTATGTAAATGTTGTTCCATGAATATTTTTATTTAAATAAAAATCATAAATGGTTTATTTTTATGTAATTTAATTTGGAACACTTAGCAAGACCCTACTGGGATGTTTAGCTCGTGCCCTATCTTTGTATTTAGGTGTTTGTAGATTATCTTATGTTAGTTCCAATAAAATGTAGAGTTCCACTTGGAGGTGGTGGAAAATATTGATACATGGAACCTGGAGTGATGGAGTTAACTGATGGAGATCTGATCCACTTATTACATGGTAAATTTTCTAGCTTTTTCCATAGCAGATGATGTGTCACTTGTTGATGTATTGATTTGGGTATTGTTTTCATATTTTTATGGTGCTTTATCCTCAAGGATAATTGAAAAGATGACTTGTATCATTTATCTTATAATTTTTTTTTTGGAAAAAATCATTTCCTCTTTGTTAATGTATGATTCTAGGTTTTAGATTCCAACCCTTGGGGATTGGAAATTCTCTTCAACCTATGTTAGAGCCAGCTTGGGTATCATCTTTCCAGGGTATTCGAGATACTTCATGAAAATAAAAACATCAAAGATCACCGAATCTAATCCCCATCCATTTAAAAATTAATCTCATAAAAAGGAATGTTATTCTCATGTATAAAACAAAATTAAAGAAAGAGTATATGATATTATAATTGTACCTCTAGCAGTAGAAAGTCCTACATCTAAGATAGTCAAAGTAAATGGCATATAATACAGATAACTCTCCCCTCCTTTATAGGCTCAATTATTACAACTATAAGTCATTCCATCTAGTTGGTATTTCCTTTCATGCACTGGGGGTACCATGTTCCCTACCTCGGGAAGAATTCCCAGTGAAACTCCATATACATGTATGTTGAGTGGTAGTTGATTCCTTTCCAGACTCTGGTTCCTGTCCTGATCCACTTTCACTATTCTACTATTGTGAGTTCCTACAAAACTTAGTAATGTGGCTCATATTACCAAAAGTATGAAACTCTACTGTGGAGTAAGGACACTAAGGGTGATTATGGAAAAACTTTCCACATTGATAACATTATAGAAGACTAAATTTCTAAAACAAATTCCTACTACCTTGGATTTTCTACCTACTACTACCCTAGTGATAAATGTCATAGCGGTACTTCTTTATATCAGAATAATAGATCTTAGATAACCCTAATAAAACTTTCCAACCATCACTAAGGTCCTTTTTCTTGTTCCCCTCTAGGATGAGAGCTTGATTCGTCACATCTACAAAGTTTTTTAGGAAAAATCCGTTCACATGCATCCTTATCTCATAAAAAGTCCCATCCTAGTAATGTCTCACCCTCGAGATATCATCATTTTCCTAATATGGAGGAAAACATTATAGGACAGTGAAACATCAATCATAGTTTATCACTAACATGAAATCCTATATCAAGTTCATGAACTCTTGAGAATTATTATCCCCCAACATCTCCAGATAAAAGTGGCTCAGGGACTTCTTCTCAAAATCCTTCTAGGATAACTCCTCTTGATTCCAATCCTACTCTAAGATATCCCACCAATTCTTGGCTAGTCCTTAAAGAATATACACAGTAAGCTTCAAACTCCTATCAGTTAGTGTATTGTGGTGATTAAAGATCATCTAGAAAGACTCAATCCAGAACTCAACTGCCTGGGGGCCTCCCTCCCAAGTGAACGTTGGTAGATACTGCAACTGAAACTCTCACATCATCTCAAATATCATAAGCATAGTGAAAATAGTCTCCCTTTACATGGATCTCATAACGATTAGAAAGTTTTCTTGAAGCTTATTATCCATAATACTCTCCGTATTCAATGTTTTTTATAGCTCAACTGAATTAGGAGCATGATCATTTCCACACTCCTAATTCTCAATTTAAAGATAATAGAGAATAATTTTCTCTTCAAAGTTTAACAAACTCCTTAAAACGAAGTTTACACAACAAGGATGACCTCAAAAAGTGAAAACAATAAAGGAATATTGGCTCAATGTTCCTCTACACTTGTATTAACATGTTATTTTTCATAAAATAATAGTTCCTTTAAGTTATCTTATCAAGTATAACAAGGGATTTTATTTCACAGATTATATGGGTATATATGTCATATGAAATAGATATGTTCCTATCATGAGTAATGCATGTAAAAATAAATCCCTATGTGCCTATCCTGATGCATGCATAATCATCTCATGCCATATTGGACCATGAGTAAAAATATCAAGAAATTGTAATGTCGCACAATAATTGAATCACCCAGGATGAAATAACATCAGAACTATAACAAGAAAACAACATAAAAAATAATATCATCTCAAGGTATTCATATTTTCCCCCATACATGGGTTAGATAATCCCATGCAAAAACTCATTACCAAGTCCCAGCATATCCTAGTCACCTTTTTGTCTTTCCAAAATAGTAAATTATATGAACATAAAACCTTCCTATAATAAAAATTTTTAATGTTCCCAACCTGATACTCCCTCACGTGACTGAGATGGGTTTCCTATGTGACCTCAGGCATGCCTTCTCATATACTAGAGGATTCCGACAAGCATTAAGGGTATAAGGAATTTAGTGGAGAGACTATACACTCTATTATAGAGTAATAACAACAATATAAATTATAATCAAAGTAAAAAATATAATAAACAATATAAATGATCAATAGATAATAGTAGAATTATGAGGAGACAAATCAATTAATCCTAAAAAATATATAAATCATGAAATTCCAAGATGAAATGTAATTAAATATTGTGCTGAAATTCATACAAATAAAATACTAAAAGACTATATAAAAGACACCATATACCCCAGTCCCAAACCTCATGTCGGGCCTCTCTCCAACATCTACCCCATCCAATAAGCACAATAAAAAATAGGGTCCCTTTCCCTTGTCCAAACCAGTATCCATGAAATTAATTTGGGTAACAAATGAAAGTCCATCAACGGTGTGAGTAAAACTTAGTAGGTCAACACCACCATGTTTTGAAAAATCCAATCTAAGTAAAATAGTGTAAGAAATGAAGTAATAAATTAGGTATTAATTTAACAAATTAACACTATGAATAAAATAAACCTGATGACATATGAGCTTTGGGTTGACACACTGATTAAACAACACAGCTTTTATACCCTACCAGATAACACTGATCATTTCATGGAACCATTCCATCCATAGTCACAACCCTCACATGGTATATCACATCAAATAATTACAGGTGAACTGATATATTAAAACTAGGTAAACCCTCCATATAAGAATTTTAGAATCACTAGATGCATGATCTATATATAATCATTTCAGTATCACCTGACATAAGCCATATATATAATAATTTCATCATAACCAGGTGAAATCCATAAATATAATAATTTCATCATAACCAGGTGAAAGTCATGTATATAATAATTTTAGCATAACAAGAATCAAGCTATATATATAGACATTTCAACATCACCGGGTGCAGGACTATATATAAGAATTTTAGCATAATCGTGCATCAAGAACAACCAAAGGTCATAATAATCCATAAAGGTCATTTCCCCTAATTACCATTTATATATCACTTTACTATACATAAGGTCGGTATCTTAATTATCAATGTTATTATAATAAATACTATTTCATTTAACATTTCAATTTCAATGCCACTAGCATGCTAGAATAGTCACAACTCATAAAATAAACATGTCAAGACAATTACACATCATTTAACCAATTTAGTCCAAGTGATTATATTTCAATAAATCACTAAAAATATTCTATTATTACTATTCATATTTTTATGTCAAAAATTAATCAAGTTCCCATAATATCTTAGGGAACAATATCCAACATAACCTAGTCTCAACAAGTTCATTAGTGGAACACCTATTGGATGGGCACAAGTCATGATCTCGATTTCAATGGACTTGATGGGATCCAATGGGTGGTATAAGCATATATTTATCATAAAACTAGGAATTATTCAATTCCTCTGATTGCACACATGGTGTTCCTGTACAATCACACAAACTATACATACTATGGATATTTGAAATAGAGTATAGGGATTTGTTTTAGACCACCCACATCAAAAGTGAATAAGACATGGAAAACCTCCCAACAACCAAGGTAGTGTTTGGATCCTTCTCCCCTTCCCTTAAAAATCTAGTTTTGGAACACCAATATTAGAAGGACCGGGTCACTACGGATTGATATCTAGAAGGAGGGGGTTGAATCTAATGAAAGTGATTTCCAAAAGACTTCAAAAATTACTCTGAGATTGTTAGGGGTTGAGTGGAAATTTTTTGATCAAAAAGAGATCATATGGGTCAGGGGTATTTATAGATTTCCTAAAAAAGATGAACATGGTGCAACCCCAAAGACCACACCATAGAAATGATCAAAATAAGGGAAAATATGTCATAGCATAAAGGTCTACACCACATCCTCCCTAGTCAAACCACTTCTAAGATCCATGGTGGACTCCACACCACAGATCCTATATACTTATGGGAGAATCTATGCCACATCCTAAAACACCACATTATGGAACCTAGAATCCCTAATGAATGGATACACCATATACACGATCCACACTATATAGGTATCATAATTGGAAAAACTGGACAATTTCCTCCCCAAGTTCTTGTTCCACAGACACTATTTCAGGTCATAGAACCCAATTGGTCCATGTCGTAGTATGATTCAATACCACAAATATTCCAAAATTAGCATTAGATCATACTTTCCTCCTCCCCAAACTCTACACCATATCCGTAATCTCCACAATATAGCCACCAATTATATGGTGAAACCCTATGATTTATTGTATAGAATCCTTATTTCAGATCAACTTACTATGTTATCCCGCCTATAGCATCCCAGGCTTAACCAAACAAAAAAACAACTATTTCAAATAGGTTTTACAAAAACATTAAATATGAACATGCCTAAAAAATACTAGATCTTACAACTTCCCCACTATATATTATCTTATCTCCGAGCTTCTCTAAGAATCACTATAGTTTACTAGAAAACAAGTATGGCCATTGTATACACATATCAGACTCCCTATCCCATGACTCCTCACATATATTCATATGTTTCCATTGTAATCTCACTAAAGCTAGAATCTTTCCCTATTGTTTCTTCTCACTGTGGTCCATGATATAAATCGTATGCTCCTTAAAGGAAGCATCAATATCAATCTCAAAATCATCAATTTATATTACGCGATAAGGGATAAGATGTTATCTCTAAATTTTTGGAATGTGAAAAACAACATGTAGGGTTTTGTAGTGTTTTGTAAGGGATAAACAGTATGCCACTGGTCCATACCTTTCTACAATCTTGAAAGTACAAAAAACATGGGTTCTATCTTCCCCTATTTTCTGATACGGTGTTTCCCCAGCCCTGGTGACACCCAAAGAAAAACACGATGAATAAATTCAAACTCTTGACATCATATTTTATGTTCATTATAAAAATTCTGTTGGCTATGCATGGTTACCAACCAAATTATGATCTACTGAAACTTCTTAAATCTGTCCATTATGCAACTAGTTCCAACAAGAACTGACCCACCTTCCTCTAAACATCAAATAGGGGAGTAACATCAACTTTAATACAAATCCTAAAAAGGGGACATTGGGATAGATTATTAGAATATTTTATTATATGATAAATCAATAAGAACTAGATGATTCTCTCAAGAGCCACTAAAATCCAAAACATAGGCTCAAAATATATCCTACAAAACCTAAATCATCTAATTAGGTTGGCCATTAGTCTAAGGATGTTAGGTTGTACTTAGAAGAACCTATGATCCCAAATCCTTCTAAATAACCATCCATAAACAAGACGTAAAATATGGATCTCTATCTAAAAAAATACTTTTTATAACATCATGAAACTAAACTATCTCCCATTTATAAAGGATACTTATATCATCAATGGTAAAGGTCCCCTAATAATAATGAAGTGGGATACCTTTTTTATTAAATCCACGATCAGCCATACTAAATTATTATTGTAGGGTTTCTTGGGTAATCTTATATTGAAATCTATAGTGACATATCCCATTTACATTCTAGAATGGGTATCATATGTAACAAACCAGTAGTCCTTTGATGCTTAGCCTTCACCTACTGATAGGTGAAACATCTCACCATGAATCCCACTATCTTCTTTTTCATACCTATCCACCAGTATCACGTATGTAGATTACAATACATAATTATCAGATCTATATTTACTATCCACCTATAAAAATTAAACTCTCCCATTAGTTCGTCACATAATCCTATAGGAACTCATACAAGGACATGGATACGAAAAAATATCTACTACCAAGAGACCATCCTGATGAAGGTTCCACTCAATATTTTTTTTTCCATATAGTTATTCCCTGTGGATTAGATAACTACTTTTTCATGACACAGTTAAGAATCATGAGTAAAACTGATGTCAATGTCAGAGTTACCCATATATGGGACTCATATACATCGAGATACACATCTGTAAAGATTGCCATTATCTACTACTAATCACAAGATTCCATCACTACCTATTTCCTTATCTTCTATATCAAAAAATTTAAGTAGAAATTTCCCTTGAATGGTGTGTAATAAAAAAATTGAAATAATATTGATACTCAACCCACCTCTTTTTCTAAAGGATCAGGTCTTGTTGGGAAAAGATATATTTGAGGCTCCTGTGAGCTGTGTTCACCAAAAACCTCTCATCCAATAGATAGTTTCTACAACATCTTAGGTAATGTACCACCACATCTAAATCTTGATCATGATAAGGGTTATTACACTCATGTAGTCTCATCTATCTAGATCCATAAGAAACCACACAATCCTCTTACATTAGAAGTTCTCTGAGTATGACTCTGTATATGATACAGTATATAGTATACTCTTTACTCAACATGGGAAATGTGAGAATATTTGATGAGGTCATCTTTCTCTTTATCTTTAGAAAATATATCTCACAAGCATCTGAAAAAAAAATTACTCCTTTATTGGTTAGCCTAAAAATTGGTGCTTCCATAGAAGAGAATAATTATATGAAACATTTATAATATCCTACTAAACCTAGAAAAATATAAACTCAGCGGAATTCTTGTTCCATTCCAAAGATACCACAGCTATAACCTTCTCTAGGTCCACTGATACTCAACCTTCTAACATTACATGGCACAAGAAGTTTTCTTGATCAATCTAGAAGTTCCATTTAGAGAGATTGGAATAAATTAATGATATATTGGTGTACTAATGAATATTTCAAGATGTCAGGCATGATCATCTACTGACAAGTAATACACTAATATGGTGTTGAAAAAAACAACCATAAACTGGTCTAAAAAAGGATTAAATATCTAGTTCATCAAATTCATGAATATTATTGGTTCATTCATCAGATCGAATAGTGTCATCACAAACTCATATAATTCATACCTACTACTAAAAGTTGTTTGGGGTATGTCTGATTCCTTCACCCATAACTAGTGGTACCATGAACTCAAGTCAATTTTTTTTGAGAAAATATAGGCACCTCTTAGATGATCAAAGATATCATCAATGTGTGGAAGGGCTTACCAGTTCTTGACCATCATCTAGTCCAATCTCTGATAATCCACACCTAGACACAAAGTATCATCAATATTTTAGAGAAAATATCAGTAGAATCCCATAGTGATGTACTAGGTTATATTAATCCCTTTACTTCCAGATCTTCCAAATGAACATTTAACTGATGAAGCTCTAATGGTTCCATCCTATAAGGAGGGATAGAAACTATCTCATCTCCTAGCACCAAATCATTCATGAAATCGATCTATCATGCAAGTGGTATGCTGAAGAACACTTCATGAAATATGTCCTGAAAATAGTTAAAAAATAGTGGAAAGTATCCCTATATATTCCAACCACATCCAAAACAAGGCTTTCTATCTGATCTACGAGTCAATACAATCTTCATTGAATTGGTCCTTCATGACTAGCCTAAAAATTTTACTCACCCTAGTGATAACAGCTTCCCCTTATGGTGATAGTTTTGTAACTATCCTCTAATAACAGTCAATATACATATGGTACAAGACTATAAAATCAATAATAATAATCAAATTTAAGCCTATCATTTCCTGTATGAAAATATCCCAAAGGTAATGTTAGCCCCCAATTTCCAAATAACATCCCTTCCAACATTTTATACCCTCTTCCCACACTCCCAAAGCATATCGATGAATGTAACACCATCAAGGTTCTCCACATCCAAGCCCAATCCATTTTCAAATTGAGTAAATAAAAATTAATATGATGTTAATATGTCAAAAAAACAATCAAGGCTAGATGATATAAGAACCATACCTCTTATGGTAGAAGGTCTTACATCCAAGCTAGTTGGAGTGGACTTTATAGCGTGATGCTACCTCACCCCTCTTCCATGGGCTCTAGTATGAATAATTTATTTCATTACATATATCTAGTACTTACTCTCCTATACTAGATTAACACATTCCCCATCTCAGCCTAAACACCCAACGGAACACTAGAAACCATTCTATTGAGGGGTAGTTCAGTCCTTTTCAGACTATAGTGCATGTCCTGATCACTATCCACTATTCCGCTAATATGATTTCCTATATAAAATTTGAAGATATCCCATATTACCAAAATTATGAAGATAAAATATAGGGTAAGTACATTAAGGATACTTTTGGATCAAATTTACACATTGATAACACTTCAGAAGACCATGGTTTTGAAAAAAAAACACCCACTACCATGGCTGCTCTTCCCACTACTTCTCTGGAGATAACTATCATAACGAAACTTCTTACTACTAGAATAAGAGCTCCTTGATCACCCTAATAAAACTCTCAGGCCACCAAATAGGTCCTATTTTATATTTCTTTCTATGATGATATCATAATTCATCATGTCAGTAAATGTTTTTAGGAAGACATCATTCACCTGTGACATTATATCATAGGAAATCTCATCCTATGAATATATCACCCTAGAGTACTCATAAAATGACAAATATGGAGAGAAAAATTGTAGTTTGGTGAATCATATAACATATAACATCACTAATATTCCCTCTTATGTCAAGTTTATGAACTCATGATCCTTCTCATCCCCCAACATCTCTGGATAAAATTGACATACAAACTTCACCTCAAAATCCTTCTAGGATAACTCCAATTATTGCATGTACTACTATAGGATATACCACCAATGCTTGGATGGTCCTAGAATCATGTATATAGAAATATTAACCCTCTTATTATATGGTTTCTCAAGGTTCTTTAAGGTCATCGAGACAGACTCAATCCAGAACTCAACTGTCTGGGGGCCTCCCTCCATAGTAAACATAGGCAGATGTTACAGTTGAAACTCTCTTTTCACCTCAAGCATAATAGGCATAGTGAGAAAATTTTCCATTTTAATGGATCTCATTAACCATAGGAATATTTCATGAATTTTATCATTCATCATATTCTATGGATCCATAGGAAGTTCTAGTTTGAATTCCTTAGGAGGGTGCTATTTTCCACTCTCCTGAAACTCAATTCAATGATAAACAGGATTCATTTTCCCTACAAAGGTTAAAACACTCTTTATAACAATATTTTCAACCTAAAAAGTGAAATAAAACATAATATCATTATCTCTAGTTTACTATTCACTTTTCTATATATGTGATTTCACATAACATAATATTTCCATTCATTTCTCTTATCAGGTACAACAAGGGATTTCATTTCATAGTTCATGTGAGTAGATATGTCACATGAAATATATATTTTTCTATAATGAGAAATTCATATCAACATATATCCCTAAATTCATAACATGATTCATGCATAATCATCTCATGGCATACCATCCCATGAGTAAAAAACTCATTAAATAATAACATCACACAACAAGTGAATTTCCCAATGTGAAATAACATTAAAAATATAACAAGAAAATAGTATGAAAAACAATATCATCCATGGGTACTCGGATTTTCCCCCATAAATGGGTTAGATACTCCCATGAACTATATCATTACCAAAACCTGACACATCCTACTCTCCTTTCTACCTTTTCTAAATAGTAAAGCATTGGGAAAAAAACTTTCCTCTGTTATGACTTTTTAACATCCCTGACCTGATACTCCCTCATGTGACCAAGATGAGTTAGCTACATGACCTCAAGAACACCTCCCTGCATGCCAGAAGATGCTGACTAGCCCTGAGTGTGTATTAAATATTGTAGGGATACTATACCCTCTTGTATAGAGTAATAAAAAAATAGAAATAGTAAACATATGAGTGTAAAGTAGGAGAAACAATATAAATGATCACCAGATAACAATAGTAGAATGAAGATATGAATAAATTAATACTAAAAAATATAACCATGTAATGATAGGCTAAAATGTAACTAATATTTTTTCTAAAATTCATATAAATAATATACTTGAAGACTTCATAAAAGATGCCATATTCCTTGGTCCCAAACCCTATACTAGTCTTGTCTCTATCCTACACCCCATCTAAAAGTAAAAACAAATAACAAGGTATATTTCACTTCTAAAAACCTATATCCATGAAATCTATTTGGGTAACAAACAACAACTCATATGGGGTGTGGGTACAACTAAGTAGGTCAACACCATCATGTCTAAAAAAATCAATATGATGAATAAATTTCATATGATAAAGCGATAAATTGGGTATTAATTTAATAAATTAAAATTGAGAATAAAATAAACCTACTGACCCTCAAGCTCTAGGTTGACACCCAAGCCATCCAAACCTACTTTGGCACCCTTCTGAATAACATTGATCATGTCACCAAACCATTCCATCCATAAATTTAAACCTCATGAGGTATATCACATCAAAGAATTATATGTTAACCAATATATGAGAATTGGGTAAAACCCTTTATATACTAATTTTAGTATCACTGGGAATCATCCATATATATAATCATTTTAGCATCGCCTGGTACAAGAAATATATATAATTATTTCATTATAACCAAGTGTAACACTATATATAATAATTTTTGTATAACTAGGCATAAACCTTATATATAAGAATTTTATCAAACCTAGGAACATTCCATATATATTAAGAATTTTGAATGACACTGAGAAAAATTCTATACATAATTATTTTAGCATAAATTCAAATCAAACACAAAAATACATCATCATAGTCCATAAATATCATTTCCTATTATTACTATCTATTTATACCTTTATAATACACAAGGTTGGGATCTTAATTATCAACATTATTATACTAAATCTTCTTTAATTTATCATTTTAATTCAATGTTCATTACCTTTCCAGAATATTCACAACTCATCAAATGACTATTCCAATACAATTAAACATCATTTAACCAATTTAGTCTATCTGATTATATTTAAATAAATAACTAAAAATCTCATGTGATCCAATTAATATTTTTAAGAAAAAAATTATTCAAGTTCCCATAACATCGTAGTGCTCTATTTCTATTCTGACTATGTTTTAACAAGGTCACTAGTGGAACACTTATTGTGTAAGGGTCAGGATCTATGTATTCTGACCTTTTGTGTGTTTCTGAAGCTCATGGTGCATGGAGGAGGCCTAAAGTGAGTTTGGAGAGGTTCGGATGCTAAAATATGGAATCAGGGAGAATACATGGCGTGTAAATGCTTCACATGATGTATTTATAGTCCATGGCTTGGTTGAGAGCTTGTTCATGTCCTAAAAGATATTCATGACTTTTTTAGGATAGTTTATGGGGTGTTAAACAACATGTAAATATTGAAGATTAATTTCTTCGATGGGATGTTTTTTCAGTAGAATATAATACACAAAATTTATAAGATGTGAAAGGGGTTCACACTATGTAAATCCCCAGTGCAGTGTACCTTTAAATGTTGTAGTGCCTTGAGATTTTCCTCAAACCTCTAGCCTTATCTTGTTTTAAAATTTAAAATAAACCTCTCGTCAAGAATCTTGTAATTCCTTTAGTGGGGATCAATTCCAGGATTCATTTTTATTATCTGTGGTGATCCGAGGTACATTATACCTATTATCTCATGGTTCTTTAATATGGTTCCTCCCATTTATTCTTGTCATGTGATGGAGGATAATCTCCATTTTTCTAATGGATTTTTTATTGGTTTTCTTTTGTTCAGTTGTGCCACATAATCCTTGAATGGGTGTATCTTCTTACAAGATAGGTGATACAGATTTAAGATGTTGGTTTGTTCTCCAACGAAGAATGTGGATGCCTTTGAGGTAGGGGGTTTGTTGATTCTCTTATTATTTGCCTTAAATTAAAAAGTTATCATTGTTTATAAATTTTGATGGAAATGAAATTAATATAATAATTATTGAATCGGATTAATAAATAATTGTTTGTAGTGATCACATGTTAATGATTTATACCGTTATAATAGGTTGCCTCTTCTTTTTTCAAGATCGCGTGTTATATATGTTATTCTTGTTAGCATGTCTTATTATGATATGTATTACCATGTTGTTATGAATGTAAATCAGTAAAGAACATAAATCCTGAATTAATTGATAATTAATTGGCTTAAGAATAATTAAAATAGAGTCCTTTTTTAATCTGGTGTTTCTTGTAATTTTATGGTAATAAAATTGATGCAATGTTCATGCTTAATTAAATGTGACCTCCCATGTGTTAATTTAATTCATAAATAATATGAATCATGTTTATGCCTGTAGATAATAAATACAAAGGCATGTTAAATGAGAATGTCACTTCTCACAATTTTATGAAAATGGTTTAAATTATAGAGAGCATGTTTAGTCTTTTAATAGATTATTGTAGATTGATGCCTTAGATTTCCCATAGTTGGAACCTATGAATGATGAGTCATTTAATTCAATATATAATAAGAATCGTATGTGTGATAAAGATAAGTTTCAGGGCCTAGTTTTTCCATATAATTGAGAAGGTCTATTACATTGAGTTTGGTGTTGTGAGAACTCATTTATGTGTGAATTCTAGATGCCTTATTTTTAGGTCCTAGATTACCTTGTTGTATATGCTTTTTTCTTCTACTCCATTTATGATGTGCTCTAAATGTGATATTATCTATGTGATGAGATATGGGGGCATGGAGTCCCAAATTTGATATTATCTGATGATAGATGATCCTTGGATGGATGAAGTGATATGGGGCAGAGAGGACCAAATGTAATATGATTCAATAATGGATGAGCCTAGGATGACTGATGTGATTTTGGAGGGGAGGCCCAGATGATGTGGTAGCAATTGATTCATATGATGGAGAGATACATCAAGATACTCATGTGGGTGTTGGTGATGGGAAAAGAGATGATGTAATGGGTTGAAGTTGGGATTACCCATTTATGTGATGCTAAGTACCGGGATCCTCTATTATGAATCTATTAAATGGATGATATATGGGTTGATTTTTTTATCTGCATTCCTTTCCCCACCACTTTTGGTAGCTGGATGTGCTTGGTTTCATGTTTTCAACTGGTGGTATGTTGGGATGCTTTTTGTAGTGTACCTGGTTTATGGAATAATACAAATAATGAATAAATTGTTATTAACCCATGGGGTTGGTTTTTCATTCAATGAAAATGCTAAAAGATGTTGAACTTGAGAAACTATGGACTTGGTTGGGATTATGACTAGAGGGTTTGAACTTTACTCTAATGATTAATGTAATGTAATATGGAATAATTCTAATGTTTAATTAATGGATAATAATTTATTTAATTGAAGTAAATAATTAAAAGTAAGTAAGTAATTAATGTAGCTATTTAAAATTCTTGTGTTCTTATATGATATATATGGTCTTAGCAGTGGTAGTTAGGAGTCCAAGAGATGTTTCATGTACTTAAGTCTAAGACTGGGTTATACCAATACTGTGGTTATGAGATATATTTTATCATTTATATTTTATGATTTCATATACTACCCCACCCATGTGAGTTAGGAAGACTGATACCTAGTGGACTTTTGGAGGGTGGATGAATGAATACCCCCTCTAACCCTAATCTTTACACTTGGTAGTTACTTGTTCTGGTATGCATGGCGGTTAGTTTTTTCCATATATGTGTATAGAGGTTTATGATGGTTTTTGGTTATTTCACACTCATGAATCTATGGATATATTATCCAAACGATTATTATAGGTATGAAATGTATAGTTTGTGATGGATTGAGGTACTTACTTGGTGTATGGATTGTCATGGCTTGTGAAATATTACCTGATGTATGATACATGTAATATAGGATGTTCCCACTCCATGAAACTAATTTTTTACTATATATGGATGTTTGAATCAGATTATGTGATGATTTGATGCATGAGGTGCATGTTATGATGCCTTTACCATTTGTCTTTAGACTAGGTTATTCTGGAGAGAGATAACTTAGGATGTGCGATGTTGGGGCAGAGTAGAAAACCAATGGGGAAGTGTGAGAATGGTACCCTTAATGTTTAATTATTATATTATATATTATCTTGTATATGATACTTGTTGAGAGTTATCCATGGTGGCACAGGGAAATTATTATAACTTCTTAGGTGATGAGTTAGTTTCATTATTGTTCACTATGATTTATCATGATTTCCTTATCTTTTACATGAGAGGCTCTGGGGGGTCCAACTAAGTATACTATTTTTCTCACCCAATGTATTTATAAACTATTATTTAGGTCATCTAGATAATGTTGAATATTGGGCTAGATATTACTAGCATGTGGTTTGGAGGAGTTATTTGGGCTTCATGGTCACTTACTTCTATACCTTTTTGGTACTTGTAGTTTCCTTTCATTTGTTATAGTATTGTGTGGAACAACATGTTTACACTTGGGATTCATTTATATATATGTATGAGCAAGTGTTGACTAGTGTATTTGTCTTATCTCTCTCTTCCTCATGTTCTATTAAAGGTAAGTTCCTCACATATTCATGTTTATTATACCCTCGATGCTAGTCACCAACTCGAGACCTACTAGAGGTGGGAATCAGGAAGTCACCATCTCTCTTCCCTTATTATCACCCCAGGAGGGGTATTCTTTGGGGGGATAGGGTCATGATAGATTGGTATCAGAGGTTCAAGTTGATAGATAGAATGGAGTTTGGAGTTAAGAACAGGTTCGGTTGCAAGTGTTGGTAGGGAAACAGTGTCAGATACGTTTATTAAGCAATGTAACCATGGTAGATTGGCTGAGACATAGGTATTTAGGTCCCCCTGTGATCTGATGCATGGACCTTTAAGTTTAATGAGCTTACTAAATGAAGTTATATCAATCATAGGGTAGAGTCCTAGGAAAGGATCATATATCATTATTCTTTCTTCCTGTGTTTTAAATGGGTAGACCTTAGGATAGGTTAAAAACATAACAAGACAATTAATTAATTAATTAATTAATGTTATATATTCCATATTCCATGTTTTAGAGCTATAACAGTTTTTCCTTTTTTTCAAGCATCGGTCGAGGTCAACATCCTGGTCAGGATTATACCAAATATGTTTAGTATGATTGTTGATGCTCCTTTCATCACAGAATCTAAAGATCGGAAAAGGGGAATATCTGATCTCAAAGTGATTTAACCTTCGAAGAAAATATCAAAAATCGACAAAGGCGTGAACAAAGGATCAAAAGTAACTACACCGCGCAAGTTATATCACTGTCGTGCAAGTGGACTTGCGCGACGCCCTTATGGTCGCGCAAGTGACTTGTGCGACCTAAGTGATAACCACCCGGGGTCTTCTCCTGCCTATAAATAGACCCTATGGTCCCCCCATTCAAGAGGATTTTTTTTTCAGAAACTCGGATTGAAGTTCTCGACGCCCAAGTCTCTTTTCAAAGCTTCCGGAACACTTCTAAGGTAATTTATTACCTAGAACGGAAGATCTAAAGAGAGGGAGTAAGGCCTAAGTGTTGAAATGCATCAACACTTGTGCGCCTAAGTGGCCAGCCCCTAAGGGAAGTGGACACAATTGCGCTCCGCCTTTATTCCTTCGATAGAACTTGCGCGTCCCATTTCTGGATGAACCTCAAGAGGATTCTAAAGGCTTTAATAAAGTGTTGCTCAAGTATTTCAATGCTGGTTGAAAATCACGCAAGTACCCCACGTGTCGCGCAGGTAGACCTGCGCCACCAATACTTGCGCGCCGCCGCAGTACCTTCGCGCCTTCCAAGACTTGTGCGCCCCTTCCTTTTTGGGTTCCTTTCTTGCCCATTTCACCCCCCTTAAGACATTACACCTTTTCTTTTCAAGATTCAGTCTTTAAGACACTCTCCAAATCCATTTATGGCATGATTTCTTGAGTTGACTTCTTTATCTGAAAGGAATTCGGTGGAATATCTCTCAAAACCTAGTGATTTACATATCTTTATGTCACTAAAGATTGAGAGTTCATTCATTCAACCTCATCCTTTAAGATGAGATAATACTTAACCTGGGTCTCCTTTTCAGGAATAATCCACAGTCCTAAGTCCTCCAAACTTGGGCATCCTCCTCAGGAGTAAGCCCCAAATTCTTAAAGTTCCCAAAATTTGGGCTTCCTTTTCAGGAGTAAGCCCCAAACCTTAATCCTTAACATGGGTCTCCTTTTCAGGAATAAGTCTCAGTCATAATCTTGGGCTTCCTTCTCAGGAGTAAGCCACAAGTCCCCTAACCTGGGTCTCTTTTTCAGGAATAAGTCCATGTCCTAATCTTGGGCATCCTTCTTGGGAGTAAGCCCCATATCCTCTAATTTGGGCTTCTTTTTCAGGAATAAGTCCCAAGTTAGGGTATTCAAATCTCCATGAAGCACATATACCTTTATGGACCTTGTTCCTGGATTTTCTCCCTAAAAGTAAATCCTAAACCTTCATCTATCTGGACAGTCATACATACATAAGTCCCAAACCATTTCTTATGATTCCATCTTTTGTGCCACAATTGTTTAATTTTTACCAATACCTCTTGTTTCTCACACCGAGAATGACTCACGTGAGCTTAGAGTGTAAAAGTAATTATGAAATCCTTCTTTGATCCATCAATCATAAACGTCATACTCCCTTACTCGAACTACGTGGGTTCTGATTCCTTTTCCAAAACAAAGGATACGTAGGTAGCCCATTTATGGGTTCAATCCCAACTCTGAAATAATCCATGTCTTTCTGAATGACAATAAACTTCAAGTGCCCCACTGAGTGGCTTTAAAACCAGCCTAGTCATCATAATGACCAAGAGACTTTTATATAAATGTTTTGAAGGATACCATTGACCAAGAATCTCTAAATAGATACAGATGATTCTCTATTTATGAAGAACCTCGAATACATATAAATGATTCTCTAAATTTCTTACATATTTAATCATTGATTGTTAAAACTAAAGGAAAGCTCATTTTATACTTGGTAATGTAATAAGGATTCACGAACATAACTTAAATCTATAAATAGAGTCCCGAAGTAGACAATAATTACCCTCAAAAAGGTGTGATGAGTCCGACCTTCCATCCTCTCGACCAATGCAAATTCCTAAGCCTCATGAATCCACAAGCTAATGAGCGCCTACCTTTGGAAAGTAGGTCCAAACGGATGTGGAATCATTGGATGTTTCCGGTTCTACGAACAAACCCGCTAGAAATCGATCGGAACATTTGAATCTCCCATCCAGGAGGTCATTCCTGAATTCCGTGCGAAACAAAAAATGGTGAACCTGACGTGAATCCTTAACCAAGTTAAAATGATGTTTTACCTATTTGTTAAGCCCCTATTTAAAACTCAGTAAGAGGGCTAACAAAAACAATCATTGACATATGTGCTCATCCAAAGGATGAAGTGGCTAAATTTATCTTGATTACATCTGTTATATCAAACAGGCACTCTTTTCCAAGATCTTCTGTATTTCCATAATGGCTGCTCTCAAATTCACATCTGTGAATACTGCTGCTGCAAATACCACTGCTGCTATTCCTACTGGATCGCCATCCGCTCTGAGGATGACATCACATACTCAGTGTCTTCAACGCTGGGTATCAAATGCGCTGGTTAAGGAGTACCGTCAACACGGTACCATCCCAACTCTAGAGGCTGGCCCACAGGCCCTTCAAGTAAACAACTCACACAGGTCGTCCGGACAACGATGACCAGTGATTAAGAGGCAGGCGGTGCTGACTACCGTCTCCAACTGTTTCGGGTCGTTATCCCCGGAACGCAATTTCCATTCACTCCCTTACTCTGAGGAAGTGAATGAGCAGGTCCCTCAGGGCCTTAATTCAAAAAAAAGGAGTCCTTCCCGAGGGCTCCCATCAAAAATCGCCGCCAGACTCATGCAGCAGTGCGCCCTCAACATGATGAGGATACCGACTCCAGGCATTCAGCTCAAGTTCCTCGAACCCGAGCAGGAAAGACGAACCGCCAGAGACGGAATCCGGTTAACAATGGGCAGGTTTTCATCCCTACCATCTCCACAAAAGTCCACCAACCTAACTTGGTGGAAAACAACGAGCAGGCACACACACCTGTCCGTTTTAATTCTGTTTTCTAGAAGACTCGTCTGGCAGCATCACACCAATCCCACCAGGCAATTCCGGCGGAGTACTATAGGCAGGAACATACACCTGCTTATACATCATCAGTTAGTCAGCAGGCTCGTCTGACTACATATGATGGATCTCGTCAACCGCATTTGGCGAAGTGTAATCAGCAGGCATATACACCTGCTAATACTAATCAATCCTACCAATATTCTCGCTTGGTAGCGCAAGGAGAAGTCAGTCGGAAAGCCTCGACGATAAACAAGAGGCAGACTCAACTCTATGCCTCCACACTTGAGTACTGTCAGGATTCACTGACAGGAAAAGGAGGACAGGAGCAGGCACATACAACTACTCTAAGCCCGGAATGGACGTATATCACTGTTTCGGTGGCTGAAGTCACCAAACATATTTTGTCAATGGTGAAAGAGCAGAAGCAAATTCCTGCTCATATTCTAGATGCTTGCCAGGATATCATAACAACTTCGACATCATCTCAGGGAAAGACACATAAATATATCCCTAGAAGTGTAGTAACACATCAACGATTCACTCCAGAATAGACACACACATCTGTTCCAGTCCAAGAGGGTTATGGGGCATACTCCCCCATATCATACGGACAACCAAGTCAGGCACATACACCTGACTTGAGTGGAGATCGTCAGCCTAACCTGACCATCTTTCCTGATCAGGAACATACACCTGCTCAGAGTAACCACTTTCGTCAACAAGTGGTTTCCAAAGCGAGTAAGAAGGCATCTAAGAAAAAGATCCACCCAGCACAGTCAGGAGATCAAAGGCCAACCTGCAACAAGGCTTTGCTTGATGCTAGAGTTATTGAAGCCCTCAGACATTTATCTGTTGGAATTCAAGATTCTACTCCCTCAGTTCCCAATAACGGGAACATTAATTCCAAAAGTATTCAACAGACACTTTCTCATGAAGTCTTTCTTCGTGACAATTCGGTCAATCTTGAAGTTTCATCTTCAGATGAGAGCCAAAGGAACCCTCTGTGTGGTCAGAAGACCAAGGAGCAAGAGATCTCATCTTTTGTTGTAACCAGTCATGTCTGATGCTTTATCGCTAACAAGTGAAATACTTTCTCAATCAGAAGATAGCCCAGGGTGTAGGTCATTCTCCGAACCACCCCTAAGTCATGCATCTTCTATTTTGATCAATGATTTCTCTACCAATCTTGTTGAATCCGATGAAGCAACAAGGAAACACCAACTCTGGTCAAAACAGGTAGAAGAATATTCATTTAATGATAAAGAGGAAATGCTGAAAATGAGGAAAAAACGGGCAAAAAGTGAGGTACCAGTCATGTTTTGGCCTTTGGCTGACTCCCAGTATGACATTACAAAGATGTTGATGGAAGATGGAGTCCATGATATTCGTCTCAACATATGGAAAACTCTTTTTCAATTGAAGAAGAAGGTATTATCTTATGATGAATATGAAAATCATCTTAAGATAATAGAAGGGCTACAACGTCAGATTGATTTGGCATCTCTATAAGTCTCTCGGTATCCGAATGCTGAAAAGCATCAGTGAACCCTTCAACGTTCATGCCTTGGCGCACTAAGAAAATTGCGTCAGTTAATTTCCAATTCTCCATATGTTGTTCATATCAGAGGATGGGGTGTTCACGGAGCACTACATTTCACAGTGCTTTCCAGTCAGCAAAGCCCGCCGAAAATGGTCTCATGCAATGTTATTGCCCATGGCCGGCCACAGCCAATGGGTTTTGTTCATAATCAAAAGCTTGCTCAAGAACAGGCTTCAACTAGTTCCTCTCAAAATCAAGCATATAGAGAACAAGTTGTTGAATTTCTCCTACATCAAGCAGGAGTGAGTATTGCACAAGCCTCTCGTATGGATAAAACACATCATCAAATGACAGATGTTTCAGAAATCATCCAACGGTCTATTGAACTAGGTGATAAAAGTGGATACAGGCTAATGCATCCAGCGAATTTCTGAACTAAGATTCGCATGTTCAAGAGATCTTTTAAGAAGGTCTCAGACATAGCATGTCAAGAGACACCCCAGCTTGTCAGACTAGGGACTTCTTTAACCCAACCCTCAGATTCAACAAATGGGATTCAAGGAGTTGATCAGAAACAGCAGGAACATCCCCAGTTCACAAGACTGGGGAGTCTTTCAAATCATCAATCCCCTCCTCAGATAATGTAGGTATTTTCTCGATTGGGGAAGAAGACGCAAGAGGAATGAAGAGCCAAATTATCAGGAGAATCCCTCCAAGTTATAGCTCATCAAGAAGTTCCTAAAAGATTAAATCAACAAAAGGAAATGTCTCGTCAAAGACATGAAAGAAGACAATATCACAGAAATGTTGATAGAAGGGATGTGATGAATTATGCATCAATCAATGTCATCAATGCCATTGTTGCTAATCTACTAGAGGAGGTTCACTCAGGGGACTCAGATGAAGAGCGTCCTGCTCAAGAAAATGTACGCACCAATACAAATGAAGAAGGTGTACGTATATGAAGTCAAAGGATTACTCAAAACCTAGGTAATCCACTTCCCTCCCTCCAAAAGGTATCCAACAAAGGGAAGGGAAAGAATCAGGTTACATATCCTTCCTCTGGAGAAGGTCAATCGCTCTCATTAGAGCAAAGGTTTGCACAATAGGAGGAAGAAATGAAAGAATTAAGAAGGTTGAATGCAGAACTACTTCAGAGTAGTCTTCTTCTTAAGAATGCTGAAGTCCGACACCCGAAGGAATTTGTTGTAACTACTGAGATGGATCAGGAATATCCCCCTTTATCAGTACACCCTCAGAGGTCTAATCCTACAGGTCAAACGTAACAACGGTTGGCAGCACTACCATCAGTTGTAGCACCAACCACCACATCTGTCCAAGCTCCATTCATTGCACCTACCCAAAACCAAGTTCAACCTGATGTTTATCAAAATTTAATAACTACTATTGAGTCATTAACAGCTCGGTTAGAAAATATGGAAGGGAAACGGGCGCAAGTTCAAACTGAAAAGAAGGTTTACCCTGAATGGGTAGATTCAATTTCTCCTCCATCCAGTTTTGGAAACCCTGTTTTCCCTACTTTCAATGGATCAGGCGATCATGAACAACATTTGACACATTACATGTCTTGTTGTGATCCTATGATGGGAACTCCAGAACAACAAGAAGCAGTGAAACTCAGATGCTTCGTGCGAACCTTGCAAGGACCAGATTTTGTCTGGTATACAAGCTTGCAATCCCGGTCAATCATCGGATGGGAGGATCTTCAGCAAAAATTCCTTCTTCAGTTCAGCTCAACTTTTCCAAAAAACGACAGTTTTCGATCTTACAAACTGCAAGAAAAGGGAGAATGAAAGAGTCTCAGATTTTATTGCTCGCTGGAAGGGATTAACATATTCCCTGAGTTTATCACTCCCTCAGAAAGAGCTGTTACCAATCTGTGTGGCAAATTTTCATGACGAATTACGCACGCCATTGATCCCTGTGAAATACACAGGAGGGTTTCGAGACCTTACTTCAATCGCTCAGCAGATTTAAGATTCCCTTATACAGGCTAAGGTTAAATCTCGTGTAATTCCATCAGCTCCAGGAAGGAGAATGGGTAAAGCATAAACCGCTACAGTTATTCTTAAACAAGAACCTGTACCTATTTCTACTTCAAAACCTTCATCTTCTCGAAGGGCTCCACCTCTTGAACGCCAACAACAAAGGCCGTTTCATCCAAATGATCAAAGAGATCAACAACGAAAACAATTTGATGATTTGAAGAGTAAAACATACTCTTTCTGAAGTGAGAAGGTTCCTGGTTACTTCATTTCAGCTCTGGAAAATAATTTGGTTCAATTACCAGTGCCCAAGAGGCCAAACAAGGAAGGAGATGAAGACCGTCCCAATTATTTTCCCTTTCATCAAATGTTAGGGCATCCCATACAAGATTGTTTTGTCTTTAAATACCTCCTGAAAAAGATGGTCGACTTGGGACAAGTCAAGTTGAAAGGTTCTTCGACTCAGATAGCATGTGTCAGTGCTACAGTTCCAGAGGAAGAAGGTGAATGGAAAGAAATCAAAAGCAGAAATGCACAGAAGTATGATGATTGGATGGTCAGAAACACAATCAATCGGACTCATTCCATTTTGCGAACACAATTAAAGAAACCAATTGTGTCTTCTACCATGAATATTGTAGTAAAACCCTCTTCATCAGAGGGAAAATCCTCAAAGAAACAGCTTGATTCAAAGAAGAAAAAAGAATCAGAAGAAGATGAGTATGTGTCAAAGCCTAAATTGTCTTTGACTCTGGCAGACTTTATGCCATCTACTTCAAAGCCACGGGCACCACCCCACCAAACGGAACAGCCTAAAGAGGCTAATCAGGCAGAGTCTTTATCAGACGAAGAGTTAATCTTCGGTTCTGTTAATATGATTCAATTAACAGATCCATATTCCAGTCTGGATGAGCCATAATTCCCTGTATCAAATAAAGGAATCTGAGGAAGTTCTAGAGGCTCAGGATACAGGGGAAGACGTGGATCTTTCTGAAGCCACTACTCCAATTCTACCCCTGCTAGCACTGTATATGCAGCAGAAACTCGTGGTAGAGCCCTTCAGCAAGCTCAAAAAAGAACAAGCAAGTTCTTCTTCCAATGGCCAACTCAGTTTTGGTATAGTTATTTTGGAAGACCAATTATAGGTTCCATCTTCTTTATCTCAGCAAGTAAATGGATCTGATCAGTCTAATCTTTCAAAACCAAGGATGTTTCCAACTTCAATACAAGATGCATCAGCTTCCAAAGCATCTGCTTCCAAGGTACCTGCTAAACCGCATATTCCTTTTGGGAAACGCAGACCTCTAGATCAAAAGTATGATATATTGAAACACTTGGCCCAAGTACCAGCCAGGTTATCAATTTTGGATGCTTTGAATAGGTCAAAAGATCTTCAAGAATCATTCATCGAAGCTTTTTCAAGTCCTCATGAGTTTGAAGCTGAAATTGCTACAGCTGAAGTCTATCACATAGAGAATAATCCTGCAGAATGCCATGCAGTGATATCTTTTACTGATAAAGATGAATATGATGTTGTGAATGGGCACATAAAACCTTTGTACTTATCTGGAAAAGTCAATGGTGTAGATATTCGAAGAGCTTTCATTGACAATGGTTCAGGAGTCAACCTCATGCCCATTCGTACACTTCGTCGATTGGGCCTCACGGAATCTGATTTATCTCCTTCTACCATGATGTTACAAGGATATGATAAAAATGAACAAGTACTACTGGGTGAAGTTACACTCAGAACTCAGTTTGGAGATCTTGAATCCAATTCAGATTTCATGATTGTTGATCAAGACTCAGCTTTCAACGTCTTACTTGGAAGACCCTGGCTACATCAGCATGCAGCTATTCCTTCATCATACCATCAATGTCTCAAATACTGTTTCAATGGTCATGTTGGAACATTGTATGGTGATAAGTCCCCGTTCAAGACATGTGAGTCTCAATACATTGAGGCAGAATTTTATCACATGAAGGGAAGAGAAAAATCTACAATGAAGGAAATTACAAAAGTTAATGCTCCATATGGTTTGGAGAAGATTCCAATAAATCCATTTTCACATGTGAGTACATATTATGTGTTACCTATCAGTCAAATTGACAAAATAGGCCCAAATCAAAATAATCTTATGGAAAGATCCATAATGTCAATTATGGAAATCGAGCCAGACGACTTGGGAGAAATTGGTAACCTACCAAACAGTGATGAAAGCCTAATTGGTGACGTTTTCATTTCATCTGCTGAAGTCCAACAAGTATATACTTCTCCAATCAGGTCAGAAGAAGTTATAGCAACACCAGAGGTGAATAATGATGTCGATTCTCAATCCATCATCTCCTCTTTATTTCCCAAAGAAGGCCCTTTATCATCAATAGGGTCGGAAATGGAAGCTTCTTCTTCAAAATGTGAAAATTTTGATATCTCTTATGATCATGAGAATTTCATTTTTTCATCTACTTTGCAAGTAGAAATGGAAGAAATAGCACGTAATGAAGAGGAAGAGTAAGATCTTAGAGATTCTCCTCTAGCATTTGAAGAAGGTATCTCTACCACTGTGGATGAACTCAGAGAAGTAAATATGGGTACAGAGAAAGATCCACGCCCCACTTTTATTAGTGCGGCCATGACCCTTGAAGAGCAAGAAATGTATATTTCTTTTCTAAAGCAAAATAAAGATATTTTTTCTTGGAATTATACAGAAATGCCTGGACTTGATCCTGATGTTGCTACTCATCATTTGGGTTTACCAAAAGAACATCAAGGATTTAAGCAAGCCGCGAGAAGAACACACACAACTTATGCTTCCAAAATTGAATCTGAAGTGGATAAGCTGATCAAAGATAACTTCGTCAGAGAAGTTCAGTATCCCAAGTGGTTGGCTAATATTGTCCCTGTAAATAAGAAGAACGGACAAATTAGGGTTTTCATCGATTTCATAGATCTTAATCGGTATTGTCCTAAAGATGATTTCCCAGTTCCTATTACAGAACTCTTAATTGATGTGATGGCTGGCTATGAAGTACTTTCTTTCATGGATGGATATTCCGGATATAATCAGATCCGAATGGCCCCATAAGATGAGGAATCTACAGCCTTCAGATCTCCTCAAGGTGTGTTTTGTTACCGGGTGATGCCCTTTGGTTTAAAGAATACAGGTGCAACATATCAACGCGCCATGCATCGTATCTTCAAACCTTTCTTAGGGAAGTATGTTGAGTGCTATGTGGATGATTTGGTGGTTAAATCCAAACAATGTTCTAATCACTTGGATGATTTATAAGTCATATTCCACAAGCTTCGACAACATAATTTGAAGATGAACCCCTTAAAATGTGCTTTTGGGGTAACCTCAGAAAAATTCCTCGGCTTTGTTGTACTCCATCGTGGTATTGAAGTCGATCCTGAGAAGACCAAATCAATCCTTGGTATGTCACCTCCTTAGAATTTGAAATAATTAAGAGGACTTCAAGGACACTTAGCCTATATTAGGCGTTTCATCGCCAATTTGGCAGGCAAAAGTTTACCCTTTACCAAATTATTGAATAAAGGATTCACTTACCAGTGGACTGAAGAATGTAAAGAGGCATTTGATGTTCTCAAGAAATACCTCTTGAGTCCATCAGTACTCATGCCAACTATTGAAGGTAGACCACTTATCCTCTATGTGACATCTCTAGAGCGATCATTGGGTGCCTTTCTTGCTCAAAAGAATGATGCTGGGAATGAAAATAGCCTCTACTATCTCAGTAGAACTATGCTTGAAGCAGAAACCCGGTATTTAAGTATTGAGAAGTGATACCTGGCATTAATCTTTGTAGTTCAGAAACTGAGACACTACCTACAACATCACGAGGTCCAATTGGTATCTCGCAATAATCCGATCAAATTCATCCTTAGTCGTCCAATGCTTACAGGACGTCTAGCAAGGTGGGCAGTTATTTTGCAGCAGTTCGACATTCAGTATGTGTCTCAAAAGGCAATAAAGGGCTAAGCTCTGGCTGATTTCCTGGCTGAACATCCTTCAATGGAAGACACATCTTCAGATATTGAACTCCCTGATGAGGAAGTTTTCTCTATTCAAGAGAATCCTCAAACATGGGAAATATATTTTGATGGTGCTTCCAGAAGTCCAATAGGGAAGAAAATGGAAAATCCTAAATTCAACAAAGTTGGTTTAAGAATTGTGCTCATTTCTCCAGATAAGGCAGTGCTACCTTATTCCTTTTTATTGTGGGAAGGTGGTGCCAATAATGAAGTCGAATACCAAGCTCTTATCACTGGCTTGGAGTTAGCGCTCTAAGCACAAGTGAATCACTTAAAGGTGAAACGTGATTCAGACCTGGTAATCAAACAAGTCAATGGGGATTATGCCATCAGAAAAGAAGAATTAATCCCTTTGTATGATTAAATCATAGAGTTAATGGCGGAGTTCCCTTCAGAACCGACATTTTCTTATGTCCCAAGATCACAAAATGCTCAAGCTGATGCACTGGATAATATAGCCACAACTTTAGCAGATCCAAATCGGGACGCGACAACCATCAGTATTGCCCACCGTCATGCAATTTCACCTTATGTTCAAGCCAGAACAGAGGAAATTAATGAAATTAGTCTCATTCCTGAACCGTATGGTCATACTACAGGATGGATGTCACCTATCAGGGAATACCTTCAAAATGGAACACTTCCGCCTGATAGATCCGAGAAATAACAAATCCGGCGACGTGTGGTCAATTTTACTCTTTATGATGGCCCAAACCACCTAGAGAAAATTCTCTACAAACGTGGTTTTGATGGAGTTCTCTTCAGATGCATTGATGGTGAAGAGACAACGGCTGTCATGAAAGAAGTGCATGCAGGAGTCTGTGGTGCCCACCAGTCTGGACATAGATTGTCTGATCAAATTCGAAGGCTTGGATACTTTTGGCCTTCAATGATACAAGATTGTGTTGATTTCACAAAGAAGTGTCGTTCATGTCAAGTACATGCCAGCTTCATTCATCAACCTTCAGATTTGCTTCATACAGCTAAATACTCAAGGACATTTGCCACATGGGGAATGGATGTGGTGGGACCTTACCCTTAAGCTACGGCCAAGCAGTTTAAGTACATTCTTACTGCTACTGATTTCTTTTCCAAATGGGCAGAGGCAGTACCTCTCAAAGAAGTCAGTTCTAAATACATTTTTAGCTTCATCAAGTCTAACATCATTACTAGATTTGGTGTCCCTCATACCATATTGACGGACAACGGCACCGACTTCTGTTCTTCTGAGGTGAAGAAATTGTATCAAGAATACAACATTAAATCCAACCATTCATCTCGGTATCATGCGGCAGCCAATGGGAAAATAGAAGCTTTTAACAATACACTTTCAAATATACTGCAAAAGATGGTGGATAAAGATAAGAGGTCATGGCCTGATAAACTCTTTCATGCTTTATGGGATTATCGGACTACCACCCGCAATGCAACGCGGTCAACTCCATATTCGTTGGTATATGGACCAGAAGCAGTCTTGCCAATTGAAGTTCAATTTCCCTCACTCAGAGTAGCCATTTTTGATCAGTTATCTATATATGAGAAATCCCAAAAGCGATTGAATGAATTGGAACAGTTAGATGAGAAAAGATTGTGCACTTTGCACCACTTGAAAATCTATCAGAATCGAATAGCACGAGATTTTAACAAAAAAGTTCATCTTCATTCATTCATTCAGGGAGAATTGGTATTAGTTCTCAGAACTCTAATGATACCAGGAAAGAAACCTCCCAAGCTCGAGCCAAAATGGGAAGGACCTTATTCAATACATAGGGTCTACTCCAATGGAGCTTATTCATTAATCTCAATGGATGGAGAACTCATTACTACTCCAACTAATGCCAGATTTTTGAAGAAAAATTTTGTATAAAATACAAAGTATACAAGAGATGTCCCCGCAACATGACACTAAACAGTGCGGCACTAGTTTGTCCTTGCTATATGACGTTAAACTATATAGCAATGGTCTAGTATGACCTTAAACTGCAACTTCGTCCAACATGACGTTAAACTGTAGAACAGAATATGTCCCCGCAACATGACACTAAACTGTGCAGAACTAGTTCATCCTTTCTATATGACGTTAAACTATACAGCAATGGTCCAGTATGACCTTAAACTGCAACTTCGTCCAACATGATGTTAAACTGTAGAACAGAAGATGTCCCCGCAACATGACACTAAACTGTGCAGCACCAGTTCGTCCTTGATATATGACGTTAAACTATACAGCAATGGTATTGTATGACCTTAAACTGCAACTTCATCCCACACGACGTTAAACTGTGAAAAATTTTTCTAAATGGTTCAGTATGACCTTAAACTGCATCATCAACAGTCGATGCATATGACCCTAAACTATTTTCAAGTCCCTTACATCCAGCAAGAAGTTAAACTGTGACGTCCTAACTACATGACGCTAAACTGTATAAAATTCCCTTACGTCCGGAAGGATTTCAAACTATATAATCATCAAAGGTCCTATATAACCTTAAACAACACCACTATCCAGCAAGACATTAAACTACACCATCCACGGTCCATGCATATGACCTTAAACTATTTGCACTTTCGTCCAACATGACGCTAAACTGTAGAAAAAATCCCCAATGCGTCCAACATGACGTAAATGGTGTGTTATTTTTTCCTTACTGCATGACATTAAACTGTGCAGTCCCCCTTTTTGTCCAACATGACGTTAAACTATATTTTTCCCGTCGTCCTAACTACATGACGCTAAACTGTATAGAAAGTCCTTGATATGTCCTACATGACATTAAACTGTACTTTGTCCCTGCTACATGACACTAAACTGTGCAGCACCAATAGTCCTAACTGCAAGACTTTAAACTGCATAGTCCCTTCATATTTTCCCTGCTACATGACATTAAATTGTGCATCGTTAAGGTTGTTGTTACCTCTTGTTTCTCACACCGAGTATGACTCACGTGAGCTTAGAGCAAACCTCAACCATAACACTCTCTTTGGGCCGCTAACCATGTGTAAGTCCCAACAACATTTTTATTAGATCATTGTCCCCAAGAACAAGTTGATCATTAATTCATTCTTTAATTGAACTACACGGACTTTGATCCTTGCCCTCCAGGCTGGGTATGTAGGCACCCTCCCAAGGTTCAAGCCCAAAACCAATCTCTTCACATCGGTTCACCACCATCTCATATGATGTTGATTCATGAAACCGCCCCTAAAATCAATATCTTTACATTGATTCACTTTCGTCCTTGTTATATGACGTTAAACTATGCAACACTTTTGTCCGGTATGACAATAAACTACAATACTCTCATTTGAGAGAGAACTATTATTGACATTGATTTTTCAATCATGTTTTATTTCAAAAGACTACGTGCATACATGGAAATGCCTAAATTTTTTATCTTGAGTTAAACCATCATTGTACTAAAGTCCCCTTTCACCCTTCACATGTACGAACCAAATTTGTACAAAGGGTGGTTCTAGAACTATGTGGGCTTGATTCCCACCCTTATGGGATACGTAGGAACGTTCGAGTATCCCTCGAATCCAACCCCAAGTCTTTTGGGCCTAACCCCAAATTTCACTTTCAGTCCCTTAGCTGAAAAGTCCTCATGGAAACACACACTGTGTATTCATTATTATGGTCCGATCTCTATGACCCTAAACTAAGATCTCTCATATTTTTGTCCTGCACGACGTTAAACTGCATTTCAAGAACTACGTATGGCTTGATTCTCATTCTTATGAGATACGTAGTGAAGTCCAAAATTTTAATTCAGGACCTAGCCCCAACATGATTATGGTTATCATTGACCTATGTATCTCTATATATATTGGAAAATACCCATATTTATGTGTTATAATCCTAAACTTAAATATTTTCAGATCATCATAAACCTTTTCATGACTTTTAGTCCAAAAATGTCAAATTTCTGAGAATTCTTTTTGCCTGACTATGCAGTACGTGCCCATAGGTGGCCTTTCATAAACAGTCTATATAACAGACTTGTTATCCAAAAGATAATATTTTATTTAACTATGCATCCAATTCCCTTAGGTGGCCCTGCATAATTCAACCCCCAAACGGGTTTGTTAAATGATGGTAACTTCATTCTTGGGAAGAATGCCTCTTTTGTCCTTATTTGTCTTAAACGACGGTATGTAGGGATCTGCAAGAAAATAGCCATCCTTAACATATTTGTCCCATTTCCTTTTTCATGATCTGAAAGTATTCAAGTCTATGGTTTATTCTTCTTCCCTACGTTTGGGTCAGACCTTCGTAGGAGTGATATTCATCCAGTTCTTCGATAATCTTGTCTGGAAATATTTGTTTTTCATATTAAAGTATCTCTTTCCATACAACAAACTCTATACTTTAGAAAATTTGAATCTCCATAAACTTTCACTGGATTTTAGCACTAGGAAAGTAAATTTCTGAGAGTTCTTTTGCCTGACTATGCAGCACGTGCCCATAGGTGGCCTTGCATAAACAGTCCACATAACAGACTTGTCAGCCGAAAGATGCTATTTATTTGACCATGCAGTCAATTCCCTTAGGTGGCCCTGCATAATTCAACCCCCTAACAGGTTTTGTTAAATAATAGTAACTTCATTCTTGGAAACTATTTATTCTAATGCCTTTTATCTCTTTTCATATCATTCCTCAGATTCAAATATTCTTAAGCCATAGTTTACATATTTTCTCTCATACTTGAGTATGGTAATATGTTTTCAGATAAATTGTCAAGGAATTGAATCAATTTTATCCCATTTTGGTCAAAGCTATTTCAACCTTAAACATTAGCCCCTTTATGTCCGGCATGCATGACTTTAAACTACCCACAAAAGACAAAGGAACTCTGAATAAAAGTCAAGTTCTAGCTCACTAAATATACATTTTTGTATGATTTAGGTAATATTGAGCAATTAAAAGATTCAAAGTTTTTAGGGTTATTTTTGTAATAATCCTAGTAAAAATCAAACTATTCTTACTAAGCCCATTGGATTAAGTAAATTTGAAGCAGGTAGTGAGAGAATGCAGGTACAAATGATTGAAGATGAAATTGTTTTTCATTGATACACAAGAGTTAGAAGGACATCCACAGACTGGAGTCTCTTCTCTTTTTCAAGAATTACAAGAGGCTTTCAAACATAACACTTCATTTGATTTACAGCATCCCGAGATTCATCAGCAACCACCTGGGATTCATTCATTCAACTGGATACAATAAGAGATGCAGTGATACTAGCTCTTCTCGGAACAATTGTAAAAGGATGTTCTTGAGTGCGGTTTGAGAAAATTTTCTGCTGATCAAACAGTGACTCTGTTTCTGTCCAAGAGACTTGGAAGATGGATACATGGATTTCAGAATGAAGCATTGGAAGTAAAGAGCCATTTGGAGAGAGTACTCTTTTCAGATATTGCTCTAATGCCATGTTTGTCTTCTCTCCACCAACCGGTAGTGGAAAACATTTCATCCCATGGGTTTGCCATTTTCATATCTGCAAGGAAATGACATAGAGGAATAACTTGAAAGTTCACACCATTGTTGTTGCTTTTAATGTACAGAATAACCGAAATAGAGGAGTAGCTGTGCAGTTGCATCTCATGTGTATAATTGTTTGCATTTGGAACATTGAGTCCTTGCAGATGACCATGACCACACAGAGGCAGATGGATGCTCTGTGGAAAATTAGGATGATATTTCTTCAAGTACTTAGCCAAATCTGGGAGTGTGCTGTTGCAGATATCATAGTAATCATGGCCAATAATGTTCATCATGTCATCAATCCGCTTGCTATCCAGTTCATCAGCCGTTCCAATTCCCGTAGGAACCACTGAATCTACACAAAATTTGAATAAACTAACTTTTAAATGGGTTTATTTTTTCATAAAATTTGTGAAGAAATTTTGAAAAAATGGCTAAGGCATTAAGGCGCGCAAGTATGGAGATGTCGCGCAAGTGTTACATGTGCCGCGCAAATTTTTGTCGTGCATGTGTCACCGTGCAAGTCCTATTACCTTGAGAGTAGCGCGGCAGCGAGGAAATAGTGGAAAACAAGAGACTTGCATGGCGAAGATGACTTGCACGGCGAGAGCTTGAGAAATTCAGGATCAGATGCTATACATGGCCAAAAGCCATGTATTTATAGGACAGGAGGCCTATCTTTGCGTCGTACCCAGTGCTCTTAGGGCCGACAGCGATGCACACTTGCGCGCCGCCCTCTGTGCCCTGAAGACTTGCGCGCCCCCTTTTCCTTTGGATGTATTCAATTTCTTCAGAGTCAAACCCTCTATTTCTCTCCGGATCCAACTCTGAGGGGGGACTTTTGTTGACGCTCCTTTCGTCACAGAATATAAAGATCGGAAAAGGGGAATATCTGAGCTCAAAGTGATTTAACCTGTGAAGAAAATATCAAAAATCGACAAAGGCATGAATAAAGGATCAAAAGAAACTGCACCACGCAAGTTATATCACTGTCGTGCAAGTGGACTTGCGCGACGCCCTTATGGTCGCGCAAGTGACTTGCGCGACCTAAGTGATAACTTCCTGGTAACCGCCCGAGGTCTTCTCCTACCTATAAATAGACCCTGTGGGTCCCCCATTCAAGAGAATTTTTTTTCCAGAAACTCGGATTGAAGCTCCCGACGCCCAAGTCTCTTTTCAAAGCTTCTGGAACACTTCTAAGGTAATTTCTTAACTAGAACGGAAGATCTAAAGAGAGGGAGTAAAGCCTAAGTGTTGAAATGCATCAACACTTGCGCGCCTGAGTGGCCAGCCCTTAAGGGAAGTGGCCACACTTGCGCTCCGCCTTTATTCCTTCGATAGAACTTGCGCGTCCCATTTCTGGAAGAACCTCAAGAGGATTCTAAAGGATTTAATAAAGTGTCACTCAAGTATTTCAATGCTGGTTGAAAATCGCGCAAGTACCCCACGTGTCGCGCAGGTAGACCTGTGCGACCAATACTTGCGCACTGCCGCAATACATGCGCGCCTTCCAAGACTTGAACGCCCCTTCCTTTTTGGGTGCCTTTCTTGCCCATTTCACCCCCCTTAAGCCATTACACCTTTTCTTTTCAAGATTCATTCTTTAAGACACTCTCCAAATCCATTTATGGCATGATTACTTGATTTGACTTCCTTATCTGAAAGGAATTCGGTGGAATATCTCTCAAAACCTAGTGATTTACATATCTTTATGTCACTAAAGATTGAGAGTTCGTTCATTCAACCTCATCCTTTAAGATGAAAGAATCCTTAACCTGGGTATCCTTTTCAGGAATAATCCCCAGTCCTATGTCCTCCAAACTTGGGCATCCTCCTCAGGAGTAAGCCCCAAATTCTTAAAGTTCCCAAAATTTGGGCTTCCTTTTCAGGAGTAAGCCCCAAACCTTAATTCTTAACCTGGGTCTCCTTTTCAGGAATAAGTCCCAGTCATAATCTTGGGCTTCCTTCTCAGGAGTAAACCCCAAGTCCCCTAACCTGGGTCTCCTTTTCAGGAATAAGTCTCATTCCTAATCTTGGGCATCCTTCTTGGGGGTAAGCCCCATATCCTCTAATTTGGGCATCTTTTTCAGGAATAAGTCCCAAGTTAGGGTATTCAAATCTCTATGAAGCACATATACCTTTATGGACCATGTTCCTGGATTTTCTCCCTAAAAGTAAATCCTAAACCTTCATCTATCTGGGCAGCCATACATACATAAGTCCCAAACCATTTCTTATGATTGTATCTTTTATGGCACAATTGTCTAATTTTTACCAATACCTCTTGTTTCTCACACCGAGCATGACTCACGTGAGCTTAGAGTGTAAAAGTAATTATGACATCCTTCTTTGAGCCATCAATCATAAATGTCATACTCCCTTACTCGAACTACGTGGGTTCTGATTCCTTTTCCAAAAAAAAAGGATACGTAGGTAGCCCATTTATGGGTTTGATCCCAACTCTGAAATAATCCACGTCCTTCTGAATGACAATAAACTTCAAGTGCCCCACTGAGTGGCTTTAAAACCAGCCTAGTCATCATAATGACCAAGAGACTTTTATTTAAATGTTTTGAAGGATACCATTGACCAAGAATATCTAAATAGATATAGATGATTCTCTATTGATGAAGAACCTCAAATACATATAAAATATTCTCTAATTTTCTTACATATTTAATCATTGATTGTTAAAACTAAAGGAAAGCTCATTTTATACTTGGTAATGTAATAAAGATTCACGAACATAACTTAAATCTATAAAGAGAGTCCCGGAGGAGACAATAATTCCCCTCAAAAAGGTGTGATGAGTCTGACCTCCCATCCTCTCGACCAATGAAAATTACTAAGCCTCATTAGTCCACAATCTAATGAGCACCTACCTTTGGAAAGTAGGTCCAAACGGATGTGGAATCGTTGGATGTTTCCGGTTCTACGAACAAACCCGCTAGAAATCGATCGGAACGTTTGAATCTCCCATCCAGGAGGTCATCCATGAATTCGGTGTGAAACAATGATCTACCAGGATATTTCCATAGAGTGGAGGTAAAAAATGATAACACTTGGAGGGGGACACTCTAAGAGTTTGAGCACCATAGTTTTCGAAAGTACATGGGTCCTATTTCAAATTCAGTCACAAAAGATAGGTTGGAGGAGGTTGAGATAGATTTCATTTAGATTTTTTCATAAAAGGAGCACTATGTTTCATTTTCTATGAAATATGTTCATTTATTAGTGAGGAATTGGTGGTTCTTGTTCTTCTAGGATCATGAGGAGTTAGTAGTCTTCTGGGAGATGTTTTAGAACCAGTTGTGAGAAGAGTTTCTTTCTTCAACCACAAAGGCAGCTAGTCGCCAGGATCTTCTTACACTTTAATAGGGGAGTTCCAGTGTGGGTGAGTTTGGTATCTATTTCGAGACCCTTCTATGATATTATTTAAACCTATTTCTAGATGAGGGGTCAATGGAGATTCATTTCAAGGAGTCCTTTCATCCATAGATCTAGTGAAAGGTCACCTTGATTATTCTAATGATGTATCTTGAGGTGATGGAGGGAGAAGAGTCTATTAGCAGTACATAGGACAAAACCATATCATCGTGAGAGGGGATTCATTTGGATTCTTCATGAGTTATAGATATGGTTTGGATTATCTAGTTTCTTGGAAAGAAGAGATTTCAATCATTTAGAGGTAGATCTTAGCCCCCATAATCTCATTTCTCTAGCGGTAGAAGCTCTCAGACCTATGATAATGGATCATACACATTTTTTTTAATATAGAGGAAAATATCATTTGTGGTGAGAGTTCCTGACCCTTATAAGAAGTCAGCATGTTCAAGGTGTTCTGCTTCAAGTTCCTCCATTAAGGCAGATTCAGCCAAGATAGAAGTAGTAGGGTGTTCCAGTTTGGGATAAGTCAAGAGGAGATAGTGTATGTAGAGTACATCCCTGAGATGTTCCTCATCCTTGTATATCAGAGTGGGAACATTGAGGGAATTTTTAGAAGTGTCATAGAGTTCATGGAGTAAGTTGTGGTCAGTTTCATGCTTTAGCGTTTCCAGTTCTGGGTAATCCAAACATCATTCAAGGTACCCTATTATTGTTTTATACATGGGTTCTTGCTTTGTTTGATTCAGGAGTGACGCACTCTTTTATATCACATACCATTATCCGTGATTTATTACTTGAGTTAGATAGGCTTCCAGTGCCCTTAACATTGACCATGAAAGTTGGAGGTTGAGCTGACTTGTATGAAGTTTGTAGAGACTATGAGATAGTGTTGGGGAAACACTGCTCCTATTAAGATTTCCTATGTTTACAAATACAACCATATGACAACATGCTATGTTTGGATTTTTTTTTATCCAGTTTAGGATATTTTGAATTTATTTAGGATATAGGTTTTGTTTTATGATGTTGATGGAGATCCAACGATGTTTTTTGGCAAGTGATACCCTTGGATGGGTCAAAGGAATGTTATGTTCTCATCTTCCTTGATGGTCAAGTAGATTCTAAGTTCATCAAACTTTTAGTATTCATTATTTCCTAGGGTTGTATTAAAGTTCTCTAATGACTTTATAGAGTAGTTTATAGAATTACCCCCTCAACATAAGATCGATTTTGGGATCGAGCTACTACCAAGTGTTTCTCTTATCTCTATTTCTTTATATAGGATGATGCCTTCATGGTTTCAAGAGATATGAGTAAATCTTGACACTATTGTGTTGTTGTTCTATTCAGTTGAGTGTATCACCTTGGGGTTCACTAGTTCTATTCGTGAAAAAATCTAATGGAATTTTGTGTCATTGTATCAATTATCATGGATTGAACTAAGTGACAGTGAAGTACCACTATCCTATTCCATGGATTGATGATTTATTCAATCAATTTAAGGGAGAAATTTAGTTCTCAAAAATTGAATTTTAGTCAATATATCATCATATATTGTTTAAGGATGAGGTTGTTTATAATATTACCTTTTGTTGTCATCATGGGATTTATCAGTTCATTATGATGTGGTTAGGTGTGAAAAATGTTGTAGGTGTGTTCATGGGATGGATGAAGTCAGTGTTAAAATAGTTCCTTGATAATTTTTTGGTGGTTTTCATCAATGAAATACTTTTTTACTCCAGTATTAGGAGGATTATGATAAGCATTTGCATACCATTTTTTGAGTTTTTCATCAAGATAATCTATTATATATTTTTTAAAGTGTGAATTTTGGGCTTGTGTAGTCTGTTTCTTTGAGAATATTGTAACATAGTAGGGATTATCTTTCGATCATTTGAATATATAGGTAGTTTTTTCTTGGGAAGTCCCCCAGATAGTGGAAGAGGTGTAGAGTTTCTTTGGTCTAGTAGCTGATTACAGGAGGTTCATAACTGATTTCTCTCATGTTGTGACTCCTATGACAACATTGACCATATCATATTAGGATTTCTTGTATACTGACTAGTGTTAGGCAGACTTGAGTACATAAAGGAGATGTTATTTAGTGCTCCAGCCCTTTTTTCAGCAAAATTATCCTAGTTTGTGGTTTTTTATGATGCTTTTCATCTTGGATTGGGATGTGTCTTGATTTAGAAAAATCATTTATTTCTTATTGGTCTCTAAAATTACATCACCATGAGAATAAATATTCCACAAATAATATTTAGTTGGAAATATCTGTGATTTCTTTGAATTTTTGGAGGCATTACTTCATCGGTTCATGTTTTGTGGTTTTTACCAAACATAAGAGCCTCAAGTATGTATTCCCCCAACATGACTTGAACTTGCGTCAGCACTAGTGGATGGAATTATTGTAGGATTATGACTTTGAGATATTATATACTCTAGGAAAAAGAAAGTTAGTAGCTGAAGAACAGAGAAGGATTTCATGTATTGATTTTGTACATGAATAAGGATATTCTTAGAGAGCTATGGAAGAACTATTAGTTATGCATCTAGATATAAAAGAGTTCATAGGTATAGGTTTTATTTTCAGATGATAGTCAATTCATCATTGGTATAGTGTCTAGAGGAGGTCTAGCTAGGGGATTCTAATGTAGAGGTATGGAGGGACTAAGTTGTTTTTGTTGATTCCTCTGATGGTTTTTTTTATGGATGGACAGCACTGAGTGTTCTTATAGGGAAGGATTTTAATCGTTTTAGTGATGCATGAGATGGTTCTATGTGAGTTCCATATCTCACCTTTGGTGGTACATAATGGTGTGAAAAATATGTATTGATCCATGAAAAGTCATTTTTTGTGTCCTAGATTGAAGCATTTAGTTGTAGAGTTTTTTTTCTCGATGTTTGGTCTACCAAAATGTGAATTTTTATCACTGTGTTTCTGGTGGTTTATTCTAACTGTTAGATATTCCCTAGTGAAAGTGGTAGGATATCTCGATAGAATTATTTACTGGTTTTCCTTAAGCTCAGGTAGGATATGATGTTATATGGTTGATAGTGGATTGTTTGATGAAATCATCCCACTTTATAGAGATCAAAGATTTGGCCTAAGTGGAGGTTTTCTCGAGGCAGTATCTAGGGGTAGTGGTGACATTCCATGGAGTCCTACGAATGATCATATCTAATCAAGATCCTTGTTTTACCTCCATGGTGTGGAGAGGACTCCATTATTATTTTGGTTTTCAATTATTCCTTATCATTTATTTTCATCTACAGACAGATGATCTGATAAAGTGGACCGTCCTACTCTTGAACACATGTTTGACTCTTGTGTCCCATATTTTTGAGATTTTTGGATGTGGAACCTTCCCTTGGTGGAGTTTTCTTACAATAATATTTACTATTCAATCATTGTTATGGTACCTTTTAAATATTTTGATATCCTTCCTTTTTGTTCTTCATTATGCTAGACTAGGGTTGGATATGTAGCAATTATTAGGATAGAACTAGTATAGTATATGATAGAGATGGTTTAGGTAATCCATGGAGGATAAAGGCAGTGTATGAACATTATAAATCCTATGTTGATCATAGGATGAGATATCAATAGTTTTATTTCGGAGAACATGTGTTCTTGAAGGTGACTCCTCATTGTGGGAAGTGAAGGTTTGGTCAAGTGAGTAATCTTTATCCCTTGTTTTTTAGTATTTTTGAGGTGTCTTCTAATGTTTGAGTCATGGTGTATCAGCTAGCACTTCTCTCACTGATGATTTGAATAAAATTTCACATGCCACAGCTCTGTCGTTAACTTCATGAATACTCTCATGTCATTGATTGGGGAATGATCGATGTTGATGATGATGCGACCTTTGAGGAATAGACTTTAGAGATCCAACACCACAAGTAGAAGGTGTTTCATAATAATTATATTCCCTTGTTTCGTGTCTTGTGGTAGCATAGTATCATGGAGGAGAGTACCTAGGAACGTTACTCATAGATGCACAATCAGTACCTTGATCTCTTTTATGTTTAACATTTCTCTTGTAATGTTTTATGGTTTCGATTTATTAAACATTATGGATTATCTGATGGTTTACACTTATTTATTTTGGTGTTTTTATTCTTTTTTTAGAGGTATATCCCCTATGAGAGTTTTTAGGAGATGTTTTTTGGTGTTTTGTGGTTTCACGTTGTTCCTCTAATAAAGTGGTTGAGATCCTCTGATGGAGAGATCCTTCAAAGTATCTCACATGATGGATGTTTAGATTACCGCTTCTCATTTTCTCTTTGGGTTGGGTTCTAGATTCTCGAGAATGAGAATTTTTTGAGAGGTATCTAATGTAAGGGCCTAAATTCAAGTAGTTGGACCCTTTTTATCTTTCTGAAGATCATTGTGCTAAGAGGAGGGCTGAGTGAGTATGGAGGTGTTCAACAGCTAAAATATGGAATCAGGGATGATACATTGTGTCTAAATGTTTCATTTCATGTCTTCATAGTTCAAATCTTGGGTGAGATCCCATTCATGACCTCAAATCCATTTTTGAATTATTTTAGTCTGGTTTAGGGGGTGTTCCATGATGTTTAAATATCGAGGATTAATTACATCAATGTGACGCATTTTTTTGTGGAACTTAAAGCCCAACATTTACATTATGTGAAAGGGTTTCATGTTGTGTAAATCCCCTATGAATCATGCCTTTAATTTAGTGGCTCAGTTTCTTCATCAAACTTATGGACTTATCTCATTTTCAAGTGGCCAATGACCCTCTCTTTTGGAATCTTGGAATTCCTTCAATGGGGATCAATTCTGGGCTTCCCGTCTTCGATCTGTGGCAATATGAGGTACATTCTACCTCTTCTCTTGTGGTTATTTAATCAGGTTCCTCTTGTTTCTTATTCTATTTCGATAAAGGATAATCTCAATGTTTATAATAGAGTTTTTCTTTGGTGTTTTGTTGGTTTGGTTATTCTATAGAATCCCTGGATGGGTGAAGATTCTAATGAGAGAGGTGATCGGGAACTACGATATTGGTCAATTATTATGAAAATAATTTTGAGGGCTTTGTGGTAGGGGATTCATTACTTCTCTTATTATTTACATGCAATCATAATTTTAGAATGTTTAATACCTTTGTATGGAAAGAAATTATCCAAATAATTAGTGAACTAGATTAATACAGAATTGTATGTAGTGATCACATGTTGATGTTTTCTACCCTTATAATGGGTTGCCTCTTGTGTTTTTAGATGATGTGTTATAAATTTTGTGTGTGTTAACATGTCTTATTATACAATGGGTTATCATTTTTTTGTATGGAAATTGGTAAAGAACTTAATTCCCTAATTAACTGATAATTAATTGGATTTGGAATAACTAAAAGTTAGGCATGTTTGAATCTTATGTTTCTTGCAATTTGATGATAATTAAATTGATGAAATGTGAATTATTAATTAAATGTGATCATCCATGTGTTAGTGTAATTTATAAATAATCTAAATAATTTTTATGCTTGTTGATATTAAATATTTAGGTATGTTAAATTAGAATAGTACTTCTCACTGTTTGATGAAACTGGGTCAAATTTTAGAAAGCATGTTTAATATTTTAATATCTTATTGTAGATTGATTACATAGGTTTCCAGTAGTTGGAACCCATGAATGATGATAAAGTTAATTCAATATGGAATAAGAACTGGTTGTTTGATAAAGATAATTTCTTGGGAACAAGTTTCCCGTATTCTTATGATGGTTGAGTGCATTGAGTTTGGAGTCATGAGAGCTCATTTATGTGTGATGTTTTCATGATTTGTTTTTAGGGACTAGATTTCCCTATTTTATATACTTGTTAGTTCCTGATTCTTTTGTTAAGTGCTATATATGTGTACTTCTCTATGCGATGAGATATGGGGTGGGGAGGCCTGTATGTGATATGATTTGGGGATGGTTGAGCCTGGTATGGATGAAGTGATATAGGGTGGGGATTCCCAGATGTGATATGATTCATGAATAGATAATATTGGGATAGTTTATGTGATGTCGGTGGGGAGGCCCATATGATGTTATAGTAGTTGAATCCTATGATGGGAATATGCATCAACATATGCATGTGGGTGTTGGGGATGGCATTGAAGATAATGGAATGGTTTGAAGTTGGGATTACCTATTAATGTGATGTTGAGAGCTAGGATTCTCACTTATGAATCTATTTAATGGTCAACGGTCAGGTTTCTTGTTTTATCTACATTCTTTTCCCTATTGGTTGAGTCATTTGGATGTTCTTTGTTTCATATTTCCTCTTGGTGGTAGATTGGGATGGTTTTCCTAGAGTAACTGGTTTATGGAATGATTCTAATAATTAATAAATAATTCTTAATGCACTGTGTTAGTGATGATGGAATGAAAATGCTAAAAAGATATTAAACTTCAGAAACCTTGGACTCGTTTGGGATTATTCCTGGAGGACATGGACTCTAATATGATGATTAACATGATATAATGTTGAATAATGTTAATGGTTAATTGATAGTTAATACATTTATTAATGGAAGTAAGTGATAAAAATGAAGGAATAAATTCATTTATTTCATTAAAATGATTGTGTGCCTATAGGATATTTTCTCTTAGTGTTGGCATCCGGGAGTCTGAGCGACATTAGTTGTACTTGAGTCTAAGACTAGGTTACTACCATAGTGTGGTAGTGATATATATTATATCAAATATATTCTTTGATTTCATATGCTACCACAACCATGTAGGTTGGGGATTCTAACACCCAGTGGACTCTAGTAGGGTGTTTTCCCCAACATCCTAGTGAGAGGATGGATGGATGACTACCCTATCTGGTCCCAATCACATCTCTTAGTAGTTACTTATGTCGTTATGCATGAAAGTTAGTTATACAATATATTTGTGTATATGATTGTGATGTAGTTTTGTTATTTCATACACATGTATCTTCATATATAGTATCCAAAGTATTATTATAGGTATGACATGTATAGGTTGTAATGGATTGAGATACTTACTCAATGTCTGGGATATTATAGATTAAGGTATAATACCCTAAGTATGATAAATTTCATATGGGTTGTGGTGGATTCCAAAAACTACTTGGTTATTATATACAGATATGGGTATGAGATGATTTGATGATGTGATGCACAAGGTTTATGTTTTGATGCATTTTCCAGGTGTCTTTGGGCTATCTTATTTTGGAGAGATAAGGTTTAAGATGTGAAATAATGGGGAAGAGCGGCAAACCAGTGGGGAAGTGAGAGTGTGGTACCCTTGATGTTTCATTATTATTGTATATTCTCAATTATATAACATTCTTATTGAGATTTAGCAATGGTGAGGCTGAGAACTTAGTATACCTATTTAGGTGACGAGTTAGTTTCACTATGTTTCACTATGATTCATCTTGATTTCTTTGTCTTTTTCAAGAGAGTCTCAGGGAGGGTCCTACTGAGTATATAGTTTTGTTCACCTTATGTATATATAAAAAAAATCAGGTCATCTAGAACAGGTTGGAGATTGGGTTGGATATTACTGGCTCATGGTTTTACCGGAGTTGTTTGGGCTTCATGGTCATTGTCATCTATACCATTTTGGTGCTTATAGTTTCTTTATATTTGTTATAATACTGTATGGAATTGCATGTTTACACATGGTATTTCTTTATATATATGACTAAGAAAGTTTTTTTTGTGTATCTATTTAACCTTTATCTTCTTCATGTTCCCTTAGAGTGTAATACCTCTCATATGCATGTTTATTATACCCTCAATGTTAGTTTCCAACTCGGGGCCTACTAGAGGTGGGACTCGGGTAGTCACCATCTTCTCTCATTGTCATCCCAGTAGGGGTACTCTTTGGAGGTGAGGAGTTCATAACATATTGGGTGGCCGCAAATCTTGATCTCAATGATAATGGACCAAAATAGATCAAATGGGAGATTTAAACATAGTTTTATCATCAAATGTAGAATTATTAAATTCTTTAAGTTGTGTGCATGATATTCTGTTGTGATCCCACATATTTCACATATTATTGAAATTTGAAACATAGAAAGGGATGTTTTTTATACCACCCACCTCTAAATTGTACAAGGTGTGGAAAAAATCTTGACACTGAAGGTATTATTTTGTTCCTTATACTATTCCCCTCAAACTCTGGGCCCAGAAAACCAATATTGGAAGCCTAAAGTTACCATGGATTGATCTCTAGAGGCTAGGGTTTGAATACAATGTAAATAAGGTCCAAAATCCCACAAAAATATATCTAGGATTATTAAGGATTGAGATAAAAATATTGGATCAAAAATATTTCAGATGGGCCAAGGGGTATTTATTGATAGACTATAAAAAATTCCATGGTATAGCCCCATAGACCACATCACAGAAATGGTTGACCTAGGGGGAAACTAAGTCACAGTAAAAAGGACCATGCCACATAATCCCTAGTCAAACAAATTCCCATATCCACAGTGACATCAATGTCACATATCCTATATACCCAGGGGAGAAGCTACAACACAATCTAAACCACTATGCTACAACACTTATAATCCTCAATGGATGGATACGCTATAGCTAGGATCCACACTATAGGGGTTTAGTAATTGGTATAACCCACCAATTTCCTACCCAAGATGCTTATTCCAAAACTATTATTCTATTCTATAGCACCCAACCCACCTACACTAAAACCTATTTCTAGTATGCAGTTATGCCAAAATTGATAACAGCTTAGATTTTCCAACTCTTTGGACCCTACTCTATAGCTAGGACCTCCGAACTATATCCACCAAACTTACAGTGTTTCCTTGATATCCATTACATAGAATTATCATCTCACCTCAAATTCCCTCGTTCTCCCTCTCAAGGAAACCAAATATCTATCAAACAAGATAAACAACCTATTTAAAATGGTTTTACAAAAACTTTAAAAGAGGATAGACCTAGAAAAAATATATGATATTACACTAAGTTCAATAAATCCTTAATAAACTATCGATAGTATCCATCAAAAATGAGGAAGCTCCATTTCTCAAAAAAATGGTTCTTCCCATAACAAGACAACATTCACCATATCAATATATTCTAATAGGCTATGTTCATAAATCATGTACCATAAGAAAAAAACTCTTGGATCTAAAAATTTAATTTCAATAGATTTCCATAAAGATATTTACTCCCCGATATTTACAAGACCATATTTAGGTAGTGTTCATGGTCATTCTCATATCCTAAATAAACGACAGAATCATTCAAAAACACCACAATAAATGTATCGAGATTATGATGGAATATTTTGTTTGTCAAGCACATAAAAACTACATAAAATTTACTTATACCAAAAGGAATAAAAAGATAATAATAATGGTTATGCCAACTCATGAAAAGTGTTGTTTAGAATATAATACTCTTTAAACTAGAAGCTAATGATATCCTGGTCGAATGTTGATTTTTGAAAACCACATTTTTCCCTTTAACTGATCAAAAAAGTAATCCATGTGGGGAAAAGGGTAATTATTATTAATTGTCACCCTGTTAAACTTATAATATTCCATGAACCAATGAAGTGAACTATCCACCTTTTTAGATAGGATCTCATTAGATACCCATGGTAAAACACTCAATAAAACAAATCCTTTCTCCACCAGGTCATCCAATTGGATTTGGAACTCTTTTATCTCTTTATGTACCATGTGATAAGAGGGTATTGAGATCAGATTCATACCTGGTACTAGATAATGGTAAACTCTACCTCCCACTATTGAGGAAGACTATAAAAGTCATCTTGGAAGAAATCAGGAAAGTCTAGAAAATCAAAGGAAGATCAAAAATAGAAGAAACAACATCAGAACCAACTTCAATGCTATAAAATAAACTCCTGAATGACCATACCTTGGATCACATTCTCTTTTAAACACTTGATATCTCCCAACAATAATCGAGAATGAAACATGTAATGATAATAATAAATATCATCATGTTGAGAAACAATCCAATCCATCATAATGGTGACATAGAATAGATACATATCAAGAACTTAGAAATATCAGACTAACTATACATGATCTATTCATAGGGAAAACACTGAATAATGAAATCCCCACTCATTCACCTTTCCAACAAGTGTCACCATCTCAATAAAAAATGTCATGAAATCCTTTGGAAGTTTTATCATATCAAAAAATTTAACATATATAAATAAGTGTGAGGCATCTGTATCAAATAGATAAGTTTCTATAATAGTTATAATAAATATGGTACCTATTACTTTAGTAGGGGTCACATTAACCTCTATATTAAACTCATCAACTGCATGAAGTTGATTCACTCCTAAGGCATGTGACTATATCCCTGTAGAATTTGAAGAATATGAATTCACTATAGTGTCCTTTGTAGTCGAAAATCCTTCTCCATAATGGGGAATATAAATATCTTGGAATAACCTCTACAGATGTACTTAGTGGATGCAAATACTTTTTATCTTTTTAGACAAGGTACAAGAATGGTTTTCCCTACCTTACGAAAATGATTACAAGTCAGAGGCATGCTACTAGCTAATGTTGATGGTATATAGGAATCTTGTGGCTTAAAACACCTCCACCACCATTGTGATTATCATTACACTTCCTCTTCTTCCCCAGAATTCCACTGAAACTGCCATTAGGTGGAATATAAGAGCTGTAGAATCCAAGCTTTTTAGTCATATCCATTTCTTCCCCATAGCCTTGTCAACTATATTTTCATAGGTGGTGAGCTTCAACATGTATACCTATGATCAGATATATGGTCTCAAATCCTACATGTATCTCTAAGATATCAAATGATCAGTTATCAACACCTTCATAGAAAAACAAACTATCTCTACAAAATATTTTGCGTACTTTGACAACGAACTCTATCCTTACTGTAAGGATAGGAACTCTGGATAATTTTATATCATTAAAGACTCAGGAAAGTACTAATGAAAGAATTGGGTCTTGAAACCCATCCAATATGATCCCATGTCTTTGTTTTCATATACCATGGAATCCCACCACCGCATATTTTTACCCTATAGTCTAATCATTGAAAAATTGACCTTGATATCCTCAAGTGAATCTAGAAATTTGAAAAAATGATCAATCATATCCATCTAGTCCTCACCTCATTTACGTTCATTAATACCCCTAAAAGATGGTTGAATATCATGTAGGGACTCTTAGGATCATTCCATGTATCCTCCATCTTTGGTTCATGCCTCAATGAAAACGTTTTGAACCCATGGTACGTTCTACTCCATGACATGAACTATAATGGCCCAGGCTTAACATACATGGATGTTACATCATTTTAGATGAATATTCCGCTCATTAAAAAAGGACATGCTCGAGAAACATAATAGTTTATTGTCTTTTGTAACATGGAACACATTATTCAATTTTGGTGAAAGATATTCAACATATCCCTCAAATATCTACATCTTTAGAAATCCTACTTATGACTTTTATTCATAACTTGGGGAAAGGAAACATAAGAAATGGGTGATCTCAAATGATTAGTATGGTTAAATAGTGGAAATATGTAGGCATAACATGAACATAAGAGTATGATAACTTGAGCATAACATTTGAAGATCATTCCCTGCATTTCAAAGATAATATACATGAGACATGGAATAAATATAGGTAGTTCATAAGACATGAACATAAGATAATCAAGAACCTGAACCATGTGAGCATATCATAGGGATAAGACATATAATTTGCAGTAAAGATATAAACATAGAAAATGTTATTTCACAACTACTATACAATACCTTCATAACATGTTAGTCTTTTGATAATAACCCATATACCTACTTTGATCATGGGATAAAAACCTTTTTACCCTCTTATTCTTAGTTTTGGACTACAACCTATATACCCTCTTACTTTCAGGCTTGGTTTAAAACCAGTGTACCTGCTTATTTTTAGGATTGGGCTACAACACGTGTAACTTATTATTTCAGAGATTATCATACAACCATTTTATCCTTTAAGATCATATTAAATTTATCATTACCCAATGCATTGGATGAAGATATAGGTCTCACCCATCAAATAATAAAATCATGCCTAAAATTTTCACAAGATAATAAAACATGAATCATATCATGACCCGTAAAGTGAGATAGGTTTCATAAACATCATATCATAACCCAATAAATGAAATGGTTATCATAAAAATTTAATAATATCATTACCAGTGTATAATAAATAGGTCTCATAATCATTTTATCAAAAAATAATCCATGAAAAGAAGCGGGTTTCAAGAGAATATAACCAGCAGAAGAGAAATCGGTTCGTAAACATCATTCTATTAAAACATAAATAAACGATGATCTTAGGGGCCATTTCATTCATTGAAAATGAAGGTACTAGGACAAAATTTTTGTTCCAAGATGCTATTTCCTAAAGTTTAAGAATTTTCATGAGAAGATATACTTACTTGATTCAGTACAGTCTCACCCTTTGTTGTGTCTTGATCAATTTACACCTCACCTATTTCTCCAAAAAGGATGGTGAATGATTCATTCCTGTAGTACTAACTATTCATGAGATCCATTATAAGTCATCCAATATACCATAAATTACCATAAACACAAAATTTTTAGAATAGGGTATCCAATATGCATAAATCCTCATGTGGTGAGCTAATACTTTAACCGCATAGACATTATCTGCATTTCATCTAAAACTTTCCATAAATGGTTAACCTTATAACCCTTTTGAAATATGAAAATAAAAAACATTATAAATAAGTTAACTAAATTTTCTTAACAATGATCCATCATATATTATAAGGTTGATTTGGCTATTTCATTCCAAACATGTGAATACCTTCATCATGTATTCTCTTGAAACATGGTAATAACCTGAATTACCATAAATCATTATTGAAAACATGTTTATTTCCTTATTCCAAAGTTTATTGGATATATTTTTTAAATCCAAAAATATTGTAAACTTCATCAATGATATCATAAACCACTTTTCAACAATTTCTTAATTAGTTCCAAGGTAATCAATATCGTCTAATTTACTTATTTGTATCCAACATATATTTATCCAAACAACATTATCTTAACATAAGAAACATATTAAGGATTATCTTTCCTTTAATCATGTGTTTTAAATATACATCACCTTGCCATTAAATTACTTTTCTAGTCCATTGGATGCATTAAAAATATTCTTGGAAATCATTAGTTAATAAACATAAACTGAACAATCCTTATATAGTTCACCATTCATATAATATAATTCTTAAATACAAACACATAAAAACTTATATTATTCCACTTTATGCTTAAGAAATAAGAAGTCTACCTCATCCTATTACTTATTACCCCTTTCCTTACACATTTCATTTATAGTCTCACCATCATCAGAAATATAACCATTACTTATACCACCTTTCTAATTCACTTCAGTAGATTTCCACATAGGAAATGAATTTTCATAATGACCATTCATTCCACACTGAAAGAATTTAACCTTAGATAATGTATTAGGGAGGCCAATATTCTTATACATCGTGTTAACTGAACCCTTTATTTTTCTTTTACAGTTACTTACTTTGCGACCCTCTTTTCCACTATCAAAACATCTTCTTTTTCCTATAATACATTCACTTAGGTGATTATTTGAACATTCTTGACAAAAAAGAAATAGAATCTTCTTTCCTCCATGGTCTCTATTACCTGAACTCTTAGAAAACTCCTTTTTTCTCTTCCTCGGTGAATCCTAGAGTTGGTTAAGGTACACAATGTTAATCATGTTCCATGAAAACTGATTAGGCATGATCAAAATTTCCTTCACTCCAATGATTATCCCTTTTGACTTCTCCTTAACAAATTATTCATCACATTCAATATTAACCTAATTAATTTTGGTTACCTCCATTTACTAAAACTAGAAATAATAGTTTGAGAAACATTTATCATAGTAGAGAACCTTATAATCATGAAATATCACTTATAAGGATTTCTAAATAACAACACATACTCCTTTAATATATGAAACCTTATGTTTATAATAGGGTATTCATAGTCATATTTTATTTGAATTCTTCAGGATGGTTCTTAAAAGTCTGTGTATTCCCAAAGCATATCCCCCAAAAATGTCTAACTAGGTTTATAGTAAGGCTTGTTGTTGTGTACCAGGTTAAGCTTGAGTCAGGCCCAACACAACATTCTAGAGTGGTTACTTCTAGGTACATCTGTTCCAGAACCACATCCACCGATAGTATCTAGAAAAGGATGTATTTCTAGGAAACCACTCACTCTATCCTCAACCAAAATACTTGGCCATTTTTCTGTTACATTAAATCATCATTATACTTATTCTTATACATATCTCTAGATATATCCTTAGAAATATAACTTGGGATCTCACTAAATCTTTCTAATCCTAGTTTCCAAAGGCTAAATAAACCATTCCTTTGATACCAACTATAACAACCTAGGGTTAACATACATGGATATTACATCATTTTAGATTAATATTCATCACAATACAAAATTATATTCCCAAGGAATATAATAGTTTAATGTATTTGGAAACATGGAACACATTCTTCTTGTTTGGTGAAATATATTCAACATATCCCTTAAATATCTTCCCATTTAGTACTCCTACTTAAAAATTTCATTATAACATGGAGAAAGGAAACATAAGAAAGGGGTGATCTCAAATTCTCAATAAGGGTAAATAACGGAAATTTGTAGCAATAACATGAACATAAGTGTATGAAAACATGAAAATAACATTTGAAGATCATACCCCTCATATAAAATATCATATACAAGATACAGTGAATAAATATTGGTAGTTCATAATACATGAATCATAATATAATCAAGAACAAGAACCGTGTGATCATATCATAGGCTTAATATATAGAATTTGGGGTAAACACATAAATATATAAAATCTTATATTAAAGATACTAACCAAGACCTTCATAACATGTTAAGCTTGGAATATAACCTATATACCTCCTTTGATATTAGGATAATGACAAGTGTACCCTGTTTTTTTCTTGGTCTAAAACCCTTGTAACCTCTTAATTTTAGACATGGGATGCAACCTGTGTCATTTCTTATTTTTAGGATTAGGCTACAACCTGTGTAGCTTCTTATTTCTAGGATAAGATATAAAATATATACCATTTTAGCTCATATATCATTTATAATTACCCAGTTAATTGGAGGTAGATATAGGTCCTACCCATAAAAAAAATAAAATCATGCATAAATGTGCCACAAGATAATAAAACTTGCATCATATCATAGTCTATAAAATGATATGGGTTTCATAAACATCATATCTAACCAATGTAATAAAATAGGTACTATAAAAATTTCATCATATCATTACCTATGGAAAACAGATAAGTCTCATAATAATTTCATCAAAGTATAACCCAAGAAAAGAAGTGGGTTTCAAGAGAATATAACTTATGGAAGAGAAATGGGTGTCATAAAAATCATTCTATCAAAACATAAACCATTAAAGAGGGAATATAAATGGTCGTCTTGGATCATATCCCCAGTAAGGACTAAACTATAACAAATTATGTCACCTTAGAAAGAATATAATTTTGAAATATCTTTTAGAAAAATTTCTTATAAAAAATATCCTATACACTTTGAAAAATGTTTTTTAAAACATAAAACATTTTAAAGGACATTTTCCTAAAAGATAAGCTTGAAATTTTATAAATAAGATTGAAAACATTTGGAAATTTTGTTTCCTTGATAAATTATAAAATAATATTTTATATCATTGAGATCCTTTATTTTTGAAAGTAACCTTTTGAAAACATAAAAAGGGTGATTTTAAAATCATTTAAAAATCTTTTTAAACATAAAGTGATTTTTTTAAACACGTTTTCTTTGAAAAAATTTAAAAATTAAAAAAATAGAATATTTAGAAAATATTTTTCTTTAAAAAATTACCTTATAATGTTACAAATTAAATATCAAGGAAATTATGGTCATGATTACGAGTAAGTCCGTACATTCCAAACATTCTTTTTGTATATTAAAAGTATAAAGAAGTGCCTTGATCAGAAAATTACAAGAATATTCCTTTTAAACCCATTTTTTAAAAAGTTAATACATGGGTAAAAATGTACTCTAAACATCATAGGATAAGATTATGATATTTTGGAAAACACGTTTAGAAAACATGGTTGTTAAATAACATAGATTACTAACTAAAAGGATCAATGAAATATGATTTTTATAAAAATGACTTCTTAATTATCTTAAATACCATAGAGTGGGAAAATTGTATTAATGCATTAAGATATCATGTATAAACATATTATAATAAAATTAATTATTTTTCTTGAGATATGGATCATAATATTTCCTCAATGTAAAAATAATCATAAATAATCCCAATATTGATGAGATTTAAGCGATAAAGTTTTACCACTTTGGTAACTTTGAATCATAATCCCCAGAAAATAATAAAATTAAATAAATAATAAAATATAATTATAATTTTATTCATGATATAACATTTAAATTCATAGTCTATAAACCTCATAGGAAAATATAGGTGCATAACATTTTTTTTTTTGACAAAATAAGACGGATCCATTAATGATGGAGATCAGCAGAAATACAGGAGCATAACCACGATGGAAAATGATTGAACCAGAGCAAATCCTCATAATGGAACCAGAGCAAATCCTCATAGGTGCATAACATGGCATGTATCTCAGGGAAGGAAAATTGAGGCAAAATTACTTTACCGACTTAGTAACTTTTGACCATAAAATCCATGAAATAAATATATTTGAATGGATATGTAAATACCAATTAATTTAATTGTAGTAAAAATATAATAATTTTATGTTATATATATACACCACATATAAGAAATAGATTTTGATCATAGCTTGTGTCTCGCGAAAAATATAAGTGAGATGAGAAAACCCTTACATTATGTTTTGACTTTCTTTATACATGTTAAACCCTACTGTATAATAAATATAAGTTTATAATAAATATACCATAGAAACATAATGTTATCCCTAATACCAAATATTTTATTATTATGACTTTATATTACCCTCTTAACAATAATTCCATGCTTCAGGTAATATTCATTTTGTTCTTCGTACATGTTTTGACTTATTATTATTGATCATATTACATAGATTATGGTCTAATTTTTTACAAAATGTAAAAAGTGATATAAATATCATGTATATTTTTTATATATTTATTTATAATAATCTATAAAATATATAAATATTTAATGGAATACACCATTCATAGAGACGGTAAGTCGTACATACGAGTCAACGTTGTTTCTATTTTATTATCATATTGAAAGAAAGGAAGTAAATTAAATATATTTATATATATAATATAATTATATTTGATTTATTATATAATATATATAATATATATGTTCACTAAAATCATCCTTAATAAATTCCATGTAGAGTTTGAATGTATCATATCACTTTGAGGAGGCGGTTGTCCACACATCCCCAAACAAAATTATCGTATTTGCACAAAATGGAAAGCATGAAGTTATGTGTTTAATAATAATTATAGAATCATAAATATATCACAAATATAGTATATATAATATTAAATTATTGTTTCCATCATAATTCTCAACCATGATAGGTGGTAAATGAAAAAACAAACAACATCATTTCGTGAAGCGGTAGTTCATCGTACACAAGAACGATAAGTTCATTACCCATTATATGGATGTGAGTGTAAGTATAGGTAAAAATAATAATAATAAAAACATATAATTACATTTATTACAGTTATTTTTTTATATAATCATGTAATAATAAGAGTTTAGGTGGTGGAGAATAAAAATAAAACAATGGAGCTCGAAGAGGAGTGTTACCTTTTCTTTGGGTAACTCCTCTTGGTTTGCACCAAAATTCTTCCTTGGTTGGATTTCTTCCAAAGGGGGGATTATATAATGAATGGAGGTATTTTAGGATCTTATTTGATCCGATTTTAGGACATAAAAATGGATTTATTTGTGTGAATTAGGGAGAGGAGTGACTGTCTTTTTATAGGGGGAGGAGGAGTGGCATTCTTATAAATTTTGGAAAAGGGAATTCCACCTAGTTTTTCCCATATCAAGGGGTTATAATAATGTAAAAATTATATAAAATGGATTATAGTGTCGAAATATGAAAATAAAATGGATTTTATAAAAGTTTCTAGATCATTTTGGCTCTTAACTCTATTGTTTAGTCTCTTATTAAGAAAATTGTCTTCTTAATCGTTGTAATTAATTTTAATTACATTCACTAATATATTTTTTTCAAAAACTAATTTAACCTTATTAGAAATTATAAATTATTATGATTCCAAATATGGAATACATTTTTCAAAATTCAAATCACATAAGTGGAATAAATTAATTTAAAATTAATCTTGCATACGGGATGACACATCAGGTTTTTAAAGTAAAAATGTTTAAAATTTTAGTATGTTTTTATATCTAATTTCAAAGTGAAATTGATTCCAATGAACTAAATTGTATTTATTTATGTAAAATTGATCTAATTTTACATTAAAACCAATAAAAAATGTAATTTTTCTTATAAATAAATTATATGAAAAATCAGTTTTGAATTAAAATTTAGTATTATTCACTATTAATCAAAAAATGAAACTTCACAGAAAAATATCAAAAAATCACCATAATCTATTTTTTATGTTCTTATTTCAAAAATAAAGTTTATTTTTTCAAATTAAAATTATTAAAGTTTCCAAAGTCATATTTAAAATGGGTTATCCATTAATAGGTGAAAAAATTACCTTTTAGAAAAAAAATATTCTTATTCATAAAATTACATTTATTCTTATCATATACCTCTCTAATATATTTTATGAGAATCCAAAATATTAATTGAATATATAATATATAAATTTTATTTAAAAAATTAATCAAATTGTGTTGTTTGAATTATTGAGATAAAAAAAATTTTGAACTTAGAAAAATAGTTATCTTAGAAAAATAGCTTTCTTAGAAAAGTAATTTCCTTATTTTCAAAAAGTTCTTACATTAACTTATAAAAATTAATAACCAAAGTATTCATTATATATACCTATATAAATCATTTTTTATAATTTATTTAAATATTATTTGTAACTTATATTCCTACATCTAGGTGGTAGCTATAATAATATTTTAATAATCATATTAATAGTATATTTTATTTTGGTAAAAACTTGGTCTTGCATGAAACACAAGTTATCAAAGGGACTCATTATTTTGTGTAATATAAGACTAACATAGTGTTGTGTGTACTAAATTATAACCTAAGTGTTGCATGTAGTGCATGATTAACTTTGCGTTTCATATAACACAATCCAAACATAGTTCTTTAATATAAAAAAATATATTTAGTGGTGTGTGAAATGAAAAATATCAAAAATATTAAACAAATTTAAAAAGAATATTTCAAAAAATCTCGAGGTGTTACACAAACTACCCATAGATAGGCTCTATAATATTTGGATATAAAGGATTATTCCCTTGATAAGTATCTCTCACTAAACCCTCCAATGGAAGTTGAAAAAGAAATCTCATGGGAATGGAAGTACATAACAAAAATAGAAGAAAATTATTAGATGATAGAATAATATCAGTTCAAACCATAAAAATGTAAGAATAAACTGATATAAAGGACAAAAATCAACACATGGGACACTCATCCCAACATCCCATGGTAATTTGAGGTTTTTCACGATAAGAGATGGCCTCGAACTCACTACAACCTACCACTAAACTTATAAAATCCTATCTCCAGTCTATTAGACATCCCAAGATAAGGGAACTAGAGTAAAAATCACCTATGATACAAATTTTTAATGAACTGACCAAGGATAGCCTCCAAAAATATCACCTGACCTAATCTATTACACACCCAAAGGGTATTCCCTATCCCCATAGGCTAGTGGATAAAACCCAAGTATCTAACAACAAGCATAGGAAATGATTTTTCTCAGCCTAAAATTGATAAATGAAATATTTACAGAGCGTAAAGATAAAATGAAATGAAAAACCGTAAAGATATATTCCACAAACATAATAAAATATAAGTAGTGATACAACTCAAAAGTAGAAAAAAAGATAAAACACTAAGGTATATGTCTAATAATCCAAAAGAACAACCAAAATAGAAAATAACTACTCCATGTGATAAGTGGGAAATTTCCCACCATCTCACCACTAGCTACCTATACCCAAAGGACATAAACATCACTACCTCACTATAAAACCCTGCTTTTTCGACATTAAAAGATAATTCTAGGTCTACACACCACTGAAGCTGTGTGTAGGGTGTGAGATGAACAGTATCAGTAGAATCCCACGCAGGTGTTCCATAACTAGTCTCTACACAATAATCTCAATATTCTCAATTTAAATAAAACTAAGCATGATAAGTAGTTAATTAGTTTTTATATAAAATAATGTTAAAAACTTCTCCTATTTCCATAGTTCCAAAATAATCTAGGTAAAATAGTTTCAAAAAATAATTTCCACAAACTAGTGACATTTATAAAAATAGGTATATCAAATAAAAAATAGTAAAAACTCAATGAACAGTGGTAAAACATTTCAATGAAAACTTACGATCAGGCTACCTGGACACTCATAAATGTATAATGAGTAGTGTATAATACAAGTCCCTAAACCCAATGCTTCACATTCTATAGAATAGAGGAACATATGAAAAATTGAACCCTTATACCATATCCATCAAGTCATAGATCCCAATTCATCATGATCTAGGAATGATAAAACACCTCTTAAAGTGAACTCCCTTACAATACTAATTGATGAGCCCTAATTCCACACCTTCAACCTAAGTACCCAAGGCTACCATGTACTTCATTTATCAAATATTTTCAAAAGGGTTCATCACATTTCACAATAAAATTTAAACAACTCTTTTTCCTCAGAAACCTTATTAGAAAACCCATTTCACAATCCATTTCATAATACTTTGAAAATAACCTTTCTTTTACCAAAATGATGGGAAAACCCATCTTTTCTCAAAAACCCATTTAAATGCACATTTCAAGAAACAAAAAATCCTGAAAAATATTTTAAAAAGAAATTTAAAAAACCAACCTCAATTATGGTTCACCTAATATAAACTAGATACGAAACCACTAACATCAAAATCAGGTCGTACACTTCTCACAGAAAGATCCACACAAACAGGAAGGAACTAGAGATCAATAAAGGGATACCTAGGATTTAGGCCCATATCTCATAATCAAATTACATAAATGAAAGTGTCAATATAGTGGTTAGATCAAAACATACCTCAAGGAACACTCATTACACACAACAACCAACATAAGGTCAAACATCTGAAAGGAAACACATGAAAGAAAACTACACAGGATCAAAGGATCATAGCCACAAGATCAAAAATTGAACCATATTATCTACCCCTATATCCTAGCACTACTAAAAAAATTTATAGAGATGAATATAAATTAGAGGATAAAGAAACAATCAAAGAGGGAGAAGCAACCAACTACATCGAATCAAAAAGTTCCAAAAGGAGTGACTTTGAAGGAATAGAATCATCCAAAATCTCATAGAATAGACTTAGGGTTCAAGAAATGATGTTTCCCAATGAATTAATTAGGATTCAGTATTGTATCACATTAAATCCTACTTTTTGGAAATGATTCACAATGTGAATCCTAGATTCTCAGCGTGAATCCCACTAGTTACATGTATGGTGAAATAGGTTTCACCTTGGGTTAAAAAGAAATATCAGGAAATTACTTCATGTTGTAAGTAATTTTCAAGTCCTAAATAATTTTTATTCCTTAAAAAGTATGTTTATTTCCTCTTCCTTTGGTTGATTAAAATCATAAATAATGCATCTAGGATGAGAATAATCTCTACAGTTAGCCCCCAATAGCAACCCTGTAGAAAAATACTAGATTGATTCTAATTCCCTCAGAACCTAAGAAAAACACTATTAAATGTTAAAAGATAGTATAGCTCTTTACTAGTATGTTAAAACATGGTAAATGATGATAACATAATTTTTTCAAGACAGATATTACCATCAAAGGATTAGAACTTTATCTTCTAATTAGTTATATGCACAATGATCCTTTTAACCAATACATTGAAGTACTAATTTTGTATCCTATCTGAATAAAGTGGATCAATAAAGAACACCATTTTAAATCTTCACTAGAAATGTTGATCCACTCCTTTATCATCTTATCACATTCATAATTGTATTTCATAGAAATGAAAACATGGATCTTACCTATATTAAAGCATTAACCACTCTATCTTCTATATTAATCCAGTATATTGTTGAAACCTTGAATTTAATTATTACTACAATTAATAAACAAATAAAATCATCTATGAAGAAAAAATGAGAGATATCAGTGAAGTTATATATACCCTTGAATTTATAAATCATCCTATTAGAAATATCATTATTTATATTCCCACTGAAAAATATTTATACCATAATGAAGAAACTGGGGGAGAGGGACCACCTTGATGGAGGCCCCATACTATTTTGGAACAAACTAATTTTTTCCCATAATAAACATAGAAAACTATAGATATGAATAACAACAAAATAATAGGTCACACACCCACTCTAAAAACCCAAAACATTTCAAAATAATCAAGATAAAATTCTACTACAATTTAACATTAGCCTTTTCCATGTCCAATTTCACCATAACATTGGCCTCAATAACATTACTATTGAGGCTTTATATCATTTCCTATACTAGACCAATGGATCATTGCATATTCCTACTCTTTATAAATCCATGTTGTTAACTAAAAACTACTTTTTTAATAATATGAAATAGCCAATTGTTGAGGATAGCGACCACAATTTTATAGGAGAACATGAATATACTAATTAGTCGATACTAGTTAAAATAATTGGGTTTCATAACCTTAGGAATGAGGATTAGGGTGAAAAAACAAGTAAATATAGGAATATTTCTCTAATTAACAAGTATTGTACAACCTCACTGATCTCTATATTAATAATATCACAAACCGCAATATATAAGGATCCTAGAAACCCATCAGGACTGGGAGTACTATTTGGATTCAAAGTCTCGTTTTCTTCTTTAATATCTGATTCTTCATAAATAATTTTAAAAAAAATTATTATTTTGGTCATATATATGTCTCTGGATATTATTAAATAAATTTTTTATAGCATATACCTTTGGGTAACCCCTTTACAATCCATGCTTCATACGTATATTCATGCATTTGAAGTGATTAAGAGTAAGTTATCCAATAACCTCTAAATATCTTATATAAGAACTATCTTCAAAGAGAATCTTTAAATTTTCCACAAAATTATTCTCCTTGATACAAGAATAAAAAAATATCTTATTCTCGTCCCCCTACCTCTTCAAAAGAGATCTATATTCTTCCCAATGATTTTCTCCACCTCTAGATATGTTTTTTCAAGAATCTATGTTTATTTAGCAAGAGATAAAAAGTGTCATCATATTAATTATCATGTAAGATATATTCAATCTGATTAATATATATTTTCTTAGCCTCTAGTTTGTTATACGATCTTGTCTTATTACTTTTCAATTTTAGAAGGTCCCATCTAAGTCTCTTATTTTTTCTTTGAAAATCCACCCATGCATACCCCTACATGGGTGCCTCCCAAGATACTTGGACTTCATGAATGAATTCAATATCATGCATCCAAAACCTAGAAAATAAGAAACATATACTAGAAAAATTCAAGATTTGAGTTACAGTAAAAAGATAATATTTATAAAGGTCTCTTTCCATGTTTGTAATGGTCGAGTAGGGAAAGTTAGTGATCCTTTATATATTAGAAAAAACTTATCTAGACAACTCTAGGCACGGTGATTTCCTCTCTTATTATTTCACCAAGTGAATTTATCTCCACTATATCCAAGGTACATGAGTCCATTATAAGAAAATAATTTTTTGAAGTTATTTATATCTTTCCACAAATAAATTCCTTCTCCACTATTATCATTTTGATTAATTATGGTGTTATAATATCCCCTATAAACCAAGCTAAGGGTCTAGGTTCGAGGGAATAAAGATTATTTCATAGAACCAATCTATAAAATGCATCATATTTTGCATAAATAATAGATAGATACATAAATGATGAAAAAAGTATAAACTTTATCATGATATTGTGATAGGAAGATTTAATGAACTCCATATACATATATTCCATCCATAGGATCCAAATGTGATTACTGATAGGAATTTGGATCAAGAATAATAACCTAGAAAATTTAACTAACATGAATCTTACTAAAGATAAATTCACATTTACCCAAAAAACCAATTCCTCTAGTGTTCCGAATGATTATGTAGTTCATGGGGAGATGAGGATAAGTGTATTGGAATCATTCCTTGATCCTGAGATAGAGTAGGAATCATCTCAAAGCTAGATCGGGGCCTGGATTTAGTAGTCATGTGGCTAGCTATTAGAAAGTTTGGGCCTTTATTATGTTTCCTACCTCTATGAGATAAACCAACTAAACACTCTACACCAACCATGAGAAAATAAGAATAAATTTTGGTATAATGGATACATATTTCATCTCTCTCTTCATGTTGAGTATTCAGGTGATGTACCAACCATAGATTTCACTATGTATTTTACATAAAATAAATATTGTGTTTGATAACTTGATTTACACCAACATCAAACTAAAATGAGTCATGACATATTAGATGAATATTATTTAGAAAATTTAAGAATAAAAAAATCTCCAGTAAATAATAATATTTTAATTGATTAAAAATTAAAATAAAATAGTATTAAGAGTGCCTAAAGTTTTAAAACGGATTCTTTCAATAAAATAAGCTTTTATTTATATATAGTATTTTCATCTAAAAGATAAATTTTTAAATTTTTAAATTTCAAAGTTGTAAAATTATTTACATTTTTTAATTTATCATATCAAAATTATCCTAAGATAATTTTTTTTTTAATTTTTATGAAATAATTGATTTTTAAGTGAATTGAGAAAATTATAGTTTTTAATAAAATTGTAATTTTTATAACATTATCAATATATGAGAAAGATATAATATTTAATGAAACCGTTTAATTTATTAAATATTAATTTATGGAGTATATATATTTATTTTAAAATGTTATTTTGAACCTGGAAAATATTTTTTTCATAATTTTAAAATATAAGTAGCATTTAATTATAATTTAAAAACTGTTTCAACCCTTCCTTTTAATAAAACATTTTAATGGTAATATTTAGATTTTGGATACTTTTTAGGATACATAAATCATATTGGTTTCAAAATAAAAACATTTATATCATGAAATTCAATAATATTAATTGATTTATAATATAAATAAATTATTAAACTTAAAAACTCACATATCTAAAAATGATTTGTATGTGCCAAAATTAAAATTAAATTTTATATCCTTTATAAATTTTCTTTGATAAAACTATTTTCATAGTTTATATGAAAATTTTAATATTATTTAATAATTTGAATTTCATTTTAAGGTATAATATTAATTTACCAAGATAAATACTAGTTACCATAGTAAAATAGTTTTTTCTCATGAAAAGATACGATTTCTAGATATTGCGATTTTAAATTTAACTGTTCTATTTAAAAATAAAGGATATAACATGATGTTTACCAAAATTATAAATAAAATAACACTCATTTAGGTATTAATCAATTTTAAATAATATTAATAAAACTTAATGATTAAAAATGAATTTTTTTTATAAAAACTGTTTTCCAAAAAATTATATGTTTTAATTTAAAGTTATTTTATAATATTAAGAAATTTAATTATATTAAATGGAGTCCGAATTCGGATTCATAGTGTTGAAATTTTGTAATAAGTGTCATTTTATAATTTTAGGGATAAAATAATAATCATGATTAATATTTGATCCAGATTAATGACTGGTAAAATGGGCAATCTGATGTAAATTGAATTTTACAAAATAAGTTTGAAACTTTGACATTATATAATAACTTTTCTAGGATGTAAACTCATAACTACATGTCTCAAAAATATTTCCCCACATAAATTACCTAACTATCATGCAATTTCATTATTACCCCTTACCAGACATTTTTTCCAATGATTTGTTTCAATTTACACCTATAAAAGGATCTCACTTCCTCCCACTACAAGTCACACCTCTAGTATGAAATTATAATGAATATCTATCCAATTTAATTTTATAGTGTCTCTATAAATTTTTAGAATTTCATAGACTCATAAAAAGTGACTCAGTTTTTTCAGTTACAAAGGATACTTCCGATGAAGATCTAAATTCTCAACGTAAGTATTACCTACACTTTTACTTTATTTATTTATCCTTCTCATCCACCCTCCTATAAACCATTATAACCATATTTATATAATGAAATAAATATAAATAATATAGTGAAATGTTATTATATTTATGGTGTAAAACATTATGTGTACGAATAGGTTTTTTTAGTTTAAGAGGATTTTTAAATATTAATTTTGTGGGAATGACAGATTTTAAAGTGAGATTTATAATTAAATTATGGGGATTTAGACTCAAAAAATAATTTTTGGAAAAAACTATTTTTTTATATGTATTGGTGGATCAAGAGGGCCTTGGGAGAGGTCATATTGATTTATATATTAAATATTACAACACAACACCATCCAGCCGATCTCTTCACATGGAAATCATGTTGGCTGTCATCACAATCAGTTGCCAATGACCTCGTACTAGATATATGGTCAGACTATACTCTCAATATTTTTTCCTTTAAAAGGGATAAAATTATTATTATACCACTCAAATATTAATAGGCGGTAGCCCCCTCAACTTTTATCTCATAAAGGATGGCAGGGGGTCAAAACCCCTTGTTCCTCCACTCTTCCCCCATATTTTAGGGTGTTATTTCATTGAATTTATATGGTATATTCAAGGTTTGTTGCATCCTCCTTCCTACATTCCTCTTAATTCTTCATCACCACTAATTTTTTACTATTTTGTTTAAGGATTTTGTGGATATTTCACCAAATAATGGTGAAATAACCTGTTTTCAATTGGTCTTTCATTCAAGCTAGAAATAGGGCATCCTGTGAAGATGTTCACTTGTCATCATTCATTGTTCTCTCAAAGGTATATAACACTATATATTTCTATTCATTTTTTCATTAAAACTAAATTTATTTGGTGATTTAATTTCATCATAGGATGTGTATTTTTCCATCATAGGGCATGAAGTGTGTGATGGTCCCTTGGAGTATTGTTGGGTGTGAATCTTGTGTGGTGGGAGTACCCAATGGGTTTTCAACAATTATTACTATTTTAAATAAATGGTTTATTTATTTATAAAATATTTAAATGAATAATATTGTTTCTTTGGAATGGTATTTTTTTTCTAGTGTGTGTATAGTGGTTGTTGGAGGTGATTTTTTACTAGGAAAGCTCAGGTAGAAATCTTCTAAGTTGTGAGCAAAGTTGGAAAATATTATTTTGATGTATGTGGTATGGGAATAGCCCTATGAAATTATGCATGAAATTTATATGAATATGGGTGTGTGGACTCACCAGTAGGGATATGGAACCTATTATTTTATAATTATTTAATTTAATTTAAATAGTTTAATTTAAATAAGATTTTTAAATTTATATGACCACCTAGGACTAAATGGAAAATGGTATTTGGCCATTATAGACCTAGTGCGCTGGCCTGATTCATCAGTCACTAATAGATGAGGAGTATACATAGAGGATACACATACTTGGACTCTTCCAAGAGGGGGTGTGATGTGACTTTAAATGGATGACCCTAGTAGGCTAGGTGAGGAACCTCAAGATGTGTTATCATATGTTGTCAAACCATAGGGAGAATGGTATGGGATTGGGATTGGTTGAGTGAACCTACTTAATCAACTTGGGAATTGTGATGGGCCATGGGTCATATCTTGAGTGTTAAAAGTGGGTTCCCTTAACCCAACTAGTGTATACACTTTGATTCCCATTACATGTATACAGTTTAATATAAACATGTTTTTATCTTACCTGAATAGTGTAAATACTTTTACATCCACTATATTTATTATAATTTCCTTGGATTATATGTCATGTAAATGAGTTATAATAGTTCCCAGACTATAAAGAAAACCTAGATATACTATGTTGGTAATCTTAATGTATTTTCCTATGGTTTAGATACATCATACTGATAGGAAAGTGATGATGTGTGGCTATCAGGTGTTATAGTATCATAAGCATTGAGACTTATTCCCATGAATTTTGCAATTGGTGATATATAGGAGTTGAGATCATGAGGATATACCCTCCAGTAAGAATACCACATGTTTCATGTTCCATTTGGTTGTTCCTATCTACAAACATGTTTATTGGTCTCCTAAATTGAGATCTTTATCAATGTGTTCTATTTGATCACCTAATTTTATGGAAGGAAAAAACCATGAAATTAATTTTTGCAAGGTAGATTGTGTTGGTTGCATCAGTGGAAGTATGGAATGGTTGAATGATCAAGATAGAATTTGTCACTTATGAATTGGAGAAGTGATATATTGGGCCTAGTTGATAAGGATGGTAGTACTATCAAAAATTCATGAACATGGAAGTTAAAGGTAATTCTATCCAATTTTATGAAAAAATAATAAAGCAAGAAAGGATGATGACACAATTATGCATCTTATTTTATGAGATATCATATGACAAAGTGATTATATTGCATAGTGTGTGTTTGTAGGATGGTTTTCATTTATATGGTTATTTCTTATATCTTTAGGGGATTTGATGGGTTTCTAGACTCTTCTACCAATCGATGAATATTATTCGCTGTTATTGAGATAAGGACCTAATGGGTCACACACAATAGCATATTCAAGAATCTACCATATTCTAGTGAATATGTATATAGGACATGGTGGACCCACTATGGGGTCCAAGAGTTGTCCAAGTTTTATCAATAAATAATATATAAATAAATTCATTATTATTTGAGTATATAATAATTGGGTTAAATTTATTTATTAAAATTATTTACATGTTTTTAAGTAAATAATAGGAATAATATTATATAAAAAATATTATTTTAATATTAGTGGGAGTCATGATTCAAGTTAATGACTCTGTTTTTATCATGTATTATGTTTAATATATATTAAAAGTATTTTATAAAATATAAATACTATTTATGACATAGTTAGATCATTATAATTATCTATTTATTATTTCTTTATTGGAAATTAAATATATGGGGGTCAAGAACCATAACCAGGTATTTTGAACATCCACTATATAAGTGGAGAAGAATCTCATTCCATTAACTATTCATTTATTGGAATTGATAGCTTCTCTCTCCTCCTAAATCTTATAGATAGATATTCTCTAACTGAGTGAAAGATCCAAGAATTCTTTCACAGATCAAAGGCACGGGGTCATGGTGATTGTTATAGAGTCAAAGAGATCATCAGAGTACCATGATAGCACACAGAATTTGATGACCAACATACATGCATATTTGAGAAGTGTGTGTGGAAGATCTAGAGGGGTCCACCCTTAGATCCTTTGAGAAATGGTCTCTAGATACTTTCAATGGACAAGCGTTCTTTTGAATTGAATGTGGTACACACTCTATTTTATTGTTGTGCATTGATTAATTCATGTGAGGTCCTTGGACTGTACTAGGGATCAGATTTTCAAATATGATGATGTTTTGTCACTATGATGTGAAAAAAATTTAAATACCTAGCCTAGAACTTTCTCTAAGTGCCTCGGTACCAACAATTTGTATCATGTGGTTTTGCGTGGTTTTTTTTATTCAAGAAAAAATATATTTCTTTAGATTAAAGTAGAGGTTTTGAAACCAGTCTCCATGGGTCTAATTGTGATTCAATTTGATCTCAGATATCCAAGTTGCGACAATCCAAATAAAAATTGGATGAAAACTTGTAGTTATTCAGATATTAAAATATTAGATATTGAAAAAATTTAAGAATAATTATAAATAGACACATTATTTTCCATCATCTTTTCTAGTGATTTTTAGTTTTTTCATCTAGTACTGATTGGATTTTGGTTTTTGTAGAAATTTTCGCTGGTGGATGCAGGAATTATAATATAATTATATTAATTATTTTATCCTTATAATTGGATAAATAAGTTCGAGGTTGATTTGTATTTACATAACATAAAACAAATTCTAGTGTTTATTTTCCATAGAAACAAAAAATGGGTATGCATTCCATATTTTCATAAAAGGAATAAAACTAGTCATTAGAAGAAGAAAAATTTGCTAGAATTCTTCCCATGGAAGATTCCTCCCATATGACCCATCCCTATGTGCCTCCCTCATCATGCTGACATCCTCCTTTGATCTGCGATCGAGCAACCCACTCCTATCTGAAATCGTCCACTACCCATATTTCCCTCTGGAATCGATGTGTCGCCCTGTCGAACCCCACTAACACTAGTGCCTCCTCAGTAAGACACCCGGCCTCCATCGTTTCCACCCTCTGGATTCACAAGAATGTTGTTCTCCACCACTGTGAGATCCCACTAATGAAGATGCCTCCTCCATTAGGAACTAGAACTACCTCCTCCCATTTGATGATCTAGACCGTGTTGTCTCCCCATATTGTGATGTCGTTCGCCTGGATCTGGGCAGACCAAGGCCACCACTATGATATTTCGTAGACACTTCCCTCTACCACTATCCAGCTAAGATCAAGCCTCTAGGTCTCAATAGAGGTGTTGTTTCCTCCCCCATCACCATCATCGTGGCCAAACCCAGCCAACAATGTCCTTTCTCACCCCAACTGCCATGTCATGCTGCTTAGGACCACCAAGCCCATTATACGATGCCTTAGCCTTGAGGTGACCCCCACCCACATCCTCCTCCAGATATTTTGGACCTGATCCACCCCATAATAGGAAAAACGTGCCGACCCAACCCATAACAGGTCTGGGCGGGACTATCTTGCCCAAAACAGCCCTGCATGAGGTTTTTTTCCCCAAACTGGTCTATAAGTTTTCATCCCAACCTGCAATAGGTTTAGGTGGGGTTTCAAGACTCAGTTAAATTTTATATAATCAATAGTTTATTAATTAATTAATTTAATTAATTAATTTAATCTTAGTATCAAATAAAATTACTCAATTAATTAATTTTTGGTTTAGAAATACAAATATTTTAATATTTCAACAAATTAATTTAATTTTATTATTAAGTAAAATTAATTTACTTATTTAATTTTGGGAATAAAAATTAAATTATTGAAAAGACAGAATTCAAATAAATTATTTGAAAAAATTATTTAAATATAAATAATTTATTTAAATTCCCTCGTACATTAAATTTTTTTCAATTTAATTTTATCCTAGTTTTATTTTACTCATTGTTTGGTCTTGAGCAATTGATTGAACCTATGTATGTCTAGAAAATTTATTTAATTATTTATTTTATGTGATTATTGTAATAAATAGTTAATTATATGAAAATATGTGTGTCGTCTTATTTTCATTCAATATGTATAAGTGTTTGTGTGTCCAATTTATCTGTTATATATTGTGCTCTCAATACCCCCTCACATATACATGGGAATACTTATATATTTGATGATGATGCTTTAAGATGCATAACCTACCAAGATGAGGTGGTACACTAGATGAGAAGTAAATACACTATAGTGGGGAGTTAATATACGAGTCAGAAATCGACTCAGCAATGATACCCTCTATGTCACAATTGATTTGTTAAATTTAAAATGGATCAACCAATATTAGATTCTCAAATCCAGTTTGGTGAAATTACTTCCTTTATAGATTATTTATTATTTTATTTATGTACATGTTTACTATGAGAACACATAAAATAATAAACAAGTAAAATTCATAAGGATGCGATGAATATTTTTCTATTAATGCATGTTCAGTTATGAGTACCACAACATGGTATGATGATAATTAAAATAAATGGATTACATTTTTCATCAAATAATAAAAATAAATCAATAAAAAATTGAGTTTTAATGCATTCCATTTCAAAAATTTGAAAAAAACTGGGTTTATGGGATTATTTTCATTCATAGTTGAGGTTTCTTCCTAATATCGGGGAGTTCTTATGAGATTAATGGGATGACTTAACTAAATTTTATAAAAAATGAGTAGCCATATATATCATTATATCACATTAGAGTAAAATATTTGAGTTAATCAAGGTTATGTATCTAATAATTTAGGACTTTACTCAACAAATCAAGGAACTGTGAGTTAATACAGTTGGCCAGCCTAGTGCCTACCTTGGAACACTCTGAGTTGTGTCGTAGCCATAGCTTGTAGACTATGATGGGATATTTTAAGGATCCTAAATACTAGAATACACAAGATACAAAGAATTATGGATCCAGTACTGAGGGATATTGATGTTTGATAAAATATTGGGAAACATTTAATGATTTAATTAATTAATAAAAAATGTGAAAAATATAATCAAAATGAAGTACTGGTTGATAAATTTATATATTTTAGATCAAAATGAAAACCACCAACACCACTGTAATATTATCACTATGATCAATATTGTATAAATAAAATATATTGATATTCCATAACTTATAGGAGTAGTACTTGAGCTTGAGCATAGTACTATTCCAAAAGAGGAATCTTTGTGTGCTCGATTACTCACAACCTGCTGAGCCTCATCATGGACAAATAAATAAGGATAAATATAAATAGAAAAATCATGTAGCTTATGAACTAGAAATATAGTATATCATGTTATCATCTATGTCCATCAAACTATAGAAAATGTATGGGGGTGAATATTCTTACACGATGCTTTCTTATCTCTAATAGTTATATCAGGAGAGAGCAAGACAAGGTATGAGATATAAAATTCACTTTATAGGAGTATGATAGTAGAAGGGAATAAAGTAGGACCTCATGTACTAAAGATTATTGGATACATTTAGAGACTTGAAGCCCTTTGTTACATTCTAGACAAATAATTAGAAATATATCTCATTATTTCTTTTTTACCATTAAGATTCCTAACTTTCATTATTAATTATAATATGAATAACATTATAGGTCAATCCATGATCTTTTGGATTTACTTTGACAAGATTATATGGATATGAATAATACCAATTATTCAGTCCTTTTGGTGAAAAAGAGAAGGAAGAGAAAGGATAAGTGTTCTAAGGCCATGTCCAATCAGAATAAACTAGTGCACTATCATTCTAAAACACTAAAGATACAAAGGGGGAAATTAGTAGGAGGATTTGTTCTTTTTATATGAAAAGAAAGGCCACTGGGAGAAGAATTTCAGAGTTGGGAAGAAAATTCAAGGTGAAACTTCTACTTCAAGTATTTTTTCCTTGAATTTAATATGTCATTTTCAATAAGTTGGCTATTGGATAAAACATGTGGCTCATGCATTTGTATTCATAATCAAAAACCAATTAAATTCAAGAATATTTAAAAAAGGATAATTCAATCTCCAAGCTACAAATGGTTTGATTCTAAAATCATTTGTAGATGTAGATTATTACCTAACATTTCCTAGTGGTATGGTTCTTAAATTAAATAATTGTTATTATATACCTTTAGTAACTAGAAACAAAATATCTATGTCAAGTTCGTACACCGTAAGATTTTATTTCATGTTCAGAAATAAATGTTGTCTGTTTTATAAGGATAACATGTGTTATGGTATGATGCATGTTAATAATGGTTTATATAAACTAGAACTTGAAAACCTGCTAATGAAAATCAATGACAAAACCATCATGCATGACTCATATAACACCCACCTATGGTTCTCCAATCTTGGTCATGTAAATGATAAGCGATTAAAAAAATTACATTAAGCATGGTATTTATACTCAATTTAGTTAAAACCCTTCGATGTATTTCATACATTTTTACAATATAAGATGAAAAAATCACCCTTCTCTATGAAGGGATAAAGAGCCACTAAATTACTGGAATTAATTCATACTGACTTATGTGGTCTATTTCTATTATATGTAAGGGGTGGGTTTCCATACTTCATTAATTTTACTGATGATGATAGTAGATATGGCTATATCTACATAATTCTGTGTAAGTCAGATTCCATTTTGATCTTTAAGGAATACCAACATTAAGTATAAAATCATGTTGGTAATAAGACTAAGGCACTCCTCTCAAAAAAAGTTGGTTATTATCTTAACCAAGCTCTCATTAATTACATAAAGACGTGTGGTATCCTATCATAAATCACTTATCCTTATAAAAAAGAGTGGAATTGTGTTAGTGAAAGGAGTAATCAGACTTGTATTAACATGTTCAGATCAATTATGAATCAAGAAACTCTTGAATTATCCTTTTGCAGACATTCCATGCAGAAATAGGCATGTATTCTTAACTGAGTACCAACTAAATATACATATGGGATAATATATAATAGACTCATTCTGGTACAGATGCATGTATGGGGATGTGAGTATTTTTTTCACGACTATACCTAGTGAAAAATTTGAATCCTTGAGCATAAAGTGCATATTCATATGTTATCCGAAAAAAATAAAGGATATTACCTATATAAACCTTCAGATAGAAAAGTGATTGTGGTAATAAAATCTATATTTCTAGAAAGGGAACACATTTCCAATGGAAATAATGGGATCAATATTGACTTTGAGGAATTTAATGCTTCAAATGCATGAGAGTTGGTATGGGAACAATCTCCACAAGAGACAATAGGAGATATAGATGTTACTGAGACACAAGTACTACATAGTTCAACTCGACAGTATAGAGAACATGAGTATTATGGTTTTCTTATCATAGAGTCATGTGAAACATTATTCCTTGAGGATGGTGAACCTCTAACCTACAAGGAATTAGTATAAGGAATGTATGTTTCTAAATAAAAAGAATCTATACATTCTAAGATGGAATCCATGTACCAAAATAATGTTTAGATTTTAGTATACCCTCCAACTAATGTAAAACCCATTTGGTGAAAATGGGTATTCAAGAAAATGTTGGACATGGATGTTAAAGTTAATACCTATAAATCATGACTAGTATCCAAAGGTTTCTAGAAAATTCGATGCATAGACTATTATGAAACCTTCTCACTGGTAGAGATGCTTAAATCCATCAGAATATTAGTTAAAAGAGCATCCCTTCCATCATTATGAAATTTGGAAAATGGATATTAAACATACTTTTATAAATGGGATGTTAGTTTAAGATGTCTATATGACTCAACCTAGAGTTTTTAAAAAGTAAAATTATTACAATAAAGTGTGAATGAATCAGAGATACAATTATGGGTTGAAAAAGGAATCACAATCATATAATGTTCATTTTGATGAGGCCATAAGATAATTTGGTTTTTTCAAGAAAAAAAGTGAACCATGTGTATATAATAAGGATAATGTGAATACCATTGTTTTCCTAGTATTATATGTTGGTGAAATATTAACTATGATCAATGATGTGTAAGTATTACATTCTATTAAGACATTGTTAAATGAATACTTCTCCATGATAGAATTAGGTGAAGAAGCCTATATTATAGGGATCAAGATCTGTCAAGATAGATATCAGAGGATTCTTGGGATAAGTCATAGTACATATGATGATAAGGTAATTAAAATTTATAATATGGAAATATCAAAGAGAGGGTTGTTTCCCATCTCACATGATAAGAATATTTCTAAGAAAATGTGTCCAAAAACACTGGAGGAGATTGAAATAATGAGTAGAATCTTTTATTTCTTAAACACTAGGATCTATCATGTATGTATTTAAATGTAATAGGTTTTATGTTTCCTTTAATTTAATCATGGTGGGTAGATATCAAGCTAATCTAGGAGCGCTACATTGGAAGCTGTCAAAACTATCTGGAAGTACTTGAGGCATACAAAAGTTATGTTCCTGGGGTATGAAGGATATTAGGAACTATTAGTGAGATTATAAATTGATTATAGTTTCTAGATATATCTAGGTTATCTAAAATCATAGTCAGGGTATGTCTTTTTCCTGAATAGTTTTGTGGTGAGCTAGAGAAGCTCGAAGAAACCAATGGTCGGTGATTCTAAAATAGAAGTAAAGTATATTGTATCTTTCAGTAAAACTAATGAACCAGTGTAGATACATATATTTGTCTAATATACAGATTTTTTTCCAGAAATTATGACCTTATTAAAATTTATTTTCATAATAATGCAACATTGGTGGTTGCCAAGTATCTCGAGTCACACCAGAGGAAAATTCATACACTTCATAAGTTTTATCTCTTGAGGGATTTTACTATGAGAGGTGAAGTTTTTGTTAGCAGAGTATGAATAGAGGATAATGTGTTATAAACCTTTACTACATGCATATCTCAATAGAATCATGATTCTCATGTGAGACCTAGTGAATTGAGATTTGATAATAGTTGGATCTAGTGAAAGTGGGAGTGTTAAAAGTGGGTACCCAAGACTCAATTTGTGTATGTAATTTGATTACTGTTATATGTATATAGTTTTATATATACATGTGTTTATCTTACCATAATAATTTTGAATCTTAGTCATCCACTATATTTATGGTAATTTCCTTGGTTATGAGTTATATCAATGGGTAATAGCAGTTCCCAATCTATAATGTGAACCTATAGATACTATAACAGTAGTCTTAAAGTGATTTCATATGGTATAGATACATCATACTATAAAGACACAAATTATGTGTGACCATCAGCTCCTAGGGGATCATAACCATTGATATTTATTCACATTAAGTTCACACTTGGTGATCTTTAGAAGTTGAGATCATGAGGACACACCCATCAATACGAACACCACATGTTTTAGGTGTCATTGGTTGTTCCTATATGTGAAAATGTGTATTGGTATCCTGAATTGAGATCATAATCAATGTGTTCCATTTTATCATGTACTTTGATGTAAGGAAAAATCCATGACATTGAATTCATGGTGAGGTATCTTTTGTTAGGTGTGTCATTGGTGGTATCACATTCGTTGAATAGTCAAGAAATAGTTTGTCACTTCTGAGTTAAGGAAGTGGTATCTCAAGCCTGGTAGGTCGGGATAGTAGTTCCTTCATAGATCTATGGTCATGGTATTCGAAGGTAAGTTCAACCAGTTATATCATCAAATAATAAAGCAATAAATGAAAATGACACAAGTGTGTGTCCTGCTTTATGAGATATCATATAAAAAATAGATTATATTGCATAGTTCATGTAAATTGGATGGTTGTCTTTACTATGACTATTCCTTATCTCTTTAGGGGACTTAATGGGTTTCTAAAAACTTCTCTTGGACTATGAGTAATATTCTTTACTATCAAGATAAGGTCCTAGAGGGTCACACATAATAGCGTAATCAATAACCTTCCCTATTCTGTTGAATATGTATATAGGACATGGTGGGACCCACCACAAGGTTTAAGAGTTTTCCAAGTTATATAGATCACCTGTATATAAATAAATTCATTATTATTCAAGTATATAATAATTGGTTTGGTTTTATTTATTAAACATAATTATAAGTTTTTAAGTAAATTCAAGGAATGATATTATATGAATGAATATTATTTTAATATTTGGGGTTTATCTAATACTAGTGACATTTAAAAGTTGGGTTAATGCATCAAGTTTTATCATGTGGTATATTTAATATATATTACAACTATGTGATAAGATATAAATAATATTTATGATGTATTTAGTTCATCATAATTATTTATTTATTATTTATTTAGTGGATGTTAAATATACGTGGGTCAGTAAACCCTATCCTAGTATTTTGAATCCACTATATAAGTGGAAGAGAAACTCATTCCATCAACTATTATTTATTTGAAATTGAGAGCTTCACTATTATCTTGAATCCTATGGAGAGTAATGTTCGAAACGAGTGAATGATCCAAGAACACTTTTGTGGATCAAAGGTACATGATCACAGTGATCATCGCAACGTTAAAGAGATCATTGAGTCTTCACACTAGCACCTAGAATTTGATGAAAAATGTATGTGTAGATTTGAAAAGTATGTGTGGATGGTATAAAGGGGTTTGGCATCATATCTTTTGAGAAACATTCAACAGTGACTTGCAAAATATGAGCGTACTGCGAATCAAATTAGGTACTCATTATATTTTATTTTTTTCTCTCATTAATTCATGAAATATACTTGGATAATATTGGGTCTCAAATCACTATATATGATTAATTTTCATCACTATAGTGATGAATCTTTATAAATTTTGTCCCACTAGCTACAACTACATGCCTCGGTACCAACAATGATATCATAGCATGTAAGGCTACCCTTGGATCCTATGAGGCGGTATTATGTTTGTGACACTACATGGGTGTGTGATACCCTTAAAGATACATGCATTGACCAGAGATTTTATTTTATGACTAAGGATATCAAGTGGGATACCTCTTCCTTTTTCTAACCTTGAGGGGTCCATTGAAAAATTGGGCTTATAGATTGTGTGGCCTTGGGTAATGATTTTTGTGGGTGTCACCTAGAACCTAAAACAACTTGTGTGCTTGAGGGGGTTGTAATGATGAGAATAGGACTTGGTGTTTATAAATCCCTTGTTATGTTTTTTTGTTTTTTATATGTTATGTGATTTCAAAGGTTTCCTATTAATAAACTATTTGGTTTGAATCTATTGTGACTTCCTAATATTCCCAAGAATCTCCTGTTTAGATAATCGGGGCTCTAGGATACTCTATATTTCTAGAATCCATTCCCAGAGTTTTTTGAGGGTGGATTCCAAGTTTACTAGTATCAATTATGGTTTATCTAGAATTGTATGACTAGTGGTGGTTCCTAGGATCTAGCATCAGAGTACCTGATAACATGCATACAGGAATGCCTAGGATGCTTGGGGTTCCTCTTATTATAGTGAGGACCATTGTGAATGCCTGAGGAGCCTAGGATTCAAATGCTGATACTATTAGTCCATTATGAATGTCTGGGATACCTAGTATTTGAAAGTTATAATGAGGTTCTAAGTGGTAATATATCCCTGAGCACATATATTAGACATCATGAGGGTTATAGTTACATCCCCTTAATCAATACCTAGGGTACTCCTTAGGATCATGTGGATATTCCAATGATGGTTTGACCAAGGATCCATGAGATATTGGATTCCCATTATATTGATAGTGGGATCTAGGGATAGTATTACTTTTGATTTCATGGGTAAAATAGGAATCAATCATTCCTAGATTAATAGGATTACATAGTTTCTTCCCATCCTAGGAATCATACATTGACCTGACATTGAGAATTTCCAGGTACTAACTTGGCATCCATATTAAGGGATTAAGGATGAGAGATACATGGTGATTCCATAGGGTCTATAACTCATTAGTGGAGTTGTGATCAAGGGATCCATGAATTGTAGATAGGGATCCCCTGAGGTGATTTTCATGCTCAGAGACATTCTATCACAAGACTAAGTAGGTATAGTTGATCGAGGTAGTGAACCTGAGGATTGATAATGATTATTGTGCTTGGAACCAGTTATATGTTTACTCCCTTTGGGAAGTTGTGATATTGTGGTTGGGAGAGTCCCCATGATGTGCTCTTACACATTCTAGAATCCGGCTAAAGTAGGTGTTTTTTGTAGTTATAAATTTATTAATGGTCTATAGTTTATTTAGGATTTATAATTTAGAATGTCACATCCACATATAAAACCTTTCCAGTCATTTAGGGGACTGTGTTGGTGTTTCCCTAATGATTTTTCTACTCACACCCTACTTAGGTATCCATTTCACTTGGGTACCTATGTATCTCTCACTTTGTTTCTAGTACAGTTTGAGTAGATATCCAGGTTTTCATGTCTAAGCTGGAGAAGCTCATGTAGGACATGAGGCTGGGATGATTTGTGTCTTCAAGTTTCAATGGATCCTCAATGTATTTTATTATTTTTTATTACTTTTATATGTGATCATCCTCATTTGTTATTGGTCATTTATTCTTGTATGTCCACATTTCATTTTTTATCATATGTTCCATTGATTTTTTATCTCTATGTACTTATATGTGTGTGTTTTTTGGTTATTTACCATTATTTTTCACTCTGATATAGTGGGTATAGTATCCTTATATTACCATTATAGACCTTTTATGCTAGTCTGTAGCCTCTAGTGTATGAGGATACATTTCAGAGGTCATGTGGTTATTTGATTTGTTTACTATTTTTTGTGATCATCTTTGGTGTTACAAAATTAAATCATAGTGTTTTTATTTGTCTTGATATTTTGGAATTGGTAGCCAATAGATAAAAGATTATATATGAGCCTGAGATGGACATCGATCTGGTGCTTCATAAACACCTATTCGAGTTGAAATTCTAGGTTCTTGTGGATGGGATTGATATTTTGGGTTTTCTATATTTTAGTTGTCTATGATTTTCAATTCATCTGACACACATGATGTTTTAGATTTTTTTTGCTATATTTCTATCTCTTGACTCATTAGAAAGAAGCTAGTTCTTTATATTTGGCTCTTAGATTGTAGAGGTAAAAGGAATATCATGAAACATGGTTAGGAAAATAGGATGCAAATGAAAATTATGCTGACCTATGCATGATTTTGGTCACTGATGATAGGATTTATTGTTTAAAGTATCATCAACTACATATAATATTTTTCCCTATAAGTATTTTGGTGACATTATACTTAGCTGGGATGATTGGTGTTTGTATTTTATTCTAATGAAAGTTTATATGGATCCAATGGGAAATTATTGATGGAAATTGCAATGATCTAGTCCCTTGGTGTTGGGGACATGTGGTGACCATATTGGGTTGGTGAAGGAATATGTTTCCTTGATGATGAAACCCTCAGTGGTGAATGTTTTAAAGGATTAGTTATTTAAAGTTCCTACAACAACCGATATGGTGTTTTCCCATATAGGTTGGAATGGAATTATATCTCACTAAACATCATGTGTATGGTTCCTAAAAATGGATCATATAGGATAATTCCATTGGTTATAGTAGTGATGATCAATGAGAACATGATTCTTGAGGGATCAGTCTTGTAGGTGGATTAATGGTGAGAATTGGTTCCTAGTGATCTGGTATTTTTGGAATGTGATGTTGGGTATATGTATATGAGACCCTATAGTGGCTGGGTGGGAATGTTGGATGTTGTGGGTTGTTGGGATGATAGCAAGGATGAATTTCCATGAGTTGTGTCCCTTTTTTCAGAATTGAATTGTCGGAATAGGTGGGAGAACTAGAGACCTCTAAAATTGACTTGGACCTTAGTGGGTTAGTGATTAGTGCTCTTATAAGGGTAAATCATTTGAGGGGTTACCCTAAGATTTAGAGTTGTTTAGATATGGATGCATGGGTGGATGCTTCAGGTTAATATTGATGCACAAAAGGTGTTATGGAGAATATGGTATAGCCATGGTGATTCCTTATAAACCATTATGTGAGAAGAACCTTTAGTACTAAAGCTTTGGTATTAAGATTGGATTCAATGGTAAGGAACCTTCAGGTGCCTTAATCTACTGTTATGGATGTGTGTAATATGTTTTGAGAGTGTGGGTAGATGCTCATGACATAGAATGGAGTTGGATGGTGGATAACCATATAGTTGTCCTCATAAAGGGACGAATATAAGGCTTTTAGATGAGAGTATATAGGGCGTTCTTGGATTTATGATTTTACATGACATGGTGTAACGAATCGACCCAATATATCCCCACAAACCAGCACCGAACCCGATTCACCACATACCTAGAGGGTATTCCTAATCCCCAGTGGCTAGAGACTAGCCCTAAGGCATCTACAAAAACCATAGGGCATGATTACCCCAACCTGAATAGATGACATGGAATATATATATATACACACACACACATAATAGAAAGAAACACTGGAAGAGAAATAGGAAATGAGCCATAAAAAAGGAAGATAGCAGAAGTGGTACAACTCAAAAGAATTTAAACATACACCAAGGTATGATCCCAATAGTAAAGTAAAAAACTCAAAATGAGAAATGGATACTCCATATGATAAGAATATGACATCCCACTATCTCACAACCATCTACCCAAGACCAGTTGACTAGAACCTCACCACCTCACTATGGTGAATTGTCTTTACCTATATCAAAATACATTCCCTTGTACACACACTGCTGAACGGGTGATCAAGGTGTGATATAAATAGGCTCAGTAGGATCCTACACATATGTAACATTACAATTATCTATATAAAAATACAAATATTATTAAATTTAAAGAAAACAAGGCATGATAATCAATTAAACATTTTTCATAACCAAATAATGGTATAACATTCCCCCTTTTCATAGCCATAAAATAATCCAGGTAAAAAATTTGAAATAACATCACATATATAAAAATAGTAATAATATCCAAGAAATACAAAATTTAGAATAGGTACATCACACGAAGGATCACTATAGATCATTCTAGCTAGGCATCAAGCCCCTAGACATATGAATTGAATCTAGAGAACAGAGGAACAACCCAATAGTGTCTAAAAAGTCCCTAGGAAACTTTTCCTAGGGAGCAGAGAAACACCCCATGAGTAACCCCCCCCCCCCCCCCCAATAGTAACAACATACGACATATTTCCATGAATTTCTCCTCGGTACCCAAGGATTCCCATGTGCTATATTTTTTGAATCATTTCATCAAAATCATTCTTCGAAACCCATTTCATAAATCAATTTCCCAATTCTTTGAAAATAGATTTTCCTTTTCCAAAATTGGGTAAAATCACATTTTATCAAAAATCCATTTACACATACACAACCTAATAAATTATTCCAATTCATTTATAAAACTGTTTACAAATCTTGATCATTCATGGTTTATGCAACGTAGGCTAGATACAAAACCACCTACCTCAACTCGGGGAACACACACCCATAAGGGAATCCACCAACACAAGAAGGAACATAAAGAAAACAACAGAGGGCATATAATTCATTCCCACATCTTAGAATCATGTTACACACATACAAAAAGATGATGGGAGAGGGTAGATCACAACATACCTAAAAGAACATACACCCACAGCACCGTAGCTAAAGAAGGACTAACCTTGGAAGAATATCACACAATGGATCTAGGTAAGATTTAAAAAAATGTTGTTAAGTCTTGAAGGGTGATGGAATAAGAATAGGAGGTGGGTGAATAGGACATTATTAAAATTATTAGAATCATTAAAAAATTAATTGTGTAATTTTGTGGTATAAAAATTATTAAATTATTCTTTCTTAAAAGAATAATATTTATGGATTCTTGAAGAGTGTTTGTCTAAATTTAATGAGAAGAGCATAAAGAATTTTATATTAGTTCATATTAAAGGGATCTTATATACACTCATCACACTCCAACCAATGGAGTATGAATATAACTAAGAAATAAAGATATAATTTTATAGTGGAAAAATCTAAACCCATAATTTTACATGGGATAAATCCCAACCCAAGAATTTGTGAGAATCAACCCCAAACCTACACATAGCTTTTTATGGGAGCAGATAGAAACATAGGCTTTCTATAGGATCAACCCCAACCTAAGTGTTCTTCTTTTTTTAGGAGTGCATAAACAAGGAACATCATTTTTTTGGATATCTCATCCCCAAACAAGTTTTTATAGGTGGTATAACCCATGTGAGAAAGGATTATGTGCAGACCTCTACCCAGAAAAAAAAAATAGAACAAATATTACAACTTTATAGAAGTAGAAATAATTGTTTCTGGTGAAACAGTTGATTCATACCCTTCAAATGGATGTAGAAAATGTACTACAATCATTCTAAAAAGGGTACAATGCATCTCTTTAAGGATAATGATGTCGAATAAAATTTTTCCTTAAGAGTTTATCAAAAATGGTGTAAATGGTTGACCATGGGATCACTTGAATGTTTACAAAATATGAGTTCTTTGAATTTCTTAGAGTAGAATCATATGTAATCATCATATTCATTGTGATCAATTTTGATCATCATTGACTCCTTTAAATAGAATATGTAAAATATAACAAACCAATCTCCAACTGGGTAAAGTAATTAAAATTAAAATTATAAAATTATTCAAGAGAGAGAAAGATTATCATTATGAATAATCATAATAATAATTGATTGAATTCAAAACATGAATACTGATTCAAAAAATAATTAATTACCCATTAAATTAGTCATATATACTCCATAAAAATTGATCAAAGTAATTCCATAAATATCATAAGACAATTTGATAGTTTAAATTTAAAAAGTTGTTCCAATTTCTTGAAGTATTTATTATTTAAAACATTTAATTATCCTATTTTAAATATTGAAAAATATGTTTGAATAATTTCATTGACATTTAATATTAAATTAGAAATGAATAATTCAAATAAATAAACTAAAAATATAAAAACATAAATATTGGAAATATGTACTCTGTTTGTTACATGGAAATGATGAATTAAAATTAAATCATATATTAAAAATAATTAATATATATTTAAAACAATTATCATGGTTCTTATATGATATATATTAATTTTATAAATTTATAAAACACTTAAAATAATTAGAATAAGCATGTAGTTAATAATATAATAAAAAAACAACCCAAAAAAGAGCATGCATAAAAATTTATTTTTAAGAAAATTTTGAGTAAATAAAAATAATGATTGTGAATAAAAAGTGTACTTATGGTTGGTATTATTATTATTCCTTGTGGTTGGTATGATGACTATGAAAATAAGGTGTGGCCACCTCAGAATATATCATGAATTCATTTGTTATAACTTGTGATCACTATACTGACCGTGTGAAAAAAAAATTACAACTTGTGGTCACCAATATATAGTAAGGTGTACTGACATGTGGTAACTCTTCTTACTGTGATCCTGTAGGTGTATTAACTTTAAAATACAATATCATCTTCATTCACCTACATGAAGTAGACAAAAACATATATTATCGAAAAGGGTTGTAAAAGAGGCTCAAAATTGATTCACATGGGGTGGATATTAACCCTCACATCCAAAGTCATGTCAAGGAGAGGATCCACTTTAACTCATGTAGTAGGTTTAAATCCCATTATTCATCATGCATGGGATGTTGTAAGTTCAACAATAAAGGTATGTCATATTCATTGTTAGCATTGTAAGATAAAAATAAAGCTAATAGTAGGCTAATATTGATCATGAGGAAAATAGAATAAGCCTCATGGTAGGCTAAAACTGAACATAAAATAAGGTGGAAGGAAGACACGATAGGGTGGAGGATAAATATGAGAGAGAAACTAATATTCTTATAATTCCGAATTTGGATAATTTTTATCCCATTTAATGAAATAATTAGTGTTCTATGTAGAATATTTAAATGAATATAATCTTGACATATTTACAACTAATTAAATAACACATCAATATGTCATATATAGAAGGATATATAATCAAAATACAGTTAAAAAGAATTTCTAGAATCTTTGGAAAAAATATTAAATCTGTTGCAGAACTTCATAAAAAAAATTGAGGTACATAAACAAAAATTTCATACTTCTATGAAGTTGAACTTAATGTATGTAAACTTATTATATTTATAACCCAACAAACATCATATAAATTTTATATGTATCTTAAGAGATATCAAATATATAAAAACAATTTTTATTTACAGAAAATCTATAATTCCATATTTTTTATAAGAACTACATACATTTTCCCCACTTAAGCAACAAATTAAGAATCCCATTTATTTTAATGAAATGTATAAAAATTAGTTTTATATAAAAAACATAATTTTCATAATAATGGGATATATATAACTCATTTTATAATTAAATAAAAAAAATAAAATGTAATAACACAATAACCATAAAAATATTGTTCACACCAAATGCATGTATCATGTTCAGCTCAAAATTTAAACAAGGTAACGACTGAATTACAATTCTTCGTAGTTGAGTAAAAGTTATATAAAAATTTTATCATTCAAATTAAATTAGTTTTATAAAAAAATCATTCGCTATAACTCAAGATATAATGAAAACATAGTGAGCTAGTAAACATTTATTTTCACATAAAATAATAATAAGGTTTTGTAATATATATAAAAATATAAATATTTCATCTCATAGAAAAATAAAATACATGAATCCACATGCACAAACAATATCCCCCTTTTTGATTGATTGAAATACCAAATAGTTGAAGCCAAAAATTATCCTCCTTTTTATAAATAAATAAAAAGATAACTATTAATTATTTTTAAATAGATATTATTAGAACTTAATCAATTATCCCCCTTTCATATTTAAGCATATAAAAATACTAATGAAATTATTAAATTTAATAATATGGATATTAATAACATAAACTCTCCCTAAACACATTCTATATGATAAATCATTTAATCATATGCTATAAATAGTAAATAAAATAGGTAAATCTCCCCTTAAATATATTCTTTAATTCAATAAATTCCACCAATAAAAAATAATTATAGAATATAAATTTTAAATAATAAATGTAATTTAGTGAAATTAAATTTCATTTGGAGATCATCCACTATTTCATTTAATATTAATGCACACATGTAATAGTCTTGGAAAATATCAAACATAAAAATGTTTGGGTACCCATGCTATTTAGGGTCTAATTGGGTTAGGAACAAAAAATATTTAGTACCCAGGTAGAATTAAAAATATATATTATATGGTATATGTGAACATAAATTCTTAGAGATATAAAGTCTAGTAATATTTAAATTTGAAATAGGTAACTATAAAAATATTCCCAAAAAAACTTTTAACAAAAGTGGTTTTGTACATCTTAGGAATATAAGGATTATAACCAAAACTAGACTTATATCTATTTAGTTTCATCATAGATACCATATTATCATATTTTTATTTTCCTTGAAAAAACGTAGATGATGTTTCTTTTAAATTCATAATTTCATTTTTCATATTAACATTCCTTTTCTGAACAATTTCAAGATCATCACAAAATTTATCTTTTGTTGATAGAGAAAAATTTCTTAAATTGTGATTTTTCTTTTTGAGCATAGAAATATTATTTTCCATATTATTAATTTCTTATTTTTTTTATCAAAATTAGAAATATAATTTTTCAATTTTTCATTTTCAAAAATAATTGTTTTCTTTTCTTTAGAAACTTTCTTATGATCCATTGTCAAAATTTCAAATATATTAGTAATATTTTAAATTTCCATTGAAAATTCATCACATAAATCACTTAATTATTTAACTTTAGAATTTTCAAGATTAGAACTAGAAGAGGATTTAGGATCAGAATCATAATTAAAAGAATTACTAACTATGAGTATTATTTCCAATAAACACAAATTAGAAAGATTTACCGTATATTCAAAAATATCAGTTACCTTAGGGTTCTTTCTATTTGAGAAATGTTACTAGTCTCTTTTTATCTTCTAGATTCTTTATTAGAGTTTTATTCTTCAGTGAAACTCAATCCAATATGATATGAATCTTTGATTTCCATTTTTTACTTCTTATCTTTCCCTTCTTGTTTCATCTTTAGACACTCATATTAGGTATGGATGGGTTTCTAGTATTCATAACATATAATTGTTGATTTGCCTTTATAAAATTTTATTTTTAATCACTTGTTATATCTCTTTATTTTCCCTTCATCCTTTTTGGTAGTAGGATTTTTCTTTATGAACCCTTGAATGAATTTATAAACTTGACTTAGATCATCTTCTTTATCTGAGCTAGATGAACATGATAAATCACTAGAAGAGTTAACATAAGCATATTTAGATTTAAAATAAATTCCCTTTGTTTTGTCGGATGAATCAAGATCATTGTTCTTTAATTCAAGATTGTATTTAAATAAAGATCTAATCAGCACATCTAAAAATTATTCTGAAAAATAATTGCTTTCTTCAATGGATACATTCCTTGAATGCCACTTATTTGGTATGGATTAATGTATCCTTTAAATCAAATCTTCATTATTAATGGTTTTACCAAGTGTGACCATGTTGTTGAAAATATTTGTCAATATTTTTAAAGTCTCATTTACACTTTCATGGTGAAGCATTATAAATTATTGAAATTCATACCGATAAATGCCAATCCTAGTTCTATACAATTTTTCAGTTCCTTGATGAGTGACTTAAAGTCCACCAAATGTTAGAAGCAGTTTTACAAGAAGATATATGAATTTAAACACTTATACTAAGAGAGCATTAAATATAATTAATGAGTTTATAATTGAAGATATATTTAGATGAATCATTTCCAGATAAAGTTTCAAGTTCAAATTCATGTATTTTATAAGGTAAATCCATGATAATTCAATATTCAATACTTATATTTTTCAAAAAAACTTCATTTTTTTCTAATATATCTGTAATAACTTCCATTGAAATGAGGTGGTCTCAACAGATTGAAGAATTCAATATCTTGAGATTGAATCAAACTATAATAGATATTTCCTTAGTCTTGTTATAGACATGAATATAAGTTATCTCAAATAATTATAGAAATATATACAAAGTTAAAAACAGTCCTTCTAAGGACAACCGATCATAACTTAAGATTACTAAAAGTGTACTCCACTGATACCAAGTGATGGTATCAAGAATAATAAAAATATAGAAAAATATCCTTAAGTAAGGTCTCTCACTTATACCAATTTTTAGGTACTGAAGTGTGATAGAATAAGGACTAGATAGGACTTTATAAAAATTATTAGAGTTATTAAAAAAATAATTGTAAATGTCAGTGTTCTGAAATTATTAATTGTTTCTTTCTTAAAATAATAAGAATTTTGGATGTGTGAAGATTGTATATAGAAAATTAAAGAGAATGACACAATGAATTTTATAGTATTTTGGAGTAAAGAAATCCTGCATCTATCCTAGACACTCCAACCAATTGAGCGTGACACCCACTAATAAAGATAGAGAGACTTTTACATGAGATAATTATAAGACCAAAACTTTAAATGGGATAAATCCCAACCCATGACTTTATGAGGAGCATCCCCAAACCTACACACAACCTTCTGTGGGAGTAGATAGAAACCCAATATTTCTATAGGAGAAACCCTTAAATAAGTGTTCTACTTTTTATTTAGGTGTGCATAACTAAGGAACTGCATTTTGGTAAGGTGGCACAACCAAAAACTAATTTTAATAGGTGGTATAACCTATGAGAGAAAGGATTTTTCCTAGACCTCTACCCAGAAAAAAAATATAAAACAAAGATTACAACTAGATATAAATAAAAAAGATTTTTTGTTGATGAAATAGTTAATATAGGTCCTTCTAATAGATGCAGACAATGTACTCTAAGCATTCTAGAAAAACACAATATGTATCTTCAAGTAGAATGAAGTCAAATAATATTTTTTCCTTCCTTGAGAGTTTGTTATAGATGGTGTAAACTATTTATAATGAGATTGCTTGAATGTTCACAAAAGATAATCACTTTGAATTTCTTCAAGTATGATTGTATGTAATCATCATGTTCATGGTCATCGATTATGAGTATCCTAGAGTCCCTTATATAGAATATTTATAATCTAATAAACCAATCTGAAACAGTGTAAAGGAATTCAAATTCAAATTAAAAAAATCAGAAGAGATAAAAATTTTCATTCTAAATAATCATAAAAACAATTATTTGAATTCAAAAAATAAACACAGATTCAAAAAAAAAATTTAATTACCTATTAAATAAGGCATATAGATTCCAAAATAATCAGTTAACATAATTTTATAAATATCATAAGATAATTTGAAAGTTTAAAATTCAAAATTCGTTCAAAATTCAGGTAGTGTGTGTTAATTAAAACATTTAAATATACTATATTAAAAATTAAAAAATAAGATTGAATAATTTCATTCACATTAAATATTAAATTATAAATTAATAAGTCAATGAAATTAACCTAAAATATAAAATCATAAATATTGGGAATATTTTTTGTAGGTGTTACATGAGAATAATGGATGAAAATTAAATCATATGTTAAAACTAATTAAAATATATTTAAAAAACTTCTCATGGTTTTTATATAATATTTATTAATTCTAGAAATTAATAAAACACTTAAAATAATTAGAATAAGGATTTAGTTAATAATATTTTCAATAAAAACCAAAACTAGAGAACGCTTAAAAATGATTTTTAAGAAAAAATTAAGTAAATAAAAGTAATGATCATGTGTTCAAAGTTAACTTATGGTCATTATGATTATTGTGAATTGTATTTGGTATGTTTATAGTGCAAATAAGGTGCAGTCACCTCAGAATATATCATGCGGTCAGTTTTTATAACATGTGGTCACTATACAGACCATGTGAAAAATTTACAACATGCAGTCACAAATGGGCGGTAAGGTGTAATGACATTTGGTAACTCTACATACCGGGATCATGTAAATATAGTAACCTCAAAATATAATATTATCTTTACACAACTATATGAAGTAGAGTATAGAATCTCATGTCATCAAGGGTTTTAAGAGAGGCTAAACCTTCATATACAAGGGGTGGATATGAACCCTTGTTTATGAGAAAAATTTAAGGATAGGTTCCTATTTAACTCATGTATTAAGTCGAAATCCAATGATTCAACATGCATGGGGTGTTTTAAGTTCAACAATGAAAGTATAAAAGATTCATTGTTCACATAGTAAGATCGAAAGTGAGTAAATGGTTTACTGATATTGATCATGAAGCAAGGTGGAAGGAAGACATGGTATGGTGGGGGAGAAATATGAGAGAGAAACGAATATTCGGATAATTCATAGTGTGGCTAATTTTTATCCCATCAAAATGATAGAATTAGTATTCGTTGTAGTAGAATTAAATAAAGATAATATTTATATACTTAAAACAATTCAAAAAACTAATCAATCCTACATATATAGAAAGAAATATCATCAAAATATAGTGATTAACAAGTTCGAAAAACTGCATAAAAATTATAAATCATTTTTTGAACTTTGGCCAAAATTTGAGGTGCCTAAACAACATGATTAGACTTTGATAAACATGAATTAAATATAAATACACTTGTTATATTTCTTACCTATCAAACATAATTAAATTTTGATATGTATCATGAGATATATCAAAGAAATAAAAAAGATTTTGAATTTTGGAAAATTCATAATTCTAGATTTTTTGTATGAACTTTAATTTAGACTTCTATTTATTACAATGAAAAGTATATAAAGGTTTTATCTATCTAATGACATAAGTTGTGTAATAAGATGATCTATGTAAATCTTTTTATAATTAAATAATGAAATAAAACCTAATAACACAATAAGAAAAAATATATTATTCATTCCAAAATCATTTACCATGTTCAGATCAAAATGTGAAAATGATAGATATAAATTAGACTTCATCATTGTTTAATAAAAGTTAGATAAACATTTTATCTTTTAAATGAAATTGGTTTTATAAAAATCCATTCACCATAACTCAAGATATAATTAAAACCTAGTGATCTAGTAAAAATTGATTTTCACATAAAATTATAAGAGGGTTTTTCAATATACATAAAATATAAATATTTCTTGTAATAAAATAGAAAATAAAATACATACAAGAACATGAACAAATAAATCACTGAAGATTAAATGAAACCAAAATGTATTTCCATGTCGCTACCACAACCATTGGAAAAAAATAAACAAAAAGTCATCTTACCAAGAAGAAGTGACGCAACCACTATGGAGATCAAATGTTGAAAGGTGAAACTCAAAAAGAGTTGATACCCCAAAATTTCAACTAGAATTACCTAGGGTTCGAGGATTGGAGAAACAAAATGATTGAGAGAAGGGTTACACTTTCAGTATGATAAAAACATACTACACCAAATGGTTTATGGTGTAAACTAGGGGTTTATGGTGTAAAATCCCTATAATCCACATATGTCAATAAATATACTATCTTGGATTAAGTTTACCTCAATAGATTATTCTATGGTGTAAAAATAGATCATACGGAATAAAATATATTTTATATCTTGAAGTATTCTTATGCTATAAAATATTTCATAGATTATTCCCAACAACACATTTAATTAATAAACTACACATTTATGTTGTAAAATAGTCATGCAGGTAGTACCCAACACAGTTTCTATAGAAACTCTAAAAAATTCATCCTAAACCATCTAAACCTACAAAAACACTCTTAAACATTAAAAATCGAATAACTTTTATCCAAGATGTTAAAATATCCCCACCATAAGACTTTCTATCCCTAGGAAGTAATGTGGAAAAAGGGTGCTCCAAAAAGAGATGGGACTACTACTCACTCACAGATGATATGCACTCCCATGTCTCATGAGAATCTAATCCATTTCACCATAATATTCTGACTAGTGGGATAGACTTCCCACACAAAACATTCACCTTATAATCAAAAATCTCTTATGGATTCTCTAAAACTAAAACATTTTTCTCCATCTCAATATCTTCCCAACTCAAAATGTGAGAGGGGTTGGGATGGTACTTCCTAAGATGTGATATGTGGAAAACATCATGAATACTCATAAACAGAGCTAGTAATTCCAACTGATATGAAACCTTCCCATGCCTCTTAGTGATCTAAAATGACCGAACATATCTTGGAGCTAACTTTCCCTGTTTCTCAAGCCTATGGTGACTCAACTGAGGATAATCTTTCAAGAATACTCATTCACTTATAGAAAACTCCAAATTATGATTCCAACAATATTTATATGGTTTATACCAAATATAAGTTGTAACCAAATTCCAATGTATAAATCTTCACTAGAATCTCTTGAACAAGACATGATCCCACAATAGAGGTTTCACCCACCCTTTTCCAACTAAGTGGTGATATGAATGGGAAACGATAGAAAGCCTATAAGGGATCCATTCTAATTAAGGACTAAGAACTATTGTTATATAAAAAATCAACCAGTCACAGATGAATATCCCATGATACACCAAAATCCAATAATTATTCATAGATAATATCCTCTATGTCCTGATTAGAATTATCTATATGACCATCTATTTGTGGATTGTATGTTGTTCTCAATCGAACCTGAGTCCCCATCATCTCCTGGAGGCTTTTCCATAACAAGGAAGTGAACATGGGATCCCTATATTAGATGATAGTAGAGGTATCCCCATGTAACCTCACTATATATTTCTTACCCGTATCTTCAACTTTAGTGATGTCCCTAATTGGAATAAAATTATTATATTCTATTAACCAATCAATCACCTCCCTGATAGAATTATTCCCTTATAGAGTCCATGGTAATCCAACAATGAATTTCATGGACACCTCCTCCCATTTCCAAACCAAGACTATAAGAGGTTGGAGAAAACTAGAAGGTTTCATATGCTCTACCATTATCAGTTGGCAGGTGTAATAGCAAGATACAAAACAGTAATGTTATGCTTCATACTATAAAACTATAAATATCTCATCATTTCATAACACATCTTCATATTTCTCGGATGAATGGCCCACAAAGACCTATGAAATTATAAAAAAATGAACTCCTAAGAAATTATAAAATGAAAACTTGATTCCCAAAGTGAAGAATACCATCTATTGGGGGACCAAATAGAAATGGTGTCCCCACAGTAAAGGGTTTATTTGATATATCTGAACTCATCATCATGCTACTGAATCTTTAGAATATAATTAATAGAAATTATGATACCTAAACACTAATTAGAACTATAACTAAGATATAATCCTAAGAATATAGATTTAACTGAGCTAAGATCCATATAAGGTTCCACTTTTCCTTTAATTCCAAAACATCCTACAATGGCACTTCCTGTTGAGAGCATCTGTAGTGAAATTCCCTTTCCCAGGGGTGTAGGAAATATCAAAGTCAAACATATAAATTTATTCTAACCATTTTCTCTATATTATATTCAATTTTTTTTGAGAAAATATATAACTTAGATTCTAATGGTTAGAAAATAATGTGAACCTCTACCCAAAGAGATCGTACCACCAATATTTATGTGCATGAATAACTATGGAAGTATCTACATGAGTGGGGTAATTATTCTCATATGAAAAAATATGAAGAGAGCTATAGTCCATAACCTGATTATCTTTTATAATCATGAAACCTATAGAAGCACCAAAAGCATCACATTATAAAATATATTCTTTACAAGGTTCGGGTAAGATTATAAATGCAGTTGAAGTCAGAGTAATTTTAGTTCATTGAAAGAAAAAAATTTGCATCCCATGTGAACCTCAATCCTTTCCTTGTAAGAGAAATAAAAGGTGACATCATCTTTGATAAATACATGATATATCATTGATACTATCCATAAATACCAAGGAAACTCTAAATCTCAAAGATGTTTTGTGGCTCCTCTCCTAAAAAGATAGGCTTTACCTTCTCAGGATCATCTGATAAACCATGTTCATAAATCATGTGCCCCAAGAACTTCACTTCTTAGCCCCATAAATTAAATTTTAAAGTATTTCCATAAAAATGGTGACTCCTAAATATTTATAAAACCAAAACCCTATAGTGGTCGTTCTCATTCTCTAACCTCAAATAAAAAAAATCATCCATGAACACTACCAAAAAAGTTTCAATATACTCATTGAATAGTAGTCTAATCAAATCCATAAAAACTATAGTAGAATTATTAATACAAAAAGGCATCACAAGATATTTATAATTGTCATACCTTCTCCTGAAATCTGTCTTTACTATGTCAGACTCTTGAACTCTGAGTTAATGATAACCTGAATGAAGATCGATATTCTAAAACTACTCCCCCCCCCCTTAACAGGTCAAATAGATCATCCACATGAGAAAAAGTATTATTATTCTCATTTTTCACCCGACTCAACTTTTGATAGTCCTTGCACAATTGAAGTGAACCATTAGCCTTCTGGGAAAAGAGCACTGAGGTTTCCTATGGAAAAACACTAGGGTGGACAAAAGCTTTCTCAATCATATCATCAAACTGAATCCTAAGATCTTTCAGCTCCACTAGTTCTATATGATAAGAGGGTATCAAGATCAATTGTGTACTTATCACTATATCAATCACAAGATCTACCTCCCAATATATAGGAAGACCAGAGAATTCATATAGGAAGAAAAAAAAATCTTGACAACCAAGGGAAGATTACCAATAGAATAAAAGTAATCAAGATCAACTAAAGAGTCATATAAAAGACTTCTGAGATCTGGGTTAAAAGGTCATGCACAACCATTCCTTAGATACCACACTCTGTGAAACTCCTGAGAGATCCCATCGACAGTAAGTAATGAGATGCTTCGATTATAACAATCAACCTGATCATGATAAGATACAAGAAAATTCATCATGATAGTTATGTCAAATAGATCTAGATCGATAACGTGGAAATCCCAAACTAACATTGCATCAATTATGGATAGCAGACAAGAGATTCACTAAACCCCCTTCTATTTCCTATTTCCAAGATATGTCACTAACTCAATAAAAAAAGATATGAGATTCATTGGAAGTTTAATCATATAAATATAATAGTTTGATATAAATGAGTGGGAGTAACCAATATCAACTAATGATGCTCTATATAAGACACAACAAATATGGTACATCTCATTATTGGTAGACCTTCATCAACCTCCAATGGGAACTCATCCACTATCTAAAGGTGATTCACTCCCAAGGCATATGGATGGAACCTTAGATACTCTGAAGCATATGACTGTGCTGAAATTGCCTTTCTATCAGATGATACCAAACCATAATGAGGTATGTACATATCCTGATATAATCTCTACAAATGGTTGTAGTGTCCACAACTATTTCATATCTTCACGGGTGAAGAACAGGAATTCTATGTGTTCTCAACCTTCTTGCACTAATAGAAAATTACAGGAATATTACTAGCTATATCTGATGGTGCAGAGGAGGCTCGCATCAATGAACCACCTCTTCCACTCATGTGATTCTCATTACACTTCCTCTTCTTTCCTTCTGTACCACTGAAGCTACCACTAGTTAAAAGACAATCGGTAGAATGGAAAATCTTTCCTACCATTTATATTTATACAATCATACCCCTATCTACAATCACTAAATAAGTAGAAAGTTTCAACACAAATACTTGTGATATAATATCTATTTAAAACCATGTAGGTACATATGATCCTTCAGTTTATCATTCTTCACTACCACTAGATAAAAACTAACTAGTTACATGAACCAATTTTTGTATGCTGACTCCCTACTACAAAGAGAGGAACTCAAGAGACTTTTCCATCACTGGATACTCTAGATAAAACTAATATAAAAAAATGGTTTTAAAATCCTTCCAATTTAAGCCCACATTTCTATCAATCAGTGCCATGGAATCTCACCATCAGTTTTTGGCACCCTAGAGTTTGAGCATAGTGCACTTTACCTTGATATACTTATGTGTATCCTGGAAGTCAAAGATTTGATCAATCTTGTCTAGCCAATCCTCTACCTCTTGGGTATCATTCTTACCCATAAAGGATAGGGTCTTCTCATTTAATAACTCCTAAGATCAATCCATTTATCCTCTATCTCCTGGATACACCTTAACAATTTCATTCTAGACATACAAATGCATTTTGGTCTATGGAACACACTGTTCAAATGATAGTCATTATAAGATTCCAATCCAAAGGAAGATTCATTTAATTTGTATTTTCCACATCCTCTTATAGAACCCATGGGAGATTTATCAAGGTCATATCAGTGCACAGTAAAAATAGAAGAAACAGTTAAATAATATGATAATATTAGTTCAAACTAGAAAACCAAAGTAAATATATTGATATATAAGTTCAATAATTCAACATAGAAGACACAAGTCCAAACTTCCCATGGGATTTTGAGTCTCTTCATGGAAAGAGATGGCAAGGAACTCACCACAACCTACCTATAATGTCTTGAAAATCCTATCTAACCAAGTTACCAAGACTAGGCATAACCTACCTCTAATACTTGTTTGTAGTAAAATAACATGAGATACCCCCCCCCCAAACTGGCACACGACCCAGTCCACTATATACCTGAATGATGTTTCTAATCCCCATGATCTGGCGACTAGCACCCTCGCCTCAACAACAACTAAAGAGAAGGATTTTTTCTAACCTAGATCGATGAAATTAAATATATATATATATATATATATATACAATATAAAGAAAACGTATAATAAATACTGTAAATATACATTCCATACATAAAGAAAATAGCAGAAGTTTTAAAACTCAAAAAAATATAAAAATCCAAGGTATGATTCCAACAAAAAGGAAAAACTACAAAATGATAAATACCTACTCTGTGATAAGTGAATGATTTACCACTATCTAACCACCAGTTACACAAGACTGGTTGACTAGAACCTCACCACCTCACTATAGTTCCTTTTCTTTTTCTATATTAAAAGACATAACTAGGTCTACACACCACCAAAGGGGTTTCTATGGTGTGATCTAAACATGCTTGGTAGGATCACACCCTTGTGTCCCATCATAAGTCTTTGTATAATAATATAAACATGGTCAACTTTAATTAAAACAAGGCATGATAATCAGTTAAATAGTTTTTTTATAAAAAATCATAGTAAAACAATCCCCTTTTTACATAGTTATAAAATAATCCAGGTAAAACAGTTTCAATGCATATCACATATATAAAAATATGTAATCAAAGAAAATCAATACAAACCAAACCATAGATACATCACATCAAGGATCACTACAACTCATTATATCTAGAATACTCATACCCAAATATAGACAATCACACACATAAATCCCATAGATATATGCATTGAATATATGGAGTAGAGGAACACCCCAAAAAGTTAGCCTCCCAACAATTTCTAGAAATTCCATAAGACATACAAACTAGGGAGAAGAGGAACACCCCATGAGTGAACCCCCCCCCCCCCCATTGTAACAATAGATGATTACTATTCCTACACCTTACACCTAAGTACATAAGGCTACCCATGTGCTATATTTTCCAAATCATTTCATCAAAATCATGCTTTGAAAACCTTTTTGTAAATCCATTTTAGGATGATTTGAAAATACCTTTTATTTTACCAAAATTTGGGGAAACCTCCATTTTTCAAAAACTTGTCTACACACACAAATCATTAAATCATTCCAATTCACTTAAAAACTATTTATAAAACCAGATCATTCAATTTTCATCCAACAGAGGATAGAAATGGAACCAACTATCTCAAATCAGTTCACACATGCCCACAATGATATCATCCAACATAGAATGGAATGAAAAGATAACAATGGAGTCCTTATAATTGATTCCCATATCTTAGAATTACATTACACAAACAATAAAAAAGTTAGGATAGGGTATATCACAATATACCTCAAAGAACACACACCTTCTACACTGAAACCAATAAAGGATCAACCCCTAGAAGAAGATCAAAAAATGGACCAGGTTATTATTAAATAAAACATCACAACATTGTATATAAAACTAAAACAAAGTATCATGCCTCTATCTTGATTAAATTAAATGAATAATCAAAAATACTTCTTACCAGGATGAAGAGACATAACCACCATAGAGATTGAATGTTTAACAGAGGGTCTTGAAAGGAGAGGAGACCCCAAAATTTCACCTATAATTACCTAGGGTTGGAGGCTAGTAGAAAATAAGAAATAATTATTAACAGGATGGAGAGACATAACCACCATAGAGATTGAATGCTTAATGGAGGAACTCAAAAGGAGAGGATACCCCTGAATCGCACCCAGAGTTACCTAGGGTTCGAGGCTGGTAGAAAAAAACTAAATGAGAGAAGGGTTTTCATATATTGTGATAAAAACATATTGGGATAAAGGTTTTATAACATAAACTAAGGATTTATTGTGTAAAATCCTCATAATTTACATACATTGAAAAGTACACCACCTCAAATTATGTTTTCCCTAATTTATTACTTTATGGGGTAAAACTGATCTTACAACATAAAAATAATTTATGGAGTAAAAATTATTTTTTGGATCGAATGGTTCTTTTTTATTAAACCATTTCACATCTTGTTCACAATGACACATTGACACCATAAACTACATATGTATAACTTAAAATGGTTCTATAGGTGGTACCTTTCCTAGGTTCTATAGAAACTCCCAAAAATAGTACCTTGACCCTCCAAGCCTAAAAACAAACTCTTAAAAATTAAAATATCATACATTTTATCAAATATGTTACACATGGAGAATGGAAAACCGATTTTGGTGATGTAAGACTCATAGTCTCATGGGTTGGGTTCTAGTGACTAAGTGGTATGGGAGCATACACACGATTCCTTTGGAAGGAAATCGAGGTGACACAAACTTTTCATGTGTGTAACCTATTGAATTTGAAATCAATGATGGTTGTGAGAAGGTTAAATGATAAAGAGTTCTTAGGATTTTCTTATGGTCCTAGTAGCTTGGGAACCTAATTAATGTGGCTTGGTAGGAGAGGCACACATGTGTTGATGATCTGAGCTTATGAAAATTATGCACATAGAGTGGTATAAGTGAGGTCATATGATGGGTGGTGCACCAATGCTTGTTTTTGGGTAGGAAATCATTTTATGGTATGAATTTCATTTGAAGTTATGGATTATGTTCCCATGGGCTGGAAATGGGTGATGAAACGCATTTTGGGTTGGCGCTCGGGAATGAGTAATCTTGGTCACATCTAGTCCTCGCGTTTAGGGATGGATAGTAAATTGGTCATGGTGTTTAGTTTTAGTGTAGTGAATTAATATTAATGACACTCTTATTTTGGGATCCTCATATCAGTCACGAGAGACACAACACCACAAGGGTAAGGTCATGGACATATGGAACTGGTTGTTAAATGGATACTTTGGAATTGATATGCTAGTGAGTAATGGGCATGGTTCATCTGGATTCCTTGATGAATGTTACATAAAACCCGAATTTTGATTTCAGGTTAAGCCAAATAATTACATAAGTATCAGGATAATTGAGGTGTTCTGATCATGGTTGAATTGGATGTGTGTCAGTGTTTACGGTATGATAGGGAACAATGGCTAGTTTTGGCTAGTTGACATTTTAACCATGGAATGCCACCTGAATTCATGTACAAGATTAGATGAATGTGTTTGGATGATCATGGTATGACTCCAAGTATAATGTTATCATGATAAGATAATTTAGAAGCATATTAGTGGTTGAATCCAAGAGCCTTTGAGGTAGGTCATCCAAATGGGGTTTGACCAGTCATTTCTTGTGAATTTGGATGTGGTAGGCTGAGAACCAAAGTAGATGCGTAATTTTGGATATGAAAGGCATGTTTGAGTTGTTTTGGGTTTTAAAGGAAAAGGTTATGTGTATGGGTGGATATCGTGGGATTTTAAAAACTTTTTGGACTTATTGAGATAGGAAATGCGGATCTGTTGTCGATGTTAGATCGATGTTCTCATGTGAAATTAGGTGTGGTCTATTGGGAATGTTAGAAGGAAATTAATTGTATTGTTATAATTGTATTTTATAGGAAATTGAAATGGTGTGGAATGCTATAGAGTGGCATTGGAAGTGATGGGATAGGTTTTGTGGTGTGGATCACCAACGGTCAATTGATAGATTGTATGTCAGTATGATACCTCTTTGGGGTATATGACTACTAGTAGGTGTTGTATTAGTGATTTAGTGGTGGTTATGAGTGGTGTATCATGTTAATAAGATGGATATTCATGGTTTTAGAATTGAGTTTTAGGAACCAGTTTTGCCTTTTATAGCATGATATGAAAAAAAATCATGAATTTGTGACCCATGTAGGTCAGGAAAAATAATATAATTCTTGATAAGACTTCTTAAGAATGATAAGATCTATGGAAGGGATATTATAATAATTGATATGTAAGGATGGGTTTTAAAGGGTGAAGAGTATTTTTTTAATTTTAATTATGTGGGTGGGCCATATTTTGAATTGAGACTTATAATGGAATTCTGGGGGTTTGGACTCATTAAAAGAATGTTTTTGGATGAGGAATGACATTTGGGAGCCATACTAGGGGCTCGAGAGGGTCATGGGAGGGACTAGTGTGGTTGTTGTGGGTAGTAATTCTATTGGTTGTTGTCCCCACTGGCTAGCCGGTGGCCCTTTACCATATATTTAGTGGGCTGACCAGGTCCACTTATATACTATAGGGGCATCCCAACTAGTTTGTGGGCCTGTACTGGCTAGAAGGTGTCTTATAAATAGGGTAAAATTATGATTTCCCCCCTCAAAAATTAGTAGGGTGGTCCCCCTCCTCTCCTCTCACATGGATGATGGTAGGGGTCTAAAACCCCCCACCCCCTCTTCCACCTCTACCCCCTTGTTTTTTATTGGCATTTCATATCTTTTTTACCGTATATTCAAGGTGTGATGCCTCTTACTTCCTCCATTATTATTCCTTATTTATAATCACTGGTTTTTAATTGTTTTGTTTAGGTATTTTATGGATATTTCACTAGATAATGCTGAAATCTCCTATTTTCAATGTGGCTTTCATTCATCTTGAAAAGAGTACGTCCTGTAATGATGTCCTCTTTCCATTGTTCATCATTTTGTCAAAGTTACATCATTCCATAGATTTTTCTTTAATTTTTAATTAAAAATAAATTCATTTAATGATGTAATTGGTGGTGTAGTTTGGTTATTTTTCTATTAATTGTTCCAAAAGAGTGTGATGGTCCCTTTGAGTGTTGTTGGGTGTAGTTCCGGTCCAACGGGAGAACCCGGTGGGTTTTCAGTAATTATTAAAATTTTGAATAATTGGTTTATTTATTTATAAAATGTCTTAAATGAATAATTTTGATTCCTTTACAAGATATAAGAGCCCTAGGGTGAAGGTGATAACTATTGTAGGTGATCCAGGCTTGGGTGAGCCTAAGCAACGAGTTGTCGGGCTATGAACAAAGTTGGAAAATCTTCTCTTAAGGTCTTTGGTCTCGGTACTTGCCTTATAGATTTATACATGATTTTTATATGAATGTGGGTGTGTGAATACTATAGTAAGGTGATGGAACCTATTGTTTTTTAATTTTTAAATTTAATTTAAATATTTTAATTTAAGTTAAATTGTTAAATTCATATTATCATTTTGAACTAAAGGGACAAGGTGTATGGGCCACCATGGACCTAGAGTGCCTGCCTGATTCCCTAACTAGAGATTGTTGATGCATGGACTAAGAGTATACTCATACCTAGAAACATCAAAGAGGGGGTCTGACATGACTTGATATATAAAATCCTAGTAGACCGGGTGAGGAACCTTGAGATGTGTTAGCCAAGGTAGTCATACCTTATATAGAACATGTTGGGATTGTAATTATTTGAGAGAATTAAATTTTATGACTTAGGAATTGAGATTTTCCATGGTCCATCCTATGAGATTCTATCCTATGAGTATATTCGTATAGGATGAGAGGTCATATAGTGTTTGTAACACCACATGGGTGCATGATTCCCTTTTATAGATGGAAAATGAATCGAAAGACTATTTTGTGACTTAGGATCCTAAGTTGGATACCTCTACCTTGTACAAACCTAGGGCGCCCTGATGGGTTCTATATTGATAAACTAGCCCTGGAGGGTCTGTGACCATGGATAGTGATTGGTGAATGTGTCACCTAGAACCCAAACCATCTTGTGAACCTAAGGGTTTGTGACGATGAGAATGAGAATGGGTGTTCAACCAACCCATGTTATGTTTTTATTTTTTATTTTTATTTTTTATGTGATTTCCCAAGACACCTAGGAATCATCCTTTTTTCCGAAATCTATCATGATTTATTGTAATTACCAAGAATCACCTATTTATATGGATGAGACCATAGGATGATTGAGATTTATGGGGTTATGTCTCACTGTATTTTGGGGGTGGGTTCCTAGTTTAACTAGAATCAATTATGATTGATGAAATGATGGGTGACTACTTTTGGTTCCTATGATATAGAATCAGATTTTGTTATAAAATGATTACATAAATTCCCAGGATTCCTGGGATTCCTCTTATTATAGTGAGTATTGTTATAAATTTCCAAAGGATCCCAGGATTCAAATGGTGACTCCATTAGTCCATTGGGAATTCATGGGATTACTGAGATTCAAATGGAAATATGAGGTGTTGGGTGGTAGTATATCCCTAATGATGGGTGTTGGACATCTCAAGGGTAACAGTTTTATCCCCTCAATCAATGTCTATGATACCCGCCTCGGATCAGGTAGACGCACCGGTGATGGTTCAGCTGAGGAGCCATGAAATATTATATGCCCAAAATATTGACCATGGGATATAGGGAGTGTATTTACTTTGATTTTATAGGCCTCCCAGGATTTATTCATGTATAGATTTATAAGATTAACTAGGGTTCCCCCCTCCTAGGAATTAAACGTTTGCCTAAAATTAGGAATTACTAGGTTTTATTGTGGGTTTTAACTTGATAGGTTGAGGATGATGGATACTTGTGATGCCCCAGGGTCCTTTGATAATAAATAGAGGTGTGATCATGGTATCCTCAAAGTGTGGAAAGGGTTCCATATAATAGATTCTCATGATCAGATACATTCCAACACTGGTATAAGCGGGTATGTTTGATTGGGTTTGTGGACCTGCGGATCAAAGATGATTATTGGACTTGTCCTTGGATATAAGTGTAAACCCTTGTGGAGGTTGTGATTCTATGTTAGGCCTGGTCCCCATGACGTTCTCTGAGACATTAAGGAATTGGTGCAAAGCAGGTATTTGTTGGTGGTTATTAATTTATTTATATTTCATGATTTATTATTTTTTATAGTTTATCATGTCACATGAACATATCACAACATTTTTAGTTATTTACTAAACCAATTTGGAGGTTCATGGTTGAGATTTGTAATCGAACCCTACTCATGCCTCCACTGCACTTGGGTACCCCAGCAACTCTAACATTATTGTAGGAATAGGTTGGGAAGAGGCTTGAGTTTTCATGTCTATATTGGAGAATATATAAGAGCACACAAATCTAGGATGAGGTGGGGATCAAAGTGGTTATGGATCCATAATGTATTTTAATGGTGTTTATAATTTGTATATATGATCAACCTAATTTGAGATCAGTCATATATGATTTTATATCCACATTATAAAACTTTTATATACAAATTTGATTTTGTTATTTTATATTACATAAATTGATTATCTCTAAGTATGTTGATGTATCTGATGTTTATATATTTATTGTTATTTAACACTATGATATAGGGGATATAGTATCCTCATAGTACCACTATAGACCCCTATTACTAGTCAGAAAATATGTAGTATTAGGTAGTGTCCCTAAGTTCACATAAAGGTTTGGATTATCTACTATTTAGATTGATCTAGGTTGGGAAATAATAGATGGTATAACCATTAACTATTCTCTACTAATTCAATTGAAAAAATGAAAACATTTCTCATGGGCATGTGTGGACCACAACCTCCAGGAATGAAATATCTTATCTTTCATCAACACCTTTCATGTTTATTTTAGAAATGGGTTTAGTGGATAGATATGTTATTTATGTTATTAATTATATTATGGAAATATAATTTAGGCATTTGATGAGTAATATTATAAATACGTGTTCATTGTAAAACTAACTACCTAAAAACATATTAAGAGGAAAAAGTGATTTATTTATAAGTGACAAATTATTTTTCATTTAACCTCTTCTTATAAATCCTCCCAATTCTTATTAATCACCTCAATAATATCTGAATAATTTCATTATACTTTTTTAACAGTGAGATTATAATAAAAGGATCTCTTCCATAGTCAAACCCACACATATATTGTAGCATACTATTATTGGTTTGGATTAACTAGCTATATTAAAAATAATATATATTTATATTAAGTATTTCTTTTGAAACGTAACATTGAATATTAATATTTAAATAATTATTTATTTTTTATTATATTTTGGTACTATAAACATTTAACTCGTTCATTAAGTCACCACCATTCATTTGTTAAAAATCACCCAAACATGTTTTTTTCCATTTTTTTCTACAAGAACCATAACTAGAACTCTTATAGAATTAAATTATAAGTTTATAAACTATCTTAAAACAATAATTTCAACACCCTTTATGATCTTGGAATGATGAAATTTGGGATATAAATGAGGTAAAACATCGCTAAAATGAAACTGGTTAAAAAACGATCAAGATTACTCACACCTAATATTGAAAAATATATAAAAAATAACTAAACAATAATTTTATTTTTTATGGTTTGGTAATATAACAATTTCAATCATTAATTAATTCACCATCATTCATTTGTTAAAAATTAATGAAACATGTTTGTCTTTAATTTCATCTACAACGATTATAACTAAAACTTCTACATAATGAAATTATAACTTTATAAACTATCTTAAAACATCAATTCTAGTTCTATGTATGACATTGGAATGATGAAATTTGGGGGTTTAATGAGAAACAACACTGCTATTATGAAATAAGTTCAAAATGATCAAGATTAATGATACCCGATATTGAAAAATAGATAAAAACTTACTAATATACATGTAGAGAATAATTGTAAATAAAGTTTATAAATGTTTATATACATGAATAAGGTTCTAAAATAGGTTATTAAAATAATTATTTTTTTATACATGAGGTTAAATCACTTACAAGGAAATCAAGAAGTAATGCTAAGGGACTTTGGTAACTCAAATATATTTCATTGAGTTAAATAGTTTCAAATAAAATTTGAAATTAAATGTTCCCTATATTTAATGATCCCTTTTTAATTATGATTTATAATTTTATCCCTATATTTAAATGATTTATTAATTCAAATCCCCTTACATGAATGATTTTATTTTCCATAAAACTAAAATGGGTTTTGAATAATTCACATCCTCTTAAGTGTTGATTTTGTAACACCCTGACCCCTCTAGACCGGAGCCGGTGCATTAATAAGTACATTGGCATGGATAGAAGGAATGAAATCTCTAAGTAACGATAAGTTTAGTAGTCTTGAAGAAACTAGATACATAGATGTAACTCAAATTACATTGCAAAGGTAACAAAATACAACACATAACAAAAAATAAAAACTGCTTCCATAGAAACTCAATAAGTGATCTCCTCTTCACAACATGTTATAGGTAAAAAAAATTAAAGGGGTGAGCTAAAACACTCAGTAAGGGTTAAAAATAGAAGAATTGTGAATAAATAATAACTGAATCATAAACAACTAGTCATAGTCAATATGTAATTGTGAATGAATAAAAAAACTCACGCCGTTAATAAACTGAGAATGAAACTACATCCATAGATTTTGACATAGTGAAAACCTCATGGATAGTAATAATTTATAATGAATAAAAAGAATGATTATTAATCATGAGTAATATATATAGAACATGATACCATAATACCATTAAAACAGTTTAGTTCTTTGGGTAGAAACCCATCTGATTTTTGGAAACAAACTTGAAGGGTTTGTCACCAAACTGATTGTCTCATGAGACCTGTCGATGCATCGAGGGGCTATAGCAGGCCCCAACCGCTACTGCATGTCCAAATAATTATTTATAAATTTGTTTAATACAATATAAATATTCCTTTTCAATTTTCTTATAGAGTAGAGATACTGATTCATCAATATTTCCACAGTTAAAACTACATTCCAAATAAACACCGTATGTAAAATAGTATACGGTTTAGACAATAAACATATCCATGATATGAGAATATGGACATTTAATAAAAATGTAATTTTAAATTAAAATTTATCTCAAATGGGAAGTAGGTACACCACATAACTATTATTAGGTGCACAATACAAAGTTAGTCACAACGAAATAATAGTTGAGACAAAGTCCCTTACCATAATGTAATTAGTCGAATCATATGACCAAAACTTAATAAAAATAAAATGAATCATTGAATACCATGAATATAAATTTAATAATGATATTATATTAAAATTTTAAGTACACATACACCACATTCAATAAATAAGTGGAGAACATTAGAAATCTCACGGAAATGAAGGTGAGATGAGAAAACCCGCTAAAAACATTTTGGCATGGTAAAGAGTGTTCTTCTGAGGGGTTAATGATAGGTAAAGGGGTATCCAATTATTTTTATATCATAATGGTAGTATGGGGGAGGTGTGGAAACATATCACATCATTAGTAATTAAAAATAAAAGGGCACAATATAGGGGAAATTCTTGAACAAAAATGAGAGAGAGGATCTCTTACCTTATGCTCAAAGGTGTTCTTGATTGTTCTTAATGACCTGAATAATAAAATTAAGTTTAATTAATTAATGTTTCCATAAAATCTTCAAAATTTAATTGATATGGTATAACTTTATTAGGTTCATTAATGCCCTTTTATGGGTTTAATATATTCAATTTTATTGTTTTGGAAGCATTTTCTTCCTTGGTTTTCATGATCTATTTACTTGTATTCATGAAGGGAAGTTCATTTGAAATGTGGTTAAACATCCAGAATTGTTAATATATATTATTAGTGACATTAAATAGATATAAATTATCTTATAATTATTCTATTTATATACCATGATGATGACTCATTCGATGAGTTAATGATGAACTTTAGGATTTAGCTTGGCGGTTTTGTGCACAATGAACTTGTTTTGTATTATTATTCCATATTATGAGTGTGTAAGGATTCCATAACATTAAACAAGATAAAATACATATATTATGATCTGGTTCAATCATTTAAAAGGTTTTATGACTAGTCTTTAATATAGTAATGCAAATTGAAAACCCGTCTTCCTTGAGTGTGATAAATTAACACATCTCAGACGGTGTTTGCATTTATAGTATAAAAGGAAGGGAAAAAAAGAGAGATTATGATGAAATATTATATTAGAATAATAAAAATACATTACATTTATGGTACTTGAATTATCATGGAATTTTGATGAGGTGAGGTGATAAGATAAAACAAAATAATGGAACTTGTAAAATGAATTGAAAGAAAAAGGGAGAGAGGTTCACCTCTTGAGTACTCTTCTTTGAGAAACTCCTTAAGGCCTTTTTTGGCCTTTTGGTGATACCAGAAGTTCTTGGACGTGGGGGAAGAGGTTAGGGAGCTATTTGAGTATAATTTAGGCAAGGATTGAAGCTTGAGTGTTGTAGGAGGAAGAGGGGGTGAGGGGTGGTTTATATAGTGGAGGGGAGAGGGGATTTCTCTATATTATATTCATTAATTTATTATTTCTCCAAAAAACATGGAATAGTGAGTCTTCCATGACCAAAAATAGTAATTGTATCATGTGAATCTGAATCAATTGGTCTTACAATAGCAGAACATCATAAATGACTCTATAATTAGTGTATTTAGCTTATTTTGTAAATTATGGTATTTCATTATTCATCAAAAATTCAAGTATTTCAGAAAAATACCAAAAAATCACCATAATCATTTTTCGACATGTAGAATCAAAATATTAATTCCATTTTTTAAAAATAATATTCTAAATATTATTAATTAAATATTTAATTAAAATCATTATTTAATCGAAAAAAAATAAACACTTAAAATATTCATCTTCATTTTTAAGGTGCCTAAATTTATTTATACATTCATGGGTATGGATACCATTCATCAGAGTCATATTACTATTCATAAGGGAAAGTTACTATTCATAAGGGTAGGTTACTATTACTAAGGTTAGGTTACTATTCACCAAAAATTAAGTTAATTCTATCAGACTCTAAATATCATCCTGAACATAACCGTGTATGTCAGATTTTCAAAATTCAAAACACACAAGTGGAAAATTTAAGTTCAATGTCTAGGCTATGACTATCTCCTAAATAACCAAGTGTAATTTCAAAGAAACTCAGTGCTTCTTGAAATATAGGCTATGACTAAAATGTATTTAAAATAAACATACCATAAAATGTCTGGGGTGTTACGGATTTCACTTAAATGGACCTTTCAATAAAGTCTATATTTTATTTCCTGTCAATGTTTTCCTATATTTTTTGAAAATATTATAAGGAATAATTTATATAATTTTCATATTCTCTTTATCCCTTTTTAAAATGAAATTTTAGTACTATTTTTAGGATGTGTGTTTTAAAATAATGGTATTTCAAAATATTTAAAAACGGGGATTTACATCTTTTCAAAATCAAATGTTTTATCTTACAACCTATATTTCTTTGAAATAATTATGACGTTTCAAATAATTATTTATTGAAGTGTATTTTTTAAAAGTAAATTTTTTATAAATCCTACAGTTCACCTTTTTGAAAAAAAAACTTTTGAAAATAACCCATAACTTTTTTATATTAAAAATCAGTTAAAAATGTATTGTAAAAATATCATTTAACATTTTCCTTGTCATTAAATATTTCTGCCTCCATTTTAATTTTATATGAAACTTTCTCTCAAAGTTTTTTTTTCTTCTAAAAGAAATTAGTTTTCTCATAGTTTTATAAAATGTTTCTTTTTAAATGATTTGAAAAGATCAAGGATATTTCTTATTTTTAAATTTATTTTTCCAAAAATCCTTAAAAGTATTTTTTTATATAATTAATTGAACTTTGGAATATCTTATTCTTGATCAAGGATTTTATTAAAATGTAACCAAACACCTAATTTATCTGGATGGATTATGAAATTTCCTTATCTTTTAAAGAAATGTTCCATCATTGTCTTTTCCTTGCATAATTGTTTTCAGCCTATAATCATAATTTTTCTTCTAATTGCTTTTCCTATGTGAATTCCATAATTTTTATTCTTTTTATTGAATTTTTTTCACCTAGATTCCATGCATTGATTTATTTGGTAAAATTATTATCTTAATCATATACCCTTTATCTATATGGTGTAAATACCATGTGCTTTATTATCTTGAATTAATAGAGTTTCCATGGAAAGTTATATAATGTCATTGGATATCCATTTATTATCCCTGGGTTTATCATGTTAGGAATATTGATGGAATTGTGAAATATTTCCTTGTGTTAATTCATTTGAAAAAATGAAACTCATTTTATTTCTATGGGTTATTTATGATGTGTTAGATGAAACCAATTTTATTTCCATGTGTTCTTTATGATTTAAAAATTGAATTATCATCATTAGAATGTTTTATGAAACCCATTATTATTGTTGGGTTTAAATGGTGTGATGGTTAGATGTTTTCTTATGGAATATAAGTGTATTTTTAATATTTATATTATAGGTGGGCCCTATATAGCCCTCCAATGCATTGGGTAAAACTTTTCATCTCATGAGATAATGGTGAAATGAGTAGTGATTCTTGATCAGCTATGGGTAACAATTTATTGAATCCTTATCCACTAAGATAAATAGGTTATTTAAGCCTTATCCCCTTAGGTATGTGAATTGTGATACCTAATACACTATGTCATATTTCTATGCTTATGGATGTGCCATAATTCTCATGTATGACTTATTTATATGATATATCGCATTTTCATGATGCATTTTCATGTTATTACAAGATTTATGATATATGATTTTTTGGTTATAATACTCTTATGCGTAATTATTATACTTCTAAGTTCATATTATGATCACTTGTGATATTTGATTTTTAACACTTATGTTTACCCTTACTGAGCATCTGAACTCACCTCTTTCATATGATTCCATTTCTTTATGTTATAAAGATAGTAAAAGTATGAAATATGTATGATAATTTCTTATGTACAGAATTTATGGGATATTTTGAAGACTTATAATAGGTTATGTAATTTCTTTTATAGTGGGGGAAATTTTTATTTGATACAAACAACATGGATTTTATTATTAATTGTTTTTCCTAGTTCTCTAAAAGTATAAACCTTAATGGTCTTGTTAATATATTGTAATGAAATATTTTATTTATGTCATGTTGTTCAATGATCATGTTTATGGGCTGTTATAGTTAGTATCATAGCAGGGTTTGGATAAATTTAAATATTATGATGTTATCTATGGGGGTAATTTAAAAGTTAGAAATGTCATCAAAGGTTGATAAGTTAAGGTTGATCATAATTTCAAATTTATAGATAACATTTTTGGTTAGTTGAGGTAATTTTGATTTATTTAGGTATTAGTATAAGATAACATTAAAAAGTATAAGGGATAAGTCTATGTGTAGGTAAACATCCTGAAATTTAGGTGAAGTCTTGATTATGTGGTATTCTTATCATTAAAACCTATGTCTAGATACTATAAGTGGATACATGCTCTAACACAAATGTACTTCAGGGTAATAACCATGAAAAAGGGAATGTTTTGTATCAAATCAATTGTCACTTGGTACATGATAAAGAGGTTAAAATACACACCTATTTTGACACTATTGGGGGATATGATATGTTCAATTAAAATTATCTTTATGAAACCATTTTAAGGGATTTGAGTATGATTATAACTAGTTTGGTTAAAGAAACTAATAGAAAAATGACCACGGATAACCAGGGATGGATAAACAAGATTCATGGGTTGATCTGAAAGTATCATATGTTAAATATAAAGGTGTCATAGGGGAAGCCAACTTCATACTGATGTTTTCATTTTTATATTTTGGATATTATGATAACACTTTTGGTTTTAGTATTTTGTTGAAACATGATCTTGGAAATAAATTTCATAAAGGTTAATATCAATAAACCACTATCTTATAACTAAATAATGGATCATACTTAAATGGTTGATAATCTTATTATATTTCTATTGTGATGGAAAATATGGGTTTCCCAGTCTTACCAAAGGTAGTAAGGTTGATATCTTAATAGAAATTAAATCTTGATTCTCTTATCTATTTTTATTAATGATTGATATTTGTCAAATGTATTTTTTATATTATAATATTCTTGATGACTATATTGAAAATATAAGTATTTTTCATCAATAGTTTTTCTTTAAAGGTTTGTAAACATATATTAAACGGTATCAATAAACATTAAAATGGATTTTACAATAAGGTTATATTTTTGGGGGTAACTATTAGAGAATAAATGATTGAGGTTTAGAAAACTATTGGGTTTAATATATTCATGATGATGAGGTAATAAATAGTTATATTGATACATATCAATAAATAATGAGGTAATAAATAGTTGATTGATTTTAAGAAATGTGATTTAGATAGTATTGACAGCCTTAGAATTGAATATTGATTTAAATAAAAATTGATCCATGATATTTATGGTGAAGTCTCTCATTTCTAGGGCTATGACATATATATTTACTAGATTGTGACTTTATGATCTTGTGGTTAATACCGTTTGGGATTAAGTGTAGAGTTAATTTTGGTTGAATATATGATTTTGTTGTGATTTAATGAATAGGAGATTATAATGGTTTTGTGAAAATAATGTTATGGAAAATATATAATTAGGTCATCAAAATACTTGCACATATGATTGTATGAAAATATTAACTGTTGTTTAAGGAAGGATAAGTAGCATGATATAGCCAATCAGAGTAAAGTAAAAGTCATATTAAAAGTTATATCTTGAGTGGTGGATATGTTAGGAATACCCTCACCTACTTTAGTCAGTGAGTAATAATTAAAATTGAGTGGATGAATTTTTAAAATGGGTAAAATGTAAAATCCTTATATTTTACTATGTATTTTACTTAAATAAATAATGTGTTTGATATCTAGATTCACATACAACATCAAACTAAAATGATCCATGACATATTAGATGAATATTATTAATAAAATTTTATAATAAAAAATCCTATAGTAATTAAAAAAAATTATAATCAATTATGAATTCATACAAAATAAGATTAATAACACCTAAAGTTTTAAAAAGAAATCTTTCAATAAAATAAATTTTTCTTTATATATATTATATTCATCTAAAAGTTAAATTTATAAATTATATAATTTTAAATTTTTAAAATGAATTTCATTTTTCAATTTATTATATCAAAATTATCCTAAGAATTTTTTTTGGAATTTTTTAAAATACTTGATTTCTATGTGAATAGTGAAAATTACATTTTTACCGAATTTGTAAATTTTATTACACTACTTATATATGAGAAATAACTAAAAGTTTATAAAAAAAATTAATTGATTAAATATTTATTTATGGAGTAAAACTTTGTATTTTAAAATATTATTCTAGATGTAGAAAACCTATATTCAATATTTTTTAAAATAATTATCATTTTATTCTGATTTAAAAACTAGTTTCAGTTCATTTTTTAACTAAAAATTTTAACAGTAATATTTAGTTACAGGTTTCTTTTCAAGATACATAAATTTTATTTGTTTTAAAATAAACTAATTTATATCATGAAATTCAATATCATTGATAAATTTATACTACACGTAAATTTTTAAACTTAAAAACTCACTTATTCTAAAAATAGTTTTTATGGAAAAAAATTAAAATTAGATTTTATAACCTTTATAAAAAATAATAAAATTACTTTAATATTTTAGATCAACATTTAAATATTATTTAATAAGTTCAATTTCATTTTTCAGCATAAAATTAATATACCAAGATAAATACTAATTCCAATAGTAAAATGATAATTTTTCAAGGAGTGGTACTTTTTATAAATATTGGGATTTTAAATTAAATTGTCAAATTTTGAAATAAATAATTGAATATTATTTTTTAAAATTTTTTATAAATAAATTAACAATCATTTAATTGTTAATAAATTTTAAATAATATTAAGAACACTTAATTATTAAAACCACATTTCTCTATAAAAACCGTTTTTCAGCACATTATATGTTTTAATTTAAAAGTTAATTTTCTCATATTTTTTCATTTAATTATATTTAATTGAGTCCAAAATTGGATTTATAATGTCAAAATTTGGTAATAAGTTTCATATTATTTTTTTAGTGAAGAAATAATAACCATGATCAGTATTAGATCAGGATTAATAAGTGGTAAAATGGGTAATCTAATTGGATCAAATTTTACTAAGTCAATTTGAAACTTAAAAATTATAGCATAACTTTTTAGGTAAAAAATTAATTCCTAAAAATCTACCCAACTAAACCAAATAACTCTCATGAAATTCGATTATCACCCATTACCTAACATTTTATCCAAATATTCCTCCCTCTTTTTCACATATAAAAGGAGCTCACTTCTTCCCACTTCAAGTTACACCTATAGTATGAAAATAACATAAAAATATAACAAATTTAATTCTTATAGAGTCAATCTACACATTTTTCACCCTTATCTTCATCAAAGTGCTTTAATTCCTTCATTTCCAAAGGATACTTCAAGAGAAGATCCAAATTTTGAACCTAAGTATTACTTAAACTTTTACTTTCTTTCTTAAACCTTATCATCCACCCTTCACCATACCATTGTAACCATATTTATATAATTATATAATTATAAATAAGATAATAAAATTTTATTATATTTATGTAATAACCATTATTTATTCCCCTCTCATTCAATCGAAAAAATGAAAACTTTTCTCATGCTCGTGTGTGGACTACTGCATTCATGAATATCATGTTTTTTCCATCACCATAGTTCAATGTTGGTTGTATAACTGGGCTTATTGAATATATTATTTTTCATGAATTACATTCTGGAAATATAATTTAGTCATTTTATATGTAATATTAATAATAATCAAACATTTTAAAAATAACCGTCAAAACGAACATATCAAGAGGGAAAATGAAATATATTTATAAGTAAAAAAACACATTTTTCACTTACCTTATTATTATAAATCATCAAACTTTTGATTAATCACATTAATAAAAACTAAATAATGTCATTATACTTTTGTGATAATGATATTATAACAAAAGTATCTCTTCCAAATCCATACTCACACATAGACTGAAGCATACTCTTATTTAGTCAGTTTAACCACCCACATGAAAAATGATATAAATTTATATCAAGTAAACGTTTGGAAAATTAATATTGGATACTAATAAGTAAATATTTATTTGGTTCTTTTTTGTTAATATAAACATTTAATTCATTAATAAATTCATCATTGTTCATTTGTTAAAAATTACTGAATCATGTTTGTCACCAATTTCATTTATAGGAACCATAACTAAAACTATAATAGAATGAAATTATAAGTTTCTAAAATATTATAAAACATAAATTATAGTATCTTTTATGATATAGTAATGATTAAATTTGAGATATGAATGAGTAACAACACCTCTACTATAAAACTAGTTTAAAACAATCAAGATTACTCATACCCAATATTGAAAAATAGATAAGAACTAACTAATATTTAGGTAGAGAATAATTATAAATAAATTTTATGAAATTTTATATAAATGAATATGGTTTTGAAATAGGGGACAAAGATAATTATTTTTTTATATGGGATTTTTTATCAATTCCATGGAAAATAAAAAGTAAATGTAAGGCACTTTGGTAACTCAAATCTCTTTCTTTAAGTTAAGTAGTTTATATTAACCTTTGATCATAAATGTTTCATTTATTCAATGATATCCTTTTTACACATGATTAAAAATCTTATATCTATAAAAAATTAGTTCTTTATTCAATCCCCATTCAATGAATGATTTTATTTTCTATAAAACTATAATGGGTTTTGAAAAATTCTCATCCTATGAAATTTTGATTTCTATTAAATGAATTTTTCTCTCCTGTCTATATTTTCCTTACAACCATTGATCTACTCTACTTTTAATAAATCTAATATAGATTATTTTCTATGATTCTCATAATTCTATTTTCCTATTTTTAAAATGAAAATTTAGTACTCTTTTGATAATGTGGTTTTTCAAACAATGGTATTTAAAAATATTTTAAAAAAGGAATTTCTATCATTTTAAAATCAAATTTAATAATATTACACCCCATATTTATTTTATAATAATTATTAATTTTCATGGAATCATTTATTGAAGTATATTTTTCAAAGGAATTTTTTTCCAAACTTTTCACTTCAGATTTTGAAAATGAATTTTGAAAGTTACCCATAACGTTTCCATTTTATGAATATGGTAAAAATGTCTTCTAGAAATCTATTTTCACATTTTCCATGAGAAAACATATTTCTTCTTCCTCTATCATTTTATATGATACTTTCACATTTTTATGGTATCTAAAATAAAACATTTTCTTCTAGTTTGATAAAATATTTCTTCTAAAATGATTTCAAAATATCAAGGATATTTCTTATTTCTAAAGTTATTTTTCCAAAAATCTTTAAAATAATTCTTTTCATATAAGTTGTTATCCTTTTACATGTATTTTTCTTGATTTAGGGAGCTTTTAAAATGTAACCATCCACATTTTTTCTCCATGTGAATTATGTAATGTCCTTATCTTTAGGATAAATGATCCATCACTTTCTTTGTCTTGTTTAATCATTTTTTGGGTATAACCCCAATTTTTATTCTAATTATTCTTCTCTATGAATACCATATTTTTTATTAATTTTATTGAATGGTGTTCACCTAAATTTTATATATCGATTGATTTGGGAAAAAAAATTCTTCATCGTATACCCTTTATTTATATGCTGTAAATACCATATGATTCACTATATTGATTGAATGGTATTTAACTTAAAAGTTACTTTATGTCATTAGATACCCAATTATTTTTAGTGGTTTTTTTGTTATTATTATTGATGGAATTATGAATTATTTTCTTACGTTAATCCATTTTAAAATAATATGAAACCAATTTTCATTTCATGGTTTCTTTATGCTGTGTTGAATGAAACCAGTTTTATTTTTTTGGGTTCTTTATTATATAAAAGATTAATGATTTTATTGGAAATTTTTATGAAACCCATTGGTATTCATAGGTTTAAATGGTGTGATGGTTATATATTTTCTTATTGCTCACAAGCTTATGGTTAATATTTAAGTGATGGGTGGGCCCTTTATATCCCTCCAATGCAGTGGTTAAAGCTTTAAATCTCATGAGATAATGGTGAAACAAGTAGTAATTCTCAGTTCTCTATGGGAAATAGGTGAGTGAAGCCTAATCCACCAAGGTAAACAGGTGAGCGAAGCTGTATTCACTAAGGGAAATTGGTTGTGATACCTAATCCAATATGTTATGATTTTTATACTTATATATGTTTAACAATTATAAAGTATACCTTATTACTATTATATGTGTAATTTTCATGATTTATTTTTATTTCATTTTGTGATTTATGATCTATGATTCATTGGGTAAAACTATCTTTTATATCCTGATTTTATCCATAAAATCATCTTATGATCACCAATAATATTTGATTGTTAATTCTTTTTTTTACCCTCACTAAGAATGTTATCTCAGTCTTTTATTATTTATCTATTTCCTTAGGTTATTATGATAGGAAAATTTTGAAATATATAGAAGAGTTTATTATGTATAGAATTTGTGGGAGAATTTGAAAACTTTTTATGGGTTAAGCAGTTTTTTATATAATGATAAAATTTTCTATTTGATACAAAGAACATGGGGTTTGTTAATTATTGTTAAGTTATAATTCTAAAAAAACTCTAAACCTAAAATATCATGGGAATATAATATAATGAAATATTTTATTTAAGTCAAGTAATTAGAAGGTCACATATATGGGCTACTATAGGTGATTATGAGAATGTTGTAATAGGACCTTTCCAGACTCATGCTCAACCTCCTCATCCTCACCATATAATGGGAAATAATATGGAGAAACCATAGTTACCATTTCTATCCTACTTACATAGTTTGACCTTTTGGGGTATTCCTGAACCAAAATATGAAGCAAGAGTTTGGGGAGGATGATTATCCATGAGAATCACCTGGGGAAGAGGAGAAGGATATAGTGAATATTCTGGAACCAAAAAAGTTGGAACAACATGAGAGAGGGATAATCCTAGAAAGGGAGAAGAACTCAAATTCCATGAGGTAGTAGAACCATTCCCAAGAACCACTAGGGTAGTGCATAATGAAGTAAGTATCTAATGATCAGCCTCTTCATCCTCACCATGGTAAGTACTATGTCATGGAGAAACCATGCTCATTGTTTCCAACCTTCCTACACAACTCGGCCTCTAGAGTCTTCCAAAATTGAAAACTGAATTAGTAGAATGGTTAGAATAATCATCATAAAGAACCACTAGGGAGGTTCTTGATGGAGTAAATTACTCATGATCATCCTCCTCAACCTCACCATGTCATGGGAAATGATATGGTTAATTAAGATCTTCAATTATAACCTACCTATATAGATCATCCTTTAGAGTCTACCTGAATCGAAATATAAAGAATGAGACTAAAGAAAAGTACCATACACAAGAAATGCCTAGGGAAGATGGGAAATATATATGGAGGCTTCCAAAATTAAATAATCCAAATTATCATTAGAGTGGGTTAATCCTGGAAAATAAATAGAATTAATAATTAATAAAGGGGATTTTATGGAGGTTTCTATAGAAGGAAGTTTCTCATGGTCTTCCTATTCATGAGAATGCACCACCTTAATACTAATGAGGATTCTTTTACAGGAGGCGGAAACATTCCCTTGCAAATGAAATTCAAATAAAAATATCTTGTTGGAGAAAAACGCAATCCATTTCTTATAGGAAATAAAGTCACCCACACATAGAAAATTTTAATAAGGAAAATTCCATGAAAGGTCCATCACAACATAAATGTGAGAATCCATCATGTGTTATATATGTAGTTTCCCTTCATCTATGTACATAAAGAGGCCAATGTAATATCCAATTACCTTAAAACCCATAAGTTTATTAAAGGTAATAGGTTTCCCAATTAAAAAATCCAGATCAAATATATCTTTCAATCATGACATGATTTAAGCTCTATCGTCCACGAAGAGAGGAAGAATCACCACTTTCCATATGAGAGAGATTCCATAACCCTTGTATTAATGAAATATTCATGGGATAATAGATGAATACTAAATTAGTTATAGTTGATAACATAAATCACTTATAGTAATTAAAGTCCCTAATAGGTGGTTAAATAATGGAAGAAACATAGATCCTTGTGATTTTTTCCAAATTTAGTGATCAAATTTCATCTTTGGTAGCCCTTAGTAGGATATAATTCATCTATTAACATGAAGAAAAATGGGTGGCATTCAACCACCTTTGTTAGGGAAGAGGGTAAACCATAGTAGTAGAATGTTCCCAATCCAATTCATCCTTAAAAAAGAGATAATAAAGTGAATAATTGAAACCACCCAAAATTGAAACTCTCTCTACTAGATGAGGAACAAGTCCCATCAATATTTAAAGGATAAATGAGTATAGGGTGTTAGATGGGAATTACCAAGAATATTTGAGATCTGGGAGAATAGAATATAATCCACTTCCATCATCCAAATGGAGAACCAACATTGAGGATGAAGGTGGAAGGATCAAAGAATACCTAACAATCAAAAAAATGAAAATTGGTGGAGGAACATGTGGCATGTTAAAATTTGTTGAAAATTGATCCATTATCTTTCATGTATTTATCTAGGTTTTTGTTTATCATTGTATTTTTTTTATTTTTTATATAAATTTCATATTTTATATTTTTAATTATTTTGGTGTTTTATTTTTTTTATTCCATGTTTGGATAAGTTTAGTTCAAACTACTTATTTTTCTTTTTATAAGGAAAGTATAACTTATGGGCACACCATGTTTACATTTTTATTGAAATTAGATTTTTGGTTTTATATTGTAGTAAGTGAGAGTAAAATTGTTCCCAAAAGTAAATGTTGATACCCTTGAAATTTTTTATATCCCATGGAAATCATAAATACACCTTAGGCCTTGAAAGATGTTGGCTTAGGTATCAAGATAGGGTAGCATGACTTGTTTTGTTACATCTTATCTATTTCATCCTTTACCGTGGAACTATGGGGGGTACATCATTCTTACCACTTTTTTATGAAAACAATAGTTATATGGTTAATCCAAATGGTGAATGGGAATATAATGACTCAATATCATCATTTTAGTGTAACTCTATGTAAATATATATTAGTGTCTCTTGAGGAATGTTTTATATCATTGTTCCTAATTGTGAGTCTTTCATGCACTGATTAGTATAGAACAAGAGTCTTCTTCTGTACCCAGAGTCACCTATTTGGGATCATTAATAGTGATATAAATGTATTATTCAAATGTTAGTGGGGTATCTCATAAATCCACTTTACCAACATCAAGAGTGAAAGATGGATAAACCTTTAAATCATTAGTTGATTACACAATAATGTCATCATCTTTATTGGTATTGTACTCATAAAAAATTCATGAAGGTAATTTGGACCCTATAGATATCATGTGAATGGTGAAAAATATTTTTAATCAGTGTTAAATTTACTGGAGATACATATTTACTTCATCAAGATTTCTTGGTTGTGTTGGTTGAGTGTAAATCAAATCCATCATCAGATAGATTCTCTCAAAGTGAATATAAATTTTTATAGGTCATATAAGAAAATTATTTTTTATTTTAGAGAAAAATATAGGTAAAAATATACATCTTATTGTATATTATATGATAATATTCTGATTTTGGGATCTTTACCTTTGGATGGATAGTCAAGGTGAATTCGTAAGTCTGGCTTTATTACATCAATATAATGGATAGAGATTAAGGAACTCTTTTTCACATTAGCCCAAGTATAAATAGGGGTAGCCTATAACCTATTTGGGGCTTCCATATATGTTTTATCTTTACTTTATTATTGTTTCCCCTCCATATTATAGTATCATTTATCAATGTATTGAGATTTTAATGAGTCAGAAGAAGACCTATCACCCTAGAATAATGTATTTTTTTCATAGATAGAATACTTCAAGCACTGATGATTTGAGATGGGTATTATTATATGTAGATTAATCCATGATCTTACAAATATATCATTGAATTTTTTGTCTTGGAAATCACTATGAATTCAAATTTAGAGCCTGGATCCCAAAATCAGGTTTTCAATTTGATATTCCCCAAGGGTTTCTATTCAATCTTAACATTAAACAAAAACATCATATTTTATTTTATTAATTATAAAAGGAACACAAATAAACAAATTCACCATAAAAAAAGAATATAAGATGTGGAAACTAGACAAAAACTTAAGAGACACTAGGGGATAAAAGGATCAGGGTGGTCTAAAATAATGAAAACCAAGCATATCAGATCCAATCAAATTAACACACTCCAAGGAGAGGAAACCAATACTAGCATAGACCAACCATGGATAATTAGGATCTCCCCTTGAAGATAAGAAGACTTCCAAATTATTTATTTCACACCATGTGTGAATAAGGGTCACACCATTAGATAAGTGGCTTCAACATCTTCAAACGAGGTACTTGATAGACTAGGGGGTGCGAGTCTTTTATTGAATAGAGTTGTGAATCACCATTGAGTCAGTTTCAATGTAAGAAATGGGGATGTTGTTATTGTGACAAGTCTCAAACCCATTTAGGATAGTATTGGACTCATCCATGAGCTAATTATCACTGCCATAAATGTTGTTGGAGGCTAAGATAATTGAACTGGTCTTGTCTCAAACAACACCGCCTCTGCGCATAAAACCAAGATTACTCGATCCTTCTACATTGAGATTGAGGTCGTGATATGGAGGTTTCCATTGTATCCAACTACCATGATGGGGATAAATGAGAGGAAGGACCCTACTAGTCAACATGACTAATCTAAAGGAACTACTGGAGTCCCATAATTTCACCATCAGACCCAATTCCACCTTAAGGATCCTAGAATAGATCTGTATTTCTAGGGATGAGCAAGAGATACCCTCAATGCGATCTTTGTTCCTAGTGCCCCAAATACATCAAAAACCCAAAGACAGTATAGCCACCCCCGCTTTATGCTCTTGGATAATCACATTTTCATTATATACATAGTTTAGTAGAAAGTTTAAATCATCTTTGTCATGAATTCAAAGACCAATGATATCGTTGATGTCTCTCCACACCATTGAGACCCACTTTCTCTCAAATAATAGATGGCCAAAATATTTCTCTTTTCCATTGCAACGTCGCCAACATTTCAAAGTCTGGATGGTCCCCTTTCTTCTAATCACATCTACTATGGGAATGATCATGTTCTGAATCCTAAAGATGAGAGAGTTATATTTGATAGGTATATCCTCGCACTAAAAAATATTTCCATTATTGTATCTCCGATTATTACCCATTAGCATGTACCTTTAGGCTTTGGATGAGAAGTCGCATTCCATTGAACCTATGAAGACTATATGATCTTTTTTCGTCGAGATTTAAATGATATCAAAAACTGTATATTGATGATGATTGATGGTAGTCTCAATAAATGATCTATGAAGGCTATCTTGAGAAAACGAGATGTTCGGAGTGGGGCATCCTGGGAAATCAAGAATATCACTATCCCAATTGTCAAACCAGTAGTTAAAGTCACCACGCCCTATAATAAACTGAGAGTGGAGTCCAAGAGTAGGAATATGCTCACAAATCATCTACCAAATTCCTGAGATTTTACCTATTAGGGAATCTAGAACAGGCCCATAATTTCCTCTTACGAATTTTTCCCACAAAGATAGGCCTTCCATAACTTCCCATAACAACTTAGCTTGAATGAATTTCATAGATCCAACCACACTACGTAAGTTGATACCCCTATCTTCCACTAGTTCTCCCATTATTTTCCATGAAGGCCATCTACACCTTCCCTCTACATGAGAATCCCAAATGAATGCGGACAATTCTATTTCAATTTTTGACACAACTATTTTAGGAACCTTGAGCATCAAAAGGACGTTCATGGGAATCGAAGTGAGTACACAATTGAATAGATCGATTCTTCCACTGAAATAGAAGAACCTATTCTTCCAATTAGTTATGAAGCGGGTGATTTTATTAAAAATTCCTTTAAAATGAGAAATGTGGATCCTTCCCGAAGATACAGAAGCTCCCGGGTACTTTATGGGGAACTACTTTTTGTTAAAAACCAATGAGTCCCAAATGATTCTAACTCTCCTCTTAGGACAGTGTCTCAGAGGAAACAAATATGATTTTTTTGTATTAATAATCTCCCCACTCCATTTGTAGTATTCCTCAAAAATATTGTTCATACCCCTAAGGGATTGGTGTCCTCCATTGATGAAAAAAATCAAGTTGTCAATAAAAAATATGTGAGAGACCCTATTGAAGTGCCTCCTGTATTTTAATGTTTTGATAGATACCTCAACCACATTACTAGTCATTAATCTTCTCAGTACATCTTGAATAAGGATGAACAAGCTAAGAGACATGGGGTCCCCCTATCTAAGGTTGTGTACCGACTTGAAAAAAACCAAAAAGCTTTCCCATCATGGACACTAAAATCTATGAGGAGATAAAACATCTAAATAAAAGATCACTCACCCAATGAGTGAATACCATACTATCCATGACCCTAAGGATATATCCCCATTAAAGTATGCCATATGCTTTATCCATGTTGATTTTAGTGACAACATTAGATCCCATGATTTTATTGTTTACAGACTCAATCATTTTTGAGCAATGCCAATAGAGTCTTGGGTAGAACTACCTTTTATGAATTTGTGTTTCTCCTCAGAAACCCATTTTGGGATGTAATGGTCCAAATTTTCATTAAGAATAGTATCCAGAATCTTGTATGAAATGTTTCATAAGATAATAGGACTGAATTTATTGAGCGAAGTTAGATCCTTAACCTTGGGAATAAGAGTGGGTGTGGTAGCATAGACCACTCGGGGAAGGACACCCCCACAAAAATAGTCTATAATCGAGTCCATCTGTTCCTCTTTAGTGATATCCAAGGAGGCAATATAAAAATAGGTTGGAAACCCATTAGGTCCAATGGTGCTGCTTTTCTTAAGAGAGGAAATTTTTTCCCAAAATATATGCTCATTTGGTAAAATCTTGAAGTAGTCATTAATATTAGAGTACACCACCCAAGGAATGAATTCAAACAAAACATATCGCCCCCTGGAGTACGCACCCTACATGCATGGATTGGGATCAGATAGTAAGGTTTTGAAAAATGCTTCTTCCATACCTCCAAATATCTTGGGTTTATTTGAATAAGAACCATCATCTAGGAGAATATTAATCCTAGATCCACGCCTCCTTTCCTTGATGCAATCATGAAAAAACATGGTACTCTTGTCACCCTATTTCAGACATGTACTTCTGGAATTATCCCATTCATTTCTTTCTTGTTCAATTAGCGAAATAGAATATTGGCTCCTTAAACTAGATAATCTGTTAAAAATGACATCATCCCAGTCATTTTCAAGAGATATTTCTACGAGATCAATAGTGTTTTTGATAACATCTAGATTGATAGTTTTTGGAGGTTGGATACCAACCCATTACTACATATCTGCTTTCAATCGTCTCAATTTATTATGGAACATGATCCATTATCTCCCTTCAATGGGCTTGTTCTTGGAAGAATTAACCACCCTTTTATAGTCAATCATTGAGCACCATCTACTAGAGAAGGTGAAACAGCCTCTGGTCAGTTCTCTAGGAATTAAATTAATAAGGGTAAGAGAGTGATTTTAAATGGAATGCACCATGTGAGTGACCCTTGCATCAGAAAATTCTGAGATGGATTAGACGTTGGTGAGGCGTCGGTCCAGCTAGAACCAGGTTCTATTAACTCCCTTCCTATTATTAGACTAAGTAAACAATACTAAAAATATTAAATTTAACAGCGCTAGTTAAATGGAATTATCAGCACTTTAAAATTGTTGATAATGCAAGCGATTTTAATGGTTTTTCTTTAATAGCGCTTGAAAAAATCGATGTTAAAGGCCACCTTTATTAACACTTTTTTAGCATTGTTAAAGGCCCCCTTTATCAGTGCTAAAAAAAGTGATGTTAAAGGCCCTGCTGATAAAGGTGGATAATTTTTTTTATTCGAACCTCTTCCCACCCCACCTTTTATTAGTGCTTCCCACCCCCTTTATTAATGATTCAGATAATTCCACACTTTCGTGTGCGCCCCTATTTCCAGCCAGTTTTGAACTCAAGACCTCATGCTCATATCACAGTGCATTTTCTAGTCCTCTGTGTTGTTTTGTATTCCATTTTATGATATATCTATATATTTATATATATTTCCCTAATTTTTTTAATCCATATATTTATATATATGTTACATATATCATTATATATATATATATATATATATATATATATTTAAATACATACATAAAATATGTTTGTGTGTGTGTGAGTATATAAAAAATTTGTATATATTTTTATATATTTTATTATAAAAAATAGTATATTTTGGAAAATGATAAAAATTAAAAACCATAATATCAATATGAATGTAATCCCTGGAAATAAATTCAATCCCCACTGAAAATAAAGATAAAAAGATCCCCCTCCCACATCATCACTTTTTTAAAAGCACTGCTAAAGGAGGGTCCTTTATCATCGATTTTTTACTAGCGTTGAAAAAGATACCCCTTTAACAGTGATTTCTTTAACATAGTTAAAGTCCCCTTTAATAGTTTTTTATTTAGTGCTGACAAGGGGTTCTTTAACAGTGCTTTTAGCTAGCTCTGGATAAACCCAATTTTTTAGTAGTGAAACTTGTCCCTTGAGAAACCTAGATCCCATAGTTTACTCATAGTGATAAATCTTGTGAAGCCCTGGAAATCCCTCCATGGATAAGACCCACCACACTTTTTCTCCAATATGTTTAGAATGGTGTTAAAATCTCCCCCAACTAGCTATGTAGAGTTCCAAACAGCACACACCTTTAGGTCTGACCAGAGAGTGTCCCCCACTTGCGCATCACACATAGAATAGTGGAAATAAAAATAGCATGAGAAACCACCCTTGGTGAAAGATGAAGTAATATGTTGATCAGATACATTCATTTTAATGACCGAAATAGGCTTATAAAAAAATAACCATATATGATGATTCATAGGTTCCCCATGCATAGATTTGTGAAACCCAATCTTATTAGAAAAGCTTATGATCTTAGAACGTTTCTACTTCATCTCCAAAATAGTCACCAACAAGATGAATTTATTACATACTTCATCATCCAAAAAGTCCATTTTCACCCAAGCTTTTGGTTATACCAAATGATGTATGAAATCATCTGAGTTTTGGATGTCTGGTTTTGGACCCAGACACCTGATATATATTGTACTAAGAAGATGATCCAGAGGGAGTAAGCTTAGATCATGCCTTGGTGTATACTCCATTAGGGGAAGGAAAAGGTTGTGGCACAACCTGATCATTGGGAAGATATCTGAGAAGAACTGGGTTAATATAGGAAGCAGGGGTTGAAGGCAAAGGAGGCTCATAGATCTAAAACTCTGGGATCAAGCCACAAAAAAATCTTCTCTCGAATCAAGAACAACATAGAAGGATTTTTGGTTCATATCTGAGACAAGGGACAACTCTTTAAAACCCCAGGTATCCATAAAATCTTGAAAACACGCAAACAGGAGTTTATCAGTCCTGAATCTAGCCACCATAGTCTATGTGTGTGAAGAGAAGTGTCTTCATCAATCGCAAACAATGGGAACACTAGGAGTGGAGATCCGTCCAGTAGTCCAAGTTGGGAGAAGTCCAACTGGACTTCTGGGAGAGGCCTCACCATCCAGGATGGGGAACGAAGAAGGAATTCCTTCATAGAAGGTCTAAAAAGTGGTTGGGACTCCATATGGTTTGGATCAAGATCCTATGATGTGGTGATAAATCAGAATCTAGGTTGGGATGAAGCATAGAAGGCCCTGCTGCTGGGGGAAAGACATGATCTTTTTTCAAAGGAATGACCTCATATGAACTAACTGGTGGAAATTTTTGAAAAAGTTGTGGTGCGTTCAGCGCGATCGAATTAGGTAACTGATCCATCCCTAAAACATTCAATTCAATCTTATCATAAGTCTAAATTATCAGATCAAATAGATCCAAATCAAATTCCTTTTATCCCAAATAATGGAGGGTTCTAACTAGAATGAGGTTGATACTGGAACCATTATATTCAATGGATTTATGAATATTTATTTCATTGATCTTTCTAGATACATATAAGGGTATGGTGTGGCCCTATATAGCTATTTATAGGTATTGTTTCATAAAGGAGATGAATTCATAACATTCAATGGATCTAGTGTCGGAATTGTTTATCTCCACAATGGACACTTCCATATAAAATTTATAAGGTTTTGACAAGGACTTGATAAAGGCATCCTAGAGTTATTTGAATAAATATAGGGAGTCCAAAATTCATAGTAACTCCATAACCATAGATAATTTATTTAACACAACATGTTTTTGGTTCAATAACTAGTACATCTTATCATGCACACGTTAATGAGCTTGAGGTTTAAAAGGATTAGTTGGTTGTGAAGATGGAATTCCCAAACATAAATGTGGGCGCACTTTTATTGGTTATGTGTTAAGATGACAAGATCATACCCTATTATAAAGAATACTAAGAAACTATTTTCAAATAATCGATCTATCAATCTGATTGGAGGGCCCTATATTGGAATGATGCTAGGAATCCTAATTACACCTAGTGAGTCACTTCCTTTACCTCAAATACTTCCATGGTAATTCCTATAAGATCCTGGTTGATAAAGTGATTTTTTCTTAGAATACATATTTTTTAGTTGAAAGATGTTGACAGAGGTGACCTGATGCTCTGAATGAGAAGAGGGTTCCATTTAGTGGGGTATCTTTTCATCCTCATAATGATGGGAGTATGAACTCTATGATAATTTTGATTGGAATGGGGTCTTATGGGGGTTCCACTTCCTGTAATTTATTTTTTCGGTGTTAATTATGAAAATTCTTGGGAGGCTGTGAAGTAGAGAGTACTATTACTAAAGTTATAAAAGAAATTAGGGTCATGACAATCCAATTCAGTCATTCCATAATGATTCCATGCACACAATTCACTAACTTTATTGAGTTATCAAATTTCTATGCATTTTTTAACACAACAGTCCATTCCTCTTTTTCAATAGGGAAGGTGGTAGACACATAAGACACATGTTTTTTGACACTATCCAACACTACTCGTCTTTTATCTACTATCTTTTGGAGAAAATATTTGAACACAAAACAATCTTGGATTGTGTGGTCTGATATTCAAGGATTGAGGAAATAATCACACTACAAGAAAATTGGTCTATTGAAATGGACCAAACTGTGGAAATAGACCCATTAACTATAGTCAAAGGCTATAACCAGGATTTTTGATGCTCCTTTCGTCATAGAATATAAAGATTGGAAAAGGGGAATATCTGAGATCAAAGTGGTTCAACCTTTGAAGAAAACATCAAAAATCGACAAAGGGATGAACAAGGAGAACTTTTCCCCTAGGTCGTGCAAGTTCCCTCATAGTCGCGTAAGTCCACTTGCGCGACGCATTATGGTCGCGCAAGTGACGTGTGCGACCTAAAAGATAACCGCTCGGGGGCTTCTCCTGCCTATAAATACACCTTGTGGGCCCCCCATTTTGGGGAGGAATTTTTCCAGAAACTCAGATTTGAGCTCCCGGTGCCCTAGTCTCTTCTCAAAGCTTTCGGAACACTTATAAGGTAATTTCTTACCTAGAACGGAAGATATAAAGAGGGGGAGGAAGGCCTAAGTGTTGAAACTCATCAACACTTGCGCGCCTAGGTGGCCAGCCCTTAAGGGAAATGGCCACACTTGTGTGCCGCCTTACTCCTTCAATAGAACCTGCGCGCCCCTCTCCTGGAAGAACCTCATGAGGATTCTAAAGGCATTAACCAAAAGTCGCTCAAGTATTACCCTGCTGGTTGAACACCGCGCAAGTACCCAAAGTGTCGTGCAGGTATACCTACGCGACGAAAACTTGTGCGCCCACGCAGTACCTGCGCGCCTGCCAGGACTTGCGCGCCCCTACCTTTTTGGGTTCCCTTCTTTCCCATTTTACCCCTCTTAAGCCATTCCACCTTAACTAATCAATATTAGTCTTCAAGGCACTCTTTAAAGCCATTTATTGCATGATTTCTTGATTTGACTTCTTTATCTGAAAGGAATTCTGTGGAATATCTCTAAAAACATAGTGATTTACACATCTTTATGTCACTAAAGATTGAGATTTCATTCATTCAACATAATCCTTTAAGATGAGAGAACTCATTAACCTGGGCCTCCTCTTCAGGAGTAAGCCCCAGTCATAATCATTAAACTGGGCCTCCTTTTCAGAAGTAATCCCCAGTCATAATCATTAACCTGGAAATACTGGAAAATGGACCTATCCCCACGGTTTTCCTCAAAACCGTGGGGATAGGTACCCCCTATACCCACGGTTTTGGAAAACCTTGGGTATAGTTCAATTTTCAAGACCTATACCCACGGTTTCCAAAAACCGTGGGCATAGGGGGGTCTATCCCCACGGTTTTCCAAAACCGTGGGGATAGGTCTTGAAAATTGACCTATACCCACGGTTTTCAAGAACCGTGGGTATAGGGGTACCTATCCCCACGGTTTTCAAGAACCGTGGGTATAGGGGTACCTATTCCCACGGTTTTGAGGAAAACCGTGGGGATAGGTATAGGATAAAAAACCTATACCCACGGTTTTGAAAAACCGTGGGTATAGGTTTCCCATGTGTGCGCGGGGAAAAAAAATTTTCCGCGGGAAAGATTTTTTTTTTTGGCGGGAGTCCTATACCTACGGTTCTCCCCTATATACCCACGGTTTATATAACTATATTTAACTAAATATAAATATATATAAACATAATTGATAGTAGGGTAGTGGTTAGACGTGGTACTTTGCAGCGAAGAGGTCGTGGGATCGAAACCCGCCTGCAGCTTTATTTTAGGATCTATACCCACGGTTTTGAAACTGTGGGTAAAAGCCATTGACACCGTGGCAATTGGGAATGTTTTGTTGACACGGTGGCAGAACACCTATACCCACGGTTTTGGAAAACCGTGGGTATAGGCTGGGGACCTATACCGACGGCGTTCCAGCCCATGGTTCCCAAAACCGTGGGTATAGCCTATACCCACGGTTTTGGGGGCTATACCCACGGTTTTGAACCGTGGGTATAGGCCTTTTTTCCAGTAGTGTGGGCCTCCTTTTCAGGATTAAGACCCAGTCATAATTCCTCAAATTTGGGCATCCTCCTTAAGATTAAGCCCCAAGTCCCTTAATTTTCAATTCCATTTAACATGGGCCTCCTCCTTAGGAAGTAAGTCCTAGTATTAATTTCTCTTAACCAGTCATAATTCCTTTTGATTTGGGATTCCTTTTCTGGAGTAAAACCCAATCATAAGTCCTCTCCTAATATGGGAATCCTTTTCAGGACTAAGCCCCAAGTTAGAGTATTCAAAATCTCCATAAAGTACATATACCTTTATGGACCCTACTCCTGGATTTTTTTCCTGAAGTAAATCTTAATCTTAATTTATCTGGGCAGTCATACATACATAAGCTCCACATTATTTTTTATGATTGCATCTTTCATCGCACAATTATCTAATTTTTACCAATACCTCTTGTTTCTCACATCGAGCATGAATCACATGAGCTTAGAGTGTAAAAGTAATTATGACATCCTTCTTTGAGCCTTCAATCATAAACATCATACTCCCTTACTCGAACTACGTGGGTTCTGATTCCTTTTCCAAAAACAAAGGATATGTAGGTAGCCCATCTGCAGGTTCTATCCCAACTCTGAAATAATCCATGTCCTTTTGATTGACAATAAACTTCAAGTGCCCCACTAAGTGGCTTTGAAACCATCATGGTCATCATAATGACCAAGAGACTTTTATATAAATATGCTGAAGGATACCATTGACCAAGAATATTTAAATAAATACAGATGATTCTCTATCAATGAAGAACCTCGAATACATATAAAAGATTCTCTAAATTTCGTACATATTTTATCATTTATTGTTAGATCTAAAGGAAAGATCATTTTATACTTGGTAATGTAATAAGGATTCACGAACATAACTTAAATCTATAAAGAGAGTCCCGGAATAGACAATAATTCAACTAAAAAAGGTGTGATGAGTCCGACCTCCCATCCTCTTGACCAATGAAAATTCCTAAGCCTCATCAGTCCACAAACTAATGAGCGCCTACCTTTGGAAAGTAGGTCCAAATAGATGTGGAATCATTGGATGTTTCCGGTTCTACGAAAAAAAACCCGTTAGAAACCGATCGGAACGTTTGAACCTCCCATCAAAGGCGGTCATCCCCGAATTCCGAGGGAAACAAAAAATGGTGAACCCGACGTGAATCCTTAACCAAGTTAAAATGATGTTTTACCTATTTGTTAGGCCCTTATTTAAAAATCAATGAGGGGGCCAACAAAAAAAATCATTGAAATATGTTCTCATCCAAAAGATGTAGTAGCTGAATTTATCATGATTACGTCTGTTATATCAAACATGCACTCTTTTCCAAGATCTTCTGCATTTCTAGAATGGATGCTCTTAAGTTCACACTTGTGAATACTACTGCCGAAAATGCCACTACTTCTACTCCTGTTGGATCGTCATCCACTATGAGGATGACATCACCTACTCAGCGTCTTCAACGTTGGGTATCAAATGCGATGAATAAGGAGTATCGTCAACATGGTACCATCCCAACTCTGGAGGCGGCCCGACAAGCCCTCCAAGTGAACAACTCACATCGTTCGTCCGGACAACGAAGACCAGTGATCAAAAAGCAGGCGGTGTTGACTACCGTCTCTAACAGTTTCGGGTCGTTATCCCTGGAACGCAATTACCATTCACTCCCTTATTCTGAGGAAGTGAATGAGCAGGTACCTCAGGGCCTTAATTCAAGAAGACATGAGTCCTTCCTGAGGCCTCCCACCAACAATCGCCGCCAGACTCGTGCGGTAGTGCTCCCTCAACATGATGAGGGTACCGACTCCAGGCGTTCGGCTCAGGTTCCTCAAACCCGAGCAAGCAAGAGGAACGAACCGAGGCGGAATCCAGTCAGCAGTGAGCAGGTTCTCATCTCTGCCATCTCCAGAGAAGTCCACCAACCTAACTTGGTGGCAAGCAACGAGCAGGCACATACACCTGCCCGTTTTAATTCCGTTGTCCAGCTGACTTGTCTGGAAACATCACGCCAATCCCGCCAGGCAATTCCGGCGGAGTACTATAGGAAGGAACATACACCTGTTTATACATCATCAGTTAGTCAACAGGATCGTCTGACTACATATGATGGAGCTCTTCAACCACTTTTGGCGAAGTGCAATCAGTAGGCACATACACCTGCTGGTATTAATCAATCCTACCAACAGTCTCTCTTGGTAGCATTCGGAGAAGTTAGTCGGAAATCCCCGACAACAAATAAGAAGCAGACTCAACTCTCTGCCCCCACACTTGAGTACTATCAGGATTCAATGACAGGAAAAGGAGGACAGGAGTAGGCACATACACCTGCTCCAAGCCCAGAATGGACATATATTCCCGTTCCGGCAGCTGAAGTCACCAACCATATTCTATTAATGGTGAAAGAGCATAAGAAAATCCCTGCTCATATTCTAGATGCCTGACAGGATATTATAACAACTTCAGCGGCATCTCAGGGAAAGACACATAAATCTATCCCTGCCAGTGGAGTAACACGTCAACAATTCACTCCAGAACAGACACACACATCTGTTCCAGTCCAAGAGGGTTGTGGTTCATACTTCCCCATATCATACGGACAACCAAATCAGGCACATACACCTGATTTGAGTAGAGATCATCAGCCTAACATGGCCATCTTTTCTGATCAGTCATATAAACCTGCTCAGAGCAGCCACTTTCATCAACAAGTGGTTTCCAAGGCGAGTGAGAAGGTGTTTAAGAAAAAGACCCGCCCAGCACAGTCAAGAGATCAAGAGCCAATCTCTAACAAGGCATTGCTCGATGCTAGAGTTCTTGAAGCCCTCAGACAATTATCTATTGAAATTCAAGATTATACTCCCTCATTTCCCAATAGTGGGAACATTAATTCCTAAGGTCTTCAACAGACACTTCCTCATGAAGGCTTGCTTCATGAAAATTCAGTCGATCTCAAATTTTCATCTTCAGATGAGATCCATAGGAACCCTCTGTGTGGTCAGAAGACCAAGGAGTAAGAGATCTCATCTTTTTCTGTAACCCATTATGGTGGTCCTCCCCATGATGATGAATTTCACTGTAAAAGTCCTCTCCGCAGTAGTGATACACATTGCCCGGAAAATGCTCCAGTGGAAAATGTAGTGCCAAGAAAGCCCTCTTATCTTGAGGCACTTGCAAATGCGAAACCATTCATGTATGATGCTTCATCGCTAGCAAGTGAAATACTTTCTCAATCAGAAGATAGCCCAGGGTGTAGGTCATTCTCCGAACCACCCCTAAGTCATGCATCTTCTAGTTTGATCAATGATTTCTCTACCAATCTTGTTGAATCCGATGAAGAAACAAGGAAACACCAACTCTGGTCAAAACAGGTAGAAGAATCTTCATTTAATGATAAAGAGGAAATGATAAACATGAGAAAACAACTGGAAAAAGGTGAAGTACCAGTCATGTTTTGGCCTCTGGCTAACTCTCAGTATGACATTCCAAAGATGTTGACGGAAGATGGAATCTGTGATATTCGTCTCAGCATATGGAAAACTCTTTGTCAATTGAAGAAGAAGGTATTGTCTTATGATGAATATGAAAATCATCTTAAGATAATAAAAGGGTTACAATGTCAGATTAATTTGGTATCTCTATCAGTCTCTCGATATCCGAAGGCTAAAAAGCAGTAGAGAGACCTTCAACGTTCATGCCTTGGCGCACTAAGAAGATTGTGTTAGTTAATTTCCAATGCCCCATCTGGTATTCATGTCATAGGGTGGGGTGTTCATGGAGCACTACATTTCACAGTGCTCTCCAGTCAACAAAGCTCGCCGAAAATGGTCTCATGCAATGTTATTGCCCATAACCAGCCACAGTCAATGGGCTTTGTTTGTAATCAAAAGCTTGCCCAAGAACAGGCTTCAACTAGTTCCTCTCAAAATCAAGAATACAGAGAACAAGCTGTTGAATTACTCTTGAATCAAGAAAACGAGAATATTAAACAAGCCTCTCGTTTGGAGAAACCACTTCACCAAGTGATAGAAGTGTCATAAATCATCCAACGGTCTTTTGAACCGAGTGATAAAAGTGGATACAGGTTAATGTATCCATCTAATTTTCGAACTAAGGTTCGCAAGATCAAGAGAGCTTTTAAGAAAGTCTCAGACATAGCATGTCAAGAGCCACCCCAGCTTGCCAGACTGGGGACTCTTTTTAACCAACCCTCAAAATCAACAAATAGGTTCCGAGGAGTTGAGCGGGAACAGCAAGAACAGCCCCAGTCCACTGGACTGGGGACTTTTTCAAATCATCAATCCCCTCCTCAGAGAAAGTCGGTCTTTTCTCAATTGGGGAAGAAACCTAAAGAGGAATGAAGAGCCAAATTATCATGAGATTCCCTCTAAATTACAGTTCGTCAAGAAGTCCCTGAGGGATCGAATCAACAAAAGGCAATGTCTCATCAAATACATGGAGGAATACAATATCACAGAAATGCTGATAGAAGGGATGCGATGAGTTATGCATCAATCAATGTCATTAATGCCATTTTTTCTGATCCACCAAATGAGGCTCACTCAGGGGACTCAGATGAACAGGTTCCTACTCAAGAAGATGTACGCACCGACACAAATGAAGAAGGTGTGTGTGCACGAAGTCAAAGGATTACTCAGAACCTAGGTAATCCTTCGAGTAACCCACTTCCCCCTCTCTGAAAAGGATCCAACAAAGGGAAGGGAAAGAACCAGGTTACATATACTTCCTTTGGATAAGGACAATCGCTCTCACTAGAGAAAAGGTTTGCACAACAAGAGGAACAGATGAAGGAATTAAGAAGTTTGAAAGCAGAACTACTTCAGAGTAGTATTCTTCTTAAGCATGCTGGAGTCAGTTAGCCAAAGGAATTTGTTGCAGCTACTGAGATGGATCAAGAATATCCTCCTCTTTCAGTACACCCTCACAGGTCTAATCCTACGGGTCAAGTGCAACAATAGTTGGCAGTGCTACCATCAGTCACAGCACCAATCGCCACATCTTTCCAAGCTCCAGTCATTGCACCTACCCAAGTTCAAGTTCAACCGGATGTTTCTCAAAAGTTAATAACTACTATTGAGTCATTAACAGCTCGATTAGAAACTATGGAAGGGAAACGTGCGCAAGTTCAACCAGAAAAGAAAGTTTACCCTGAATTGGTAGATTCAATTTCTCCTCCATCCAGTTTTGGGAATCATGTATTCCCTATTTTCAATGGATCAGGCGATCTTGAGCAACATTTGACGCATTACGTGTCTTGTTGCGATCCTATGATGGGAACTCCGGAGCAGCAAGAAGTAGTGAAACTCAAATGCTTCGTGCGAACCTTACAAGGACCAGCTTTTGTTTGGTATACAAGATTGCAATCCCAGTCAATTACCGGATGGGAGGATCTTCGTAAAAAATTCCTCCATCAGTTCAGCTCAACTTTGCCAAAGACAACAGTTTTTGATCTTACAAACTGTAAGAAAAGGGAGAATGAAAGAGTCTCGGATTTCATTGCTTGCTGGAAGGGATTAAAATATTACTTGAGTTTAGCACTCCCTCAAGAATAATTGTTGCCAATCTGTGTGGAAAATCTTCATGACGAATTACGCACGCCATTAATCCCTGTGAAATACACAGGAGGGTTTCGAGACCTTACTTCAATCGCTCAACATATTAAATATTCCCTTATATAGGCTAAGTCTAAATCTCATGTAATTCCATTAGCTCTATGAAGGAGAATGGGTAAAGCATAAACTGCTACAGTTATGATTAAACAAGCACCTGTACCTATTTCTACCTCAAAACCTTCATCTTCTCGAAGGGCTCCACCTTCTGAGCGCTAACAACAAAGGTCGTTTCGTCCAGATGATCAAAGACGAAAACAATTTGAGGATTTTAAGAGAAAAACATACTCTTTCCAAAATGAATAAGTTCCTGGTTACTTCATTTCGGCTCTGGAAAATAATTTGGTTCAATTTCCAATACCCAAGAGGCCAAACAATAAAAGAGATAAAGACCGTCCCAATTATTTCCCTTTTCATCAAATGTTGGGGCATCCCATCTAGGAGTGTTTTGTCTTCAAAGACCTCCTGCAAAAGATGGTCGACTTGGGAAAGGTCACATTGAAAGGCTCCTCATCCCAGGTAGCATGTTTCACTGCTACAGTTCCAGAGGAAGAAGGTGAATGGCAAGAAGTCAAAAGAAAAAATTCACAAAAGTATGATGATTGGATGGTCAGAAAGACAATAAATCGAACTTATGCTATTTTGCGAACACAATTAAAGAAACCAATTGTGTCTTCTTCCATGAATGTTACAGAAAAACCCTCTTCGTCAGGGGGAAAGTGCTCAAAGAAACGGAACAATTCAAAGAAAGAAAAAGAATCAGAAGAGGATTTGTATGTGTCAAAGCCTAAGTTGTCTTTGACTTTGGAGGATTTCATTCCATATACTTCAAAGCCACAGGCACCGCCCCACCAAACGGCACAGCCTAAACAGGATAATCAGGCAGAGTCTTCATTAGATGAAGAGTTAATCTTTGGTTCTGTTAATATGATTCAATTAACAGATCCATATGCCAGTCGCAGTTTCAATTTTGATGAGCCTAAATTCCCTGTATCAAACAAGGGAATCAGAGGAAGTTTCAGAGGTTCAGGATACAGGGGAAGATGTGGATCTTTCAGAAGCCACTACCCCAATTCTACCCCTGCTAGAACTGTGTATGCAGCAGAAACTCGTGGTAGATCCCTTCAGCGAGCTCAGCAAGAACAAGCAAGTTCTTCTACCAATAGCAAATTCAGTCCTGGCACAGTTATTTTGGAAGACCGATTGAAGGTTCCATATTCTTCCTCTCAGCAAGTAAATGGATCTAATCGGTCTAATCTTCCAAAACCAAGGATGTTGTCAACTCCTATCCCAATACAAGATGCATCAACTTCCAAAGCATCTGCTTCCAAGGTACCTGCTAAACCACATATTCCTGTTGGGAAACGCAGACCTCTGGATCAAAAGTATGATATATTGAAACACTTGGCCCAAGTAGTAGCCAAGTTATCAATTATGGATGCTTTTAATCTGTCTAAAGATCTTCGTGAAGCACTCATCGAGGCTTTGTCAAGTCCTTAGGAGTTTGAAACTGAAATTGTTGCAGCTGAAGTCTATCACATAGAGAATAATCCTGCAGAATGCCATGAAATAATATCTTTTATTGATAAAAATGAAGATGATGTTTTGCATGTTCATATCAAACCTTTGTATTTATCTGGAAAGGTCAATGGTATAGACGTCCGAAGAGCTTTCATTGAAAATGGTTCAGGAGTCAACCTCATGCTCATTCGTACACTTCGTTGATTGGGCCTCACAGAATCTTATTTGTCTCCTTCTACCATGATGTTACAAGGATATGATAAAAATGAACAAGAACCACTGGGTGAGTTTACACTCAGAACTCAGTTTGGAGATCTTGTATCCAATTTAGATTTGATGGTTTTTGATCAAGACTCAGCCTTTAACATCTTGCTTGGAAGACCTTGGCTGCATCAACATGCAACTATCCCATCATCATACCATCAATGTCTCAAATATTGTTTTAATGGTCAAGTTGGTACATTGTATGGTGATAAGGCCTCGTTCAAGACATGTGAGTCTCAATAAATTGAGGTGGAATTCTATCAGATGAAGGGAAAGGAGAAGTCCACAACAAAGGAAATTACCAAAGTTAATGCTCCATATGGTTTGGAGAAGATTCCAGTAAATCCATTTACACATGTGAGTATAGATTATGTGTTTCCTATCATTCAAATTGAAAAGGTATACTCAAATAAAAATACTCTTATGGAAAGATTCGTAATGTCAATTACGGCAGTCAAGCCAGACAACATGGGAGAAATTGGTAACCCACCAAGCAGTAATGAAATCACAAATGGCGACGTCTTCATTTCATCTGCTAAAATACAACAAGTCTATGCTTCACCAATTAGGCCAGAAGAAGTTATAACAACATCGGAGGTGAACAATTATGTCAATTATCAATCCATCATTTCCTCTTTATTACCCAAAGAAAACTCTTCATCATCAATAGTGTCAAAAATTGAAGCTTCCTCTTCAAAATGTGCAAATTTTGACATCTCTTCTGATCATGAAAATTCTGCTTTTTCATCTACTATGCAAGTAGAAATGGAAGAAATAACACATGATGAAGAAGAAGAGGAAGATCTTAGGGATGCTCCTCCATCATTTGAAGAGGGTATCTCTACCACTGTGGATGAACTCAGAAAAATAAATCTAGGTACAAAGGAAGATCCACGCCCCACTTTAATTAGTGCGGCCATGACCCTTGAAGAGAAAGAGATGTATATTTCTTCTATAAAGATAAATAGAGATATTTTTTCTTGTAACTATACAGAAATGCCCGGGCTTGATCCTGATGTTGCCACTCATCATTTGGGTTTACCAGAAGAACGTCAAGGATTTAAACAAGCCGCGAGAAGAACAAACCCAACTTATGCTTCTAAAATTGAAGCTGAAGTGGATAATATTATCAAAGATAACTTCGACATAGAAGTTCAGTATCCCAAGTGGTTGGCTAATATTTTCCCTATAAAGAAGAAGAATGGAAAAATTAGAGTTTGCATCGATTTCAGAGATCTTAATCGGCATTGTCCTAAGGATGATTTCCCAGTTCTGATTACAGAACTTTTAATTGATGAAACAGCTGGATATGAAGCACTTTCCTTCATGGATGGATATTCTTGATATAATCAGATCTGAATGGCCCCACAAGATGAGGAATCCACAGCCTTCAGAGCCCCTCAGGGTGTGTTTTTTTACCGGGTAATTCCCTTTGGATTAAAGAATGCAGGTGCAACATATAAGTGCACCATGCATCGTATCTTAAAACCCTTATTAGGTAAGTTTGTTGAATGCTATGTAGACGATTTGGTGGTTAAATCCAAACAACATTCTAATCACTTGGCTGATTTGGAATTCATATTCTGCAAGCTTAGACAACATAATTTGAAGATGAACCCCTTAAAATGTGCTTTTGGGGTAACCTTAGGAAAATCTCTCGGTTTTGTTGTATGCCATCGTGGTATTAAAGTCGATACTAAGAAGACCAAGTCAATCCTTGGAATGTCACCTCCTCGAAATTTGAAAGAACTAAGAGGACTTCAAGGACACTTAGCCTATATTCGGCGTTTCATCGCCAATTTGGCAGGCAAAAGGTTACCCTTTACCAAATTGATGAAGAAAGGAGTCACTTATCAGTGGACTGAAGAATGTCAAGAAGCATTTGATATTCTCAAGAAATACCTCTTGAGTCCACCGGTACTCATGCCACCTGTTGAAGTAAGAGCACTTATCCTCTATGTGACAGCTCTAGAGAGATCATTGGGAGCCTTTCTTGCTCAAAAGAATGATGCTGGGAATAAAAACAACCTCTACTATCTCAGTCGAACTATGCATGAAGCAGAAACCCGGTATTCATGTATTGAGAAGTGCTTCCTGGCATTAATCTTTGTAGTTCGTAAGTTGAGACACTACCTGCAACATCAGGAGGTCCAATTGGTATCTCATAATAACCCGATCAAATTCATCCTTAGTCGTCCAATGCTTACAGGACGTCTAGCAAGGTGGGCAGTTATTTTGCAGCAATTTGACATTCAGTATGTGTCTCAAAAGGCAATAAAGGGCCAAGCTCTGGCTGATTTCGTAGCTGAACACCCTTCAGTGGAAGACACGTCTTCAGATATTGAACTCCCTGATGAGGAAGTCTTCTCTATTCAAGAAAGTCCTTAAGAATGGGAAATGTATTTTGATGGTGCTTCTAGAAGTCCAACATGGAAGAAAATGGAAAATCCTAAATTCAAAAAAGTTGGCTTAGGAATTGTGCTCATTTCTCCAGAAAAGGCAGTGTTACCTTATTCCTTCTTATTGTGGGAAGGTGGTACCAATAATGAATCTGAATACCAAGCTCTTATCGCAGGCTTGGAATTAACGATTCAAGCACAAGTGAATCACTTAAAGGTGAAGGGTGATTCAGAACTGGTAATAAAACAAGTCAATGTGGATAATTCCATCAGAAAATAAGAACTAATCCCTTTGTATGATTACGTCAAAGAGTTAATGGAGGAATTCCCATCAGAACTGACATTTTCTTATGTCCCAAGATCACAAAATTCTCAAGCTGATGCACTGGATAATATAGCCACAGCTCTGGAAGATCCAAATCGGGACGAGAAAACCATCAATATTTCCCACCATCATGAAATTTCACCTTATGTTCGAATCAGAACAGAGGAAATTAATGAAATTAGTCCCATTCCTGAACCGTATGGTCATACTATAGGATGGATGTCACCTATCAGGGAATACCTTCAAAATGGAACACTTCCACCTGATAGAGCTGAGAAAGAACAAATCCAGCGATGTGTGGTTAATTTTACTCTTTATGATAGCCCAGATCACCTAGAGAAAATTCTCTACAAATGTGGTTTTGATGGAGTTCTCTTCAGATGTATTAATCGTGAAGAGAAAATGGCTGTCAAGAAAGAAGTGCATACAAGAGTCTGTGGTTCCCACCAGTCTGGACATAGATTGTCTGATCAAATTCGAAGGCTTGGATACTTTTGGCCTTCAATGATACGAGATTGTGTTGATTTCACAAAGAAGTGTCATTCATGACAAGTACATGCCAACTTCATTCATCAACCTCCAGAGTTGCTTCATATAGATAAATACTCATGGCCATTTGCCACATGGGGGATGGATGTGGTGGGACCTTACCCTTTGGCTACGGCCAAGCAGTTTAAGTACATTCTTACTGCTACTAACTTCTTTTCCAAATGGGAAGAGGCAATACCTCTCAAGGAAGTCAGTTCTAAATGTGTTGTTAGCTTCATCAAGTCTAACATCATTACCAGATTTGGTGTCCCTCATACCATATTGATGGACAATGGCACTAATTTCTGTTCATCCGGGGTGAAGAAGTTGTATCAAGAATACAACATCAAATCCAACCATTCATCTCGATATCATGCAGCGGCCAATGGACAGATAGAATCCTTTAACAAGACTCTTTTAAATATACTGCAAAAGATGGTGGATAAAGATAAGAATTCATGGCCTGATAAACTCTTTCATGCTTTATGGGCTTATTGGACTACCACCCGCACTGCAACTCGGTCAACTCCAAATTCATTGGTATATGGAACGGAAGCCATCTTTCCCATTGAAGTTCAATTACCCTCCCTCAGAGTATCCATTTGTGATCAGTCATCTACATATGAGCAATCTCAAAAGTGATAGAATTAATTGGAACGGTTAGATGAGAAAAGATTGTGCACTTTGCACCACTTGGAAATCTATCAGAATCGAATAGCACGAGTTTTTAACAAAAAAGTTCGTCTTCATTCATTCACTCAGGGAGAATTGATATTAGTTCTCATAAATCCAATGATACCAGGAAAGAAACCTCCCAATCTTGAGCCAAAATGGGAAGGACCTTATTCAATATATAGAGTCTACTCCAATGGAGCTTATTCATTAATCTCGATGGATGGAGAACTCATCACTACTCCAACCAATGCCAGGTTTTTGAAGAAGTATTTTATATAAACTGCAAAGTACCTCTTATGTCCCGGCAACATGACACTAAACTGTGCAGCACCAGTTCGTCCTTGCTATATGACGTTAAACTATGTAGAAATGGTCCGATATGACCTTAAACTGCAACGTCATCCCACACGACATTAAACTGTGAAAAAGTTCCTTAAATGGTCCAGTATGACCTTAAACTGCAACTAGGTCATGTATGACCTTAAACTACATCATCAATGGTCCATGCATATGACCCTAAACTATTTGCGAGTCCCTTACGTCTAGAAAGAAGTTAAACTGTAATGTCCTAACTACATGACACTAAACTGTATAGAAGTCCCTTACGTCCGGAAAGACATTAAACTACATAAGCATCAAAGGTCCTGTATGAATTTAAACTACACTTTTGTCTAGCATGACATTAAATTGCACCATCCATGATCAATGCATATGACCTTAAACTATTCGCACTTTCGTCCAACATGATGCTAAACTAGGGAAAAAATCCTTAATGCGTCCAACATAACGTTAAATGGTGTACTCTTTTGTCCTCACTACATGACATTAAAATGCACAGTCCCCCTTTCATCCAACATGACGTTAAACTCTATTGTCCCCATCGTCCTAACTACATGATGCTAAATTGTACAGAAAGTCTATGATATGTCCTACATGACATTAAACTGTACTTTTGTCCCTGCTACATGACACTAAACTGTGCAGCACCAATAGTCTTAACTGCAAGACTTTAAACTGCATAGTCCCTTCATACGTCCTACATGACGTTAAACTATGTATTGTTAAGGTTGTTTATACCTCTTGTTTCTCACACTGAGTATAACTCACGTGATCTTAGAGAAAAACTCAACCATAACACTCTCTCTGGGCTACTAACCATGTGTAAGTCCCAACATCATTTTTTAGCTCGTTGTCCCCAAGAACAACTTGATCGTTAATTCATTCTTTAATTGAACTACACGGACTTTAATCCTTACCTTCTAGGCTGGGTATGCAGGCAACCTCCCAAGGTTCAATCCCAAAACCAATCTCTTCACATTGGTTCACCTCCATCTCATACGATGTTGATTCGTGAAACCACCCCTAGAATAAATATCTTTACATTGGTTCACATTCGTCCTTGTTATACAACGTTAAACTATACAACACTTTTGTCCAGTATGACAATAAACTACAATATTCTTTGATACCCTCACCTGAGAGGGAACCATTATTTACATTGATTTTTCAATCATGTTTCATTTCGAAGACTACATGCATACATGGAAACGCCCAAACCATTTATCTTGGGTTAAACCATCATTGTACTAAAGTTCCCTTTCACCCTTTATATGTACGAACCAAATTTGTAAAAAGGTTATTTCTATAACTACGTGGGCTTGATTCCCATCCTTATGGGATACGTAGGAACGTTCGAGTGTCCCTCGAATCGAGCCCCAAGTCTTTGGGCCTAACCCCAAATTCCACTTTCAGTCCCTTGGCTGAAAAGTCCCCATGAAAACACACACTATGTATTTCTTACAATGCTCCAAGATCTATGACCCTAAACTAAGATCTCTAATCCTTTTGTACCACACGACGTTAAACTGTAGTTTAAGAACTATGTATGGCTTGATTCTCATCCTTATAGGATACGTAGTGAAGTCCAACATTTCAATTCAAGACCTAGACACAACATGATTATGGTTAGCATTGATCTGTGTATCTCTGTATACATTGAACAATATCCATATTTATGTGTCATAATCCTAACCTTAAATATTTTCAGATCCTCATAACCCTTTTCATGACTTCTAGTCACAAAAATGTCAAACTTCTAAGAATTATTTTTCCTAACTATGCAGCACGTGCCCATAGGCGGCCTTGCATAAACAGTCTACATAACAGACTTGTTAGCCAAAAGATACTATTATTTGACTATGTAGCCAATGCCCTTAGGTGGCCCTGTATAATTCAATCCCCTAACAGGTTTTTCGGATAGTGGTAACTTCATTATTAGGAAGAATGCATATTTTGTCCTTATTTGTCTTAAATGACAGTATGTATGGATCCACAAAAATAGCCATCCTTAACATACTTGTCCCATATCCTTTTTCATGATCTAAAAGTATTCAAGTCTATGGATTATATTCTCTTTCCATACATTTGGGTTAGACCTTTGTAGGAGTGATATTCATCCAGTTCTTCGATAATCTTGTTTGGAAATATCTTCTTCATATTCAAGTACCTCTTTCCAGACAGCAAACTCTATACTTTAGAAGATTTGAATCTCCATAAAATTTCACTGGCTTTTAGAACTAGGAAAGTAAATTTTTGAGAGTTCTTTTTCCTGACTATGCAGAACGTTCCCATAGGTGGGCTTGCATAAACAGTCTACATAACAGACTTGTTAGCCAAAAGATACTATTTTATTTAACTATGCATCCAATGCCCTTAGGTGTCCCTGCATAATTCAACCCCATAACGGTTTTGTTAAATAATGGTAACCTCATTCTTGGGAACTACTTCTTCTAATGCCTTTTAGCTCTTTTTTATATCATTCCTCAGATTCAAATATTCTTAAGTCATAGCTTACATATTTTCCCTCATACTTGAGTATGGTACTATGTTTTCAGATGAGTTGTCAAGGAATTGAGTCAATTCTAATCCATTTCAGTCAAAGATATTTCGACCTTAAACATTAGCCTTTTTATGTCTGATGTGCATGACTTTAAGCTGCCCACAAAAGACAAAGGAACTCTGAATAAAAGTCAAGTTCCAGCTCACTAAACATACATTTATTATGATTTATGTAACATTGAGCAATTAAAAGGTTTGAAGTTTGTAGGGTTATTTACATTAATCCTAGTAAATATCAAACTATGCTTACTAGGATCATTGTCTTAGGTAAAATCTAAAGCATGTAGCAATAGAGAATGCAGGTGCAAATGAATGAAGGTGAAAGTGTTTTTCATTGATGAACAATAGTTATAAGGAAATCCATAGACTGGAGTCTATTCTCTTTTTCAAGAATTACAAGAGGCTTTCAACATAAGTCTTCAATTGATGAACCACATCCTGAGCTTCATCAGCAATTACTTGAAGCTCATGCACTCGACCAACTCCACTCTTTTCAGCCTGATGGAGTGCTTTCTTGGCATCCGCAATGGTCTTCATACCATTCGTTTGAACTCCCTCCACTGAATTATTGAGTTGGTCAAGTTCCCCAGTAACAGCATCCAACTGTTGCTGAAGCTTCATTTGCTGGATGACTTTTTCTTTGATGTTATGCTTCAGTTCCTTCATCTTGTCATCATAATCAGCCTCAGCTTGGGATACCACAGACTCAAATTCACTGATGTTAAATGAAAATTTCACCCTAGTCATATCTTCGCGGCACTTTTTCTCATGCTCCCTCATGAAGATGATCTGTTTCACCGTGGTATGGATCTTTTCATATCCAAAACCGCCAAGTCCTAGTATGACAAACTGGGATGACAATCGAGGGATTTTCGATGATAGATATTCTAAAGGCACCTCAGATATGATTTTCCATATGTTGTTCCATGCCTTGCGTCGTGAAAAGATGAACGCTTTACGCATCTCTGGGTCTGATTCAACATCATCATCACAGGGGGCAGGTAATCTGGGATTAATGCACTTAAAGAAGTGCCATGCTCTTCTCTTTCCCCCCTGGCTTTGGATTCTTCACTTTCAATTCCCATTGGGACAGAGGCTGAGGCCTCACCTCCAGACCTAGCCACTGCAGTTGACGGCCCTTCATGATTAATTGAAAGTGTTGGTTAGCTTCAAAGGATAACAAAAGAATCAATTGTCTTGAAAATTAAGTACAATCACAAATATTGTTATCCCTTGCCCGACGGTGGGTCAGCAACCTGAGAAGACTCCTCCCCATCTTTCCCAGTCTCAACAGGATCTTCAAGATGGGTCTCAGGAGGGTTTACTGGGTTTAGCTCTACTTGAGCTAATGTTTCTTCAATGGTAGGGTTGACTTCAATGTCCACACCCTCTTCAGGAATTGGTAGTTCAGCAGCTTCTACGGATGAATCTGCATATTATTTTCAGTCATGATTAGAAGTGTAAATTATAAGAAAATTTACTGGGAGAAGGAAAACACTCACTCCCAAGGTCTTGTAAATCACATGAAAACTTATCATGATCATAAAATTCTTCGAAATTCATTCCATGATTCATCATTTCATCCAATGATATTTTAGAATCCTAGTTAGTCTCACCAGTGGGAGCGTTTGTTGCATCTTCTTGATGACTTACGTCCTGCAACCCCTGACCCTGGACAACATCTTCATATATAATCACAGCATTAGTTGCAACAGTCACCAGAAGCTCTAATGCAGGAGTTGAACCTGAATTATCACAGAATGGAAGTCAGTCGTTGTTTCATTAAACATTTTTATGAAGCATTGTTGACTTACCAGAAACAGGTTCTTCTCTTCTTGCAACAGCAGCAAGAGGGATACTAGGAATAGATGTTAGATCTTCTCCAGGAGAAGCCATGTCAGCTTGGATCGGTGATTGTTCCACAGCACCCTCTGTGGTCTTTGAAGGAGGATCAGTCCTTTCCCTCAGGGGGGAAATTGAAGAAGCCCCTTCAATCCCCAGAAATATGAGTAACCATGTGGTCATGAGTATAAACTCATGATTACTTGAAGAACTTATCGCTTCTAATGAAACGTTTAGATGTGGACTTACTCCTTTTTTTCCTTTTCTTCTTTGGTTTTTTTGGGAGTATCTGTAGTCTCCCTTATTGGCACTTGGATTGGCGAATGTAAGGCTATATCCAATGCCTCATTCATGGCCTGCTAGCCTGGAGAAATCTCGCCTAGTTCGCAAGGAGAATCAGCAGCAGCCCCAATAGCAGTACCACCAGGGCTATACTCTGGTGAAGGAACCCCAGTTCCTTTCTTTGCAAGCTGCAAGATGAAGAAAATAACTTCCTTAAGTAACAAATCTTCGACTGAAATCAAGTCGCAAAGCAAATAATGAAAGAAAAGTTACATCTTCAGGAACCACATACTCATTCCACTCCTCATCTCCAGAACCACCATCCCCCACAGTGGCGCCATGATTAATCATTTCCTTCACCCACTGGGTAACAGGAACAGACTCATCAGTGGAATATATGAGCATTTCCAGCTCTCTGATGTAAGCCCGCACTTCATTGGGGTTGTCCTTGTATTGAAGATTTGTAGAAGCCATAAGATTCCCTATTCCAGGGAGTTGTAGGCCCTCACACAAATCCAGCCAGGCGGTCTTAGTACCACAATATAAACTCTGTCATAGCTGGACAACCTCTGGTCTTAGATATGAAGGTTGTGAGGAAGGTCCTATAATTTTTTACTTCAATTTATTCCCATCTCCTGGAACTACAGATAGAGAATAAGAAAGTAAGACTTATTGCTTTATAAAGTAGCAGTGATTAAATTACTACAATGAAGTAACTCACCAGGAGTTGATAGAGTGGGTCTTTTAATTCTGGGCGGAGGATTATATCGGGCACGAAACCGCTTTGCCACTGGTTGTGCCTCATCATCCCCATCATGGGAATCCTGTGAATCAGTTCTAGAAGAGGAGTCTGTTGAATCAACTTCAGGTGGGGAAGCATCACCTTCACGAGGAAGGGTTTCTTTCTCTACAGTCCTCTTCCTTTTCCCCACCTGATAAACTGGGTGATTCAATATCCCTTTGGGGTTTGATTCTATCTAGTGTTCGGAATAATATGTAGTCAAATTATGTGCCTCTTTTTAAACTGGTAGATCAAATAATGCCCCAGTTTTCTTTCTTGACGTCAACATCCATAGTTTCCGAGCAACCATCAGATGTTGCTCTAACCTGACATTTACCGGAGGAGATATAGCAATCTGTTGCAGACATTTGAATTGACGTGCAAATCTATATGGAGCATAGGCCTCGCATATGATTTCTCCATCAATCCTGGCAACTAGAACACCATCCCTGTAAGCTAGAATGTATGCCCTCAAATCCAAATGGGTTGTCCCATCATCAAAAAATTTCCCAGTTGGCGGACTTCCATAGGGAAAGAAGTTGAATTCCTTAAACATGATCAGTCTCACTTTCATGTCATAAGCATTAACATCTAATGTAGAAACCCCAGAGAATTCTTGCACTGATGGCCTGAAAGAACTTCCAGAAATTTGTAATCCATTCTATACATTGTAAGTCCTGAAGTGAGTAGCGATCCATCCCCACAAAACTTGGAATGGTCCCACCATTCTTAAAGGAGATTTACCCATGAAGACATGAAGTAAACTTCTGTTAATCTTTGATAAAATGGGGGTATCCAACCCAACCATTTTTCCCTCAGCCAATTTTTCCGAAATAACGAAGGCCCCTGGCCTGACACCTCCCTTCGAATCCCTGACCGGCAAGAGATAAACACTGATCCACATTGCCAAGAAGACCGCCAGACGATTCTTCTTTTGGATTCTTTGATTCACTTCATATCCCCACTTCTTGAACTATCCTGCTTCTAGAGTTGGCCAGAATGTGCCAGGATCACCCCTCTTATCAGGTTTTGGGCAAGTGGTAGGATGTCTGGGCCTCTTATCCTTGTATTTCTTTATCTTGGATCCTTTTTCTTCCGGCTCCTTCTCCTTTGGATCCCTCTCTTTCTTCTCAATAATAAATACATTATTCCATTCCTCCGGATGAATATACTTTCTAGAATGAGTTAATGAGGTCTCTGAACTCTTGAGCCTATGGAAGATCCTAAATAATTCCTGAGCTAAAGCAGGATTCTTCTCTGAATCATTCCAAGTCACCTTGGGATGAATGAATTCATCATACATATCACCCAAAATTGGAGCCCCTGAAATCTTGTGGACATCCCAAAAACTGATACCTAATTCTCCATGAGTCAGATGGAAAGAATTAGTTGTTGGGATCTAGTGGCTGAGTATCTCCGGCATGAAGTTATCATGTCTATAAACATATGTTTGCCCAACCCAGACAGCTTCGTATATTGCAGCTCTCTTCAAATCCTCGACAAACTCTGCACAGGTTTTTCGCACCCAGTATGCCCATATCCAAGTTGGATTCACACCTCCCCCAGGACGGAAGTCCCAACTTTTCTTCCAGCCTTTGGATTGATCTATCTGATCATTTCGGAAGATTGATGGATGACAATGTGGTTGCAGCTCAGGTGTATGATTTGTCAGATCTAGTGTGCAAGGGCTATGATGCATCATGTAAGTCTTCTCCATTGTTCCAGCATTTAGAAATACTCCTCCACCTGAGATATTTGCTGAAGCAAAGTTGGTGTAATTCTGAAACCACGAAAATGGAAGATAATTCTTTTCTTCTGGAATGATGACTTCTTGAAAATGACCATAGCCATACAAAGGAAGATAAGTGCTATGTGGGAAGTCACAATGATATTTCTTCAGATAATTAGCCAAATTCGGAAGAGTTCTATCTTTGACAGTATAATAATCATGGCCAATGATGTTCATCATATAATCTATCTGCTTGCTAGCCAGTTCATCAACTATTCCGGGTCTAAGAGCTATTGATTCTGCACAAAAGTTGAATAAATTAAATTCTTAAATGGATTTATTTTTCATAAACTTTGTGAAGAAATATGAAAAATGGCAAAGGCACTAAGGCACGCAAGTCTAAACTTGGCGCGCAAATGATATTTTGTCGCGCTAGTTTTTACCGCGCAAGTCTAAACCGTGCAAGTACAAATACCTAGACAGCAGCGCGGAGGCAAGGAAACAGCAGAAAGAAGACTTGCGCGGCGAAGATAACTTGCGCGACGAGAGCTCGATAATTCGGAGGCAGATGCGATACACGGCCAAGGATCCTATATTTATAGGCCAAGAGGCCTATCTGCGCACCTACACCCAGAACACTCAAGCCTTGCGCGACTCGAACTTGCGCGCCAAGTGTTGCGCACCGAACACTTGTGCGCCACCATTCCTTTGTATGTCTCCTTTTTTCCTCAGAGTCAAATCCTCTATTCTCTCCAGATCCAACTCTGAGGGGGAACTTTTGTTGACGCTCCTTTCGTCACAGAATATAAAGATTGGAAAAGGGGAATATCTGAGATCAAAGTGATTCAACCTTTGAAGAAAACATCAAAAATCGACAAAGGGATGAACAAGGAGAACTTTGCCCCTAGGTCGCGCAAGTTCCCTCATAGTCGTGCAAGTCCAATTGCGCGATGCATTATGGTCGTGCAAGTGAATTGCGCGACTGAAAAGATAACCGCTTGGGGTCTTCTCCTGCCTATAAATAGACCTGGTGGGCCCCCCATTTTGGGGAGGAATTTTTTCAGAAACTCATATTTGAGCTCTCGGCGCCCTAGTCTATTCTCAAAGCTTCCGGAACACTTCTAAGGTAATTTCTTACCTAGAACGGAATATCTAAAGAGGGGGAGGAAGGCCTAAGTGTTGAAACTCATCAACACTTGCGCGCCTAAGTGGCCATCCCTTAAGGGAAATGGCCACACTTGCGCGCCGCCTTACTCCTTCAATAGAACATGCGCGCCCCTCTCCTGGAAGAACCTCAGGAGGATTCTAAAGGCATTAACCAAAAGTCACTCAAGTATTACCCTGCTGGTTGAACACCGTGCAAGTACCCAAAGTGTCGCGCAGGTATACTTGCACAACTAAAACTTGTGCGCCCACGCAGTACCTGCGCGCCTGTTAGGACTTGCGTGCCCCTGCCTTTTTGGGTTCCCTTCTTGCCCATTTTACCCCTCTCAAGCCATTCCACCTCTCCTATTCAATATTTAGTCTTCAAGGCACTCTTCAAAGCCATTTATGGAATGATTTATTTATTTTAATTCCTTATCTGAAAGGAATTCTGTGGAATATCTCTCAAAACATAGTGATTTACACATATTTATGTCACTAAAGATTGAGATTTCATTCATTCAACCTCATCCTTTAAGATGAGAGAACTCATTAACCTGGGCCTACTCTTCAGGAGTAAGCCCCAGTCATAATCACTAAATTGTTCCTCATTTTCAAAAGTAAGCCCCAGTCATAATAATTAACCTGGTCCTCCTTTTCAGGAGTAAGCCCCAGTCATAATTCCTCAAATTTGGGAATCCTCCTTAAGAGTAATCCCCAAGTCCCTTAATTTTCAATTCCATTTACCATGGGTCTCCTCCTTAGGAAGTAAGTCCCAGTATTAATTTCTCTTAACCAGTCATAATTCCTTTTGATTTGGGATTCCTTTTCAGGATTAAAACCCAATCATAAGTCCTCTCCTAATATGGTCATCCTTTTCAGGAGTAATCCCCATGTTAGAGTATTCAAAATATCTATAAAGAACATATACCTTTATGGACCCTACTCCTGGATTTCTTTCCTGAAGTAAATCCTAATCTTCATTTATCTGGGCAGTCATACATACATAATCCCCACATTATTTCTTATGATTGCATCTTTCATGGCACAATTGTCTAATTTTTACCAATACCTCTTGTTTCTCAAATCGAGCACGACTCACATGATCTTAGAGTGTAAAAGTAATTATGACATCCTTCTTTGAGCCTTCAATAATAAAAATCATACTCCCTTACTCGAACTATGTGGGTTCTGATTTCTTTTCCAAAAACAAAGGATATATAGGTATCCCATCTGCGGGTTCGATCCCAACTCTGAAATAATACATGTCCTTCTGAATGACAATAAACTTCAAGTTCCCCACTGAGTGGCTTTGAAACCAGTATGGTCATCATAATGACCAAGAGACTTTTATATAAATATGTCGAAGGATACCATTGACCAAGAATCTTTAAATAAATACAGATTATTCTCTATCAATGAAGAACCTCGAATACATATAAAAGATTCTATAAATTTCGTACATATTTTATCATTGATTGTCAGATCTAAAGGAAAGCTCATTTTATACTTGGTAATGAAATAAGGATTCACGAACATAACTTAAATCTATAAAGAGAGTCCCGGAATAGACAATAATTCCCCTCAAAAAGGTGTGATGAGTCCGACCTCCCATCCTCTTGACCAATGCAAATTCCTAAGCCCCATCAGTCCACAAACTAATGAGCTCCTACCATTGGAAAGTAGGTCCAAATGGATGTGGAATCATTGGATGTTTCCGGTTCTACGAACAAACCCGTTAGAAACCGATCGGAACATTTGAACCTCCCACCAAAGGCGGTCATCCCCGAATTCCGAGGGAAACAAGAATCAAGGTGCTTGTCTATAAATTTATTATGATAGTAGGTTTGTGGCCATGGTCATTAAATGTGGTCGTAGGTACCTCCATAAAATAGTTTTTAATATAAAAAAATTATTAATTATTTAAAAAATAACTTCATTATTTATTATTCATTTTCTATTTATTTCATTTTTTACATATGCCACAACAAATTCCCAACAGTTCAACTATCCTTACACCACTCCCAACTAATCACTCTTAACTCTCTCTGTATTAAAAACTCCACCAAATGAAATATCATATAATAATATGTCATCAAGAGTTATTAAATCTATTTTAAAAAAATAAATTATATAAATGACTAATGAAAAAAATTTATAAATTCCCAATTAAATATTAATTACATAAATTTATTAATTATTTTTATTCATAAATAACTTGTTATTAATTATGAATTTTAAGTTATATTTTTTAATTATTCATGAATATTGTCTATTATATAGTAATAAATTTTGAATAGGTTTTAATTAACAATTCAAAAAAATAGTTAAAAAATAATAATAATAAATGTTTATTCATAAATATTTTATAATTTGATATTTATTAATAAATTAATAATTTACTAATTAATAATTTGTCAATAATTAGTAATTATTAAATAAAAAATCTCTAATAATTGAAATATTAAAATTAAAATTAAAAAATAATAATAATTAATGATTAATAAATTTTTATACATAAATAATATTTATTTTTTAATTAACAATTAGTATTGATAATTTATAATTAGTTATAGAAACTAATAAATAAGTAATACTTAATAATTAATAATTAATAATTATCACTTATTAGCTAATAATTCCTAATGTATAATTGATAACAAATAATCAATATTTGATCATTAATAATTACTTTTTAATGATTAAAAAATATTATTAAATTATAACTATCACTTACTAATTATGGACTAATAATTAATTATTAATCATTAATTATTTGTATTAAATAATTAATAAATACTATTAATAATTGATAATTACTATTTTTTATATAATGAATAATAAATAGGTAATAATTTCTGATTAATAAATTATAATTAATAAATTATTATAATTATTTATTAAAAAAATATTATTAATGTTTAATAATTATTTCAAAATTCAAAATTAATGAATAATATTTATTTAGTATTTAATAGATAAATAAGTATTTAATTATTTACTAATATATTATTAATGATTAACTACAAATTAAAATTTAATAACTAATTAGCTTATAAGTAGTAAATATTAATCATTAATTTCAAGTGATTATTATTTTTATTATTATAATTGTTTTATTTTAAAATAAAAATTTTTTAACCTATGACCAAGTTCATTTTTAACCGAGGACAAAGGGGGTTCAATGCCATGGTCACGTTCGGCAATGGCTATGGGGTGGTTGTAAGTGACGAACTATCACAATCAGTATTGATCATGAAAATAGATCCCCTAAAACAATGGTAAGAGCCAACTATGGTGAATAATCATGGTCGTAACATATTTTTATATTATTATTAGTGTGGGAATTTTTTCCCACTTCATTTTTATTGAAATTTGGAATCTTTTTTAAATTATTTTTTAGGGTATAAATGAAATATATTCGAAGTTGGTCACTCTAGAAACAATGAATCCTATTTTTATATTCTCAAAATCACAATGGTCGTTCTCCTTGTTCATATATTGTGTTTTTGGATTAGGGAGAGTTAATTAACTTTATTGCATCCCTGGAGGGGGCACTATTTTAAAATTTATTATCTTAGAAGTCGAGGTTTTCATTGCTTCTTATTTTAGGGTGGAACCAATTTCTTTTATCTTTTCAAACTTTCTTTTTTTTACTAATGTGATTTTTGAGGTTTCATTCAAGTTTGATGGATGAAGGACTCTAGATATTATACTATTTCACTAAATGATCAGAATCTACCAATATATTTTTATGAAATTATCATAGTAGTCAACTTTTATTATAAGTTTCCCATATATATTTCCAATAAATTATCTTGTGGAAGTTGTATCTTCAAGTAATATGTTAGACCCTTTAATTTGTCAATTAAATTATTAAACCTCTCATTTTCTCATTGTTTTCAATTAGAGAGATCATATATACTTGTCTTCAATGACAAGAAATTGAATTGGTAAAATAATTTCCAGTGAAAATAATCCCAAATAATAATGTATCTACCATCCAAGTTGTTTTACTAGAAAAATGAAAGACCTTACATAGTCTATAAAAAAATCTAATATCATTTACATATTATTTTCTATGTGTCCCCAATAGTTGGCCACACCAAAAAGAAAAATTTATGAGATGCTTCTCAGAGTCTCCCATACCATTAAATGATGCGGAGTTAAGATTTTTAAAATTTGGTGATGGTGGAGTTAAATCCACCCATTTAAGGAATGGATTCTTCTTCACTCATATCAATTCATACTGCGCATTAATATCCTCTAGTCAATTAACAATGACATAAGTGTCTCTATTTTCAACACCATTGCTTTTGCTGAAGTCTATCTTGGATTACTCACTTGAGATACTGATCAATGATAACCTAATGGAGGAAAATTATGATAATATATTAGTGTAGAAATTATCCAGATAGGTTGATACAATCCCATGTTAGCTAGATGTATTTATTCATCTCTTTAAACTAGAAAAAATTATTTTTGTTAATTAAAAATGGTTAAAGATGTTATATATTGATTTTAAAATCATGTTTAGTTGGTATGTTTCCCCTGAGAAACACAACATTTATTTAATCAAGTTTTTCTAGCTTGTTTTTAACTAGGAAATTTATTCCTTGGTATAGAAAACTCAATTTTTTCGGGTAGTGGGTGGTATATAGACATGGAAATGCCTTTTATTTTTCCATGGTACATCAAGCACCTTGGAATGGAAAATATGGTAGGCACCCTAATACTTAGGTTTGTCTTTAATATTACGTATGTTATCTTTCTCTGAGTATCTTGGTATGAGTGAAATTTCCCCCATATGAATCTTATTTATCATATTAATTATCAATATCATGTTATAAAGCATTGGAATGACCAATATCAATGACACTCAATTATTTGAATCTTATAGGTTCAAAATTCTTATATGCATCTATGAAGTATGGGGTCCCATTTAATTCTGAGTAAATATCAAGGGTTTAGTTATAATCTAAACTTACTATTTTAATGTTAGAGACACTTAAAACTTTGTGACCCTTTTGAAATTATATTTTATTATTTTGATACTTTCAAAAAGATGAAGTAGGGTGTATTTCATGATAAGTTATTCTGAGTGAAATTTATCTATCCACTATTAAGGATAATCCAAGTGGATGAGTTGGTTGATAAATTTTCTATAGACCTACCCCCAACCTTGTGAACACTATATTTCTCAAATAATATACCATAATTATCTATGTATCATTCTGATTAATTAATTACATATAAAGTGATTTTGGGGGTAAAAATTTCTTCAACCCTATGGGTTTGGGATTCCACTGTGATGTTGTAGTTATATCCATAAATCTTCTCACCTTTCATACTGAAATATAGAAAAGTAAAAAATGTGGTTCGTTCTTTAGGGATCCTAGATGAGAGGTGTATACCAAAAAATTGTTTTCCTTTATAGATTTTGATTAGATCCTTTCCAACAACTCTTTCACTTTTTTAGTATCATGATGAAGGAGTCTTCTAATTTCCTTATCCCATTGAGAATGTCTCCTCTATGATCATGAGATAGTAGGGTTTTATAAATCTAAATGACCGATACTACTATGAATCAAATTCTAGGCATGAATTTTGGAAATAATATTATATCCTGTCATATTGAATCATTCCTTTTGGTAGATGAGGTAAGGGAAATATATTTCCCTAAATTCTCCATAATCTCTGAGGTGTATATAATGGGAACCTCTATAATGATATATTTATGTTCTTTAAGGTTATTCAGGAAGGCATATTAGAGTCACTCACATTATTTTATAGATTCTAGGTTCTATGATTCTTGGAGGGTGGTAACATCAACCAAGAGGTAGTGTTTATCCAATGGATTGAGACGATCAATATAACTTTTATAAGGAAATCACCTACATTTGAGTTGTTGGTATGTTACCCATAGATTCTAACAAAAACATGACAGGTATCCTTCCTCAATTAGATTTGGGATAATATATTAAGAGGAGGGAAGGGGACAATACTTTATTGGTATTTTATTATCATCATTTTCTTATAATATATTATTATAATTTCCATCATCTTCAGTTGGAGACTCATCGAGTTGATCCAATCATAAAGGTCATTTTATAACTTATTTATCATATAGGGGAAAGTTACTATAAGCATATACATATTCTATAAAATTTAAATAGTCCAATGTGGAAAATGATAATGATCAATTTTTTAGCTTATACATTGGCTTAAAAGAAGAGTCTTTATAATAATATGTAATGATTTAAGGAGCTAGTCTCAATTCATGAGTATCTATTGATAAGAGGGTGGCTTTTAAGTTATTTTGACATAGATAGGTTCTTCATGTTAGTTTTATATATCATAATAAGGAGTAAATTTTTAATATATTCCATAGGTAATACCTCCATAGATATATGATATTTGATTTCCAACTTGGGAAGTAACTCTATGGTGAATTTATATTTCATTGCATGGAGGTCCTTTATAGCTGACGCCACGGGAAGGACCTCCATGGTTTCTTTATTCTTGATATCCATGGAGTTTACTTTCATGGAGAGTGAATATTTTATCATATGGAGGATCTATATAACAGGAACCATGGGGAGTGCTTCCATGGTTACTTTATTATTTACTACCTTAGGGAGGACATCCATGGTAGATTGATATGGTTTCTTGGGGGAGGACCTCTATAGTAGGAACCATAGGGAGGAACTATATGGTATCTTGATTATTTATTTCCATAAATAAGAACTCTATAGTGTATTTATATGTTACCATTAGAAGGTCCTCTTTTCCGGTCACTATGTGAAGGACCTCTATAGTTTCTTGCTTCATGATATCCATAGGGAGGACCTTCGTGTCTATCTTATATGTTATTATAGGGAGAACCACCATAGTGGTTGATAAAGTTGATGTAGGGAGGAAACGAAAAATGAAAATTATTTTCCCTCAAGAGGTAAGAATATAATGATGGGATCACTAATACTCTTCCCATATATAGTTAGGGTTTTAGATTAAGGTAACATAGTACTCTCCTAAAGTCACCAACTAGAATTGATGGTGAACATTGAGGGTGACAACAATACCAAGAATATCGATATACTCCTGGGTGGGAGTAGAATACTACCCATGATGAGCTATCCTTCTTGGAATCTATGATTTAATGATAAGGGTGAGGACATCCTCAATAATTTCTCGATAAGATAAGGTAGTGAGACAGTGGAGATAACTATGCTTAGCATGAGTCTTTCTAGGAAAAACCTGGATAGTCAAAGGGATATAGGAAAAATTCTCTTTATCTTTATCCAGATATAGTAAATAAATCCTTATATCATTATGAGTAATGTCTCTAGAAACAATTTTATTTCATGATTGGGTACACATACCCCCTCATATATTTTCAATATGACATTGATCTCTATAGATTCATGTAAATTCCTGTGTTCTGATTACATTAAATAAGGTGTTAGTATTGTCAGAGTTGGGAATATTGAGTGGTTAGAGTATGGTCTTGTTTTAACTTTTGGTTTTGGTTAAGGGGTTATTATTTTTCTTTGGGAATTGGATATCAATTTGGGTGTTTGAGAATAAATTATTGAGTATTTTTTCGCATGGTTTGAGGTTTGATCGAGAGTCTAGGGGTGTCTTGGGGAAAGTACCACTAGAAGTTTTGAACTACAAGTGATACAATTCTCTCAGTGGGAGGACATTGGGATCCTTCTATTGGGTTTTAAGGACTGATTAACACTCAATAAATATAGTCAAAAAAATAGGATACCTAATAACCCACACTCTAACATTCTTGAAACAAAAACAATGAACAAATATAATATGAAAAAAACATGTGTTCCTTGAACCAGTCAAGACATTGATACTATATTTCAATATTATACTTTATGATTTTCACTCAAAGGCATGCAATGGACTCCATTATCTATGATGTATTCATAGAGTTCTCATTCACTACAAGAAATTATCATGCCTCTCATGAAAAATAATGAATGACAGGAGAGCTTCGAGGAGAGGGACAATTGATATAGGATTAGGAATTAATGAATGACCACCATCTCATGGTGATTAAATCCTTATATATCCATTGAGGCATTCCTAATTTTTGCATGAATTAATGCATACATTTTGAAACCTATGATTTATTCATACTGTAATTTCATTAATTCATCACATAAATGTATAATTTGATCCTCACATGTGTTTCATCAAATAAAACATCTTGATTAATTATAGCTTAGTTTACATAGAAGATTACTTAAACATTAATTCTTAACATTTGGCCATCATATCAATCATAATTCCATGCTAATCATGTGATAAAATTAACCTATATTATGATACCCTCATATCATATGATATGATGTGACAAGGAAGAAACCTGATATCAAGATATCCATATTTTATGATATACCCTTATCATACCATGTAACATAGCTTGATACACATCAAATGTGTAGGGATTTAAGGCATATCTCCTTTAATCTCCCACCTGCACTAAAGGCTCAGAGACTCAGTTTCATTTAAATTTAGATTTTATCATATACAATAACATATAAAGCTATATCCTGAATATATTCTGTAATACTTTTGGAAATATATCATCAAATTCACCTTGTATCACATCGTATGAAATACCTTATAAATACCCATCTGAAACTTCTTTTGGATAAACTCTAAATCATTTTAGAGCAGTTCCTTGAGTTTTAAAAACATAATCCTTATTCAATCAACCATTAATTTTGACCTCATGGGACTTTATAGTTTTGAAAATAAATATAAATTTTTTAATTCATAAATGTAATCAAATAATGGTTTCTTGTAAAGAATTAGTACTACTCAATCTATATAAAGGGATCTAGTGTGATCTCCATTAAACATGTGTATCTCTATACCTATTTCCACCAATAACATCATATAAAAGCATGAATTTCCCTGTGTGATACATTTAGTGACCATGGAATATAGAGTATATCAATACCATATTTCATTTTCATGTGGTATTAAATATTTGAGTATAGACTGTCCAGATGAATAAATATACCACATGTTATTCACTTTTATGGATGAGCACATCATATTCCCCTAACCAGATAGATAATAATGTTATAGGTATTATATAGGTATAATAATTCACTTAATTTTTCTATCTAAATCAAGGTATTATATTTCATAATTTTAATATAATAGGATAAATTACATCTTGGTTAAATTCAACCTGATGACATGATAACTACCCCTAATAAGCTAAGACTCAAGTAATTCGAATTAAAGGTATCAATGTATGAAGGTTATGATGATAGGTATCTCTACAACCTCAAGAAAGGGAAATCCAAATATAATCTATTCACCCCTTGTATTCCAATTTCATAGTTAATGAAACTCAATGTGATATACTTCGGGGTTCATCCACTGCTCACAACCTATTTTGAGTCCCATGGGCATACTCTATATCCTAATACAAGAATCCTCCTCATGCTAACCATAAAATTTCATCACAAATTATAATACCCTATAATGAAAATTGGTTAATAATATCTCAAATTCATTCCTTGATAGGTTAATTATCATTTAACTTCATGATATATATATATATATATGCATCCAATGTGAAAGAATGATAAAGTAGAGATTTACTTTTGTATAACAAGATATATTTTATATTATTAAAACTCTTTTGGAATTTTTATTAAAACCATACATAATAATTTATCTCATCACATCACATATGATGTACTTCCAAAACATCATTATTTTTATTTCACTTTCTAGGCTTTTTTAAACTCATTACATCTCTACGTAATTCTTTCCACATTTCTAAGTGACCCACCGATAAAATCCTCCCACTAAACACTTTAGTGGGTAACATATATAAGGTAAGATAGTTTGAATAATAATTAAACTTATGAATCATATTACTAATGTTAAACTCTTTGAACAAAGTATTAAAATCCTTAAATCCATAACATCTAATGTAACGATGTTAATGAATTATGTTATCTAATTGGAACTCTTTTTAAGTTATCAATCATCCTCATACTTGGGACCTTTTCCATCAAACTTTTTTTCCTTGAAATATTTTATAACTAATGTAAATATTTAGATTAATAATTTACCAAAACATCATAAACTTCTTTAGCAAATAAAGTGACATTCTCTTTGAATTTTGTCTACATAATATTTTATTTGTTAATTTTCAAATTCTCAAAGTCCAAACATAGTCCCACTGGCCTCTTAGATACTATATTTTTTTCAGAATACACAAAGTACTTTTATGGTAGGAAGTAAATATTATTTTCATTTAGTAGGAATATTTAACAAATAAACTATTGAATTAATATATTATATGGTATTCTTTGTGTTTAAATCATTTTCTTGAAAAATATTATTATTTAAAATATTCCACTACTGTTGGGATCAAATCCATCATATTTTAGAAAATATGTGGTTAAACATTTTTATACTTGGAAAATCATTTTTTATCTATATCTAAATCTCAAATATTATATAGAAACTAATGAATAATAAACCATGTTTATTAAATCCACTATCTCATATTTCTTATAAACACACCATTTTTAATAAATAACTTCTCTTATCATATAAGATAAAAAAGATGAAAATAAATATCTTTTATTAATATCCATATGATATTTAAATATTAATTTTCATTTGATTTCATGATTTAACACCCCTTTTATTTTTGAATCGAACACAAATTATAAGTTCCTTTAATTCACACATTTATTTTGAATTCTTATGTACATACAATATTTATAAAGAAAACATTTTTTTGTATACCCTCAAAAATCTAATAAATGATTTATATAACACTAATACCTAACTTGGACTTTCCATGGAGTTTCCCAAACTCCCTTTCTTGACAATTATTGGTTTAAATGACCAATTCTAAATGTTGGAAAAATTAAATCTTCTTTTTTTAGATTAAAATTTTCCATTAAATTGTCTCAATATAGTACAACATCCTAGACATCCCATTTAATTCTCATATATCCCAAAAACATTGAAAAATAGGGTAACCAATTATTAAATTTATTCATATTTTTGCAACATTTCCAATAATGATTTATAGAATGAATTCATATCTTTAACAAGACATAAAGGAAACCATCAGTCTCTATAATTCATTAAAAAACTCAATCACAATGAGTATATGAGTGAGGATTAAATTTCCTCTAGACATTTTTCATTTAATTATTTTTGAAACATTTAAGTAAATAATTTTATGCTTTATAAAATCATTTAGATTTATGTATTGAACAACTTACACATTTTTTTATTTGGAGAAGGTATTTCTTAAACACATAAAATTTCCTTTATTTCATAAAAATAATTCAAAAGTTTTATACCATTTTTATAATTTTAATATATTAAGATTATTCCTTTAAAGAATTAATCTCAAAGTTAGGTTTAATGGTGATGATGTTATATATCAATAATAGAGTATTTTAGCAGTTGAGTATCATATTTTACATAAATTTAATAAATAATTTTAATAAATTTGATCCTACTATCATATCCATTAGTGGTATAAGATCCTTATTAAACTAATATTTGAACCTAAAATGGGGTTTATCTCTCTACTTAGCTATTTAGGTAGGGAATCATCTCAATCATATCATATATTAATACTTTATTTTTGAATAGACAACTCATTTTCCAATAAATCATATGGATAAACTCAACATCATTTATATAGTATTCTAACTCTTAGGGTTTCCAAGCTAAGTGTAACCCAAATAAAAAACAAAAAACGAGGCACCTAACTCTTAGATTAACCTCATTACTTTATTTCCTTACACAATATAATCTATGGCCATATTATTTTGGTAGAACCTTCATGATTGAATGATAGATGTCTTGATATGATCTAGATTTGGATGTAATCCGAAACTTAGTATTTTAATGGTTATTTAATATCAACATATTATCTCATGTATTAACTTTTTATATATACATTCATCTTTTTATTTAGTTTGGAATCACTATTCTTTCCATCAAATCATTATGTTCAATCCATATTGATGTGTAACTCTTTACACTACTCAAATCTTGTGTTACTAAATAAAATTAAAATATAACTATATTCATATATATCCAAATATATATTATGTATAAGGTATGTGAAAATATTTAATTAAAATGATTATAATCATATAAAATCAATAGTCCCAACAAGATTAATCTTGGATTTATGGACCCCCCCCCCCACATTTTTCTAGATAAGGAAAAACCATCCATGCTGGTGATAAATCCGACCCAAATTCCCTCTACCTAAGGATATTTTACTCAATAGACACCTTTACTCCATAATAATTCTAACACATAATATGAAAAAAAATATAATTAATAAGAAGATATTGAGACCTATACCAGAAAACCAAGCATGTAACTCCTTAAATGCATGTATGACAATTTATAGAATCATTTTAACATTTAAACTAAGAATACAACCATTTATAATATAATAATTTTATAAATATGAATAATAAAAATAATAAATTATATAAATGATTAATTTATATATTTAAACATGTGATAAAAATTTATAAACAATTCATAAATAAATCAACTATAAAAATTTTATAATTAAACCATTTGTTATGGAAATTCCATAATCAAATACAATAATTTTATTTTTAATATAATATGAAAACATTATATTATCTAGTTATATGTCATTTAATTAAATATATGATATCTAGATATATAAAAATTATTTATATAAAATATTAAAATATTGAATAAATATTCAAAATATCATACATTTAATGTCACTTAAACCTTGATTATATCTATTTTAAAAACTCATTTTTCATTATTTTAATTGAGAAATGTTTTTCATGAACTTTAATATAGATTCTATAACATATTCCTTGGAAAAATATCCCAAGTCAAGTATGGGCATAAAAGTATCTTTATGCATGAAAAAGACACAAATGGGATCTCCATGTTCTACATGATTTCTCACTCACTAAGAGATAGATATTTCTAAAAAACTCTACCCAAATTAGAGATGTGGTGGTGATAACATCCTACCAGGATTAGGAAATTTATTTTATCCATTACAGATGGAACTTTTATCCAAAATATAAAACCCATTTTGAGGTTAATTTGGACACTTTTAAGCCTTATAAAACACTTTATATCAGAAAATCCTATATTAAAGGGCATAGTTAATTTTGAATGCTTTGATTTTATTACTTATGGAACCAAAATTAATTTATGAATCAAAATTTAAGACCATTTTAAGTAGCGATTTTCTCATAGAATTGGGTTCAAGTTTGTGCTTTAACCCAACTCCATGCACCCAGCCTAATATTCTCAGTACCATGATCTAATCCATTTATTCATGCTCACACACTTAGATAGATGTTCCTTGACTCATATTTTATATCTCTATATACTAAACTTAATACACCTAGATAAATTTCCCCATACATGTGTCTTTCTGAGGGTTCCCTTCTTTGCACATGCACCCAGCTTGGAACTGAACATTGTGTTCCCAAACATACATGGGCATACAAGGTGACTATCACTATACCTAAGTGCCTTGGGTGGGGTTTTCCAATATAAGGACCCTCTTTCCTCTTTTCCTCAATAATATAAATGGATAAAAGAGACACCTAAGGAACTTTAGAAAACAAATCCCTGTCCTATGTTCCCATGTATCTCAAAAAACATTTTTAAGTGATTTTTTAAACCAAGACTAAAGAGAAGGGAGATAAAAATTATATTCCCATACCATCCTAATAATTCCCTAGGAATAGGACCACCATATTTCCTAATAACTGGTCATTGATACATGATTTCCCAACTACATGATCTCCTTCACATGGTTGTCATACTATTAGATAGTCAACCACTTGGGTGCTAATGATCTAAGAGCCTGGTCTCCTTGCAATCCAAGAACTTGAGTTCCCAACCACCTAGTTTTGAATACCTAAATTTTTTACCAACAAATCACTAACTACTTGAAACTAATGACTTTATAACATGGTCACCCAGAACACCAGTCACATGTGCAACAAAACACTTGGGTATCAAAGTACAAGAGCACAAATTCACCCATATCATCTACCAGAGTGTGACTTTCCCAAATCTCCAACCTAAGAAAAAATTCACCTAGGCATCTAATAACTATGTTAAAATTGTATGAGGTCATCCAACCTAGGAGGTACTTCACCCAAGCCTCCTATACCCAGGCACCATTTTTCTTAGGTCCCATATTTGGGTGAAACTTTACCAAGGTCCCATAATTAGGGCACCACTTACCTAGTTCTCCTACCTGGTTGTAACTTCTCCAAATACCCTACTTTGGTGACCAACCCTTCCATATATTACATGAGTCAAGATACTCTTACATGTTCCTTTATATACCTTTACTTGTGATAATCCTCTTAGTTTCCCCATATTGGGCTTCCAATCTAGTGTAATCCCCAAAACGACCATCACCCGAGTCATCTTCCAGGAAGAATCAGAAAATACTACCCATGCATAATCCCCACTAAATCTATGGTTGCCTAAACTTTAATGACACATGAATATTTACCTTATTACATTAAACTGAATGGATCATCCCTAACATACTAAATTAAATTTTACAACTCAAACTACATGGTCTTTGATTCCTATTAACTAGAATAAATATGAATCATCTTTTAAATTAAAAACTAACATCCCAATATGATTACCATCTCATATCCCCCTCAGGAATTGATATTCCCAAAACTTGACTATCCATATTATGTGACGAGTATAAGAAACAAATTACCTTATGTTGTGATAATAAGATGCCATGTGTGATGAGAATAGGATGGATAATCATTCTTTATGTGATGATCATAATATTACATCATGTCCTAGAATAAATAAGATAAATGGCCCTCTTACTAAGTGTAACCCCCAACCTTTTCTAGTATTTTCTCTTTATTTATTTTCCAATGGTATCGAGTTTAAACAATAATATATGTGTCTCCTTCTGGGTGTAAACACCAACCATACCTTCTCTTGTTTGGTTACCAACAGAAAGGATGAAATAGAAATGGTTACTCATGAGTAAGTCTTACAACAACCATTTTTAGGAACCTTTAACCTATTAATAAATTATTCATGACATTAAAGTGCCTAGAATAAATCATGGTTTCACAAACTTAAAAGGAACCATTGTGGTAATTATTACATGAACTTAAAATGTGTGACATATATTGTTATGTAGTTTTAAACTACATGAGTTCTAATTCCCTTTATAGGGATATGTAGGAAGACCATTTCATGGGAATAATCCTAACTCCATAAAAACTCCAACAAATTTTCAAAAAATTACCAAACCTCTCTAGATAGAGATAAACTCTATAGTGCCTTCTATATGGATCTAAAAAATATACTGGAGATATACTAGGGTCAAATGAGAGAAAATATAATCCCCATATGTAGTTTCCTTTTGATTTCATGTTTTTAGCCTGTCATTTTTTATATCATTACTTGGAAGGAATCATGATGATGTATTAAATCTTTAAGTGAGTATCATATTAGGTAATAATGCCACCTCAAAAGGGTGAGATGAGTATGACCACCCATCCTCTTGACTAATGCACACCCAAATCATTGCCGGTAAAGTCCTAGTGAATGATAAAGTTTATAAATAAGGTATTCTCCAACTCAAAACACCATAGGCATAGGGGACCACAAAAATGGAATGGTAAATCCGATTTGAGATCCTTTTACTAAAAAGGGTTGAACGACATCAGGCGTTGTTCATTCTTCCCCTCATGTTGTATATCAAAAATATAAGCGTAAAACTAATGTAAAATCCTTCAACCATAAATGGTTAAGTTATATTAGGCATTGGGAGTTCTAACATTCCATGATTGTGCATAGAAAATAGAAAGGTGAACCCAACATGAATCCTTATTAATAAATTTGATTGACTATAAATTCTTATCAGTGATACTATACTGATGAGTTTCTTATTATCCCTCATAATACAAATGGAATCTATAATGAACATACTTTAAGGATTTATGTACTCCATCCATTTTATGGAAAACTAAAAAAAACAAGGGTTTATATCAACCACCAACCAATGTGTTTTTGATATTGTGTCATTGGTGTTTCTACTAATACCTTAACACCGACATACACTATCACTTATCTAGCACTTACAGTGCCATACAGTGAATGAGAAGTTTAAATAATACCATAATGAAGGGATAATTACATACTTATAAATTCATTATTCTAATCTAGAGGGTCTAAATCCATGAAGTCCAATATTGGATAGACAGGGCCACAAGGAGAAGGTAACCCCCACTTCAACATCAAACCACTTTAGGTATCATTCCACAAATAAAGGTAATTTATACCTTCATATCCTTAATAAAGAGGATTAGGAGGGACAAAACATCAAGGAAATCACCTAGGATTTTCCTAGGTGGGATCCCAGTCACCATGGTCTTCATCACTGGTGTGTGGCCATTGTTTTACAATAAGTTGTAGAAACAATTATATTATATAAAATTATTTAGATGAGGGAATCTAGATGGAGAGCCATATAGGGTAAGATAGCCACTTCAATTTAAAAGATATTCCATGTATCATCTATTTCCAACACCCCTGATTCCTATTGATATATCTTGATAATGGCCCAGGGGAAATTCTAGATCGCTATTATCCATATGCCTCATAATTCATCAAATTTAGACTTGGTGACTTCTTCAATATAACCATCTTCAATATGAAAGGTAATTATCCCACATAGTGGTAGTCACTATGGTATTCCGCCACATCTAGTATGTAACATAATATCATCATGAGAAGTGAAAAAGATGAGTAGTTTCAACTACATCTATAACATCCTAGGGGAAATTCTATACCATAAGGTTGGGAGCCTTTTTACCCCCATAGTCATCCATAGTAACATCCATTAGGGATAAATATAGGTAGATTATATTCGATGATAAGATGATCAAAAATATAGTGGATCGTGTGTATGCCATCATCAGGTCATGGTTTAATCAACCATTCATGACCCCAATTCCCTCTGCATATCTGACTTCATCACTTTCAACTACTCCACCTTCTAAGATTCAATAAAACCATTACATATAATAAAAATATAAATAGGGGAATCAAGGATTCCTAAATTAATCCAGACTCATATAAAACTCATACTCCCAATATTGGGAGTACAATCACTATCCCACCAAATAGACAACTGACATTGTCCCACCAAACAAAACCATGGGCATCATCCCACGAAATGAGACCACATGCATTGTACCATCAAACAATATAATGGGAACTTTCCCATAAAACGAGTTTTCCCTATAATGAAGAGAACAAGTTCACCTATATAAATGTTATATGATTGATAATCAAGTGTGTTGGGATAGATGAGTTTCCTGAAATAGGATCCTATATTCTCATCAATATGGTATCAACCAAGTTTGAAGAATTTTATCTCAATTATGATGATTGAACTCTTGAAAGATATAATCATAAACTTCTACAGTAATTTGTGTCTCAATAGATTTTTCCATAAATTTTTCAGAGTATTGGTGGAAAAGATATTTGTGATACCAAACACACCTCTAAATAATGTGTCTTTAAAACTATTGATTCCACAAAAAGTAATATTGATAGATCATATGCCAAGTTTCAGTGTTATATCAAATTACTGGGGTCCATATATATACTCTTATCATTATATACTTTTATTTATATTGGGAAATGAAATTTTTTCCTCATGTATTATACCTATTATCCCCCAAAATATGATAATGAAATTTTTATAAACAACATATCACTCAATTGTAGCAAGAAAATGATGATCTTTAAGAAATAATGATAGAGTTTCTTTAGGGATATTTTCTCTATGGTAAAATTTTATCACCCTACTATAGTGGTATTACTTGTAGTGAATTAATGAGGTATACAAGGTTGGATTGAATTATCATATCATCTACCCCCATCATTAGGAGAATTACAAACATCATTTGAACTCAGTAATCACCACATAATCACCAAGATAGTCAGATGTCCCCAGTCTAGGGGTGGAACCATTAAATTCTCTATTATCAATAGCTTCCAAAATTTCCCCTAAATTTATTAAGATTAATGAAACACCTCCCATATTCAAAATTGAACTATTTTTTCCATGCTAATAAAGGAATATATGTAATATAGGGGAAATAGTGTTACTTTTTATCATTCAGTAATAGATGAATCCATGCATATTATTTTTGACCGAAAAAAGTTTTACGGTATTAAACCTATGCCATGGAGAATTATTTAATTGATCTCCCAATCATCAACAGACCTGAGGAAGAATATTTTATAGACCATTCCAATTATTATCCCTAACATTTATTATTAGGCCATCCAGTCGAGAGGTGATTCATTTTTAAGGATTGGATTCTGAACTAGATAGATGGGTGGATAATGGATTTCATGACACCCAAATATCTATTTAATCCATGTGAACACCTTAATTAGAACACATAAAGTGTGTGAAAGAATCTAGGTCACCCATCTCTCAATAAAAAAAATAAGGACTATTCCTTTATGATAGAGTAAGTGGATGCACATTTAACTTTTCCATTATGAATAACCTTCTTGGGATTATAAATATCAAGAGATTTGAGAAGGTGGTTATGCGATATCATTTAAATTATTATTCCTACCATCGAATTTTATGAAATACAATAAAATATTTTTTATATAATAATTGGATCTTGAAGAAGATAGAACAAGTCTTGATTGAGTTATAGAATCATGAGACATGTGAAAAATGTAAATGATCCATTCTAACCCCAATATAAAAGTATCATACAAGATGTAATATGTTAGATGAATGATTTCTTTATTTTATGTATTTAGATAGCACGACAAAAAATACTCAGTACAAGATTTTAAATTGCATAGTGGAAAGTCCTCACAACGTGAATTTAAACTACATAGTGAAAATTCCTCACCATATGACCTTAAACTACAAAGTGAAAAAAACCTAAAATTATAACTTTAAACTATATAATTTAAATTCCTATCTACTTGAATATAAACAATATAACACATATTTCTTGTTGTAAGACCTTGAACTGCATTATGTGAAGTCCTTTTTTCTTGAATTTAAACTAAATAGAGAAACTTCCTCACAGAATGAGTTTAAACTCTATAGTGAAAATTCCTCACTACACTACTCCAAGTTTCATAATGAAATGTCCTCATTGAATGGATTTAAACTACATAGTCAAACTTACCAGCTTTATAAGTTTAAATTTTGTAGTGCATGGTCCTTATTGTAAGACTTTAAATTACATGACATGACGTCCTTATTTCATGAATCCAAACTATGTATCATGAGGTCCTTATATCAAGACCCTAAAATGAATTATATGAGGTCTTTACCACATGACCTTAAATTATGTGGGGCATAGTTCATCTCATATAACCTTAAAATTATTGGAGTGGTTAGTAACATGTCAACTTAAAATTATGTACCCCCTAATTTTCAAAGGGGATTGTTCTTTAAAAGAACATTTTATATTCACAAAAAATTAATAAGATTCCCCCCATTACATATTGGGACCTCAATTCATTTTTATGACGTTTAATTTATCCTCTTCTTGCATTAGGGTTTATTTATTTTTTTCAAATTGCCAATCATACACATGATGGTACAACTATAGAGTATTCAAAATCCTTTTTTAATTATTTTATTCCACAAAACCTATTTTATACCATTTAATATATTAATCACTATAAAACATAATCCTTTTTAAAAATCACTTCTTTGGGAATCCCATGAACCTTGATAAAATCCACTTGGTCTCTACTTGAAAAGGAATTTGTAACATATTTCTTGGATGATTCAAATAAACTCCCATTTGAATAGTTAATAACATAGTTTCCTTTAATATACTTAGTAACCCCTATTGGATGTTTTGGTCTCAAAGGAATTCCCCCCCTTGATCCCATGTGTGATTTTCTGATGGTATTGTGATAGTATCTCTATTACCAATGGTTGACATATTCCCACCGACCAACATTCCTTTATTTATGATTTAGAAATTTAAAGAAAATATTTACCTTATATGTGTCCCTAATTTTCAAAAAAATCTGGAATATATCTTTTTTATGATCTTAGGAATTTAAGACACTATTAATAAGGCTCTAAGTTACATGAGCATAAAAAAGTGACACTTTCATTGAAGAATTATGTCCTTAAACTATATGGATCAAGATTTCTAGTTTCACAGCATTAAACTCTATAGAATTGGTCCTAATCAGATGATGTTAAACTATACAGCATAAATTCCACTCCTTATGACACTAAAATTCTTAAACTTATAATATGAAGTTAAATTTCAGGACACATAGCCCATCCCACAACACGTTACACTATTCAGAATGGGTCATCTTGCATGACCTTAAAATACTTGAAGTGGTCTATTTTATCCAATCTCAAATAAAAATTCCCCCCATGTAATATCTTGACCTACATGAGATTTTTCATTCCTTGGGGATTCCATAGTTACTATTACACTAGCTAACCCATGTTTCATGGTTCACCTAACCTATGATAGAAAATTTCCCCTTTAATAGAAATATGTGTGGATTGATTATCACCATAAAGAGATATTTAGTGAAGCCTAAATCTCAAATCAAAATCCTATATTATAATTCTATATTTATACCAAACCTCCTATAAGATAAATGTAACTCCCCAAAATTCTAAAGTAAGAACATTTTATTCAATAGCGTGTATGACCTGCAACACCAAGCACATAAGAGAATTTAATATCCTGATACTTTATAATATATTTATTATATTAAATAAATTAAATTTATGATGTATCTTTGAATTAAAGAAAAACTGAGTTATCTTTCATTTCACACAATAATGAATTTCTTTGATGAGTTTCATTACACGCAAAACCGAGTTTTACCGAACAATAATATATCAATAAAAAATTATTATTTAATATATTAAGATATAACCAAGATGTTAAATTATAAGTTATGAATAGTATTAACCAACTTATGAAAATATATTTTCTATAAAAATATAAGATGAATTCATTCGTTACCAATAGATTAGAAATGAAAATATAAAGCAATAGAACATAAAGGATATATTTTTATTTTTATGCACACAAAGGTGTTTTATTCTAATAAAATTAATTAAAATTATTGAATGAATTAATGAATAATATATGTTATATATTCAATAAAATATTTTTAATATTCATCCAATAAGTTTGATAATCATAATATAATATTAAATTCAGTTTTATGCTTAAAAATTATATTTTTCTAAAAAGGAAATTTTACTGCCTTTTCATGGAGAACCTATTTTAAATCCAGTTTTTGGATATTTTATAAATTTTATATGTCAAAAAAATTATTTTTGAAATAGGAACATGAAAATTAGATTATGGTGAATTTTTGTTATTTTTCTGTGAGGTTTCATTTTATTATGAATAGTGAAAAATACTAAATTTTAATTCAAAACTTCTTTTTCATATAATTTATATTTTTTATTATTTTTAAAGTTTAATAAGATAAATTATAAATAAATTAATATATTTTAGTTTATTTTAATCAATTTCACATTGAAAATTGTATATACAAATATTTCAAACTTTTGAACATTTTTAATTTAAAAACTCGTTTTGTCATCTCGTCTACAAGATTAAATTCCAATTATGTTTTGCCACTTATGTGATTGGAATTTGAAAAAAAATGGATTCCATATTTATAATAAGAATAATTTATAATTTCTAAAAAGGTAAAATTATTTTTTTACCAAAAATATTAGAGAAAATAATTGAAATTAATTATAGTGATTAAGAGAAAAAATAGCTTAATAAGGGACTAAACCTTAAACTTACAGGAAAAATGACTTAGAAACCTGTCCAAAATAAATTTTATGGTTGTATTTAGACCCTATAATAAATTTTATAAAATATTTACCATTATTTTATCAACTTTACATGGTAAAAATGTGGGTGGAATTCCCTTTTGAAAAATTTACAAGAATGTCACTCCTCCTCCGCTATAAAAAGGAACTCACCTCTCCCCCTTATTCACACCTATCAAGCTCATTGGATCACAAAACATATACTATAATAATATCAAAACATTCCTACCCTCATCCTATAATCCTCCCTTTTGTAAAAAATTCATCCAAGGAAGCCCTTTGGGGAAAACCAACATGAGTTACTCAAAGAAGATGTTAAATCTTTCCTTAAGCTCTTTTGTCTTATTTTCATTCTCCACCCCCCAAAAATATTATTATTACACGATTATATAATAACCTTCATATAATAAATATACTTATATGTTTTATTTCTAAAGTTTATACCTAAACTTACACACACTTCCATCTAATGGGTAACGAACTTATCATTCTTGTGTACGGTGCACTATCGCCACACGAAACGATAATTGTATGTTCTTCCTTTTCCACCTCTAATAGTGTGCACTATGATGATAATTATATTTATATATAATCTATATGATATTAATAATGTATTTATACTTCTATAATTTTTATATAACCCAAACCTTCAGGCTTTCCATTTTTTGGGAATACGATAACATCATTTGTGGAAGTGTGGACCATCGCCTCCTCAAAGCGCTGTGATTCGTTCACACAATACATGGAACATATAAAGGAAGGTTTTATTAAAACTATATGACATATATGAAATAAATATGATACTGGAATTATAATACAAGTATATATATATATATATCATTTACTTATCATTCTTTCAAATACGGAAAAGAAAATGAAGTAGCAATCATGCGTACGTACGACCTATTATCTTCATGATTGGTGCATTTCATTTCCTATATCCAAAATTTATGGTTAATTATAAATAAATATATACATAATATATATGATATTAATATCAAGGTTTAAATTATGGATATTATTAGACCATGATAGGAACAACAAGTAACAAGTCAAAACATACTTGAGAAACTAGGCAATTAACACCTGAAACAGTGAAAATAATGAAAAATTGCTAACAAAAGAGTAATAAGATATTATAAAAAGATTATATATGATATAATAAATATTAATATTATTATGGAATAATTTATTAACATTTTTAAAACAATTATACAGGAGGTTAAAGGATGTTCACCCAAAAGGAAATGCAAGGTAAGTGATTTTCATCTTACTTTTTACATCTGTGAGATAAATGTCACATTCACTACTTACTTCTTTTGTGTGGTATACATACTTACCCTTTTGATATATTATATAATGAATTATTTTATCTTCATGTTATTTTTAGTTTAAATTTTAATTACTACTTATAAGTGGATTTTAATTAAAAGTTACCAAGTGGTAAATAATTTTATAACCAGATTCCTTTTTATTAGGTTATATTACTTACTCATTTATATTAATCTTCTAAGATTATGTGTGTAATCAATTTTTAAAATATATTTTTGTATTCACACTTGTTTTATGTGTATTTACAATTTGAACACATAATATATTCAATTATTGAATCTCACATCAACTTTATGGTCTTTTCAAGGGTTTACATCACAGTCTCATTTTGTTCAGGATTGTTTACACTTGAATTTACATTAGATAAAATTATTAGATAATTTTTTAATAAATACTTTAATTTTGTTCTCCTCTAGTTATTCATTAACCTTTCCGGGTAATAGTTCTATTTTTCCACTCTTTAGTACTCAAAATGTTTTATAAAATCTTTTTACAAAAATATGACTTCATTTCCCACTTTCATTGTAGAACATTTTTTCTTCTAAAAACATGGTTTTCTAAAAAAATCAATTTTTTTAACCTTAACAAAATGATTTATGGAATAAAATTTTACCCTTTTTGTCTTTTACAAACATTTTCAAAGGAATCTTCTTGTCACTTTCTAACCAAGGAAGTTTCTAACTATAGCACCCCCAAGACAATAAAATATTTTCCATTTAGAATAAATTTAATTTTTATATTATTATAATTTATACAAAAAGTTAATCTTATTTTATACACAATACTGAGTTACCATTACATACAATATCAATTTTTACCCCCTTTTAATGAATAACCTATTTTAAAAACAAATTATGACTCTTTTATATATGTTATTTAACTAAATAAAATTCTTCTTTGAATTCAAAATATCAAAATTAGTTCAGGGTAATTTTTTGGTATTTTTTTGAGAAGTTACATTTTTTGATGAACAATGAAAAATACTACATTGTAGTTAAAAACAAACATTTCATCTAATTAATTTTTAATTTTGAATTAAAATTTAAATTGGTTTTTAAAGTCAAAATATACTAATTATATATATATTAATCCAATTTAGGTCATTGGGATCTTTTTATAATGAAATTGGAAATAAAAACTTATTGATCCTTTGAACATTTTTACTTTAACGTGAATTCTCACTATGTATGTAGGAATAGATTTAAACTTAAATTTTCTACTTATATTAATTGAATTTAGAAAATTTTACACACATGGTTGTAATCTGTATAAAATTTTTGGTCTAATAGGATCAATTTAATTTTTTATTGAATAGTAACTTTAGTATTTTATTTACCATAGTTAAGGGTAAATCGAATAATGAAGGGTAAAAATAATATTATAAGAATTATAAAGTTACCCAAAAGCTTGCCCTAATTTCATTGGATGAGTGTGTTTCAACCAAAATGAACCTTAGGCCAAAATTATAAACTTTATAAGCCACTTGAAGAAAAATATGGAATTTATAATATTTTATTTAAAGATAAGTTAAAAATGTCGTACTCACATTTTTAATAATTATACCATTTTTGTTATAGGGTTATAAAAAATATAAATTCAATTATAAATAGAAACTTGAAATCTAAAATGTTTATCTACATCATGATAATTTATTTAAAATTTTTAATGTTAAAATAATTAACTAAAATAGTGACATAATGATGTTGTGGTAATTGTTTAAATAATGGAATAATCAAACAAATGATGTTAAAATTATTAATATAAATATAATTTGAGTGATTTAATGTAATACACTTTTTTTATTAATGAATTTGACATGTTAGTACTATTTTTGAAGTTCTGGATCCAGTTTATCTTGTTGGATTGATTTTTTATAAGAAAAAATAATGAATAGTTTCAAAACTTACATTTAACAAATTTTAAAATAAATAATATTTTATTAAATGATATAAAATATATAAAAAACTAAAATTCAATGAAATAATTAGAATAAGTCTTAAAATTTTATAAATGACTCATTTAGTGGTCGTTTAACATTTTATATTAATTATAACAACCCATAATTTATAAATTATATGATATCAAGGTAATAGTTAAAGGGGTTAAATAAGGGTTAAAACAAAAAAAAAAGATAAGGATTAAAAAAATAAAAACTTCTTGGAAAATTATTGGATGAATAATATTATACCCTTATCACATTATGATCTATTTTGAGTTGTTTAATGGACACTTGTTTATGAAAATAAATTATATATTATTTAAATCAAATATAGTTACAAAGTATCACTCTCTTTGTTTTTAATAACTTTTATGTGTCAACATGAGAGCTAAATCAAAATATGAATGAATATAAATGGCTATTTTGATCATAATAAAATTAATTTAATTATTTAATTATATTTTTTATTTTTATAAAATATAAAATTACATTAATTTCTTCTCCAATGCTAAAACATTAGTTATTTAATTAATAAGAAAAACAAAATAATTTATATTATAAATATTAATTTTGACATATTTTGAGAATTTAATGTATCTAACAAATTTTCTAGATCTATAAGATATATCATAGATGTTTGAAATCATTATATTTGAATTACCACTTTCTATTAATCTATTTGAATTCAAATCAAATAAATAATTTTAAATTTGTAAATAATGATATTTTATTGAATTAATTTATTGTTAAATTATTCAAATGTCAAAAAATGATAAATAATCACTATCGGATAGGATATAGTCAGAAAGTTTCTTCTAATTTTTATTTATTGGCCTTTTATAAGTATTTGGACCTTGAAAAGTCTTATTATATTTTAATATTTTATGGATTTCCAAAATTGCCACTCGCCACAATTATAAAAGGGAACGTCCTCTCTCACTTAATCAAACCACTTTGATCCTTATATATAAACTAAAACCCAACCATTTATACTCCCAACATTCTTAGTTAAGTTTTTTAGGTCTTGTTCTTCCAAAAACACTAACCCTAGTGTCCCTAAGATGAGATCCAAAGGAGGTTTGCTAAACAAGAGGTAATCATCTTTACCGAATCCTTCAAAATTATTTATTCTTATACTTCCTCTTACAATTTTTTTTTACATAATAAATTAATAACTAAAATATCATATATATTCTGATATTTTATTATGATTATGGGAAAAAATCATATTCCTTCTTTTACTCATCCTACTAAAAACAATATCACCATGTGTGAGTGTGTGTGGCTTACCGTCTCCACACTGTGGTGTAATATATTTTTCCTCAATAATTTAGATGGAAGAGTATAATGATATATTTAATGGATATAAATAACTAATATTTCATGATATTTATTATTTATAATTAAAATACCATACAATTATTTACCCTTTTACCAATAAGGAAATCATATCATTGCTTGTGTGTACGTACGGCCTACCATCTCCACGGTGCGATGAGATTCATCTTCCACGTTATCCATTCAAGAATGATTATAAAATGTATATAATGAATAAATATGAAATATATGACATAATAATTCTATATTAATAATATATATATTTCATTTACTTTATTCCATTCAATGCGATAAGAAAACAGAAACAGCGTTCAGGCGTACGTACGGTCTACCATCTCCAGGAACAGTGTATTCAATTTAATATATATATCTTTTATATATATTTATATACTGAATATATATGTTATATAAATAATGTTTTAAATTATGGAAGTAATTAAATCATGACATAATTTATAGTATCAAGAATAACGAGTCAAAATTTATATGGTAAACAAAGTGGTTATTAACTGAAACATTGCTTTAACTTGGAATTATTCATAAAATGGTCATATAAATTCATAAATGAATCATATATGATATCATAAATATTATTATAATTATGGTAAAATTTAATAATAATTTTAAAAACCACAATATAATATTTTTGAAATCACACGGAGAGAATCAGACCTAAGGAAAGGGTTAATTTCACAATCACATTATTATCCAAGATTTTTTATACATAAGTATTTACTAGGACATATTTATCATCTATGTCCATGTTTATTAGAAATTTTTTCAAAAGGAGTCTTTTTAAGTTTTTATGTAAGGTACTATTAAACTAAAACATCATTTTAATTGTTTCTAATATTTATTTTTTTAATTCTTTATCATTCATGTCCATGTTTCCAAAATAGATTTTATGGATTTATTTATAAGGATGTAAATATTTTAAACTGTTAATTTTCAAATTTCTCTCAATTTTTTAAAATATTTATGAGACACTTTATTTCAAAAATATGTTTTTTAAAAATCTTCTTTTATAAACGAGTAGCTTTTGAATAAATTATTTCAAAGTAAAAAATGTTATTGTTCTCAAGAAATTTTTAATGATTTTATTAGAGTATTTTCATCTATGTCAACATCCACTATTAGATATTATCTTCGATTTATGTTTATCTCTTATTATTCAATTTACCGTATTTCATTGAAGGGTGTATGATATGTTTGAATGTGGATGCGTTATTTTGATACTATTCATGGTTTATGATTAATGTATTTACATTTTGTATACTAGTTTTAATATGAATGTTTATGTTGGTTATATTTCACCCTTTTCTTGTAATGAATGCATGTGACTTAGTAAGTGTCGAGAGAGGCCAACTATATACCCTCGATACATCGGTAGGTCTCATGAGACAAACTAGATCAGGTTTTTACCTATTATTGTATGGTGTCTTGGTCGAAGCATTGATGGTATGGTTTAGATGTACCATATTTTGGATTCCCTCTTCATGAGTTTAATTACTGTTATTCCATGTTAATATTCAACTAGTATAATATCCATGGATAAGTATCTTTCTTAAGTGATTATTTATATGGCGTTATTTGATCATCTTATATTATTTACATATTATACTCAATATTATATTTTAATGGCATGTTTTTTTAGTTATTCACATTTCCATATTTTTTATGTTTATTTAGAATAGCTTCTGCTTCATTTTTTACCCTTAATGGGAATTTGATATTAGCCCTTTATTATATTTCATTTTTCCTAATATGTGGAGGTGTTTATTATGATAGACCTATAGGGATAATCTAGGAGAATAATGGTTTTCTCAAAATATATTCTATATTTTATTTTATGTTTTTAATTTTAATGTAAGGTTTATGTATGTAATCTATTTTCCAAGACTAATAAACTAATCAGTCCTTTGGGATTCAACACTTGTATCTATACTAATATAATAAAGTAAGGCATCAGCTTTAGGCTACAGGGTTCGGGGAGTTGCAGTTGGTATCAAAGGAATTTTAGAAGCAACCTTGTAAAATAGATTTAGAAATCAAAGATTAGAAAACATAAACATATGAATGAATTTGAGGATAAGTCTAAGTATAGTATATCATCCATTTAATTTGGTAATGGATAGCCTAGGATAATCCTATAGACTTGCAAATTGAGAAGAAGATTCCATTATTTAGAGATCCTATAAATGATTCTTCATGACTATATCAATAGGATTAGTGTTTCTCATATTTTTCTTTGAGTTTTTATCAATGGTTAGAATCAATAAGGTTATACAAGAAATGGTTATACTTATAATGATGAAGATACTACAAAAGGAAAATGAAATTAAGAAGGTATTAAGGAATAATATTATTAAGTGTAGTTAATGGTTTAAGATTTAAGTATAATGAATAAAGTTCATGTGTATTTTGGATTCAAGAATTATTTCATCAATGGTGCTCAAATTATAAGAATAATGAGATATAGATGGATTGTACTGCAGTACATCTTCATCAAGGATTTGGAAGCATAAATGATTTCATTTAGGGTTTTAAGGTGATATAGGCATGTGACAATAAGAGAAACATTACGATATTTGAAGAATCTAATGTGTTTTGGAAATATAGAGACCTTTTTTAAAAAAAATTGGACAGATGTATTTTGGATGAGTATTATGTTTGGAATGGATTTGGATGAACATTAGATATTATTGTTTGAGGTTAAAGTATGATTTATTGGATACTTTGTACAATTATTTTTGGCTTTCGTAAAATGATGAAGGAATTAAATTTGGAATTTATGATTTGTTAAAAGTGATTTAGGCATAAAAAATCATCTTGAATATTTATATTCAATTTTATGAAATGAATTGAAAATAGATCGAAGCATAACCAAAGGATAAGATTATACTTATGATAATCAAAGAAATCAACTAAGTATATTTTTTCAAGTTGTTATATGAATAGTAACAGAATGCCTCAACATTAGGAAAAGGATTTTTGTACAAAAAATTTTATCTTAGAAACTTCTTTTCTAATGAATAAAATAGTTCCTTAGATTATTGCAGATTTATAGATTTTTTATTATTAACTTTCTCGGAATCATGTTCTTTATCACTCTCTATCAGAACTTGATGGTTATATTTATCTTCCATGCCCATGTTTTCCTAGATGGAACCCTATTATGTGTTATCTATGGTGACCTTCTTACTTCCCTTTCTTTATTTTAAAGTGTAAATTTTATCAACCCTTGTTCCAATGTGGGATTTCAATAAAGAAATTTTTAATAGTGAAACCTTAATTATAGAACTCGAATTTGAAAACTGTGAGTATGAAATTTATTGAAGGAGGGGAGAATGTAGTGCCCCAAGAGTTTACAATATTTTACTTTTAGATTTTTTTTTGTTATCAATATTTATACACAATGTTAAGCTTACGCTACAAATAACACTAAGTTAGCTTGTATTACACGCAAGATCAAGTTTTACTGCCTTTCATGACAAAAAAATTTTAAATCCAAATTTTGACACTTTTAAATATATTATTTGAAAAAATAAACTTCTTTTTTTATTTTTAAATATCTAAATTATATTAGGGTGAATATTTGGTATTTTTCTGAGAAGTTTCATTTTTTGATGAATAGTAAAAAATACTACATTATAGTTAAAAATTGGCTTTTCATTTCAAAAAATATTAATGTTAAATTAAATTTTAAATTGGTTTCAAAATTCAAAATAGATCAATTATATATATATTAATCCAATTTAGGTCATTTTAATATTTTTATATTGAAATTGGATATAAAAACATATTTAACTTTTGAACATTTACTTTAACTTTCTTTCTCACAACACTTGCGGGATTAGCGTTAAACTTAATTTTTCCACTTATATGAATTAAATTTAAAAAAATTTACTTATATTTTTGTAATCAGTATGAATGTTTTGGTCTAATTTGATCAATTTAATTTTTAGTGAATAGTAATTTTATTATTTTATTTACCATGGTTAAGGGTAAATCGGGTAATTAAGGGTAAAAATAATATTATAATCATTATAAAGTTACCCTAAAACTTGTCCTAATTTCATTTTATTAGTGTATTTAGACCAAAATAAATCTCTTCATGATATTATAACCTTTTTAAGACACTTGTGTAAGAATATGACTTGTAATATTTTATTTGAAGATAAGTTAAAATTTTCATACTCACATTTCTAATAACTATACAATTTTTATTATAGGGTTATAAAAAAGATAAATTCAACTATAAAATTTCATTAGAAATATAAAATTTTATCTACATCATGATAATTTATTTATAATTTTTAACAATAAAATAATTAACATAAATGGTGACATAATGATGATGCACTAATTGTTTAAATAATGGAAGTATCAAATAAATGATATTAAAAATATTAATATTAATATAATTTCAGTTATTTAATGTCATCAGTGATTTTTATTGATTAATTGGACATATTATTGATGTTTTAGAATTCTTGTATCAGATTTATCTTATTGGTTTGATTTTTTATAAGATAAAATAATGAATAGCATCAAAATTTACATTTAAGATATTTTAAAATACATAATATTTTATTAAATGATATAAAATATATAAAAAACTAAAATTCAGCAAACTAATTGTAATAAGTCTTAAAATTTCATCAATGACTCGTTAGTGGTCTTTTCTCATTTTATAGTAATTATATTAACCCATTATGTATAAATTATATGATATCACTGTAATAGTTAAAGGGGATAAATAAGGGTTAAAACAAAACGATAAGTATTAAAAAATTAATTGAAACTTATTAAAAAAATATTGGATTAATAGTATTTAACCTTTATCACATTAATATCTATTTTTAGTTTTTTAATGGACACTTTTCTATGAAAATAATGTATATATTATTTAAATCAAAGATAGTTACAAAATATCACACTCTTTCTTTTTAATAAATTTTATCTGTCCACATGGGGAAAAGTAAATATATGAACAAATATAAATGTCTATTTTTATCAGAATGAAATTAATTTCATTATATAATTTTGTTTTAAATTTTTATAAATTATAAAATTTCTTTAAATGATTCTTCAATAATAAAATAATATTTATTTAATTAACAAAAAACAAAATAATTGATATTAAAAATATTAATTTTGATATATTTTGATTATTTAATTTGTCTAATGAATTTAATAGATCTATAATATATGTTACATATGTTTTAAATAATTATATTCAATTTACTAATTTTTATTAATGTATTTGAAGTCAAATTAAATGAGTATTATTAAATTTGACAATAATGATATCTTATTGAATTAATTTATCATTAAATTATTTAAAAAAATGATAAATAACCACAAGGGGTAAGATATAGTCTAAAATGTATTCAAAATTTAATTTATGGTCCATTTTTAAGTATTTGGATCTAGAATAGTCTTATTATATTTTAATATTTTGAGGATTTCCAAAAGTACCCCTCAACTCAATTATAAAAGGGAACCTCCTCCCACACTTACTCACACAAATTTGATCCTTCTATATCAAAAAAAAAATCACAAATTTCTCTTTAAAATATTTTTAGTTAAGTTTTTTAGGTCCTGGTATTCTACCAAGATCAACCCTAGTGTCCCTAAGAGGAGATCCAAAGGATGTTCGCTAAAGAAGAGGTAATCGTATTTACCAACTCCTTCAAAATTATTTCTTCTTATACTTCCTATTACTATGTTGTTTCCATAATAAAGTAATAAATAATGTATAATATATATTATTATTATATTTTATTATGATTATGGTACAACCATATTTCTTCTTTTACCCATCCTATGAAAAACAATATCACCATGAGTGTGTACGTACGGGTTACCATCTCCACACTGTGGTGTAATATATTTTCATCACTACTCTAGTTTTATAGGTATAATTATGGATATAATGGATATAAATAATGAATATTACATGATATTTATTATGTATAATTAACATACCATCCAGTTCCTTACCCTTTTACCAATAGGGAAATGATATTGTCGCTCGTGTGTATGTGCGGCCTACCATCTCCACGGTGCGATGAGATTCATCTTCTGCATTAACCATTAAATAATTATTAAAAAATGTATATAATGAATAAATATGAAATATATTACATAATAATACTTCTATAATAATATATATGTACATATTTGTATTTCATTTACTTTCTTTCATTCAATACGATACGAAAACAGAAACAACGTTCATGCGTACATACGGCCTACCGTCTCCATAAACGGTGTATTCCATTTCATATAAATAAATTTTATGTATGTTTATATAATAAATATATATGATATATAAATAATTTTTTACATCCTGGAATTAATTATTTCATGATATAAGTAGTAGGATCAAGAATAACAATTCAAAACATGTACGATAAACAAAGTGATTTATTACCCAAAACATTTCTTTAACTTGGAATTGTTAATAAAAGGGTAATATAAATTCATACATGAGTCACATATGATATCATAAATATTATTATGATTATATAAAAATTTAATAATATGTTTAAAATCACTATATAAGATTTAAATACACGTATACAGGGAATCAATCCTAAGTTATGGGTTAATTTCGCAATCTCATTATTATTCGAGATTTTTTATACGTAAATATTTACTAGGACATATTTGTCATACATGTCCATGTTTCTTAAAAATGTCTTAAAAATTAGTCTTTTAAGATTTTATGCAAGGTAATCTTTAACTAAAACATAATTTAAATGTTTATAAGATTTATTCTTATAAATATTTCTCATTCATGTTCATCTTTTCAAAATGGGTTTCATGGATGTATTTATAAGGACATGAGTATTTTAAAATGTTTTTTTTTAATTTATCTCAAATGTTTCAAAGTAGTATGGGAAACTTTTGTTTAAAAATATTTTTTTGAAATGTATTCTTTTATAAATGAGAAGATCTTGAATAAATTACTTCAAAGTAAAAAACATGGTATTTTTCTCAAGAAATGTTTAATGATTTTATTAGAGTATTTTCATCTATGTAAACATCCTCTATCGGATCTTATGTTTGATTGAGGTTTATCTATTATAATACCATTTACCATATTTCATTTAAGGGTTTATGATATATTTGATTGTGGATGTGTTTTTTTATTCCATTCATGGTTTATAATTAATGTATTAACATTTCATATGCTCGATTTAAAATGAATGTTTATGTTGGTTATGATTCACCATTTTCTTATGCAGAATCCATTTTTTTATATTTTCAAATGACACTTTTAAGGGGTAAGTGTGAACCATAAAAACTTCAATCAATTAAAAACATAGAAGGAAATTCATCCAAGATAGAGACTATAGGAACTGCCCCTTTTCTTATGAGGCAAGAATTAGTAAGTGTTGGGTGGGGACCGCTATAGCCCCTCGATGCATTGATAGATCTCATGAGAAAAACTAGACTGGGTTTTTTACCCATTATTGTATGGTGTATTGGTCTTAGCCTTGATGGTATGTTTTATATGTCCTAAATTATGTATTCCATATTTATGAGTTTAGTTATAGATATTCCATGTGTTTATTTGACTAGTAAAATATCCATTCTTAAGTATCTTTCTCAAGTGATTATTTATATGGAGTTACTTGATCGACTTATATTCCATCCATATTATGCTCAAGATTATATTTTAACAGCATGAGTTTATTAGTCATTCATATTGCCTTATTTTTTATGTTTGTTTATAACAGCTTTTTCTACATTGTTTACCCTTACTAAGCATCTGAGAACACCCCTTATTTTTCATTTTTTCCCAGGATTTGAAGACATATATTATGACTGACTTGTAGTGATAATATAAGAGAATAATGGTATTATAAAAGATTTTTTATATTGTAAATTATGTTTTTAATTTCAATTTAAGGTTCATGTATGTAATTTATTTTCCAAGACTACTAAACTGATCGGTCTTTTAGGGATTTTACACTTGTATCTATACAAATATAGTAAAGTAATTCGTCAGCTATAGGATACTGGGATTGAGGCATAAAAATTTTACCTTATAAGAGAAATATTTTTTTACCATGTATGTAATGTATGGATTTACCCACCATAATTTATTTTAACCTTCCTTTGTAAGTTTAACAGGTTTATTTTTAAATAAATTTTTTTCAAAAGTTATTTTCAAAGAAAATGATTTTCAAAAAAATCAAAATAAAAATAATATTTTCCTGAAGAAATTTTTTAAATATATTTTGATAATATTTAAATTCATCAATAATAACAACCCTTTATTTTTACTCCAATTGGAACATTTTGTACTGACACCATCCGTTTTCTTCCTATAAATAGTTTTTGATTGATTTGGACAAGTATAGAATTGACATTAACTTCCTTGATTCATTTTTGTAGTCCCATTGAAATATTAAATTTTCTATGATTATTGAACATTTAATTTACCCTAATTATCCATATCATTTATCATACATAATTTCATTTCTTTAATAGTATAGAATTTTTATATACGCTGTTTAATTTGAAAGTTATTTTATTTACTATGGAAATGTTGATAAATCTATATCCCTTACTCAATATAGATATTTGATAAGGCACATGGTTTTATAATTATATCGATTATTCAATATATGAGGAATTATTTATACATGAAATAAATGGGAAGGGGACCATTTAATACAATTCCTATGGGTTTGGGACTGGTTAATTAAATCCCCACGATGCATCAGTAGTCTCATGATACAAAATTAGTTGGCAACAAACACATCAGGTTTGTTTCCAATTAGAATAGATGGGTTTCTACCCTTAGATTTAAACTGTATTGAGATTAGGTTTTAAGGTTAAAGGTATCATGTGCCTGGGAAACATAAAATCTAATAATTAAGCATTAACTTTGTTGAGAATTCATTTATTATTATTATCCAAGGGATTATTTCTTTGACATTATCTGTGGATGTACTTTTATTCTCTGTTTATTGATTAAATGGAATGTGTTTTCAATTTCATAAATTTCCATATTGATTTTTCCTTATCCAATTATTTACATGGAATGTGATTTCATTTATTTACCATGAAATATTGAGTATTCTCATTGATTCATTATTGCTTCCACTATATTTAACCCTTACTGATCATTTGAGATCACTCTTATTTTGTTTTCATACCTAGGATTTTATGAAGTGTACTAAGAAATATATGAAAGTATATCATAGATGCAATAAATTTATCTATGAAATAAATAAATTATTTTTTAATTAGTATATTCATTTGTAATACTAGACTCATGTACGTATACTGTTTACCAATAATAATAATCTCTTCAGTCCTTCAGGATTTGATTCCTTGTAATCATGCCAATGTAATGGTAGAAGACACTAACTCTGGGATTTCTGTGGTCTGATCACAAAATTTGGTATCAAAGGAAGCTTAATAGAAACCTTGAGAACTAGATTTAGGAAAACATATATTAGAGAATATAACCCTAAGGTAGAATTTGATGATAAGCATATAATAACATTCTATAATTTTGGTAAGGTAGATATTATGTGGGTATTCTTAGTGATACATCTCTATCTGGACACTACAGTTGTATGTGGTTATGGCACATATATATCTTGGGTAACAACTCTGAAAAGATGTATCGAGCCTAAATCGAGCGTAACTTTGTACACGACAATGAGCCTTAATGTGTAGCTAGTTTGACACTCCCAAGGGATATTCTTAGGATAATTCACATTTACTTTACAATACATTGTGAAGTATTTGAATATATATTGGAAATTAAAGACCTAGGTTAAACCTTGTACCAATGAAGGACCAATGTGGAAATAAATATATAAAGTATTTATGTAATGAGATTGTATTTAAACCCTCAGTTAAAAGGCTATTTAGTGATTAAATTTATTTTAAGGATATCCATCGAATTAATTTTGTAAATTATATTAATATGGTTTTATAAAAGGAAAACTTTTATATTGGGTGAAAACCCATCAAGTCAGGAAAGGCCTCAAGACATGAACATGTGATCAAAGGATGGTAAGGGTTTAATGCCAACCACTAACCTACATAAAGTCCTGGTTAATATGTCAATGTTTTTAGTTAAAAAATTTGAGGAATAAATATTATTTATGAACCGATAGTGTTACTTTTTTTTAGATATTAATTTATTAACCATATTTATTTTAGAGAATATTTAGTTACAAATAGTTATACATGTCACTGTTGTATGGTCCTTATGATCTGTTAAAAGTGTATTTTAGTGCTTCAAGCATCAAAGTTAATTTTTAGATATCCATTTTTTGAATTAATGGATGAATTTAAAATTTATAAAAGAAAGAAAAGGATGAAAATTATATATAAATATATCAAGTAAGTATATTTCATTATATACTTAGGAAGTAAAATAATTCCTCAACATTAAGAAGAGTATCTTAAAATAAAAATGTTCTCTTAATACCTTAATTTTTGTTGAACCAATGATATTTTAAATCATCATAGATTTATGGATATGAGGCCCTCAATATTAAATTGATAATTAACTTGTTTTTTATTGATGAAATCAATCAATCCCTATAAATATTTACATTTTTCATGCATGTGTGTATCTCAACTTTCAACTTAGAGTCCTAGTTATATGTTAGTCCATGAGACCTTTGTAATTCCCGTTATCTATTTTCAAGAGGATGTTTTGTGAACCCTTATCATGATTTGGGATTTAAACATAGGAAATATCAAAAAAATTATTACCAAGGTCAATTTTAAATTTAGAGGATGCAATTTAATTAAGGTAGGGATAATGTAACACCATAAAATTATAAAGTAATAACATTGTATTCAATAGCATGTATGACACGCAGCACCAAGCGCATAAGGTAATATAATATCCCATGACTTTATAATATTTTTAATATTTTTAATAAATTATATATATGATATATCTTTAAATTCATGACTTACTGATTTATCATATGTCGCACGCAGCAATGAATTTCTTCAATGACTTGCATTACATGCAAGACAGAGTTTTGCCGAACAACAATATGTTAATAAAACATTATTATTTAATAGAATAAGATATAACTAAACCTTTAAATTAGTAGTTATGAATTTTATAAACTTACTTATGAAAATATATGGTCCATAAAAATATATGACGAATTCATTGGTTACTGATCATTTAGAAATTAAAATATAAATCAACTGAACATCAAGGATATATTTTTATTTCTATGCTCACAAAGGTGTTTTATTATAATAAGATTAATTACAATTAGTTAATTATATTAATGGATAATATATGTTATATAATCAATAAAATATTTTTTATATTCATCTGACATTATTGATAAGCATAAGATAAGAATAAATCTAGTTTTATGCTTAAAAATTGTATTTTTCTAACAAGGAAATTTTACCACATTTTAATGAGGAAACTATATTAAATCCAATTTTTGCAACTATTATAAATTTTATATGTCAAATTAAACTTCATTTTAAAATTGGAAAACAAAATTTATCTTAAGGTGAATTTTTGGTATTTTCTGTTAGGTTTCATTCTTTGATGAATAGTGAAAAATACTGAATTTTAATTCACAACTTCTTTTTTAACAAATTTATTTATAAGGTTAAATAATATTTTTATTAGTTTTAAAGTCTAATTGGATAAATTATAAATCAATTAATCTAATTAATTTAATTTTAATCAATTTCACATTGAAATTGGACATAAAAACATTTCAATCTTTTGAACATTTTTTACTTTAAAAACCCTCTTTGTCATCTCGTCTGTGGGATTAAAATTAAATTAATTTCTTCCACTTATGATATTAAAATTTGAAAAAATGTATTAAATATTTGGAATCAGAATAATTTATAGTGTCTAATGAGGTAAAATTATTAGTTTTACCTAAAATATTATAGAAATTAATTAAAATTAATTACAACGATTAAGAGAAAAATTAGCTTAACAGGGGACTAAACCTTAAAATTAAGTGCCAAAATGACCTAGAAACTTGTAAAAATCCATTTAATTTTCATATATAGACACTATAATACATTTCATATAATTGTTTCAATTATTGGATCCACTTTACAAGGTAAAAACGTTGTTAGAACTCCCTTTTCAAAAATTTACATGAATTCCACTCCCTCTCCACTATAAAAAGTCATTCACCCATCCCCCTTATTCAGACCTATAAATCCATTTATCTAAACCAAAATTATCTTTAATAAGTTTCCAAAATATATAAATTCTTCCTTTTAGTCTCCCTCTTGTCATAAGGACATCCAAGAAACCCTTTTAGTGCAAACCAAAATGAGTTACCCAAAGAAGAGGTAAAAACCTTCCTCAAGATCTTTTGTTTTATTTTTGTTAAGCTCTCCCTAAAGTATTATTATTCCATTATTATATAGTTAAATAATTATTATAAATATACTTATATGTTTTTATTATAAGTTTTATACCTACTTATACACACAATTCCATCTAATGTGTAATGAACTTAGCGTTCTTATGTACGGTGAACTACAACCTCACGAAACAGTGACTGTTCGTTCTTCCTTTACCACCTCTCATGGTGGAAATTATGATAAAAATCTATTTATATATGATATTTATAATGATTTTATGATTTTATAATTTTTATATAACACATTCCTTCATGCATTCCATTTTGTGGGAATACGATAACATCGTTTGTTGAAGTATGGACTACCGCCTCCCCAAAACGAATTGATTCATTCACACTATACATGGAATGTATAAAGGATTTTTTTATTAAAAATATGTGAAATATATGAAATAAACATGATAATATATTATAATATATAAATATATATATCATTTACTTTTCATTCTTTTAAATATGGAAAATAAATGAATGTAGTATTCATGTGTATGTAACCTACCGTCTCCATGAACTGTGAATTTCATTTTGTATCTCAAATTTTTATGATTTATTATAAAAAATATATAATTAATATATATGATATTTAAATATTGGTTTAAATTTTTGAGATGATGAAACCATGATAGGATCGACAAGTAACAAGACAAAACATTCTAGAGAAACTAGGAAATTAACACCCGAAATAGTGAAAATAATGAAATATTAATAATAAACAAGTAAAAAGATATTATACGAAGATAATAAATGATATCATAAATATTAATATGGTTATTTAATAAGTTATTAATATGTTTAAAACCATTATACATGAGGTTAAAGGATGTTCACCCAAAATTAAATGCTATGTAAGGGATTTTCATCTCACTTTTCATATCTATGAGATAAATGTCACATTCACCACTTACTTATTTTGTGTGGTGTAAAAAATGGAACTTTTGATATATTATATCGTTAATTATTTTATATTAATTTTATTTTGATTTTCAATTTTAATTAATTATTCAAAGTGTATTTTAATTAAAAATTCCCAAGCGGTAAATATTTTCATAATCCAATTTCTTTTCATTAGGTTATATTTCTTCCTCATCGTCGTTAATATTCAAAGATTATGTGTGTAAAAAAATCACTAAAAATTTATTTATTTCTAATTGTTTTATGTTTATTTACATTTGACACCCATAATCTATTCATTGATTAAGTCTCACATCAACGTTATGGTCTTTTCAAGGGTTTACATCACAATCCTATTTTGTTCGGGATTGTTTACACTTGAATTCACAGCAAAGGAAGTTATTGCAAACTTATTTAATAAATCCTTTATTTTCATTCTACTTTGGTTATTCATTCCCTATTTATTTTAATAGTTACATTTTCCCACTCTTTGGTACTCAAAATATCATATAAATTTTGTTTAAGAAAACCCGACTTTATTTCTCTATTTAGTCGAAGAACCTGTTTTCTTATAAAAACTATATTTTCTAAAAATATTTTAACCTTACCAAAATGATTTATTAAATAAATATTTACCCTTTTGTCTTTTAAAAGTTTTTTAAATGAATATTCTTATCGCTTTCCAAACAAGGCACATTTCAAACCTTTTTACCATGCAAAAGGAATGTTCTTTTTACATTGTACAGCTTGTACATATTTACCCACAGTCATTTTTGTGAAGTTTCCAATGTGATTTTAAATGGTTTATTTTTAAAGAAATTTTTTTCGAATGTGATTTTTAAAGAAAAGTATTTTCAAAATATTTTTCAAAATAAAAAGGATATTTTCCTCAAGAATCACTTTAAAAGAATATTTTTATAATATTTTCATTCATCAATGACAACAACCCTTTATATTTACTCTACTTGGGGTATGTTGTATTGATACTATTCATATTATTCCTCGGGATTGTTCTTGATTGATTTGGTTAATTATATAATTGAAAATCACTTCCTTGATTCATTTTTTTAGTCCCCTTGAAATATTCAATTTCTTATGATCATTTAACATTGAATTTCCACTAATTATCCATATAATTTATCATGGATAAGTTCATTTCCTCAATTGTATACCATTTTTATATACATTTTTTAATTTTAAATTTATTTGATTAACTGGGGAAATATTCAAAAATACAGATCCTTTACTTAATATATATATATTTGATAAGGCACATTGTTTTTTAATTAAATTGATTATTTAGTATATTTTGAATTATTTGTACATGAAATACACTGGTTGGGGATCATTTAATGTAAGCCCTATGGGTTGGGTCTCGTTAATGCAAGCGCCACGATGCATCGGTAGTCACATGAGATGAAATTAGTTGGAAAAAAACCCTTTGAGTTTGTTTCCAAGCAGAATAGAAGGGTTTATACACATAGAATTAAATTTTATTGAGATTAGGTCTACATGGTAATGGTATAATGTGTCTATGAAACATGAAATCTAATAATATATCCTTTAATTTATTGATAATTCATTTATTATTATTATCCATGGTTTTTGACATAATCTATGGATGTACTTTCATTTTCAGTTTATTGATTAAATGGAATGTGTTTTTAGTTTCTTACCTTGCCATATTGATATTACTTTATCGAGTTGTTTACGTGGAATGTTTGTTCAGTTATTTTTCATTCCATATTAAGTATTCTCATTGATTCATTATTGCTTCAACTATACTTAACCCTTACTGAGCATTTGAGATCACCCTTATTTTTTCCCTTCCCCACAGTTCCATGAAGTGTACTAAGAAATATATGAAAGTATATATTAGATGAGATAAATTTATCCTTGAAAGAAACAAAAAAATATATTATAATTAGTGTATTCTTTTGTAATAAAATACCCATATATGTATCTAGTTTAACAAGAATACAAAACTATTTAGTCCTTTAGGATTTGATTCCTTGTAATAATTCCAATGTAATAGAAATAGATATTAGCTCTGGGATTTCTAGGTCCAGGTCACTTTAATAAGACCTATACTAGTTTATGTCATTATTTTCATATATTTTCATTAGGATAGTCCCACTTTGAGTTTTCGTAGTGTTTACACTCTATTCATGTTTTATTTCCTCCCTTCTCAGGTTAGGATAACTATCCATTTCAATTTTTCATACATATAAGTCAGATATATTTAGATAAATATTCTTTAAGAACTATATATATCATGATTCATGTTTTTATAGGATATATAGTGATGCTCAAGTATTAACTTGGGTCCATCCACATACATAATCAGATTTAATCTATAATTCTTAGTACCTCACTCATTTATGTTTTGGTCATCATAGTAGCCTAGAAACATAATAAATTCACCTCCCTCTACCCTGCATATAAAGAAAATGTGGACAAATAGGTACTTGTAATACAAACTTAAAGTGAATGATACCTAATTCCATTCTAAATATCATTAAAATTCTTGAAAATTTTTATCATCATACAACCTTAAACTGTATGACACTTTAGTCCTTATCACGTGTTATTAAACTACACGATATATGGTCTAACCTACAAGACACTACACTACTTAGAGTAGTCCATCATATATGACCTGATTTTTTCTACATAAGATCTAGATATATATAAGAGTGTTAAACATATGTCTTCAATATATATACCTATTCTAGGATAAAATTCCCCCCATTATTTAAGGATTTTTTCTAGTGTCTTATTATACTGTATTTACATCTGGTCTTCTACCCTGACCATACACTAAGGGACTATATGTAGAAACCTAGATCTTATATCTTAGTTATCAATGTATTAGTTACTTCCATCTCTGGCCTGACATGATAATAAAAAAAATCATTCATTAATAATTGTTTGTGGGGATATTTCTGTTACCACATGATACATAGTGAAACATAGATCTCTTATCCTATGGATAACAGTAAATTTCCATCCCATTTTTGGTCGGAGTTCCATGATCTTAAATAGTATTAACCCCTCTTCGAAATGATTTATAATAGTATTGGGATATTATTCATGTTGGGTTGTTCCATTTCCAATGTTATATAGGTAATCTCACAATGTATACAAAATTATATGACCTTAAAAACTATCCATTTTTTATCAAATTTATAAGACCCTAAACTTTAGTCATTAATATTAAAATATGTATAATCTCAAATTTCAACCATAAATGTTCCAAACTATAAGACCCATAAAGTACAAATGGAAGAGACACAAATACTCATCAAGTTGAAAACCAATAATTGTGGTGCCTGAGAAAAATTTAAGTCTACACTTTCTAAGTCTTCCCTTTCATGGATTAGGAAAAGGTTGTGGTGAAAAATGAATAACATGGAAAGATTTTATGGATTAAAACTTATCCCTGTAAAAATTCAAGCTCCACCCACTAGACCCATTGGTCTAGAAAAAAGATAGATCAGATCTTCCTTACACCTTTCAAGTGAGTTTTAATAGTTCTATGAGAAAATTGTGATTCATTAAATGGACATTCCTTCACATTGAATATTCCTTACCTTTCAAATTATCATATAGTTAAGAAATTTTGTTTTATATCCCTTCATCCGAGGAATGTATTAAATACATGGTGGAATAATCTTTAAGGTTTTCAAACACTTCATGAATAACCTTTTATCCATGAACCCACTTCATACCTTTTGGATATTAATCATCATTAATACAATACCATGAATAGAGAAACTTCTATTGGAAACCCATTTCCTTGAGTGAATCCTCTTAGTTTCCCCTTTCATAGAAATTATTAATAGTTTTCTTAATTCATCTGAACAGACCCCTTATTGAATGGTGAATAGTATAGTTTCCTTTGAGCTACTATATTACCCCTAAGGGATGTTTTGGTCCTAGAGGAAAGGTCCCCCCTAACCTTATGCACCGTCTCTTGATAGTGTGGGGATGGTCCTACCTTTACCAATGGTTAACCTATTCCCACATTTCATACATTCCCATTTAATCGGACATCCATATGTTATGATTTACACATTCCATACCCCAACTATTCTAGTGTATTAAAATACCCTTGATGTTACACATTCATATATCATACCCACTTTCAAATCAATATTTTTAATTCCTATTCTTCTACCCTTTCATGTATGGGTATTAGTTTTTATGAATAATATAGTTACTTGGTTTTAGATAATTCTCTTAGAAATCCCAAAGCCTTGAGTTAAAATTCACCTCTTAGAAAATTTATATTGGGTATATGGTCTTAATTACATGACCCTAAATTGCAGGGTAAAATAGTTCAAGAACTATGACATCAAACTATGTTAACCCATCTATGAGAATATCTATACTATAGGAACTCCATTCACATTAGTTTTACCTTTCCTTTTATATATAGACTCTCTCACTCTTCTGATCAAAACAACATGACCTTTAAACTCTAGAAACTCTTTTATAAGCACTACATACTTAAAATCCATTAACCTACCCTAAAGGTTTTCTAAACTAGTATAAGTAAATCTATTCACACTGGGTTTACCTTTACCTTTTTTACTTGGTATACCTTTTTATCTTTTGTTTGGAGTTGTTCAAACATAAATACCAACTTCACTAGTCTGACTTTCAATACCTTAAACTACGAATGGAAAGAGATGTAGTACCCTCCAGGTTAAAAACCCATCAAGGATGTCCTGAAAACAACATGAGTCTTATCTTATTAATAATGGACCCCACATATCTTAGTAAAAATTATTATTTTTTAAAAATAAGTAAAATTCATAAAACATATCATGTTAAAATCCCCCAAAAGGTTTCTTGAAAAAAATATGAGTTCCTAGCCACTAATCCTTTCCTTCAATAGCTTAGTAAAAAGTTAGGAGGAAATTTAAGAGGTATAGATCTCATAGATACCACTATTCAACTATAAAAAATTATCCATACTTGATAAGTCCATCAATCTAGGAAAATGTTAGTGAACCCTAATGTTCCTTATGTATATTAGTGCAGATGACCCATTAAAGGGTATATGGTCCTCATCATGTAACCTTAAACCTTATAACATAATTCTCCATCCTAAAAGACCTTAAAATTATTAGAGTGGCCTATTCTATATGACATAATTCCATTATTTTGGATCAAGATCTATATAGGGGTTTCTAGTGTATGTGTTTACCAATGCATGTTAGGTTTTCTCCAATACCCCAATACTTAGATAGAACCGCTATATGTTCTCCAATTCATGAACCTAATTATCAAAAGTATCTCATTAAAGGACTATTTATAGTTTTATTACTAATCTCATAGGATAAATAGTAAAATCTATATCTATTATAACATATCAAAAAGTAAATTACACTTTCATTACATTTCCCATACCATCCAAGTATTTGGAAATATCAATTGAAGTCATGTTTTCTCCATTAATCTTACACTAGGATTCCAAAATCCTTGAGTGTATTATTCCTCTTGGTGATACCAAATTCCTTGGGTTGAGAGCCTCATCTTAGTGAATATCTCCTTATTGGGAGTTTATCTCTAGAATCCAACTGGGTGTTTAAGTAAATTGTAAAATTTCCACATATTACCTTGGAATCTGATTCTATAAATTATAAAAAAATCTAATTCTAAGGTAGTTGAATAATTTTTTATCACTGAGAAATGTGTTCCACGTACTTTTCCATGGAATCTATGATATGGCCCTCACTCAAATAAACCAAATTAAGTGTGGGTATAAAATTAATTCTATACATGAAAAAATGAAAGTGGGATCTCTATGTTTCACATAATGACTCAATCACTGAGGGGTGAATATTACTAAAAAATGTTTCCTAGTTTAGTGAAAAGGTTGTGAGAAACTACCACTAAGAGTAGGCTATGAATTTCATCCATTTTTTATTAAAATTTTACCAAAATCACAAAACCTATTTTTAGGATCTTATGGACACTTCTTAGAGTTGTAAAACACCAAATACTAGGAAACCCTATTTCTAGTATCATATTTCATTTCACAAGATTACATTTGACTACACATAGAGACAAAAAAGTCTTATTAATGAAATTTTTTAACTGTTTGAAGTCATAATTATTTCAAATATTTATGTTGAAGTCAAGCCTTTCACCCAACCTTGGGAACTCATCTACACACTCTACTTCACATGCCCATGATTTTAGGAGCAACTTCACATGCCTATCACTACACACCCTAGCTCAAATTTCTCATTTTTGTGTGTCCAATGACACATCAACATGAACATACCTTAAATTAGGCACCTTAAATTTCATTACCTATCATGAAAAAACCCATCTTCAGACCAAATTCGCATGCTACGAAATACATGGTGGCCTGAGGAGGTAACTAACATACCTAGGAACCCAAACCAAGAGTTTCCAATAAATTAGCCCTTACCGCTAATTTTTTGACACATTAGATGAAAAAAGAAGGTTCTAAAGGAACCTAAGTGAATGAAACCATATCCTATGTTTCCAAGTCTCCAAAAGAACCCTCCTTTCATTGATTTTTAAACACAAGAAAAAGGATAAGGAAGATAAAAGGTATGTTCTCAGGCTTTCTTAATTTTAGTTATGACTTGGGTACTAGACCACCATAACATTTGACACTTGGGAATAAATTCTTTATTTATTTACTAACTAAGTTCTTATACCTGGGAATTATACCATCAGAGTGATAACCACTCAAGATCCAATGACCTGAGCACCCCATTTCCATGGGTGCCAATAACTTGACTTCCCATACACCTAGGTAGCAATACATGGGCATCAAAGAAATAAGAACTTTGTATCCCTATTCGCCAATCACTTGAGGGATCAACAACCTGGGCACTGAAGTACCTATGTGTGACTTCACCTAGGTCACTAGACTAAGTGATTCTTTACCTAGGTCACCCACCTATGTACGAATTTTCCCAGGCCTCTCATACCTGGGATACACTTCATGCAGGTCATCTAATCTGAGATCCATTTCACTGAGGCCTCTCATACCTAGGTTTCAGTGCACCTAGGTTTCATATTTGAGAAACACTTCACCCAAGTCCCATAATTAGGGCACCACATTCCCAGGTCTCCTATCTAGTTGTCACTTCACCCATGTGTCTTCCCATATTCCCATCCTTTTCATATATACTTTTATTCAATATACTTCTCATGGTTACCTAAAATGCCTTGGGCTGGGATACATCTATTAGTTTACTCCTATTAGGCCTCTAATACACTGTAATCACAAAAACCCACCTTTGTTTAAGTCATATTCTAGTTTGAATTATAAATGGATGCCAATGCATAATCCCTATTCAATGTCTTTTTGTCACCCCTTTCACAATATTGGAATCCTTACCACATGATGTTAAACTAGATGGACTGGTCTTGGAATATGACATCAAACTGTTTAACTTGAACTATATAGACATTGATTCCTATTAAAAATTATACATAGGATACATCATTTATGTTCAATCCCAATATTCCAACACCATTACCATCACATCACCTCCTTGGGAAATGATATCTCTCCAAATTAATGATATTTTTAAACTGACATGCATAAGAATCCAACTGCATTATCTGACAAGCAAAATATTCCCTATATGATGAGTATAGGGTGAATTATCTTTCCTTATGTGACAAGAATAAGATAACATCACGGCCTCATGTGATATAGATAAAATAGCCTCCTACTAGTCATAAGACCTGACTTTTTTCAGTCTTTCCTTCCCATTTAGTTACCAACATTTTGGGAATTAAAATCCATATATGGGTCTCTTATCAAGTGTTATCCCCAACCATAGTATCTCTTGTCTAGTTACCAGTATATATTATGAACTATAAAATGCTACTCACATGTAAATCTCACACCAAACACTTTTAGGAAGCATTCTCCTAGTGGTACATTCCACATGATATTAAATTTCTTCAAAGTGGTCATTGTTAAATGAACTTAAAAGTCACAATATGTTATTTTTTACCTAACCTTAAAAGGTATGACATGTCTCATTATATGGAACCAAACTACATGGATTCATATTTCCTTCATAATGATATGTAGGAATACCCTTTTATAGACCCGACACAAACACCATAACACCTCCTACATCTTTTTACAGGATCCCAACACCTCTCTATAGGGAAATGAATTATATAATTCCATTTATATTACTCTAAACTATAGAGTTACTATATAATTGGGTCAAATTAGAGATAGTATAATCCTCATGTGTAGTTTCCAATTGAATTTATATTAAAAGTTGATCGATTTATTAAGGGTAATCAGTATCATTACATGGAATAATTCATAAAGATATCAAATAAGTAGGTAGTAATTCCACACTTAAAGGGTGAGGTGAGATCGACCTCTTATCCTCTTGACCAATGTGTTGCCAATGCATCACTAGAAATTACTTGCAACTGACAGCCTTTAGAAAACAGGTATGGACTAACTCAAAAAATTGTGGGTGCGGGGGTGTCTTAGAAACAATCATGGTTTAAATAATATCTCAAATAATTCCTTTCAATTTGAACAATTAAAATTAAATAACATGAAACATTAATAATACTAAACATAATCACTTTTATATTTGGCCTTGTTTTTTAATGTATAAACTTTTTATAAATTACACTTATAATTTCCATATAAACCATTTATGTCTAAATTATATGTCATTCCATATAAATAATAATGGTATTTTAATATTGAAAATTAATATTATGGATATTTATTTATTAAATGTATCAAAAAAAATTAATAACTAAGTATAAAGAATTTATAATTAATTTATTTATAAACACTTTATAAATTAAATAAATATCCTTAAATACCCTTATTTATAATTTATAAACATTTTATAAATTATATTATTCAATCGTAAATTAAAATTAAGAAAAAAATGGATTTTAATTAATATGATAATATATTATATAGGTTATATCGTAATTCATAGTTAAGTTCATAACTAATATTGTGTTTTATGATATAGCATATTTCAACCTACTACATATAATTAGATATTATCAGTCATATTGTTTGATAGCCCCATATCATTTAGCAACACTAAGACCATATTGAGTTTTATGACTGTCATGTGATGTCATCCTTTAGTTCTTGGTAGTCATTTATTTAGATATATGAAATATTATATTGATGATGTGAGGCTTTATCTTTTAAAAAAATCTTTACTATTGTTTTTAATGAAACCTTATATTGTATGATACAATGTAAAATAATTATATAATTTGAAATATTTCATCAATTAATATTTCCAATATCATATATAATGACACCATCATCTATTATGGTATTATATATCATAAAAATATACCACATTTAAACATCTCAATTTTATTTTATGATAGGAAATATTACTATAATATGATATGTATTTTTATTCATTCTAGATAATTATTTCTAGAATAAAAATACTTAGAAAATCTAAGATACCACTATTGGGTTTCTAAGGGTTTATTAACACTGAATCAATAAAATGAAAAAAAATAATTAACCTAAGAACCCAAATCTACTATGCTTGAAACTGAAACCATATAAATATATAAAATGAAGAACACATGTGTATCTTTCACAATCCGAGCCACTGCTAATGTATTTCATCATAATACTTGATGATGATTATTCAAAATTAGTTAAAAACTCCATTATATATAGTGTATCCATGGATTTATGTGAATTTCCTATCAAAAAATAAAGAAGAAGAAAATATCTTTGAGGATAGGGAGAATCAATAGACGATTAGGAAATAATGAATGGTCACCATCTCATAGTTATTACCTAATTATATATACATTGATACATTGCCGAATATTGAATACATTAGCTCATACTTTATTAAAGATATGAGTTATATATGTGACAATTTCATGAATTCATCACATTAATACATAATTTGATTCTGCCACATGTTTCATCATATGAAATGTCTCAATTAATGATAGATTAGTTTTCATAGAAGATTACTCAAACATTAACACTTAATGTTCCTCCACCACATCGATCGTAATTACATGTTAGTATGATTATATGATTAATCCCCACTATATAAATATATCTATGCTTAATGATATTTATTTATCATGTTATATGATATAGAAAAATATACAACAAATGTGTAAGGATTTAAGTCATATCTCTTTCACTCACTAGACTAGGAAGAGGGACAAGTGGCCTAAAGGTTCCACTGTGTACCGATAAACCCATGTTGGGTACCCTAGATCCATGTTTTTTTAAATGGGGTTATTTTTATCATTTTCCCTCCACCAATTTAGTTTTTTTATCTCCCTTGACCCTCATTTCTCCCATCCATAAAGAAGATCCTCTTTGGAATCCTTTTTTCCAATTTTTACCACATAATTTCTCTTATACCAAAATGGATTCATGGGATCATTTCAGGTTGAATATAAGGTAATAAATTCATAACCCTCTCCTCTATTATTCTAATTATCATTTTATAAATTAATTATTGTAAGTGGTTTTCATGACTTAGGATTTCACAAATGTCAAGGAGAATTCTATTCAAATTCCACACTTCTTATCATTTTGTCTTAAAAGAGTCCTAAGTAATTGATTTCTAATATCATGATTTTTATTTTGATAAAGTCCTCTTGTGAAATAAATTTTATTAGGATTTTCTTGATTAGGGACCTTGATTTTTGTCTCTTTGGGTCTTATTTAATTTTTTCTTTCTATAAATTAATTTTCACCATCATTATTAAGGTATTATTCTATGGTTTTGGATAGGTTTTAGTTTGGGTTTTAATATAAAAATATTAATTTTATAAGAAATTTATTATAAATGGTTTTGGGTGTATTTTAAAGGTTTTATAAGCTGTCATTTGAGTGTGAGAGGAGACTAATCATGTCTATTTTAATTGTAAGTTGTTCTTATCCATATGGAATTGTTTTGTGTTTTCATTTAGAATTATTTTTTGTTGGTTCTACAAGTTAATAAAAATTATTTTACATATTTTCAAAAATATGAAACTAATGTTTTCTAAAAATATTTTTAGTATCCCAACTGAATATTTTTCTATAATATTTTTCATACTTTCTTATCCAAGGTTACTCATTTAGCCAAGTTAGATTCTATATTTTGACTTTATTAACTTATTAATTATTGTATTATTTTTTTCATAAATGTGGATTGAATGATTGGGGATTATATTATTATTAAGATACATGAAATTTTTATTTAAAATTTAACCATGTTCTAATGGTCTTTCTAGGGTATTTAAACATACTATAAATTCTATATTTAATATTAAATTTTTTTTATGATTTAAAAAATGTATAGAATTTATTAATATATTATTACCAATTATGACTTTCAAAGGAAATTAGACTTATTGTAATAAATACAAATGTTTCCTCTTGTACTATGTAAGATACAAAAATGGTTAAATAAGTTGATGAAATGGTTTGGATAGAAACTTAGGGGATGTCTGGTATTAAATAAATATTATGAATAGTTTAATTATTCCTAAGAATTTTGGATGAGTTATAAATGAAAAGGAATTAGTAAAAAAATCATGGGATGAGATATAATATGTTTCTCAATGGTTAGGTTCTAATGCATAAAAAAACTTAATAAATTAGGAATATGACTTGTTAGGAAATTCATATCAAAATAGTGGTAAATAAGAACTTAATTGACATAATGAAATTTTATGACACCTAGATATTATATTATTTTCCTATAATGTTTGTTCAATCAATCCCAAATTTCATGAATATAATAATCACCCCACCCCTATTTATTAGTTTATGGTCCATAAACAATTCTTCACATTTTTACTTAAAGGAATTGTAAGGCAAAGAACTACATTGAACCTTTATTTATGAGGGTTCTTTATTGGTGATGCAATGGAGGGGTAAAGTAAGATATAATAAAATGTTTTACTCATTAGTATTTTTAATAAATAATGATTAGTCAAATGGTATTGAACCTTTGATACATTTTATCTTACTTGGTTTATATTATCTGTATTTGATCCTAGATTGTGTATATGTTTTTTTCCTTTAATTTGAACAAGATATACTCTTTTTATTATTTCTCTATAAGTGAACCATCTTAACCTAAGTCCCTTATGTGATTTTTGAAATTATAAATTTTACTCATTATTATATTGATATAATTTATGTTATTACACATTATACTATTTATAAGGTTTAAGATCAGATTCTTAATATCAATAATAAGACTAAATGAGGTTTATTTAATTACATTAAATTTTACTCATTAATTCCTTAAGTGAATGTTACCATTAAAATACTAGTTAACATGATTTATCAAGTTAATTTCAGTTTTAATTGATTTAATTCCAGTAGACTTTGGACATTTACATGTCTTGTATCAGTTATAACTACTTGTCATTCGTTTATTTTTATAGAAGTGTTTTCAAATAAACAAATCAATTATTTGGAATTCCTTCTTACCATACCTATTGTGTGATTGACCAACATAAATTTTATACATAACTATATCTATCATCTATTTATCATGTTATTGTGATTACATTAAGGTAATCTCTTTGATATCTAGAAATAATAGTTCATAACTGTAAAGGAGTATATTATGTGTTGGTATAAGGGTTCCCAATTACACCTATTATTAACAAAATGGTTAGTTGTAGGGGATGGGATCACAATTTATTGACTCATGTATAACCCTTCCTCTATACCCATATGGTATGGGTGGATTGACTTTCCTATGTTTTTTATGCACTTTTACCTTTCTCTTGAATAGGATGGGTGTTTTACCTTGACTCTTGTTAACGGTCATCTAAGATTCTGGGTTAATCCCAATGAAGATAACTTATGTAAATAAACCACAAGGTATAGAGAATTACATATCAAGGTTATTTTTGTATCATGTTAGTATTTCTTTACTGAAATTAGGATTCTAGTTTTTATGTCAAAAATATTTGATATATTTATATAAATTAAATTTTTTATCAGATTCATGCACCTTAGTACTTTTCATCAATATTGAAACCATGGTGGTATCCTTCTGAGTGTTATATGATCACACCATATATGTTCACTCCAATGGAAAAACAATTTTGTGGTTATTTTTTACAGTTTCCTAGAGGTATTAGTATATTTTTGGGTGATTTATTGTTTCTATACATGTTTTTGTTAGTATAGGTCATGTTCTACTTGATGTTGGAATTGGAGACTAGAGATCAAGTTTGGTATTTAGACTTGGTTTTCGATGACCAATTTGTATTGTTAATATTAAACTGAGTTGTACATTTTAATATATATAATTAATTCTATTTGGGTAATATTAAATTTATTTCCTTTTAGTAAACTACTAATAATATTTAAACCATATCCCACCAGTATTCTTAAAAACCCCCTATGGTAGTTGTCAGCATCTAGTGATCGGGAGGTGCACTTAAGGTTATGTGGCAATCTAGTCTGACACTATTTGGGTGTCTAGGTTATGATCACTGTAAAATGGTATCATTGTAGGAAAATTGAATCATTTCTCACTTAGATTTTTTAAGATGATTGAGATTGAGATTTTTCAAGGTCTAGGATAGTTGGTACTTGTAAAGTAATATCTAAAAAGGTGTTATGAAACCCTTTATGGAGGAAACCTAAGATATCAATAAGGCCTGTGTAGTTAGGTATGAACCAATAATATAAATGAGGTATTATTTAAAGTACCTTAATTATTGATAGTGAGGAATTTAAAGTGTTTTATGGTTCACTTAGTATCCATGTTCGGTATTAAACCTTGCATCATGAGTATACATTTATAGGTAGGCACAAATGGGTAGCATGTAACGTCATGTGCTTTTTTGTGTTTATTCACACTATAGTTGGAATTTATTGAATATTTTTATTAATTGTAATTATAATAATAAATAAATAATTTTTTATTATTTATATATTGTTCAAGACTATGTTAATATAAATTAATAATTGATTTCATTAACTGTGATAACTTTAAATATTCTTATTGACATTTAGTTCTCTTTGTTTGTGTTCCACTATTAAATATACTTATTATTTTATCCTATATTTTATAAATAAGAATATATATGCAATTCCTTCGTCATGTTATCATTACTACTTTAGATCATTCCTTTTCTTCTTCTTTGATACTACTATCATGTTATTATTATTTTTTAATTTATCATGCTTTTGTTTAATAATTTGTGTTTATTTCCATGTTGAATGATATTATTGATTTGAATATGACACGATATAGAGAATTTCTTTTATTAATATGCTCTCATACGTTTTCTTTGTTAAAAGAATAGTTTTCACATGGTTGATTATGTAAACCAGTTGCTATTTTCTAAAAAAATTAATAAAGGAGGTATTTTCTTAATAGAGAATTTAAATAAATGTGGAACTGGGGTTTCAATGAAATTGAATATTTTTTTATTGATGTAATTTTAATAAGTAATTTTTTTATGAAAGTGTTTTGGTAGAATATATTTTTCGATGGGATTTTGAAATGAAGCCTGGAAATAAATTTTGAAAAAATAGGAATTTTTGATTGACTGAGATAAGTGGGAGATAAAGATAAGTAGAAAGGAAGAAATTTTTTTAGTGGGGATTATTTTAACTTTTCTTTAGATAGATAGTTATACTTATATGATCATATAGTTGATGGTGCAACCAAGGTGAAGATGACGTATAGTGGTTAGTGTCATACTTTTGGCTTTTGGAAAAACATAATAGAAACATGATGGTTAATTGGGTTATGAATTTGTGTGATGGATGTGTATATTTTAATTATATGATATTTTGGGGGTTTTATTAGATTTATTATTTAGAAATAATAAGTGAGATGTGTTCCTAGAGGTTTTTTTTGGGTTTTATGTAAATGATATTATTAAGGTTTGGTAATTTGAGATCAATTAAGGGGTTGTGTACTATGAGTTTAGTGGATGCTTTGTTGTATGTATTGGAGAACTAGGGGTATCTATATCACATATATGTATTTTCATATTTAATCTTTGATTATATATTTTTTTATTCATTCCAACTATTTTATATAAACTATTTGATATAAATTGTTCATTTGAGCTAGTTTTTAGTTATTTCCATCATTTTATTCGAAAGAATTTTTTTAAATATGAAAATTAGTTTACATTACTTGTTTATTGAAATTGATAAAATAATTAGTTTATTATTATAGTATTTTTATGGAACACTTCATGAGACCCTATTGGTCTATTTTTCTAACACACTATCATTACATTAGGGCATTTATAGATTATCTTTTTCCAGGCCTGGGAAAAGGGAAAGTGCCACTTGTAGGTGGGGGATATTCTTGATCCTTGGGACCTAGAGTATTAGAGGAGAATGGTGGAGGTGTCATCCACTTGTTTCATGTGTTATTTTATCTTTTATCTTGACATATGTTGATTACTTTGATGATATACTATTTTCATTTTGTTTAAACTATTTTTTTGTTACATTCTCCATGAGGAGTGTTGATCATACCAACTTGTATCTATTATATTTTTTTTTGTGGAAAAATAATTATGTTGTATTTATTTTTTTATGATAGTTTCTATTCTACAACCCATGAGGATCAGGAATGACCATCATAAAATGTCAAGGTCATCTCAAGTATTAGGGTTCCTATGTATCTGAGATGGTTTGTGAAAATATATCTTTGGTTGAGTGTCTCCCTCAGACTTCTAAAGGATGATAAATAATATAGTTTTATGGTTTTAAATTACCATGTATTGATTATATTAATTTTTTTGTTATTAAAATATTAGGTGGGAATATTGAATGGTTAGATTATGGGACCGTTTGAATTTTTTGTTTTGGTTGAGGGGTTTTTTCATTTTGGAAACTATATTAGAATTGGGGTGTTTAAGGACAAATTTTTGAGTGTTTTGGAATGGTTTGAGGTTTAGTTTGGTGTTTATAAATGTCTTAGGGTTGGTTTCACATATAGTTTATAACTTCAGGTGATACTATGTACTTTGAGAGAGGCCACAATATACCCACTAGACTAGGAAGAGGTATTGGTAGCCTTGAGGTGCCACCAGGTACCCAGTGAACACATACTAGATACATGATTGTTAAAATCCTAGTTTTTTAAAAAATTGTTGTCATTTTTTCATTTTTCCTCCACAAATATTATTTCATTATTACCTTTTCCTTAACCCTAATTTATTTTAGTAATAAAAAAGCTTTTCTTTGGCCCCATGTTTGGTCCTCCTTTCCCCTACCTCTTTCTTCTTAAACCAAGGTGCATTCTATTGGGAGAGAATATAAAAAAAACTTGACAAGCACAATTTGTGAGTTCACTAGATGTTAGACCACTAGTAGTGGGATCTTTAATCATCAATAAATTCAAAATCCAAGCATGACATGCATCATACATTCCAAACCTCACTAAATTAAAGTACTAGAACTGAGAATGTTTTATGCACACTAAATCACCACACACTAATACTTATGACAAACATACACATACATACAAATAGAAAAAAAAATTAAAATGAAACAAATTAAAGAAATATTTTATAAACATGGTACAAATTTTCATCCCATGTCTAAATGAGAACACTACAAAGCATATTTCTCCATATGTATGAATATTACAACTTAGTGAATTATCACCCACAAATATTATTTTAAACATGAAATCTATTTACACATGAGAAAGTAGTCTCCCCCCATAAATATAGTAGGGTTTATCTAGTTAACCAGGTTCACTGAACTCTTGATTTCATAGGATTTTATCCATTAGTAATAGTAACTGCCAATTTTATGTAGAAATATTTAACTAACTGGCTACAACTAGTAGACTAAGCACATTACCATCCTTAAATTGAAGTACACCTCCAAGTAATCCAACTTCTACTAAACTAACATTTCTATCAAAATTTACATCTAACTAATTTTCCACTATTGGAAGTTTTTATTCCCACTATAAAAGTTTTGTAAACTAAATCTAGATCTTTGAAGAGGATTAACAATCCTAACAATCTACCAATTAAAGACTTATTCAGGGAGCCTTAAGAAACCTTTAACACTTAGACTAGTATAAAAACTCATCCTATTTCAGAATATATTTACTGATCTCCTGCACATTATGACTACCCCAATACCATTGAATCATAGTGCTACATCATACTTTCTAGGATCAAACCCTTAGTGAAAATGTCATCATTATTCTTTCTAACATAAATCTTTCATAGATCTAACTCACTATACTCAAGAAAAAGTTTCATTTAGTGTTATGTTATGTCTATATGTTTAGTCTAGGAATAAAACACTAGATTTTTTGCAAAGTTAATCACACTTTGGTTGTCGTAGTAAAGAAAACTACTTTCATGATTCCACGTAAGTTCCTCCAATAAATGTCTCAACCAAATTATCTCTCTAACTACTTCTATTATAGCTACATATTCAGCATCAATATTATGAAGTGAAACTACTGAATATAACATAGACATCCAATTGACTATTGTTACATTAAATGTATACAAAAATATCATTATGCTCTTATGAGAATTGGAATCACCCATAAAATCCACATAAATATTCCCTTGAAATATTTTAGATATCTGATGATCCACGTAATGGCTTCCCAATGTTCTTTACTCAGATTTACCATATATTAGATGATAATTCCCATCGAAAATGCAATGTCAAAGAGAGTGTATACCATCACATACATTAAACTTATGACTACAAAATCATTGGTAACTTTTACTATGTATCTCACTTCATATTTTATTTTTGGTATTTTTCCCCTTAACTATTTAAAGTTCCCAACTAGAGTATCTAAAATTTATTTACATATGGTCATTGAAAACCACTTCATGACCTTATAGATGTACTCTCTTCAAGATTCCATTAGACTCATATATTTTCTATCTCTTTAAATCATCATACCAAGAATATGTTGTGTGGAAATGGATATGATGAAGATAAAGTCACAAGATGGGGTTGAATTTTTCTTTTCAAAAACATGATAGATTTAGAACACCTCACTCGTTATGTAGATAACCTTTCCGTATCTCTTAAAGATGAGTGAGAAGTGGAAATAAATAAGGAAAAGAACATAGTGACTTGTAATGGTTTAGTACACTAAGATCCCTGATTCCACTCCACCAAAACTCTACTACAATAGGTTGGTGATTTTTACAATTAGGTCCTCTTATTTTTATACCTCTTAACAACTGATTTTAGAAAGTTGAAACCTTTATAATAAATCATTACAGAGCCTTCTTTCTCTTTTATAGGGAACAAAAATATACACAGCTTAATCTTAGAAGATAACGCTCTACCACAAATGATTCCAAGAAGCTGAAACTACAAAAAATCAATAGAGATTGATTTGATTTAGGAAATATGATTTGCTTCATAGTTGTGGTAGAAACTATCATATGTATTTATATTTTCAATAATTCATAGTAACAAATAGATCTTCAAAGTTTCATATTCCTTATTAAAATAGTGATAGAGAAAACACCATATATATGTGTAATAATGTATGTCCCTAAAGTGTATCATTGAAAAAACATTTTTTAATCTTGTATAAGAATATGAAACAATAAGATACAACAACAACTATAGTAGGGAGTCAATCCGATAGATCAAAACATGTATGTCTCCAAAGTGTAGCTCTGAAGGCAATGACACGCTTTTTCTTTTCCAAACACATCTCTTCCTTTTTTATTTATATATATGTTGTATAATTTATCTCCCTTTTTCCAATTAAAATTATCTCTATATTTATACATTTGGTATACCAGTTTCAGTTCAAATCAGTTCTAGAAATATCGCACAATAGATAATGAATATTTAGAATCAAAAATCATTCAAGATATTTGTAACTTGTCATAAGAATAGAAATGATTTATTGAATTAAATTTGAACCTTTAAATATATCATAATATATATTTTAATAGATATTTTATTCTTCAAAAACCATTTCAAAAATTATAGATAATATCTTGAATTTTAAACTCTTCCGTTGAATAGTTAAATGTAGGATTCTTTCACAAAACAACAAAATCCAAATATGGGGTTGGAAATGTATGGTTGTTTGTAGATGTAGGGTTGATAATGTACCATTTTTTACAAACATAAGGTTGATAAACAACACTTTAATTTTCTTAAATTTAGGGTTTCTTCTAAATATAGGGTTTCCAAACCTTATGTTATGATTACAAATGTAGGGTATGAAAAGTATTTCCCAAATACTTTCAAAACATGTCCAAAATAATTTAAAAATTATTTCCATAAGATCAATGACTTGAATATTTTAAAATATATATTATAATACATATTATCTTACGAAAATTCACTTAAAATAAACTTTATTAGTAAAAAAAATGTGGGTGTTTGTGATAATTAAAACGCAAAATAAATTAAAAAAATTGTTAAATCAACACATTCTTAATAATATCACTCTTTTTGATGATCACAAAACCCATAATTAAAATTTTAAAATTAATAATTAAAAAAATATAGAATAATAAATTTCCAAAACCATAAATAAATTAAAAAAACATTTTTTCCCATTTGAAATTTCTTCTAAATTCTCTTCTAAATTTCTCTACAAATTTCTCCATATATCTCCCCTATGATAAACATAAAAATTTATGTATATATAAACTTCTCCCCCTTTTGTGACATAAAAAATAAAATAGTAAAATGTAGTATTATATACTCCCTCTATATCCATGCTTCCAAAAAAAGATATAATCAAGGAGTATATAAACTATTTACTCAGTGAATAAAATGGGTTTGAAGCAAACATATTAAAATCAATTAGATACCTCTTTGATATAAAAAAATTAATGTAACACTTTCTAATAACTCCCCCTAAGTCATAGAATATAATATATTCAAGGAATTAAAATATTAAAAAGATTTATAATTTTTATACATGTCATATTTGAACAAAATCACTTCTTAATTACAATAATAGACCAATTTACCACAAGAAATGAGAAAATAAAATATTAAGTACATGATTATGTATGATAACTAATAAAATTATAAAATATTAAAAAGAAACTATGAAACAAATTATAATATATATTTAAATATATATATAATAAAAACATGATATATATAACATTTATTTTAAATAAAATATAGAAAATAAATTTGGGGTGTTATGAAGGATTAGACGGTTCTTCAGAACATTTCAAACTTTGAAATTTTTCACATAAAATATCTAAAACCCTTTATATTTATTATATTCTACATTGAACATATATTTTTCTTTTATATAGTTAAGAAAACTAACATTGTTCAAGGAAGAACACTTTCAGTTTATCAAGATCCCACTTAGTAACAACTTCTCTTCTAAGTAACTCGATCTAACTTGGAATTTCTACTTTAAATTATTCAAATTATTGTTTGGAAATCAAACTTTCTTTTATATTATGATATTATCTTTTTAGTTCTTAATATGACTTTCTATATGTATCAATATCAGCTTGTAACTTCACTTTTTCTTTAGCCAAGGTACTGAATTTAAAAATAAGATATTTATAAGATAATTGAGAAGAGGAAACTTTTAGTTCTTCATGACCATTAGCTTATTTATTTCTTTTAGAAGATTTTCCAAAATAAACCTTAACATAAAAAATGGATTGTTCTTTTAAAAAATCATATGGATTTCCTTTTGTTTTTTGGTATGAAGTTATTTCTTCTAAACTTGAAGTTATTGATCACTTAATCTTATTGTAACTGGTTTCATGAGTCCTTGAACAAATTTTTTAAAGAAGATATAAATAAAAATATTTTAGGAATAATATTTCAGGATTTTAAATAGAACAATATACATTTTGTTCGGACAAATTGCAGATGATGATTAACATTATCGAGTTAAAAAATATAGAACAATCGTTATAGTTTTTAATTTTTTAATAAAAAAAATAAATCTTTTCAAAAACATTACTTAAATGAATAAATGATACATTAAACAAAGAATATATTTTTGTGATTTTATTTGAACGTTTTAACAACTTGTTTCAACGAGTAAGAAAAATTCTCTCTCCATATGTAAAATATTAATAAAAACATATATGTGAAATTGTAATAAAATACTTCTTAGATTATAGATTCTAGCTCTAATAAATTTTTTTGATAATTAACTACTTCAGAGTTAATTACTCCTTTGTTAAGATGAAGATTTCCATATATTAAGAAGAAAAACCCTTCACGATTTAATGATGCATCTCAGAGGTTTATTCCTATAAAACATCTAATACAAGTTCCTTTTAGTACCCATATGATTTTAGGTCCGGCGGTGTTAGAAATTAAATTTTAAGGTAAACAAACTTTTTTATTTTTAGTAGATATTATACTATTCAAGTTAAATAATTCTTTTAAACAATAAAAATTTTTAATGCCAGATATTTGATGTTTTCTAAGGCAAAATTTATTTTCATAGTTTCCATTATTTCACAAAAACATTTAATAGTTAAAATTCTTTTTCAATTTAAACTAGGAACAAAATAATTTTTATACAATTTTAGTCTTTCACCATTACTTCATTTTCCAAGTTTTCCTTTCTAAATTTTATTTTTATCGAGGATTTTATTTAAATAATTTTCTCTTCTTATCAAAAAAATATGATATTATTTTAAAGTATCAACTTCAACCAATAAAACTTTAGTCTTAGTTTCATTTATATCCCATGAAATTTTGGGATAATACTATTTTAAATCTATAATCTGTTTTGAAAAACCTTATTTATCTAAAAAAATAACATCATAATATTTTCGAATTTTTCTATTATTTTTCTTGGAGGATTAATATTTATCTTGTATCATAAATCAATACCTATTTAATTCATCATAAATAAAGTTTTACACAATTATAGTTTCAAGAGTAAAAAGATTGTACCTTTTCAGAATGATCCATAAGATATACCATTTGTTTTGTATGCTTAGTCTCAAAATCTATAGAAGAATCATCATGTGAACTAGAATAATCACTCCAAATATCCTTGATAATTTTCTTACCTTTTCTCTTATAACCGGATTTCCTTTTATCTTTATGTAAAGGATAGTTAACCTTTGTATGACCTTTTTATTTACATTCACAACATCTATTTTCTTCAGTCCCATTCTTTTTATTGTTGTAAATTTTTTCAAATATTTTAATGAGATTTGATAAATATTTATATAAATCTAGATAACTTGAATTAGATTATTCATCCATAGTAGTATTGATAGAAGTGTTGGAACCAAGGTTTTTCTTTATTGGAAATGGAATGCGGTTTGTTTTTTTTTTCAATCCTCACATGTAAGATCATTGATTTTGCAAGGAATGTGGTCTTATGATTCAATATGAAAACGGTGTTGAAGGTGTCATTGTTTCACAGTGTTTGCCAAAAAATTTGGGTCCGAAAAATAGAGAATGAAGAAAGGTGTTTTTAGAGAAGGAAGTTGCCTGCAAGTTTAAAGGTGGTTTGGAATGTTGCGCATAAGTAATTTTTTAGGATCATCACATAAATATATAGAAAAGGTAAAAAAATTAAAAATATTTTAAAAGTGTGTGAAAGACGAGGTTGTGTGAAAGAGAGTTATGCTCCCAATGCGACGTCAAAAAATGGTTTTTCATGATCTGATATAGTCTTACATGCATAGATGAATATGCATCATAATCTTACATGTAGGTTCATCATGGTCTATAAATAGGTGAATACCCCCATTCAAGACTGAGAACTTTTCCAATGAATATCAGGTTCCTCTGTCCTGTGAATGAGTTGTGCATGCAAGATTTGTAGAAAGAAAATATTACGTGCAAAGTGTTCCTTTATTTTTTAAAAGACCAAGTGAAATTTATATTGTAGTTGTGTGAAAGATAAGGGCTTCATGTAAAATAAGGGTTGCACAAAATTCATCTTACATGACAACCCCAAATCTTGCATGCAAGAGCAGGTCTTGTGTGCAAGTTCCAGTGTGTGCTTCTAGCTAGATTTGAAAATCTTGTTTTCTTGATCAGTGATTTCAAGTGAATATATTTAGGACATTAGTACAATAAGAGTCTCAAGATAGAGGGAGACGAGGAATTCAATTAAAATATATTTAAGAGACATTAAAGTCAATAAATTGAGTAATACTTCACCAATACAGTGAGCTCGGGGAGTTTACAGAAGTGTTTTTAGGGACACAGTGTGATCCTTAAAACCTTGTAAAGACAATGTTCCTAGAATGGAGTGGCTATGTCTGAACTTCTATATTCCACAACAAGTGAATATTAGTGTATTTATGTATGATCAACACTCTATCAGTGTATGCTCCTTGGACTAGACCTTAGAGGTGAACCAAGTAAAATTTTTGTGTTATCGATTTGTATGTGATTATTTGTTTTCTACACTTTCCCATTAAACAGGTTTAACATGTTCTTAACAATAGAAACAAGATCCATCATTTTAGGAGAAAAATATTGACACCCTGATTCACATTTCCCCATTTTAGGATGTTATGGGGTCCTTCAATAAGATTCTTTATGTTTGATATGATTTTCATATTTTTACTTCATCTCGAATTTATACATTATTAAAGTTCTAATTAATTATTTCATAGCTAAATTTTTTACTGGTGTAGATTGATGTATAACTACAGATATTCCATACAACCTAGAGGTTAGTACTCTGAGTAATTTTAATTCTTGATCTAATTGTGAACTTGTCTCTCTCAAATCAGTGTAATTATTGACAATTTATTTCAATATCCAATTCATTTGAGGGATAGTTCCATCTTCATGCATTCTGAAAGTATCAAACTTTGACTTTATAGTATTATACCTTAATTGTCTGGTATTTTCAGTTTATTCATAAGAAACAAAAATAGTCTTCTACATCTCATATGTAGTAGCACATTGAGAAATATGATTAAACTCATCATTTTGTAAACCATATACAATAACATTCATTTCTTTTGAATTGATATCATGTTATTTTTTCTGATCATTATCCCATTTTTTTCAAATATTCCTTAGGAGTTGCATAAGGCTCAAAAACCTTTAAATAAAATATTATCCTGATATTTTTAAAATAAATAATCATGTGAGATTTCTAGTATCCCAAATAATCACCATTAAAGTAAGGATCATGGATCATTGATATATATTCTTTAAGATCATCCATTTTTTCCATGCAAAAAAAAGATTATCCATTTTTAGATTTCCCTTCATTAGAATATTTAACTCAAGATTGTTAGAGATTTTGATATAGAATAAGAGAAAAATAAAAGATTTTATACTCAATAAATCACTTCTTATGATATATCTTGTAATTATTGAGTATAAAAATAAATTCCAACCCTTTGATACTCTGATACCACTTGTTGTTATCCTAATAGAAAAAAAATATTTAAGGATTTACAATAAGAGAATATGCCAGTAGAGCCCAACATTTGATACCACCTGTTTTGTTGTAATGGTTATGATTAAGATAAATTCACAAGAGGGGTGAAATTTTTTTTTCAGAAACATTGATATATTTAGAATAACTCACTTGTTATGCATCAAACCTTTCCTTATCTCTTAAAGATGAGTGAGCAGCAGAAATATATAAGGAAAAGAACACAGTGATGTATAGTGTTTTGGGGAACACATATCCCCTAGTTTACTCTGCCAAGGCTCTATTCCATGATCTTGATGATTTTCACTTATAAGTACTCTTATCCATAGACCTCTTAATAATTGAGTTCAAGAAGTTGACGTCTTTACAATAAGGCTTCATAGATCCTTTTTATTATTTTATAGGGAACTGAAATATCCACATCTTAGTCTGAGAAGATAAAACTCTACCATGACTGGGTCCAAGAAGCCGAAACTCTTATAAATCAATATATTAATTTCATTGAGAACACAGGTTTTTCTCACATTTTCACTAACAACAGATAGATGTATTTAGATATTCAATAATGCACAACAGCAATTACATCTTCAACATTGAAAAGGTTTTATTCAAATAGTGAGATAGAAAACACCATAAATATGCGTAAACATGTATGCATCTAAAGTGTATCTTTAAAAAATGATTCATTAATCTTGTAGAAGAAGATGAAACAATAATATATTGTAGAAACTATAGTAGTGAGTCAATCAGATAGATCAAAACATGTATGTCTCCAAAGTGTGGTTCTAAAGGCAACGACACACTTTTTTTTCAAAAAAACTCTTCATTTTATATGTATATATATGTTGTGTATCTCATATCTCTTTTTTTGATGAATATTGTATCCATATTTATACTATAGGACAAATAGTTTCAGTTCAAACCGGTTCGAGAAATATTGCACAATAAATAATGAGTATTTGAATTCAAAACTCATTCAAGAGAGTTGTAACTTCCTATAAGGATATAAAGAATTTATTCTCTTCAATTTGACCCTTTAAATTGATAATAATATAGATTTGAAAATATATTTACTTCTGGTGAAACCATTGTAGAAATCATGGATAATATCTTAAATCTAAAACTCCGTCATTGAAAAGTCAAACATAGGGTCCCTTCACCTAACAAAAAAATATAAATGCAGGGTTTTCAACATATGGTTATTCACAAACATGTGGTTGATAATTTATGGTTTTTTATAATAGAAGGGTTGATAAATAGTACTTTCGTTTTCTCAAAAGTTGGGTTTCTTCCAAAAGTAGGGTTTCTTCCAAACGTAGGGTATGCAAACATTATGTTACACTTACAAATGTAGGGTATGAATAATGTTTACAAAATACTTTCAAAACACATCCAAAATACTTTAAAAAATATTTAACACATATAAATGACTTGAATATATTTATATAATAAATATACTAATTAATATTATCTTCCTAAAATTCATATAAAAGTAACTTCATTAGTAATATAAATGTAAGTGTTTTTGAACATAAAAACCAAAAAGAAATTAATGAAATTTTTGAATCAAAATTTTCTCAAAAAAATATTCTTTAAAAACCCAACATCATTTAATTCAAAAGTTTTAGATAATTCACATTACAATTACCATATTCATTTAATGTTAAGACCCACTAAATATATATCATTAGTGTATAGGATAAGGATGATAAAGTAATCACCATTTTACACCATTTGATAGAAATAATGATTAAATTTTCTTTTAATGAAACCATTTTAAACCATAAAAGAGTTTAATTTATTATTTCATTGTTTTGGTGATTGTTTCAAGTCATAGTGACTATATTTTATCTTACACACCTAGACCTTTTTTTGATCAACCTCAAAACCAGTTGGTTTATTCATGGAAATATCTTACTCCAAATCACCGTGAAGAAATATAGTCTTTAAATCCATTTTTCTAAACCAAAATCATAAATTGTAACCAATATTAAGAACATATAGATGGTAGTATGTTTTACTAACAGTGAAATCATTTCATAGAAATCCACTCCCTCAGTAACATAATTCCCCTAACCCATTGGACTGGGATGTGGAAGAGTTGCTACCAACCTTTGGTGAAATTCCTCATACACTAAAGGATATAAATAGATTTCATGGTCTTTAAAGATCATTGAGTTATGATTTCCCCTTAAAAATACATAAACAATAAGAGACAATTATATAAACAAAATCATGATACTAAATGATGCATGAGAGTAAACCCAACAACTCAAAATCCAAGAAAAATAAATAGATATGAGTATAAGTATAAAGTAAAGTAAAATATCTCTCAAAACTAAAATTACATCCTAATAAAATGAAACCAATGTGTAATTACTATAAAAAACCAAACCAAAAATCTCCATGCTCCACCTGTCATCACCAAGACCATAGAGCTATCATGCTCCGTTGGAGAAATATGAAATCTTCCCCTTACTTATATCATGATCAAAGTTATCTATATACGCACCAAGGTTCATATTTAAGGGGTTATTATATAAACTTGTTCTTATATGAACAAGTTGCCTCACATTTTATATAAAATCAGGAAATAAGATATCAAATTAGTTTATATCAAAAGTGGAATTTAACAAGCTTTCTATTGTTAAATAGATTCATAAAATAGAAATTTTTATACGAAATGTATCCATTATTTTATATTAGAATACTCATTCCAAAAAATCTCATTTAAATTCATTCACCCATGATTATAGTCCCAATAACAATGAATGATAACTAATTTTTTATACCAATTCATTACTTAAGCATGCTCTAGCATACCCCAATTAAAATAGGAAGAAAAGTATGAATCCAAAAAGGCCCATCATAATGCAACCATGAACAAATTATAACCCAGGTATTTCATGTTATCTTTTAAAAATTCCTTTAGAAATCTTTCTTCATTCAAAAAAATTATCTAACACTTAGTTTTCATAAATAAAAAAACCATTCTTTTAAATCCATTAAATAAAAGGGTTTCACCAATAGGGTTTTTTTGAATATTTTACATTGAGAATCACAATAAATTAATTTTAAAAACCAAGTATTAATGTTCTATATAAAGTGTAGAATTAGAAAATACCACTACCTCCAATGGATTTCGATTATGAAGAAACGCACTATGATCTTTATAGATTTTCATTCCTTCTCTCTTTCCTTCAATAGATCTAAAAATTTTCATCAAAACATGTTATTAACTTTAGATACATCCATTAAAGATCCATTATATGGTTATTTCCAAGAGAATATAAGAATATAACAAAGGATAATGAGTAAACTGAGACTCACATTCAATTCCAAGATACAACGCACCAATATCCATTGAAATTATCCTTTGGAAGGAAGAAGATCACCAAAATAACTTAGAGGAGGGTTAGAGGTTGAGATCCTAGAACACATGATAAAAATGAGTGTTTTTTTGGATTTTTAGGTTAAAATAAAATTTTTAATTAATGTCATTATAGGGTTAGTCCACATAGTTTACCAAGATGTATGAAAAAAATGTGAATTCCACTACCTCAAAACTCTCACATTTCTATATTTACCTGCACAGTTTAGAAAACCATGCACCAACCTCATGAAACACTTATATCCCATGTAAAATGATTAATTATGGAATCTATATGGTTTCCTCTAACCATGAACCAAATATGAGACTCCACTTATATTTCTTTATCTTCTCACAAAGTTACTTAGAGAATTCACAGTGTTTTACCTAACCAAGCATCAAATGTGTGTCATCTAAACAACTTCAAAAATTCACTAAAATATCCTAGAAGCTTCCAAAGTATATTATCAACTAAACCATAGCTCAAAAAAATATTAATGAGCAATTAATACCTCAATATGAGTGTGTTACCCTATATTTCTATAGAAATCCTTTCACAGTAGCCTAGCTTTATACCTACTACTTGCATCAACTTCTTTCTTCAACCAGAAAACATATTTTTTCTCAAGAAATTTAATACCTTGTAGAAAATATGTTATATTCTAGTTCCCATTTTAATATAATTCATCCATTTAATCTTCCATTTATAAATTTTATATTATCAAAATCACTGAGTGATGACACTTCTTCTAGTCTCTCAGGATCTCCCCCATTTTTTAGAAGTAAGTAATGCAAGTCATGACTATATATTTATACTATCCATATAACTTTGGAAGACATTAAAAAATAAATATTTGATTATAATCTTACCATTATTGGACTTATTATTATCTTTATTCTAGTTTCTGAACTTTCTGATCTCTTCTTCATGCCTCTGCAACCCTTGGGAATTCAAGTATATCTTCTACTAGAATATTTTTTAAACTACTTAAAGTAACATCTAAACTCACAAGAACTAACCTAATTTTGATTCTAACATCTTTACTATATTAATTCCTTGAACTCAACTTCAAACTCTTACAAAATATAGTTTTTATATAAGACCCTCTCATTAATAAGAATTTTTCAAGATCTGACAATATTATGAAGATTATTATCCCAGAGTTGATAATCAAAGTTCTCGTCTCCATATCCACAAAGAAACAAATTTGTGATTATAAATAAATAATATACCTATTATTATCATCAATGTGAACATATTATATACTTCCAAAAACATTTAGATAATGAATTTCCATTGGTTTTTCGTACCAAATTTCTTAAGAATCTCTTTCCCAAGTAGTGTTGATGGACTTAGGTTAATAAATACACAATGTAATGTAGTTCTTATGCTCAAATTTATTTAGATATATTTGAGTTTAAAATAATGATATGTTTCTTCTCAATCAATATTCTTTTCATCCATTTAGCCACACCATTTTTTTGGCGTTCCTAGAATAGTTTTATCATGTATTATTCCTTTCTTCTAGTAGAAAAACTAAATTTACCTTTTAATTTATTCACCACCAATATCTAGCATAAGAAATTTAAGCCTTATTTTGGCCCCCCTTTAATCCATGGATATCCATTGAGTGATAACATTAAGCACTTATAAATTGTACACTAGTAAATATATCTACACTTCTCTTGTTTTATCATCAAGGAATGTGACAAAATATAATAAACCTCTATGATAACGAACTGGGGATTCCCCCAAACATACATATGAATGACTTAAAGCTTCCAGATATAATTTTTCCTTTTATTAAAATTAAAAAAAACATTCCTCTATTTAATGAGTATAAAACTCACAAAAATCATGCATTGGTTTGATTGATCTTCAGCGCATAATTTTCCTATAGAACTTTCAAATTATTCTGACTAAGATGAATAGGACAATTAATCCATAACTTTAGACTTTTGGAAGTTGTAATTATAACCATCGAACATACCTATAAACTTCTGGTTAGATAGAATGTTCCATCCTAACACTTGACCATCTTAAAATTTTTAACATGGTCTATAACTAGTATTTATTATAATAATGATATATCGAACAACCTACTCATCACAAACACTTTGTTTAAAGATATTGTATTTTCATATATGTCTATTAGGGAAACCATTAGTTTTCCCATTTAGTTCTTCTCTTATATGTTGAAATTAGCATTCATTACCAATTATATTCATATTAAATTTAGTGCCTTGTAATCTAGATACTACCATTCTAATTTCCTCATCTTCTCTGGTTTGAATCTAGTTAATGAAATAATCAGGTCCTTTTGGATGAGAAAATATTTCATTATCATCCTCTAAAATCCATATTCTTATTTATCAAACTTATCATTCCTAATCTTGAAATATTTTGATACTATTACATTGATGCATAAACTCACACTAAATTAAACAAAATTAAGTGTAAGATGAAACAAAATACCTAAGTATGTTAAGTATGTCTTAAACCAATATCTGATACCAATTGTTAGTATATAATGAGAAAAAAAACTCAAAAAAAACAATTCATGAGTTGACTAGATGTTCAACCATCATTTGTATGATCTTGAATCAACTAAAAATTCAACCTTCAAACATCATGTGCAGGGGACACACCAAAGCTCCTTGACTTAGTGCACCAAAACTTATGATTTTTTATACAACCTAAATCACCACACACAAAGCCTTTTGACACATATACACAAGAATACAAAAAATAAAAAGGAAAAAATAAGACAAATTAAAGATAACTTTGATTTATGTGGTTCTGGTTTTCATCTTACATCCATATTTGAAAATTGTAAATTAAATTTATTCATAAGTACAATGATTGAAAATTAGTGCATTTTAAACCATTTGGATTACTCTAAATAAGAAATTTACACACTAGAAGGTGGTCCCACCCCATATATATAGTGGGGTTCATCTTGTCAACTAGTTTCACTAAGCTCTACTTTCATGAACCTCCATCCATTCATAAAAATAGCCAACAACCACCTATAAAAATCCACAACTGACAGGAAATAACTATTAGACTAAGAACACCATGATGATATAATTGAATGATACTACCAAGTGATCCAAATTCCATTGAGATAACACTTATATCATAATTTCCTCATGATTGATCTTCCACTTCTTGAAGTCTTCACACCCATATCCAACTTTCATTGAACTTAATCTAGATATTTGAAGTGGATTCACATTTTTACTAGATTCATGGGATATTTTCATACAAATTACAAGGTAAAATATTCTTAACCATTACCTATATTCTCATTATTTTTCTTTCAATACATTACTATAAATGGGTTTTTTGACTTGTGAGTTCACCAAATTCATAGTGAAATCTATTCAAATATTATAATTCTTATATTTTTTGGATTAAAAGTGCCCCAAGTAACTTATTTCTAATATAATTACTTATATTTTGAAAAAACAATATTAAATTTAATTAGATTTTTCTTAATTAGGGACTTTGATTTTCAGATATTTTGTTATTCTATAATTGGTTATTTCTATTAGTTAATAGTTAGCATAATTATTGCAGTGTTTTTCTTGGTTTTTGGATAGGTTTGTGTTTGGGTTTCAAAATAGAAGTTTTGGTTTTATGGGTAATTGATTATAAATTATTTTTGGTGTATTTTTATGGTTTTGTAGTTTTCTATTATAGTATGTTGGAAAAATCAGCAAGGATATTTTAATGGTAGTTGGTTCTGAACCATATAGAATTATTTTGGATTAGCATTTATATTTATCATCCACTGGTTTTCTAAGTGAATAAACACAATTCCACATATTTTGATACATAAGAAGACAATGTTTTCTAATAATGTATTTATTATCATAAATTAATAGTTTTATATGAACTTTTCCCCACTATATTGGGATAGGTTTTTTATTTACCCATATTTTATTCCGAATTTTGATTTTATTCACTTGTTAATGATTTATTAATTTTTTTCATAATGGGGGAATGAATCTTTGAGAATTTTTTTCTTAAGAAACATGAATCTTATATTTAATAAATACCTAGGTTCTAAATTTATTTATATGGTATTTAAAATTTCCATAATTTTTCTATTTAGCAGAAAAGTGTTTTTCTTTTTATTAAGTGTATGGAAATTATTCCTCTTTAATTACTAGTTAATAGTTATAGGAGAAATTGTGAGTCTTATAATAACCTCAAATCTACCATCTTCTACTTTTTTAGGATCAAAAAAGGTTATTGAAGTTTATGAAATGGTTTGGATGGGAACCCTAGGGTTTCTTATTATCAAATAAAGACTATAACAAGCTTAACAACACCTAATAATTTGGGGTAATTTTGGAATGAAAGAAAATGCGTTACACAAAATAATGGGATGTAATATAACATCTTAACTAATATTTAGGTACTAAAGAAGAAACAAACTTAATAAATTGGGAATATGCCTTGTTCAAAGGGTTATACTAAAGTAATATCTAATAAAAATATAATGTATAGCATGAAATTTTGTGACACCTAGATGTCATTTTATTTTACTCTATGGTTTAGTCAATCATTCTGAAGTTTCTTGACCATAACAATGCATACCTTTTTATTAGTTACCTAGTTCTTAAAATATTATCCATATTTTTACATGAAGTAGTTGTAACCCACTGAACCACAATTAACCATTGGATAAGAGGTTTCTTTAGTGTCAATGAAATGGTTGGGTAAATCATGATATAAGATAATGGTTTACTAATTAATCTTATTAATCAATATTGATTGGTTAAATTTTATTACAGCCTTGATATCTTTTATTTGTCTTAGTTTCTACTAGCCATATCAAATCCTTAGTTGGGTATATTTTATCATCATTAAATTTGAACATGATATTCTATTTTTCTTATGTCATTATAAGTGGATAGTGTTAAAATAAGCACCTTATATTATTTTTGGAATTATAGAGTGTAATCCTCATGATATTACTAAAATTTAAATTCACACACATTATTTTATTTCTAATTTCTAATATAATTATTAATATCTATGATGAAACAAGATTAATTATATTTAATTACCATAAACTATAATATTTCATGTCTTAATTGAATTTTACTAGTGAAATACTAGTTAAAATTCATTGTATAGTTATTTTAACTTATATTTGATATCATGTCATAAAATATTGTCCATTTACAAGTAATGTATTAGTTATAACTACTTTAAATTACTTTATTATTATAGAAGGTTTCTCAAATAACCAAATCACTTGTTTAGTATAAAAACTTTACCACGCCTATTAGGTGATTAACCTAATTGACTTTTAAACATGCCTACTATTTTCATTTACTGAGCATGTTATTATGCTTACATTCTAATTATTGCTTTTATATCTAGAAATTCTAGTTTACTATTGTAAAGGGCTATATTCTATGTTGGTATAATGGTTTCTAGGTATATCTATTGTTTAAAAATATAATGATGGTATGTGATTGGCATAAAACCCCTTGAATCATTTATACCTCTTCCCCTATTCCTAAATATGATAGTAAAATTAGTCATATTGACTTTTATATACACTATTCCCTTTACCTTGAATTAAACAAGTGTTTAACCCTAACAATTATTAATAACTATCTCAGATTTTGTGCTAATCCCAAAGTAGGTAACTCAGGTAAAGGAACCTCTTAGTATACATATTTACATGTAAATATTATTTATCTATCATATTATTCTTTATTTAATATTATTATATTACTGTTTTATGTGTTAAAATGATTTTATATGTTTATATAAATGAGTATATTGATCTAATGCATGAACCTGAGTAATTTTTATCTATGTTGGAACTGTGGTGGTTTCCCATTAAGTGTTATATGTGCATTCCCTACATATAAACTTTTATGGACATGAAATTTTATGGTAATTTTTTAGGTGTTTATAGTTATTGGTAGATATATAGGTGATTTGATCTTTCTGTGCATGGTCAATATCGGTACAAGTCATGTTCCACTCATTGTTGGAACTGGGGGTTAGAGATAGAGTTTGGAATTTATCCATGACTTTTAGCAATGGATTTATTCTATAGATAATTTTTATAGTTATGAATTTTATTATATGGAATTAATCATATTTAGGTTGTGTACGATTTATTTACTTGTAGTTAACAAATAATAAGGTATAAATCATCTCCCACCAGTATTCTTGTACACCCCAGTGTTAGTCACTAGCCTCTAGTGATCGAGAGTTGTACATGAGGTAAAGTGGCATTCTAGACCAATATTTCTGAGGTTCCTGATTGATAGTATCAAAAAATTCATCCCTTCTAAGTTACCTTGGGAAGCTACGCGGGTTGGGATTTCAATTTCATTTAATTATTATTTAACTAACTCATTCACTATCATAAAATACAATCATTATATATGAAAGAGTATATATTAGTGTATTAGAGCAAAATTAATTGTATATGAAATATTAGTGTTAAGTATATAACCAATAAATGATTCAAAAAAACTCTATAAATCATCAAATTTATCCCAAGATGGGTGTGAAACCTAAATAATTACTTAAAATTAACTATGTGTGTTATTTGGATTTTATGGGAAATTTTAAAACAAGTAACCTATTTGTGTAGTATCATAAACAAATATGTATGATAAATCAATCCATCATGTTATCCATAACACACATTGGACCACTTTTGTTCCTCTCAATGATACATGGATATATCATGGGCCTTCTGCTCTATGTAATCTGAAAAACCTACCTTTAACAAAGTCATTAACCAATTTAGGCACATTTGAAAATCATATTCATTATCCCCACACATATCCTTCTTACTCCCAAGAAAATAATGAGCCTCCTACTAGGTTGAAGCCTAAATCATACCTCATCAGTCCATATTCCCCATGAGTCCAGTCATCCTTCCTTTTACAATCATCAGTAGATAATATGTTTACACACATATGGGCTGCCCATGTGTATGCAAAAACTCTTCCTCAAAGGTAAATATTCTCTACAAGACAACTCATTCTCATCAATACATATTCTCCATGATCTATGAAACCCATTATCTCTATGAAATATTCATCATGGTTCCACAAAAACCTCTCCTGTTTTGTTATCAACTGATAAGATGAATCAAAAAGGTCCATTAATATATAAGTATCATACTATAAATAGTTGTATCAATTTCACTTAGTAATCCTAGATTCATGAACTTAAGTTTCATAGTGTACAACCTTACCTTATAACATTAAACTACATGGTATGGTCCTATCACAGAAACAAATAATTAGGATACACAAAAAGCTGCTTTGAGGTTCAAACCCAATTCCCCAATAAATACCATATAGGTATCCTAGTAGGTGTAAGTACTAACCTTATCTTCACTAGGTCATATTATCTATGCAACTTTATCCTAAATAGGCTATATTCATTACAAACTACCCTTCTTCAATAGTCTATATTTTTAGAGAGAAACCCTTCCTCAAAGGTATATATATTCCCTATGAGTTATTCTTACACAATGATTTTTATTCCTAATGAATTATTCTTCCTTGAAGGGTTATATTCCCTATTCACAACCCATCCTCAAAGTTCTATATTACCAATGAGTTTAATAATACACTCTCTTGTTTAGTTACCAACAAATAGGATGATCCATAAAGATATTCTCACATGTGAGTCCAACACCATCCATTGTTGGTAAAATTTCATCTAATATACCTAGTTGTACAAATTTAAATTTCATAACACATGTACATTTTATATGATGTTAAACTACTTGGAATAGTTCATAAATGCACAACCTTAGTCCCTTCACCAAATCATGGATTCATGACCTTAAAAAGAACCCCATTGGTCATTTTTTAATTAAATTAAAAGTTAATACATGTATAAAGACCCATTTCTTAGGGAGTTTTGGATTTCATGGATAATTTAATTATTTGATTCTCAGAGTAAGGGTTTACTATGAGAACTAAAATTCAGATCATAATCCTATGACTTGGAACATCTTAAGGAAATGTTTTGGATGTGGATTGAGGATCAAGAATTGGTTTGGGTGTATGGGTGAATGTCAAAGAATATTTAGGTGACATGTGGATAATTTTTATTATAGGTTCATCACCATATAGATAATCACATCCAGGAGCTCACTATGGTGAAAGTGTAAATGATTAGCTTGTAGGGACATTTTTTGGGTGGTCATGGTTCCCATTTTGTCTCACCATAAAGAAAAACATTTCATAGTGGACATCATGGTGGAAGGGACCACACTTGGGTGAGTGTGTTTCCTGAACCTATTGGAGGGAATAACACCATGGGTGGGAGTAGTGATCAAGATATCTCCCTATGAAAAACAGTGAGGAGAGAAATAAAAAATAAAGAGTTTTTCCAATTATTTTTGTTCATGTGGTATTCCTGTGGGAAATGACCAGGGGGTCCATGCCCATGGTGTTGGATGTTTTGGCTAAACTGGAGCCTTAAGGATTCATTGGAGCATAAAAAATAGTGCAGGAGGAATAAACTTAGTATTTTTGTTGAATGTGGTGGTTCTATGTGGAATCTAAAATATAATACGCCACATCTTATGGGAGTTGGGGTACCCCATTTTGAGGCCCCGTCGAGATAACTAAGTTATGTTTCATGTCATGTTGTGATTGAGGGAGTCTCTGTCCAAAATGATTAGAGGGAGGATCACTTCAATGTGTAGTTGAGTGTTTTGGAGGACCTTGGGGGATACCTAGGGGTGCACCATGGTGTGGTTCATGTCCTTTTACCACTCTATATAATTTTTATTTTTACAAAAAAGTTTATCTTTACCACATTTATTTTAATCACACCTCCTCATCTTTTATATAACCTCATGTATGACTAAACCAAGGAGGGATTTCCACCTCAATTCTCTCCCAATTACCCTTCAATATGGGGTAATATGTTTTGTTATTTATATTTTCATTTTGGTTGAGTTATCTTCCATCCTTATTCTATTGTCATTAGTTTCTATTTTTTATTTATCATCACTAATTTTAATGTGATCTAACTAGGGTTTTTCTATGATTTTCCCTAGAGAAAGGTGGAAATAATCTGATATTATGGGGATTTTGCTCGACGTGGATAGAGTACATCACAAGAGGATGATATCATGTTTTTTATTGATGTTATATTGAAGGTACATTATAAGTGAATTTATTTAGAGTTTTTGGTAAAATAGAATTAAATCAGATATTGGATTAATACTAATGGATAATTATCTTTCCTAAAATGGTGTTGGGGGTACGTTTCGGTCCTTTAGTGAGGGGTTGGTCTCTATTTTAGGGATATGAGGTATTTAGTTGTGTTATTATACAATTATGTCTAATTGAACTAAATTAAATATTGGATTTCAATTGTTATAATTTATTAAATTGGAAAATTAATTATAAATCATTATAATTTATTTATTTAAGCGTTATGGATAGATTTAGTTCCTCATGTGACATAGTAGAGGCTAGTTGGACTTGGGAGAGCTTGGGAAAGATTCAAAAAACTAATTTAGAAGGGAATAAATATGTATGGGGAAGGTTTCCTTGACTTGAATAAGTATTACATTAAATTAGTGACTTTATGTTCATGTGATGTTTTTATTATATGTTTCTACATGTTGTATGAATTGGGTGATTTAACCATATATTGGGATGAACTCACATAGGACTAATATTAAACATGGTATGTATAGATTTCTAAATGGTTCGATGGTGGCACCTTGGTAAAGCGAGTGTCGGTGGACCTATTTATGGATTTCTTGGTGTCATGGGTTGGATTTAAAATAAAAAAAGGACCTCTTTAATTAAAAAAATTCCATAAGGGGATTTAACTCAGATGGAATTTCAAAGAAAAAATGGTGATTTGGGAATAGGTTTTGAAATGGTATTTCAAAACAAAAGTGGGGTTTTACAAATAATGTTTTATAGGATTTTGGACAATGTCCTAGTGTGAGTAAAATGTAATGTGATGCATTTTTTTAAAATGGTTTTAAAGGATTATTTTTACTTGGTTTCTAAACAAAAAAGGTGGGGCTCAGTAGAGTTGTTTTGATATGAATGACCTCAAGAGATTGATGTCATTTTTTCCAAAGAATGAATATTTTTATATGTTCCCCTTATTATAGTCTCCTTGTGTGATTTTTATTGCATGATTACGAATGTTATTTGTGGTGTTTGTTGATCATTGTTTTTGGTATCAAATTTTTGGTTTGATTCAAATGGATGTGATTGAACCATATAGGGTAGACACAAGTACGAAGAACCCTAGAAGATGTTGAGAGACATTGTGATCAAAATGATGGGTTGTGTCTAATAGATAGAAATGTTATTGTGTTACCCAACTAGAGTCTCCACACTATAATATGGACTAGGGGACCTGGGTGGGTTACCCTATATCAGTTACACTAAATATGGTTGGTGTGAGATATGGATAGTGATGATTGTGGGTGTCACATTAGAACATAAATCATTGTGTGAGATTGATATGGATTCAGTGATGAGGTTAGTTCATGTGATTAAGAAAAAAACCTTGATTATATGAGATAGGTTAGGTTAAATGGGAAAACCTGAAGAGATGTGCAATGTTAGATGAACCAGATGGGATGCATTTCCCACTCATTATTGTGATTATGAGGTAAATGGGATGGTTTCACTTACCTTTGATTATATATATATTGAATACCTTTTTGGTTACATGGAATTCGACCAATGGATAAATATTAATGGCTTGGAAAATCCCCTTGTATTCATCATTTGGTTCTATATGGAATTCTCAAGACACTAGGATTCAACCTTCATGTCTATATGAATGACTTAGGAAATCCCCTTAGATTCGGATTTAGGGTCAATATGGAATGAATAGGTGGTTACCTAGGATTCAAAATTCTGGTCTATATGGATTAAATGGGTGGTTACACAGAAATTGGTTGTATTCTTGACATTATATGACCTTAGACTTTCTCTTTGGAATAAAATCTATGCCCTTAGTTACAATATACCTTATACTAGATCCTTATATGTGGAATTATTACTATAATCCTATGTGAAATCAGCACTGGGAAAAGAAGGTATGATATTGGGTAATGGTGTTAGGTATAATCTAGTCCTCATAGGCGGTTGGTGTGACATGTTTAGAGAGACTCTAGTACTTGTCGAAGAAGGTATTGTCAAGGTTAGTGGTAGCTCATATGGACCTCAATTACCCTACATGTATAATTTTCATGCCTTCATGTTAATTTTGTAGGTGTATATGTTTTAAGATCATGGTTTCACCTCATATATATATTTAATGCACATACACTTGATCACTGTAGCAGTCATTGTTGTTGAGGCATTGCGGATTCTTATTGGTTCACTGGACTCACTCCCTACCTATGCACATGGAATGGGTTTCAATGTATATTGGTAAATATTTCTATTTTTTCTCATGAAATAAGTACTTATTGGATCTAGACACATGTTTTAATTAACATTTTATAGATTTCATGGATTCGATAGGATGATTAGGAGAGTTATGCTATGCGTTTGTGTATTTATTTTCAATTAATGTTTAGAATGTACTAGCCAGTGTGTCATTTTTTATATATATGATGCATATTATTCGATGTTTATATATTATGGATCTATTATGAACTATTTTATCATCTAGATATATTTACTACTTTATAATCTGTAGTGTGGGGGGCTCATTGTTTCCTAGTTTTATGTATATAAGTTTTTGGTATATCTGATATACAGATGCGTTATGGAGAATTTTTTCGATTTAGGTATGAACCTAGGTATTTTTTGATTTCATAGTCCCCCCATTCCTATTTAGGCCCTATCTACTATTTGGAAACCTCTAGAATATGGGGAGGCATGCTTGACGTTTTTTGGTGACCCTTTCTTGAGTGGCATTTGGGTGATTCATTTTAAGGTGTTAAAAAATGGTATTAGAGTGGTGTTTTGGGATGGTATAGTGTTAGTTATATGTGGAGTTAGATTATAAATACTCGGGAGGTAAACTAATCACATTATTTACTAGTATTTCATTAGTTGAAACTCATGTTTCCATGCGATGTTTATTGTTTTATTACTAGGAACTTTAGGATGAAAGAGGTGGTGTGTTAGACCGGAATCCTAAGGGGGTGTATGATAATTGAGTTGATTTTTAATTCTCATTTGGGAACTAGTATGTGGTTCATGAATCAATATAGTTTCATGATTATTTCATGATACATATGCCTATGGGAGGTGTTTTTTTGACATATTTCCTCATCAAAATATATTATTAATTGAAGAAACTTATAATATAATGTATATTTTTTTCAAATATATTATAAGGGGTGATTGTATTAATATGAATATTTGGGGCTTGTTTTATCGATTATTATTGTGATTATAGATCCACCATGGGGTAATGTTTTCATGTTTTTTTAAATAAAAACCGATTTTGAAAGGAAAACTCTTATGGTGGAACTAAGTGTGTGTAATATGGTTTGGAAAGTTGGTTTTATTGAAATGGATCATGAAGCTAGTGATTTTGAAATGATTGTAATTTTTTGGTATTGATAGAAACATAAGAAAAATGGTTTTTTATTTTTGAAAATGGATTTGTTTTTTTGTAAAAATGAACAGTTGTGATGGGAATTTTGAGATTTTGAATATTATTAAATACCCTTAGATTCTAATGGTAATTATACAAAACTTGGGTGATATTTTGTGTGTGTAAATGATTTGAAAAGGTTTTTTAAATAAATAATATGTATCATGTAGACCTCACTACTTTGATTGTTTTGTTTTAGCTAGGAGTTACCTGGATTCTTGAGTTGTATGCTTAGATTGTGTTCCTCATTTATTTAGAAAGTTCTAAGTGAGTTTGTAATGGTTTTACCAAGCTTGGTCGAATAATGGTGATAAGAAATTGGCACCTATGTAAATTGTGTTTGATTGATTTTTATTAGTTCTTTAGGAGTGAACATAGTTGTAAATTTGTGTTTCTTGTGGGTATACCATGGATATTTTGAGAGGGACGCATGTGATTATGACTCCACAGGATTTATGAACTTGACTAAGTGAACAATGTTATGTTTTATAATGATGTTTCTTGTTTTACATGGTTTGTTTTTGGTACCAATAAAGGGATTGAACCTAAATAGATGAAAAACAAGGATAATAAAGAGGACTAGTATACATTAAAAAGTTACATCACAAAAAATACCCAAACAAACCAAGAGCACCATGTACAAGACTTAACATGGCCACAACAAGGCTGCTAAGAACCACAACTTGAGTAATTGGCTAGTAATCATCTTCTAGGTCTGTCAGTGTGAAAAACAAAATATCCAGAACCACAGCACATGTACTCAGCACCAATGGAATGAGGAGAGCCATCCTCCCTAGTTCATGTGTTTTGAAAATGTGAAATGCCCCCTGTTTTTATAATGGACCTTTAAGAAATTATGACCATTATATTTTTGACCACTGGGTTTAAATTGATAAAGTTTATCTTTTTATAAAAATTTTGTTTTTTATAATTCTCTTATAATCTTATGGTATTTCAAATATTTTAGTATATTCAAAAGATTTAAATTATATCTTCAAGTATCTTAATTTTAAAATAAAATAATATTCTTATAAAAGAACCTAATTTATTTTATAAAATCCTAATATTTACCTACATCATTGAAAACTTAGTATTTTTTAACAAATTCTAAATGTTTTAAAAAGTCACGTTTAAAGGGTATCCGTAATAATTTAAAAATATATCTTATTGGATCTCAAAAAAATATGTATTATGAATTAGTAAAACTATTGGTCTTTTAAAAATAATTTTATGAATAAAATAGTGGTGTATTTTAAAAGTTATAAGATCCTAATATTTATAAAAGTTTAGTATGTTAATTATGAAATTTATATCTTTTAAAAGAGTTATATAAAATAGTAAGGTATTTTACATAATCTATAATGGGATTTTAGATTCAGAATTTATAAGTTAAAATTATTTATTAAATTGTGTAAAAAAATTCAATTTATAATGATCATGTTTTATACTATTTAAAAAATATAGTAAACTATCTAATTTTTACATGTTTAGTATACTATTTTTTTCTTTTTTTCTTTTTTTCATGAGGAAACGTAGTCCGTTCATCACCCCGCGGTTAATCTCAGCCCTCAATTTCTTTCAAACCGCTCAAATCATCTCCACTCTCCCTCCAGCCATCTGATCGCACCTATATCCAATCTGGGTTGTCCGTTTCTTTTCCTCGTCGACCTCTCTGCGTCGTCTCCTTCCTCATGTCGCATTCCACTCCAGCACTGGTTCCTGAGGATTCCACATCTGTTGCACTGCTCCTCTTGACCCTCACACACCCCCCTCATAGGGCACTGTATTCTCATCTCCCTCATATCGGCCTACCCTTGGGTTGAGTCTCTTGTTGCACCGGAGCTCCTACAAAACCCCCTTGTGCCACATGAAACAGGGTGGCTTCTTCTCCTCCTTCTCTCCCTTGAACTCCCAGCAAACCAGATAACTTCTTCCTGTCAGTCTGAGCGTCCTCTTCCGTCACGGTAAGGATTCTTGCATGCTTTGTTTTCGTTTGGAGAAACCTACACTTTACACTCCCGGTATATACAGTTTATGTATGTATATATACATGATACAAACCCCTCGGTTTGTATTTTCTTCAAGGGGGTTTCCCATCGGGTTTTCAGTACGGTAAATTTGTGAGGATCTCTTTTTATTAAATAATACAGTTTTACAAAACCTAAAACCTATATATTTGTATAACATGTATATACCATTTTGTATATATAAATATATGTATATAACCTAAATCCAAACTATTTTTCTTGAGTTCCTAAAGTGATTATGGATGTTTTACCAGGTGAGATAAATACTATATGGGTGTTTTATTTTTTTCTTTCGTTAATAAAATACTACTCTCCTATGTTTCGGTATATATGGTATATATATATATATAAATGTATAATTCAAACCATACTGTTTTAAAATGGTTTTAGGTGTTTTTTCCTACATTTTACTACAAGGATTACAAGTGCAAGGGATTATCTTGTTGTGTTTTAAAAGAAACTCTTTAAAATATAGTTTATGTATATGGGTTATCTATATATATTTTTATATAGGTTATTTTTTCAGCTTTGGATCAACTTGTGTCTCTTTTAAAGACATGACATTTTGGTTCGTTAAGTTTTGATTGTTTTTATTCGGTTTTATTTTACAAAACCTATACATATATGAATATCAAAATATACAGTTTTTTATATGTATATAAATATATTTATAACCCAAACTCAAGCTATTTTAGGATTTCCAAAATGATTTAGTATGTTATATTAGGTATTATATATATTTATGAAGGTTGTTTGAACCTATTTTTACCATAAAAACCCCCTTTTGGTAACCTTGTATATACATATATATATACTTATATATTTATACATATAATCCAAAACAAACCAAATTATGATTTTTTTTATGAATACCCACCTTTAAATAATAATAATTTTTGGTGTTTTCTAAGGCAATATGTATCATATATATATAAGTATACACTAATGAGCATGTTTTATTTAAGAAGTTTATTTGACAATACCCATGATGTATTTTATGAAAAAGTGTGTATTTTGGCTTGATTAAAATATATTAGAGGGTTTAGGATTCATGGGATCATGATATCATACTGTGTTCATTTATTGTCTTATTATAAAATGAACCTGCTTTGGTGAATGTTATTAGTTAGTCAAGTTATGGTTTAATTTATTTTCTAGTTCAATGACTTGTTTATCACCATAACTGATGGTGAGTGTTTTCTTTAAGTATTTCATTTCCATAAATAAAAAGTTCTTTTAAGACTCATCATTTACTATATCATGTGATAAACCCTATTCACCTATCATTTTATATGCTTTAGTAATTAGCTTGTGTGAAAATAATGTTTACTAAACTATGTATGTCACGGATTACTTATTGACATATTTTCTATGCTATTTGACATATCATGTATTTGAAAAATGTGTAATGGTTCATTTTTTTATTTTATTTATTTTTGTACATAATGCATTCTTATGATATATCATGATAATGAACTAAGAAATTTAATTACCCAAAGTGGTATGGGACACCTTGGGTAATATGAAAAAGAATGAATTATTCAAGGTGGTATGGGACATCTTGAATATAAAATTCCGTTGAAGTAAAGTATGATCTATGTGGATCACATGATAATAAAGAAAAATTAAGGGTGCACCCTGATAGCGCTCCAATTCATTGGGTAAAGACTTAATCTCTAGAGATGACTTTTTAACGATACCTTGGTGAATAACCTTGGTAATTTTATTTTTAATGACCCCTTAGGGATGGACCTTAGTGATATGTAAATGATTGTGTAAGTTAAATTTTGATTCCATATAATTCAAGTTATGTTACAAGTTCTTTTCAAGATGATATGCCTATTCTTTCACGACCCTTGCCTTTATGTTTTTATAAAGTTCTTATTTCGCAAGTATAAGTTTGGAGCATGATTTGTGTTTATCAGTCAGTAAAATAGTAACTAGCATATGGAATTTAAGTTGTTTCCTTTACACACAACTCTGATAAATCATTACTCTTAACTGTTTAAATTGAACCTAAATGATCACATGTCGTACTTTTCTATGAAGCCATTACTTATTACCCTTTGTAAATGTCCAAATTGATTCATGTGTTAGTTAAGCACTTTAATGTTATGTTACATGTGTTACAGTTTTCCTCAAGATAATGTTCTATGGATAGTTTTAAAGAATAATTTTAAAATTTACTTTGGTTTATTCTTTTTAAAACACCTTGCTGGGAATTCTTATGCTCACCCTACGTTTTTATTTTAAAATTTTCAGGTAACATCTTTTATCAGATAAAACATCCTGGAAGTTTCTTGTTTCCCAGAACACGAATCGGACTCGATCCTCTGTATGGGACATGATGTGTATTTATCAGTGCATGTTTTTATTTCAATACACACATCATGTTCAGAAGGCATCGCCTCCTGGGTTTCTGGATTCGGGTCCTCACAGTTGGTATCATAGGGAGGCTTGGATAACTCTAGAAAACCAGAATTCAAACAAGGAAAAATATACTTCAGTATTACTAAAAATGAGTTTTCTTAATTTTTAGATGGAAAACGAAGGTACTAATCTTTTGTCTCTCTCCACTGAGGCCCTAGAGACCATTGTGTCTTTAGTTATCCGTGAGGATTTTCTAAACTATGCCCATATCCGCATGACATGTAAACACCTATACGACGTGTCCAACTCACCACGGGTCCTTCAGCTACACCGGGGGTTAGGAATGGATTACCTCCTTATGATGATGCCCCCAGTTTCCCTCATATGTACGTCGGGGAAGGTACCATGAGGGACTTTTCTGGGTGTTCACGGTAGGTGAGGACTTTGGATTTATGACCCTAGATTCTTTTGAAGAAGCTGCTACTGCCGGTGACCTCCGAGCGGCCTATCTCTTTCAAATCTTTAACTACGGCTTCTGAGGCGAGTTTTTGAACTTCAAAATGTTAGAAGGTGAGTCCACCCAATTGTCTTGTAGAAAAAAAGTGTATTCTGACGTCTCCTAACTTCATACCCCTCATGCTAACCTCAGGAGACGTCACAGGTGCCCCATTTAGTTTAACCCTGAATGCTCAGCTTGTGTTTGGTTTGAGGAGATAGGGATTTTTGCCTCTTTGTGTGGAGTTCGTGTAGTAAGTCATTAGGGGAAACTCAAGTACTGAGGTTTAATAATAAACTTATGTTTATTGAAATGTTTCCTTTCCCATTTATTATCTTAGCTTTGTTTATAACTTTGAATGGTTTTCAAGTGATTGAACTCTCATCTTAAATTTTCAGATTAAAGGACAAACTCACATGTTATCACTTCCTACTGGGATATTGGAGATCATTGTGATCAAAACCTGTGAAGATGAGAATCATCCCTTCGCAAACCAGTGAGGAACGTGCAAACAGTTGTTTGAGGTGATAAACGGTCCAGAGATTCTATGCACCTATCAAGGGAACGCTTCTATCTTCTAACGCATATGCTCAGCACAATTGGACGAGCGTGAGTGGAGGGGGAAGTACCACGAAGGGCTCTTCCTGTGTTTCACCCTAGGCCGGAACTACACGGCCATAGTAAAATTTCAAGAGGGTTCCTTAGAGGGAAATGTTTGCGCGACCTATATGTACCAACTCCTCAGCCTTATCCTATATGACAATGTCTATGATTTAGATGTTCTCGAACAGAACATAATTCGGCGAGTTCTCCATACGTTGGTCCATATGGACATTTCCAAACTCTGTACTATTTTGAACCTCCCTCTGGAAGCCCAAGTGTTCGGTGCATGAGTTCAACCCCTCCTGCCCTAAGTGTATCAGGATCAGAGAACTTAAAGAGATAAGCATCAATGTGGGTCTTTCGCTAAGCACACCTGATGATTTCCCACGATGGGGGATATGGTAGAATCAACTAAGAGATTCCTCTTAGTAAGTTTGTATGAAAGGAATTACAAGGACGCAATTCTTTTAAGAGGGGGATAATGTGACGCCCCAGGATTTATGAACTTGACTAAGTGAACAATGTTATTTTTTATAATGATGTTTCTTGTTTTACATGGTTTGTTTTTGGTACCAATAAAGGGATTGAAACTAAATAGATGAAAAACAAGGAGAATAAAGAGAACTAGTATACATTGAAAAGTTACATCACAACAAAGACCCAAACTAACCAAAAGCACTATGTACAAGACTTAACATGGCCATGGCAAGGCTGCTAAGAACCATAACTTGAGTAATTGGATAGTAATCATCTTATGGGTCCATCAGTGTGAAAATCATAATAGCCAAAACCACAGCACATGTACTCAGCACCAATGGAATGAGGAGAGCCATCCTCCCTAGTTAAATTGTTTTGAAAATGTAAAATTCCCCCCTATTTTTATAATGGTCCTTTAAGAAATAATGACCATTATATTTTTGATCGTTCGGTTTAAATTGATAAAGTTTACCTTTTTATAAAATTTTGGTTTTTTATAATTCTCTTATAATCTTATGGTATTTCAAATATTTTAGTATATTCAAAAGATTTGAATTATATCTTTGAGTATCTTAATTTTAAAATAAAAGAATATTATTATAAAAGAACCTAATTGATTTTATAAAATCCTAATGTTTACCTACATGGTTGAAAAATTAGTATTTTTTAAAAACTTCTAAATGTTTTAAAAAGTCACATTTAAAGGGTATCCATAATAATTTAAAAATATATCTTGTTGGATATCAAAAAAATATGTATTTTGAATTAGGAAAACTATTGGTCTTTAAAAAAAATTATGAATCAAATAGTGGTGTATTTTAAAAGTTATAAGATCCTAATATTTATAAAAGTTTAGTATGTTAATTATGACATTTATATCTTTTAAAAGAGTTATATAAAATAGTAATTTATTTTACATAATCTAGAATGGGATTTTAGATTTTTAATTTATAAGTTAAAAGTATTTATTAAACTGTGTAAAAAAATCAATTTATAATGATCATTTTTTATACTATTTTAAAAATATAGTAAACTGTCTAATTTTTACATGTTTAGTATACTGTTTTTTCTTTTTTTCGCGAGGCAACGCAGGCCGTTCATCAGCCCGTGGTTAATCTCGGCCCTCGATTTATTTTAAACCGCTCAACTCATCTCCACTCACCCTCCAACCGTCCGATCGCACCTAGATCCAATTTGGGCCGTCTGTTTCTTTTCCGCGTCGACCTCTCCGCGTCATCTCCTTCTTCACGTCGCATTCCGCTCCAGCACTATTTCCTGAGGACGCCACCTCCATTGCACTTCTTTTCTTGACCCTCACACACCCCCTCCTAGGGAACTATTTTCTTGTCTCCCTCACGTCGGCCAACCCTTGGGTTGAGTCTATTGTTGCACTGGAGCTCCTACAAAACCCCCTCGTGCCACATGAAATAGGGCACCTTCTTCTCCTCCTTCTCTCCCTCAAACTCCCAACAAACCAAAGAACTTCTTCCTGTCAGTCTGAGTGTCCTCCGCCGTCACGGTAAGGGTGCTTGAATGCTTTGTTTTCATTTGGAGAAACCTACACTTTACACTCCCATTATATAAAGTTTATGTATGTATATATACATGATACAAACCCCTTGGTTTGTATTGTCTTCAAGGGGGTTTGCCATCGGGTTTTCAGTAGGGTACATGTGTGAGGATCTCTTTTTTTGAAAAACAATACAGTTTTACAAAACCTAAAACCTATATATTTGTATAACGTGTATATACAGTTTTTTATATACAAATATATGTATATAACCCATATCCAAACTATTTTTCTTGAGTTTCTAAAGTGATTATGGATGTTTTACCAGGTGAGATAAATACTATAAGGGTGTTTTATGTTTTTCTTTCATTAATAAAATCCTAATCTCTTATGTTTCGGTATATATGGTTTATATATATATATAATGTATAATGAAAACCATCCTATTTTAAAATGGTTTCAGGGGTGTTTTACTACATTTTACTACAAGGATTACAAGTGCAAGGGATTATCTTGCTGTGTTTTAAAAGAAACTCTTTAAAATATAGTTCATGTATATGAGTTATCTATATATTTTTTTCTATAGGTTATTTTTCAACTTTGGATCAACCTGCGTCTCTTTTAAAGACAGGACATTTGGGTTCGCTAAGTTTTGATTGTTTTCATTCGGTTTTATTTTACTAAACCTATACATATATGAATATTCGAAATATACAGTTTTTTATATGTATATAAATATATTTATAACCCAAACTCAAGCTATTTTTGGATTTCCAAAATGATCCAGTATGTTATATCAGGTATTCTATATATTTATGAAGGTTGTTTGAACCTATTTTTACCATGAAAACCCCCTTTTTTGTAACCTTGTATATACATAAATATATACCTATATATTTATATATATGTAATCCAAAACAAACCAAATTATGATTTTTTTAAGTGATGAATACCCACCTTTAAATAATAATAATTTTTGGTGTTTTCTAAGACAATATGTATTATATATATATAAGTATACACTAATGAGCATGTTTTATTTAAGAAGTTTATTTGACAATACCCATGATGTGTTTTAGGACAAAGTGTGTATTTTGGCTTGATTAAAATATATTAGAGGGTTTAGGATTCATGGGATCATAAAATCATACTGTGTTCATTTATTATCTTATTATACAATGAACCTGCTTTGGTGAATGTTATTAGTCAATCAAGTTATGGTTTAATTTATTTACAAGTTCAATGACCTGTTTATCACCATATCTGATGGCGAGTGTTTTCTTTAAGTATTTCATTTCCATGAAATAAAAAGTTCTGTTAAGACTCATCATTTACTATATCATGTGATAAACCCTATTCATATATCATTTTATATGCTTTAGTAATTATCTTGTATGCATATAATGTTTACTAAAATATGTATATCATGGATTTGTTATTGACATATTTTCAATGCTATCTGTCATATCATGTATTTGAAAAATGTGTAATGGTTCATTTTTTTTATTTTTTTATTTTTGTACATAATGCATGCTTATGATATATCACAATGATGAACTAAGAAATTTAATTACCCAAAGTGGTATGGGACACCTTTGGTAATATGAAAAGGAATGAATTATTCAAGGTGGTATTAGACATCTTCAATATAAAATGTTGTTGAAGTAAAGTATGATCTATGTGTCTCACATGATAATAAATACATATTAAGGGTGCACCCTGATAGCGATCCAATGCATTGGGTAAAGAATTAATCTCTAGAGATAGATTTTTAACGATACCTTAGTGAATAACCTTGGTAATTATATTTTTAATGACACCTTGGGGATGGACCTTGGTGATACTTAAATGATTGTCTAAGTTAAATGTTGATTCCACATAATTAAAGTTATGTTACAAGTTCTTTTCAAGATGATATACCTATTCTTTCACGACACTTTCTTTTATGTTTTTATAAAGTTCTTATTTCCCAAGTATAAGTTTGGAGCATGATATGTCTTTATCACTCAGTAAAATAGTAACCAGCATATGGAATTTAAGTTGTTTCCTTTACGGGAAACTCTGATAAATCATTACTCTTAACTATTTAAATTATACCTAAATAATCACATGTTGTACTTGTCTAGGAATCCATTACTTATTACCCTTTGTAAATGTCCTAATTGATTCCTATGTTAGTTAAGAACTTTAATGTTATGTTACATGTGTTACAGCTTTCCTCAAGAGAATGTTCTATGGATAGTTTTAAAAAATGATTTCAAAAGTTACTTTGGTTTATTCTTTTTTAGAACCCCTTACTGGGCATTCTTATGCTCACCCTACGTTTTGATTTTAAAATTTTCAGGTAACATATTTTATCAGATAAAACATCCTAGAAGTTGATGGTTTCCCAGATCCCAAATCGGACTCGATCCTCTGTATGGGACCTGATGTGTGTTTAGTAGTGCATATTTTTATTTCAAGACACACATCATGTTTAGAAGGCACTGGCTCCTGGATTTCTGGAGTCGAGTCTTCACAGTGATGGTCTTGTGGGATGTATTTTGATGCTGGGATCAAGTAATCAAGTATGGGTTTTAATGGTTATGTGATTCAGACCAGTTGATTTGGGTTTTAATTGGTGATTCCTATAGTGGGGAGTGTGAAATCAATCATGGATTTATGAACATGTCATTGGCTAGAGTCATGGATATGTTAGGATCTAAGGATGAGATAGATCATAGTCACATCTATACTCATGAGTGGATTATGGAAGGGATTTTGTTAGTCAAAGATCCAACCTTGGAATTACACTGAGTGATAGGTATGGACTTTGTTATGGTCATTGGGATAATCTTATATTCCTTTAATAATTAAGGATTCATGTTTGGGCGACGAGATAGCCCATTTTCTAGAGAAAATGAATGTTTTTAGGAATGTTTTAAATAATAGGATTGACCAATATTTTCAGGATTAGTTGGGTGTTGTGATATGGAAACCACATTGATCAAGTTAGCGTACCACTAGGAAAGCTGTCAGCAAGTGATACCGATGGTAGGGAGCACCATAGCTTGAGATTGAACCACATGAGGAGAGTCTTATAGTGGGGAGAACCATAATCTAAGATATGAGGTATTTTATGATGCTTTTATTTCATAAGATAGGTGGGTGTGGATAAGTACAATCTCAGTATTGGTGATAGTGATGGGCAAGAATCCTAATTTTTTGTGAATAGGGTACCTTGTGTTTGGAGTTTTTCATTGTAAGTGCATTTAGATTTTGGTAACATAATGCATTGAATTGATCATGACTTTTCAACCATGGTAGGTTGGGTTTTATGTTTTAGATACCATTGATGCTTCTTGAGGATGTGAATTTCTATGGTGGGGGTTGTAAAGACCTACTACTTAGTGAGATGTGAATTTCATGGGAAATTTAAAATTTCTATTCCCAGACTGGGGGTTCATTTTGGATTAGAATTATGAGATCTTAAACATCTTATTGAAATGTTTTGGATGTGGACCAAGTCCTAGGAAGTGTTTTGGGTGCACATGGACCCTGGAGTGAGGTCGGGGGACCCGCACTAGATTTTTATATAGTTTCATGAACATAAGGATCACCAGGCCATATATCTCACTAAGTTGAAGGAATAAATTCCCAAATTGGTGGTTTTTTTCTTGAGTGTATGTGGTTTCCATTTTAGAATACCACAAGGAGGAACACACTGGGGTAGAGGGGATCATGCTTGGGTTAGCATGGTATGGGGGTGTATTGGAGGGAATAGTCCCCTTGGTGGGTGTGGCTCCTATTAATTCAACCAACTAGAAATGGCATGGGTTGAAATTATTAGTCTATTAATTTCAACAGGAATTTGGGTCATGGAGTCTTCCAATGGAAAATACCCTAGGGGGAAACAATGGTGTTGGGTGTTTCGACTCACATAGAGCCTTGGGGCTTTGTTAGAGTGTGGAAATTAGTATGGGATATAGGTAAATGGTATTTTAGCTAAGCATGGTGGTGTATTAGTGAATATAAAATAGAATCCACCATGGCATAGGGGATATAGGGTTCTTGTTTTGATTCACCATGGGGAGAAACATTCCATAGTGCACGGAGTGGTATTATAGGGGGAGTCTTAGCCCAAAACATTGAGTGAGATAATCCCTTCACCATAGATATATTCATGTTAAGGTTACTTGGGAGAAACCACATGGTGCACCATTGTGCAATGAATTCCTTTTTTCTAACCTTCTTGGTTTTTATTTTTTTGAAAAAATAATTTTCCCCCGTAAATTATCAATACCCATCCTCTTTTCTTCTCACACATGCATGACCGAACCAAGGAGGCCTCTCCACTCCTTTATCTCTTGATTACCCTTTTAAATGGAGTATTTTTTAGGAAATTTATATGATGATTTTGGGTGATTTATTTTACATCCTTGTTATTCTATCATTCATTTTTAGTTTCCCTTTTTTCATTTCTGGTTTTATTGTGAATCAGCTAGGATTTTGAAATTATTTTCATCAGATCATAGTGTAAATCATCTGATATGATGGGGATTATTATTAGTATGGATAAAGGACATCTTGAGAGAATGATTACATGCAGTTTCTCATTATTCCATTGAAGGTACATCATTGGTGAATTTATTTAGAGTCATTTATTAAATAGAATTAAATGGGATATTATATTATTATTAATGTATAGGTATTTTACCTAGAATGGTGTTGGGAGTATGTTGTGACCTTTTATGAGGTGTTGGTCACTATTTCAGTGCACTGAGTTCATCTCGTGAGTAATTATACAATTATTCCTAATTGAATTAAATTGAATATTTAATGCGAATTTTTATAATTTATTAAACTAGAAAATTGATGTCAAATTATTATAATTAACTTATTTAGGTTTTTTGGATTAATTTAGGACCTTATGTGGCATGGTGGAGTCCAGTTGGACTTGTATAAGCTTGGGATAGAGTCACTGAGTCACTTTAAAAGGGAATTACTTTGTAAGAGGTAGGTGGACTGGAATTTACTAAGTCACTTGTTCGATTGGTGATTTTATGTCTGTGTGTCATAATTATTATATTTTTATGCATACTAAATGACTTGGGTGATTTTTCTATAGATTGGGATGGAATCATATCATCCTAATAGTCATCATGGACCATATAACATTCTAAATGGTCTGATGGTTATGCCTTGGTCTAATGAGTTTTTGTGGCCCTCTTTATATATTTTTAGTGGAATATGATAGATTTATTATAGAAAAGTGATTTCCCTTCTTATGTTTTCTTCAAAAAAAGATTTAACTCAAATAGAATTTCAGGTAAAATGTTCTAATTGGAGAACACTTTTGGATATTGTATTTGAAAACAAAGTGGGTTTTTTATATAATGTTGAATATTATTTTATCCAAGGTACTTGTGTCATTAAAACTACATGTTATATATTTTTTTAAATGGTTTTAAGGGAAAATTTTGACTTGTCATCAAAAAAAATATAAAAGGTCTTATTTGGGTTGTTTTATTTTGTTTAACCTTGTGAGAGTGATTCTCTATTTTTCCAAAGCATGAGTGATTTTGTATGTTCCCATTGTTGTTATAACCTTAAGTGTTTCTTGGGTATAATGATTCATTTTAATCATGTTGTTTTTTATGGTTTCTTTTGGTATCAAATTGTGGGTTGATTTAGATGGATGTGACTGACACTTAGAGTGTAGAGATAAATCAAAAGGATATTAGCATATATTTTGATAGATGTTATAACCATAATTTTGGGTTGGGGATGATGGATAGAAATTTTATTGAGGAATCAAAGTAGGGTGTTTGAACTATGATGTGACCAAGGGGACCCAAGTGGGTGCCCTAGTATCATGTTACCTTTGAGAGGGTTGGTGAAAATATGGATAGTTAGGATTATGGGTGTCACCATAGAACCTAAATTGATGTGTGATTCTGATATGTCTACAATGACAAGGGTGGTTCATGCACATGAGAAACTAACCTCGGTTATGTGAGGTAGGTTTGGGTGGATGTCTAACCCTAAATAGATTGTTTATGTGAGACAACCTATGTGGGACACATTCCCCACTGAGTATTGTGGTTATAAGGTGAAGCAAGTGGAAAAAACACCCTATGAGTATATGTATGAGGAAGTCCTAGGTGTTTACCATGGATTCATCCTACATGTCTATATGAATGTCTTTGGAAATCCACTTAGATTTTTCCCTTAGTTCTAAATAGAATTCTCGGGACATTGGGATCCATCCTTCATGTATATATGAATGACTTGGGAAATACCCTTGGATTTAGCCTTTAAGTCTATATAGAATGCCTAGGTGATTTACTTGGATTCATCCTTTAGGTCTATATTTCTTTCTTAGGTGGTTAAAAAGGAATCATATGTATTCATAACATTGGATTACCTTAGAATTTATCCTTGGTATTGGATTTATATCTATGGTTAAAGGATTCATTAAATTGAATAAATCTTCCATTAAATTGGTGATTTTATGTTCATGTGTTGTTTTTATTATATCTATCTACATGTTTTATGAATTGAGTGATTTTACTATATATTGGTATGAACTCACATCATCCTAATAGTAAACATGGTCTGTATAGCTTTCTAAATGGTTAGATGGTGGAACCTTGGTAAAGAGAGTATCGGTGGACCTATTTTATGATTTCTTGGAGTCATGTGTTGGATTTAAAATTAAAAAATGGACTTATCTTCTAAAATGTATTTCAAGAAGGTAATTTAACTCAGATGGAATTTAGAGGAAAATGTGGTGATTTGAGAATAGGTTTTGAAATTGTATTTCAAAACAAAAGTAGGGTTTTACAAATAATGTTTGATATGATTTTAGAAAAGCGTCTAGTGTGAGTAAAATGTAATGTGATACATTTTTTTAAATTATTTTAAAAGAGTATTTTTACTTGGATAATAAATAAAAATAGTGGGGCTCAGTAGAGTGGTTTTGATTTGTTTTACCTCAAGAGGTTGATGTTGTTTTTTTTTCAAAGAACGAGTACTTTTGTATGTTACCCTAATTATGCCATTCTAGTTTGATTTTTATTTCATTATTATGAATGTTATGTGTGTTGGTTTTTTTTCTTTGTTTTTGGTATCAACATTTTAGTTTTATTTGAATGGATGTGACTGAGCCTTAGAGGGTAGAGATAGCTCTGAAGGACCCTATAAGATATTGAGAGACATTGTGATAAAAATGATGGGTTGGGTATAAGATATGGAAATGTGATTAAGGTACCCAAGTAGATTCTTTACACTATAATATGGACTAGGGGACCAAGGTGGGTTACCCAATATTAGTTACTTTAGAGATGGTTGGTGTGAGATATGGATAGTGATGATTATGGGTGTCACCTTAGAACTTAAATCATTGTGTATGATTGATATAGATGAGGTGATGAGGATAGTTAACATTATTAAGAAACTAACCTTGATTCTATGAGATAGGTTAGGGTAGATGGACAAACCTAAAGAGATTCACTATGTTATATGACCCAGATGGGATGCATTTCCCACTGAGTGTTGTGATTATGAGGTAAATGGGAGGGTTTCACTTCTCTTTGAGTATATATATGTGTAATTACTATGTGGTTACACAGGATATGAACTATAGATCAATATTAATTCCTTGGTAAATCCCCTTGGATTCATCATTTGGTTCTATATGGAATTACCAAGACACTAGGATTCGACCTTCAGGTATGACTTAGAAAATCCCCTTGGATTGAAACTTTAGTTCAATATGGAAAGCTTAGGTGGTTACCTAGGATTCTAAATTTGGCTCTATATGGATTGTATGGGTGGTTACTGTCACGACCCGTCCCCTGGGGCTCGTGCCGTGACTACCCCAAGCCCGCCTTCCAAAGGCTAGGGGCTGGCGCCTAGCACTGGAAATACGTATCCCTATAACGGGAAGACGTTTCCTTTAAACCTATACAAACACACAGACTATAATGCAAAAAGAAGCAACCACTAAGTAACTACTTTAATAAAAGTGTGCTGAAGGTAAGGGGCCGGAATTCAAGCCCAACTAGAAAAGTACAAGTACAACTGAAAAGTACAATACAACTAGAAAAAGGGAAACAGCTCTTGGATCATCCTATGAGGATTCTACCTAAAGGTTAGGTACATATCACCTCCTCAACACTCCACGTTAGCCCGTCTCCTCCACGTATCGCCTATTCCTGGCTCCCTCAGACCTCAGCCCGGCTGCTCGTCGTCTGCACAAGATGCAACAAGGTGCAGGAGAAGCCCATGCATGGGTGAGTATAACACTACCCAATAGGGACCCTGAGACCCCTGAAGGCCTCTCATAACTCCACAAAGGAAAACCACAAAGCATGACCTCAATCACAAAGCAAGAAACAGTCAACAACTCTACTTTGGTATATGCACATACATATACCTAAGTTATCAGGATATAATCTTCTCATAAATGAGGGAAGAATATCACAATGGTAACACCGTGAAGGTAAAATTACCACATAGGTATCACCAGGAATATATCACCACAAAGGTAAAAGAACCACATAGGTATCACCACAAAGATAAAGGACTCAGCTCACACTAGGTATATTCTAGTGTAGTAACCGTAGCATCGTCAGTCACAAACGTTGAAATCCTCATCCGTTGGGGAACTCCCCCTCTATCGAGTATAGTGGGCCTACCAGGTCACACAGAGCCACTTCACACTAACCTTGAACTATTTTAGTACTTATCCTTGATAAGTACCGTGGGTATGCTAAGTCAGACAGAGCCTCTCTCCACTGTGGGCCTTCCGGGTCACACAGAGCCGCTTCCCACCATGGTTGAACTGATGTAATCCTTCTATCGAGTACCATGGGTCTATCGGGTCACATAGAGTCACTCCCCACCATGGGGCTCCTGGGTCACACAGATTCGCTTCCCACTGGGCCATCGTCAAGCAGTCTTCTGGTCTCAGCCAACTGTAGGGTTCTTTACATAGTGCGCTTGGGAGAACCGCTCCTCAAGCCATTGGTCATATTTAAATTGGCATGGATCTCTACAAATAAGTAACCTGATGATCCATCACATCATAAGGTTTCAAACTCAACAGACGACGCATCAACCAGATGTCTGGTCTGTAAGTTATTGGAATTTTGGTGTTGAGGGCCTGGTTGGATTCAGGTACAATCCAACCCGGACAAACTCCAACTTTTTTCAAAACTCTTGAGGAGTATGTCAAATGAACTGACTTGTCCTAATGATTCCAACTCCACATACTGTTCATCAAACAGATGTCTGGTTCTTAAGATATGGCCCTTTATGTGTTTCTGGGCTCTGGTCTAGTCCGACCCGGTCAGATCGACCCAGCCCAACCCGGTCTGGGCTCGGCCCGCTAGGCTGAGGTCTGGCCCATCCTACAAGGGGGCGGCCCGAAAAGGGGGGGCCTGTAAAGGGGGGGCATCACGGTACGGTGATGACCAGCTAGGGTGGCGGCCCAGTATGGGCTCCACAATAGCCAGCGCGGGGAGTGTGACCCCCCGGTCTCCCGAACTCCCAAAAGGCCCAAAGTCCATTCGGTTTGCAAAGCAGTGACACCACGTGGGTGCTACTCGGTCATCGCGGAACCTGATAGAGGTGCGGGTTCGTCCTCCACCATGGATTCGGCTGCGACTTCTTGTCCACCAACGGCGCGCTGGTCGCACTGCCTCCTGTAATCCGGTTGAACGTTGGTCGTGCCACCCCTCCTTCCGTGGTTGGATGAAGTGTCGACCACCTCCTCCATTCGCTGTGGCTGACAAGTTGAGACCCTCTGCTCATTGGCGGCACGCGATGGCACGCCATGCCTCCTCCACGTCTGGCTAGTGTTGGCCGCTCCAATGACTATCATGGCTTTGTGTCACAGCCTCCTCTTACGGTGTGTGTCGACGCACCATTCCCAACATAGCCGGTCGGTGTCGTCGCATTGGCGGTCTTCCATGGAGGCACAAGGATAACAAGATAACGGAGGGTTCGAGCCAAGTTCGTTAGGCCCGCTCCCTCCATTTTGGGTTGTAAACATGAGGGGGATTAAGGGTTTAATATTCAAAAGAATTAACAACAATTAAAACCCTACATAGATATCCCACAGCAACCTCCTGAAAAAACGAATGAATTGAAGATGAACCCATTAGTCGGTTGGTCGATGTTCTTCATATTATTCAAGAATGGGGAATAGGAAATCATTTAAAATTCATAAACAAATAAACCTCCTACCTTGTAAACCCGTTGGAGAGCTCCCATGCTTGAAGGTGGATTGTGTTCTCCGTTCCTATAACCGGTTCCCAATGACGCCACTTGTACGTCATCCTTCAGCTCGTGGTTTAGTGTCACCCGTCACCTCTTACTAAGATCGACTCAAACCTTTAAGGGTTCGGCGTCACATCACTCCTTCAGCACTTTGTTTCTTGAGGAAGCTCTGCCGATACCCCTCCTCAAGCCCCATATATATAGGAGAGGGGAAGAGTAAGTAAAGACTTGGGGAATTAATGAGGGCTCATAAATTAGGAACCTTACCAATTCCCCAACAATTTTGTTAAATAGGATTGGTAGGACAAGCCATTTATTAGGTTGACACATCGCTGGCCCCACACTCCGCTTTGTCTATTGGAGGATATAAAAGAAAAATAAAATAATAAAATTATTTCATTTCATTTCTTTAAAAAAATTCACAAAGCATAACTTTTTCTCCAAACCTACTGCGGTCAAAATAAAGTCTCTCTTAAGTGAATCTCGGTATTTCGGATTCAACGGTTCCCTCGGATTTTTAATCCAAGCACCAGTTCAAAAGTTAAAAAACTTCGTCTGCGCGTTTACTAAACATACCTTAAAAAAGTTAAATAAATTATTAAAGTTCACCCTCGACCCGCACTAGTTGGGGTTAGGCTCTACCTAAGGAGAACAAACCCCCTAAAAACTAAACGGCACTCTCAAATTTTCAATCCGAGTTACCGTTTAGAATTTATGGATTTTACAATAAAATAATTATCACTTAATTATTTTATTTATGGCAAAAAACTAACTTTTATTGGTGGCTCACTCCGGACAAAGTTAGTATCTACCTAAAGAAATAATACCATCATGAGTTCAGCGGAGGTCTCAGATTTTTAATCCAAGTTACCATTCGTGAGTTATAAGCATTTGAAAAATAAAATAATTTTATTTAATTATTTTATTTACGGTTATGCTATTTTTGGTTTTTCTCACAGGAGGCCCGCATCGACTAAACTTAAGTCACACCTAGGGTAAACCCGGTATCCTAAATACAACGGTGCCTTCGAATTTCTAATCTGGGAAACCATTTAAGAGTTATTCTATGTTTTCATGAAAAATACTTACCCACGCTAATTAAAGCTTAACAAAACTTTGACGGATCATTCCGGGCCTCAGAATCACACATCGTTATATTTCGTGGTCTCGAAATAATTCCATATAATTAAAAAAATTATACTGAAAATTCCAGGACATTACATTCTTCCCACCTTTGGCCTTTACATCCTGGAAAGCCAAAACAAATGCAAAGAAAACAAATGGGGGGTACTAAGAATTAATCTGAGCCCCCTGCTCCCATGTGCTCTACTAAAGGTTCCCGTGCTTCCTGTAAATGTGCACCAGAGATATCGACCACCCATGAAGGACTCGCTCCCCTCGATCCTCAATCTCCATCAGGAACTCTATATAAGTCACCTCATCATCAAGGTTCAACTCACCCAAGTCTATAACGTGAAATGGATCATGCACGCATCTCCTCAGCTATGACACATGGAAAACATTATGCACCCAGTGCATCTGTGGAGAAAGAGATAGAAATTACACCACCTCACCCACTCTACTGAGAATCTAGAAAGGTCTAACGAACCTTAGAGATAGCTTGTCACCCCGGCCAAACCTCTGTAATCCTCATCGGGGTAAGACCCGTAGGAGGACATGGTCTCCCTTCTCGAGCTCCAAGGATCTCTGTCTCCTATCGGCATAAGACTTCTTCCAGCTTTCAATTGTCTTCACTTATTGATAAGTGAGGCATCACGATACAAACTCTACCACTTCTTCCTTCATCCCTGGCCACCAGTACTAACACTGTGGGTCCTAGTACATCTTCGCCACTCCAGGATGTACAATTAAAGGGGATTTATGTATCTACCTTAAAGCCTCCTCCCGAAGCATCATTGGAACCATGGTGTGTCCTCTGAATAGGGTGATGTGGTACCCAGCTTCATAAAATTCTTTAGGAGATCGTCCTGAGGATATCGGAGCATGTCGGGCATCACAGTCAATGACTCAAGCTATGCCCCCTGAATTCGTTGAAGAATTGGGGGAGTGACAGTCATAGACTGGAGATAAGATGCTCCATATTTATCCACGAAGGATATCTGCAATGTGACTAGCTGCCCTGACACCTCACTTAGCAGTTGTAGACCAGATCTCCTACTGAGTGATTCTTCTACCACATTCCCCTTCCCAAGAGTGTAGACTATCTCAAAGTCATAGTCATGGAGGATCTATAGTCATCATCGTTGTCTTAACTTTTTAAAGCTCTTCTAACACTTCTCCATCCACATGAAAGGCTCCCCCTTCTTCGTCAAAGCTGACAAGGGTACCGCTACCCTAGAGAATTCTAGTTCAAAACTCCGGTAGTACTCAGCCAATGCAGAAGTCCCTCTACCTTCAGGGGGGTAATCCTAGAAACATATTTTGAAAAGATGTCCCCACACTCTACCACTCATGTTGGAAACTAAAAACCCAAAACCCCCACTACCACGAGGGTAAGGTTGGCCTATTGAAGAGTGATCGGCTGAACCCTCTCAGGCAAGATTTTATCCTGTACTGCATGAGTTTCCTTCTTCACCGACCAAGGAAAACCCCATTCCAATGTTGTAGATAAACCACAAACATTTTTCCTAATATAGTCAATCTGAGTATAAACTATGGATTTCCATTCCATGCCCAAACTAACGTCATAAGGCCTCGATGCTTCCACTAAGAGGTTCCAACCGAAACTCTTGGATCAAGGGATAGATCACACCATTGGCGTAAGTGTGATTATCATGTATCCTCCCAAAGGTATCTCCAGACGTAAGGTTCAAGTCAAAGGTTTAACCGGAAACTCTAGGTCTTGAACAAGATTCATGGAAAGAAGGAATGATTAGTTCCTATGTCTATTAAAACGACAGCTAGTAGTAGACACAGGCCGTACCTCTAATCATTCCTGGAGCCCTTGGATCACACTCCTTAACTGCATGTAGCTACTCCCTTCCCCTATCCTCCAGCTCCCTGAGCCTAGTCGGGACCACATTGAAGTGGTGGTTGTAACATGTCAAAATGTATACCACCTCATGCTTCTCTCCTAGCTCAACTTCCATGTCTGCTTCCCTACAAATTCATCTGTCCCTAACACTTCCTCTCCCTGAAACATTTTACATGCCCAAGTCTCTAAGACTGGTGTCAGTTTCCTACTTTCATACTACTAACATTCACTGGTTGTATTCACTCATCCAAAGAACATTCATCCACAAAGGTTCTCTCTAACACCCTAACATAAGTATGAATTCATATAGAAATAGTGCTGGCTAGAATGTCCCTAAACACACGTCGGTCGAAGGTCTGATCCTTGAAGCACTGTTCATACTGTATTCATCGAGTACCTAGGATGGTCGGTACACCTCAATGAATACTCAGCTACCAACATGTCATCCTTCCGAAGATGTAGAAGCTCTAGGGAACTCTCATCCCTTAGATCTTTAAGGCAAGAGACCCCCCTTCTTTGAGGAAGGTTCTCAATATTGTCCACAGAAAATTCACCTCTTTGCAAGATCATGGTAATCTAAACCCTGTCATCATCCTGTTGAGACACGTAGAAGGCTCTCTACCAAGACCATCATCAGATCGAATGGTGACCTGGCTAGATGGAAACTCAGCCACCTCCTCAAGCCAGCCCTTAGCCTCCTGTGAATCGGGCTCGCCTCGAAACCTAAGAAGTATCTGATGCTAAAACACACGTAAGGAACTAATCCTACATATGTCCTCTACCGGTACTATCAGTTGTAACTGCTGACCAACTGGTAGTGATATAGGTGGCACACTACCCGAAGGTACCATCTAAGAAAACAGTCCATGTACCAAAGCCTCATCACTATACGGACCATCCTCATGGTCACTCATTGATAAAGACTAGTATCTAGGATCTCCATATAATCTACTGGTGTCCTAACTGGGTATAAAACTCTAGCCATAGCCTATAGCTAGTCCTCAGCTGCCTGGGGATCTATCTCGCCTTGAAACCTCGGAGGCCTCTGCCACTGGAACTCATGAAAAATGCTCAGTCGGTGTGCAATGTTCACCAGTGCAGCTGGTGGTAACTACTTCTCAATAGGTGGTGGTGCTGCTGGTACACCACCCGAAGGTGCCAACACAATAAAAGGGTCTTACACCAGAGCCTTGTCGCTCATTGGTCCATCATCGTTTACTCTCTGAAGAATCCTAGATGGTTGTCTACGTGGTGGAATCCTGATAAGAGACAGGTACGCCATGGTAATTAAGTTATACCTGGTGATCTGACTCATGAAATCATAAGAAAAACTTTTTCAAAAACACATGCAATCAGTGCTTCTATGTACTGAGTCAGAAATCAGAATTCAGAGTCCTAGTGTATGGATATGTCGGCCACCGCACCAATACAGAATTACCCAAATTGAAAACCACACTCATAACACTTAACACTATTGCCACATAGAAAAGATCATAGTCCTAGTTCTTCGGTAGAACCGACTCCTATGATACTACTTTGTCACGACCCATCCTATGGGGCCCGTGCCTTGACTACCCCAAGCCTACCTTCCAATATCCCGGGGCTGGTGACTAGCACCAAAAAGATGTATCCCTATAATGGGAAGGCGTTGCCTTTAAAACTGTAAAAACACACAGAATAGAATGAAACATGAAGCAACTACTAAGTAACTTCTATAGTAAAATAGTGTTGAAAGTAAGGGGCTGAAATTCAAGCCCAATAGGAAAAGTACAAGTACAACTGAAAAGTACAATACAACTGGAAAAAGGTAAATTGGTCCTTTTTCATCCTCCAAGGATTATACCTGAAGGGTAGGTACAGATCGCCTCCTCATCGATCCAAGTCCACTCATCTCCTCCACATACCACTTAGTCTTGGCTCCCTCAGACCTCAGCTCAGTTGCTCGTCGTCTGCACAAGACACCTTGAGGTGCTGGCAAAGCCCGTGCAGGGGTGAGTATAACACTACCCAGTAGGGACACCGAGACCCCTAAAGGTCTCTCAAGATTCCACAAAGGAAAACCAAAAAGCATGACCTCAATCAAAAAGAAAGAAGCAGTCAATAACTCTACTTAGGTATATGCCCATACATATACCTAAGTTATCAAGATATACTCATCTCATAAATGAGGGAAGAATATCACAATGGTAACACCATGAAGGTAAAAGTACCACACAGGTATCACCACGAAGGTAAAAGCACCACACATGTTTCACCATGAAGATAAAGGAGTCAGCTCACACATGGTATATTCTAGGGTAGTAACCGTAGCATCGTCAGTCACAAACGTCGAACTCCTTCGCTACTGGAGAACTCCTCCACTATCGAGTATCGTGGGCCTTCTGGGTCACACAGAGCATCTTTCCACTAACCTTGAACTGATGTAGTACTTATCCTCGATAAGTATCATGGGTATGATGGGTCACACAAATTTGATTCCCACTGTGGGCCTACCAAGTAACACAGAGCCGCTTCCCACCATGGTCGAACTGAGGTACTCCTCCTGTCGAGTACCGTGGGTCTGTCAGGTCACACAGAGTCGCTCCCCACTATGTCCCTACTGGGTCACACAGAGCTGCTTCCCACTGGGCCATCGTCAAGCAGTCTTCAGGTCTCAACCAACCACAGGGTTCCGTATGTAGTGCACTTTGGAGAACCGCTCCTCAAGCCATCGGTCATATTTCAACCGGCATGGAGCACCACGAAGAAGTAACCTGATGATCTATCACTTCATAAGGGTTTCAACGTACCAGATGGGGCATCAACCAGATGTCTGGTCTATAAGTTATTGGCATTTTAGTGCTGAGGGCCCAGTTGGATTCGGGTACGATCCAACCCATCCAAACTCCAACTTTTTCCAAAACTTTAGTGGAGTATTTCAAAAGGAACGGCTTATCCTAAGGATCCTAACTCCATAGACGGTTTGTCAAATGGATATCCAGTTCTCAAGATATAGGCCTTTAAGTGTTTTTTGGCCCGGTTGGGCCCGATCTGACCCGGTCAGACTAACCCGGCACGACCCGGCCTGGGCTCGGTCTGCTAGTCCGAGGTCTGGCCCGGCCCGTAAGGGGTAGCCCGCAAAGGTGGCCCCCAAAGGTGGCCTGCAAAGGTGGCCCGCAATGGCGGCCCACAAGGGTGGCCTGGCCCGCAAAGGGGCGGCCTGCGAAGGGGGGGAGGCCCGGTAGGGTGGGGGCCTGCTAGGGAGGTGGCCCAGTATGGGGTCCTCCCAAGCTGGCATGGTGGGTGTGACCCCCTGGTCTCCCAAACTCCCAAATTTCCTGAAGGTCGTTCGGTTTGCGAAGCGACGACACCACGTGGGTTCTGCTCGGTTGCCGCGGAACCCGCCAGAGGCACGGCTTCGGCCTCCTCTGCGACTTCTTGTCCGCTGGCACCGTGCTAGTTGCACCGCCTTCTGCTCGCCCATGGCGCCTTGGTCACGCCTTTCCTCCCTCCACGGATGGCCAAATCACTAACCACCTCCTCCGTCCGCTGCGTCTGACGAGCTACGCCCCTCTTCTCACTAGCAGTGCGCGATGACGCGTCACACCTCCTCTACGGCCGATTGGTGTCAGCCTCTTTGATTACCACTTCAGATTTGTTCCATGGATTCTTCTTGTGGCGTGCATCGACGCACTATTCCCAATGTAGCCAGTCGGTGTCATCGTGCTGGCGGCCTTCCATGGAGGCACAAGAATAGAAAGATATTGGAGGGTTTGGGTCGGGTTTGTTAGGCATTCACCCTCTGCATTAGCTCGTGAACATGATGGGGATTAAGGGTTTAATAATCAATTAAATTAACAACAATCAAAACCCAACAAATATACCCCGCAACAACCTCCCGCAAAAACGAATGAATCACGGATCAACCCATTAGTCAGTTAGTCTGTGTTCTTCGTATTATTCAAAAACGGGGAAGAGGAAATCATTTAAAATGTATAAATGAAGAAACCCCATACCTTGAAAACTCGTTGGAGAGTGCCCGCTCTTGAAGGTGGATCGTGTTCTTCATTCCCGCAACTGGTTCCCAATGAATCCAGTCATACATCATCCTTCAGTTCGTGGTTCAGTGTCACTCATCACCTTCTGCTGGGATCGGCTCCATCCACTAAGGGTTTAGTGTCACGACACTCCTTCAACACTTCTTTTCTTGGCGAAGCTATGCCGATACCCCTCCCAAAGCTCCATATATATAGGAGAGGGGGAGGGTAAGTAACGATGTGGGGAATTAATAGGGGCTCCTAAATTAAGAACCTTCCTAATTCCTCAACTATTTCATTACTTAGGATTGGTAGGTCAAACCATTTATTGACTTGACACATCGCTGGCCCCACACTCTGCTTGTCAGTTAGAGGATATGAAAGAAAAATAAAATAATAAAATTATTTAATTTAATTTCTTTTAAAAAAGTCAAAAAAACACAACTTTTTCTCCAAACCTACTGCAGTCAAAGTAAAGTCTCTCATAAGAAAATCTTGGCGCTGTGGATTCAATGGTGCCCTCAAATTTTTAATCTGATCACTGGTTCCAAAGTCAGAAAACGCCATCTGCGCATTTAATAAACGTACCTTAAAAAAAGTTCAATAAATTAATAATGTTCACCCTCGACCCATGCCGATTGGGGTTAGGCTCCGCCTAAGGAGAACACGCCCCAAAGAACTCAACAGTACTCTCAGATTTTCAATCCAAGTTACCATGTAGAAGTTATGGATTTTACAATAAAAATAATTGTCACTTAATTATTTTATTTACGGATAAAAACTAACTTTCACTGGTGGCCCACGCTGGCCAATGTTAGTATCTATCTAAAGAAATCATAACCTCACAAGTTCAATGGTGGTCTCGGATTTTTAATCTGAGTTACCATTCGTGAGTTATAAGAATTGGAAAAATAAAATTATTTTATTTAATTATTTTATTTATGGTTATGCCATTTTTGATTTTTCTCACAGGAGGCCTACGCCGACTAAACTTAAGTCGCACCTAGGGTAAACTCGTCATCCTAAACATAACGGTGCCCTCATATTTCTGATATGGGAAACCATTTAAGAGTTATTCCACTTTTTCAAGAAAATTGCTTACATGCACTAATTAAAGCTTAACAAAACTTTGACGGATCATTCCTGGAACTTTGGGCCTTGGAATCACGCACCGTTAGATTTCACGGTCTCGAAATAGTTTCATATAATTAAAAAAATTATATGAAAAATTCCAGGACATTACAGTTACCCAGGGATTGGTTGTATTTCTGGAATTAGATTACCTTAGACTTTCTCCTTGGAATAAAATTTATGTCCATGGTTACAAGATGCCATGGAGTAGATCCTTAGATGTGGCATTATTCCTATTATTCTAAGTGACATACAGTACTAAGAAAAGAAGGTATGATATTGGGTAATGGTTTTAGGAATAATCTAGTCCCCCTAGGTGGTCGGTGTGACATGTTTAGAGAGACTCTAGTACTAGCCAAAGTAGGTATTTCTGGGGTTCATGGTAGCTAGGATGGAACTCAATTTCCCTACATGTATAATTCCCATTCCTTTATGTTGCTTTTATCTATGGATATGTTTTACGATCATTTTTTCATGTTATATGAATTTTATACACATACACTTGATCATAGTAGCACTCATTATTGTTGAAGCATTGGGGATTCTTGCTGGATCATTAGACTCATTCCCTACCTACGTACATGGAATGGGTTTTGATGTACATGAGTAAATATTTGTGATTTTTCTTGATAAATATGTACTTATTAGATATACACACACAATTTAATTAATATTTTATAGATTTTACAAATTTGGTAGGATGATTATGAGATTTATTCTAGAGTTTGGTGTATTTATTTTCGGTTATTGTTTAGAATGTACTAGCTAGTGCATCATTTATTATATATATGATGCATGTTATTCAATTTTTATCTATTGTGACTCTGTTATGAACTATTTTATCATGTAGATATATTTACTACTTTATAATATGTATTATGGGGGCCTCTTTGGTTCCTTGTTTTATGTATACAGGATTTTGGGATATTCATTATACAGATGTGTTAAGGAGAAATTTTGGTAGATTTGCGTATGAACCTTGGGATTTTTTTGAGGTCATAGTATCCCCATGGCTATTTTAGTCCCTTATTACTATTTTTTAACCTATAGAAAATGGGGAGGAATTATTGAAGTTTTTTGTAACCCTTTCTCAAGTGACGTTTAGGTTATTTAGGTTAGGGTGTTAAAAATTGGTATTAGAGTGGTTCTTTGGGATGGGATAGTGTTAGTTAGAGGTCGAGTTTGATTATCAAGACTTGGGAGGTAGACTAATAACATTATTAACTAGTATTACATCGATTCAAACTCAAGTTTCCATGGTATGTTTAGTGTTTTATTACTAGGCACTTTAGGATGAGCGAGGTGCTGGGTTAGAACAAAATCCCAATGGGGTGGATGGGAATTGAGTTGATTCATAAGGATCTGATGAGAGCTAGTATGTGGTTCTTGAATCATTATAGTTGCATGATTAGTTCATGATACATGTGCCTATGGTAGGTTTTTTTTGTAATGTTTCCTCATCCAAATATATTATTTATTAAATAAACTTATTATATAATGTATATTTTTTCAAATATATTATAAGGGGTGATTGAATTAATATGGATATATATATCTTGTTTGATTGATTGAGATTGTGATTGTGTGGCCACCATGGGGTAATGGTTTTCAAGATTTTTTGTTTTTTAATAAAAAAACTGGGTTTGAAAGGAAATATCCAACAATGGAACTAATTGTGTGAAAAATGGTATTGAAAATTAATTTTATTGAAATTTATCATTAATCCAGTGATTTTAAAATGATTTGAATTTTTTTGGTATTGAGAGAAACATAAAGAAATTTTTATTTTTAATAGGTTTTTTTGTAAAAATGATTATCTATGCTGGGGATTTTGAGATTTTGGATATTATTAAAGACCCTTATATGTCAAGGGTAATTTTCAAAAACATGGGTGATTTTTTTATGTGTAAATGAATTGAGCATGTTTTTGAAATAACTGACTTTTATTGTGTAAACCTTACTACTTTGACTTTTTTTGGCTAGAAGCTACTTGGATTCTTGAGTTGTATTCTTAAATTGTGTTACATGTTTATTTGGGAAGTTTCCAATCAGGTTGTAATGTTTGTACCTAGATTGTTCAAATAATGTAGATAAGTAATGGGTGCCTATTTAAATTGGAATTTCTTGGTTTTTAGTGGTTGGTCGGGAGATACCGTAGTGGTTAATTTTTGTTTCTTATGGGTATTCCATGTTTATTTTGAGATGTATGCATGATATGATCTTGTAGGATGGATGTTGATGTTGGGATCAAGTATTTATGTGTGATTTATAATGGTTTTGTGGTTTAGATCGGTTGATTATAGTTTTAATAGGTGATTCCTATAGTGGGAGTGTAAAATCAATCACAGATGTATGAATCTCACATTGGCTAGAGTTGTGGATAGGATAGAATCCAAGGGTGAGTTAGATTATAGGAACATCAATAATCATGGGTGGATTATGGAAGGGATTTTTTTATTCAAATATCTAACCATGGAATTACACCTAGTGATAGGTATGGACTTCTCTCTAGGTATTGGGATAATCTTGTATTCCTTTAAGAATTAAGGAATCATGTTTGGGTGACGAGATATCACATTTTCGGGAGAAAATGAATGTTTTTAGGAAGGTTGAAAATAATAGTATTGACCTATGATTTCATGTTTATTTGGGTGTTGTGAGATGGAAACCATATTCATCGAGTCAGCAGAACACTAAGAATTTTTATTAGCAAGTGATCTTGATGGTGGGGAGAACCATATCTTGATATTGAACCTCATGATTAGAGTCTTATGGTGTGTATAACCATAGTATAATAAGTTATTTATTTTATGATTCTTTTATTTGTAAGTATAGGTGGGTGTGGCTAAGTAAAATCTCAGTATTAATGATAGTGATGGGCATAAATCTAGAGTTTTGGTGAATAGTGTACCTTATGTTTCGATTTGGTTATTAGAAAATCATTCAAATTTTGGTAATATAAAGTGGTGAATTTAGCATGACTTTTCAACCATGGTTGGTTGAGTTTTATGTTTTAGTTACCATTGATGCTTCTTGGGGATGAGAATTTCTATGGTGGGGGTTGTAAATATATACTCCTTATTGAGATATGAATTTCATGGAAAATTTAAAATTTCTATTCCCAGATTAGGGTTTCATTTTGGATTAGAATTATGAGAGATAAAACATCTTAGGTAAATTTTTTGGATGTAGATCAAGGATGAGGAAGTGTTTTGGGTGCATAAGTAAATTTTAGAGTGAGGTTAGGGGACCTACACTGGTTTTTTCTACAAGTGCATTAACATAATGAGAACTAGGCCATAGATCTCGCTGAGGTGAAGGAAGAAATTCCCATCATGGAGGTTTTTTTCCTTGAGTGGATGTGGTTCCCATTTTGTAACACCATGAGGAGGAACACACTAGGGTGGAGGGGAAAACCGCCGCTAAAACCAAGATAACCTCCTCAAAATAATAAAGGAATATGAAAACTGTGTAGCAGTGGTTTTAATTGCCATGGATAGAAAAATAACAATATTGTAGTGAAGATTAAAACCACCGCTAAATATAATACATTTATTTCACAGTGGTTAAAACCACAGCTAAAGCTAGATTTACAAAAAAAACATCTGATTATGCAGCCCCAGTACCAGTGCCCTGAAAAAAACCATTCCAATTTCACATGCACATACATCCCACATACAAAAGAATACCAGAAGACCAACATTTTCATAAATAATCACATGATAGATACTTGAATAATATGTTTATTATGATTTGGGTACATAAAATTTATTCTAACTACATAAAGTTCACTTTTGGATATAGTTGTTTTACAATCAGGGATATCAGTTGATCTTGGGTATGTTTATGAATTTGTGTATCTATCATAACTGAGGAATGTAATCAATAGTTTATGTTTTATTAGATTTTATTATAATTAAAGGAGAATCATTTTGGAGATCTCTCACTTAGCATTTCCAATGACCACAGTTACCAAGAATGGATTCACATTTGACTGTACATACTAGTGTGAGGAAGTTTCCAAAGTGTTGAAGAAGTGGTTGTTGTCAGCTCTGATCCTAAGCATTCCTGAGACTAACATTGGAAATGTAGTGAAATGTGATGCATTTGGTTCTAGATTAGGATATTTTATGATTTAGAGTGATAAATTAGTCACTTTGGGTTTCATTATCTTTTAACCCACAAGAATAAATACTTTAATCCTTTATTTTAGTTTGTAGTTGTGGTCCACGCATTGAAATAATCATGATAGAACTTCTTGGGAGAGAGTTTTGTTGGGTACTTTGGCACCTGGAGTGCATATAGTATTTTCTCACTGCATGGACATAATCTTTATCAGATTAATTTCATAAAGTAATTTTATATGTTTGACAACGATAAATAGTATTCAACTAGAAATGGAAATGTAGTGGTAAATTCATTGGGCTAGAAAATATAGGAGATAAGAGAATAGATTTAATTAGCTAAATAGAAGATCTTATCTTCACTATAAGACTAGTTGGTGGGTGTAGTTGAGGTTTTAGGGGAAGCAATGTGGGTATCCTTAGAGATAATGTCTTCATTGGTTAAACAAGTAAATACAAGTTAGAATATTGTTCTGGAATGTATCATGATGTGTGATAGGTTGGAAGAATGTGAAACTATTTCAGGATTTAATTTTGATATACATGGAGTTTTTATAGTTCGTATCAAGGTAATGGTCACATATTTCATAAGAGATGAGTTTATGAGATCCTATAATGCTTCGAAGTGGGATGTTCACCCTGGGCAGACCATAATTTATAATAATGAAAAGTAGATGTTCTGGTGGCCCTCTATAGTAAGATTCATTGAATTCATTGTTTCCCATTGATTGAATTGTCCAAAAATTATCACCGAGTGTCAGAGTTGATAGTTGAAGTGGAATGTTCACCCAGGGATGACCTATTTTACATCATAGTTTTTGTAATTATAATAGAAGTCTATGATTTGATAGTTGAAGTTGTGTATAACCTTTTATCCTCAGATTGATGGCCAGTCAGGAAGGATGATCCAAACCATATAGAACATGATTTGTGATTTTATTATAGATTTTAGCCACCAGATGCATCTTTTGGGAGATACAAATTTTGTTAGTGTAATACACTCAAGTGTTCAATAGATATTTGTAAATTCTACTATTAATGAAGTGGATAGTCCCTCTACCTTAACAGGATCAAGACACTCAAGTGTTAAATAGATATTTGTAAATTCTTATCAAAACTATTTTGAATAATAGGAAAGCATAAGTGGGAGTGATCACATTCCAACTATTAAACATGAGAAGATAATACTATAAAATTTTAAGAAAGAAGGGATATCCACTAAAAACAAGTTGAAGGGAGTTAAAAAACTAGATATTCCCAAGAAAATCAATAAGAAGGTTGATTGTTCATCCTTGGGTAACAAACCTAACAAATTTAGGAAAAATGAATCATAAAAAATGATTCATGACAATAAATAATCGACATATATGGTTCATACCACACTCAAGAAATCAAGACATAAAAGTAAAAATCATAAATCAATAAAATACATAAAAGGAAACATGAGAAATCAGGAAAATGTTAGGTCATGCAAATGTTTGGTGGAAACTATGTGCCACACATGATACATATAAAAACTAATTGTTACCATATTTTTCTAACATATCAACAATACCACTAATCACGGTCCAATGATGAACATAGATCTTCACCCTCTCCACCTCTATCTCTACTTCCTGATACCACCAATAATAACATTATAATGAAAATTAAATATTGTTGAATATTTATATTTAAAATTAAAACAAATAAAAGTTTGAAAACTATTTTTGTGATTTACCAGCTCACCACCAGTCGATGTAATACCACTGGGAGAAGATCTGGTTGTCTTCTGATATAAATCAATCAACGCTTTCTACAAAGCGGATATATGAGCCCTCTGGTCTTGAACTGTGTTTCATAGAGAAACAATCTCTCTCTGAGTATCTCGGGGTATAGACTGACTACAACCATAAGTAGATGCATCTTGAATCCCCAATATCCTGCCAAAGACCTCAGATGGTAGGGGTCCGAAACCCATCTTGTGCACTCAACCAGGATGCTCCTTCCCAAGGACTTTAGCAACCGGGTCATCTAGGGAGACTGAGTAGGACTGTGAAAGATTGGCATCCCAAAATTCTTTAATTTTTACCTATAAATCAAATAACAGTCATATTATAATAAATATATATTAACATAGTAACTACTGATAATAAGTTATTATAATGAAAAGTTAGTTCATACCCTAACTTCTTTGGCAGGCTTATTAACAAAACTCCCATCAGATTTTTGGAGAACATTTAACCACAATTATGTTTGGGATGCTTCGTTCCCTAAACATTGTGAGTGCATTAAACAAACATAAATCAAAAATTTAATATATTAAACAAATAGTATTGTATTATAAATATTTAAACTAATGAAAATATTACTAGAGTAGATCGGCTTCTAGAAAAACTCTTTGACCCTGCAGTGTGAGGGATGACCTGCTTATCCCGGATTGATGAATTCTTTCTTGAATGATCCTGAAATAAATAAAATGAAATTTTATATTAATTTATTCAATGACATCTCCTATTCATATATATTTATAAATGTTAAATGATATTAATATAGTAATATATATATATAAATACCATCTGCTTCTCATCACGATTTCTATCAATAAAAACTTTCCATTTATCTTTGGGTACCCCATCAGGTAGATTATCATACATCTATTGGGTGGTCAATGAATTATCATTGACATCGACTCACAATCTCCATTTAAAGTCTTTCCATTTTTTGCCAATATTTTTCAATGTCCACTTTCGTGCTATCACATCAGCAACTGTAAAGTGGAAAAACATATGTACACATAAATTCATTTTGAAAATATTAATAACATGACATTCAATTACACCATAATGTATTAAAATTGCCTTTATTTGGGAATCAAAAACTTCATTTTTACAACTTGTAGTCATATTCCTCCAATCATCATATGAAATGGGAAGGGAAACGGGCTTCACGGCCAGTTGGCCTAAAATCTGGCCAAGTAATCCGACGACGTCAATCGTAGGGTCCCCATATGAATCAAATGGGGAAACTATCTTCTCTCCGGTCATATTCCATACATATGAACTTTTTATATTTTTCTCCACACTTTCATTTTTTCCATATTTAATGAACAAACAATTAGTATAAAAAAAGTGAAATAAATTTATTCATATTAAAATTTGTACCTATAACAGTCACCCTCCAGTATCCATGTGAAGAACTAGAAGTGGCACACCGCTCCCCCACTGCTGAGGCTTCTAAATCAAGAGGAGACGACTGAGCTACAGAAGGGACACTCACAGAGGGTGTTAGAGATGGTGCAAGGGGGGGTAGTGTAGGGGGTAAGCGGATGGTGGCTCAGATGCCGTAGGGAGGGAGACAAATGGATCGTTATCTATTACAGTGGTTGATGAAACAGTATATCGCTTCCTCCTTGGTATTCCTATAATTTAATCAAATAAAACAAAGTTCATAACATATAATTTAAAAACAATTATGCAAAAAAAATTAAAATTGATAACAGATGCACAGAACTAACAAAAAAATACACAATAATGATAATGAGTGATTGCACAAATAAAATTAGTGGTTGCTAAATAAATGAATTACTTACATAAAATCATTTTATCCTTCAATAATGTCGGTTTCCTACTCCATTACATCATCTACTTCATTCAAACTTTCTAGAATAATATTTTCAATATCATGATAGACAAATAATTCTGATTATTGTTGTTGATGAGATTCAATGTGAGAGGTAAAATCTTCCACTTCATAACCCATATCATACAAATCTATTTGATTTACATGAGCAACTACACTCCACCCTTCATCCACAACATCATTCACATAATATATCATTTTTTATTATGATGATAAGATATATGGATCATGAAATTCACAATCACCCACATCCATCAAATGAGAGAAGTTCATAGAAGTAAATTGTAAGGAATCTCTTTTAACACCTATGATAATATCAACCCAATTTCATTTGAATAAAATAACTAAAAAATTCCCTTGGTGGTTTAATTAAATAATATCGGTCATCTTTCCATAGTATCCCACTTCAGAAAATGTAAATATACCACTATTCGGTGTTTTCAAACCCTCTTCTCGATCAATTGTACGAAATCTAAAGCTATTCACATTGAAAGTGTCAAACTTTCTAACTTGTTTTAGAGGACCTCGAACAAGAAACATCAAATATTCTGACAAATCTACTCGAGTATCAGTATTCAGGATCTAAAAAAATATAATTTATTATAATTACAAAATATATTTGTCAAACTAATATTCATATTTATTTCAATATTTATGAACTTACACATCGTGCAAATCATTCTAAAATATATTTATTAACATCTTTTGTTATATCTTTATCATTTTGTGTTCGGCCTCTCATTCATCACTTTGTTTGTATCCTAAACTCTTTAATAAATGGATCTGCAATTTCACTATTCAGCAACACATATCTATGTGCCTATAATAATTCCATTTCTTTCAGTGTAACATTTGAGGTCCTCCCAACTAATCGGCCAAAAGCAGGAAATATTTTTGATTTCCTATGTATTTGAGATTGAGTCTATGTGTCTTCAACATGTCCAAATTTATTGAATCTTGTCTCAATATCATCCAAGTATCTAGAACAAAAGGTAAGACACTCTTCTTCCAAATATCCTTCAGCAATAGAGCTTTCTGGATGATATTTATTTCTCATGTATGATTTCAAATGCCCAAGATATCTATGAAATAAAATAAACAAACATAATTATGCAATTAATTAAGTGCCAAAAATTGTTTAATTAATTGAAAAACATATAAATAAAGTACCTCCCAATTGGATACATCCATCGATAATGAACGGGGCCTCCTAACTTAACTTCATCAACCAAATACATAGTTAAATGCATCATGACAGTAAAAAACAATGGAGTAAAGATCATATCCATTGAAAAAAGTTTCAATAAAAACCTCTCCTAAAGGTTGTCAAGCTCAATTAGATGTAGATATTTCTTACATAGTTTTCTAAAAAATGTATATAATTGGAGTACAACAGAAGTAACATTTTCAGGTAATAATGTACGAAATTCCAATGATAGTAACTGCTATAACAAAATATGTGAATCGTGAATTTTCAATCCATGTAGCTTATAATTCTTTAAGTCAACACACTTTGAGATGTTACTTGAATACCCATCAGATACTTTCACATGCTTTAAAATTCGAAGGAATGTATCTTTATCCCTATTTTTTATTGAAAAAATTGTCGGAACATACTTTTCAATCTCATCTGACCAGATATCGCGTTTTATGTTCATTACTTGTAAGTACTTCCAAGAATTGAGATCATCTGTATACTTTCCAAGATCATTAAGCAACGTGAATATCAAATTATCACAACATTCTTCTCAATATGCATCACATCAATATTACACCACAACAAATTAAACTCCAAATATGGAAGTTTGAAGAATATACTTTTTTCTTCCATTGTTCTATTCCAATTTCACTTGACAATGCACTTAGAACCCATTTACCGCTATCATTCAAATAATTAACCTTCCCAAATTTTATTTCAACATTTCCAAGTTCTTTAAAAAATTTATAACCAGTTAAAAACATTGGAGGTGGTCTATAATCAATGAAACCGTTAAATTTTGATCTGTTTAGCCAAAATCTATGAGATGCATCGAGAAATCTACGATGGCACAAGAAGCACCATTTTCTACTGTGAGGTATCTGTTTGGGATCTAAATAAAAGTTACAAACAAAAAATCCAAACCCATGTAAGTGTTTCAATCAAATAAATTCTCAAGTCCATGGAAGTCACTAATGGTCCACATTAAAGCAACATGCATTTTGAACATTGTTTTAGAAGAAGCAACAAATGTCTCAACACTTTTTCTCCATAACTCCTATAATTCTTCAATTAAAGGCTGAAATTATACATCAATATCATTTACAGGAATTTGTTTTTCAGGAATAATAATCGAAAGGATAAAAGATGTTTGTTTCATACACATCCACGGAGGCATATTATAAGGGATCAAAACAACTGGTCAAATTCTATAACTAGTACTCAAAGTCCCAAATGGGTTGAATCCATCAGCAGTCATTCCCAATCGAAAATTAATAAGATTAGCTGAGAAGTCTGGATGTAATGAATCAAATGTATTCCACAATTGTGTATCTCTTGTATGTCGTATTAACCCATCATTTTTATTATCTATAGAATGCTACTTCATGTGTTCAGTGGTTTTTTATGACATGAATAATCTTCACAATCAGGGATTTAAAGGAAATTAATGAAAAACCTTTGAAGGTGTGTTCTTTTTCTTCTTCTTCATGGTAGTATGTTGATTTAGACTTCCAACATCACCCATTGACTACCATCTAGAAGAAGAACATTTTTTGAAATCCTATCTACTTGAATCCTCTCACCAATAAAGAATACAATCAGTGGTACATGCATGTATTTTTGAATAATTCAAACCAAGCCTATTAAAAACTTTTTTCATATCATAAAAATACTTGGGGATGTTTTCTTTAGGAAATGCATCACACAACAATTCCAATACATGGACATTACCTTATTTTTAATTCCACATAGACATTTAATATGGTACTACTTTAGCAGAAAAGAAAGTTTTGAATATTTCAAACATCCACTATACAAATCTTGATTTCCATCATCAACTAAATCATGAAACGTATTTTCCTCAGTAAAGTTTTCTCTTACATTAGTCACCACATAATCAAGAGAAGGATCTACTAATATGTTACAATCTTGATCTGGTTGTCTTACAGTCTCAAAAACATCACTTGTCACGTTGCTATTTTTAGCACCCTCATCTGGTTGTTCTAATATGTTTTGATGTTGATGGTGGTGTCTTGTAGTTCCAAATTAATAATTTATAAGGTTTTTCATTTCATTTTCTATTGTCGGTGAATTTGGGAGCTCATTCTATGGATTGACATCAGTGCTCAACCTTTCTGTAATGTTCGATTCTCTGTGCAAAATCCAACACAAATATTGACCAGGGAATTGCTTCAATATTAAATTTTCATAAACTTCATCTATCTTCAACCATCTTCTAAATTTACATTTTGGACATAAAAATATTATTCTACCTTCAAAGGATCGATTGGAAATTGAAAAATCTAAAAACTCCTCCAAACCCTTAACATATTGAAGTGTGTTCCTTGGTAACGGGATCCAACTTTTATCCATGTATATCACAATGTGTCTATACAATATTAAAAAAAATAAAACACATAACTATTAATAAATAGGGAAAGAGATTCATATATACTAGTTGAAAAAATATATAAATATGATAAATAAGTTTTTCTTATATAAATACATATAGTAAATAATGAACCCACACAGTAGAAAACCAAAGAATGAACATTAAAAAGATACATAAAAGAATATGAGAACAAGGATCACATCCTTGTAGTTTTCTGTATGTCGTGCTACACCAAAATAGATAGACAAACTGGTGATGTCATAACTTTGATATCACTAAGGCAAGGTCTTGATAAATCATATAATAATTGAATAGAATTTAGGAATATGAAATGGAAACAAACTCTTACCTAAAAAGAAATATTTTTATGCTTTTAAGAGAGAGATATAAGTTTGGGTTGGAAATATCAGAAGTGAAATGGTTTCTAAATAAGATTTTGATAATTTGAAAAATATTTTGTCTAATAAGTTTTATTCTATAAAATCCATTACCAGTCAACTGAGAGTTTCTAATTTCATTGTAATGGGTTTTGTATATATCCCAGGAAGAATTACGTTATTTCTAGAAGATCTTACTACAATTAGAAAAAAAATATAACTTATATTGTGATAATGTACCATTGAAACTTTGATTTAAAATCAGAAATATTTGGTTCAGAAGTTAACCTCTGTAGAGCCTGGTGTTTAGTTTTTGTTTGACTAGATGAATGATATGATGTAAAAACATGTTCTATATTCTATGTCTATTCATAATTTTTTAAAATTAAATCTGGTGGAGGCATTGGAGATGTTTCACGATTCATGGTTTATGACGAAGGAATAGTATGGGATAATGAATTAGAATTTTTAGCTATTGATGAGGGATTTAAAGGTAGTGCATCATACTATTCATGATTCTCTAACCGAAAAAAATTCTAATGATCCTAATACTTATTCTCATATTACCCCATAACCTGTTAAACCCTTGTTCCAAAACTCATTTTTAATCTGAGATTATTAATACAAAATAATTATTTTATTTATATTCTATTATTTGATATCTTTATTATCTATTTACTTTTTACAATAGTTTTATGTTTAAGAGCCTATTTATTTTTCATAATACAATTATTTTTGGTTAACATAACATTAAATAATGAATTATAATTCTTAACTATAGTTTTATGTTCATTTCTTCTTTATTATTACACTTCTTAATATGCTTGAAGAAAATAGAAATGAATCACTTTCCAAAAAAAGGTGGTTTATTTTTTTAATTTATCCAAGTGTTTTTTAAAATTCAAGGAAACCTAAAAAAGGCTAGGGAACCTAAAAATGAAAACCATAATAGTTTTATATATCAAATGACGTATATAGGGTGTGAGAAAAACTAATACCAGTAGGATCTCGACAAGGATTTTGTGAAAGTATTTTCAAAACACATCTCATTTATGATAGTTTTAAATATAGTTATAAAATATGTTTTTATTTATAATCACATGAAAAACCAAATATCACCTTAATATCCATTTTATAAACTTATATTTTCTTCTTATTTAAATGAAAATAATCATTTTAAAAATATTACTTTAAAACCCTTACATTCTTTAAAACCACCCATTATAGTTTTAATTTTAAAAATACTTTAGAAAAAACCTTTTGAAAACACTTCAAAAACAATTTAATGAAACAACCCCATTCTCATAATCTATAAAAATAAAACACCAAGTCACTACATCACAAATGAGATATCAGTAAACAAGGAGAAAAATTCATGGTTCCCACCATATTAATCAAACTAGGGGACACAAGGAATGAGAGTCCCCAAATATAATCCATATAGTATCATTGGAAACAAAAAAAGGTCATAAATTAAGATAGTCCTAGACCTTACCAATACATGATACCTACCACTGACATATGTTTTATTTAAACAACATAAGTCACTTGAGTATCCTGCCCCAAGAATCATAGCGGGAACTCCCACTAGCCATGGTATACAACACAACTAGGGGACACCAATAATGTGTGACTATCTAGTGTAACATAAATATAGACCTCTCTCTGAGTGCCTAGTGTACCCATGATAGAAATTATAGGAGACAAGTAATCAAACAAGTTATATGATTAACGCAACAACATAATATAAATATAACCTCACCTCCAACACCCTTGCGATAAACAACACCAAAAATATCATCCATTTCATAAAAATGCATCTAAAGAGAATGGGGAATCATTGAGAGTATTACATACATTATAAATAGTTCATTATGAAAGTTACAAATGAGATTTATTAAAATAATCAGAATTTTAAGTCACTTTAATCCTCCTTGAATTCCTATTTCCAATAATTCATTAAAACTAACCATTTAAAATCCCATTCAAAATATTTTTAAACATTAAACCCATTAATTTAAAACCATTAAAGAACCCAAAACTTCCTTTCCTTTGAAAAATTTCCATAACACAAATTTAACCAATTCAAGACCCAAGTATGTTTAAATACCCTTAAAACAAAAAATTCATTTAAAAAAGAACTTAAAACCTTTTTATGAACACTTCAACATGAACTTATTTTTGAAAAAAAATCCTTCACACATCCATTATTCCATGTGTGTAATAACTTTAAAACATGTATAAATTCAATTATAACAATCACATATATATTCAAGTATAAAAATCACATATAAAAAGAGGATGGAATAAGAAGAAGAATGATGATACTAAGGGGTGGTGAGAAGAGTCGAGCGGTAGCACAGGTCAGGACCTGCAGCGGGGAGGTGAGCTAGGGCTTCAGGGGGTCGGTGACGATCCATGCAGAGGGGCGGTGAGGCGGCGAGGTGCGCTGAGGGGGGAATAGGGCTTTGGGGGTCGCTGGGTGGGTGGTGTCTCACGGGGTTCGGTGGGGATAAGGGGGTTCTCACGAGGGTTGGTGGGGAGAAGTGTTGGGATTGAAAAAAAATAGTTTACTGGCAGTTTTTAATAAACTACCGCTAAATCATTTATAAAAAAATTAGTGGTGGTTTAGTAAACTGATGAAAAAGGATATTTATGTTGTAGTGTGACCAATTACAAATTATGACAAGTGTACTCTAGTTATTTCCATGTGAACATTGTATTATTGTATCTCCATGTTTAAATTTTATACCAATCTCTAAAGCCATGACACCTCAATATTTTTATGAGTCATCTCTCGGGTCTCCTATTCAATAGATTCAACCAAACATTTTATACTCTTTAGGTCACAAAGATACTTATCTTGAATCTCCAATCACTCTTTAATGACTATGATTCAATGTATAATAGATTATATCTTCTATAATTATAATACTCTTATCCCTGGACCTAAAATAGTTGGTGGAGGCGATGTGACTTTCTCCCCATCTATGTGATTTGGGTTTGAGATATTAGAGCATGGACATTCTATTGTTCCCTCTCACATATTAGTTGGTTCATGGTTGAGGATTATATAAAAAATTTATTCATCCTCTAGAATTGGACTATACTTAGGGATAAGGTATCTCATTGGGAATGTTCATGAAGCTAATGATGATGTGATGAAAACTGGGTTTAAGACATCCATGTCAAAAGGGACATGCTCTAGGGAAGTTTTATTAACATAAACATGATGAAAATATGAGGCAATTAATACCTCTGGAGATGTTATATGGAAATATTTCTATGGAGGATCATAAAATGAAATACCATGTTTAGCAGTAAGATCCTACACTTTATTAATTATGGAGTCAAATATGATGATTTCATTACCCACTCGATTTCCTCTTGGGCTTCTCCGTTATATTCAAAGGATTTTTCATGTGTTCATGGTGTGACTCCTCTCAATATTGTACCATGATAATGATCAATGCATGATTGAGTGTACTCCAAGAATACAAAAATTTGATCTTAGACTATATTTTTTTTAATCAAAGCACTGATGTTCATATGAGTTAGTTTTAACTATAATTGATGTAGGATTATAGGGTGATTCTTTTCACACACTCCATGAAAGGTATATTGGTTCACCTCCTGTATTCACTGAAATTGGAACCCAAACCTGAATGGAATGTAAGAATTAAAAATAGAAGCTTTATATACTCTTTATAAGAGTGATTTTTATTTCAGTGAAATTCTATATGAGTGGTCATCTATTAATCCATTTATATCAGCCACCAATGTGCCGAAAGTAGCCTCATAGGGGGTAAATATAGACTATGAGTGGTCCACTAGGAGGTGATCCAGAACTTGAGAATCTATTTTTATTATTCATGCACCCACAAAGTCATATGCATGGACCAATGGGAAGAATATGGATCTAACATTGTGTTCCTTGGGACGTAGTTACAAGGATACACTATTGTCCCTTCGTACGGTAATTATATTGGATTATAGGTCCTACGAGGGGTCTCATCTCATTGAACTTGGCCAAACAATTGAGAAATTATCCCCAAAGTTGTAACAATAAGGTTCAATCATACCCCTAAGGATAGTTTCACAACCATCATAAAGGTGGTTACCCTCAGCCCATATGGGCATCTCAAGATGGTAATATTCACCACCTAAAAAACATTACCTTAATTTCAGAAAACCAATAACCTGGGCTCAGCAACAGCTCAGCTAGGTAACCCCATTTCATGTATTAACCATCATCTATGATAGATCAGAAGTTATTCTATATTACACTATCACACTAGTTCAAGTAGTTCCTTAACCTATTCTCCCTCGGTCTCAATCTATGGGGCTGTAATATTATCTTAATTCAAGCATTGTAAGGAATATTAAGAGATATGTGGGTTTATTTCATTAGCTTATCCTCAACCAACCTAAGTCCACTACTAGAAAGGGAGTGTGCTCATTATTGTCTCGAGCACTGCGATCTGGGAGAAACTCTTATACATGTCACCAATAATAAGGACTTTCTTGATCTTAGAAATTTCAAAAAAGACTAATGTCAATTTATCAATGCGGTAGGTGGAAGGTGTTGTCTTGAGGGAACTATTAGAAAACCAACACTAGGACTAGGTTAGGATAATGATAAACTAAGAACTGATAGGTCCAAATAGCCTCATGAATCCCAAAAACTATTAACCAATCATCAAACTCATATAAACTCTAATTTACTCAGTATGTGCATGACTACTCTTTAGAAAAAATTTGTGACAACCCAAGAATTTTTAATCAGATATCACTTTTATGATTTATTAATATTCATGACTATGAATTTATATATATTCTTTAAACAAGTATATATATTTATATCATGTATAAAAGGACATCATATAATCAATTATATACTATTTATATGTATATATATATTGTGTTTACTTAATAGGGTTAAATATATTTACTTACAATGATTTATTATTATTATCTATTTAAAGAATTAATTTATTATTATATATTTTATAAATATATGTTTGTGTTAATTATATAAATTCTTATTAATATTTATTATTATTATTATTATCTTATAAATAATTTAATCAAGTCAAGAATATGGTTTTTCATTTGAAAAAGAAAAAGGTTTTATTTTAAATAAATTGTTTTTCTTGAATTATATAATTTTATTTAAAAGTTAAATTTTATAATTTTATAATTTGAATTTAATAAAATGGAAATAATTTTTGGTTTCATTATGTTAAAATTATATTAATGGAATTTTTTTATTCTTCTAAAGAAGTTTATTTTTTTGTGAATAGTTGAAAAAACGGTTTTATGAATACTGTATCTTTTATGACACCATCATTATAAATATATAAAATAAAGATTTATAAAACTTATGTAACATATCATAAATTATTATATACTAAAAATATTATCAAAATATTGTTCAATTAATATAAATTAATTTTTTTATTAAGATAAATATGAAAAGATTTATTAGTGTTAATGTAGTGATTATAGAACATTGCAAAAAAAACAAATTAACACCTTTAAGATGGTTTATAGAAATGGGTGATAATTTTACTAAAATTTATAGATAGAAATTATTAATAAACCATGATTATATATATATATATATAAATTTTAAAATTATATAACAAGTTAATTATTCAAATGATTACTCAACACTTGTCCAATGTGAGAAAATTCAAAGTAATATCTTAAAAAAATCATGATAAGGATCAGAATAAATATAAATTAATCTATGATACTAGAATAAAATTCTTATGTAAAATAAATTATAACTATTTCATAATTTTTTTTTTAAATTTTTAAATAATATGATAATTTCTCAAAAATCTTTTACAGCGTTGACCTCATGTTAGTTTAAGTAAAAAAAAAGTCCAAGTATTTGGTTTTTAAAAGATTAAAAGTAATAATTTTTGGGTTAATTATGGTTTTTAATTAATTTTATGAATAAATATTATACTTAATAAATTATTTAAATTATTTAATTATAATTATATAGTTATCTAGATATTTTTAAAGTCAAATTATTTGAATAACTCTAAAAAATACTTCAAAGGGTATTTAATGTTAAAAAATATTTAAAAATAGATTAAAAAATAATAAAATATCATAATGATTCAATTAAGATGATTAATATTATATAATATAATCAATTTCCAATTTATGATCTACTTTATTTTTTAAAATATCATTCTAGACCCTTAAAGACTTTGTATTTGCAAAAACACCATTGAATTTTTCTTATAAAAGGAGACTCATTCCACAATTTCAAAAAAACATATAAATCTTGGTTTTCTATAAATATTATAAAAATATACCTCTATAAACATCCCTTTAAACACTCATAATCATATTTTCTTTAAAAAACATTTATTTGAATGATTTAGACTCAATCCTAAGGATGTGATTTGAAGAGTAAGGTAAAGGTTTCCAAACCTCTATATCTTTTCTTATTTGTGATTATATTTTAAAACATATCTTAATTTTATAAAATTATTCCACTATCATGGTATTTGAATTTTTTTATCCATTAATTTTGAGGTATCAAACATTTACTCTCACTGAACTCTTTTTCATAAGTTGTTACTACATAAAAATATGGGTTGTTCCAAAATTGTGTATTTTCATCTGAACCCTTCCCTTACTCTTTTCAAAAACAAAAGTAATATTTAAAAGTAATCCTAAAATAGTATAATTATTATAATTTTATAATTTTATAAAACTCAAATATTTATTGTGATTTTCCTTCTTCCAAAAACTTTCTGAGAACATCACTCACTCTAGTGGTTCTCCACTACCTAAGTGAGCGATGATGTTTTTATAAACTTATGTCTTATATAGATATTATTTAAAATTGATTTTATGATTTAATATAAAATTAATATTCAATTAATTTCATTAATATTTTTTTGGAATGATATATATCTGTCATAATTATTAAATTAAAAGTAAACAATCATAGTTATTTTTAACCATAAAAAACAGGCATATCGAAGAAAATTATTTGAATGGTAACTATTTTATTACCTATTGAAATAATTTTATTCTAGAATTATATGGATACAATACCATGAAAAATATATAGATTATGTAACCATTTTACATTTAATCTTGGACATTATAATTATATCACAATAGTTTTACAGATTGTTAACAAAATGACCTCAAAACATCCAACATAAATAATACCAATATGGTAAATGAATGAAAAATGATAATAAATGAAATTTAATTAATAAAAATAAGTAAATAAACATGAAATGGGTTCTTAAAAAAGTAAAAAAACTGATATAATTTTATAATTTATGAGGTTAAAGGATTTATGAGGTGAGTCAAGACTCGAGGTAAGGGGGTTTTCTTTTAATGCCTTTACTTTAAATGTTCTGAAGGTTTCCTCTCAAAATTTTATCCTTTATAACAAAATTATTTATTTTTTGGTGTTATATATGTTATAATATATAATTTTATGATTTTTTAATTTTATTTTCATTTTTACTTTATTTTCTTACAAAATAATCAAATAAATCTATTTTTACATTATATTTTATGGGTTATTATTTACAAAAGTGTGAAGAGAGTATCTTTTTTAATCATTTTATGCATGATTTATTTTCCCTGCCATACACTTTAGTTTTATGTGAGAGTATCCCACTCAAATTATTTGTGGTTTTCCAAATTAATTACTTTTCTCTTAGTTCTATAAATTATTTCATTTAAAGATATTTTTTTAGGACATTAGGGGTTTTTGTTGTAAACCTTTTTTTTCAATTTTGAAGTCATATTCCTAAATAATTAATGTTTCTTATCAGTTTTATATCTCATTTTCAGGTTGATATTATTGAATTTTATATTTTTTAATTTTATTTTCCTCTCAATAGGGAATTTACAAACCCATTTTTGAAATAAGAACGCCTTTATTTTTTAACTAAACTATTTGTGCTTATAGGTTTAAAAGTAAGTTTTTATGAATTTTAATCATGAAATTATGAAATGAAATATTCTATGTATTTTTTTCATGTAATTGTCCTTATACATTATAGATGATGATGGTTGGGCTTGGGATATATCCCTCCAATTCAATGGGTAATGATTTATCTCTAGATAAATTATGTTGGAATTAATTTATTATAAACTATTCTATTATAGGTTAATACGAGGGAATATGGGTTATGAATATAATTTACCAAGATAATTACATGGTTTTTTAACTATTTCTTTGATTTTTAATGTAAATTTTTAATTTCACGAGATAAGTAAAGTTTATGTTCTTTTAAAGGTGAATTTTTTGGTTTTTAGGAAAAAAATTTCAGGGGTTCTCATGTTTTCCCAAGATAACTTTATGATTATTCTATTGATTTTATTATTATTTAAGGGATTATTTTATTGAAATGTTTAAAAATATAATTTGATTTAATGATTGAAGGCACGTTTTATACACGTACAAAGTTCTATGTTTAAAATAAATACTTTTTCAAAGGTTTTCAAGTATTTCAATAGCCCAACAGATTTGTATTTATTTATACCCATTACTTAGTTTTATACCCATCCCACATTTTCAAAAAAACCTCACAAGTATTATGGATAAGTATAAATTATTATGAATTATATCTCTAAATATGATATTTTAGACTTGAATAAAGTAGGTTTATTACTTAAAGAGTTTGGTTTACTGTGAAAAGTGTCCAAGGGGTGGACTAAATATGGGTTTTGTTAAGTAAGGTATTTTTTCCAAATTATCTAAAACTCTAAACCCAAAAGGTCATGGGAATGTAAGTAACTAAATATTTTCTATAAATCATATAATTATGGGATGGTTAAGTATTCTACTTTATAGTTGGTATCAGATATGGGTTTATATAACTTTAAAGGTTTGGATGTTATCAATTGAAGATAAAGAGTTACAGATATTAGAATGGGTTGAGAAGTTTATGGGTGTTCATAAGTTCAAAGGCATAGATACTCTTTTTAAGCCTAATGTGATTGAATTTTAAGGTTCATAATGATATTTTGGGAGATATTTATTAATTTTTAGGAATAATACATGATTTTGGTATATATAACCTTTAGGTTTGATATGTTATTTAGTGTGAAGTCTATTTAAGAAGAATTTCATTCTATTTTTTACGAAATAATTTAAAAGTTATAAATAACCTTTAGGTTTGGTATGAGATTTGATATTGTGGTTATTATGGTAATTTGTAATAATGGTTTTTTGATTTTAGGAATATAAATTGAGTAATATAGATAAATTTTTGGATTGAAAAGTTATTTGGTGACAAGGAAATTAAATTTATCTTTTAAAAAAATCTATTTTTAGTAAACTTACATGATTAAAAAATATATATAAAATTATTGGGTAGTTGTTAGTTATTAAATCGAATAATAAATATTGAGTTTTTTTGTAAGGTTTTATGTCACAATGGTTCAATTTGTTTTGGAAAAGGATTAATATATTTTTTGAGAATATGTTATTAAGTTAACCTCATATTTTGTGTGTGAAATTATGAGATACAAATGTTTTTTTCAGATAAAATATATGTTGATTTTTGTGAGAATATGTGATCAAAATTTTCTGATTTTTGGTTTTTAAATTTAGTTAGTCATATTTTGAATAGTTGTAGTGTCTTGTTATTTTCTTGATGATTTATGTTAAACATGGTGTTTTATTTTTTATATTGAGGATTACATGGATTAAATTATTACTTCTTTATATGTTAGTTTATTCATATGTTATTGGTTATTATATGTACTCATGCTAACCATTTTGGTTTTTAGTAACTAGCAATATATAGAAGGAATAACTTATCATAAAAACCTTTATATAATAAGATAAACTATCCTTTGGTTTATCTCATAAATAGTTGACTTTTTTGTTTCAATGTTGAAAGGTCTATCTTTTTTATTCATAATTTGTTATATGATTTAAAATATAAGTTTAAACTAATTGAAACACATGAACAAATGATCAAATTTCACTTATTAAATCGAAATAAATCAAGTATGTATATTCTCTCATATTCTATATCTGTATGGTATAATAACTCCAAAAAAAAGTAAAATAAAGATAAATCTATCAAGTATTATGTGTAATACATCACTCAACTATCAAGGTATACCTTTTGAAACTCATTCACATGTATGAGTCTTATAATGGTACATATGTGGTTTAAGAAATATTTATGCAAGAAATGATAAGTTTTCCAATCTCAACATAAATATTAAATTTGTTAATAAACTATAAATCTTAAATTATTCCAATGTTAGGTTACAATAATATTAATTATTATTAAGGTATAATAATTTTTTTTGAAAAAACTTATGTTAATTTTTTAGAGAACATGTGATCAAGGTTTTCTGGATTTATAGGGTATCATTTCTAGATTTACATTATTTTCATGTATTTTTAATTTATTTAATATTATACTATAAAATATATTAAAACAAATACATTAATATTTTATATTCATTTATAATTAATTTATGATATCTTACAAATTTATAGTTCACACACGATGTTATTTGTATGGGTTTTTGGTAACTCAATTTCCTTTATTTGACTTATAATTGTTCTTCTTGAACTTAATCCTTATAAGTGGGGAATATTATACAATATTGTTTTATTATATTTTAATTTAATTTATATTTATAGGGATTCTCATTTCTTTCACATAATCACATTTTTCATTAATTCATACATTATAAAATGTGAGTTTTTATGAGTTTTTATTGACTATGTCACTTTTTCTTGAGTTATAATCATTTTTATTTGATTTTATTCTTATATGATTGATATATTTTGTCATTATATTTCTCTAATGGTATTTTCACTTTCTATTTAGAGAAATTATATTTTTTTTATGTCTTATTCTTTTTTACTACTGATGTTTTCTTTTCCTATTTTGGAAGATAGATGTGTATTCTCTTCTGAATAATTCATATTTCACATTATATCTATTCATAATGAGATGTTATATTTCATTCTATATAATAATTTAAATATCCTAAATGTTATTTATTTCCTCTTATGTATATTTATTTTATCTTTCAATCCATATTTATTCTCCTTAACTTTATTTCTTTTAAAGTCTTCATTGTTTGGGCTTCAATTGAAAATTATGGTTTTCAAAGTCCTATTTTACCCATTTAAATGAATTATCAAAAAAAATTAACATATTTTTTCACTTCATGAACCCTTTTTCATTTAACATTATCTAAAATTACAAGGACACAACTTCTTTAGGGGGGATGTGATATCTTGGGTAATTTTAAAAGGATGTCACTTTTATGGTTTAGTAATATTGATGATAATTAATTTATATATATGATTTAAACATGTATATTTTTTTATATCATGTCTCAAATGATATTATATAATAAATTTGATACCAATTATACATTTAAAATTTATTATTTTTACATTGTGATAGAAAATGTAGTTTATTTAACGGTTAAATACGTTTTATTAAAATGATTTCATATTATAGTCTATTTAAAGAATTATTTAATTTTTGGATATTTTGTAAATGGATAGGAATGTTAATTATATAAATTCATATTGATATTTATTATTAATATCATTATATAAATAATTAATCAAAGCAATAGTATGATTTTTCAATTGAAAAAATATATTTTTTATTTTTAAAAAAACATTATTCCTTGTATTATATGGTTTTATTTAAATGTTTAATTTCTGAATATTAGAATTTTAATTTTATAAAATGGAAATTATTTTTAGTTTCATAATTTCAAAATTATCTTAAGTTGATTTTTTGGGATTTTTCTACATAGGTAGATTTTTTCAGTGAATATTTTAAAATACAGTTTTATGAAAATCGTATCTTTTATGATATCATCAATATATATATATGAAAAAAGAGTTATAAAAATTATATAATTTTTTTAAATTATTATACACTAAAAATATTATCTAAATATTATTCAATTAATATAAATTAATCATTATTTATAAATAAATATGAAAACATTTATTAGTGATGATGTGGTGATTGCGCAATAATGGAAAAAATCAACTTGATATATTTAAAATGGTATATTAGAATGGATAATTATTTTATAAAATTTTAGAGATAATAATTGTTATTATATAATTATTTTGACTTATATTCATAAATTTTAAAATTATATGATAAGTTAATTATCCAAATGTTTAACCAATGCTTGTGTAAGGTAAGAAAAGTCAAAATAATATCATAAAAATATTTTCATGATGAGGTTTGCAGTAAATATAAATTATGAAAAGTACCAAAGGAAAATTATGATGGATAATAAATTTTACTTATTTTATTATTTTATTTTTAAATTTTAAATTATAGTATAATTTTCCAAAATTCTTATGCAATGTCGATACACCACTTCTGCAAGAAGAATAAAATTCAAAATGAATGGTTTTTAAAACATTAAAAGTGATAATTGTTTGGTGAATTATAGTGTTTCAAAATTATTATGAATAAATATCATATTTAAGAAATTATTTAATTGTTTAAATTAGAATTCCATGGTTATCTAGATATTATTAATTTCAAATTATGTGAATAACCCAGAAAATAAAATAAAATGGAATTTCATATTTAAAATGATTTATAAATATATGAAAAAAAATTAAAAAATGTTGAGTAATTTGGGATGGATAATGGTTGATAATATCATCCATTTTCTATTTATGATCCACTTGTGATATCCTTAATTCATGAATATGTTTTTATATTAAATTAATTAATTTCATTGTTTAAATTGAGTATTATTGTTATAATTTCCCTTAATTTAAATTGTTTGTGGAAGGAAGTTGTTATATGTTAATTTTGGGAAAAAGAATATTTTTTAAATAAGGAATATTTCATGGTTTAAAGTTAATTTTTTTTAAAGGAAACTGATAAAGATTTTATATAAAATTAGACTAACACCTCAACCTACCACTAGTGGAGCTCATGTTAACCACCTAAGGCAGCCAAAAAACTCAACATGGGAGTCAAATAGGTGGATGGATAGATAGATAGAGGCTTGTTCTGGTTCATGGATAAGAAAATAAGAGATAGAGGTCATTGTGGGGTGGTGGTGGAGAGAGGAAAGTATAGTGGTTGTCAGGCATTTAGGCCCTATAGGACTTGTTTAGATATGGGATGACACATCTAAATATTTGAAGAATCCCACTCCCATACACATTTTTTATGTGGTATAGATTTTATGCTAAGTTATTTTGCATTAATTGATATAGTGTTGTATCAGGTCACTTGACATCACATTCTTTGCATGATGGGGTTTCTCCATGGGTTACGCCACCACCTTTCATCCTACATCATAGAACCATTATGGATCCCATTGGTGGTGCTCCATGCCCTTTTGAGATCATAAATGCCACATCTATGATCCGGTGTTTCAGCCAACTAGAGGAACTAAAATGGGGTATGATCATGCACCATATCCCACTACCTAGCTCTATAGACATATTGTATGTGGACCAGAATGGAGTAATTTTACCCCTAAGCTAACCCTTTTAATTGTAGTGTATATACATGGGGAAGGATCAAGGTTTTCATAAAAACCTTTTCAATGTAGATGATGTTATTATTCCATGATTTCATATAGATTTAAATGCGGATAATATCTTGTGGTGTGGTCATGTTCTCCACCATGGATAAAGATAAGGACTTAAATGGAGAAGATGGATCCTCCATGATGCTTTCATTAGCATCATGGGTGAGTGATGAAAGGATAATATGATCTATATGAGTAATAGGTGGTTATTCATAATGATTTTATTACACTATAGATAATGATAAAATGGATGTAGTTAGAGTTTTGTTCGAAGGAGTGATACACCACTGTATCTACACGACGTCACAGCCTATATGTTGTAGACTGAAGATATAATAATGGATATAAAATTTCATTTAGCTATCATAATTTCATGATTTTAAAAATATATAAGGTAAAGTTTAAGGATAAGTGGTACATGGATTTTATAATATTTCTAAATTGAGTTCAAGTTAAGATTAAAGTGTTGAATATATTGATATAGAGATAAATATGTAATAAAATATAATATGGTGAAGTATTTATATAAATTTATAGGTATTATAATGAACTTAGACATAAATATTCTAGCAGATGAAGCCTAAATTGGAAATTTTTTCAGCTAGAGTGATACTACTACAAGGTTCTTTTATTTTTTTTCCTCTCTCATGACTAGAATGAGGGTATGGGTTGTTTTTTTGAGAGTGGATTGTATCTTTTAAAGTAATTATTTTATGAAAATTCTAAGATGGGTTTTTTCATTTATTTCATCATTCTAAATTTTATCTACCACTTCTATGAATGACCATTATATGTTAATTTTGGTATTTTTTTAATGCATGAACTATATATTTATTCTTATGTATAACCATTATGTGGATTGGTGTAGTTATATTTTAATTTGGTTTTAGATCACCTATTATATTTAGTAACCAAATTAATTAACTATAAGAAAATGATTTTTAGTGGGATAGAGAGTGATGACCAAGATCAAGGCTTTTCCTAGAAATAATTTTCATAATATATTGATTAGTCATTATCTGTTTACTTCACTGGTTCATTAATCTGGGTTTACTTGTACTTGGTGCATTCTCTTTTGATTGAAATCAAATCTATACTTTATTTTGTTCTTTATTTATTCGTTATCATTCTAAGTATTTTTATAAATCTTCTCTATGGGTTCAACCTTGAACTAACACATGCTACATGTTTGTTACTTTGAATTAGTAATAATATAATATAAATTCAAAATTATTTTTCCCATAGAAAGTAACAAAACCCTAAGGGTGAAAAAAAAAATTGGTGTTGTTTTTAGGTATGGTTCTTAGGAATCTTTGGATAATTAGGTTACTTTTTTTTAACTATTTTAATTATTCTTGGTTTTTTTATGATATGAATTTTAGGTTAAACATTTCATACATTAGTACTCCACTTAGAGAAAAGGAAAAGAATAGATTGATAATAATCCTGGGAAAGAAAAGTTCATAAAGAAGAAAAATAAGATTAATTAATAGATCATGTTTGGAGTTGAAAGATAACCAACAGCTAACCAAGTTGTGAAAGAGAGATATCTAGGTATATGAACATTAATGGAATATGATCAACCCCCACAAGTGTGTTTTTTAAACCAAGAATCTAGGTTCCAATGATATTTATGAGCCATTTTCTGATAAAGTAAGAGGTAATCCAATTGATCTCAAATCCATTCAATTATCTATGTTTCCACATGAATACCCAAACACCAACTTGGGATGTTTCCTTGAATAATATGACTATTTCTAGTTCAAAAAAGTCTCTAGTTATACAAAAAGAATATAACTTTTTAAATTTTACTTAAATGATAAATCTTGAAATTTTATTAAAAGCATATCCCCACATTACATAACCACATGGGATGAATTTGTAAGAAAATTATTATCACGTTTCTTTCCTCCTTGAAATCTATGAATATTCATATTAATATTATAAATTTAAATCAATATAATTATTAATCGCTTTATAATGCATGTAACTTTTATAAAATATTTTTTAATGAAGTTACCCATTGTTTTATTGAGATGTGATTACTAATTAAAATGTTATATAAGGTTATTTCTCAGATAAATATATCAATTGTGGGTACTACTATCAGAGGATCATTGATGAAAAAGATTCTAGGTGAAATTTATTAACTTTTACATGAGATAGTGAACAATATATTCAAATGTAAAACATAATAAGGAAAAAAAGAAAAAATTAAACATGGTATACAACAATGGGTGGATGGAGGCACAAATAGAGGCCTTAAAAAATAATATAGATGAGATTATAGACATACACCAACCCCATGGTATATATAATGAAGATGAAAATTATTATTATTATAATTGGAAAAAAAATCCATGGTTATAGGCCACAATAACCAAGTTAAGGAAACCAAAAAAGATCATTGGGGTTACAAAAATAATAATATTCTTCTATTCAAAGAAAAATCACATCATTAGAGGAGACATTATTGATGTTCATTTAAACCAAAAATACTTCAATTTATGAGTTAAATATTAATTCAAAGGATCAAAGTACTTCCATATAGAATCTGTAATTCCATGTGGGTAAAATTGAAAACCAACCTAAGGAGAGGTTGGTGTTATCAGGTGATAAAAATTTCATACCATGTAGTGAATTGAATGTTATCACCTTGAGTAATGTAAACACTAGTGAAGACAAGGCTATAAATCGTATAAAACAACAAAAGTATCCAGAAGTAAAAAATAAAGGAAAATAAGATAGAATAGGATCAAGGAAAAGATAGAAAATATGATTAAGAAGATATAAAGGAAGCACCACCACCCTATAAACCACCACAACTATTTCTAAGAATGATGGTATAAGGGACTTTAAATGAAAAGAAAGTTTAGTTTTTAAAAAAATTAAGAGATTTCATATTAAAATCCCATTTTACAAAGTGTAATAAATCATGGACATATATTCTAAGTTTATGAAATGGATAGAATCAAACAAGAGGGAACTTAAGAATATGGGTACCATACCAATCATGGGGGAGTGCTTAGTTGTAATGTCAATGAGTATACAAAACAAGAAAAAATATCCATGTGGATATTAAATTCTAATTAATATTGATTATTATGAGTTTTTTAAACCTTTATGTGATCTGGGAGGGGGTTTGAACATCTTTTCATACTCAAATTTCAAAATCCTAGGATTGGATGGTATGAAGCCCAAAATAGTTTCTCTTAAATTGCAAGACACAAAAGTGAGATATCCATGAGGTATGATTTAGGAAATTTTAATTAAAGTATAAAGGATTTATTTTCTAGTATAATTCATTATGATTGACAAGGATAAGGATAATACCCCCTTTATCATGGAAAGGATATTGTTAGCTATGGGGAGAGAATTAATAGACAAGAAAATTGGGTAGTTGTCTCTAGGGGTTAGTAGAGATAAAGTAAAGTTTAATATTAACTGAGTGATGAAAAATTTTAATGAAAATTATGAGTATTTGAGTGAGGAAAACAAGTTGGAAGTTGGGGGTCTTACATTAATTTAAGATAGGATATACAAAACTATTATATAAAAGAAATAAAGTGTTTTAAAAGAGGAAAATGAGGAGAAAACTACTAGTAAATAAATAGGACACCTGGGGTTCTATTGAACCAGGAATGTTCAAAGAAGATCGGTAGGTTTAGAAGGTCTAAACCTTAAAAACAAATATACTAACCAAACACAGGTGCATTGACCCTATTAATGTGAATAAAGTGTTACTTCAAGGTACAATGAAAATAATTTTATAAAAAGGAATAAAACCCATCTACATGGAGGAATTATAGCTTTGAAAATTCATTTATTTTTATTGGGTAACATTCTTATAACACTCTATTACCTAATATTAAAGAGTTAAGTTCAAACTAATAATGGACCTTAAATAAAATTTATTCTGAGAGTGAACCTAATTTTTTTAATATTTTCCTTGGAACTAATCTTTATGAATCAAATTTAGAATTTAGGAATTTATTTTAGGAAGTAGTTCTAATATTTTTATTTTTTTAGCTTTAAATGCATGGACTTGATAGTTTAACATGGTTTTTTATTCTATTATTCTATTATGATGAAGGAACAAGAAAGAAAATAGAGGAAGGGGATTCATGAGGAAAGGGGAGAAGTATATTTAATTATTTATCTATCACACCTTTATATTGTTTTCCAATATTTTTTTGGGATCTTCAAAGAAAAATATGAACATAATTCTTAGATTCATTCCACTTTTTGATCTATGATACAAAAATTAATCAATAATCACATAATATAATGTTTTAGATTTAAACTTTAATGATTTTTAATGAGTAATATGGGGGTGAATGATAAAACATAACCATTAAGATATCAATTTAATGAATCTTTATTTGAGGGGACTAGTTAATTCATATATATAAAGTTAAATTTCACATGTTCATGATTTTAATTCTTAAAATTAATTTGGATTATTTTTTAATTATTATATATACCGAAAGTTATTTTCCTTTATGATATTTACATTATTATTTAAAGCATTATAATATATTTTTTAATATTCTTTCTTTTGCACATTTATTGAGAGATACTTGGGGATGTGGACTACTAGAACTTTTATTGATATCTTTTTGAAACTATGACTGAATAAAGTCACATTTAAAATGATTTAGACATTTTTGATTTGATCAATTTTTTATCCTTTTAGACCTACCTTGAAATTTTTATCTTTCTTTGATACTGTATAAGCCATGAATGACTTTGATAGGGTAAATCCACATTTAAAGATGATTATATTCTTCCTAACCCACTCTTTATATTTTTCATGATATTAAATGAATTTATTGTGGGGGAGAGGTTATCCACGATTAAAGGGTGTATTTTTCATTAATAATAATTTATATTGTAGTTCCATTGGGTATTTTTAGAAAGGTTCATAGATTTAATTTTCATTTTGCTTCATTGCTACCCTATAAAAATGAAATATTGAAAAAATAATTACTAAAAAAAGAAAAAAACATAGTTATAAAATATTGTAAAAATAAATATTTGAAAATTTATTGTTGGAAAAGGGGCTATTATCCATTGTATTTATTTTTCATGGTTTATGAACCTTTAATTTGATTTGGTGGGTGTGGGTGATTTCATTCATAGAGGAGAACTATTTCATTGTGATTTTCTATTAATTATAATTCAATATTATTTAGACATAACCTCCTTTTTTATCCTTATTGTTTTTCACATAAATTTCTCAGTAACCTAAATCCTTAGATTCATTTCATCCTTATTTTAAATTACCCATGATTAATTTGATGTTTTCTTTATGGGGTATAGATTTTTTATTCTTTTCAAGCCTATTGTTAGGATTCATGTACTTGAGGTATGATTAAATCATTACCTTAAGTGATAAAAGAAGAGAATTTAGAGAGGGGTAAATAAAAAATTGGAATTAATTATAAAAATTAATTGAGATATGTGAATGGAATATAGGATAATCTCAATAAATTTAATAGGGGAGAATCAAAACACATAATTAATTAATTCCCTTTAATAATGGGGATTTGAAGAGATATCTCTTTTGTGAAGCATGAAAGTTTATTTATTATTGATAATTGTTTAATTTTAGTAAAATTTATATTTAAACATTGTTAAGATGGGTTTTCTCATTAAGATTTTGAGATTTAATTCTTGAGGACAATAAAGGTTCAATTGTGGGTGAATTTGATAGCTATAATTTATGCATATTATTTTTATATTAAATTCATTAATTTTAGTGTTAAAATTGAATATTATTTTTATAGATTCCCTTGATTTAGCTTGTTTATGGTATATAGAAATTAAATGGAATTTTTTTGGAAAAATAATAGTTTTTTAATAAAGAATAGTTAATGGATCAAAGTTGAAAATTTCATAAAGGAAAATGATGAAGAGTTTATAATAAATTAAGACAATACCCCCCAACTTACCACCAATGGAACTCAAGATGGACACTTAAGGTATCCAACAAACTCAATCCATAGGGTTAGTTAGAGGGTGTAATATATATATCTAGGAATGGTTTGGTGCATGGATAAGTATATAGAAGCAAGAGTTTGGTGTAGGTCATCTCTAATGAGAGGGTAGGGGGATTCTTATTGGGTATGTAGTCCATAAGGGACTTTTTCAATGATGGGATTCCACATATAGATGTTTGAATCACCCCCATCCCATCCATATTTCTAATGTGGGAAAACTTTAAAGAAGATTTATTTTATACTAAATGGTATAGTTTTGTATCAGGTCGCATAAAATTGTCTTATCTACTTGATAGTGTTTCTATATGGGTTTCCCTTCCACCTCTATGCTACATTGTAAAACCGCCATGGTTTCTGTTATTGGATATCAAGACTAACTACCTTTCTAATATCATACACACCACATAAAAGAGTGTGTGTCACAACCAACTAAAGGAAATAAAACAAGTGGAGATCATGTTTTATATCCACCACCTTTCACTATGAACATACTGTGTGTGGATATACATGAAGTAAGTTTTCGTAATATGTAACCTCTTATGCTACAATGTGTGTTTATGGGTAAGGAACAATGTATTATTAAAAAAACTTTATAACATAGATAATGTACTTATATCATGAATATGTAAAGAATAAAAGTTGAGTAGAAGAGCTTTTGGTGTTCTCTAGTGTTTCTCCATGGATAAACATAAATACTTGAATGAGAATATTGTTATGGAATATTACTTCCACTAGAATTGTGTGAGAGTGATGAATATATAATATGATCTGTATGAGGAAAAGGTTGTTAAAATAAGGTGATTTTATTTCACCATGCAGGGTGTCTAAATGGAAGCAGTTTGAGTTTTTTTTGAGGTTTATGGTACCACAGCAGCCACACCATGTCACAACCTATGTGCTAAAAATTGAAAATATAAAGACAGATATAATAGTTTGGCTAGTTTCACTATTTTTTTGATTTTATAGATATAAAAGGTATAAGTTTGAGGAAATGTGGAATGTGGATTTTATAAACTATCCAAGTGGATTTTAAGTTAAAATTGAAGTGATGAATATATAGCGATATAGGATAAATATATAATATGATATAAGTTGGTGAAGTCTTCCACTAAATTGAGAGGAAGGCATCTCCACTTAGATATAAATTTTTTGAAGAATCGAGTCAGTATTAAGAGTGATTTCTATAAGAGTGTTACTATATGGTTTGTTTTTTTATACTCACTTTTGATGAAAATTAGGGAGTGAGTAGTTTACTAAAATGTATTTAAAGATGGGTATTTCATCTAGTTAATTAATTATTTCATTAAAAATATAAGATGGGTTTTTTCATTTATTTCATTCTTAAAAATCTTATATTCCTATTTTATTCATGACCATTGTGTGTTAAGGTTGGTAAAATTTTAATTCATTAACTATTTACTTATTATAATTCATGACCATTTTGTAGGTTTAGGTATCTATGTTTAAATATGGTTTTGGTTCACCTATTCGATTAACTGAAGTATTTGACATAAGAAAATGAGTTTTAGTGGAATAGATAGTGATAAACTAGACCAAGGATTTTCTTAGGCTTAATTTAGAAAATATATTGTTTATTCATTCTCATTTTACATCACTAGTTCATGAACCTATATTTACTAGTTCTTGTTTCATTCTATTTTTATTTAAATCATAACTGTACTTTATTTTTTTCTCTATTCATTCTTATTCATTCTAAGTAGTTTTGTATATCCTCTATGTGGGTTTGATCTTTAATTACCACATGTTATACCATTTTTAATTAGTGGTAGTAATAGTAAAATATAAATTCTAAACTGGTTTCCCTATATAAATTAATTAAACCCTATGAACAACCAACTTCCTATTTTAAAATTTCATTCTTGACCCTTACAGAATTAGTATTTGAAACAAATTCATTGAATATTTACTATAAAAGGAGAGACATTATAACCTTTCCAAAACACATATATATTTAATTTTTATCTCTATATTCTACCCAATTACCTCTATAAATAATCCTTTTAATGTTCAAAAGCCTCAATCTGAAGGAGTCAATTAAAAGATAAAGGTAAGGGTTTCAAAACTTCTTTATTCTTTATTTTTTATGATTACCTTCTAAAACTTATCTTATTTTAATACCATGATTCTATTATTATGGTATTTGAACTATTTTTATCCATAAATGATGTGGTATCAACAATTTCCACTCATCAAACTCTTTTTCAAAAGTCGTTACTAAGTCAAAATACATGTTTTTCCAAAATTGTGTATTTACATCACAACTCTTATATTACTATTTTCAATAATATAAATAATATTTAATATTAACTCAAAAATAGTATCTTTGTTATAATATAATGATTTTATAAAACTCAAATATTTATTTTCTTTTCCTTCTTTTAAACCCTTTCAAAAAACATCACTCACTATATTGTTTTTCTTCCACCTCAATGAATGGTGATGTTTTTATAAACTTATGTCTTACATGGATATTATTAAAATTTTATTTTATGATTTAATAAAACATTAATATTAAATTAATTTCATTAATATTATTCTATAATGGTAAAATATCGATCATAATAGTGAAATTAAAAGTAATCAATCACAATCATTTTTAACCATTAAAGATGGGCTTATCAAGGAAGATTCTTAGAATGGTAACTATTTCATAACATATTAAACTAATTTAATTATGGAATAATATGGATATAATACCATGAAACTTATTATTATTATAGAAATATTTTATATTTTTTTGCCATTATAATTGTATCATAGCATTTTTGGAGATTGTGAATTTAATGACCTCAAAACGAATAATGTAAACAATACCAATATGGTACATCAATGAAATAAGATAACAAATGAAATGAAAGTATTAAAAATAATGAGATTAATTTTAAAATTGTTATAAATAAATTAATATAATTAATATAATTTTATTATTAAATAGGGTATAGGATGTATGAGGTGATTCATAACTCGAGTTAAGGGGAATTTTATTTTAAAACCTTTACTTGAAATGTTTTAAAGGTTTCTTCTAAAATTTTATCTCTCCATTCCCATATTAGTTTTTTTGGTGTTTTATATGTTTTTATATATAATTATGTTATTTCTTAAGTTTGTTTTAATTTTTATATTTACTTTATTACAAAATAATTATTGAAATATATTTTCATGTTTTATGTATAGGTCATTCTATGAAAAGTGTGAAGAGAGTATCTTTTGAAATGTTTTCTGCATGATCGATTTCCCCTGACATATGCCTTAGTTTTATCTAAGATTATTCCTCTATAAGTATTAATGTTTTTCCAAATTAATTTATTTTCTCATTTATTTAAAAATTATTTCCTTTAAAGTTAATTTTTTTGTGGATTAAATGGGTTTTTCATATAAAAAATTACTTTTTATGTTCTGAAGTCTTACTCTCAAATCTATACTATTGATTATAAGTTTAATTTCTCATGTTATGATTGATATTAATGAATAATATATGTTTAAGATTAATTTTCCTCTAAATGAGTAATTATTTAACCCATTTTTGGAATTATCATATTTTTAAGGGTTAACATAAGGGTTTGTGATTATGGGTTGAAGATTAAGTTTTTATGAAACATTTTACTCATGAAACGATGAAAGGAAATATATTATGTGTTTTATTCATGTAATAGTTCATTTACATTATAGATAAGGAGGGGGAGATTCGGACATATCCCCTCACATTCATTGTGTAGTGATTTATTCTCTAGATAAATGATATTGGGATTAACTTATTAATATTTACTCCATTATGAGTGAATAAAATTGATGAATATAATATCTTAAGAATATTTTAAGTTTTTTCTAATATTTATATGAGTTTTAATGGAAATGTTTTGATCTCATGAGATAAGGAATGTTTATGATATTTTAAAAGTGAAATTTTTGTTTTCTAGGAAAATATTTTCATGGGTTCTCATGTTTTCATAAGATGTCTTCATGATTATTCTATTGATTTTATGTCTTATTAAGAGATTTTTGTAGGGAAATTTTTTAGAAAATAAGTTGATTTAATTTTTTAAAGTATTATTTTTACATGTTCAAAGTTATTTTTTTAAAATAATTACTTTTTCAAAGGTTTTTATATATTTCAATAGCCTAAATATTTTTTATTTATTTATTCCCCTTACTGAGTTGTATGCTCATCCAACATTTTCAAATGTTTTTCATAATGATTAAAGATGATTAGGAATTATTTTGAAGTCTATATATTAATATGATATTTTTGCCTTGAATAAGGTAGTTTTATCACTTAATGAGTTTGGTTTATTGGAAAAAATATCCAATGGGTGGTCTAAGTGTGGATTTTTCATGTAAAAGACTTTTTCCTAGTTCTCTAAAACTATAAAACTAAAAGGTTATAATAATGTAAGTAACCAAATATTTGATATAAATCATGTAATTATGGGATATTTAATTTTTGGTATTTTAAAATTATCTCTTGAGAAAAGGTCTTATTGGAGGCTCCATCCTTTCCACTGGCTTCACATAGAATATTATTTGATGGTTAGGTATACTTTAGGCTCATCCTTCACCACTACTTAAGTATAGAATAGGAATTATTGAACCTAATTATTAAATTCATGTATTATCTACTCATTAAGATAAATTTTTACCTAAATGAAACCATATACTGACAATATTCATATAGAGTAAATATGTGTGTCTGATCCCAGAAGTAGTGCAACAGTTGGAAGGATAAACACATATAATGGAAGATTGTCCAATAATGTGTACTTGAGTAGATCCAAAAAAATAATAATTTACAGAATAAGGTGGTATAGTATAATGAAATTTCATGAGTTCAGTTCAATACCTCTGAACATTTCCTCTATGTGATAAACTGTAGCCATATTAGGAACATTGATTAAATTATGACTTATTGTTTTCCTATAAGAAATAATTTAGCAACTTTAGATGAATATATAAAGGGAAAAATGAAGGAAAATAAGGAGTAGAGATGGGTCAAACATTAATACCACCAACAAAAAAATTAAAGGATAAAATTTCACTCAGGTATCTTCACTTAGACCACTTCACCCAGGACTCTTCGCTCAACCCCATTCAACAATATAGTTTTTTCCAGATGAGTGTATCATTTAAAACTAAGAGTACCTCGGTGAATGTTCCCAACTCAACACCCTAAATATAGGTAAATGAGGTTTTTATATACTTACCTTGGGTAGAGAACATGAATTGATAAAAATCATGAAGTCGTAGGTTTTTCTTAGGTTTTGAGGATGTGTGGAAGTAAAGTGGTCCCCCTCTATTTATAGAGGATCCACATCCATGTCTATGTTCTAGTATGTATAATATTCAACCCAAACTTAGGTAATATCATTAGATCATGGTTTCATTCCATACCCTAGTCCCCAATCAGAACACATGACCCACCTTCAATGAAAAATTCATGGAATAGTAATTTTTTCCTTAGAATTTGATCCTCCTTATTCTAATCAAATCCAATTATGAGGGGGAACATTTTTTTGTTCCCCCTTTTGGTAAGGATGAAGGATTCATTCAAATGAAAATTTTTGGTGTAGAAACAACATAATGACACTCAAATACCTCTATGTTCCTAGTCTATTTCTTCTAATTCCCCTTCACATGCCCTTCCTTTACATGCTCAGATCCCTTTATGTCTGACTTTTGTGCTTGGATTTCTTGCACAAAGCATTCTTCTACCCCCAATTCAAATGAAATGTGAAGCTCAAAGAGTGTGTATGAGTTGATTACCAACCAAGCTCCATTTACTAGTCTCCCTTTATTTATAAATAGACCTAATCACCCCCCATCCCATTTGAAGAAGAGAGTACAAGGAGGAGTTAAGACACCAAATAGTGAGAGACCCATATAATCCAAGCCACCATCATATGCACCCAAGTCTCTATTTCCCTTTAATGTTACTTATTAATATAAAACCTAAAGGGAATAATGTAAATTAGAGGTAATTATTTCATACTAATAATTTAATACATAAATCTTCATGAAAGACCAGTTCAACTATAATTCTCCTGACTAGGGTGAAAAAACCCCATCTCATGGACTCCTCACTAGGGTGAAACTTATCCCTACTCTCTATACTAAGGAGACACTTCGCCCTAGGAAATCAACCAAGTCAAAACTTCACCCTAACCTATACTAGGGTGACACTTCATCCTAACCTCCATATTAGAGAGACACTTCACCCAGGTACCCCACAAAGATAACACCTTTCTCAACACCCCAAATAGGGTGACCATTCCCCCTCATCACCAAATATGGTGTCAATTAACCATGGTACCTACACTATGGTGTGAATATAAACTTAGTTCCATGGATAATAACACCTTTACATAGGTATCTTACCCAATAACTATACCTATTTAGAATCTTGCACAATCTCCAACAACCAAAAGTTTTTCCACTAAATATTAGTAAAATGAACATCTAATAATTGAAAGGAAGTCTCCAAATGTAAATGTTCCAGAATAAAGAATAATTAATTCACCCAAATCAGTTCACTTAGATTCACTTACTCAATCATGTTTACTCCAAACTCACACAAATGTTCACAAGAAAAATGACAAAGTGAAATGAAATAAAGTAAAGAACTCATGAGTATTTAAATGGGTCAAACCTTTAGAAAACATCTATTGGATAATCATTGCATGCTTTTATTTTATCATAGTAAAAAGTTACAGTCACTATGACTTGAAAATCACATAGATAACCAAATCTAGTAATCTTTTGAAACATCACCATGTGAACCAACCCTTTTTTGTAAAGGGTATCATAAGTAAATTAGTTTCACTGACCTCCTTCAATCATGGGAGTCTATATGTAAATTTGTAAAACTAACAATTATCTATAGCTTTCCTAGACCCGACCATCAATATTTGGTAGAACAAAAGTGATTATATGCCATAATAATTCCCAAAAAATCCATGAAAAGTGTGATTCAAACATAGACACAGCTCTCCTTTTGGTGATCTCAACATCTTCTAAACATCCTATGAGTTTACCACTGTGTTTTCATCCATCAAAAATTCACAACTTTCTACCAATAAGTTTTTTCACTTTTTTCACTACTCTAACAAGGTTGAAGGGTTATTTAGAATTTATCCTTATAGTAAATGGGATATAGTACATGAAGCATCTTAAAACCCCCAAAAATATCTTACTTGAAGACTACTTCAAGGATTCCATGGTATCTTCCAACACTTTGGAAAACCTCAATATTTCAACTTCCATTGTGTGCAATATTCCTACTTTTCCTTCTTATTCACCCAATTATAATTCATTTACAATTTTTCCTTAGATTCTCTTAGATTAAACACTCAGTGAATATATTCATGATGTTCTATCATCTACCTATCTTAAAGAACACCAACACCCCCATTTTCATGTAACTCATGGATTTAATGGAACTTAAGGTTGATGTTATTCATCCTCTCTTAAAACACCATATTTTTTGTAATTTTATTTCTCTATTACCATCATAGTAGAGAAATTAACTTTAGATAATACGTATAATCTCCTCAAATAGTCATATCATCCATAATATTTCATTTATTTCTTCTGTTGTTGTTGTATACTCTACTTCCATTGTAGAGAGAGAAATCATAAGTTACAACCTTGACATCCAACTGATCATAGTTCCTCCAAAAATAAAATCGTATTTAGTTGTTATCTTCCATGAATCAAAGTCCCCCCCCAAGTTAGCATAAATATATCCATCCAACAGATCATCTTTATCAATGAAATGGGGGTATATTCTATTCCTTTAATATATCCCATAATCCACTTCACAACTTCCCAATGTTCTTTCCCAATATTTTCTATAAACTGAATGAAAACACCTACTATATAGTCAATATCTGATTGTAATACATGAGACTCCCTACTTGTTTCATACAATATTCTCACCATGTAAATTTTCCTCTTTATACATTCATTTCTCTAATTCTTTTGAGATTTTAAAGTGTTTTTAAGAGAATTTGAAACAGAATTTTATCTGATCATCATAAATTTTTCAATGATCTTTTAGATATATTATTTCTACTGTGGAACCAAACATCCAGTCTTCTTATCATGCTATCCTCATACTCAATATCTTCTTTTCTTTACAAATATATTTTATTTAAAATCTTTTATACATGAAAAATTTTCTATTCTAGATCTAATGAATATTTGATCCCACTAGAATCATATCATGTATGTACAATAGTGGAATGAGTAATTTCTCATCACATTTACACCTATTAGAAAATTTGGCCAAAGTTTATCTGCATGAAATCATTATCCTCGATGAATGAATCAAAATTTTGTTTCTACTATCTTGGAACATGTTTCAAACCATAAATAATTCTCTTAACTTTGGACACTAATCCCTAATTCTGATGATCCATGAAACCAATAGGTTTATATAGATTTATTATTCTAGATATCCGTGGATAGAATCTATCTTCAAGTCCATTTTCTCTTGGTATAAACCATCAGAAGTAACCAAAATGATCATGGCTCTAATGGTAATATATTTTACTACTATAGAAAATATCTCATAGAAGTTAATTCCCTCAATATAATGAAACCATTTCACTACCATCCTTTCCTTATACCTTCTATATTCATTAGTTTCATCATTTTACTAGAAAACCCACTTGTTTTCATGTGACTTATTTCTAAGTGGAAAATATGTTAGCTCCCATGTGTTATTTATATAAAGTGACTCTGACTACTCCTTTATAGATAAATCCAATTGATGTAATCACTAAGGATATCCACTTATTTTTGGATCTATGGTTCTCAACCATCCATTCAAAGTATGGGTTTAAAATCAGATCCATACCTTTGTACTAGTTATCTGACTCTTGTAGACCTTTACAACATAGCATATTATTTTTATCTCTTTAAAATTGTAACCTCTAAAATTTTACCCTTTTTAAATCTAGATAGATCCTTGCCAGTTATTTAACTTTCAAGTATATCTTATATTGGTCTTGACCTCAAACTTTCTATGCTACCCTCAAAATATTCCTATGTAATTTTTGAACTTTCAGTAGACTCATAGTTATCTGAATTCTATAGAATTTGAAAATTTTATATACCTCCATTTAGATAAACTTGGATTAAATTTTACAATTTTTCTTCAACTTCCTTTGACTCCAAATTTCGGTCATTAAAAATAATTTACTCATGAAAGATCACATTTCAACTTCTGATAACTTTCCTCTTATTATTATCCCAAAGTAAAAATATGATATCTTCATATCCATGGACCACAAAGAAGAATATGTGAGACTTATATTTAAACATTTCTAAATTATTGTAATCTATAATAACATAAGATAATATTTTAAAACCTTAAGTTGAGATAAATTTTCTGTCTTTCCTATCTATATATATTTTGGTAATTCATGTCACATTGGTGCTTAAGGGTTTGATTGATTAATTATGTTGTGTTAGCACTTACTTCCACCCAAAAATCCTTGGCCATTTCTAAATAAAATTTCATAATATCTACACTTTCCATCAATTTTTAATTCATCCTTTCAACTATTCCATTTTTCTTAGGTATCCCAGGTATAATATTTTTATGAATAATTCTTTTTTGCCTACAAAATATTTGAATACTTGTTTTTATGTATACACCTACATTTTTTTATCTCAATAATTTAATCATGTATCATGTATCCCTTTGAACCATAGATTTATACTAAAAAAAGAATACAAACACTTTAAATTCATGTTTTAGTAAGTATACACATACTTTATTTGTGAATTCATCAATGAAAGTCACAAAGTATTATAAACCTCTATAAGATTTAATTAGGGTAGGTCCCCAAATATCTGTATGTATATGGTCTAGATTCTGGTATTTTGGTGTTCTTTTTCTCAAGTTAAATATCACCTTATATTGCTTCATGAGTATGAAACTCTCATAGATTCCAATGATTAAATAATCCATCCTCCATATTCCTTTTTCCTATAAACCTTTTATACCTTTATCATTGATTTTCTTAAGCTAAAAGTGCCACAAATATGAAATTCCATAAGTTGAATCTCTGACAAGTGTATCTATTACTAACCTTTTAGTTATATAAAGTGTTTCATCCTTTACACCTCTATCTATGAACAAGGAACCCTAATTTATTTTATACACTCTAATTATAAAGGTAGTTCCATAGCCATCTTCATCCAGATGTTTAACTGAAATTGAGTTCTTTCAAAAACTAAAAATATGATGAATTTCTTTCAACATAAGAAAACTTGAATTCTTCAATTGAACTCTAACATATCCATTCCTCATAATATCAATAGATTTATCATCCACTATATTCACTCTAAAAAATATTCTAGAAACTAATTTATTTCTATCCCTTTTCACTAGTTGGGTGGAATAATTATCTAGGATCTATTATCAAAGATTACATTAGAGTGTTTACATTTGAAATTAGATTTTCAATACTCTCAATAGTTGATACAATGGTACTTAAACCTGTAAAATTTTATATTCTAGAATTCACCTTGCATTCATCGTAATCCTTCATGAGATGACCACTTTTACCATAGTGTCATCACACTGGATCGATTCCAATAGATTTACTTTTACTTCTCTATCTTGACTTATCTTTTGATCTTCATTAACTTCTTAGATGAGTTTAGCATCCTCTTTCCTCTACACTGAATGAATTTCTAAAAGGTTCTTGAATCTCCCTCCTCTAAAGCTCTTCATTAAGAATCAAGTTTAAGGAATCTTTAAATATAAAGTCTCCCTTTCTATAGGAGTCACTTTCTATTATTACCATTGAATCCCAAGATTTCAATAATAATTAAAATAGTAATATATACCAAACATCGTTTTTAAATGTTACCATCATAAAATCGTGATAACTTTGAATCAAGTTAAAATCGTTCACATGAATAGTTTCGGATCTTCCTTCTGATAGACTCATGGTGAATAAATGATGCACCAAGAACACATGTTAAGTATAGTAGGATTCTCATATATACCTTCCTTGGATGAAATTAACTCCACTATAATATCCTTCTCTTGGATGTTTAGAGCCACATTCTAGGCTAATAACATCCTCATCAAACCTAAGGAATTTTTTTCCATCATTTCCTATTATCATTTATCCATCATCTCTAGTTTAACACTTTTAAACATAATGTATTCTTATTTATAGATTAGATAACACCATATCTACATCCTCTATAAATTAATATCTATTCTAATGAATTTTTTGATCCAAACCTTTATATCTTCTAACACCACCACCTTCTGACATAATAAATCCCACTATATAAAAAAACTCATGAGCAAGAAAGAATGTCACATGCTATTTCGATGAGTAAACCATTGATCCTTTGATAACCTTTTATTTGATATCAATTGTTCAAAATCTTTCATAAACTTCAACCATTATATTTTTCCATCAGAATACTAGTAAAGTATAAATCAAGTCACTAGAAGGAACTCTCTAAACATCAGTGTACTGGAACTTGCAAGAAAAACTTCACCCAAATAACCACACTAAGTGTCACTTACTCAATATTGTTAACTCTAAACTTGAACAAAAATTCACAAGAAAATGAGAAAGGGAAGTCAAAATAGGTAAATAAATAAAAAGTTTTTACATGGTTTATACTTTTTTCCTACATACATGAGATATGCATTGTGCACTTTCATTTCATCAAAAATAAAAATTTAAAATCACTATGACTTGGTTTCCACATGGATCACCAACTATAGTAATCATGAAACACATCATAATATGGTTACACCCCCTATTTTAGTAGTTACCAACTATTCAAACAATCACACAAAACTTCTATAATCTTGGGATTCCTATTGCATTGTGAAACTGTTAATTCTCTATATCTTTCTGTGGTCTGGCCATAAATCACTAGTAGAACAACAGTGATCCTACGACTCACTCCATCACACAAAATCCATGCCAAGAGTGATTTTTACATAAACATATCTCACCTTATAGGGATCCCAACATCTTCTAAACTTCTAGTGAGTTGACCCTATGCTTGCATTCTTAAAAAAATTCACAACTTTTGACCAACCCATTATTGTATAATAAACCTTGTTTTAATTTCTCTAACAAGTCTAACAGTTTATACAATGATTATCAATCTATTAAACTCACTATAGTATATTGATGAGTCTATAAAAAAAATACTCATGACCCCTACATATGTGCTTATCCACTCAGGTCTCCTCCAAGGCATCTTGAGGTACATGACCAAACTATTCCCATCAACATGAACCCCCTTCAATCATTTATTTATTTGTTAATAAATTTTTATTGGGTTTTCCTCTTAAACCAATAGGAGGATTAGGATAATTATGATCATTTATCCCTTGATATAAAGGGTCCCTATCATGAGGATACCTGTGAAACCTCCCCTAGCTCATGTTAATCATCTTGACTTCCCCTATATCAAGTATCATATCAGTCCTAATACCCAGAAAACCACTTTTATTCAACTCAATGAGATTTATATATATCAAGGTCCTTATACTTGGTGTAAAACCCAAAACCTTCCTTCAAATGAGTCACTGACCATGTCAATCACCTTCCAGAAGTATATACATAAGTCCTGCACATGTCCTTCCTACTCCTAAGAAAGGCTTGGGCCTCATATTATGTGTAAAACCCAAAATATCCCTCATTAATCAATGTCCATCATGAGTCTATTCATCCTTCCTTATTTTTTCATAAGTGGATATGATGTTCAAACACACATGGTTCACCTATGTGTAATCCCCAACTCTCTCTAAATTAGCAATATTCACTATAATCCAACCCATAATCATCTGACTGTATTCCCCATGAGTTGTAAAACCCATCCACACCAGGTCATATTCCCCATGGGTCCACCAAAAACTTTCATGTTTAATTTCCAACTGACAGGAAAAATAAGAAAGGGCCATGAATGCATAAGTCTTATATCATCCATTTCCAGGTCCCTTTTCCTTGGTATTCTTTACTACATGGCCTTAAACTATAAATGATATAAATATTAACCACATAACATTAAACAACATGGTATTTTCCTATCACATGGCCATAAATTGTGAAAATTAAACTAAATGAGATTTGATTCTTGTTAATAGGGATACATAGGATACTAATTTGAGGTTCAATCCCAACATATTGATATATAAAATATGTTCCTCCTACTATGTGTAAGCCTTGACCATATCTTCATGAGGAAATATTACTTATGAAACTTTAACCTCAATGGTCCATATTCCCTATGAATCACCCTTTATAAACATTCTATATTCCATGTGACAAACCCTTCCTTAAAATCCCAAATTCTCTGTTAGTCATTCATACTTAATGGTTTGTATTTTATATGATTCATTCTTCTTCAAAGGGATATATTCCTTATGAGAAACACTTTCTCAATTGTATGTATTCTTTATGAGTCTAACTATACCCTCTCATGTTTAGTTACGAACAGATAGGATGAACCAAAAAGGTCTACTCATGCATAAGTCCCATGCCAACCATGTTGGAGTTGGTGGCCTAGAACCAACTACTTTGTACTTTATTCATTAATAAAAGCTTTATCGCATCTTGATTGTTCTTCTGCATGACGATGTATGTGATAATGTCCTAAAGACAGCTGTTTCATTAAAGGGTCATAGTGGATCCCTGCTATGATGAGAACCCGGAAGTGCCATAACACTGTTCTTGAATAAATGTTCTATGGTGGGATGATATTATTTGAGGGACACAAATAATACAGGTCATTAGGGGTGAGGACTCATAAAACGTTGAGGCACCTCCTAATGGTGTGCTCCCTTGGTAATATCCAGGAGGATATTATGAGAACGAGACCTGCCAGTAGGAAATCCACATTTCATAGTGTCATTGGATGTTCCTATCTGCGAATGCGTGTTTTGCTCCTTAGACTTTCAGATTATTATTAATGGGTATTACAACTCACACACTTAGATGTATTGACAAAAACTGTGACGATACACGGTTCGCAGCAAGGTAGGATACGTTGGGTGCGTCACGAGTAATACTGCATTAATAGATAATGAGAGAAAGGATTTTTCCCTTCTGTTCCATAACAGAAGTAGATATCTCAGGCCCTTTGATGGAATTGATACAGCCTAAATAAATCCATGGCCATGGTAAGGTATGGGCGAGTTCAATTCCGAGAAGTCAAAGAAAGAATAATCGAGCACATGGGTTGATGGCACTGGCATGCAACCCGCTTGATCAGAGATATCGAGACAAAGGGATTATATTACACGGTAAGTGTTCATAAGAGGTGACACGTCATTGTGGCGTTAACGTCTTTCTCTATGGATGCCTTGGCATGTTGCTAGATGCTAACCTTGGACTTTAGGCAGTCTCCGCCTAATGCCACTGAGAAAGAGGCCTAGAGGGTCACACACTAAGTGTGTCCATGTATCTCAGTTAAATATTAATTTAACAAGTTAAATAAAGATTATTCCCAACTGTGTTTTAATAATTATTTAAGGATGCATGATCACATTTATTTCGAAACTAGTTATTCGAGAGAATATATTGTGGACAAAATAATATTTATTAGCGAGTGATGCAGTTATATTTATTTAAGAAATAAATATCCATTACTAAAGGTCTAATAAATATAGTGTAGATAAATGGAAAATAAAAGTACATGCCTTGTATATTAAATATACACGCTATGTAGTTTTATGGAAAACAATTACATTCCGTGTATTAATTATTACACGTCGTGTAGTTTTTCCAGTTCTGATTTTTAGGATTTAATATTGTTTTATTAAATTATATTTATTATAATCAGTGTGGGCGCATGTCAAGGAATTAATAATTCAACATGGGGGTTTTCAAAAAGAGTTAATTAAATAAATAAAACGTGTAACGCATTTATTTATTTTCATAACTCTATTAACCTCAAACCCAATTATAAATATCCTCACAACCCCAACACTTTAGAGAGCCATTGTTATGCACAATAGATTTGGAAATACTCTCAAGACAAGAGATAATTCCCTTTCCACCAAGAACGCCCTCAAGTTATGAGAGCGAGATCCTCCACCGGATCAAGGCGGTCGAAGGCGGACATCACAAGCGAAGGTTCTTCCGCGCTAGCACCCAGAGATCCCTTCGGCGATGTCCAGAGATACGTGGCACACGTGTGAATCACCGCAAGAGGAATCATACACTTGGATTCTACGACGCAACGACAGATCACCGAATCATGACCGGACACATCAACGAAGAAATAATTCCACCAAGGTAATTCTTGTGAATTAATTAAATTAATTATAACCAACATATGATGATCCTATCTCTATGGTTTCGAGATTCCCCACAAATTTTTTCATTCCTCGTTCTATTTTGAAGATTCGGCATTTTACATCATGATGGATCTCGTATTGAACGTTGTTTAATGTTAAAATTAATGTTGGGCAAACCCACCAACGCGCTTCCGCTGCTCCCGGAACCTACAAGTGGTATCAGAGGGGTCATATCGTTGATTATAATTATTTAGTTTTTCGTTGATGTTTTACGCATTTAATAATTTAGTTGTTTCCATTCAAGTTTAATCGTTCTGGAAATATGAATCTCAAGATCTTTTCCTCCTCCCTCGTTTCTCGTTCACCTCACAAAAATGAATTTTTCTTTTAATTTTGATTAAAATAAAATAGAGGAACTCATCCGGAGGAGCCAAAAGTTTCTGGCCATACAACAACAGAATACACGGTGTGTATTCGTAAGTACACACCGTGTAGTATAGGTTCAATGAATTGACTGATCCGCCAAATCAGGCCGTGTATTGGAGTATACCTATGTCATTTATGACACCGTGTGTTGACCAGGAACAAGTGGCACACGATTTCCAGATTACATGTCGTGTGGTCCAACTGAACACGGCATGTAGTCCCTTCGGGTTAGGGTTGGACCGTGTACCATGTACACGTCTTGCCCGGTTAGAAACCATGTAACGTGGAAACTACACGGCATGTGTCCCACTAGACATGTCGTGTACTCCGAAAATTTTCTAAGTACATTAACACGCCATGTCCCCAGGCATGTACTTCGGATGGATGGTGAAGAAAAGTACACGTCGTGTAGTCGGAACTACACGTTGTGTACTCACCCAAATTATGCAGATTTATTAAAATTTATTATTATATTATACAAAACCTTGAGACATGTACCATGGTGCAGATAGAAAGCTGAGGCACAACATGTGATAGGTGTTTTATATATATGTGTTTAATTTAACATCTGTGTAATGAACGGGAATTCATCGGGTTGCCTCCAAAGTACAAGTTACATACAAGGATAATTTTAAATTAATTTATTTGTTTAAAATTATGATGGATGATAATCTCAGGGAAGTTCAGAAAAGGGTTTAAGATAAAAGGATTGATTAATTAAAGATAATCAATAGATTCGATCGTGATTTATCTTAAACAAGAACAATTAAAGAATTGAATGCTAGTTTTATTTATGCATAAATATCGTTGCATGTATGGATGATCATAAGCTAGACCAAGACCTTTGTATGTGAATGGTTTCTTTTAATTTATTTATTTAAATTAAACTTGTTGGTCTGCGCGCCATCTCCTCATTAATATGTAGGGCCTGCGTGCCCAAGGATTCTTTTATGTAAAAACCCATTTTTACCCCTCACCTGCATGTGAGAAAAATTCATATGTAATGGATGGAGCTCCCAAGCTAGTGGAGGTGGCTCAAGTCAGGAGCCAAGGTGAAACCAATCCAAGGAGATACAAAGGTGGACAGGTGGAAGGCTGTAAACACGAACCCACAAGGTTCAAGGTGTTTTTCCCCTAGGTCTTGTGATAGTTTATCAACCGCTAGATAAAATAACCAACAGAAAAAGCTCATGATCATACCATTTATTGTATTTCTGTCAGTCACATGGTTTATTTATTGTGGGTGTGTTTTCACGATCACACAATTAATGAATTAAACAAACATGAAAGATGGAACTAAAATAAAATCGGCTTATACGTAAATATTATCTTAGACATGGTTAATCACTTAAGTATATCCCACTTAATATTAACAAGCATGTAATCAAAGATAATAAAATGGAAATTTATGTATAAGGATAAAATCTTTCAAAAGAAATATTAAGTCGGTATAGCCTTCCACAATCTTGGTTAGAATCGAACCATAGTTCAAAGTGCTTGACTAGCCCTAGTTGGGGTGCTTTCAATTATTGGGGAATTATAATTCAAGTTTTTGGGTTGACTTGACTTGGTTCGCATCAAGGGTTAACTTCCATAGTAGGACTTGGTGTGACCAAGAGGAAAAGGTTGAGGAAATCCAAAATAAAAGGATTTCAGGATTGGGGAGTCCACTCAGCGGATCAAGGAGCTGTGAGTTAATGCAGTTGTCATTTGGAATGCCTACCTAAAACCCTTCAAGTTTCTTGACCAACCCTAGTTGGGGTAATGTGAAGGGAAATATGGATCCTCGACATTATAATATTTAGGAAACAGAATATTCTAAAGTCAATAGTGAGGGCTATTGGATTTCGATAAAATAGTGGGAGACTAATAAGTATTAATTTATTTATTTATCTCGGTTTTGTAATAAAGTACTAAAACTTGGCTCATCTTAATTTGTAGAAATGGAAAGAAAATGACTTCAAACATATCATTGCGAACCATAATCGAGAAGGAAAACCTTCTTACTGGCATAAATTTCCAAGAGTGGCGGAGGTGTTTATGCGTTATCCATCGCCACGAGAGGAAATTGTATGTGCTGGAAGAGCCTATTCCAGTTACGCCTAGATTGGAACTTCTACCCTTAACTCACCAGGTAGATAAGGACATGGGGCATGACAAACCTTCAGTCCTTATGGTGAATAAGAAAAAGAAGGAAAAACAAAAGGGGACAAAGACTTATAAACGGTCTGAAGCCCCCGGGCACCGTCCCTCCAAGAAGGGGAAGATCCAGAGGCAGGGCAAGGAACGGGAGGCAATGTGTTTTTCAAGTGGCAAGCTGGGCCACTGGAAGAGGAACTGCACCTAGAAGCGTCGGGACGCATATGGTGCATTCGTTATCAAGTGTAATCTTTCTATTTCTACACATTGGGTGTTAGATATAGCTTGTGGGGATCACATCTATATTCAAATGCAATAACCAAGTAGATTTAGAATGATTTCCAGAGGAGAGGTGGATCTTCGAGATATCAATGGAACAAGGCTGGCTGCATTGGCTATTGGTGACTACCACCTCTCATTTCTGACTAGGATGATCTTGGTTTTACATAACTGTTATTATGTGCCTAGTGTTACCAACAACATAATTTTTGTATCTTTTTTGGATATGGATAGATTTATTTTCAAGTTAGGAAATAAGGGTTGTCTCTTTTATAAGAACAATGAATGTTATGGTATGACACATTTAAATAATGGCTTGTATGTATTAAATTACGAAAACCAAGTGTTGGAAATCGATAATGAAACAAACTCACATGACTCATACATCACCCAGTTTTGGCATCACCGTCTCGGTCATGTAAACGAGAAGCGCTTGACAAAGCTCTGCTAAGATGGCTATTTAGACTCTAGTGAGCTAAAACCACTTGATAGATGTCAGGATTTTTTACAAGGTAAAATGACCAAGCTTCCTTTCGGTGGACAGGGTGAAAGGGCCATAGAGCTTCTAGGATTGGTACACACAGATGTATGTGAACCATTTCCAGTAGAAGCTAGAGGTGGATATTCTTACTTCATTACTTTTACTGATTATTTTAGCAGATACAAATTTATCTACATAATGAGGTATAAGTAGGAAGCCTTAGAGAAATTTAAGGAATTCAAGAATGAAGTAGAGAATCATCTTGGTAAGAAGATAAAGAAGCTTCGATCAGATCGAGGTGGAGAATATCTGAACCAAGAGTTCATCGATCTTCTATGGGAGTCTGGGATTCTATCTCAGCTCACTCCTCCTTATACACCACAGTGGAATGGTGTTAGTGAAAGGAGGAACTGCACCTTATTGGATATGGTGAGGTCGATGATGAGTCATGTGGATCTTCCATTATCCTTTTGGGGATATTCATTACAAACTGCAGCATACACATTAAACCGAGTACCAACTAAGGCGGCAAATGGAATTCCCTCCAAGTTATGGAATGGAAAGAAACCCATTTTGTCACATACACGTGTATGGGGATGTGAAGTGTTTGTTAAGGAATTCTCAGGCAACAAACTAGCACCCCGAGGCACGAAGTGTATCTTTATAGGATATCCTAAGAAAACAAAAGTATATTACCTATATAACCCTCAAGACAAGAAAGTGATTGTCGCTAGACAATCCATATTTCTTGAGAGGGAGAACATCCTCAAAAAGGATAGTGGGAGCAAGATTAACTTCGAAGAAGTTAATTCTCAAGATACACAAGATTTGGTACAGGAAAAAGTTCCACAGGTCCCCGTGGAAGAGGTTCCAGAAACACAAGTACTGCGTAGGAGATCAAGAGAGGTAAGGGAACTAGAGAGATTTGGTTTCCTAGTCACCGAGGATGGTGAATATTTATTGTTGGACAATGATGAACCTCTTTCCTACAAGGAAGCAGTAGAAATCTCAGAAGCTGCAATATTGCTAGAAGCTATGAATTCTGAGATGGATTCCATGTATTAGAACCAATTCTGGGTTCTGGTCGATGAGCCAGTTGATGTAAATCCTGTTGGATGCAAATGGGTGTTCAAGAGAAATCTGGACATGGAAGGTCAAGTTAGCACCTATAAATCAAGGATAGTGGCTAAAGGATTCAGACAGCGTCAAGGAATTGACTATGATGAAACCTTCTCACCAGTTTCCATATTTAAATCCATAAGAATCATACTTGACATAGAAGCTTACCATGACTACGAGATTTGGAAAATGGATGTCAAAATAGCATTTTGTAACGGGAACATTTAGGAAGATGTCTATATGACACAACCAGAAGGGTTTGTGACACTAGGTGAATCCAAACGGGTTTTTAAGTTGCAGAAATCCATTTATGGATTAAAGCAAGCATTCAGGTCATGGAATATACGATTTTATGAATCCATAAAGTAATTTGGTTTCATTAAGAATGAATGTGAGCAATGTGTTTATGAGCGATTTAATGGGAATGCGGTCGTTATTCTAGTAGTATATGTTGATGACATATTGCTTATTGGAAACGACGTACCATCCTTACAGTCAGTTAAGGACTGGTTGAACAAGTGTTTATCCATGAAGGACTTGGGAGAAGTAGCATGAATTCTAGGGATCAAGATCATTCGTGATAGACCCAAGAGGCTTCTTGGACTAAGTCAGGGTATATACATTGACCAGATACTAAAGATATTTAGTATGGAACAATCCAAGAGGGGATTGGTTCTAGTGTCACATGGCTTAAATATTTCTAATAAAATGTGTCATCAGACACAACAAGAGAAAGTTAGGATGAGTAAGATCCCATGCGCTTCGGCTATAGGATCCATCATGTATTCCATGTTATGTACCAGGCTTGATGTTGCCTATGCACTGAGCATGGTAGGAAGATATCAAGCAAATCCAGGAGAACAACATTGGACTTCTGTTAATTCTACCCTTAAGTATCTGAGAAGAACTAAGGATATGTTCCTAATATATGGAAGAGACGAGGAGCTTTTCATCAGAGGGTATGCTGATGCTGGTTTTCAGAAAGATCAGAACGATATAACGTTGCAATCTAGATATGTTTTCTGTCTCAATGGAGGAGCTGTGAGATGGAAGAGTTCAAAGCATCCAGTTGTCGCCGATTCTACGGTGGAGTCTGAGTATATAGAGGCTTCTGATGCAGCGAAGGAAGCCGTCTGGATTCAGAACTTTGTCCAAGAGCTTGATGTGGTACCTAGAAGTAAAGATCCCATTACATTTTATTGTGATAATACTACAGAAGTTGCTCTTGAAAAAGAACCAAGGTCACATCAACGGACAAATCATATACTCCGAAAGTATCACCTCTAGAGGGATTTCTATCAGAGGGGTGAAGTTGCAGTGAGCAGAGTGTCCACAGAAGAGAACGTGGTAGACCCCATGACTAAAGGCATATCTCAGCAGAAACATGAATATCATGTGAGAGCTAGCGGGTTAAAGGTTGTTAGAAGTTGGCTCTAGTCCAAGTGGGAGTCTGTTTCAGTTGGTGTCCTAGAACCAACTACTTTGTACTTTATTCATTAATAAAAGCCTTATCACATCTTGATTGTTCTTCTTCGTGACAATTTATGTGATAATGTCCTAAGGGCAGCTGTTTCATTAAAGTGTCATAGAGGATCCCTGCTATGATGAGAACTCGGAAGTGCCATAACACTATTCTTGAATAAATGTTTTATGGTCGGATGATATTATTTGAGGGACACAAATAATACAGGTCATTAGGGGTGAGGACTCATAAAACATTGAGGCACCTTCTCACGGTGTGCACCGTTGGTAATATCCAGGACAATATTATGAGAACAAGACCCGCCAGTAGGAAATCCACATTTCACAGTGTCATTGGATGTTCCTATCTGCAGACGTGTGTTTTGGTCCTTAGACTTTAAGATTATTATTAATGGGTATTACAACTCAGACACTTAGATGTATTGACAAAAACTGTGACGACACACTGTTCGCAACGAGGTAGGATATGTTGGGTGCATCACGAGTAATACTGCATTAATAGATAATGCGAGAAAGGATTTGTCCCTAATGTTCTATAACAGAAGTAGATATCTCATGCCCTTTGATAGAATTGATACAGCCTATATAAATCCATGACCATGGTAAGGTATGGGCGAGTTCAATTCCGGGAAGTCAAAGAATGAATAATCGAGCACATGGGTTGATGGCACTGGCATGCAACCCGCTTGATTAGAGATATCGAGACAAAGGGATTATATTACACTGTAAGCGTCCGTAGGAGGTGACACATCATTGTGTCATTAACTTCTTTCTCTATGGGTTCCTTGGCGTGTTTCTAGATTCTAACCTTGGACTTTAGGCAGGTTCCGCCTAATGCCACTGAGAAAGAGGCCTAGAGGGTCCCACACTAAGTGTGTCCATGTATCTCAGTTAAATATTAATTTAACAAGTTAAATAAATATTATTCCCGAATGTGGTTTAATAATTATTTAAGGATGCTTGATCGCATTTATTTCGACACTAGTTATTCGAGAGAATATATTGTGGATGAAATAATATTTATTAGCGAGTGATGCAGTTATATTTATTTAAGAAATAAATAGCCATTACTCAAGGTCTAATAAATATGGTGGAGATAAATGGAAAATAAAAGTACACACCGTGTATATTAAATATACACGCCGTGTAGTTTTATAGAAAACAAGTACACGTCGTGTATTAATTATTACACGCCGTGTAGTTTTTCCAGGTGGATTTTGAGGATTTAATATTGTTTTATTAAATGATATTTATTATAATCAGCATGGGCACATGTCAAGGAATTAATAATTCGACATGGGGGTTTTCAATAAGAGTTAATTAAATAAATAAAACGCGTAACGCGTTTATTTATTGTCATTACTCTATTAACCTCAAACCCAATTATAAATATCCTCACAACCCTAACACTTTAGAGAGCCATTGTTATGTATAAAGGATTTGGAAATACTCTCAAGCCAAGAGAGAAGTTTTAATAATGTAATGTTAAAAACATCATACAAATAATCACTATGTAATATAATCCATTTATATTGATATCTCACTAGTGCAAAAACACTTTTTCACGTCGGTTTTTTTTAATTTTTAACGTCGGTTATAAACCGACGTCTTTATAGGCGACGTTAAAAATACAGTTTTCGCGTCGGTTCATAGAAACCGACGCGAAAAATAATTCGCTTATGAGCTTCGGCGTCGGTTTTTTATAAAACCGACGCCGAAGATACATTTAGACATTATTTTCCACGTCGGTTCATTAAAAAACCGACGCGGAAAATATAGTCGACTAGGTTTTCAGCGTCGGTTTTATATAAAACCGACGCCAAAATATCGGTTTTCCGCGTCGGTTTTTCTAAAAACCGACGCAGAAAACCAATTTACACAGGATTTTCGGCGTCGGTTTTTTGAAAAAACGACGCCATATCAAACTTTCGGCGTCGGTTTTTAAAATAACCGACACCGTAAATTTTTTTTTTTAAATAAAATACATATATTTTCTCCTCCAAACAAATCGGAACCCTGAAAAAAAATAACGAAGTATACAAAAACAATTAAACAGCTTTAACAGAAGTACTTGAGAAAACTCAAAGTAAAGCAGAATTAAAATACACGTACCTACATGGTGCATTTTCTTAATCTAACCATACTCAGTATCAATCATTGTAAGTTTCCTCCCATAGATAGCACCAATCCTGTCAAAACAGTAATGAAACTAAGGAGATGTGCATGAAAAAATCAATCCAAGATATTAGTGCAATGAATAAACATTAAATGAAAATGTGTAATTTATTTGAATCATTCATTTTTTCACAAAGTAAATTACCAAAATGAAATGTTACGACTTCTGATCAAAATTCCAGGAACACTCAGCCGATGCAACCTCTTCCTCACCTCCCCCACTGAAGATGTTGGGGGTGTCTATTCACCATAGGATCCCCACCACCCCCAACCTCAGGTTTTTATATTTGCTCTGTATAGACGTGCATTACCCATTCACTATTGTTATTTGTTTAAGTTATGGAATAACAGAGAAATAAGTTTGAGTGCAAAAAATAGGTTAGAAAATTGAAATCAAATGCAGATTGAAGAGACATAAAGAAACATACCTTAAAAATTGACGCCTTCTATTTTATCTTTGTGCAAACCCACTAAGCGTTGTTTCAGGTATTATGTGATATGCTTCTCGGCAATCATTTTCCGATATTTATTTTCATAAAAAATAAAAAGGCCTAGAAGATATTGATGTGCATTCAAGGGAGACAATTTTTAGTGTTTGTGAATGTTATTTCGCTATACGAATCTCTATGTTCATGATCCAAGTACCACCCTACAGATATGTCACTGTACAGACAAATGATTTTAAGAAATAACAATGAAAAGAAATATAATAACTAATTCTGAATTAAAATACACGTACCTGAAATATACGACATGCTTATTATTGGTTATTGTTGAAGGATTCATTTGATTATTATTAGATTCAATAAAACAGTTTTTGCAGAGGCACTTGAGAAAACTCAGTAAAGCAGAATTAAAATACACGTACCTGAAATATATGACATGCTCATTGTTTGTTATTGTTGAAGCATTCATTTGATTATTAGTAGGTTCAAACACCTAATATATCATAAGAGTTAGTTTTTTAAACCCATATATATTATTATTTATAAATATTAGTATACATACCTCAAATCTTAATCAGACTTAACAAATAGTCCGCAAAAGTAGATTGAATATGGATCATATCAGATTGAGAATATGACTGTGAATCATTGAATACCTACAATAATATTGAATGATATGAAATTAATAAATAGAATAAAGTGGATGAAAATATATAAAAAAATTAATACAACTAACCTTATGAAAATCAGTAGTTTCCCCAGTTGTGATTATCTCGTACATAAATCGTAGAATATAATAACCACATTCAACATGTCCATTTTGACGATGACACTGCAGTTATAAAACATTTAACTAATAATGAAACCCAATATATAACAAAAATATAAAAACTAATTACCTGTACTTCCACATATTTGATTTTCGTTGGTTTCTTTTCATTTGTAAAATGTTTCCATGAACTGCATTTTTTTATATAAGAACTAATAAAACTTGTGTAAACAATTAAAATTAAACATAACAAACTTCTAAAAATAAAAAAACAACTTACCTGTTTAATAAGTTGGAAAACGGTTTACGCACTTTTTCTAATAAAGAGCAAAACCAATATAAGGTGCATTCATTTGGGCAAAATACACCTAACATCCAATGCCCCCTATAATACAAAAAGTTCATAATTAATGACATTATAATGATCATGAGTTCAAAATTATGTTGATATTCTTACTTATCAAGAAATGGAAAAAACCAGCACTGAATCTCTGTTTGTGATAATCTCTCGGATATATATTGAACTCTTTCATCATTTTTCACATGTTTGACTTCCAAGGAAATGTACTCTAGATCTATAAAGCTATAAATGCTTGTAGTTTTATTTTGTAAAAGAATCCTGTATAGATACCTAATTTAAAAAGAAAATATAGTTAGTCAATGACATAACAATATTTTATTAAAGAAATAGCAATTCAAACGTCAATTTACTTACATGGAAAACAACTGCACCACATTCAGCCCGATCTCTTCAAAATTAACTAAATTCATGATATCTTCTTTCAATATTCTCAATTTATAATTTCTTCCACATATATCGGACGTCATCCGAAACTCATAGATAATATTCAAGGAAGAAGAGCACTGAGATAATCTTTTCAACCCAGAAGAAATATCAGAAGTATCTACAACCGACTGTTTCTGAACATTTTTCTGCATTTGTACAGTTTCTTTTGCTTTCAGATATTCCTATATAAGTTAAATGTCATAAAACATTATAAGTAATTTGGAATCATTTCTAATTACTAGTTAAAAAAACTCATACCTCATGTGAAATATAACGAAGAAGTGCAGTTGGCCAAAGTAAAAAATGGCCCATACATTCCCCAACACTGGTGATCTCCGCAGTAGGAAATGGTAGTAGAGCAGTAGGATCTATAATAACAAGTACTGATACTCTAACCTGACCCATCTGCATAGGCTGATGATGTACCGAGTCCCCCAAAAAATACACTTGTCCTAACGCAACAATATGTACATGAGGATCTCCCGCAAACAACTCATAATATAAGGTTTGATCCGATGGAGGAGGTGGAGGCTCAAAGTTAGCAGGTGGGGCACGGTAGTCAGGGTGAGCAGGCTGAGAAGTCAGAAAAATGAAAAGGGTATATTAGTGTTTAAAATTTATAACATAGAAAAATTGATTAAAAATTAAATAAAATAATATACCTCAAATGGTTGCGCAGATGGGGCAGGGTAAGTAGATGAGGCAGGGTAGTCCGGGTGAGTTGGCTGAGAATGTTGAAAAATGAAAAAGTTATATCAGTGTTTATAATTTATAAAATAGAAAAATTGATGACATTAAATAATATACCTCGGAAGGCTGCCAAGACGGTGTTGGGTAAGCATATGAGGCAGGATAGTCTGAGTGAGTAGGCTGAGAATGTTGAAAAATGAAAAAGTTATATCAGTGTTTATAATTTATAGAAAAGAAAAATTGTTAACAGTAAATAATATACCTCGGAAGGATGAGCAGACTGTGACTGTCTTTCCAAGTGTTCTAATAAAGCCTTCTGTACTGCTGCTTGAATTTTATCACCCATAGACCGTTTCATATCCTGCAGCTCTTCTTTTAAGGATTCGATTTCCGGGTCTCTTGGTTGCTTACTCTTACCAAAAACCTTCCGAATACTAACACCCGCCTGATATCCTCTAACACGGCCGGGGTTTTCAGTCTTTCCCAAAGCAGTGGCTAGGATATCCATCCTACCCTCGGGGATAAAAGAGCCATATGTCTCTTTCTCCTGAAGTTCATCCTGAAATGAAAAATAAAAAATTTATATTAGTGTTTATAAATTATAAAAAAGGAAAATTGTTAACAAAGAATTAATATTTACTTACAATTATATCAGCCACTTGATGAGCTTCGTCTGTAAGATATTGTTCATTTTTTCTTCTTCTTGCTCGTTTCCATTTCTCATGGCGAGTGGGAGGAGATGGAGGACCATACTGGACCTCTTCTGAACCACTACTTGATCGAGCTCTTAATGCTTCAAATTTTTCTTCAATAATTTTCTGCTCCAAATACGAGTATCCTCCACGTGATAAAGTATGAGGGTATACGTTTTTCAACTGGATCTCCTGATGAGATCTTCTGGAGGCCTGTTACATAAAAATAAACACATAAGTAATAAGGAAAATATAGCATAAATTTTAAAATATAAAACAATTACAATACCTGAAATTTCTCTTCCTGACGACTCTCAACAAATCACTTCCATGTTTCTTCATCTATATATGGATACTTAAGACATGGGATTTCAAACCTTCTCTTTCCAAAAACATAATCTTTCGTCAGTTTGTTTTTAAAATCTCTCCATCGAACCGCCGCTAAAGAGAGATGTCTTTTCCTAATTTCTTTGGTTTCCTCAAAATTGAATGTCATCTGTAATTGAAAAAATTAAATATGTCATTTAAACTATATAATATTAAAAAAATGAGATAAAATAAATAAATAAAGATATTTTACCGTCACGGCCTCCCAAAGCTGTTGCTTCGCCGTCCTGTCCACTGACTTCCAATCAGGATATAAAATACTAATCCTGCAACGGCTCTGCATCGCTATATAACTGACAAACTGAACTGCATTTGGGCCAACTGCATTATTATTATCATCAAAACGGATGTGTAATTTGTTATCATCACGAGAGAGTGATAGTTTTGGTAAACGTGTAATACCACGTTTACCAACTAGAGAACTTGATTTTTGAGTAGTAACTGGAGAAGTCTCCTCCGCCGAGGACGCATCAGTAGTCCTGCAATTTTATTTTATAAATTAACAGTTTTATTTCATTAAATATGTATATTACTGAATATTTAATAATATGTCAAAATAGATATACCTCGGTAACTACTCCTCTCTATCTGTATTTGACATTACTACTAGAAAGTGTAATGAAATTTTGGGTACTTGCATATCATTAGAAAACTGAATAATTAGAAACAAGGAAATGAAAAATAAATATGTAAAAATAGAGGCATGCATTTGTAAGTTTTAAAAATAGACACAAAATATAAATATTTACCAGAAAAATTAGGAGATTAATTTAGTGTTTTCCCACGTCCCTTCATCATGATCGGTACGTACTGCATGCACTATGCCTATCTTATATTCATTGTAATCATCTGAAAATTTCATAATAGATGAATAAGGCTCATGTAAATCACTAGCATCATCAGAATCATCATCATCACCCAAATGATATCTTTTCCCTTGCAAAACAACTGACCACTGATCATTCGACGGATTAATGACATAAAATACTTGTTTTGCATGTGTCTCCAAGATAAATGGTTCCTCATTGTGATTAAATCTTTTCAAATCAACCAGTTTAAACACATATTCATCATGTTTCACGCCACTATTACTATCAACCCAATTGCACTTAAAAATAGTGACTCGAAATTTAATATAATCAATTTCCCATATGTCTTTAATAACTCCAAAATATGATGTTGATGCAGAAATTGGGTTTTTATCTTTGGCACTCGAAAAATGCACTGCTTCAGCGAATACCATCACACCACTATTCTGAACGGTACTCTTTTCATCCAGGTTTTTTGTGTAAAATGTGTAGCCATTGATATCAAAACCAGACCAAGTGATCACATTAAAAGATGGTCCCCCTGATAACCACTTCAATGTTTCTGATACAAATATATCTGAGGTGACTTTCTCTTTAAACCATGAAACAAATGTCTTCTTATGCTCAATCATCAACCACTTTTCATTTCTTTTCTGATATCGTAACTTTAATTCAGCAATATGTGAGGATATATATGGTTGAACCTCATCTGTGTTGTTCAAAATGTATAAATGTGCTTGCATCACTTCATCACGTGGAATGAACTTTACCTTTAAGCCTCGAACCCCTCTACCTTCTCTGTCAACTGTCATATGTCGAGATAGAGGGAGACCAATATGCTCCACCTCATTCAAATAATCAGTATAGAACTCAATCACCTCTTCTGATACATATTTTTGAACAGTATAGGCCTCTGGTCGATAAGGATTTTTAACATGTCCTTTCAAAATTTTCATATATCTTTCAAAAGGATACATCCATCTTAAATAAACAGGCCCACACATTCTTATCTCACGCACCAAATGAACCAATAGATGAACCATTATATCAAAAAATATGGGTGGGAAATACATTTCTAGTTGACAAAGAATAAGAGTTGCTTCATTCTCCAAAAAATCTAACAAATTTGTATCAACGACTTTGCTACAAATGGATTTAAAGAAATTACATAACCTGATGATTGTCTTCCTGACAGCTTTCGGTAATATACCACGCACTGCTACTGGTAGAATTTGTTGCATTAACACATGGCAATCATGTGATTTCATACCTATTAATTTACAATCCTTCAATGACACAAAATTATTCACATTTGAAGAAAAACCGCTGGGTACTTTAATACCATGAAGACACTGACAAAAATTCATCTTTTCAATCTTGCTTAATGTGTGACAAGCCGGAGGTAAATATGTTCTTTTTTCTTTCACAGCGGGAGCTAACTCCAAACGTATTCGCATTAATATCAAGTCCAATCTAGCATGTAATCCATCTTTTGTATTTCCTTTTATGTCTAACAAAGTTCCAATCAAACTATCACATATGTTTTTCTCAACATGCATAACATCAATGTTATGTTTTATCTCTAAAAATCTCCAATAAGGTAGTTCAAAAAAAAATAGACTGCTTCTTCCAGATATGTTTTTGTAAACCAGAACTTTTTCTCTTTCCAAATGTTGAATCAATATCTTTCACTCTGTCATAATATTCTTCAGCTGACAATGGTTGAGGGGAGAGGTTGTATTCTTGTAAACCGTTAAATGCTTTTCTCAATCTACGATAAGCACGATCAATTCGCAAAAATCTTCGATGTCCCATGTACACTGTCTTTCTTCCATTCTGCAATTGATAATATGAAGTTTGTTCTTCACAAATTGGACATGCTTTATGTCCCTTAACACTATATCCAGATAAGTTTCCATACGCAGGAAAGTCGTTTATAGTGAACATTATCATAGCACGCAAAAGAAAATACTATTTCTTGTATGCATCGAAAACTGTAACACCTTTCTCCCATAGCAGTTTTAAATCCTCAATCAATGGTGTAATATACACATCAATATCATTTCCCGGTTGTTTTGGTCCAGAAATCATCAAGCTCATCATAACATATTTTTTCTTCATACATAGATGTGGGGACAAGTTGTAAAGTACCAGCAAAACAGGCCATGAACTATGTTGGCTACTGAGGCTCCGATATGGATTCATTCCATCAGTACACAATCCCATTCTGAGATTTCTAACTTCACTTCCAAAATCATGAAATTTTTTATCAAAACTCTTCCACTGTGGTGAATCGGCAGGGTGACGTAAGTTACCATCAGAAATGCGCTCATCTGAATGCCATCTTAACCTTTTTGCATCATTTGAATTTACAAATAGACGCTTAAAACGAGGAATAATTGAAAGGTACCAAAATGCTTTAGATGGAGTTTTGATTTTGGTACCTAAAAATAAATCAGAATTGAATTATCAGAATTGTTTGAAAAAAATATTGGATGATATCATTGGAAAGTAAAAAAATTGATTTTTCATAACGTTACATGACATCACTTGAAAATTAATCTGAGTTGACTTTCTCATCCATCTTATAGCGCGATGTTCCACATGTAGGACAACTTGATAAATGTTCATTTTCTTTCCTATACAGTACACAATCATTGGGGCAAGCATGTATCTTTTTATACCCCAATCCCATTGGGCATAATATTTTCTTTTCCTCATAATTGGAATCTGGAAGCCCATTTCCTTATGGAAGAAGCTCTTTTAAAAGCTCAAGTAAACTGGAGAAACTTTTATCACTCCACCCATTTTTTTCTTTTAAGTTAACTAATCTCAAAACTGCTGATAACACTGTATATTTACTGCAACCTGGGAATAATGGTTTCTCAGAATCTCCATACAATCGTTCAACAGTTGGTGTTTTTTCGATGGTTTCAACACCTAAATCATGAATTAATTCTTCAATACGATCCTCTGCCTCATTATGAATATCGTCATCAACATTGGATGTTGAATTTTCAGTTCTTTCACCATGCAAGATCCAACGTGTATAATTAAGGCTAAAACCATAACAAATGAGATGATCCTTGATTTCTCTGAAGTTTAACTTTCTCATATTTACACACTTCACACATGGACAGAAAATCAAATCAATATTTTGATTATGCCGTTTAGCAAATTCCAAAAAATTGTCAACTCCTCTTTCATATTCACTAGTAGTTCTTCGTAGATAAATCCAATTATGATCCATTAATACCTGATATCACAATATAATTGATGAATATATTAAAACATAGAAACATTTAAATATCTATCAGATAAATTGTAAACAAAAACATATTCCATAAAAACTATTGATAATCAGATAAAAGACATCAGATATGAAACACGTTTACAAATAGAGTAAACAGTTTATTTTCATATTATATACATGTGTGTTATATTGAAATACAAGGACAAAATGGTTAAATCAAAGGTTTCATTTTTTGAATTTAAAGTTTCATGATATAAATATTATATGAATGACATACAAGATAATATGATTTCTCACTATGACTACTATTGATCAGACTATATTTATTTTTTTATTCATTTGATGTAACATGAATGAATCATGGAAAAATTAATGTGAAAAATAGGTTAATAACTATCCTTATTTAAGACAATGTGTATTAAGAGACATGATACAATTTTTGGTGACAATGATAACTCAACTCCCTCAATCCATGAGTTTTATAATAGGGAACTATGAACATATAAATTCATTATGGAGGGATAAAAATTCCATTGCATATTGTAGGTGACAACTTACACCCCCATCCATGGGTCTATTGCAGCAAAACATGTCAAGGAATGGATCAACATGAAGAGAAATATATTATCCATCCATGAAAGATTAGATCATGAGAATGTTTTATTTGCAGCCTATGACTTAGAGGGGGAAGTAAATCATTTCATGACTATTATTTAGAGGGAGAGAAAGATGAATAAATATAATCAATGGAATGAGATTAGTTTAAGAGGACATTTATTAAAAATGCATGAATCTAACCCCACATATGAAAGTGGAAAGGTATTTTTGAAGATTAATAGAGGGATAATGATTATATTATTATCTACGAAGAAATAATTACAATACATTATGATTCTAGTCGTATTATGGACATTGCAAGAAAAATTATTTATTATATAATGGCATGAAAATAATTATTCAAATTTTTTTAACATAATAGATAGTGGTAATTATTCATGTCTTAGTTAAATGATGAGAACCAAAGAGAATTGAGGAATTTGGCATGGTAAATCTCAAGAAGGAATGAAATAACAACAAACTACATGCAAAAATGTGAGTGAATTCATTTAACACAATAAAATTATTTTTTTGAAGAAGAATTTATTAAAATGGAAATGGAATTAAAAATATAGTACTTCATAATGTAATGAAAGATCATTTTAAACAGGAATAATGATAATACAAACAAAAAATTTGAAGTTCAACCCGAATGGAGATGTTAAATCCAAACTGCGACCGGTATAATTACTTCCAAAAACAAACAATATCAAATCTACACCAACAATGATAATACAAACAAAAAATAATGATAAATTACAACTAAAATCTAACCAATAATCAAAATCACGCAAAATAGGGTTATTGATAAAGAAATAAACAATGGGATATGAAACAAGAGATAAATAGGAAGAACACATACCCAAAATCGTGCATATGACAAAAAACCTTCAACAATGGTCGTCCAAGATTGCAAATCAAGTTCGAAGGTCGTCGGGAGTCTGAAGCGCCACAGCGGAACTTGATTTCGACGAACGAACAAAATGAGGGTTTCTGACCGTGAATATTTTTAAAAGACTTTTCGCGTCGGTTTTAAGAAAAACCGACGCCAAAATGTTGTTTTAAAATTTTCGGCGTCGTTTTTTAAAATAACCGACGCGGAATATATGTTCGCTTATGAGTTTCGGCGTCGGTTTTCATGAAAACCGACGCCGAAACATTTTTAAAAATTTATTTTTTGCGTCGGTTCTCAGAAAAACCGACGCGGAATATATTTTTTTTATTAGTTTCGGTGTCGGTTTTAAAAAAACCGACGCCGAAAACTTTTTTTAATTATTTTCTGCGTCGGTTTTTAAAATAACCGACGCGGAATTATGAGTTTCGGCGTCGGTTTTCATGAAAACCGACGCCGAAAAATTTTTAAAAATTTATTTTCTGCGTCGGTTCTCAGGAAAAACGATGCGGAAAATATGTATACTAATATTATTCGTGTCGGTTTTCTTAAAAACCGACGCGAAATATCAACGCATAATTATTTTTGGCGTCGGTTTTTTGTAAAACCGACGCCAAAAATTCCCCGCACATACTATTCGCGTCGGTTTTTAAAAAACCGACATTATTACGACGACGTTAAAGCCCGTATTTCCACTAGTGTCTCATTAAGTAGGTTGCATCACATGTGTCGTCAACCTATATGTATGAATCTTTATATTTGGATTTATAGAAATGAACATGATAATAAAACTATTATGAATATAGATTTAATTAGTTAGTTATATTCCCATAAAAGGTCCTAATATATATACTTTCATTAAATTTAAAAGGCAAAATGATTTATTGATTTATTTATTAATTTTATTTCATTTATAATGCACCAAACATATGTTTCTTCACCAAAATCATATGTCATCATGGTTTCCATTAATACAAATAAGTACACGACTCGTGCTATACATTAATAATAATATTAATTCAAGGACCAATAAACACATTCATGGATTGGAACATTCAATGGAATATATAACAGATGTATTTTATACAATAGGTTCTTTTATCATAACCACCTCTCTCAAGGATTACCAAGGGATAAATTCGTGAGAATGGGTATAAATATATTATAATCCCCTAAACCTGATATCCTGAAATATCTTTTTCCCTTAGATGATATCATTAATCCATAGAAAATGTATTTAAGAGTACTATTATAGCACTTCAAGGTTATCCTCATAACGAGGAACTACTATGACCATTCAATGTGGTAAGTACCCTTAGGGCATTATCTTATACCATGTCATGTATAAGAACAATCATGTTTTGATAAAAACATTATTGATATTCAAGAACCATGAATATATAGGTAATCATAAAATAAAATATAGTTTTTTATAGGTCCCCAACTCCAAAAAACTCCCAGTTGTACTAGATCCAACTGATAATAACTCTCAGTCTACTAACTCTTTCATGATATTCATGATTTTTCTAAGATAAGGATTTTTTCAAGGGGTCAACCATGTTTTCTTCTATATGAACTCTACTTAATATAAACTCACAACTTTGATAAAAATCCCTCAATAGGTGATACTTTTAAAATATGTGATTCATCATTTGATGTGTCCTTGAATACTTTTTGAGAGCCATTGTTTTATTATTATCATAATACTATGTGATTGGGCCTTTACTGCTAGACACCATATCAAGTTCTTGGATGAATTTGTTAATCAAAACTACTTATTTATCTATATAAAAAGATGAAATATACACATAATCCACTATAAAATTAATGAAAACTAATTTCCTTAAGAACTTCTAACTCACAGTTCCTCTTTTGAGACTAAAGACGTATCCTAGATATGCATTCACATCATCCTGATCTATCTGGAAACTATAATATATATATATACCTCAATGAATAGATCCTCATATCCTCCATATACTATGAATATATCCTTAGTATTCCATGTATTATTAAGGATATCATTAACAATAGTCCAATTTTATTCTCCTTAATCATTATGAAATTTACCTACCACGCCCAAGGTATAGGAAAAATCAAGCCTGGTACACAACATAGAATACATGATAGATCTAATTACAGATGCATATAAGATATTGTTCATCTCTCAATATTTCATTTTATGTCTGACTAAAACTTTTATTGGGGAGATGTATACTATGTGACATTAGAACCATTCCCCTCTTTGATTGTTCTATACTAAATCTCTTTAGTATCTTGTTAATGTATATACCCAGACTTAGCCTAAGCATCCTCTTGGATATATCCAGAATTATCTTGATCTAGATGTTATAAGATATTTCACCCAATCCCTTAATGGAGAATATCTTGTTCAACTAGTAATTAACTAACTATATAACTGGTATCTTTTTTCCAATAAGTAATATTTCATTGACATATACTACTAGGAAAATGTATGCAATCCCACTAAACCTCTTGAATACACAGATCTCATATTCATTATTTATTATACCAAACTCCCATATATCTTCATTAAACTAAATGTTCCATGACCTTCATGTTTGATTCAATCCATTAATATATTTTCAACATGAATGCTTTATTAGAAACCTATTGAGTCAAAAACCCTTTTGGTTATGTTATATAGACATCTTCTATAAGGTTCCCATTAAGGTAATTTGTTTTGAAATCCATACGAAAAATATCATTGCTATGGTAAGATGATATGAAAAGTATAATTATAATGAAATTAAGCATAAAAATTGGAGAAAATTTTTCATTATATTTCATTCCTTAACATTTTTTAGAACCCTTTATCCACTATTTTTGCTTTATAGGTACCTCTAATTTCTTAATTCTTTTTAAATACTCATTTGCAACCAATGTTACTTACATAAACTGGAACATTAACCAAAAACTAGAATTGGATCTCATATATGGAATCCATCTCAAAATTCATAAATTATTTACATATTATAGAATTTGAGCTACTTACTATTTCCTTGTAGGAAATAGGATCATTATTATCTATCAATAATGAGTCAACTTCTTTATTGATGATAAAACCATATCTCTCTAGTACTCTAATCTCTCTAGTGATCCTATTCAGTACCGGTATCTCTACAATAACCTCTTCTATAGGAACTAGTGTAACTCATTCTTATGCCAAATCTTGTGTATCCTAAGCATCAACTTCATCAAATTGAATCTTTATCCCACTATCTCTTTTGAATATTTTCTCCCTCTCAAGGAATATAGCATGTATTTCCACTATTACCTTATTATATAGGGGGTTATATATATATAATATCCTCTTATTTCCTTGGGATATCCTATAAAGATACACTTCATGCCCTCATGTGTTATTTTGTTTCCAGAAGTATCCATAACAAATACCTCACAACCCTATAAAAAAATATGTGATAACGTGAGTTTCTTTCCACTTTATAACTTGTATGTAATATTATTTTAAAATTTATTTAGTACACAATTTAGTGTGAATACCACAATTTGTAATGAAAATCCTTAAAAGGATAATGGAAGGCCAGTGTGACTCATCATAAACCTCACCGCATCAAGGAAGGTGTGGTTCCTCCTTTCACTAACACAATTCCACTATAATGTATAAGGAGGAGTGAGTTGAGATAAAATCCCAAACTCTCGTAGATAGTCGATGAAATCTTAATTAAGATTCTCACTAACTCAATCATATTAATGCTTATTTATCTTCATTCCATATTTATTCTCAACTTCATTATTGAATTCTATAAATTTTTTAAAGGATTCAAACATATACCTCATTAATTATATATAACTATATCTACTCAATTCATTTTTAAAAATAATTAAGTATGAATACCCACCTTTGGATTTTAATAGAAAAAGACCACACATGTTAGTTTATAACAACTATAGAAGATCAATGACCCTTTTTCCTTTCCACTAAAATTTGGTTTGATCATATTTCTATATAAATAAGAGAAACATTTGTATAGTGGTTTTATTTTAAAAGAATCTAAATAACCATATTGATAGAGCTTAGTTAAGTGCTTATCATTTACATGATCGTGGTAGTGATACCACAATTAGGTGTGATATGAGTCATGAAAACTTGATTCGTTATCAATTTCTAATACTTGGTTTTCATATTCTAATACATGAATACCATTTTTAAGATGTATCATACCAAAACATATGTTATCTTTGTAAAAATAAAAACTTTAATTTCCAAAATGGAAAATAAAACCATCCATATTTAGGTAGTTTAAAAATATAATGTTTTTTAAGAAACTAGAAATATAATAACAATTTTTTAATATAAATATTATCCTCATTATAAATTTGAGGTAGTAGTGCCTTATATCCACTATAGCCAACTATGCTCTATTGGATGCTTGAAGATAAACCTCTTCTCTAGAAACCTTTTTATTTATTTGATTACAATATTTGAATACATATATGAGCACCAAATATAGTATATAATAACCAACTAGTAGATATGGATATATTTCCCTCAATAATTAATGAACATGAAGCTTCTTTGTGATTCCTTAATTGGGTGTAGTACTTCTTCGAGTGACTCTTTTTACCACATTAAAATCATACTTTATTTTTTTCTTTTTGACTTAGTTTGGATCTTCTTCTTATTGGAATAATTTTTCTCAAGATCATTAGATTTTTAGTGATTTTTGGGGACCTTTTCCTTGTTATTACTTTCATTTACCATAAGTACTCTAGGTTTTTTATGCCCCGTGTCCTTATCTACTTTGAAAATCAAGGTGAGGAGTTTTAGGACGTACTTCTCATTATTTATCATATTATAATTCATAATGAAACTAGAGAATCTATAAGGTAATCAATGAAGTATGATTTTGGTTCAGAAATATTAAAGGAACTTAAATCCCAAGATGTTTAAGTGCTAATTATAGTTGATCATATTTACTATATGAGGCATAGTTGGTAACCCTACTCCAAGATAACATGTGAATAATGACTTGCAGATCTTATACAGCTCATGTCTATCCTTTTCCTGATAAAGATCACGAAGGTGAGGCAATATACTATATGTATCCATGTTTTTTTGTTTCTTATAAAGCTAGATAGAAATAGAAGATAGAAGACACTAGACATCTATCACATCATTCAAGGATTTCATGTAAATGGGGAGCTCTTCTTCATTGGTCTCCTTACCAAGAATATTAGGAATAGGGGAATCAAATATTTAATAAATCTTCTCCTAGATTATTACAATGTGACAGTGCATGTACCACTTATGGAACATAATGTTGGTAAGGATGTTTTCTTTATATAGTATAGATCAGAGAAATAATTCATAAGTCATATATTTTTTCATTTAATATAATGAAATAAAATTAGGATATTTGATACTTTTTTTATTACTAAAATGTATGACGTAATAAATTTTATTTATTAGCCTCCCAATATTTTATCAAAATCCAGTAGCCCTCACTATTAGTTTTAGAATATCTTATCACATAGATATTCTAGAGGTAAGTATCACTACAACAAAACAAGACTTTAATAGTGTTGACATTTATCAGCGCTAATAAAAGGTGCAGATAAATTGTACCTTTTATCAAAAAATTTGTTTTAGCACTGATAATAGGTGTCCTTTATTAGTAATTTTCTATAGCACTGATAAAGGGTACCCTTTATCAGTACTTTATTTTTAGTGCTGATAAATGGTACCCTTTATCATAGCTTTATTTGTGGGGATGATAAAGGGTAGCCTTTATCAGTGATTTATTTTTATCACTCATAAAGAGGTCTCTTATTAATGCTTTTTTAGCACTAATAAAGGTATGAATAAAATGAAATAATTAAATAAATAAAAAATAAGTTTATTAAAAAATATTACAAATTTTATTAATTAAATAATTATTGATAAAAATGAAAAAATTGAATACACCATATATGAATTATAAATACTAATAAATAGTATATATTAAATATATATATATATTCAAAATGAAAATTAAACAAATAAAAACAAAAAATAAGTAAATTGAGAAAAATATTAAACATTTTATTAATTAGATAATTATTAATAATGTTAATAAGTAATATATATTAAATATATATATATATATGAATGTATAAAAATATGATTTATATAATACAATATATTTATTCTTTACATTAAATAGTCACATATTTAGTGAATAATGGTGTATAATTTAAAATTAATATAAATTAAAAATACTGACTAATTGCATAGTGTAATGAACATAATTGAATGTCGTTTGATTTTTCAATTTAACATAGATCAAACGTGTGTTATATTGATTTTATATATACATAATTATTGGATTTTTATATACAATGCACACACACAAAACTTATCCATTTTTTCAATATTGTTAAAGTGAACTTAATTTTAATTTATTCAATTTCACTAAATTTTAACATGAATACACTTAAGATTAAATATTTATTGGTAATGTTAAAAAATATTTATAAATAAATATATTTATAAATGTACATTTACTATATTTATGTGTTTATATATTTATAATTATAAATAAATAAATATTATTTTTTGAAAGGTATTTATATAATTATAAATATATATATTTTTTAAATAATTATTAAATTTATAATAAATTTATTTAAATAATGAATATATTTACTATATTTATATTTATATATATTTATTAAATATATATATATATATAATTATATATATATATAAGGATATAAATATTATTTCTAAAAAATATTTATATAATTATAAATAAATAATTATATATTTACATTTTTATAATTTTATAATATATTTAAATAAAGAATATATTTACGTTATATTTATATATTTATATTAAATATATATATATATAATTATATATATATATATTTACAAATTAATTTATTTATGATTTTAATTATAAATCTTTTATCAGTGCTTAAGTAATAAGCACTGATAAAATGAATCTTTATGATCACTTTTTTAGTGTTGATAAAGATTCCTTTTATCAACACATATTACTTCAACACTCATAAAAGATATCTTTATCAGCACTTTTTTGGAAGCATTGATAAAAGTGTCATAGTCTCTAAAAACCCTAATCAGTCGTGAACCTGTCGATATCTAAAGCTTTCCATGGAATCCACCCTCTATTGGCACTCCTCCTCGGGGAATAAAAGATTGAATCAAGGCTCAAAAAATTCCAAGGCTTAAATCCATGGATCGAACAATTCAAGGGTTGAATGAATCCAAGGCTTAGACATAAGTCTACTTTCTCTTGGGGAACTTAAGGTGTAAAACATCAATGGTTGGGGACAAGGTGGAGGTTTTTTTGTAACTGCAAGTGTGGTAAGTTAGCTGTTTTGGAGATTTGGTCATGGAGATTGTCCATTTTGATGCTTGGAATTTTTAGAGTGTGAAATACCTATACTCTGAGCCATCCTAGCTTCACTCGCAGGCCATATGAGCATCTCTTTACTTCTCAATTGAAGTTGTGAATTAATGTAGGGAATTTGTGAGCTACTCTTTTATTTATGTGAAAGTATGAATGAATCGTGCTTTATTTTCATTGGATAAATAGTGTAATTAACCATGTGGTAGGATCATCATCCTATTTTACATCATCTATATGATTTTTTATGTATTAATTTCCATGATGGTGGTTGGGTAGCCTATGATATTGCTTCCTGATATATGAAACTGACTAGTTATTTTTGTATTTGTGTAATATAGACTTTAGATGGGGAGTAATATTTTATAGATCTATTAATTTTGTGATTCCGCTTTGATTTATGAGTGAAGTAAGGGTAGTCTACTTAGAAAATGTGACCTCATGGGATTCATTCTATCTCATTAGATGCAAGCATGTATAAGATATATGTTGTAAGGGTTGGTGTGTTTTTATCCCTTATTTTTGATATATCTTACTGATGTGTATTACTGTTTCATGCCAACTTCTTTATGGACCTCCCTAGATTCTCAAGGATGGGTCAATGTGTATTAGATGGCCTCCCTAAAATCATTTAGAATGGTAGATCTGATGTGATGACCTCCCTGTAATCCTTGGGATGGGTTAGTGTGGTGATATGAAATCCCAAGATTCATGAGATGTTTTCAAATATTTGATATACCATTAATATTAAATTTAATAATTCCTTAGGTTGTTACATAAATTGTTCCAAAAAATAGAATATAGGTTATCAAATTATATATATTAAAAATTATTATTAGGTATTCATTATTTTAGGTCTACATGTATTGTTTTTACCCCTAGGAATATCTTATTATCATCCATGTATTTGAAATAACTCTTTATTTATTAAATTTTTTTATCAATACATTTTTATATCTTCTGGTTGATTAAATGAGAGTTTATTATTCTTGTTTATAATATTTGGGTTTCTTATTACTCCTTAATTTCCTATATTATATTTTAATTTTTTTAGGGGATTTAAGAAAGATTTTATTTTTGTTAAACAATAGTTATTATTGAAATTTTTCTTTGAGACTCATCCCCCGTGTCTTTTATAGATAATTTTCATTCTCATCAATTTTATCTCCTGAATAGTTATTGAATTTTGTTTCTTGAGACTCATCCCCCATATCTTTTATGTTTCTTTTACTACTATGAGTAGTATACATCCCATGGATGACTACTTCTTAGAGTATTTCAAGAAACATAGGTGCATGTTCACAAGAGATGGAGGATGTGTGTCAAACAAAAAAATTGAAATGATAAATGTTTAGGATATGAGATGATGAGCATGACAGTTGTCTATAATTTTTATCTTTGAATGAATTTAGATGATAAAACCTACCATAGTGGAGTAATTCTTTTACCAAATTCAATTACCCATTTTCTTCAAATCGTACAAAAATTCTTTGAAAAAATCAAATGTTAGGTTTCCTTTGTTAGAATCTTCTATAAATTTCACCTTTGATAATGAATATCTTATGTGTATTTATTTATTTATTGTAAAAAATTAATATTTTATGAATCCAATAGGATGAATATGAATAGAAAATGGATTCATACTAATCGTTTAACAAAAGAGTATGAAGATAGTGTTTTCATCAAGTTTGCAAGATAGCTTGCATACGGCCCTTCTTAAATCCTTATTCTATGTTTATGTTATTGTTATTCAAGAAAAATTAGTTTGTAAGAGTTGGAATAAAGTTTGATTTAACACAGAATAAATTAGATCTATAAATTTTGGACCAAACATAGGGAAAACTGAATGTGAACACTGACTAGGATAATGTTGTAGTTTATTGATCATTTGATATGAATACCAGTGTAAAGGATGATGGAGATCTCATAGAAGAAATGAAAATGGAAATTAAAGATTACATTCATGATTTTCCAAATTTGTTTGAGAAGTTAAATAATAGTTCCAAGAGACCATTGTATACCGATTGTGCTAAATACACAACATTTTCAGTTGAATTGAAGTTATATAATTTGAAATCTGGAAGAAGATGGAGTGACACCAACCTTTCAGAACTACTTGGTCTCCTGAATGATAAGCTACCAGAAGAAAATGAACTACCATGTCGAAAATATGATGCTAAAAAATGCTACATTCAATGGGAATGATCTCTAAATAATACATGCTTGTCCAAATGATTTCATATTTTTTCACAATGACCATGAATCACTCATAAAATTACCTAAGTGTGGCGCATATCAATACAGGAAAAATGAATCAAGTCATTATAAATATGTATGGTAATTTACTATCATTCTATAGTAAATAACACTATATGGATGTCTAGAAACCATGAGACAATAAAAATGTCATACAAATACAATAATTAAATATGGTAACCTACGTCATCTGAAAGATTCTCCTCAATGGAATAAAATTGATTACGAGTATCTTGAATTTAGAAATAAGCCAAGAAACTTTCATCTTGCATTATCTATAGATGGAATAAATTATTTTGGTTTATAGAATTGTACTCAAAGTACATGTCCCATAATGTTGGTAAATTATAACTTTCTTTCATGGTTATGCATGAAGCACAAATACATTTTGTTGTCTTATCTTTTATCTGGACCAAATCAACCCAGTAATGATATTGATGTCTATTTGGCTCCATTGATTGAAGATCTAAAATTGATATGGGATATAAGTGTTACAATGTATGATTCTCATAGAAATGAATAATTTATATTGAGATAAATGTTGTATGGTATGATAAATGACTTCCCCACTTATAAAAATTTATTAGACTATTGAATTAAAGAAATGTTGGGGTGTCCCATTTGTGAAAAACACATATAATCAGTTTGGTTGAAACATTCCTCAAATACTTTGTTTTTAGGACATCGGAAATTTTTAACTCAATGACATAAATACTGATCTTGGAAAATATCATTCGATGGGAATATCAGACAAGATATAATACTATTTATAGTAATGGGTGATCAACTGTAAAATAAAGTAAAATATATTGACACTGTTTTCGATAAACCATTTTCAAAAAAAACCTTAAAAAATAAGGATGGAAGAAGATATCAATTTTATTTGAATTTCTATATTGGAATTGTTTGTATGTCATGCATTCTATTGATGTCATGCATGTAGAAAAAAATGTATTTGATAGTGTTATTGGCACATTAAAAAATGTTTCTAGAAAAACAAAAGATGGCATCAAGGCTAGGTTAGATATGATTGAAATGTGGATAAGGGGAGATTTGGCATCGGTGAAGGGTAAAAGGACTTTTCTTCCCCTAGTATATTACACTCTATCCAGATAAGAAAAATTTTAATTTTACCTTTTCTTGAATAGTGTAAAATTTCCATAGGGGTATTTATAAAATATAAAGAATGTCGTTTTGATGATTAATTTTAATTTACAGGAAGTAAAATCACATGACTATCATGTTTTGATTCAATATTAGATTTATATTAACTTCCATTGAATTTTACCTCCAAACGTATGACATACGTTAACTAGACTCTACTTCTTTTTCAAATCCATGTGTAGTAAAGTTATAGAGCCAGTGAAGTTTACAATCATGAATAAGGAGGTCGCAGTCATATTATTTGAATTAGAGATGTTCTTCCCACCATATTTATTTTATATAATGGTCTGCCTAATGGTTCACATGGTTAGATAGGTTCAACTATGTGATCATGTTCATTATAGATGGTTATACCCCATTGAATGGTGTATGAATATTTTTAAAGGGTATGTCAAGAATCAAATTTGGATTGAAGTTTGTATTGTAGAATGATATATTGTTGAAGAAGATATTGAATTATATATCGATTACCTATCATAGGTTGACATAATCAACCTCCCAAAGTCTCATCACAGTGAATATATTATGGGTAAAGGGATTTTTGGAAGAGATGTTTTACAATTACCTTGATAGAGTGAGATAAATCTCACCTTTACATTTTACATAATAGTGAAGAATTTTATCCATACATTGAAACCTATAAATAAACTATTATATATTTGAATCCATCAATGGTGAAAGGATGGATATCCAAGACAAATAATCAATAATTTATAGAATGGTTCTGAGATCAAATTTATAAGGTGTTATCTGAAAATATAAATTCAATTATTGAATGAATGAAATGGATATCTAGGGGACTAAATGAAAATGTTATATCTTACACTGTTTTTGTAATGAATGGTTATATATTCTATACAAAATAACATAATGATTACAGTATGACGAAAAATGGGGGTGTTGCGAATGTGGCTGAAGTAATGCACATATCCAGTTCCAAGGATATAAATCCATTTTATGAAAATATTTCATATTTTGGAATTATTGAATAGATATACGAGTTTTATTATACAAAATTTCAAGTGTCGTTTTTTTTTTCAAATGGGTTGACAATATGAGTGCAGTTAAAGTTAATGAAATGGGATTCTTGAAGGTGAATTTTAGTGTGGAAGGGAAAAAAGATGATTCGTTCATAATGGCGTCATAAGAAGTGAAAGTATTTTGTGTCTTAAATACATAAAACAATAATTGGTTGATTGTCCTACTAGTGAATAAAGAAAATTTTGGTTCAGATGAAAAATCAATCGAGGAAGACCCTTTCATTGGGAGATCACAATCAGTTCATGTAGGTACCAATATAAACAATGTATTGTACATAAGGGGAACACAAAGAGGGTATTTGTATTCTAGATAGAGGAACCAAATCCCTAAAACCTTTAAAAAATATTTCAATGAGAAGGTAAAAGTTTTTTTGATATACTATTTTTTTCTCAGGATATTATATGTTCTCTACTAAATTAACATAATCTAAATTAATTGTTTGAATACTATGCTAATAATGTCTTCTACACATGATGATGTCACCAATACCTTGGAAGAACAATTTATAATGAAGGAAACCCTTTGGTAAGATGTGAAGGTAATGTTATGGTATACTTTCTCTATTTTATCGAAAAATTATATAATGGAGTGTTGATTTAATTTTCATTATTCCTTGTAGAGTTCATTTATTTTAGCATATTTTCATCCATATTTCATGCCTTTTTAGGAAGAGAAATTATGTTGTCTCTGCTCAATCGCAGAGGTAATCTTGATTTTTTCACAGTAAAATAATTTTACATAGAATTAATATATTTTTTCATATTTATGTTTAATTTTATTTCTTTTTAGTATTACTCACATAATAACTATTTTCTTATATAGGTGGGTTATTTTTTTGAGTTTGGGTGGTCTGTTCATCATTCATGCCTTTCTGCACCAAAACTTCCACTGAATTCTTCTCCCTCAAAACCTTTTCACCCCTATAGGGTTGGCATTTATCACCATCCTTCAAGTTCCCTCTGTTTCTCAATCATAGAGGAAAATCTTGATGTTTTCATAGTAAAATCATTATCCATATAATTAATTTATTATTTCATATTTATGTTTTATTTATTTCATTTTGGTATTAATCATATAATAATTTTTTTCTTATACATGCGGATTATTCTTTTTTAGTTGGGGTGGTTTGTTCGAAGCTTCTCATGCTCGTGATAGATTGGACTTCAAGCCTACAACTGAGAAAACAACAACAAGGAACTGTGTTAAGAATTAATATAACCATTATGAAAATGTGAATCTCTAATACTTATTTATTTAATTTTTTCATCATTTTATCTAATATTTTTATGTTAATTTACTTATCATTTTTATCTGATACTTATTTATTTTTTTCACATATATTTTGGGAAGTCATATTGATTTGATGTTCTTAGCCAAAAAATATTTCTTGTTGAAATTAAAAAGAGTAGAGAAACATCATGTGGTCATTTTGGTGACTTATTATGATATAATGGGCACATAATATTCCTCTATTCTTCTGTATTTCAACAATGAGAAAGGTTTTTCATTTAAAAACATCAATTCAATAGATAGTTTTGGGAGATAGATAAATAAATGCAATGAAAAATCATTGTAACATTGGTAGTTAGGATTTTTTTTGAGAATTTTGTATGTGTAGAAATCATTTTCACCACAATATGACACACAGTGTGACCGGTATGACTCCAAGTGCTTCTTTTTATTTAAAATTAACATTAATTTTAGTAAACAAGACAACTTACATACTCAAAACCAATTTAACATATTCATATTATTTTAATACTTTACGAAAATAATCCATAAGTAATTTTTGACTTTTAATAATCATACAAACCTCAATCTGATACACAATGGGATCGATATGACTCAATGTATTCGTTATCAATTAAAAATAGATATTTCAATTCAAAAAGTTTCACTCATTGAAAACTGAGATAATTCACTCATATATTCTTGATAATTTAGGAAATCTCTTAATAATTAAAATTTTATGTGTAGGAATCGGTCTCATATCAAACCGATACATTATGTGATCGGTATGAGTCAAAGTGCATGTTTCGAGTTTAAAATGACATTTTAGTGAAAAATAAAATTGATGTACTCAAAATTGAGAAAACACATTTAGATTGTTTTTATACTTTATTAAAAATATCCATAATTTATTTCAGACATGTATGAATCAGTCTCACCTCAATCTAATGCACAGTGTGATCAGTAAGACTCTAAGTACAACTTTTTTTAAAAAAATTGATATCAATTTTAGTAAAATGGACTATCGACCTACCCAAATCTAAGAAAAAGAATTATTATTGTTTTTATACTTTAAAGAAACAATACATAAGTATTTTTTGAAATTTATGAATTATCCTCACCTCAATCAGATACACGATGTGCCTGGAATGACTCAAAGTGTCTGTTACCAGTTTAAAATCTATATTTTAGTTCAAAAAGTGTCACTCGCTAAAAACTGATCAAAAGTGCTTGTATTTTCTTGATAATTTAGGAAAATGATTCATAAGTCATTTTTTACATATACAAATTTTTTACATGTCAAATTAATACATGATGTGATTGGTATGAGTCAAAGTTTTTGTTTTGAGTTTAAAATGACATTTTAGTAAAAAGGAAAAGTGACATACTCAAAACCAATAAAATGAATTAATATTGTTTTTATACTTTATAAAAAAGATCTATAATTAATTTTAGATTTTTATGAATCATCCTCACCTCAATAAAATGCACAATGTGAACAGTATAACTCCAAGTGTGTCTTTTTATTTAAAATTGACATAAATTTTTGTAAAATGGAAAACTAACCTACTCAAAATCAAGAAAACGCATTAGTATTATTTTGATACTTTATGTAAAATATCCATAAGTAATTTTTAAAAAGTATTAATTATCATCATCTTAAAATGATACATTATGTTCCTGGTAAGACAAAAAGTGCCCATTATTAGTTTAAAATTGAAATTTTAGTTCAAAAAGTGTCACTCACTAAAAATCTATAAAATTCACTTTTAATTTCTTAATAATTTATCAAAATGATTCATAATTTATTTCTGATGTATAGGAATCAGTTTCATGTCAAACCAATACATGATGTGATCATTATGATTCAAAGTGTGTGTTTCTTGTTTAAAATGATATTTTAGTTAAAAAGACAAGTGACGTACTAAAAACCAATAAAATGCATTCATATTTTTTGGATACTTTAGAAAAACTATAAATAAGTCATTTGAGACATTTAGGAATCATCTTAACCTTAATATGATTCACAGTGTGTCCAGTATGACTCCAAGTGTGTCTTTTAATTTAAAATAGATAATAATTTTAGTAAAATGGACAATTGACCTACTCAAAAGGGACCAAACACATTCCAATTATTTAGATACTTTATAAAAATGATCTATAAGTAATTTATGACATGTAGGATTCGTCCACATCTCAATCTGACACACTATGTGCCTATTATGACTCAAAGTGTATGTTATCATATTAAAATTAAAATTTTAGTTCAAAAATCATCACTCACTGAGAACCAGTCAAACATGATCTAAATTTCTTGATAATTTAGTACAATTATTGATAATTAAATTTTTATGTGTAAGAATCATTTTCACATCAAACTGATACATGATGTGATCAGTGTGATTCAAGGTGCATGTTTTTAGTTTAAAATGGAATTTAGCAAAAAAGACAAGTGACGTACTCAAAACTAAGAAAATAAATTCATATTGTTTTGATACTTTATTAAAATGATCTATAAGTAATTTGAAAATTTTAATAATTAGATTTACCTCAATCCAATGCATGGTCTGGTTGATATGACTCCAAGTTTTCTTTTTATTTAAAATTGACATTAATTTTAGTAAAATGGACAACTGACCTGCTCAAAACTAAGAAAATGCATTTGTATTGTTTTTATACTTTATGGAAATTATCCATAAGATATTTTTTCTGTTTAAAAATCACCCACACCACAATATGATACACGATGTGCCTATTATGACTCCAAATGTTAATTATCAGTTTAAAATCGATATTTTAGTTTAAAAAGTGTCACTCGCTGAGAATTGATCGAATTAAACCATATTTTCTTGATAATTTAAGAAGATTATTTATATGTCAATTTTTATGTGTAGTAATTGTTTTTCCATTAAACTGATACATGATGTGATCAGTATGAGTCAAAGTTCATGTTTCCACTTTAAAATGACATTTTAATAAAAAAGACAAGTGACAAACTCAAAACTAAGAAAACACATTCATATTGTTTTTATACTTTAAAAAAATGATCCAGAAGTCATTTTATATGTTTATAAATCATCCAAACCTCACTCCAATGCACGTTGTAATCTGTATGACTCCAAGTGCAACTTTTTATTTAAAATTAGCATATATTTCAGTAAAATGGACAATTCACCAAATCAAAACCAAGAAAAAATGTTATAATTCTTTTGATTATTTAAAATAATGATACATAAGTAATTTTTGATGTATAATAATTATCCACACCTCAATATGATACAAAATTTTATTGGTATGACTCAAAGTGTCTGTTATCAGTTTAAAATCGACATTTTAGTTTAAAAAGTGTCACCCACTAAAAAAGGATCAAACACGCTTGGATTTTCTTGATAATTTAAGACAATTATTCATAAATAATTTGTAAAATGTAATAATTAGTCTCAAATAAAACCAATACATGAGTCATGTTGCATGTTTCCAGTTTAAAATGACATTTTAGTAAAATAGATAAGTTACATACTCAAAACTGAGTAAACACATTTGGATTGTTTTGATACTTTAGGAAAATTATCCATAAGTCATTTGAGATATGTAGGAATTATACAAACCTAAATTATATTCACATTTTGACTAGTATTACTCCAAGTAAATCTTTTCAATATATAAGTGTCATTTTAGTTTAAAATGTGTATCACATCGCCAAAACCAAGTAAACGAACCTAGATTGTTTTCTCATCATTATATCCACTATTACTTAATTTATTTCCCTATTATTTTTATATTATACATATTTATATTACATTGATCAAGTTATAGTGAATAAAAAAATGAAAATCTACCTAAATGTACATGGGGAGTCTTCAAACTGATACCTCTCAAACACCACCACATGCACAACCATTAGGCTGCACCCATGGGGATTTATCTTATACTTATTTAATTAAATTTCATAGAGATAATTATTGAATAAAAACAAGAAATGGTGTGATATGTAAGGATCAACCACAACTCAATCTATACATAGTGTTCCAGGTATGACTCAACGTTTAGTTTAAAATTAACACTTTTTGTTAATTTATTTCTTTATATTATTACTAACATAATTTGTTTTCTTATACAGGTATTTTATTTTGCTCAAGCATAGGTGGTTTGTTTAGAAATATCATGATTCAAGGCCAAGGTTAAAATAAAAATGAACATTTATGTTTTATAATGTATTTAATAATTTTTACTTATGTAATTGTATAAACCAATGTTTAAAATTTCTATAATATAGTTTTTTTATCTTATATTTGTGTTGTAAATTTCATTTCATTTAAATTTTGTATTGGTACTTTATTTTTTTGATATAAAGTGGTGTTTCTATTATTATGGTGAGCTATTATAGAGCGTTTTAATGGTGCTACAGTGTGTTGTTACAGAACAATACAATATTCCCCTTTATCATCTTTTTTCAAAGTACTGATAAATGGGTTATTTATCAGTGCTAAATAAAATCACAGATACCAGATAATAGCTTTTAATATCTCTTTGGTAGTCTGCACTTTTCTAGCACTAATAAAGGTCATTTTTAGCACTGTTAAAGGCCTATTTTGTAGTAGTGTATCCATATTTCCCTTATCATAAAAATACTTGAGATTGACAAGTTATTCGAAGTTATTTATGTAGGAGGATTTTTTTCAACTACATTAATTCATAGATCCTTTATCCATTGATTGGACTCCTCAATCTTGAAATCCTAGAATGAAATTTCCTCAACACTTTCCTCCAAGTTATATTGAATCATGCTTGGATAGTTAACCCTTGATGTAAAGTTGGTTAAGCTAATCTAAAAATCAAGTTCAAAAAAATCAATTAATTAAAATCACCCTGACTTGGATCAGACAAGTACTTTAAAATATGGTTGAATTTTAACCTGGGTAATCAAAGGCTATACCAAATCAATATTTTATTTTAGGGACTTTATCTTAATGTGTAAATATACCCATTTTATATTATTAAATTTTTGTAAATATTAAGTGGAATTTACTTAATTTATTATCCATGTATGGGTAAAATATTTAATTATAATTCAGCTTATTTTAATTTCATTCTGCATGGTTATTAATTCATTTATTTTTTGTGATCATAATAAATCATTTATAAATATTTAATCATGAAACTGACATAAATATAACAAATTAATGTAGAATGTTCATGAGCTATCTAATTTTCATTTTATCAAGTAAATAATAAACTAACCCTTGACCATATAGGAGATAAATCATATAACCATTGCTTCCTTTGAGTTGTAGAATTCCACCTATACTCTTATGTATCTCCTGGGTTAATTTCACCTTGACTCTGAACTTAAAACACCTCCACTCACCTAGAAGATAGATTCTTCACATATGTTTTAATTTACACATGGGTGAAGGGAACCAGGGGTAGGCATTATATAAAAGATACCACATATATGCATAACTTTACATAATAAGAGGGTATAACACACAAACCATCATTTTAATTTAATAATAATAATTTGTATAAGATGCATGCAATAATAATTAAATAAATAAATATAACTCATACATTTTCTTGTCTAAGGTCATGATCATCCACACATGAAATGAATACATATTTAATAAAGTATCTAGAATTTGTTTCAATTTGTTCTTTATTAAGATAAATTACCTGAATTAATAAATTAATTATCATATTAATTAATTTATTCATTTATAGTAATGTCTATAAAAAGATTCCAAGAGACTCTCATCCACTGTAATTTAAAAAAAATTAAAATTAAGTTAGTATGTGGTGTGTACATAGAGGCAATGTGGCATGTACATTCCTGAACTTTCCAAGGTATAGTATTATCATGTACTATACACTCATGTGGCATGTAAGAATACATAGTGTGTTGCCTAATTACATGGTGTGTACTGTCAAGAATTTATAACACACAGACACACATTAATTTATAAGGTGTGTTCCACTTTAAATGAACATGGACGACATGGCTTGTAGTTCTAAATGTAACACAAAAAAAATTTAATTAAGAATTTAATTAAGAATTTAATATTATTAAAACCCTATCACAGAAAGTGTACTATTAGTTAATGACACATGTACATGTTTCAATTAGGTTTTAATGGTAAAGTTAATTGGTTTTTCTTTCCACGTGAATAGGTATGAGATACACATCATATATAATCCAGCCACATGTCATGTATTACACTCATTCTTTTCCTATAATACACACCTATGGGTGCAATGTGTATTTCATCATGGACATTTATGAGGTACACATTATGTATACCAACTACACATCATGTAATATTTATGTTTCATAGCTATATATCCCTAATCATCATGTAATAAATACATCACACATATTTGACAATTTAGTTTCCAAAAATATTGTTGTGAAATCATGTTGACTACATGGTGTGTATTCTAGCTACATGCTATGTGTTCTTGAAATCCATGTTCCAATCTAACCTAGTCAACACACAGCATGTAATGATTCCATGTCTCATTTTCTTCACTTGAAAATCCAAAATTAATTTGAGGCTCATCCTGGTGCAAAGAACTTGGATATATGGCATGTATGTAGAGGATACACATTTTGTAGTTACATATTAACTAACTATAATCCCTGGAACCTATGGATGGGTTCTTCATATGTTGTTCATATATTATTAACCTATTCTTGGTTATATTAAGGTGAAAAAATAAGATATATTAATTTTCATATTAAAGATGAATAAACTAGAAATGAAAACTAAAAATCAAATACATAAATAGATCAATTATTAATAAATAAATTTAAATTAATATGTGACCAATTTGATAGCACTTGAAGGTCATAGGATGCAATGAAAGTGGTCATCCCCAATCCCAAAATTATTTTTTTATCAACTTCTTCAGATTAATCCTTATAACTAAACTATTATAAACTTTGATATCCATGAAGACAGGATCATAACATATAATTTATAATTAATTTATATTGATAAATAATTACCTCATCTTGTAATTATTTCTTCATTGATGTTTTGATTGACCTATTCTTATCATACCATCATTTTATTAGTGGATTTGAGAGTAGAATCCATCTATCCATGATCCACATGTGTTCCATCAACCTCAAAACATCAACATAGAAATGTTTATTTGCTAGTGAAAATGATTCTAATTCTTTCTTCATTCATCATTGATCACAAAAATAATTCCTTCAAGGCTTGAGAAATACTTTTAGTTCTATTAGGGCTAGAGAAGAGGGAGGAAGATTATTTCTCTCAATTATTGAGAGTGTTCTAGATAAATTTTTTTCTAGGGTTGAGAGAATATCTATAGAGGATTTTTTGTGCATAATAACATCTAACTCTGGAAAATAATATAACTATGTATTTATAAAGCTAGGTTAATAATTTGTAATTGTACAAAGTCTCTTAACCAATTACTTAGTTCTTAGTGAACATCATATCTAATATTATTATTATTATCATCATTATTATTATTTCCTCGACATGGGAAACATATACAGATAAATAAATATTATTTCATAAATAAATAAATTAATATTTATATAAATGATATTTAATATATCATTCCCACTAAATCCTTAACTCAGTCCCTCTTTCCTCCTTAATATTTTTCAAATGTATAATAATGAATATTTATTTAAATAAATGACTCTACATTATTTTTTTAGTAAATAAATAAACATTATATTCACTAAAATGGAGAATAAATATTTATTAAATATTGAACTCAAATATCTATTCTCTTGAATAACTGGTGACTAAATATATATGATCAATGTAACTAAGTAAATATAAATTCAAGGAATTAGAGAATAATAATATATTCTAATATTAAATTCATATAGAATTTAACTGAGCTTTTTGATACACTTAATGTGTGACACTCTAGGACCCTTTCTCAGTAGAATTAGGCCAAACCTTCCTAAATCCCTAGATTTATATATTGAAAAACATATAGGAATCCATAGAGAAATTCGTTAATGCTACAATAAAAATATATTCATATGAATTCTCGTTGTGTAATATAATCCCTTCATCTTGATATCTCATCAAGAAGGTTACATCATGAATTTCATTAACCTATATAATTGATTCTCTTTCATTAAATTTATGGAAATGAAATTGCTGATTAAATCATCATGGTGGTGGAATTAATCAGTCAGTTTCATTCTCATCAAAGGTCCTGATATACCTAATTTCATTAAACATAGATGGGACAAACCCTTTATTTATTTATTTATTAATGTAATATCATTCATGAACCACCTAATTTATACTACTTTTCTACAAGAATATTTCATCATTGTTTTCACTAATATATCAAAGTGAAAAACTCATGATATACATTAATAATAATCACAAGTATAAGGACCAATACATACATTCATAGATAGGAACATCCAATGACACAAATAACATGTGGATTTCATACTGGTAGGTCAATTATCATAACCTACTCTCTTGGAGAGTTCCAAGAGATAACTTCATGAGAAGAAGTCTCAATGTCTTATAATCCCCCTACCCTTGATAGGTTGTATCATTTGTGTGCCTCAGATGATATCATCTTACCATGAAACATGTATTTAAAAATACTACCCCGGCAATTCAAGGTTTTCATCATAGAAGAAAAAATTTATGACCTTTCAGTGCAATAAATACCCTTGATAATTATCATATACTATATCATGTAGAAGAAAAATCATGTTGTGATAATAAATTTATTAATATTTAAAAAAAATGAATATATAGGTAATCATAAAGTAAAATGTAGTTAGTTCTAGGGAACCAATTCCAACACTCTCTCTAATAGAACAAAACATAATCCCATGTGTTCATTATCCTAAATCTATCTTTGTGTATTGTACATGAAATCCCCATCATTCTGATGAAATTACACCATAATACAGTGGAATCATACACAAATATCATTAATCAAAATGAAAATAGCCCAAAACCATCTGAATCGAATGGGAGAATCTAAGGGGAGGGAAATAGGGAAAGGTATGAGATACCTTAGTTAGACTATCTGCAAATAATGAATCCACAAAGGGTTTTAAACTTTAAAAACCCAAGTATGAAATTTTTTCCCTTAAAAACCCAACAAAGGCTCTACCAAGTACCCAGTATAACCCCATCAGGTACTCAATTTTTTATCCAGTCGGACCCTCCTATGGTAACCCTACTTGATACCTAGTACCCTACCATTAGGTATCTAGTGGTTACTGAAATAATTGTAGTTCACCATTGGATAATATCAAGTACCAAGTAATTCCCCACCAGGTACCACGGTGGTATTTACTACTTTTGGTGGCAATACCACCAACCCCTTCTTTTGAAAGGATATATACCTTAAAGCCTATTTTTATATGATACACTTTAGAAAGAAATTTTTATAACTAAGGGAGATCATGTTTGGCCTTATCCTGCATATAATGCATGGATATATAGTTTGGTTCAATGTAAAGTTAGTAGTATGGATTAGATGTTTCTTATTATATAACATGAGATGTTACCTTATTGGTTATCATTTAAAGAGTTTTGTATATGATACAAATTTATGGAAAATGATGCATACGATGTATTCATTAACTGGCGTACTAACTCATACTTTGTAACATATGAATTAATATGAAACATTTAAGAGGATAATTGTCTAGGGCCCTATAAAATGTTCATTTCCATGACTTGGTTGAAACTTCCAGAAACCTAAATTTCTCTTAATCCTTTTATTTATACTTGTGAAGTGCTAGTATGTCATGGAGGTTGATGGATTCTACTCGTATCTTGAGTGATTCAAGAATAACCAATGGATGCCTATGAAAAGGGGATGTCTTTTGGATACTATTTAATCATATTTATCACCCGCATTGGATAAATATCAAGATATAGTGGAGGCTTCTTCTTTGTACAGTATACAAGGTTTTACAGCAGTTCTTCATTTTCAATTTTTTTGTGGTTTCGCTTATTCTTTCTTGGAGATCTTGTGAATGGGATTTAAATCAATTTTTCACATCATAATAACCATTATTAGGATCATTTTAATATCATAAATGGTATCAAATCCACCCATATTTTTAGATATTTTAAATCATGCCTGAAATGGAAAATAGGTTAAAAAATATATCAATGTGTTTCATCTGTCGCTGCACCAAATCCAAGATAAACCATTTTGTGTAGGTTCTATCATGAAATAAAAACAAAACTAATACAAAAAAATATATAATATAATACATTTTTATGTTAATTATTATTAACCAATTTAGAATGAAATTTTTTTATGTAGGTTATTTTATAACTGATGTAAAAAAATGTTTTCTAAGTGTTTGTTTCATGTCGGTTATAAAATAACAAATGTAGAAAAAATTTAAAAAAATATTAAATATTGATATTTAATTTTAATCGTTATCACTTGATTCCTACCCTAATAAAAACCCTAATCTCTCTTTTTATTCCTCATTATCATCATTCTCATCACCATCCCTACTCTTTATCACCATTGATGACACTATCATTGTGGATTTCATTGTCCCCATATCCCCTTCATCATAGAGTTTCTCTACCATCATCTTCTTCCATTATTGATGCTCTAATTTTTTTATTCCATAAAATTTGATGCCCTCATTATTTTAGATTTTTTAGGATAGTAAAGTTATCTTTTACTTATAATTTTCTCATGTTTTAGGTTTATTTCATGTTGTGTCAAATGTTATATGGTATAATATTTTTTGATGAAACGTTTTAACATGAAGAAAATATCATCAATGTAACGTTCACTATAAAACATTTTTATATGGAACATTTTAATCCAATTTAATTGTGTTTGTTATATATAAATAAAATGGTATGCATGGAATTTTCATTGTACTTTTTTTATTATATGGTAGAATGTTCCTCTATGAAACATTATAAAATTACTTCATTTAGTGCATGGAACTATCACTATTCTATTTTATATTTTCTTATATTTTATTATTATTTTTGAATACATAGAAAATTATTCTTCAATTATTATATTTTAATTCTGAAACATGTGTGTAGATTCCCATTGAATATGTTAAAACTATAAAAAATTATTAAAAAACACAAATTATTTGGTAATTTATATTATGATATATATATATATATTAATAAAACATTAGATATATAATTACCTAAATAAATAATAAGAATAACTAAAAAAATTAACATTGTTCAACCTTTTAAAGTCTATGATAATATTTTTACATTTACACTATTCATTTTTTGAATTTTTTTATTTATTAAATTTTATGTTCTTATTTTATTTGTGAAATAGTTTATGTTTCCTTGTCTGTGTTATTATTTATAAATTAAATTTAAAATTAAATTTCAATATGTGATACTTAAAATTTATAATATGTTATAATGGGTCATGGTTTTATTAATGCCTGGTGAACAAGAGATGAATATGAGGAAGGAGTTGACACTTTTTTGGAATTTTACAAACAAAATATTAAGAACAATGACTTGTTTTTATATCCATTATTAAAATTTTTAAATATAACAAAGTTAAAAAGGATAGAAAGTAAAAAATAAGTTAATTTATCATGGTTTCAATCATAGTTATAGTCCTTGTATTTGTCAATGGTTAAATTAGAAATAATTTAAAATCTATTAATGATGAAGATTTTCAAGATGATAAGTCTGGTAAAATTTAATAAATAATTCGTGGTATTAAATTAGAGGAAACTAAGAAAACATCGATGATTTAATGCCTCCATAGAGATTCTAAAAAACCATTATATCCAAGTTGTATAATATTTATTTTTTTATCAGTAGTGTTGATATTGATTAAATTGAAGGAAAAAATGGATGGAATGACATGAGTTTTATATACTTGTTACATCTATTGAAAAACAAACTTCCTAAAGATAAAAAACTTACATATTCACATTATAATGCATAGAAAATAGTATGCCTGATGGGTTTGGGGAGAAATAATATACATGTATACCCAAATGATCATGTGTTATATAAGTAGTAATATAAAGATCTATCAAAGTATCCTAAATGTAGGATATCACGGTATAAGTTAAAATAAAATTCATAGGCTAATTTAGTAGTTATTATGACTCCTATTAAGGTAATTTTGTGTCTTTATAAAATTAACCATTTGAAATATTTTTTCTAAAATTAAAATGATGAAAAAAAATTAATTTTTCATACATATTAGCATGTATCAAATGGAAAAATATTCCATCTTGTGGATTGTCCATATTAGGGGAAAACTGATCAATAGTTCCCTAACTTTGAAAATAAATTTATAAATATAAGGCTTGAACTATGCAAAAATAGAATGAATCTTTATGGGATCCTTAGTAGAAAACATAGTTCATGTTCTATTTTATTGGTAATTTATAACTTATCTCCTAGATTTTGTCTGAAGTTGAAGTATATAATGTTGAGTTTAATGATTTCTAGACCAAAATATCTATAAAACGATATTGATGTTTTCTTGTCACTATTAATTGATGATTTAAAACTTTATGGGAGGAAGGTATTAGTGATTATTATTCTTATAAAATGGAATATTTTATATTGCATGCAATGATTATGTTCACTATAAATGACCTCAAGAAAATATAGAAATTCATTTGGATATAGTGTTAAAGGGTATAAATCTTATATAATTTAAAAATAAGGGAATGTATATTATCAATTGAAACTTGGGAAAAACAATACACATGGTTCATTTAAATTTTTTGTCTATGGATCACTCTTATTAAATATTAATAAAGTCATTAAATGGATCAAAATAATTTGATCTTGCTACAAAATGTTTTTTAATTAATCAGTAACTTGAAAGGGTTAAAAACATTGATGTAACATTAGCAAAGACAGAAAAATCTGATAATTATCGAAATTTATGGAAGAAACATTCAATATTTTTTTATATTTCATATTGGAGATATCATAAGGCTAAACATAACACTACTGGAATACATATTGAGAATAATGTATGTAAAAATTTTATTGGAATGTTGTTATATATTAAAATTAAGACTAGGATGTTTTGAATGAAATAATGGACTTGCTGTCAATGGGAATACGTTTAGAGTTAGCTCCCACTCCTAAAGTAATATGAACATACCTACCTCCGGCTTGTTATAAATTATCCAAGGGGGATAAAATTGGTTTTTTACAGTTCCTACATGGTATCAAAGTGTCATAGAGTTGTTCTTATAATGTAAAAAAAATGTGTCACTAAAATATTTGAAGTTAACAGTCATGAAATCTCATGTTTTTCATGTCATGATGCAACAACTCATATTAGTTTAATTTCATGGAATATTTACAATATATTTGATAATGACTATCATGAAGGTGTGTTATTTTTTCAATTATATTTTTAAAAAATTTATTGATCTGAATTCATTGAAAAATTTATAGAATGATGTGGTTTATATAATATTTCAGTTGGAAATGTACTTCCCACCATATTTTTTTGATACCATGGTGAATTTATTGGTTTATTTGGGGTGATAAATAAAGCCCTTTGGTATTTTATATCTATATTAAATTTGTCCTTTTGAAAGTTATATGAATATATTTAAAGGATATGTTAAGAATACCTATCAAAAAATCCATCAGTATTGAGAAGTATATTTCTGAGTAGCCTACATAGTTTTGTACAAACTACTTAAATATAGTGTATCACATTGGTTTGCCTATATCATGCCATAAATTAGTTAGTTTTGGGGGAAAGAGTATCCATGGATTTAATGTAAAATTGTTGACAAGTGAACAAAAAAATTAGGTACATTTATAAATATTTAATAACATAGATGATATTAAACCATATATAAAATTGCATATTTATTTGTTAAAACAGTTCTATCCATTGAAGAAAGATATGTGGATATTGAATGAGTATAACAAAACTTTTTTCCCATGTTTAAATAGATCGTTCATGGTATATTAGATGAATCAAAAATATTGATATGGTTATTATGTGGCCCAAGTTTAAATTTGAAAACATAGTTTGGGTAAAAAATTAATAAACATATATTTTATACCAATTATAAGGAAAAATATAAGTGTAGTTAAAAATATTAGTGTATTGGTGTTCATAGAATTAATGTATTTTTTGAGTGAAAAATAAAAAATTCAATCTCTACATTAAGTGCATGTTATGGAGTTATTGGAGAAATATGGGGTGTAGATTATTTTAAATTTTGAGTTCCATTGTTTAACTATGAATGGGTTATTAGTAAAAACAAATTCAAAAATTATGAATTTGATATGACACTAGTAAATCTAAATAGATTGGAATACACAGTTGGTCCCTTTATCATGGAAACAAATGTAAAAAAAATTATATATTCTTGATACATAAAATCTATAGTGGTATATTATTCTATAAGAAAAAATAGTATTATTGTGATAAAAAAACATGATTATTATGATGATTTTTGTGAGATCCCTACTTTTAAGGAAATATTATTAGATAATATTGATGACCTCATCGTAGACATGGTTTGTGTAATACAGATCAATCATAGGGAAAGAATATGGGAAAATTGCGACAACTCCAGTAATCCTAGAAATAAATCAATATTATGATTTATAAATATTCATTTTATTTATTCACATTCATCATAGTTTTTTAAATTCCTTTAAATAATTTTTTAATTGAAAATGGAATAGTTTTACTTAACAAGATTGTTTTTCCATGTATTACATGGTTTTATTTACAATATAAATTTATTGAATTTATAAATTGAATATGATAAAATGGAATTAATTTTTTGAATCAACATATTGAATATATATTATGGTGAATTTCTGGGATTTTTCTAAAAATATTGATTTTTTAGTGAATAATGAAAATGTTTATTATTGCAAAACTTTCTTTTCTTTAAATCATTTAATTTTAAAGTAATATTATATTTTGGATTTTTTTTATATAAAATAATATAAATTTTATTAAAAATAATTAAAATAATTATATATTAATCAATATTATATTTTATTTAATTATAAGTTTCTTTTTATGCCTAAAAATGTAATTTTCAAAAAATTGTTTTTCATTGAGTTTTGTGCACTTATATTAAAAGTAATTTCTGAAAATTATTCAAATTAAATCTATAAAAATTTATTCCGTATTTGGAATCAATATGTTAAGATTCAGTAATGATTTTAATTTCATTTTTTATCATTATTAATAGTAACCATGGTAAAAATGTGTCACCACAGTAAAGGGTATATCGGGTTAATTAAGGTAAAAACTAAGTGGTAAGGCCAAAAAATATTATCTTAATTATCTTTTTAAGATGGTATTTTTACCCTTATAACATTATATCTAAAATTTTATAGTTTTTTATCCACTCTACCATGAGTAATACATTTATAATATTTGAAATTTTAGAAAAATTACAAGTGTGTCACTCCTCTAGCTTATAAAAGGGCACCTCCCCTCCTCCCTTACTCACATATTTTGAGCACTCTAGTTCATCCAATACCAACCCAAATTTCTACCCAAAATCCCTCCTCAAGTTCTATATGTATTTTTATACTCAAAATACTAATTATAAAAGGATTAATTTGAAATTCAAATGGAGATATCCATGGAGGATGTATAATTATTAACCAACCAATTTCAAGTCTATTTATTCTTCTACCTCCTTAAAATCAATTATAACCACTATAAAATAATTAAATAAGTATATTATATATACTTAATTATTATTATTTTTATGGACCAGTACATTTATATCTCATTTACATTCAGTGGGAAATGAAAACATTGCTTGTGGATACGTGTGGGTTTCCACCTCCACAAAGCGATGTGTTTCATTTTCCGTCAACACCTCACACTAATGGTTATAAATATGTAATTATTGAATATTTAATATTTTTATTACATTATTATTATTTTTAAATTATAATATATTAATTACCTTCATAACCTTTCCTTCTAATGGAAATTGATAACATCGCTCAGGTGTACATGTGGAATACCACCTCCACAAAGCGATGTGATTCACTTTTCATCTCCACATTAAAAGGATGGTATTTAGGATGGAATTAATGAATGAATATGAAATTTATAGAATATTTATTATTTTATAAATTTTTTTTATTATCTACTTTATTTATTTTCTACCAATTATAAAAATGAAAACATCATCTATACATACGTACGGACTACCTTCTCCAGGAAACAACATGGTTCATTTTTCATTACCACCATACATGGTTGATTTTAAAAGTGTATTTAATGTATAAATATTATAATTATAACATTTTTAATATTTTTTAGGTAATAGAACCATAACCCCTCTGACCATATTGAATTCACTGATGTTTTTTTGAGGTTATAAACCGAACAACCCTAAAACACCAAATATAAACTTAACCATTTTAGTAGCTAAATAAGTCGTGGAATTAAATGAGATGAGAGGAATAATAATAATGAAATGAAAATAAAAATGGTTATTAATAAATTATAAATCTAATATTATTTTATTATTTTGGAGATAAATAATGTACGAAGATAGACATGACTTCATATAAGATATTTTTCTTTAAAACCCAATTTTAAAGTATTTATTTCAAATATTTATCTTCTATGTACATGTTGTTCAAAATGTTCCTAGGATGTTATTACTTATAAACCAATGATTTTTAAAATTAATTTTAAAATATTTTTTACATTATTTTTAAAGGTTTTAAAATGAATATTTTAAATATTTAATGTAGGGGTTATTTTGATGTTTTTTTACAAAAATGAAAAAAGAATATTTTATAACATATACATATTAATTGGTTTTCCCACCATCATAACTGTTATTTGTTATCAATATTCCTATATATGTTCCAAATTTTATTTAAAAATAAAATATTTCTCTCAATATTTTGGGAATTTTTATTTTTAAAAAATATTTTTCCAAAGAAACATAATTTTTTTCTCATATTTATGAGATAAATGAAAGTATTATTACTTATGGGATTGAATACCAATTCAAATGGGTTTTATAATTAAATAAAAATTTATATGTGTTTTATTCATGTCATGGTTCTTATAAATTTTATATGAATTATGGGTGAGCCCGATATATCTCTCATGATGGGTGAGCCTGATACAACTCTCAAATAAATTGGATAAAGTGGTGAAGTTTACTAGTGATAGGTTACTCCTAAGCGATATGTTAATTGTCCAGTTAAGTGATTCCATTTTAAGAGTTATTGTAAGGGTGAATTTGAAGATAATGTCCTAATGAAACTGCATTATATGATTATAATGTTATATAAATGAAAATATTTTGATTTCAAAAGGTTAGAAAATGAGCCTATGTTTTTAAGGAAACATTAAGAATATTGTTTTTAAAATAAATGTGAAATTATTTTTTTCTAAAAATGGTATTTATTATTTTTCATGGTTTCTGAGAAACCATTATGATTATGATTTTTCCCTTATGATTCTATATGAAATTTTTCTTTAATATATTAATAAATTAAGTTGTTTTCATGGAAATATAAATGAAAATTTTAGGTAAAATGTTTTTTTATGAAAAAAGAAAACTTTCTAATGGATTTTTTAGGATTAAAAATGGAAAAATGGGTTTCTTTTATTTCATATCCATTACTGAGATTTTTTTTTCTCATCCCACATTTTCAAATTATTTTTCATAGTGCTTAAGGATGATTCTAAACATTAATAAAGTTATAGTTTTAGATATGGGAGTTACCATGAATGAAGAAAGTGTGTCTTTATAAAGAACTTAATTTTGATGAAAAATGGAGACTATAAAAATGTCCACTTTATTATGTAATGTTTTACCTAATTATATAAAATTATAAACCAAAAAGATCTTAGAAATGTAATAAAGTTAAACCCTTGTTAAAAATCATGTATTTATGGGTTGAATAATGTTTTTGAACTTTTAGTTGGTATCAGAGAAAAGTTTTAGATAAAATTAGAGGTTAGGTTGACATTAAAAGACACTTTAAATAGATTCTAATATATATCATGAGATATATTTTGAAAATCTTCATTTTGATTCATCAAATAATTTTCTGTTCATAATGGTTTTCCATAGAGGAAACAAGGAAGTTGAAGTTGAAAGGAATCTGGAGGATAATATCCTTCCAACCCATAAAATTGAAATGGTTGTAATTTGAATAGATTATTTTATATCTATGTTAACTCTATTGACCCAATATATCAATGGATTAATCAATATAATAGAGTGGATCAATTCTATATAGAGGAATATTTTTATAGTACAACATTTCATGAAATAAAACCCTATGGATTTTAGGGGAACCTCATACCTAGTGAAAGATGAAAAATGTATTAATGATTTAGAGGAGATATTTGAAGTTTTGGGATATATAGAATATCATAAAGTAACCCTTTATATTTATAATTTTGAAGGTGAAGTCGATCAATGGTGGTATTTGATTAAGAAAACTAAGTAAAAGGAAGAAATTTATCCCATAGAATGGATGGTATTTAATGATCACTTACTTGAAATTTATTTTCCTAGAGTTATTTGACTTATAATGGAAAGGAAATTCTTAAGTTGAAGCAAAAGTAGGAGTACTCTATTGTCTCCTATGAAGATAATTTTACTATATTGGTGAGGTATGCACAAAATTTCATTCTAGACCATGATATTAAAATTGATTGATTTTACTCAGTATTAAATCCATGTTTACAAAGGGATATGGTTAATCATGAGTTTGGAAGTTATAAGGAAATTGTGTGGTGTTCTATGAAAGTTAAGATGGAGTTTTTTTACTTTTAAAACAATAGTGATAAGAAGCTATCTAGGTGGAAAGGAATAGGGAGGCATTCATTGAAGAAACTTTAAGGTAAAAAAATTCAATTACCCTATTATGATAAGTGTGTAAAGAATAATTAAGGAGAATGTATTATGATATTTAGGAAGAGTTTCCAAAGTGGAAAGCCTAGATACATTATTCATGACTATAAAAAAGATAAATTGTAAGGGTCAATCTGGTAATGAAAAACATGTAATGGAATGTTTTAATTTCAATGAGTTGGTAGATTATGATAATGCATGTCTGAATGTTTTAATTAATTGTTTGATCAGTCATAGGGAGTATATTATTTTTTGAATATTGATCTCAGGTTCATGTATCACTAGATAAGGTTGAACGTGAATATAGATACCCATTTTTCCTTGTAATACTTTGAAATATTTCTATATATATTTCCAAAACTAGGCATTAAGACAACATGCGATTCTGATGCCTGGTTTTTCCGAAATAAATTTTTTAAAAAATATTAAGTATATTTCATACTATGCACATGACATAAATGGGATGTCTCTCAAACAGTAGCTCGAATTAGAAATCTGAGGCCACATTTGAGTTCAAAGTGTTTGGTTTACCCTAGGTAGGGCATAAATTTTTTCTTTGTGGGTCTTATGTAAAAAATCCAAGAAGGCTGAAATTGTAAATAAAATAATTAAATAAAATTATTTTATCTCAGATGATAATTTGACTAAATTCTAAATGAGGATTTTTCTTGTAAATATGAAACCATTGTGGAGTACGTAGCGTGGTGTTTACCCTAGGTGTGACCTCAGGTGAGCGGGTGTGAGAGGTTCATATTCAACGACCATGTGCCAAATCCTATAAATAGGAGTTCAGAGAAATGGGTTAGGGATAGCTCATTTCTCCCATGGTGGCGGGAGCTCCCATTGTCTCTTTCCGATCGAGGAATTGGTGTCGAATCCTTGACGGATCGCAATGAAACTTCAAATCTGAGTATATCATAGTTCAATGAACGTGACGATGGATCCAAAATCTAGGTAGGATTATTCTTTCGGATTATTCTTTCCCCTATTGATGTTTTTGTTATTAGAATTTCTCCTTAATTGATTTCACTGCTTTGTATGTGTTTATTGATGGACAAACTAACTTGACCATCGACCGGTTTGTATTTGGATTGCTTTTTCTTCGTTGTTATTCACCGTTATTTAGTGTTAACTTTTTTTATCATCAAGATGACATATGACCTTCTAGTAAAGAATAAATATATGAATTTTGTGATCCAATGATTCTACATCTACGATGGCTTCGAGTTTTGGGCACCGGATTAGGCGCAGTAGTGATCGGTAGCAACACATACTTTTCGTCACATCAAAACAAAAAAGGATCATCAAGTGAAGCATGTGTCTATGAAGATCTTGTCCCGAGGATCCAAGATCTAGTCTTGAAGAAATTTTTGGGAAACCAAAGGAGTCCTGGTGGTTCGCAGAACGACAACCGACGCGCAGTGGTCTGCGGCGGTGGCTGTCGTGAGGCAGCGACGGAAGTTGCCAGAGGCGGTGGCTGGGGTGATCAAATCCAGAGGCCACAAAGGAGACATGGGTTGGGCCAGAATCATGGACTAGTATGGCGGTTTTGCGAAGTGGTTCGGGCCGAGGCAGTGGGTTAGGCTGGGGAGAGCGGGTTGGGCTGGGCCTAGGTGACTTCAAACCTCCGTAACTTCTAAACCGAGCATCTATTTTATGTGTTGTCTACATCCACATTATCCTACTTTTGAGATGGACCTTTTATGGCTAGTTTGAGGATTTTATATTTCAGGCTCATGGATCAATCCCATGAAACGCTCAATTTATAATAATATATTATTATTAGTATTACCATTTTGACCCACAATAACTCTTATATAGGACGTTCGATTGAAATGCTGTCAAGGGTATCATGACCCTAAAATTGAGGCAGACATTTTAAGACCAATTCTGAGTGCTTAAACTAAAATCAGGGTGTGGGCCCCATGAGGCCTGATTTGGTCATTTGTGGTGGAATGTGACTTTTTCACCGGATGTCCGTTTTGGATGAATGAATAGCTAATCATGTGTGTTTTTTCATGAGTATCTCAATGGTTTGATCTGTATGATGTGTTTCAATATCAAAACGTGGTCCCCATGAGGCACTATTTGTGCATAGTGTGGTGGATTGTAGTTTCTTCATCGGGTGTCCTATTCGGACGAATGAATAGTCGATCATGTGCACTTTTCTAAAAAGATCGAAATGGTGTGATATGTTTGGTAATCTATGGATGTTTGTCCAAGAGTTATAGTAAATGTATGGTTTTCTCTTCAGACCAATGACGAGCATCGTGTGCTCATTATCCTTTTAGTTAGAGGTTCCATGTACTTTGTGAGTACACTAGCACGCATAGGGGTACTAGTGCACAGTTTATTACCTGAGTATGGTGAGGTACACAGCCAGGCGATGAGGAGGGGCCACACATCTTATGGGCCCCACACACACCTTGAACCACATTTTGAATCTTCTCTCTCACATATTATTCTTCTAGACTCGTATTTTGGCCCATAAATATCCTATCCTGAGTGTTTTTTCACATCGAACATGATGGTTCCCTCTATAGTGGATTTAGAGATGTGATTTGAGATGTTCTGGGTGTGATGCATATCTGAGGTGATGATCGATGATGGTTGTGATCAGGAAGAATCACCAGAGCAGTATCAGGCTTACCCTCTAACTAAGATGGGCAATGGCCTACCCCTACACAGTTGTCTAGGTTACCCTCTAGATGGGTTGGTAATTGGTGTTCCTCGATGCCTTATGTGATGTACCATCCAACAAGGATGGCTAGTGTAGTTCCTCAATGCCTTTTGAGTGTCACCCTCCAACCGGGTTGGGCACGAGTCTTCAACGACTATTAGAGTGGAATCCCCTGTCGGCATGGGTGCGGGTCCCTTGCAGTTACTTCTGAGTGGAATTTCCCTGACGCACTAGGGCACAGGTACTCGATGATTTAGAGTGGAATCCCCCATCAACATTGGCACAGGTCCTCTGTAGTTACTTCTGAGTGGAATCCCCCTGATGCACTAGGGTGTATGTCCTTGATGACTTAGGGTGGAATCCCCTTAACAAACTAGGATGTGGGTCCCCTACATCTATGACTGGAGTGGAATCCAATTGACACACTAGAAAGTGGAATCCCCTCTACACACTAGGGAGTGGTTCCTCTACTTGTAGTTTTCACCTTTCAGCTATACGGATCAATGGAAATACATGATTTGATGTACCTTTAGACTCACAGGGAGGATGGGTGTTTTCCCCCACCGAGATGCTTCCTTAGGATGTGACCAAAAACCATACAGGAGAGACAGATCCACCCAAAATAGATAGTATCAAGTTGTGGTGATTGAGCCCCTTTAACTTACATGTTTGGGGAATACATGAGGGATGATGGGCATCATTGATGGATGCTCTTGGGAACTATTGGGGACTCTTTTCCTAGGCTTAGTTGTGAGATATAGATCACATTACTCTCTCTTTTGGGATTCTTTGACTGAGCATATATATATATATATATATGTATGTATATATATATATATTTCCTTTTTTAGTACCCACTCTTTGGGTTTTGGTTACTCTAATTCTAGGAGAGGCGAAGACACATGGGGTATGACATGTGCTTTCTGTGTCTTGCTTCTCATGGTTAGATGATTTTACTCTCCTACAATAAGTAGTGAAGACTCTATGAGAAGTTTATATCCTCACAATGTCTATCTCCTTGTGTATGGATGAGTTTTCTTTCACTATCTTGTTTGGTTGAGATGTATTATTTACTGTACTTTGTGCTATATAATTCTTTCATCTTTAGTTTTATCTCTTACCACTCCCCCTTCACCTTTTTAGGGCATCCAACTGAGTATGTTTATACTCACCCATTCATGGTCCTTTCTCACACATATCATTCCATATATAGATGATGGACAGGTTGATCGTGACCTCAGAGGAGCTTAGAGATATGAGGTTCTTGGACTGCATATGGTGGTCATATATTGGGATCCAGGATCAAGGCTCTCTTATCTATTTTACTTTTCTAGTTGTTGTCAATTTGTGACAATTTTCTGGTTGGGTGTGTATTTTTTCCCTTTCCCTTTCAGTTTACTTTTCTGTACTTGTACTATTTATAGGTTGATGCATGTTTGTGGTTTATATATATAGTAGTGTTGTATCTTGTTTTCTTTTCACTATTCATTTTTTTGTTAATTTGGTTTCATGTGTGTGTATAGGTTCTTCGGAAAAGGCCTCCCTAAGTTTATTGTGGATTCGGAACTTGTCACCACCCCCTGGCTTATAGAGGCAGGCTTGGGGTAGTTATAGCTCGATCTTGGCATGGGTCGGGTCATGAAAAAGTGGTATTAGAGGTGGTTCGACCCTTGGGATAATGTTCAGATGTTTCCCTAAAAAGGCCTTGGTTGGGTTTAGGGAAATGGTGTCAACATCTCTCAAGTGCATCTCTCGGACCAAGGATTCTAGTGATAGAGTGGCGACTGACGTATCCATTCAACCTGACCTTGATTACCTGTTTATTGACTTTAAACCCTGATACATTTGTTGTAGGTAACTTTGGTACATGCATCATATAGGTTTGAGTCCTTGTCTTTCCTTATTGATTTAACTCCCCATTGTTTATATGTGTGTGTGTGTGTGTGCACACGTTTGTGTGTGCTCATTTGACCATGGAACTCCTATATAACTTTCAAGATTCCCCTATAAAGACAATTGACTAGGATACCATCTCTAGTTCATGACGATGATTCTGTGAGTGATGAGTCCTCAGTTTAGGGTCCATCATATGATCCCCCTTCCTTCAGGTGAGCAGGTAGTAGCACCTCCACCTGTTGAGTAGTAGATAGTCCTAGCAAAGCAGGCTAAGGATGTGTGAAGGATGAGTGCACTCTACAAGTTACAACGTCAAAGACCACTGAGGTTCCACAATTAGCTAGATAATTTGTCATTAGAGGATTTTCTAGGGTTGATGGTCTACCTCTTCAGGCTTTTTCAGACCCTGACAGATCAGATGGTGGATTTAGAAGCCAGTATTTTCCATAGATTTGGGCAGGGCATTAGTAGAGTCTAGTTACTCATATTCATGATGAGTCGGTACTCTCGTGGGATAACTTCCAGTAGATATTCTATGAGTAGTACTACCCCCTTTTACTTACGTTTGGTTTGGATTCATAACCTTATAGAGATTCTGTTGGGAGGGATGATAGTGGTTGAGTATGCAATTATGTTCGTAGACCTTACTCGGTACACTCTATACATGATCCATGATGGCTACTTATAAGTATAGAAGTTTGAGAAGAGACTCCCCAGAGAGATATGTGTCAACATAGTGCCCTTGTGCATCCCCACCTATGTCGGGGTGCTGGAGCATGCACTAGTGACAAAGATTGTTTTTCAAAGGGATGTCAGGCAGCTGGTCGTGTCAGCACGTGCAACTGAGCAGAGATGTATGCCTCATCTAGTAGATGTCAGAAGACGGGATCTTTATGTAGGAGGCCTCCCCATAATTGGTCTTAGGCACATAGTTATATAGGTTCAAGGTAGTTTAGATCCTTGGGACAGCCCAGGGAGGGCCGATGTTATGCTTGTGATGGGTGAGGTCACATGGCACGAGACTGCCTGACCAGAAATGCTAAGCATCTTGGGAAGATAGCGGATGGACCACCATGGTAGAGATAGTGTCATGATCAAGGATCTCCCAAGAGGGGACATGGTGGTGCCTAGAGTGGCGATGCTGGAATAGGAGTAGGAGTTGTGGTAGGTGGATGACGCTATGAGGCCCTTCAACCACCACCACTAGGCGGCCTATGTCAGGCTTAGAAAGATGGTGGATGGGGCTGTGGACAGCTGCATGCTATGGATGTCTATGTTCCTATAGAGTGAAAAATGCTAAGTGGGATGCTCTGTGTCTTTTATACCTTTTTAGTAGAAATTTTTAGACACTATATGAGGTACTCTTTTCTCCCTATTTCTTACATGAGGTTTTAATAGGGTGATGCAGGGTGTCGGTGTAACCTTGTGTCGGTATTGTTCGATGTAGCTTTGAATGCATAGGGAAGAGGGGTCCTTCCACCACCGAGATGCATTTTTGTGACATGAGAAAAACCATGAGGGAGAGTCGGTTCCATCCAAAGCAGATATTATCGTGGTTTTGTGGATGATTCCCTCTAACTTGTGAATTCATGGTAGGGTTGTGCAGTGGAGTGTCAGAGAAGGTCCTGGAAATTCCATTAGATATTTTTTGCTTGACATCCTTTTAATTTCAATGTCACTATTGGGTGTGGCAGAGTTTCTGGTTTGGGGTTACTCTCCTTCCAATAGAGGTGAATAAATGAGGGGTATGCCACATTCTTTCTGTTTCTATATTCTTTCAATTGGATGAGTTTACTCACCTTCCCTTTTCATTGGTACCTTTGTGTGCTTAACATCAACATTGATATGGAAGTTGTCAAGTATAGGGTTGATTTGATGGATACCCCATGAAAAGAACTATGTGACTCACTACCTGGTGCTGGAAGTGGTAGTATTCTCTTTGAGGATGTGAAGATACTACCTTTTGGGACAATGCTTTTTGGTTTGTTCAAACCACCAGAGTCTTAGGTATGTCTTCACTCAAAGAAACCTAAAACAGAGGCAGTGATGCTTGTTGAAATTTTTGCAGGACTATGACTTAGAGATATTCAATAATCTAGGAAAGGAAAACATTATAGTAGATTCCCTTAGCAATAAGTCTTAGGATCTCCTAGTGCGGTAAGTTTCTAAGTAGTTATCTTTCCTACAGCTGACCCTGGTGGGGCAGGAGTGTACAGTTTTTCTTCAGTCAATGGTGTCAACTACTTTGCTTCTCGAGCATGAGAGAGATTCCTAGTTGTGAGACACTGACTTTGAGATCTTGCATGATTTAGATATCCATAATAGGTTCACCATATGGATATTTTGAAGGAGGTAATCATGATACCATGTTCTAGGTACAAACAGTGGTTCTAGTTACGATGCGAGTAAACATTGAGCACCGAGTTCTGGTGGGTTGTTACAACCTCTTGAATTCCCAAGATGGAAATAGGATGGGATATCCATGAAATTCTTCATAGGTATTCCATGAATAGCGAAGGGCCATGATGCCATCTGGGTGATAGTAGACCGACTCACAAATTCATCACACTTCCTTGATATCAGGGAGTAGAGTTTGGTGGAGTGTTTGGGGAAGTTGTATGTGCATGAGATCTTCCATCTTCATGGGGTACCCTCTATGTTTGTCTTCGATCATGACGTGTGGTATACATCACGATTGTGGAGATGCATGAAAGATCCAACTGTGGATGAGTACAACCTTCCCCCCATACCAATGGGAAGACTGAGCATACTATCCAGTTGTTGGGGGATATGTTGGGGGATTACGTGTTAGTTTTTAGCTGGGGAGGTAAGTTATCCCTGAGGTTCGTCAGGATATTAGAGATCATGAAGAGGGTGGTGAGGTTCTCTGCTACCTTTCCCTACCCCCATAGCTAGAGAGGTTGCACTATGTTTTCCACATGTCTCAGTTGGGGAGATATGTGCATGATACTACACACATCATCAATAAGATCAGACCTTACAAGGATGGTCCATCCCCTTGGTTCTCCTTTTGTGGAAGCACAGAAACATCTAGAAGTTTCCCTGGGTGTGGGAGAGCCATGTGTGGGCTTATTATCCTGATTTTTTTCCCTAGTTTTCTTTTTTGGAGATGAAAATCTTGAAGGAGGGAATGATGTAGAGACCCAGTTTTTTCCTCGTAATATTTTGGAATATTTCTACATATATTTCCAGAGTTGGTGTTGAGACAACATGTGATTATGAGGCCCAGTGTGCCTGAAAAAAAAATTACAAACATATTAAGTATATTTTATACTATGAACACGATGAAAATGGGATATCTGTCAAACGGTATCCTGGATCGTAAATCTCAGGCCACATTTGAGTCCAAAGTGTGGCATTTATCCTAGGTAGGACATAAATTTTGTCAGTGTGGGTCTTCTATATAAAAATACATGGAGGGTGAAACTATAAATAGAATTATTAAATAAAATTATTTTATCTCGGATGTTAATTCAAATAAATTCTAATTAGGGATTCAGATTGGAAATTTGAAACCACTGTTGAGTTCGTAGTGTAGTTTTTACCCTATGTGTGACCTCAGGTGAGTGGGTGTGGGAAGTTTGTATTTTGTTACTATGGGAAAAATCCTATAAATAGGAGTTTAGAGAAATGAGCTAGGGTTGGATCATTTCTCCCACGGTGGCAGGAGCTCCCATTGTCTCCTTTTGATCGGTGAATCAATACTGAATCCTTAACAGATCATGATAAAACTTTAGATCTGCATAGATCAGAGCATAGTGAACCTGAAAATAGATCCAAAATCCAACTAATATTCTTATTTCAGATTCTGCTTTCCTTAATTTAATTTTTTGTTGTCAGAATTTCTCCTTTACCAATTTTGCTGCTTCGTTTGTGTTTTTCGATGGCCAAACTAACATGACCATCAACCAATTCATATTTGGATCTCTTATTATTCATATTTATTCACCGTTAACTTTATTCCTCATCAAAATGACATTTTATCTTTGAGAAAATCATAGATATATGAATTTAGTGATCCAAGGATTCCAAATCTATGATGGTTTCGAGTTTTAGGTGTCGGAGGTGGCGCAATGGCGAGCGGAAGTGACGCCTACTTTTTGTCACATCCAAACGGAGATGGATCATTGAGTGAAGCATGTGTCTATGAAGATCTTTTCTCGAGGATCCCAAATATGGTCTCAAATTATTATTTTTTTTTGAGAAACCAAAGGAGTCCTGGTGGTCCGTGCAATGACCACTAGCCCGCGGTGGTCCGCGGTGGGCAGTGGGTGGTGCGGCAGCGGCCATAAGGCGGCGGTAGAAGCCACCAAAGGTGGCGGCTGGGGTGGTTGGATCAGGACGCCATGGCAGGGCTGTGGGGAGGTCTGGAAGAGTGGGATAGTGGTGTGGTCCGGTGAGGTGGGCCGGTGAAGCAGGCTGGCCTGAGGTGGTGGGGTGAGCCTGGGTGAGCGGGCCGGGCTGGGCCAATGTGGGCCGAGGTGACTTCAAACCTCCGTAACTTCTAAATCAGGCATCCGCTTTATGTACCATCTACAACCACATGATCCTAATTTTGTGACATAGTTTTTAATAATGGTTTGAGAATTTAATATTTTGGGTTCATGGATCGGTCCCCTGAAATGCTCAAATAATAATAATATATATATTATTATTACAACTTTGACCCGCCATAACTTCTACATATGACGTCTAGTCAGCACATAGTTAGTGGAATCATGACCTTGAAATTGAGGTAAAAAATTCAAGACCAATTTGGGGTTCTTAAAACAAAATCGAGGTGTGGGCCCCGTGAGTCATAGTTTGGGTGTATGCGGTGAAATGTGACTTTTTCATCAAGTGTCCATTTTGGAAAATAAATAATCGATCCCGTGTGTTTTTCCATGAGGATTGAAATGGTGTGATCCATATGATTTGTTTTAGGATCAAAACATGGGCCCCATGAGGCACTATTTGTGCACAATGTGGTGGAATGTATTTTCTTCACCAGGTGTCGGATTCGGGTGAAGAAATAATTGATCCTATATGATTTTCCATATGGATCACAACGGTGTGATCATATTGGTTATACAGGTCCATTTTAGGAGGCATGCCAGTAAAAGTATGATTTTTACCTTTGGACCAACGACGAGCATCATGTGCTCATTAGCATTTTGGCTAGAGGTTCCATGTACTTTGGGAGTACACTAGAATGCCTAGGGTTACTAGTTCACAATTTAGTACCTGAGTATGGATGGGCACACGACCAAGTGGCGAGGCATGGTCACACATCAAGTGGGCCCCACACGGACTGTGTAGCACATTATGCATCTTCTCTCTCATATATCATTCTTTTAGACTCAGATTTTGGTCTGTGAGTATCCTATCCTATGTATTTTTCCACGTCAGACGTGATAGTTCCCTCTGTAGTGGATTTTGAGATATGTTGAGAGATTTTCTAAGTGTGATGACTATTAGAGGTGATTCTCGATGATGGTTGTGATCATGAAGAATCACCAAAGTAGTACTGCGTTTACCCTTTGGTTGGGTTGGGTAGTATCATACCCCTGTGCAGTTCTCGAGCATACCCACCAACTGGACTAGGAAGAGGCATTCCTTGATGCCTTCTAAGAGGTAACATCCAGCTGGGATGGACATTGTAGTTCTTCAATTCCTTCTAAGTGGAACCCTCCAGCTGGGCTGGGCACGGGTCTTCAATGACTATCAGAGTGGAATCCCCATCGGCCTAGGTGTGGGTCCTATGTAGTTACTTTTGAGTGGAATCCCCCTAACACACTAGGGCACAGGTCCTTGATAATTCAAAGTCGAATCCCCCATCGACATGGGTGTGAAAACTTTATAGTTACTTTCAAGTGGAATCCCCCTAACACGCTAGGGCATAGGTCCTCGATGACTTAGGTGGAATCCTCCTGACATACTAGGGCACGGGTCCCCTATGGCTGTGAATAGATTGGAATCCCCCTGATGCACTAGGGATCGAGTCCTATAATTTGAGTTTGCACCTTTCAGCTATACAAATCAGTGACGAGAAACGCTTTGACGTGCCTTTGGACCCATAGGGAATATGGGTGTTTTCCCCACTAAGATGTGTCCTTGTGATGTGGCCTAAAACTATGTGAGTGATATAGAGCTTCCCAAAGCATATAGTATCAAGGTGTGGTGATTGATCCTCTTTGACTTACGTGTTCAGGGTTGATGTGAGGGATGATGGGAATCATTGATGGATACTCTTGGAACTGTTGGCAACTCTTTCATGGGCTGAGCTGTGAGATGGAGATCCCCTTACTCTCCCATTTGGGATTCTTTGTCTGATAATATATATATCCTATTTCAGTACCCACTCCTTGGGTTTTGGTTACTCTCCTTTATGCAAAGGTGAAGATGCATGAGGTATACCACATGCTTTTCATGTCTAGCTTCACATGGTTAGATGATTCTACTCTCCTACTATAAGTATAGAATCCTCAATGAGAAGTTCATATTCTCACCATGTCGATCTCTTTGCATTTGTATGAGTTTTCTTTCACTATCTTGTTGGGTTGAGCTGTACTCTTTACTATACTTTGATTTATCTACTTCTTTCATCTTCATTTGTATCTCTTACTACTCCCCCTTTAACTTTTTGGGGCGTCCTACTGAATATGCTTATACTCACCCCTACATGGGCCTTACCCACACATATAATGCCATATGTAGAAGATGGATAAGTTGATCATGAATTCAGAGGATCATAGAGATACGCAGTGCTTGGACCGTGTATGGAGGTAATAGCTTGGGATCTAGGAGCGGGGCTCTCTCAGCTATTTTACTTTTCCAGTTGTTGTCAGGTTGTGACACTTTTCTGGTTGGGAGTGTATTTTTTCTATTTCCCTTTCTGTTTAATTTTCTATACTTGTACTGTTTAGAGGTTGATGAATTTTTATGTTTTATATATATAGCAATGTTGTATCTTGTTTTCTTTTTCCCTTTTCACTTTTCATTGATTTGGATGCGTGTGTGTGTACAAGTTCTTAGGAAAATTCCTCCCCATGTTTTTTGTGCCTTCAGTACTTGTCGCCACCCCCGAGCCTATAGAGGCAGGCTTGGGGTAGTTGTGGCTTGATCCCGGCATTAGTAAGGTCATGAAAGTGAAGGGTTTCTTAAGATTCTAATAACATTTATCATAAGCAGCGTAAATTATTAAACCCCTTTTCTTAGGATCTCCATGTAAGATAATATGAAAACTATGGTAAAAATTAGAAATGAAGAACATTATAAATGTCGGGTACCTTACACTGAATAAGCTACTACATCATCTTTAACTTCATATGTATTTGATAAATATCACTAAAGTGGAAAAAATAAGCATCCCACCTCTGTGATGTGTCCACGATCTGCACCTAAATCACTCAACATTCATGTAGGATCCAACTTCTCTCCATAGTATGCCAGTAGCTCATAGTGAAAAGGAGGAAGATGAAAGAGAGAAACCAGTTTATTGAGTTTTTTCCAAGGATGAAGATCTCAATCCATACACACCCATCCATCATAAGGATGTATTATTTATAAGTTAGAAGGAATTTCCTTGGGCTATCTCATTTATTCATGCATTAAAAAATGAATAAATACAATGGATGATTTATATCCATTACATGTATTTACTCCCAAACATTTAATCTCATGAAACGATATAATAAATAATGGATAATATGGGAGAATAATAAACGATAATAGTTTGTCATTTAAGTTTCATGGAATGATATATCATGCGTGCTAATCATAATTTTCTTACAATATATATATATATAAGTATCCATTTCACTATATATTGTATCATATATAATGAATTTTGAAACCATTTAAAAAAATTGGATATCTTCTATATCACTTTTGTAAATCTATCACTAACTTCACCATGTATCGCATAAAATGTAATACCTTGTAAACACTGATCCAAAACATTTTTTTGGATTAACTCTAAAACACTTTTAGAGTATCTCTCTGATCCAAACTCAATCCACATTCAGTAAACCAAAAAGTATAGACCTATATTATATTATATAATTTACAATAAATATGAATCTATGGAACCAATAAGTAAGAAAATAGTAGAATCTAGAAAATAATCAATGCTACTCAAGATATGAATGAATCTAGTGTGGTCTCCATCAAACACACATATCTCCATACCTATGTCCACTGGTCTACATCATATAAAAATGTGTATTTTTATAGATTCCATTTATCCAAGTCATTGAGTGACATAGTATATGAAATATTTCAATCCCATAGAGCCAATTCATCTATTCTGAATTCTCAAATTATAGATTGAATATATCACATGTCATTCCTCCTTTTGGATAAGCACATCGCATGTCCCTTATCCAGATAAATATATAATATCTAGGTGTAGTGGCACATTCCCATGTTATATCTCAATAGAGGGACCTGATTTCATACTCATCATAATAGAGGAAAATCCCATCTTATTCAATCTCCAACTAATGACATGATTAGCAACATACCCAACCACACCCTAATTATCCAAGCTCATATGTTGACTCGTGTAACTAGGGTATCAAAGTATAAATGTTATCATGCTAGGTTTCTCAGTAATATCAGGTAGTGGGGACTCAAATATGATCCATGAACCCCTAATATACTAAATAAATCTATATGAAATTCCATGTGTTATACTTTTTAGGTCACCCAACACACAAAGAGAATATCATATTCTTTTTTTTGTGACTCATTAGTCTATTTTTTATCTCTATACAATAATCTTACTAATATTAACATTAAGATTTATTCATAAAATATAATACTCTATGAAGAACATCAGTTAGGGATAAAATCAAAGTAATACTTTGAGAGGTCAATTATCATTTCACTTCATGAAATGTATATCTATGTATACATTTATATAGATAATCTAAAAGAATGATAATATATAGGTTACCTTTATTTTTTGATACATTTTAATATTCTTAAAATTTTAAGAATATTTAACAAACCCAACATAATAACCATTTAACATATCATATATGTAAAAATTTCAGATCAACCATATGTTTTCTACAATTTTTAGGTTTTTCTAACACGTTGAATCTTATGTAATCCACATTGGATATCTATGTGACCATCTGATAAAATTGTAAGATCCTGGGTTTTTATATTAGGTACAAATATTTTTAATTCCATTTTAGTTTATTGGTTTTTACCTAATATGAATTCCTAATGAGTTCACAGAAGTTTTGGGGGTTTCCCGGGCTTGTTCAAATCCTAGAGGATCGGTTTTTGTTGAAGGCATCTAGGTCTCACGGTTAGGGGTAACCTTGTAGGGTGGTCCAAGGGTCTATCTAGAGCCACACGGTTTGATGAAACCATATAGCCAGTGACACATGTCCGTGTGATCCACATTAAATTTTTAGCATAGGATAAAATCATGATTTAAGAATGGTTTCCCAAACATTTGTATGAACCATGTGAGGTGGTTTTGAGACAGTGAATGGTGCACGGTTTGGCCAATTGTGCGGCCAAACCATGTGACCCAGTGTTTTGAGGGAAAATGACTATTTACCCTTAAATGTTTTAAATGTTAAATCATCCCCTCTATTTCTTATTATCCTCTTAAAGTGGCCACCTCACTCTCATTTTTAGATCTTCCTCATGCCTAAGCTAGAGATTGAAGGAACTCTCTAATCTGGACTCCATTTCTTCCATCATCGGTCACATTGGATTCACATCGGTGATTTCTACATTCCTCTTATGCCTTTTTTCATTTTTCTTCATATAAATGGAGTTATTTTGGTTCAAGATAATATTCCTTATTTCCAATTTATTTTTCCATTACTCCTTTTTCATTTGATCCATGTCAATATAAGAATTGATACTAGATGGGTATTCTACCACAGGTATACGATAGGTGGTCAATACCTTTCCCCACAAATTCTAGTTATTTTATAATTAGTTTTCATTGTTCCACACACCATAAATTCCGGTGTTGATCATAAAATTAATTGAATTCCTTGAATAAATTATTGGAACCTTGTTAGGTTTTCCACTTAACACCATGTGATAGTTGGAGGTTTTCAACCTCAACCAGGACCACCCATGAGGTGTTTTCATGTATCTTCCCCATGATTTACCACCCTATTGGGTGTGTTTGTGAGATATCCATATTAGTGGTATTTTTAATGAATTAAATGAGAAATTAGAATATGGATTATGCCTCTATTTCCATGTGATTATATGTTATTAAATTGATTTAATGGATTAAATATAAATGGTGAAATGAGTTGGATGAACTCATGTCTTGAGAATGAATATAAAATGGGATATGAAATGAATTATGAAAATTATTAAATGGTAAAGGTAATATTTAATGAATGGACATTGATTTTCTTTATGTGAACATGTTGAATTCCATGGACATTACTAATCCATGGATTCAGGATCTCGTATAATTCCATGGACATTTCTAATCCATGTATTTGGTATTATATTGGATGTCATGGTCATTTATACCCCATGGATCTAGATTACATGGGATTCCTTGGAAATTACTACTCCTTGGATCCATCTGTTGGGTCTGAAACTTGATTACATGGCATAGAACATTGAGAATGTCGAGGAAATTTATACTCCAAATATCTGACCCTTGTGGTATGACATGTGATTACTCTACATAGGCTACAATTGATGTTTTATCATGCTTTACAGTTGACCCCTGTTATGGGTATTTGATTATAGTTGAGGGATTGGATATTATTAAACTTGAATTACTATTCATATTACTATTATATATTTCAGATTGCATCTATTTATATTACACAGATTGGACTTATTATAGACACCATTGGTGGCGGCATACTGAGTGTTATCTCACACCCTATTCAGGATGTCATTGGGTACCTAAAAAAACTTCATGGATATAGTTCGGGACCGAGTTAAGTGCCTGATTTATAATGCTTGGTTGTTTATGGTTAGGAGAAGGGGAGAATAGGACAAATATATGCTTCTGATTCTAGCTAGATATAGTTCCTTTTTGGTATTTATGTACTTTTTATACATTTATTATACTAAATTCCTAATTCAATGTATTTCCCACCTTTTTGTATATATAAATGACATACTCATATTTTATATGATATTTCCTTTTGTCTTATTTATTATTAATGTTTTCACAAAGATGTTTAGTCTTTCTCTGCTCAGTTATTTCTTATGCTTCCACTACTGTATGATATGATTTCTACCATTGTGTAATACTTTTACATGAAGGAAAAGTCTTCCCACAAACACACTCAAGGCCCTCACTACTGGTTGGTAGCCTCTAGCATATGGGGAGGCGCACTTGAGTCTATGTGACCCACTAGAAGGGGTAACCATTTAGTGGATCCTGGTTTAGGACGTTACAATGTGGTATCAGAGCATTTGTTCTTTTATTTTGTCTTTTCATTTGGGAATATTAAACAAGAGATTAGGTATGTGTCAAAATTTGGTAATGATCTATTCTCATGAGTAGCTAACCCATGTGTAGAAAAAATCCAAATTTCTTAGGATGGGATATTATATTCTATATTATGCTTGTCATAGTTGATTTAATTCCATCACAAGGTGATGTACATGATATGTGGTATTGATTGTGACTTGGATTTTACTGTGTCCCGATGAGATGAGAGAATTCCATCTCATGCATCATTTTAGGCACCTTATAGGATTCACATTACATGAATGATTTTATACCATATAGGATACATTGCTTGACTGCATGACATTTAATATGTGTGCCTTGTGTTATATAATTTTTGTCAACTGATGTTTCTTATAGGAAATTGAGAAACATAATTATTACTTAAAGTATCTATCATAACCTAAAAAAAATTGTATAGGATACAATAGTCACTTTAATCCATCAATTATGGAATGTTGAGTCATGGACCATTGGTCACATGGGATGGAATGTGTTATTTTTGGGATTAAATGGATTCCACACTTTAATTTATAAGGTGTATGAGCCCTTATAAATTGTAAATGGTAATCTATATAATTCAACCATTTAAAATAATTGCTATATAAATGAGAATGAGTTTAAAATAAATAGAAATAAAAAGGAAATATCACTCTTAAATGGAGTTGGTAATTGAAATTGACAATCCATACATTAGGACCCATGTTGTGTAATGGAGAGTTTGACTCGAACCCAAATTTAGAGTGGGGTGTAGGAAATGTCTTATGTGTTATCTTCAGATCTTTACGATTTCCTATTTCTAGCTTTAGGAGTAGGTAGAGGGGTGAATCTCATTTATAGGAAGGATTTGACCTATCCTTTGACTTTATCTATGATCTGGTTGTTACAGAATATTTTCTGAGGTGTGTGTTTGGAATTTTCATAGATATTACACCATGATGACCTCCAGTCATACACCAGGAGGTTGGAGACAACCATACTTTGGAAGTAGTGGGCCTTAAGTTTCCAGTATAGCCTCTAGTACTGACACTTACAACAAGGCCATTTGTTCCTGATATGGGTATTTATGCCCAATTATAATAGAGATTCAAACACTTTATAAAGACCATTCAGGGAGCCTCATAGCCTTCCTCATCTATGAAAGATCTGATGCATGTGTTCCAGTAGAATCATCCACCCACTTTTTGGGGGGGTGGTGGGCTAATGTCTACTAAGTTATGGCTTGAGACTATTTAATCAATTTTCAAGAATATGGAGACACATCCTAAGAGGAGAGTGAATATCAAAACATATATTCTTTGGGGAGACACCAATCATTGGTGGAATTTTATGAACCATGATGATAGGCTTTGGGATATGGTTTAGAGGGACTTCCAATCCATGTTTTACAACTAATTATTTCTTGATGCTTTGAGAGCTGATCTGGACGGTGATTGTATGTGTCTGAAGTAGGGTGTGATGATCAGTATGGAGTATTAATCTCTCTTTACATAGATTCAGAGATTTGTGCCTATGTATCTTGTCGGTGAGTCATCGAGGAAGAGATGCTTTAAGGAAGGTCTCAATTGTATCATTTGATCATAGGTGAACGTGTTTTGGATGACTACTATATCTGATATAGGGAATCAGGCATAGATTACTGAATGTAATTTGAGAGAAGTTGGGGGGCCAGAGTAGGGTAGGGAATCTTTTTGATGCATTGGCTAAGTATCATGTGGCAGGAAGTAACATTTTGAGACTTCTCATAATGGGAATACCAGTCGGGGTGTGAGTGTTAGTAGTTATTTATTCAATCACCAGTGTGGGAGATGGGAACATATGAGAATCTAGTGTGATAAAGACCCAGTCGAGTGTCGAGAATTAGGCAGGATGATCCATGTACAGTGGTTTTATAAGACCTTTCCTATAGTGGCTAGTGATAGTGTAACGCCCCGACCCCAGTTACCCAGAGTCGGTGCATTATTGTGGAACATTGGCATGATCACAAAAGATCAAGTCTCGAAAGACCGATTAGTTTAGTAGCCTTAGAAACAATAGATACATTCATAAATGTTACATTACATCATAAAGTGAAAAACTACAATAACATAGTCTCCATTTTCCACACTCATATCCCCTTCAGACTATCCCTGCAGTTCATTCCTAAAATACTTCTTCACATCCTAGAAAAATTAAAACATTGAAAGGGGTGAGCTCAGATGCTCAGTAAGGATAACAATATAGCGGAAGATTTCATAAATAAACATTAACATTTAAGGAAATGTATTACTAAAACAAAACCCTTTTAAACTTGAACTTCAGCATAATATGGAAAAATAAAATGAAATAATGCCATTTACTTATTCACATGGATATTCTACTGGTCGAATAATCACATGCAATATCAATAAACACTTTCATAATGATGGAATACATAATTCCATACTATCATAACCACGTAGCCAAGGCCTCGTGCCAAGACTACAAATAAAATTTTGTCAAGGCCTCGTTCCAAGACACTAGTTTGTCTCATGAGACCTTCTGATGCATCGAGGAGCTATAGCAGGCTCCACCCATCACTTATTAAGTCCAATTCATTCCTCATATGAATAGGTTTAAACATATCATAAACCATAACATATTTTTATAACATAAAACATGCATAAATGAAACATAATATTTCCACACATCAATCACAAGATATCAATACAACACATTGATATAATAAAAACATTATCAAAACCATTTTCAATACCAAAATAAAAGAAAAGTAAAACATGGTATTTATTTCTCTTTTAAAAAAAGTTATGGCTTATAGAGGAAGTCGAAACTCAAATAATAGTCACGGCGGCGGAAAAGTCGTTGTCGCCGTATACATAAGAAAAAACATTCCTTTTGTCGTTTAGTAAAAACGCTTCGTATAAAAAGATTCATTTTGAATAAAAGTAAAAGTCAAAGGGGTTTATACACTGTATAAAATAAAGTTGTGTATAAAACAAAATATGCCTCAATGAAAGGAGATTGAGACGAAGTCCCTTACAAATATAATTTTTTAAAATAAAATAGATCTATTATGTGTATTCACTACAAGTACACATAAATAAAGTAAAAATACAATATAGGACATAATAATATCATGACATAATTTGAAAGTAGGAGATTAACCCAAAGAATGGAAATCGGGTTAAGAAGTTCCCTTACCTTGTGTCCGTCCTGACTCGATCGTTCTTTAACCTCCTAAATAATAAACTATATTTATCTCTACTTGCTTAAGAAACTTTTTCAAGCTCATTATCCCTTTTATACTATTTATTACAATGTTACGAAAATTATGTAGTCATTTAAGTTAATAACGGTCGTTTTGTCGATCTTTAGTACTTGAGTCAACAATAAACTTCTTATAATTACAAGTTGTTTATGTGGTGGAATATCCATTATCACCAGAATTATATTCATGATGTAGATATAATATATATCCAGTATATACATTCATTTATAATATTACATAACATTTAGAGGTAAGAAATGAAATGCACCGTTCATGGAGACGGTAAGCCGTACGTACGCATGAACGCTACTTTCATTTCTATTTCATATTTAATGGAATTAAATTATAATTATATAAAGGTATAATATAATTTCAGTATAATATCATGTGTAATATCATTTACTCCATCCTTTATACATCCCACATATGGCATTAACGATTCAAATCACTTTGAGGGGGCGGTAGTCCGCACTTCCTAAAATGAAATTATCGTGTTTACTCATAATGGAAATCATAAAGGTATTCCATAAATGAAAAATACATAATAATAAGGAAAAAAACATAATATATATATCATATATAAAAATAGTGTCATCATAATGTCCACCATGAGAGGTGTTAAAAGAAGATTGAACAATCATCGTTTCGTGAGGCAGTAATTCGCCACCCACAGAAACAGTATGTTCTTTAACCATTAGAAGAAGGTGTGTGTAAGTGTAAATCAAATAATTCTCATAAAAACATCCTATTATATTGAAGATACTGGTTTTGTTACAAGATAAAGGAATAAAAATAGTTTAAGGGGTTGGAGAAGAAAAATAAAACAAAATAACATAAGAGAATACATTACCTTAAAATCGGGTAACTCTTTTTGATTTGAGCCAAAGGCTTCCTTGGGAATACTTCTGCCCAAATTGAGGCTTCTAGGAGTAAGATAGGGAATTTGAGAGAGTATTTGGGTAGATTTTGGCTGAGACAAAAGGCTTTGAAGGTGTGAGTAATGTGGTAGTGGTGGGGGCCTTTTATAAGAGGAGAGGAGGGGAACTCTTGGAAAGTTATAAAAGGTTACTTTATTTTAAAATGATTTTCGGATTTAAAAGGTCCCAAAATTATATATTTAGAGGATAAGGTTATAAGAGTTCTAAATTCACCCATCCAATAGGTTTTTGACCTGTGTAGGTCTTATATTTTACATTATCTTTTCATTTTATTTAAATCGTTAAATAATGAGGTAATCGCTGCATCATCATGGTGTCATAAATAATTTAATTTATTTAATGTATAAAAATTATAAAAAACCTATCATGATTTAGGAAATATTTTTATATTTCTAATGAATATTTATAATTAAAAATATGACTTGTATAAACCCATTTAAAATTTGTTTTAGTAAAACAACTCATGTTTGTGACATTTTTATTTTAACATTAAATAAAAAGTTTTTAATGTCATTTTCCTACCAAAGTGGCTCCACGGGGTCCCCAAGTTGACCCATGGATTGTCTTGGTCGGCCATGACTCATCCAATAGGGGTAGGACATGTGTCAAGGTAATTTAATATTATTATAACATTATCTTTACCTTAAATTTCACTAATTACCTTTAATCGCGATTAATAAAACTTAAAAGTTACTATTCACCAAAAAAATTATTTTAATCCCATTGAACCACATTTTACATCCTAATGACAACCATGTATGTCAGATTTTTGAAATTCAATTCATAGAAGTGGTAAAGTTTCATTGAAACGAAAAATCAGTTTTTTAACTACCACTTAGTGGTTTCACTATTCATCAAAAATTGAAGCTTTTCAGAACAATGTCAATATTTCACCCTAAGATATAATTGATATTCAGAATTCAAAAACTATGTCTATTTTACAAAATTCCAAACATATAAGTTTCATTAATTAATTTTATAATTAATTTCCGTTGTCACAACAAATAGCGTGTTTTTAAGAAACAATATATATCAAAAGATTGACAATTGTTTATGTCCAAATTCAAAGTGAAATTAATTCTAATGACCACCATTGGATAAAATGGTAAAAATATATTCTAATTACACTTTAAAACCACTCAATAGTATAATTTATCACTATAAATTATTTTGATTAAAAAAGTTGTTTTTAATTATTTTTCACTATTCACAAAAAATTGGAAGTTCTCAGAAAAATACCAAAAATTCAACATATGCTAATTTCGATATTCTGAATCCAAAAATGAAGTCAATATTGAAATATAAAATATATATAATTTCAAAATTTGGGTATTACTATTCATAATGGCTATTTTGATTGGTCACGGTGTGTTAGAATCTCAAACTTGCGTACAATGCAAGCTATTGCATTTTTGAAAGAGAAACGTATCGTGGAAGCTCGGGGTGTTACATTCTCCCCTCCTTCAATAAATTGTGTCCTCGCAATTTGAAATTTTTCTTTGAAAATAGAAAATACCTTTGTGGAAAACCCACATCGGAAATAAGGTTAATAAAAATATAACTTTAAAAGAAAGAAAGATAAGTACAAAGGTCACCTGAGATAGCTCATACTAGGATTCTATGAAAATATGGATATGGAGGAAAAACAAACCATCAAGGTCTGATGGAGAGTTGTATAAAATAGGATTAGGAGAAAGTTAACTACAAGAAAATCACAAACTTGTGATTGGTTAAACGGTCAATGATTCCCCAATTGGAAAAGTTAACTGACAACATTTTTGTTTTATGTTACCTTTCATAAGGTTGAGGAGTTTATTTAGGAGATTTACTAAGAACGTGAGGAAATATACTTACTTGTCATGTAGACTTTCATTCTTTAATAAATTTTTACCACAAACCCATCTTTCACTCCAAAAGGTAATAGAACTTAAAAATATTCTATTTATCCTAATCGTACAAGGTTCCAAATATTAACACATACTATTTAGATTAGGAAAACTATTTTGTAATAACCAGGGACTTTCTGTAGGCTACTGGTAGGTAATAAAGGTCTGTCGCACTATGGTTGTGGGTTCGATTCCTGCAGCTTTGTCCGACGCGACGGGTTATCCCCCAACCTGCAGGTTGTCCTTTTTCTAAAACTATAGTATTATTATATTCCAAAAAAAATCTTCATAAATTTTTTAACTTTAAACAATACTATCCAAAGTTCAACTTAATCCATTCCAACCTTTATAGTTATCCAAAATACCTCAGTCCAGACTTTCTCTAAAAGGTCCTTAAATTCCAAAATCAATTGTAACATTAGATTCCCCAAACAAAGTAAAGTTTATCTTATTGTCACATACTAAAAATATGATTACCTTCATCATATTAAAACCTTAATGAAAACAACAAGTACTACAGTACAATCCATATATATCACATTATTCTTATAACCAGAATATAATCCTTGATTCCAAAAAAACAAATATATTAATTATTCAACTTCATCTGTAGCAACAACATAAGCTTGGCCTTGATCCCTTGGCCTTTTCTAAGGTGAGTTTCCTTGGTGCTTAGGACATTCATTTTTATAATGCCCCATTTCTCTACAATTGTAACATTCAACATTGATAGCCTCTTTCTTTCCCTTGCAATCACAAGCCTGGTGACCTTTTTCTCCACATTTATAACAAACTCCCATTCCTTTTAGGCAAGTACCAGGGTGATTCTTCCCACAATTATCGCATAATGAAAAATCCTTCATTCCCTTTTTCCCTTTATCTGTCTCTTATTCCACCGTTCTCTTCTTCTCTTGTTTTACTTTATTGTCATAAGATTTAGAGAATTCCTTTTTCGTCTTGATGGCACATGAGACAATATCTTCGTATGATGAGAAGGTTTGTGAGACTAATGCTCGACGGAGAAACAGTTTTAAACCATCAAAGAAATGATCGATCTTACTTCTTGGGTTAAGTATATAATCTACCGCATGCCTTGCTAACCGTGTAAAGTTAGACTCATACTTTGTGACATTCCCATCCTCCTTCTACCACAGACTCAGAAATTGCCTTTCCATATCTGCTCTATGGTCATGAGGGAAGTATTTTTCTAAGAAAAGATCTTTTAACTCCCTTCATTCTATATTTGATAATTCTTCATCTTCCTTTGTGTTTTGAATCAGCGACCACCATTGATCGGCATCTCCAGTAAGGCGGTAAACTGCCATGATAACCTTTTCTGTTTCGCTACTCCCCAAGGCATGGAATATTTTCTCTAAGGAGTTTATCCATTGCTCAGATACTAATGGATTTGTACCCCCATTAAATTTTGGTGGTTTTTTCCTCATGAAACGATCTAACATTGATCATCCATATTGCGGATCAGGGTTCTCCATACGAGTAATGTTATTATTCATAACCGGAGTGAGTTGTCCCAGTATGGTGATAAGGTGATCAGCACCAGTTGTATCTCCAGCTCCACAATAATTATCTTGAGCAGGAGGGCAATCCCTACATAGAGTGTGTGCATTTATACGGTTTCCATTCCTCCCACTAGGTGCCATTTCCAAACAATGGCATAAACTAGATTAGTTTATAAATCAAAATACATAATTCCATACTTGTAAAACACTTAACATAAATTGAACTATTTATGGATACAATCCATAATCATAAAAATAAATGTTTTCTTTGAGGAATTATATACTCATAAACCCTTAATAATGGTTTGTAAAGAAAATGGGAATTATCCTAAGAATATCCCCTGGGAGTGTCATAACCAAGAGTGCAGCAAGGCCTGTTGTCGTGTACCAGTTCCCGTTCGATTCTAGATCAAAGCGGTGTTTTCGGGTTTTACCCCTAGGTACATTTGTGCCAGAGCCGCCTCTACCTGCTCGTATCCATACAGGGATGTATTTCTCGGGAAACTCATAAAATCTTTATAATACCAAAATTCTAGGAAGTTCTTCTATACTAATCCTCAAAGTCTATCTTAGGGATATGTGCTCTAATCAGAGTTTATCTAAATCTAGCTTCCAAGGTTAGTAATAAACTGCCTCTGATAACAACTGTAACGCCCTGACCCCAGTTAACCAAAGTTTTTGCATTATTGTGTAACATTGGCATGATCACAAAACATCAAGTCTCGAAAGACCGATTAGTTTAGTAGCCTTGGAAACACTAGATACATTCATAAATGTTACATTACATCATAAAGTGAAAAAATACAATAACATAGTATCCATTTTCCACACTCATATCCCCTTCAGACTATCCCTGCAGGTCATTCCTAAAATACTTCTTCACATCCTGGAAAAATTAAAACATTGAAAGGGGTGAGCTCAGATGCTCAGTAAGGATAACAATATAGCGTAAGCTTTCATAAATAAACATTAACATTTAAGGCAATGTATAACTAAAACAAAATCCCTTTTAAACTTAAACTTCATCATAATATGGAAAAATAAAATGAAATAATGCCATTTACTTATTCACGTGGATATTATACTGGTCGAATAATCACATGCAATATCAATAAAAACTTTCATAATGATGGAATGCGTAATTCCAGACTATCATAACCACATAGCCAAGGCCTTGTTCCAAGACTACAAATAATATTTTGTCAAGACCTCATTCCAAGATACTAGTTTGTCTCATGAGACCTGCCGATGCATCGAGAAGCTATAGCGGGATCCACCCGTCACTTATTAAGTCCAATTCATTCCTCATATGAACAGGTTTAAACATATCATAAACCATAACATAATTGTATCACATAAAACATGCATAAAAGAATCATAATATTTCCACACTTAAATTACTAGATATCAATACAACACATTGATATAATAAAAACTTTATCAAAACCATTTTCAATACCAAAATAAAAGAAAAGTAAAACATGGTATTTATTTTTCTTTTAAAAAAAGTTATGGCTTATAGAGGAATCTGAAACTCAAATAATAATCATGGCGGTGGAGAAGTAGTTGTCGCCGCATATGTAAGAAAAAACATTCCTTTTTTCGTTTAGTAAAAACGCTTCGTATAAAAATATTCCTTTTGAATAAAAGTAAAAGTCAAAGGGGTTTATACACCGTATAAAAGAAAGTTGTGTATAAAACAAAATATGCATCAATGAAAGGATATTGAGACGAAGTCCCTTACAAAGATCATTTTTTAAAATAAAATAGATCTATTATGTGTATTCACTAAAAGTACACATAAATAAAGTAAAAATACAAGATAGGACATAATAATATCATGACATAATTTGAAAGTAGGAGATTAACCCAAAGAATGGAAATCGGGTTAAGAAGTTCCCTTACCTTGTGTCCGACTTGACTTGGCCGTTCTTTAACCTCCTGAATAATAAACTAGATTTAATATCTAATTGCTTAAGAACCTTTTTCAAGTTCATTATCCCTTTTATAACACTTATTACAATGTTACAAAAATTATGTAGTCATTTAAGTTAATAACGGTCGTTTTGTCGATCTTTAGTACTTGAGTCAACAATAAACTTCTTATAATTATAAGTTGTTTATGTGGTAGAATATCCATTATATACAGAATTATATTCATGATTTAGATATCATATATATCATATATATCCAGTATATACATTCATTTATAATATTACATAACATTTAGAGGTAAGAAATGAAATGCACCGTTCATGGAGACGGTAAGTCGTACGTACGCATGAACGCTACTTTCATTTCTATTTCATATTTAATAAAATGAAATTATAATTATATAAAGTTATACTATAATTTCAGTATAATATCATGTATAATATCATTTACTCTATCCTTTATACATCCCACATATGGCATTAACGATTCAAATCACTTTGAGGGGGCGGTAGTCCGCACTTCCTAAAATGAAATTATCGTGTTTACCCATAATGGAAATCATAAAGGTATGCCATAAATGAAGAATACAGAATCATAAGGAAAACAAAAACATAATATATATATATATCATATATAAAAATAGTGTCATCATAATGGCCACCATGAGAGGTGTTAAAAGAATATTGAACAATCATTGTTTCGTGAGGCAGTAATTCGCCACCCACAGAAACAGTATGTTCTTTAACCATTAGAAGAAGGTGTTTGTAAGTTTAAATCAAATAATTCTCATAACAACATCCTAGTATATTTAAGATACTGGTTTTGTTACAATAGAAAGGAATAAAAAGAGTTTAAGGGGTTGGAGAAGCAAAATAAAACAAAATAACATAAGAGAATACATTACCTTAAAATCGGGTAACTCTTTTTGATTTGAGACAAAGGCTTCCTTGGGAAGACTTCTGCCCAAATTGAGGATTCTAGGAGTAAGATAGGGAATTTTAGAGAGTATTTGGCAGAGGTTGGCCGATCCAAAAGTCTTTTAAGGTGTGAGTAAGGTGGTAATGGTGGGGGCCTTTTATAAGAGGAGAGGAGGGGCACTCTTGGAAAGTTATAAAAGGTTACTTTATTATAAAATTCCTTTCGGATTTAAAATGTCCCAAAATTATATATTTAGAGGATAAGGTTATAAGAGTTATAAATTCACCCATCAAATAGGTTTTTTACATGTTTAAGTCTTAGATTTTACATTATATTTTCATTTTATTTAAATCGTTAAATAATGAGGTAATCGCTGCATCATCATGGTGTCATAAATAATTTAATTTATTTAATGTCTAAAAATTATAAAAAAACTATCATGATGTAGGAAATATTTTTATATTTATAATTAATATTTATATTTAAAAATATGACTTGTATAAACACATTTAAAAATTGTTTTAGTAAAACAACTCATGTTTGTGACATTTTTATTATAACATTAAATAAAAAGTTTTTAATGTCATTTTCCTACCAAAGTGCCTCCATGGGGTCCCCAAGTTGACCCATGGATTTTCTTGATCGGCCATGACTCATACAATAGGGGTAGGACATGTGTAAAGGTAATTTCATATTATTATAACATTATCTTTACCTTAAATTTCACTAATTACCTTTAATCGCGATTAATAAAACTTAAAAGTTACTATTCACCAAAAAAATTATTTTAATCCCATTGAACCACATTTTACATCCTAATGACAACCATGTATGTCGGATTTTTTAAATTCAATTCATAGAAGCGTTAAAGTTTCATTTAAACGAAAAATCAGTTTTTTAACTACCACTTAGTGGTTTCACTATTCATCAAAAATTGAAGTTTTTCAGAACAATGCCAAAATTTCACCCTAAGTTATAATTGATATTCTGAATTCAAAAATTGTGTCTATTTTACAAAATTCCAAACATATAAGTTTCATTAATTAATTTTATAATTAATTCCCGTTGTCACAACAAATAGCGTGTTTTTAAGAAACAATATATATCAAAAGATTGACAATTGTTTATGTCCAAATTCAAAGTAAAATTAATTCTAATGATCACCATTGGATAAAATGGTAAAAATATATTCTAATTACCCTTTAAAACCACTCAATAGTATAATTTATCACTATAAATTTTTTTTATTAAAAAATTGTTTTTAAGTATTTTTCACTATTCATAAAAAATTGGAAGTTCTCAGAAAAATACCAAAAATTCAAAATAGGCTAATTTTGATATTCTGAATCCAAAAATGAAGTCCATTTTGAAATATAAAATATATATAATTTCAAAAAGTGGGTATTACTATTCATAATGGCTATTTTGATTAGTCGTGGTGTGTTAGAATCTCGAACTTGCGTACAATGCAAGCTATTGCATTATTGAAAGAGAAGCGTATTGTGGAAGCTCGGGGTGTTAAAGATAGGGGGTCGATACAAACTCTAGGTTCAAGAGAAGGTTTCACAGCTCTACATCAGGCTAGAAGGTGGAGTACAATAGATCATTTAGGCTGAGGGGGTGGTCATAGCTGGGGAGCCAGAAACCAGATACATCTCGACAGTAGAATGGTCCTACTCTGGGTAGTCAGGCTATTAATCAGGGCTAAATTTTAGGCCAAATATATTCAATATATCTTATACCTAAGGATTAGAGTGGCGTGCCATCTATAGTGATAGATACAATCTTAATATCCTCTACTTTGGTATCTTCACTTTATGATACAGGTTTATCTCATTATTTATTACGTTTCCCTATTATAGAGATACTTAGGCTTAATGTTTAGTTTTCTAATGGAATTATGACACTCTATACTCCATTGGGGATCATATTGGAGAGTTTATGCTAGTATAGGGAGTGTACCCTTGAGATAGGTAGGTATTTATTTTTTTGCAATCTTTGTATCCTAGAGATGATAGGTTTTGATATCATTCTAGGAATGTTCAGGCTAGTAGAGCTGGACCAGAACATTGTGGGCTAGGTGGAGTGATAGTCCATATTGCTAGACTCTATTTGGATGATCAGGGAATTCAATAGTCTAAGTTTCCTTCAGTAGTAGATCGTTTTAGGGATGTCTTCCAGGATGACTTTTCTAGTTTACCTCCTAAGTGAGTGGTGGAGTTATCTATTGATCTACTTCCAAGAGTTGCATCAATATCCATTCCTTATTATAGGTTGACCACTACTAAGCTATAGGAGCTCAAGAGATAGTTATAGGAATTAAAGTAAAAGGGTTTTATATGACCTAGTACTTATCTATGGGTTTTAATGGTACTTTTTTAAAAATGGTATATGGAACCCTCAGGATATGTGTAGATTACCGAAAATTACATTAGTTGACAGTTAATAATTGGTATCCCTTGATTTGGATAGAGGATCTATTTGACCAGCTCTGAGGAACTTGGGTTTTCTCATAGATTGATTTGACATCAGGTTATCATTATGTGCATGTTCGGCCCTCAGACATACCTCATATAAATTTTTGTAGTAGGTATGGTCCATATGAGTATATATTTATGATGTTTTTTCTTACGAACTCACCATATGTTTTCATGGAACTGATGATTTGGGTTTTCCATTCATATCTGGATTCATTTTTGGTGGTATTCGTGGACGATATCTTGATGTATTCTCATAATTGACATGACCATGCGAAACACCTTGATATCATATTGGATACATTGAGATAGCATAATTTATAATCTAATATCACAAATATACACTTATATATGGATAATATTCACTTCCTGGGTCATATTATCTCAGAGATAGGAGTTTCAATTAGCCCAAGGAATGTGAGAATTGTAGTTTCTTGGGGATAGCTATTTATTACAGGAATTTCATATGGGACTTCTCATGATTAGAATCGCCTCTTATGGTCTGACTAAGAAGGATGTGAAGTTTATATGGTTAGATACTTATGAGATAGCCTTTCAGGAGATGAAAGGGAAACTGACTCCAACATTGATCTTGATTCTTCCAGAGCTAATAAGAACCTATACAATGTGTTTTTATGAATTAGGTATTGGTCTAGGAGTATTTATAATGTAGGGGGGATAGATTCATGGCATACAGGTCTCACCAGTTGAGACCTCATGAGAGAAATTACCCAATGCATGATCTCGATTTGGCTGTAGTTGTTCATTCCTTGTACTATTAGAGGCATTACCTTCCAATAGATCATTTGTGGTGTTTATAGACCACAAAATCATCAAATAAATATTTAAACAGCATGACTCAAACCTCTGACAAAGAATTTGGGTTGAATACCTATAATATTTTGACTTTGAGCTTGCATATACATTCAAAAAGGGAAATGCAGTTTTTGATGCACTGAGTAGGGTGACTTAGATACAGGCAGTTCAGGAGGCCAGTAGCTGGTGGAAGATTACAGCCTTATTTTAGGATACGCACTTGGATTTATAGGATTATCATGGAAATACTTTTCTATCATCCTTAGTAGTTAATTAAACTCTTCTAGATAGGGTGAGGATGAGACAGTTGTCAGACTCTGAGGGATTAATCCTTTGAGAGAACATGGTAGGTGAGGACCCACCACCTAGTTAGACTATTGGAAATGGCGAAATTTTGTTTGTTTATGGTCAGGTTTGGGTTTCAACAGACATATGTGAGGATATGATATGAGAGTTTCATGCCTCGTCTTGGGTTGTGTATCTCAGTGTCACCAAGATGTATCAGTATTTATATCCCTAGTATTGGTGATCGGGCATGAAATGATTGGTAGCTAATTTTGTCACTAATTGTTCCACTTATCAGTAGGTAAAGGTATAACACTAGTGACCAGAAAGTCTTTTATAGTAGTTACCCATTCTCAAGTGGAAATGGGAGGATGTTGTGATGGATTTTGTGACTAGGTTTTTGAGGTCACCTTGAGGTAGTGATGATATGTGGGTTGTTGTGGATAGGATCATAAAGGTCACCCACTTCCTACCAATTAGGGACACCTTCTTGGTAGATGATCATGGGATACTTTATATCCATGAGATTGTGCACCTTCATAGGGTTACTCATATAATTTTATCAAATAGGGATTCTTGGTTTACATCACAGCTCTGGAAAAGATTATAGAGGAAATTGGGTACATAGGTGATATTGATCATGGAATACCACCCTCAGATTGATAGTCAGTCATAGTGTACTATAAAAGTTATAGAGTACATGATTAGAGTATGTGTACTTGATTTTTGGGGTTCTTGGGAGAGGAATATACCCTTGTTTGAGTTCTCCTACAACAATATCTATCATGCGACTATACATATAACACCTTATGAGAATTTTTATAGTGATCCATGTTGATCACCTATATTCTAGTTAGAGGTAGGAGAGGCATAACTAATCAGACCATATCTCATACAGGATAATTTAAATCAGTTCTAGTTGATCAAAAAGAATATGGATATTGCATATTCAACATAGAAATATTATGTTGATAATTGTTTACATCCACTAGAGTTTGAGATCAAGGATCAGGTCTTTTTACATATCTCACTGAGGTTGGGGCACAGACGGATTTAGAGATAGGGTAATATTTCACCATTATATGTCAGGTTATTTAAGGTTATAGAGATATTCGGGCCGATAGCCTATCGGTTGCAGTTACCTAAAAGGTAACAATACATGCATGACGTCTTCCATGTATCTCAGTTGTGTCGTCATCATTTAGACTCATCTCATAATCTATATTTAGATGAGGTTAAGTTACAGGTAGATGCATCCTTTGAGGAGCATCATATTCTTATTGTTGACTAGAGAATGAAGGCTCTTTGAGGCCGGTCTATCCCTCTAGTACAGGTGTTATGGAAGAATGGCCATGTACAGGATGAGACTTGGGAGTAGAAGGCCAATGTACATGCACAGTGGCCGGAATTATTCTCAAATAATAATTGAACACCCTTAGAAGGGTAATTTGGGGATGAATTTATTTAAGGGGGGAAGATTATAAGATCCCAAGTTTTTTTATGGGGTAAGTATCTTTTTAATTCCTCTTTAATTTCTTGTTTTGGACCTAATGTGAATTCCTAATGAGGTTATGGGATTTTCGGGGGATATATGAGGCTTGTTCAGATCCTCGGATGTTTATTTTTTTGAAAAGGAATCTAGGACGCATGGTTAGTAGAAACTATGTGACCCGTGATACATAGTTAGGAGTAACCATGCAGGGTCTAGGGGTTTTTCCAGTGCTACACAATTTGATGAAACCATGAAGATAGGGACCCACACCCATTCAGGCCACCTATAATTTTTAGCAAAGTCTAAAATCACAATTTTCACATGGTTTCCCAAATCATGTGCATGAACCATGAGAGGGGGTTGGGAGATAGTGAAGTGTGCACGATTGGTGCACGGTTTGGCCAACTATGTATCCAAATCATGTGACCCATTGTTTTGATGGAAAATGAACATTTTTTCCTTAAGTTATTTATAAGTTAAATCCTCTTCTTGCTTTCTTATTTTCCTATAGTGGTGGATACCTCCCTCTCATTTTTAGAGCTTCCTAACACCTAAGCTCATGATTGAAGGAAAACCATGATTCAAACTTTTTTTCTTCCTCCATTAGTCTTGTTGGATCTGTATCGGTGATTTCTACATTCCTATTGTGCCTTTAGTCATTTTTATTTGTATTGGAGAAGTTATTTTGGTGAAAGATAATATGACTTATTTTATTATTATTCATTTTTTTCCTTTTTATTCTAATCCGGGTTGAGATAAGAGCTGATAATGGATGAGTGTTCTATCACGGGTATATGTTTGGTGGTATATACCTTTTCCCACAAAGTCTAGTTGTTTTATATCTAGTTTTAATTGTGCCAAATTCCATACCTTCCAGTGTTGGTCCTAAAATTTTAATTCCTTGAATAAATTATTGGAAGACTGCTAGGTTTCCCACTCAGAATCATGTGGTGGTTGGAGGTTGTTAACCTCAACTCGGACCACCCAAGAGGTGTTTTTATGTATCTTCCCCATGAGTTAGCACCCTGTTGGGTGTGTGTGAGAGCTTTACATATTAGTGTTATCTATAATAAACTAAATTATATATTATTATTGGGAATATGCCTCCTTTTCCATGTAATTACATGTTATTAAATTTTTTTAATGGATTAAATGGAAATGGTGAAATGAGTTGGATGAACTCATGGATTGAGAATGAATATAAAATGGGATATGAAATTAATTAAAAAAGGCTAAATGTTAAAGTGAATAGTTAAGGAATGAACCTTGATTTTATTTATGTGATCATATTTAATTCTATATAAATTACTACTCCATGGATTTGGGATCACAAAGAATTCCATGGACATTTATACTCCATGGATTCGACATTATATTGGATGTCATGAAAATTTTTACTGTACAGATCCATATTACATGGGATTCCTTGTACATTACTACTCTTTGGATCCGGATGTTGGGTTTGAAACTTTATTACATGACATAGTCCATTGAGGATTCCAAGGACATTTTTACTCCTCAGATATGGCCCTTGTGGTTTGACACATGATTAATCAGCCTAGGTCGTAGTGGATGTTTTATCATGCTTTACAGTTAACCCCTTTTAGGATAAAGTGACAATCATTTTAATATAATAACTAAATGTAACTCTTACATTTCGCTTTACCACCAAATTATAATATATTTTAGGATAAAGTGATGACAATTTGTTAAGGTTACTAATATAACACTTTATATTTATATTTACCATTATACCCTAAACTCTTTTAAGATATAAAGTGTGATTTAATTTTTATTTTTAATAGTACAATCCTTTAAGAAATAGTTTCATTCATTTTTCATGATAACTAAATGTAACTCTTTGAAGTTTTCTTCATCATCACGTATTAAAAAATATTTTAGAATATTGAGTGAAAAATACTTTATCTTAAACTAATATAATAGTGATATCCACTTTCTAAATGGAAACTAAATATATCACTTCACATTTTTATTTACCATTACATATCCTATACATTTTAGGATAATAAGTGGAAAAAAGTTTAACTTAAGAATGATGCTATTATTTATTTTTTAATTTTGGACTTATATAAGTCCAAACTTACTCCCACTATCCTCTTAGACACTATATTATTTTCAAAATATCTTGATAAGAAATTAAAACCCTTTTGTATTAGGAATTAACATTTATTTCCTTTTAGTAGTAATATTTAACAATTTAAATATTTTCTCCATGTCATATATGGTATTATATGTGTTTGGAACATTTTTATTTGAAAATAATGATTTATTAAAATATACCACTGACGGGTGGCGGTAAAACATTCCCGTATATTTTAAAAAATATCTAGATAAACACTTTTATCCTAAATAAAAAAATTTATCCATATCTTCTTCTCTGATCATGTTATAGAAATTGATGAATCATAAACCATGTGTATACATTTAATCATCTCATATTTCTTCATAACAACTCTTAATTATTGAATAATTTATCTAATTATATAGGAGAAATGATATGAAGATATACATATTTTACTTAGATTCATTTGAGCTTGATTTTATCTTTTACATTTATATATAAAAAATATTTTTTTCATGAATGTAAACTACAAAATCAAATAATTATTCCTTTTATTTTGAACTCCTGTATATTTAAAACACTTTTAAAATATACATTCGATATCATATACCTTTCAAAATCAAAGAATTAATTTCTATAAAATCCATACCTAGTATGGACATTCCATGGAATTACACAAAATCCTTTAGGTATTCTGGATAATCCCATCATATTGAATTATTATTTCTCTTTCCTAATAACCATGTGTTTCAATGACCTTGATTTTCTTATCAAAGAAATATTATTGAACTTTTCAACTAACTTTTTTTATTTAGGTTTGAACTTTTACCCACTTATACTATCTATATAGTACCAAAATCAATTCATCATATACATAGTTAATCCAATCTAGACACATTAAGAATATTGGGTAAATATTTTCTTAAATTGAATCATATTTTATAAACACTTAAACGGAAAAAATAGGATAAATTATCTAACCAGGATAAGAAATTTTATTCTCCCTTTAAATCATGTTATAAATTGAAAAAAACATTATTATATGTATCAAAAACAACTTATCTCATTTCATTAAGAAACAATTGTTTAAATTATCTTATCGAGAGCTAAATGAGACAAAATACACTTATTATGATGATTTTTTCCAATATTAAAGTATACAAGTTATTGATGAATCAACTCCTTTACTATATTACTTCAAAACTACCTTCAAGTACCAAACTTCAAATTTTTTCTCTTTCTGACCTTCTATATATTTACAATACTTTTTAAATTATGCAGAGATATCATATATTTTTCAGAATAATACAATTGATTTCTATAAAATTTAAATATTTAAATAAACCTTTATTCTCATCAATTCATCAATATATTCAATCATATTGAATATCATTTTAAATACCCAGACATATTGAGTATATTGGACTAAATTTCCTTAAATCATTAACATACCCAATCATATTGAGTGCAAGAGTAGAGATTAAGATTCCTTTGGAAATTATACGTGTAGTTCCACTAAAACCTTAAATAAATAAAATTATTCTTGTACCATACCAAGTAAGTAATGAATAATAGATATTTTTATCTATGTATATTAATGAATTAGATAGTGTTTTAGAGTCTTAAAATGAAAATAAATCCAATCTTAAGCATGGAATACACTAATATTCTTAAAAGATTGTTTTACTGCCTTTTGATGGCAAACCCTTTTTAAATCAAACTTTTGACAATTTTATAATCTATATTTGTCAAAAATAAACATATTAATTATGATTGGGACATTGAAATTTACATTGGATAAATTTTTGGTATTTTTCTGACAATGTTCATTTTTTAATGAATAGTGAAAAATACTGCATTTTACATCAAAACTGCTTTTTCATTTAATTTAATTATATGGCTACATTATATTTTTAATTGCTATTAAAGTGTAATCTGAATATATTTTTACCATTTAATCCAATTTTGGTCATTAGGATTAATTTCACTTTGAAATTGGTCATAAACTAATGCCAAACTTTTCATAGATATTGTTTCAAAAAAACCCGCTATTTGTTTTGACAACGGGAATTATTTTTAAATCAATTATTGAAATTTCTGTGTTTGGAATTTGTTAAAATGGATTACATATTTGGAATCATAAGGTCTAAATTATGTAATCAAGACTCTTTTTTTTGTACATTATGAATAGTAACGATGGTAATTATCTTTAATTATCTTGATTAATGAGTAATCGGGTAGTTAAGGATAATAAAATAATATCATAATAATACAAAAATGACACCAACATGTGTCCTAATTCTACTGGTTGTCTCATTGCCGACCATGGGATGTCTTGTTCCAAACTTGGGGACCCCATGGAATCACTTTTGTGGAAAGTGACTTGTTATCTTATTATTTTTTTTAAAGAAAGTATATATAACAAGAATGTATCACCTGATTAAAACATTTTTAATTTTGTCTACATAGATGATATTTTAGACTATAAATATTCATTGGAAAGCTAAAAATATTTCCTAAATAATATTATTTTTTTCATAATTCTTAGACTTTAAATAAATTAAATTATTTATGACATCATGATGATGCAGCGATTACCTCATTAATAAATGATTTAAATAAAATGAAATGATAATGTAAAATATATGACCTAAACATGTCCAAAACCTATTGGATGGGTGTATTTAAAACCCTTAACACCTTACCCTATAATTATATTAATGTGGGACCTTTAAAATTCGAAACCCATTTGAAAATAAAGTAACATTTCTTTACTTTCCAAGAGTGCCCCTCCTCTCCTCTTATAAAAGTCCCCCACCTCTACCTCCTTACCCACACTTCCAAAGCCTTTGGCTCGGCCAAACCCTGCCCATTTTGTCTCTCCACTTCCCTCTCTTACTCTTTGAAGCCTCACTTTGGGCAGAAGTCTTCCCAAGGAATCCTTTGAGCTCAAACCAAAGGGAGTTACCCGATTTTAAGGTAATGTATTCACTTGAGTCCTTTTGTTTTATTTTTCTTCTCCAACCCCCTAAACTATTTTTATTCATTTCTTTCGTAACAAATCCAGTATATTCAATATACTAGGATTTTGTTATAAGAATTATTTGAGCTACACTTACACACACCTACATCTAATGGTTAAAGAACATATTGTTTCCGTGGATGGCGAATTTCTGCCTCCCGAAACGATGATTGTTCAACATTCTTTTAACACCTTCAAAGTTAGCCATTAAGATGTCACTATATTTATATATGATATATAATATGTTTATATTTTCCTTAAGCTTCTATATTTTTCATTTTGGGCATACCTTTATGGTTTCCATTATGGGTAAACGCGATATCTTCATTTAAGGAAGTGCGGACTACCGCCCCCTCAAAGTGATTTGATTCATTAAATACCATATGTGGGACGTATAAAGGATGGAACTATGATATTATATATGATATTATACTTCAATTATAATATACCTTTATATCATTATGATTCCATTCTATAAAATACGAAATAGAAATGAAAGTAGTGTTCATGCGTATGTACGGCTTACCGTCTCCATGAACGGTGCATTTCATTTCTTACCTCTAAATGATTATGTAATATTATAAATGCATGTATATACTTTATATATATGATATATACATCATGACTATAATTCTGGATATAATGGATACAGGAACAACTTGTAATTATAAAGGGTTTATTTTTTACTCAAGTACCAATGATCATTAAAACGACCGTTATTAACCTAAATAGTTACATAGTGTTCATGACATGGAAATAAGTGATATAAAAGGAATAATGAACTTAAAAAAGGTTCTTAAGAAAGTAGAAATTAACTCAAGTTTATTATTCAGGACATTAAAGAACGATCGAGTCAAATCGGACCTGAGGTATGAGACTTCGTCTCAATCTCCTTTCATTGAGGCATATTTTGTTTTATACAAAACCTTCTTTTATACGGTGTATAAACCCCTTTGAATTTTATGTTTATCCAAAAGGAATATTTTTTATACGAAGCATTTTACTAAATGACAAAAGGGAATGTTTTTGTCGTACGTATGCGGTGACAATGACTTCTCCGCCGCCGTGACCATTATTTGAGTTTCGGATTCCTCTACAAGCCATATCTTCTTTTTAAAAGAAAAATAAATACCATGTTTTACTTTTCTTTTATTTTGGTATTGAAAATGGTTTTCATAATGTTTTTATATCAATGTATTGTATTGATATCTTGTGATTGAAAGGTGGAAATGTTATGTTTCCTTTATGCATGTTTTATGTGATACGATTATGTTGAGGTTCTTGGGCATTATTATGAAGATGGGTGGTTTCGTGATAAACTAGGGGCGGGTGAGCCCGATATAGCTCTCCAATGCATTGGGTAATGCGAAGGAGTGAAACGTTAAGGTTTCTCCGAAGAGATTTAGGGAATATACTGTGATGGGTATTCCAAACGTAACCAAGAGGGTTTCTCCCTACGTAAGAATGTTATGAATGCCTCAAGTTACCTTTATGTCTTATGATTTCTATGATTTATTCATTATTTGATGAGGTATGTTAAAGTGATTATGTTTTATGGGTAAAGTATGATTTCATTCTTATGTATATATGTACCCATGTTTCCTTTCCATATATTTTTATATCCCTTACTGAGCTTTTTATGCTCATCCCAAGTTTTTTTGAAATGTTTTTCACAGGTCAAGGGAAAGGTACATGATATGATGATAGTGTCAAGGAAGTGTCAAGAAAGAATCCATGTTTTATTTTAAATATGTTTCCATTGATGGGAAAGAAGAATACTATCTTTATGTAACCACTTTTTTTATATGTGGAATGTAATACAAGTTTTATGATCTAATTCTCTAAAACTCTAAACCCGAAAAGATCCTCAATGTGTAATCTTGTAATAACTCAAGATTAAGTAAGGTTTAAGGCTGGGGCCTTATAGTTGGTATCAAAGGTCGGTTTAGATAACTTTAGGAGTTAGAATTCTATTAAATGATTATCCAAAAAAAAAATTTATGGTCAAATTGAAGTGATATAGTATTTAAATATTATCATGTTGCTTCATCTAAGATATGTTTGTTCAGAATGGTTTTCCACAGAGGAAACAGGGAAGCAGTGCTAGGAAGGCATGCAGAAGGAAATAACCTTCTGAATCATCATCTTGAGATGGTCGGAATTGGAACTGAACAGTTTGTTGCAGTAATGGCGCAGTTGACTCAAGTGATAAATGGTGGTGGTATCCATGCAAGAGATCAGCCAGATCAACCGCAGAGGAACATGTTAGTGGTGGAACATTTCATGAGGAAACATCCCCCATCATTCAGAGGATCATCTGACCCTGTGCTAGCTGAAGGGTGGATTAAAGCACTGGAGAAGATTTTCGATGTCATGGGGTGTTCAGACAATAAAAAGGTTAGTCTTTCTATTTACCATTTAGAGGGTGAGGCAGATCAGTGGTGCTCTATGGTTAAAAATATCAGGGACGCTGATGAGATTGATGATCTTGACTAGGATGAATTCAAAGGTATGTTTCTTGAGAAGTATTTTCCTAAGGCTGTTCGACTTAGGATGGAAAATCAATTCTTGGAATTGAGGCAAGAGGAAGACTCAGTGGATGCCTATGAAGAAAGGTTCACTCGATTGGCAAGGTATGCTCCAAATTTTATCCGAGACCTTGATAGTAAAATCAATCGTTTTTACTCAGGATTAAAGCCAAAATATCGAAGGGCATTAGCTTCTCGTGAGTTTAAAAGTTATGAAAAGCTTGTTCGATGTGCTGAGAAGGTGGAAATGGAGTTTTCTGATGATCAAGTGTTCTATAACAACCAGCAGAAGAAGAGACCAAGGTGGCAGGAGAAAGGGAAGAATTCTTCAAAAAAGTCTGATGGTAAGAAATCTAAGTTTCCAGTTTGTGATAAATGTGGAAAAAGGCATGCTGGGGAATGTCTTCTGAATTCTGGAAAGTGCTACCGATGTGGTAAGATGGGACATAAGGCTCGTTATTGCATTGAAAAAGATCAAGGTGAAGGTAAGACCAAATTTGATTTACAGTTAGTGAAATGTTTTAAGTGCAATGAGATGGGTCACTATGCAAACGAGTGTCCGACAAAGAGATTGAGTGATGGGAAGCAGTTAGAATACAAGTAGAAAGGGGTGGTGAAATCCTTTGCAACTACTTCAGTAGATGTCGGGCCATCAAATGAAGTTGTATCAGGTACTTTGTTTGTTTTTTCAAATTATGCCAGTGTGTTGTTTGATTCGGGGTCTACACATTCTTTCATCTCTGAAACCTTTTCTAGTAAAAGGGAATATCATCTCAAGAAATGACTCCTGAACTTGTGGTAAAAACACCTGGGGGAAATTTTGAGGCAAAAAGAATTTATGAGAATCTTCCTATCCTTATCTGTGGAAAGAACCTACTTGCAAACCTTATTGTTCTACCTCTAGTAGAGTTTGATGTTATCCTGAGTATGGATTGGCTCTCTATTTACCATGCTAAGATTGACTGTAGAGCTAAAGAAGTTTCTTTTCAGAAAGACTTTCAATTTTTGTACAAGAATGAACCCTTACTGTTGATAACTTATCCAGAGGCCAAGAAACTTGTAAAAGATGGAAATGAATGTTACCTTGCACATATTGTTGAAAAAAAGGGAATTGTTCAGATTAATGATGTGCCAATGGTAAATGAGTATCCTGATGTTTTTCCTGATGAGTTTCCTGGAATAATACCAGATCGGGAAGTTGAATTTACTGTTGACTTAGTTCCTGATGCTAAGCCAATTTCAAAACCCCCTTATCAAATGGCTCAAGTTGAACTTTTAGAGTTAAAGAAACAATTGCAGGAGTTATTAGATAAAGGTTTCATTCGACCAAGCACATCACCATGGGGTTCTCCTGTTTTATTTATTAAAAATAAATATGGTTCAATGAGACTTTGCATTGATTATAGGGCCTTGAATAATATCACTGTTAAGAACAAATATCCTTTTCCTCATATCGATGATTTGTTTGATCAGCTCCAGGGAGCTCAGTATTTTTCAAAGATTGACTTGAGATCGGGGTACCATCAACTGAAGGTAAAGGAAGCAGATGTTCCGAAGACTGTGTTCCGTACAAGATATGGCCATTGTGAATTTTTAGTAATGCCTTTTGGGCTAACCAATGCACCTATTGTATTCATGGACTTAATGAATATAATTTTCCATGAGTTCTTGGATAAGTTTGTGGTGGTTTTCATTGATGATATTTTGGTGTTTTCTAAAAGTAAAGAGGAGCATGAAAGACATTTAAGGGTTATCTTGCAAACCTTAAAAGAAAAGAAACTGTATGGAAAATTCAGCAAGTGTGAGTTTTGGTTGCAATAAATTTCTTTCCTTGGTCACATTGTTTCTAAATATGGGATAACCGTTGATCCTGCAAAAAAAAAGGTTGTTAAAGAATGGCCAAGACCCACAAATGTAACTGAGATTCGTAGCTTCCTTGGTTTGGCAGGCTATTACCAAAGGTTTGTTAGAAATTTTTCATGGTTATCTAGTCCAATGACTAAGCTAACTCGGAAGGGTGTTATGTTTATCTGGACAAAATAATGTGATGATTGTTTTCAGGAATTGAAAAGAAGATTGGTGAATGCTCCAGTTTTGGCACTACCTTCCAGGAATGGTGAGTTTGTTATATACAGTGATGCTTCATTGAAAGGACTTGGTTGCGTCCTAATTCATAATGATCAGGTAATTGCTTATTCTTCACAACAGTTGAAAACTCATGAGGTAAATTACCCTACACATGATTTGGAATTAGCTGTTGTTGTTTTCGCTTTAAAAATTTGGAGGCATCATTTGTATGGAGTAAAGTGTGAAATATATACTGATCACAAAAGTTTAAAGTATATATTCACTTAGAAAGAGTTAAACATGAGACAGAGGAGATGGATGGAATTAATCAAGGATTATGATTGTACAATTCATTACCATCTGGGAAAAGCAAATAAAGTGGCTGATGCTTTGAGTCGAAAAAGTAATGCTTCATTAGCAATCTTGCGTTTGGAATGTGATCCTCTAGTTAAGGATTTGATGAACTTTGGCATAGAAGTTGTTGGTGCAGGAAGTTCTTCTGTTTTGTTTCAGGTATCAGTGAGATCATCTCTATCAGATAGAATCAAGCAAGCACAGAAGCAAGACAGTGAGTTGCAGAAAAAGGTAGAGCTGGTTCAGAAAGGTAAGTTGCCTGAATTCAACATTGATAATGATTGAGTTTTGAGATTTGGGAAGAGATTGTGTGTGCCTTGTGATTCACAGTTGAAGAGAGAGTTGTTATGTGAAGCTCATAGTTCTCCATTTTCAGTTCATCCAGTCAGTACTAAGATGTATAGAGATCTTCAGGAGTTTTACTGGTGGGATGGAATGAAAAGAGATATTGCTGATTTTACTGTGAAGTGTTTGACTTGTCAGCAGGTTAAAGCAGAGTGGCAGTTACCGAAAAGGATGCTTCAGCCTTTACCATTTCCAGAGTGGAAATGGGAGAATATATTCATGGACTTTGTTGTGGGATTACCGAAGACATCTCGAGGTAATAATGCAATCTGGGTTATTGTTGATCGCTTAACCAAATCTGCTCATTTCCTTGCTATACGAGATACTTTTTACCTAGATCAACTTTCCTGTTTGTATCTTAAAGAGATAGTCAGGTTACATGGAGTTCCTCTCTCCATTGTATCAGACCGTGATCCTAGGTTCACTTCTAACTTTTGGAAAGGCCTTCAGAAGTCGTTGGGTACTGAATTAAATTTTAGTACAGCTTTTCATCCTCAATCAGATGGGCAGTCGGAACGAACAATTCAGAACTTGGAGGATATGCTACAAGCTTGTTCGATGGATTATCAAGGAAGTTGGGACCAACATCTTTCTTTGGTTGAATTTTCATATAATAACAGTTTTCATTCTAGTATACAGATGGCACCATTTCAGGCATTATATGGGAAGCGGTGTCGAACTCCTGCTTTCTAGGATGAAGTGGGTGAAAGAAAGTTTATGGGACCAGAATTGGTAGAAGCGTTGGCAGAAAAAGTTCAGCTGATACAGAAACACATGAGAACAGCTCAGAGTAGGTAGAAGAGTTATGTGGACAACAGGATGAAGGATCTCTCTTTTGAGGTAGGTGATCATGTTTTTCTCAAAGTATCACCATGGAAAAGTGTGATGCGATTTGGTAAGAAAGGAAAGCTGAGTCCAAGGTTTATTGGACCATATGAAATTCTGAAGAAAGTTGGATCAGTTTCTTACCGAGTGGCTTTACCTCCGAGTTTATCTCAAGTACACAATGTTTTTCATGTTTCGATGTTGAGAAAGTATATGCCAGATCCATCTCATGTTTTGAGTCCAGAGGTAGTTCAGCTGGAAGAGAACCTATCTTATGAGGAACAACCGGTCCAGATTCTTGACCACAGGGAGCAATTGTTACGAAATAAGGTTATTAATCAGGTAAAGGTTTTGTGGAAAAACCACATGATAGAAGAGGTAGCATGGGAATCTGAAAATGCAATGAGGGATAAGTACCCCCATTTATTCGATAAGTAAATAAATTGCAGGGAAGAAATTTTCTAAAGGGGGGAAGGATGTAACATCCCAAGTAAGTAATGAATAATATATATTTTTATCTATGTCTATTAATGAATTATATAGTGTTTTATAGGCTTAAAATGAAAATAAATCCAATCTTAAGTATGGAATACACTAATATTCTTAAAAGATTGTTTTACTGCCTTTTGATGGAAAACCCTTTTTAAATCAAACTTTTGACAATTTTATAATCTAAATTTTTAAAAATAAACATATTCATTATGATTGGGACATTGAAATTTACATTGGATAAATTTTTGGTATTTTTCTGACAATGTTCATTTTTTAATGAATAGTGAAAAATACTGCATTTTACATCAAAATTGCTTTTTCATTTAATTTATTTATATGGTTAGATTATATTTTTAATTGATCTTAAAGTGTAATCTGAATATATTTTTACCATTTAATCCAATGGTGGTCATTAGGATTAATTTCACTTTGAAATTGGTCATAAACTAATGCCAAAATTTTTATAGATATTGTTTCAAAAAACCCGCTACTTGTTTTGACAACGGGAATTATTTTTAAATCAATTATTGCAATTTCTGTGTTTGGAATTTGGTAAAATGGATTACATATTTGGAATCAGAAGGTCCAAAATATGTAATCAATACTCTTTTGTTTTTAGACATTATGAATAGTAACGACGGTAATTATCTTTAATTATCTTTATTAATGAGTAATCGGGTAGTTAAGGATAATAAAATAATATCATAATAATAATAAAAAATGACACCAACATGTGTCCTAATTCTACTGTTTGTCTCATGGCCGACCATGGGATGTCTTGTGCCAAACTTGGGGATCCCATGGAATCACTTTTGTGGAAAGTGACTTGTTATCATTTTATTTTTTTTAAAGAAAGTAAATATAACAAGAATGTATCACCTGATTAAAAAAAAATTAATTTTGTCTACATAGATGATATTTTAGACTATAAATATTCATTGGAAACTAAAAATATTTCCTACATCATACTATTTTTTCATAATTTTTATACTTTAAATAAATTAAATTATTTATGACATCATGATGATGCAGCGATTACCTCATTAATAAAGGATTTAAATAAAATGAAATGATAATGTAAAATATATGACCTACACATGTCCAAAACCTATTGGATGGGTGGATTTTGAACCCTTATCACCTTAACCTCTAATTATATCAATTTGGGACCTTTAAAATCCGAAACCCATTTGAAAATAAAGTAACATTTCTTTATTTTCCAAGAGTGCCCCTCCTCTCCTCTTATAAAAGGCCCCCACCTCAACCTCCTTACCCACACTCCCAAAGCCTTTGTCTCGGCCAACCCCTGCCCATTTTGTCTCTCCACTTCCCTCTCTTACTCCTTGAAGCCTCACTTTGGGCAGAAGTCTTCCCAAGGAAGCCTTTGAGCTCAAACCAAAGGGAGTTACTCGATTTTAAGGTAATGTATTCACTTGAGTCCTTTTGTTTTATTTTTCTTCTCCAACCCCCTAAACTCTTTTTATTCATTTATTTTGTAACAAATAAAGTATCGTCAATATACTAGTATGTTTTTATAAGAAGGATTAGAGCTACAATTACACACACCTACATCTAATGGTTAAAGAACATACTGTTTCCGTGGATGGAAAATTTCTACCTCCCGAAACGATGATTGTTCAACATTCTTTTAACACCTTCAAAGGTGGCCATTAAGATGTCACTATATTTATATATGATATATAATCTGTTTATGTTTTCCTTAAGCTTCTGTATTTTTCATTTTGGGCATACCTTTATGGTTTCCATTATGGGTAAACGCGATATCTTCATTTAAGGAAGTGAGGACTACCGCCCCCTCAAAGTGATTTGATTCGTTAAATACCATATGTGGGATGTATAAAGTATGGAACTATGGTATTATATATTATATTATACTATAATTATAATATACCTTTATATCATTATGATTCCATTCTATAAAATACGAAATATAAATGAAAGTAGCGTTCATGCGTACGTACGGCTTACCGTCTCCATGAACGGTGCATTTCATTTCTTACCTCTAAATGATTATGTAATATTATAAATGCATGTATATACTGGATATATATGATATATACATCATTATTATAATTCTGGATATAATGTATACATGAACAACTTGTAATTATAAAGGGTTTATTTTTTACTCAAGTACCAATGATCGTTAAAACGATCGTTATTAACTTAAATAATTACATAGTGTTCATGACATGGATATAAGTGATATAAAAGGAATAATGAACTTAAAAAAGGTTCTTAAGCAAGTAGAAATTAACTCAAGTTTATTATTCAGGACATTAAAGAACGATCGAGTCAAGTCGGACCCGAGGTATGGGACTTTGTCTCAATCTCCTTTCATTGAGGCATATTTTGTTTTATACACAACCTTCTTTTATACGGTGTATAAACCCTTTGACTTTTATGTTTATACAAAAAGAATATTTTTTATACGAAGTGTTTTACTAAAAGACAAAAGGGAATGTTTTTGTCTTACGTATGCGGAAACAATTACTTCTCTGCTGCCGTGACCATTATTTGAGTTTCGGCTTCCTCTACAAGCCATACCTTCTTTTTAAAAGAAAAATAAATACCATGTTTTACTTTTCTTTTCTTTTGGTATTGAAAATGGTTTTCATAATGTTTTTACATCAATGTGTTGTATTGATATCTTGTGATTGAAAGGTGGAAATGTTATGTTTCCTTTATGCATGTTTTATGTGATACGATTATGTTGAGGTTCTTGGGCATTATTATGAAGACGGGTGGTTCCGTGATAAACTAAGGGCGGGTGAGCCCGATATAGATCTCCAATGTATTGGGTAACGTGAAGGAGTGAAACGTTAAGGTTTCTCCGAAGATATTTAGGGAATATACTGTGATGGGTATTCCAAACGTAACCAAGAGGGTTACTCCCTACGTAAGAATGTTATGAATGCCTCAAGTTACCTTTATGTCTTATGATTTCTATGATTTATTCATGATTTTATGAGGTATGTTAAAGTGATTATGTTTTATGGGTAAAGTATTATTTCATTCTTATGTATATATGTACCCATGTTTCCTTTCCATATATTTTTATATCCCTTACTGAGCTTTTTATGCTCATCCCAAGTTTTTTTGAAATGCTTTTCACAGGTCAAGGGAAAGGTACATGATATGATGATAGTGTCAAGGGAGTGTCAAGAAAGAATCCATGTTTTATTTTAAATATGTTTCCATTTATGGGAAAGAAGAATACTATCTTTATGTAACCACTTTGTTTATATGTGGAATGTAATGCAAGTTTTATGATCTAATTCTCTAAAACTCTAAACCCGAAAAGATCCTCAATGTGTAATATTGTAATAACTCAAGATTAAGTAAGGTTTAAGGATGGGGCCTTATAATTATTCTATGATAATATATATTCACATGTTGAATAACTTAAACACTTGGTTACTAAGTAAGGAACTGTTCTGACATGTTGAATTTTTTCATAAGAACCCTTCTTAAATTCTTAATCTTATTTAAGAACTTTTCTTAAGTTATTGTTCTAAGGTGTATCTTACATTAAGTTTCTCATTTTCAAGGATTAATAAAAAAAATCTTGATAATAATAATGATATTATCTACAAAATAAGCTTTTATCAGATGAGTATCGTGTATTATTAACCACTTAATAAGGACTTCATTAAATGGGATCTCACTAAAATTATGTCCCCTTTATAAAATCCATCATATCCATAAGTGGACCAAGATATATATTTCATCATGAATTAGACTGTTTATCTTGTAAATAATATATGATTATTTAGGTAGTTCATCATCTTAATCATATCATATATGATTCTTGGATAGATGAGTGGACACCCCTTTGTCCAATACACTATATAAATAAACTCAACTCTATTCCACTATTATCCTAACCATTAGGGTTTCCCAGATAGTATAATCCAAATAAATCACCAAGAATAATCCAAAAAAGTAAAATAAATGTATACTCATGTTGATCTTGACAATACCCACAAAATAATTCAAAGCTACTTATAACTTTCTTGCCTTGTACAAGATAATTCATCGGTACTCATGCTGAGCTTGATAGTGCCCAGTTGAATGATCAAGGTCTTGAAAAGTTATGCTTTGGAAGGAATCACACACTTATTATTTCAAGGGGATTTAATCTCACTATCTTATCTCATGTTATTCCAATTTATGTATGCATTCTTCTATTAATTTAGTTTGGAATCATATTCCCTCCACCAAATCAATATGTTCAAACCATATTGATGTATTACTCTTTACACAACCCACAAGTTTGTGTTACTCACCCAAAAATAGAATCGAAACATATTCATACATATCCAAGTTCATTATATGAATAAAGCACATGAACATTTCATGTAAATTTATAGAGTTATCCACATGAGTAATCTTGGAGAAACAGATATCCAACCCCATTCACTTTCCTAGACAAGGCATAGGCCTCTAGGTAAGTAGATAGTCTAACCCCAAGTCCCTATAACTGAGGATACTTAACTCAATAAAGAATCCAATTCATCATAAATCTAATAAAAAATATGTCCAGACTATAGACAATAACTAAATTCAATCTCATAACTTCAACTACAAACTAAGATCGAGGTATATGAAAAACTAAATTCATTATAGAGTCATTCCGAGCATGAAAATGAAATTCTTTACCCTAAAATTAGTTTAAAATATTAAACTAAAGCATACAAAACCTTTACATTTCGTAAAAATCTTACTAAATATGAATAAAGTAGAGAATAACATTTAAATAAATGTAAAATTCAAATATTTAAACATGAGATAAAAATTTATAAATAATTCATAAAGAAAATATAATTATAAATCCTTTTACAATTTTATCTTTAACATTATGGAATTTCCATAATTATGAATACAAACATTTTAAATCCATTCAAATATGAAATCTTTAATATTTATCATTATATGGAATTTACATTTTAAATATATGATATTATATGAATTATAAAATAATTATAATCCAATTTATATTATGAAAACATTTTACATAATATAAATATCATTAAGTTAATCGTTATTTAAACCTTCATCATATTAATCATAAAAACACACTTTGATGTGGCTTAAATAATATCCAAATAACTTCTATTTAACTTGAAACTTTCAAATTAATTGATTATTAACAATTCATAATTTAAATATAAAAATTTTATATTTTGGTCTTATTTCATAATTTATAACCCTTTATAAGTTATTTTGTATGATTTCAAAATACAATTTTTTATATATCATAATAATTTTTTTATAATTTTAAAAGTATTTTAAATATTAATATTTAATATTTGGGAATAAAATGTTTCAAAAACATTTAATTAATTATAAACAATTTATAATTAATTAATTTATAAACCATTTATAGATTAAAATATCCCAAAATGCCTTTTATAATGATTTATAATATTTTATAAACCACTAAAATCATTTTATAATTTTAAAAAAATTAAATATATTATTTTTACCCATATGTAAAAACCCATTCCTATGTAACAGTAAGCACGCCTACCCCTACACAGACACACTTTGTAAGGGTAAACCATTTCTAGAGTCGTTTCATAAAGGTAAGTTAGTTCTTACCTTTATGTAACTAGCACTACATAAGGGCAAACCAATTTTTTCATTTATATATCCTTATTGAACCACTGTATAGGGGAACTATATTGGTTACCTTTATGTAACTTTGATTTTTTTAATGGTATGTGACCTGTTACCTTTACATGATCCTTTAAAACCAACAATTATCTTTACATAAAACTTTTATGCATAAGGGTAAATTTAGGTGACCCTTACATAGATCAATATATATAAGGGTAAGGTGTGATGACCCTTACGTAGACCACTCTGTGTAAAGGTAAATCCTTGGTTACCCTTATGAATCACATTTTTCTATGGGTAAGGTTTACGTTACCTTTACATATCCTAGATACTTAAGGATAAACCATTTATTTGAAATTTAATTTCCAAAATTAAGAAACTACATGGTTTTTCGATTCTCTTCTTCATTTCATTGCTACTTTCATAAAACTAAAACATAGATCTCTCTAATACCACTAAAGGGTTCCATAAGAGTCTAATAACATTTATCAGAATCATTGGATGTGATTAAACTTCTTTTCTGAGGAGCTCCATGCAAGGTAATATAAAAATTGTGGTAAATATTAAAAATAAAGAACATTGTAAATATGGTGTACCTTACACCAAGGAATCTATTGTGTCATATTTATCTTCATATGTGTTTGATAAAGATCACTAAATTGGAAAACATAAGTATCCCATCTCCATGGTGTATCCATGGGCTATTCCTGAATCACTAGACATTCGAGTGAGATCCACCTTCTCTCCATAGAATGTTATTACCTCATAGTACAAAGGAGTAAGATGAAAGAGAGATAATGGTTTGATGATTTTAGACCAAGGATGAGGATCTCAATCTAAACACACAACCATCCACCAAATGGTTGTATAATTTATAATATGGAAGGACACTCCTTGGGATGCATCATTTATTCATGCATTAAAATGAACGAATAAATATCATCGTCAATATGTATTCATCATATGAATTTACTCCCAAATGTTTCATCTCAAGAAATAGTATAATAAATGATAGCATATATGGTATAATAATAAACAATAAAAACTTATCATTTAAGTTGCTTGGAATGATATACCATGCATGAAAATAATAATTTTCATGATATTTATATATATTATATATATATATATACACACACACAAGGCTTTAGAGAATATCTATTTTATAATGAGTAAGACATTTTGAAGATGGTTTTTTGTACTAGGTGTGGTCATTAAAAGTTTGAGGTTATTCTATTTAGGTTAAAAAAATTCACCTATAGTATTTATGGATCTAATGAATAGAGTGTTCCCTGAGTATTTGGATAAAACTATGGTGGTGTTTATTAATTATATTTTATTTCATTCAAATTTTTAAAAGGAACATGAGGAACACCTAAGTATTGTTCTATAGAATTTAAAGAAAATTTATATGGAAAATTTAGTAACTATGAATTTTGGTTACAATAGATTTCATTCCTTAGGCATGTTTTTTATAAAGATAGAATAACTATTGATCCTGTTAAAACTAAAGTGGGGGAAGAGCGTCCAACGCCTATATATGTCACTGATATTTAAAGTTTTCTTGGATTAGTGGGATACTATCCATGGTTTTTTGAAAAAAAAAATCCTTGTTTATAGAGATCACTAATGAAGTTAACTCAAAAGGGAATAAAATTAATCTGGATAAAGGAATGTTATGAATGATTCTAATAATTAAAAATAATATTTGTTAATGTTCTATTGTTTACCTCTCAAAAAAGAAATGGTGATTTTTTTTGTAAAATGATTCTTCTTTGAAGGGACATGGTTGTGTCTTAATGATGACTGATTGGGTTATCATGTATGCATCCCATCAATTGAAACCCCATGAAAATAATTATCCTACACATGACCTTGATCTGGTTGCAGTTGTTGTTTATTTAAAAAACTAGAGGCGTTATCTATATGAGTAGAAATTTAAAATATATACTGAACATAAAATTTTATTGTATATATTAAATCAAAAATATTTAAACATGAGGTAGATAAGATGGAAATAACTGGTTAAGGATTATGATTGTACAATTCATTATCATCCATGTAAATCAAATAAGGTAGTTAGTGCCTTGAGTCAAAAAGATGATTCTTCATAAAAATATGTTACGTATAGAACATGATCCTTTAGTTAATTATTTAATAAATGTTGGACTCAAAATTTTGTAAGCTAAAACTCCTTCTCTTTTAACTAAGGTGTTAGTTTAGTCATCTTTTTCAGGAATGATTAAGCAGGCTTAGAAGAAATATCATGGTTTAAAAGAAAGAGTAAAATTGGTGAAAATGGTATGTTTACTGAGTTTAATATATATAAAGAAGGTGTTATTAGATTTCGAAAGAGATTATGTGTTTTGATTGATTCCTAGTGGTAGAAGTAATTATTAAGTAAAGCTAATGGATCTCTATTTTCTATTTATTATAGCATCACTAAGATGTATAGTGACCTTCATGAATATTTTTTGTGGGAAGGTATGAAGAAGGATATGGTTGATTTTATCATGAAATATTTGGCTTGTAAGTAGTTTCATGTTGAATAAAAACTACCAAAGGGGATTCTTCAACCTTTATAAGTGACATAATGTAAATGGGAGAACATATTCATGGATTTTAATCTAGGATAACCAAATAAATCTCATGATAATAATTCAATTTGGGTTATAATTGATTGATTGACTAAATATGTGAATTTTCTTCCTATTTGAGATATAATGTATTTGGATTAGGTTGCTATAATCGATCTTAAAGAGATATTCATATTTAATGGGGTCTCTCTCTCCATTGTATCTGATCATGATCTCAGGTTCACATCAAATTTTAGGAAAGGAATTCAAAAGTATATTGTTACTAAATTAAATTTCAATACGAATTTTCATCCTCACTATGATGGAAAATTAAAGTGTATAATTAAAAATTTAGAGGATATTCTTTTATATTTCTCATTATATTATCAATGAATTTGGTATCAACATCTATATTTAGGTGAATTTTTTATAATAAGAGTTTTCATTCAAGTATACTAAAGGAACCTTTTGAGGCATTATATGGAAAATGGTGTCGAACTCTAACTTGTTGGGATAAAGTCGGTGAGAGGAAATTGGTGTGACCAAAATTGGTAGAAGATATGTTTCAAAAATTAAATATTACTTAGCACCACGTTAGGGCATCATCGAGTAGGAAAAATATTAATCTAGATAACAAGCGGAAGGTCCTTTCATTTGAGATAGGGGATCATGTATTTCTTAAAATATCTCATTGGAAAGGTATAATGTGATTTTTAAAAAATGAAAAGTTTATCCCATGATTAATTAGAACCTATGAAATTTTAGAGAAATTTGGATTAGTTTCTTATTATGTATCCTTACCTCTAAGTTTATCTTAGGGGCATGATATGTTTCATGTTTCTTTTCTAAGGAAGTACGTACCTAATGTACTCATGTTTTGATCCCTGAAGAAGTACAGCGAGGGGATAATCTATATTATAAAGAAAATATGATTTAGATTTTATATTAAACGGATTACTTATTGTGAAATAAGGTGATTCACTTGGTTAGGGTTTTATGTAATAATCTCATGATTGAGAAAGCAACATTATAATTATAAAATTCTATTAGGGAAAAATAGGCTCACTTATTTAAGTAGTGAATAAAATTATAAGGAAATGGTTTCTTAAAGGGGAATAATTTTAAAACCAATGTAATACTATAAATAAATAAATATTATGATTTATATTTATTCACTTTATGGATTCATATTCATCATAGTTTTATAAATGACTTTATATAATTTTTCAATCAAAAAGGGGATATTTTTATTTAACTAAATTGTTTTTCTTTGTATTACATTGTTTTATTTAAAAGTTGGATTTATTAATTTTATAAATTTAAGTTGATAAAATGTACTTAAATTTTATAATCAATATATTAAATATGTATTAGGGTGAATTTTTGGGATTTTTTTTGAAAAATTGATTTTTGGGTGAATTGTGAAAAATGTCAATTTTTGAAAAACTACAATTTATTTTCTATAAATAAAGTAATTTAAAATTATATTTATATTTTGGAATTGTTTTTAAATTAAAATAATATCCATTTTATTAAACATAATCTAAGTAATTCCATAGTGATCTACATTATATTTTATTTTGATATAAGTTAGTTTTTATGTTTCTTCTAAAAACTTTTTTCATTGCGTTTTGTGTACTTATATTAAAATTAAGTTCTACCACTTACAAAAATTAAATCTTAAAAAATGACTTATATATTTTTAATTAGTGGGTTTAAATTTAATAATTAATTTAATTTAATTTTTGGTCATTATTAATAGCCACGATAAAAATGCATCACCGCGATAAAGGGTTAAGTTTGGTTAATTAATGTAAAAACTAAGTGATAAGGCCACAAAATCTTATCTTAATTATTATTGTATGATTATATTTCAACACTTATCATCTTATATACGAAATTATATATTTTTTTACCACATTACCATGAGTAAGATGTTTATAATATTTAAAATTTTAGAAAAAATTTAAGTGTGCCACTCCCCTCACTTATAAAAGGGCACCCCCTCCTCCCTTACTCACACATTTTTAGCACTCTAGTACATCCTATACATGATAAAATATCTCCCCAACATCACGACCCATGTATTATAGGTCATTTTATTCTTAAAAAACCAATCCTAGTAGGTTTAAGTTGAAATCCAAAAGGAGATATCCGAGGAGGATGTATAAGTCCTAACTTGCATATTTCAAGTTTATTTCTTCTTCAACCTCCATAAAATATACTATAACCACAATAAAATAATTAAATAAATATATTATCTATACTAAAATTTTATTTTTTTGATTTAATAACTTTTTTCTTTCTCTTTTCCAACTTATGGTAAATGAAAACATCGCATGTGTGTACGTGTGGACTACCACCTCCATAAAGTAATGTGTTTCGTTTTCCATATCTGGATCACATAGATGGTTATAAATATGGAATTAATGAATATATAAGATTTTAATAACATTATTATCATTCTTTAAAGATAATATATTACTTATCTTATTACCCTTTCCAACTATTATAAATTGATAACACCGCTTGTGCATACGTGTGTAATACCACCTCCATGAAGCGATGTGATTCATTTTTCATCTCTGCCTTAAAAATATTATAATAAAAATATAATTAATTAATAAATAATAAATTTATAAAATATTTATTATTATTTAAAATTTAAATATTATCTACTTTATTTATTTTCCACCTATTATAAAAATTAAAACTTCATTCATGAATACGGAAGAACTATCATCTCCATGAAACGATGTGGTTCATTTTGAAGGACCACCTTATATGGTTGGTTTTAAAATATATTAAATATAAAAAAATAATTATAAAATTTTTAATATTCTTGAGGTAATGGAATCATAACCACTTTGACCATGGTCAACACATTGATTTTGTTTTGAGGTTATAAAGCAAACGACCCCAAAACATCCAATGTAAACTTATACATTTCAGTAACTAAATAAGTCGTGCTAAAAAATGAAGTAAAGGGAATAATAATGATGAAATTAATATGAAAAAAGTTTATTAGGGAAGTATAAATCTAATATAATTTTATTATTCAGGATTTAGAGAACATATGAGGCTAGATAGGAGGATAGATTGTGCTCTTACTGCTCTCGAGAACGCGCCTCATACGCCCAAAGGTTTTCAAATTTTCTCAACTATTAACTCTATGGCGAATATTCCTATGATGGCGCTTCCAGCTATGGAACCCTTAAATCCTGTTTCTTTTCATCCTGATGTTGTAACTCTGTTTCCAAGCCCCCCCTGTAGGTGTTTCTCACTCAGACCTACCCTTCAAGGATGTCCTCTATGGCCTACCAACAGGGGCTCATCTTCCATGCTTCCCAAATGCCCAGTCATTCGTTCCCATGGTTTCATGGGATGGAACTCTCCCATTGTTATATATCCTAGTTTTCGATTTTGATGATGTTTTTTTCAGGCTTAGATGGACCCTTGTGGCACATTTCGGCTCAGAGAATCCTCTTATCCATGTTTTCAAGCGGTTTGTGGACACATGGGGCTTTCAATCCACGGATTTCATCTCATCCATCCACAGGAACTTATTATATCTATACATGGCTTTGTAGGAGGAATTCATTAAGTTATGGTGTAATGGCCCCAGGTGATAGGGCCGATGGAATTTCAACCTAGCTAGGTGGTCCTTGGAGGTCCACAAAGGGAGAGAGAGCTCTCGTGTGGCAGTGTGGATCAGTGTTCCTGGACTTCCACTCCCCTTCCAGAATGGTACCTTCATCAAGTCCATTGAATAATCCTTGGGAGGATTTCTCTGCATTAACAATCGTACCCGCAGTGGCGAGGACACTATGGTGGCTTTGATGTGTGTGGAGTTGGACCTGTCACTTATGATTCCAGAGAAGATCTACTTGAAAGTTCAAGACTCGATGGAATGGTCATAGGAGATCAAATACCCTATCTTACCTAGGTACTTATCTTCTTTCCTCCTCTAGGTCCACTTCTTACAAGCCTTTAGGAAGCATCGTCTGGTTGTTCATCAAAAAATTTCCAAATGAAACTTAGAGAGAAACCCCCTCCCCTCCTCGATAGATGGCCTATCTTCTGGTTCCGAGCTCATTGCCTCTCATGCTATGACTTATTCTCTAGTATTATATGATACTTCTTCTCCCCTTCCATCATATGAGTACCTTTTCCCCCTCCTCTCTTCACTTAGATCCTATAAGCTTATTTCTTGCCCCTGTCATCCCTTGAGCCCCCAGCTAGTGTTTTCTAATTGCGTTTCATGACTTTTCAGTCCCTAACAGATGTTCTCTATAGGTTACTTGATGGAAAGAATTCTAAGTTCCCCTTAAAAGCCTCTACTTCCTATCCCTCCCATGCTCAAGCCTCTCTGGAACTTGGGCGATGGGTAACAGTCTCAGCTCGTTGGTACTCAGGATACTTGTAGCTCCCCTTGTTGGTGGGAGGATGGGCCAAGGAGAAGACAACCCTTCCCCAGGATGGTGATCCAGGCCCTCTTGTAACCTTCCAATCTAGTAAGCCTGGTCCCATGATCCAATCCCCCCCAAGTTCGATGAGAGGAAAGGCTCCCAAACCTCTATATCATCTTCATCCCCCAACATTAGAGCCACCTAGCATGAGTCCGGGTATCTGTACTAGGCTGCAGCTGAGGAAAATGAAGTATTGATAGTGCTCACCCCCTATCCTAAAAGATACCATGGGTCATGGGGTCAATACCAAGAAACCTTATTCTCAATGATACCTTTACTGATATGGAACTCACGCGGCATAGGTGCGCGGGTTAAAACGTATTACATTGCCTCAAAAACTAAGAAAAAAAGTGAAGCTTGTTGTAGTTCTGGAACACAAACCGAACCCTGCTAAAATCAGTGATTACAAGAAAAAAATAAAAATGCATTCATCCATGCATGTGGACCTAATAAACAGAAACATGTGTATATTCTAGAACAAGGATACTTTGGTTTCCTTGATCTAGTCGGGTGACCAGCACATCACGACTAAGATCACTGATGGTACGAGTACCCTCTTCATTTCCTTTGTTTACGATAGTTACAAACCTCATAGAAGAGAACAACTCTAGAAGGTTCTAATCAATTTTGACCTAGGGGACCTGTCGTGGATCCTAGGGGGTGACTTCAATGTCATATACAAACCAGGGGAGAAGAAATGGAGAAGGGAGTTTCCCCGATAGTCCAGCATAGATTTCATCCATTTTATGACTATAAAAGGCCTAATGGACATGGGGTATTTTGGAAACCATTTCACTTGGTCAAAAAACCAAATGTGGGATGAAGTTTTTGGAGTCGTATCGACTAGTTTCTAGAAAACATCCATTCCCACACCATTTTCCCAAATGCCAAGGTGAGCCACTTAGTTTGAGGTATTTCAGACCACTCTCCGTTATTTCTCTCTTTGCCTCCTAGACAGGCCTCTCATGAAAGATTCAATCTCATTGTCCAGTGGACAAGTGATCGGGGATATCGCTAGTTGGTAAGGGAGAGTTGGGGAAGGCCGACCCAAGGTCACACATGGGTGGTACTCCACGACAAGCTACAAAGGCTCAAACAGGATCTCCAAGTGTGGGTGAGGAACCTACCTCCACTAGATCGGGAAATTGATGATCTTAAATGTGATATTGAGAGGATGGAAACCAGTCTAGAAACAACTTTGGATGACTTGATCTTTGGTGAACTTTAGGAAAAAAAGTTTAGATTGGTGGAGTTGTTTCTTACCGAGGAGCAAAGGGAAAGGGAGAGTTTGAGGGTAAAAGGGCTCCATGAAGGGGACAAAAACACAACATATTTCCATTAATGCATAAAGGAGAAGTGGCATATGATCAAGACAAATATTTCTTTGTATGATGGTACGTATAATGATGACAGAGAGGTCATTGGGGGGATGGATCACACATTCTTCAAGAACCTCCTGGAAGGCCTGAACATGAACATGCCCAATGGTTACCCGGATAGAGGAGAAGAGTTTTGGGGGGGCGATACCTAGTATTGTTTTGGTCCATTGTAATGAAATTTTTTAATGGGTACCTAAATAGGAAGATATCCACACATCTATGATAAAATTAAATCCCAATAGTGCACCAGGCCCAGACTTCTTTCCTGGATCGTTTTATAGGGGCTCCTAGGAGGTGGTCAAGGGGGATATCATCGCAGCACTATAATACTTCTTCTGTGGTGGAAGCTTACTGAGGGTTGCATGTGCTACGACCCTTGTGTTCATCCCAAAGGTCAAGTACCCATAATCCCTATCACACTATAGACCTATGAGTATGTGTAATTTTCCAAACAAAATATTGTCAAGCATCATTAATGGGAGGTTGGCAATGCATCTCCCCTAGTAGATATCCCTCAAACAACACGGCTTTGTTAAGGGTCAGTCAATCCAAGGATCGATTGCATTGGACATGGAAATGATGAGGGACTTAAATACCAAGGCTATCGGATCTAATATAGCCATAAAAATGGACATGAATAAGGAGTATGATAGAATTTAATGGGGCTTAATCAATAGAGTGCTTACGGGAATAGATTTTTCTACCTGTGTTTGCAACCTTATTTTCAGATGCTTTGGCTCCTCATGGTTGGTGGTATCATTCATGGGGAGAACTCATAGTTTATTCAAGGAGATAATAGGTCTATGTCATGGCGACCCTATATCCCCAAGAATCTTCATTCTTATATATGACACTCACATCCACATGATCAACAGAGGAATGGACAATGGTGATCTTCTCCCCTACCGTAGGAAACTGAACCGCCCCTCCATCTCCCATATGATGTTCATAAACGTCACCATAATCTTCACAAATGCAGGTAGGGGATCATTGGGTGGCTTTAATAGGGTCCTTGAGTAATATTGACACTGGAGTGGCCGGGTCATCAACAAGGACAAGAGTAACTTTTATATTCTGAAGAAATGTACTATATGTCAGGTTGTGTATCTGTGTAATAGATTGGGAATGCAGAGAGGTTCATTCCCTATAGAGTATCTCAGAACCCCCATCTCACCAGGCAGGATGTGTATCCATGACTTTGACCATGTTTTGATCAAGATCACTAGTTGCGTCCTCAATTGGAAAAACCAATTCTTATCCTTTAGATCTTAGATTACCCTGGTCAACAGTGTATTTTCAGCTATGCTAGTTCATTCCTTGGCCTCCACTATCGTTCCACAGGGTGTTATCAAATCCAATGAAAAAGTGATTTCAAGGTCTATCTAGGATTCACTTTTGGATGAGAAGAGACACTGGGTCTCATGGGATATAATGGAAAGACATATACTCAACAGAGGGATCAATATCAAGAGTCTAGCTGACACCATTCACAGCATGAATGCAAAACTTCTGTGGGAAACAATCAATGATCATACACTATGGGGAAAAACCATGTCCTGAAACTAGGATGGAAATGGGGTGGATACTTCTATGTATATTTCTCCCTTTTATTCCAAGATATTCACTCTCATACCAGACCTCAAAAGGAACTTGAAATGGATAATATAGGAGGGTAAGATTATCTTCTAGAACCAAAACTGGGTAGGCAATATTATAGGATATTCAGGATGCCCTACCCCTACCAACTTGTTTCAGGAGTCCAGTAGTCATCCCCTATTCATCAAGTCAGTGCTGGACAAGAATCGTCAAGATTTGTTTGATCTCATCTCCATAAACTCAGAAAAAGATAGATGTGTCTTCACTCCTTCTACCATGGGGAATTTCAACTCGAAGGATTTCGGAAGGTCACTCGATTCTTCGGCATAATGCGACAGATGGAACAGAATAACCAGCTGCAATAGGATTCCAATGAAATACAATTTCCTTACATGGAGGATCAGAAAACAAGAAATACCATCAGATTAAAATGTCAAAAATATGGGTATTTTCCTAGCTTTCGGCTGCTGCTGGTGCAAAAATAAAAGGGAGGAGATCAAGAATCACATTTTTTTAAGGAAAATGGGATTGCAACATTTGGAGTTCCTTTGGTGAGTTTAATGCATTCTATTATCATGAACTACAGAATACATGCTTCCTTAATTGATGGTTTAAGGGTATGGCTGACACAGGCCTAGAGAAAAAAGTGAGAGCAGTGATCCTTAGCACGGGGTTTTGGTGCCTATGGAAAGTCAGGAATCTTGAAAGATACGAGGAGAGCACATCAACAGGAAGATCCATAATCATGTGTACCAAGATTTTACTGGATGACATGGTGCTGATGATCAGCAACTGATAGGAAGTACCCTCCCTTTTGGCACTAAAAGTCTATTCCCCAAGGTCTCAAACCTCCTCTAGGACTTAGGGCCATTGGGTGTATTGGATTCCTCTATCAACAATCTTCAAGCTCAATACGGATTGCTCATGTATATCGGTAGACATTCATAGAGGAGGGGTTGTCTAGGAATTTAGTGGGAGTATGCTTCTAGCCTTTATAGCGCATTATGGAAGTGGCACATCCATCCAAGCAGAGGACCATGTTGTGTTAACTGGTCTCTCCATTTGAAGTCAAGATAATATCCTCCTCTCCCAAATGGAAACAGACTCAATTATCATTTGAGACTCCTTTCATGGTAGAGTATCCATCCCTTGGTCCATATCCTACAAAATTATAAAATGCATAAGGCTCCTCAACAGTAACACTAAGGTGACCCACACTTGGTGTGAGGGTAAAAAACTAGAAGATCACCTGGCATCCATGGTGGGTCAAGGCCCAAATGCCACGCGATTATCTATTATCTCTTCATTCAAACCTGAGGGGGTGAATTTGATTCAACAGGATGCTCTTGGTCTTCATTATTTTAGGAAACCATAGGCCCTCCTATGCCTTCTCTCCCCTTGTTCCACCTTTTCTTTTTGAATAAAAAAATTAATGTTTATGGTATGAGGCTATATAGGACTTATAGTAATGGATTTTTCTTTAAAAAATTATTTTAATGTATTCTATTAAAATATTTCCCCTTCATATATATGTTCTTAAAAATATTCAAAGAATGTTCTTATTTATACAAAAAATATTGTTAAAAATAATTTTCAACTAATTTTTAGGTTCTTTTTAATGTTTTAAAAAGTAATCTTTTAAAATTTTATCATTTGGTTCATTTTGATGTTTTTTTACCAAAGTGAAAAAAGAATTTTTTTTTTTGTATACAACTTGACCTCTTTTTACTATCATTATTATTTTTCAATATTCCTCTACAATTTTCAATTTTTATTTTCAAATAAAAATTTTCTCTTGATATTATGATAATTTTTAGTTTTTAAAAAAAAATTTCTAAGGAAATGAAAATTTTTTCTCATCTTTATCATATAACTGAAAGTGTTATTGATTATGGGCTTTAATGACATGGGTTCTATGATTAAAGTTCAATTTATATATGTTTTATTCAATTTATGGTTCTTAGACATTATATATGAATGATGGGTGAGCCCGATATATTTTAGATGACAGGTGATCCCGATGTAGCTCTCCAATGCATTGGGTAAAGTGATGGATTTTACCAATAATAGGTTACTCCTAATAGATGTGGTAATTATCTGGTTATGTGATTCCATTGTAAGATTTATTTTAAGGGTAAATATAATTATAATGTCCCAAGGTACCTACATGATATGATTTCAATGGTTTATAAAGGAAATATTTTTATTTCAAAAGTTAAAAAAATAAGCTTATATTTTGAAGGAAATTTTATAAATTTTTTTTAAAATAAATGTGAAAGGATTTCTTATCAAGGAAAGGTATTCATGATATTTAATGTTTTCTAAGAAACACTTATGATTATGATTTTTCATTTATAATTTCAAATTAAATCTTTCATGAAATCTATTAATCATTAAATTCATTTTCATGGAAAATGAAATGAATATTTGAGGTCAAATATTTATTAATAAAAAATAAAACTTTCTTATGTATTTTTTAGATTTAAAAATGGAATAGTGAGTTTCATTTATTTTATGTCACTTATTCTGATTTTTTTTCAAATACCATATTTTCAAATGATTTTTTACAAGGCTCAAGTATGAGTAAAAAAATTAATAAAGTCATAGTTCTAGATATGGGATTTACCTTGAATGAAGCTGGTGTGTTTTAATAAAGAACTTGTTTTCTGGGAAAAATGGTCACTATGTAGAAATGCACACTTTATTATATAATGCTTTACCGAATTCTATAAAAATATAATAGAAAAATATCCTTAAAATGTAATTAAATGGGTCATTTTAAAAACAATCCTTTAGTGATATCCTGATATTATAGGTGGGGTGTATTTATTTCTTATTAACCTTTTAAATTTTAATAAAATGTTAGATATATAAGTTTTAATTTTTTTTACATAAAACACATATTTTAAAAAATATTATAAACTATATGTTTAGACTAGTTTAGTTTTTTTTGTATCATTTTTCAATTATTTAACTTTATATGTAATGTTTGGAATTATTTAAATTTTTACATAATATTGGTTTCCTTATATCTATATCATTTTATGTTTCATAAATTTTTCAGTATTTTTTTAACATTGTTGTTAACTAATCAATCAAATATGATTGAGTGGTTTGTTTTGTATTGTTTTGTTTTGTTTCTATCATTTTAAAATTTTTATTCAAATTTATATTTAATAGTTGAATTTGTATAATATTTTACTTAATTTTTGTTTTACTATGTTTATATAATTTCATATCTCATTAATGTTGTCAAATTTTTTATCATTTTAGTAAACTACTATACCAAATAAGAATAAAAACGTGTTCAATTTGGTTTTTGTTGGATCGTTTTTTCATTTTTCATTTAATTTTATATGTAACAGTTAGATTTGTATATTTTTTTTATTAATTATTAATTTTATTGGTAGGATAATTTTATATCAAACAATTGATTTACCTTGGGATTATAGGGAGTATTATCTACACACTTTTGTTTAAGGATCCTCCTTATACTTATGCATAGGTGCCTTCTACTTCTATAGGGGAAAATAAGGATTCCAAGGTTGGTAAACATGCTAGAACACGTTTACCAAAATTATCAATTTCATTTATCTAGGACCAAAGGATATATATTGATTTTTACTAAAATTTTAATCATAGGTGTATAAATTCAAAACAATACAATAATTTTGTCACAATACAAGATCAGGAAAAACTAGCATTTTGATTTGTGATTGGAGAAGTGTTGAAAAAGTGACACTATCTCAGTAATGGGAGATAATTTTGGTAAATCCATTTATTATTATTTTAATTATTATGAAATTTTTTCACTAATGTAGGTTTTTTTATATTCTTATCAGATCACATATAATATACCTAACACTAGAGAAGTTAGGAAGAAATGTTTATCTTTGGCTGTTAAAAGATGGAGGAATTTTAAATCAACCCTCGCATCATATTTTAGTTTTAGGGAAATAAAAAATTAAAATTCATGTGATATATATCATTTTATATATAAACTTTCATGGAAGTTTTTTGTTGAATGTATACATAGAGAATCATTTTTGGTAAGTGAAATATCAACTTTTATAATTTTTTTGTATAATAATGGTCATATTAATGCTTTTTTGGTCCTTAATTTAAAAAAATGAGGAGATATCATAATAAAATACAATAAAAAATGTATACCATCATACTTTATCTCATGAAGGGAATGTGTTATTGAAAGAATAAATGATGGCTGAAAATTTTTAAAAAATGAGACCTAAGTCTTTAGGCTCTGTAGAGGTTGACCCTCCTCCCCAACTAGACATAAGAAATAGAAGAAGAATCAAATGAGGAAAAGGGGAAAATATCTTAAAGAAGATTCAAGGGATACAACTGAGAGGATTGTAAGAAGTTATTTATGTTATTTATGTTAAATCTAATCTTTATATATTTTTATTCACTAATGAATTTTTAAAATATTCTACACCAGAATCCCTTGAGGAGTAGAGAACATAGGGGAACTTCATACATGAGGGTGGGAAGGATATTTTAGTTATTTTATTGGTAAATCCTGAACACATGGATCACATATGATGATACAAAATGGGTGTATCTATCAAAAAAATCATTTTAGAGCTTCTTCAAAGTAGGATGTATATAAAGAAAAAAATAGAAGTTTTAGAATCTAAATTTCAGAATATAGGTCAGAAAATGGAAGATAGAATTATATATTTAGTACAATATATGTTTATATATATGAAAAGATATTTTTAGGATGCATATCCCACTCCTCCAACTTAATCTATATATCCCACTCCTCCACCTCCACCTATATATCCAACTCCTATACCTCCTCCTCAACAGCTTCTCATCTACTATGAGTTATTTGTTGAGGATACCCATGATCATATAATTGGATGTGAGATTATATATTAAATTTGGAATTCCATAAATCATTATTAGATGGATTTGGATCAGCTTAGGGTGGTGATGCAAGATATTATAGATAGATCAACATGATTACCATTTTCTATAGATGAGGTTACTATAGTGGGACAAAGTATTGACCACTTTTAACTTTGGTTATCTAGACTTGTCCAAAAAATTACCACCAAGGTATGTATATATTATATTATTTATTTCATATTGATGTTAATTTTTTTTAACAATTAAATATATATATATATAATAATAATTTAAAGGTAAATACGTATTGTATAGAAAACAAAAAGTACAAGCTGTTATGACTCGAGATAATAATTCTTCTGGACTTGATATATTATCAAAATATTCGTCCTTATTATTGGAGTTTTATGAGATTCTAATGGATATTGACATTTTTGGTTGTGATATGACTATGATGATTTTAAAAATAGATATAATGGATCTTGTAACTCGATATTTATTATACTTTCACATATCAGTATTTTCCATGTAAGTTGATTTTCATATTTATTTAAATTATAAAAAATTAATGAAACTTCACACTTATATTTTTTTAGTATTATGTATATTTATAAACTTTTTATTCATTGTGATATGATATAATCATATATATTTTTTGATCCACAAATTATTTCACCAATAATGAAGACAATGAAAGATACAAAAAGAATTGCATATAATTCTGAAAGAATTCAAAATAATACAATTCAGTGTTGGATGATTCCTTATATTAAATGTTATTAAACATATATTTCTTAAAGTTTTAAATCTATTAACTGAATATCCACTCATGTTATATTTTTTTATATTATTGGTCATTAGATGTTGTGTATTTTTTTCAAAATAGAAGACAGTTTACTAGTTATGCTCTATACATGGTGACGTACGATAAAATTTTAGAAAAGTGTTAAACATGTAAGTTTGATTATTTAAAAACTTATATATTAGAATTTATTTTAATTTTATTTCATACACATAATTTTAAAATAGGTAATGGAATTAATTTGCAGATACAACAGGAAAGAGTGAATAAAATATCAAATATTAGTGCACAAAGGTGACTTCTCATTTATAATATCTACATTTTGGATGAAAGTACTTAAAATTTTATTTTTAATTGAAATATTATTTTTGAAATAATACATTCATAATTAAAAAATGAATGTGGATATTAAGTTCTAATATTTATGTTTGAAATAATTTTAACCAGGACAGTTACAAAATTCCACAAGGCTAAATTTTATTATAAATTTTCCTATATTTTGTTGGATTTGGTTACCCAGATCCAACATATGTTTACTTTATTATTACCTATTTTATAGTTTTAAATATAAATAAACTAATTATCATGTCATGATTTTCTTTTTTCATTACATAATATGTGATAATGTCCTAAGAGTAGCTATTGCAATGAAAGGTCATAACAATTATCTTCAATGATGTGAACCCAAAAGTGTTGTGATTATATTATTAAATATATGTTCTATATCCATATGAAATAATTTTAATGTCATAAATGACATAGGATATCAGGGATGTAGACTCATAAGACTTTGATGTTCCTTCTCATGGTGCGCGTTTTTTGTAATTTCCAATGTAAGAGATTATGATAATGAGACCCGCCAATAGGAAATCCACATTTATATGTGTCATTGGATGTTTCTATATACAGACGTGTGTATTGATCCTTAAACTTTATGATTATTATTAATGGATATTATGAGTTACATACTTTGATGTATTGATGAAAACCATGATGACATATGTTTTAATGAAGTAGGATATGTCGTGTGTGTCATGAGTAATCTTTCGTTAATGGATAATGTGAGAAAATATTTTTCCCTTATATTATTTAATGGAAGTTGATATCTTAGGTCATTTGATAAAAATGATATAGCCTAAATAAATTCATGGTCATGGGGTTCTGTGGGAAGTTCCAATTCTAAAAAATTCAATGAAATATACATCAACCACTTAGGTTGATGGCACCAGCATGAAAACTGTTTTATTAGAGATATCTTGATAAAATGATTATATTACATAGTAAGCATATGTTCGAGGTTTTATTTCATTGTTAAATTAACTTATTTCTCATTGTGTGACTTGGCATTTTGTTAGGTTCTAATCTTGGAATTTGGGATGCTTTACCTAATTCCACTAAGAAATAGGCCAAGAGGGTCACACACTAAGTGCATCCAGAAACTCAATTAAATAATATTATTATTTATTATTTATTATGTTGAATAAATATTATTATCGTATGTGGTTTAATAATTATTCATTCTTTCTTGATCGTATATATTTTATCCCTAGTTATTCAAGAGAATATTTTATGATAAAAATATTTAATAAATATTTATTTTTTATTTAGTTAATATAATATTTATTTATTTATTGGTGAATAATATAGTAATATTTATTTATTAAATAAATAGTCATTATTCAAGGCCCCAGAAATATTATGGAGGAATGATGGACCAAGTTTAAAGGTTCTATGATAAATAATATATAATAAATATTATTTTAATAAATAATATATAATTAATTCTTGAGTTTTTTGCATGTCAAGAAATAATATTATTATTATTATTATAGAAATTGGGTTCTATAGGGATAATGTAAATAATAAAGGTGCCTGTGAAATTATTATTTTTTAACCCTGAAACTATTTAAACCAAATTATATTATTTCTAGGCCTAAGGGTTGTGCACAACAAGATCCATAGAATTTCCTCAAAACCCTAGATATCTTCTTCTATAATAATTCTCTCAAGAACGGAGAGTGATCCTCCTCCAATTACACTATAAATTCTATAAAGATAAATCATAATCCTTCTTGATGTGATTCTTGGAGAGATAAAAGACAAATGACACAAGTGTTAGGATCTACCATGATAGTACCAGGATATTCCCACGACGATGTTCATAGATTCATAGAGCACATGTGGATCACCACTCGAGGGAATCTACACTTGATTCCTATAACACAATGATGGTATGACATAGATACATTTTTATATTAATCAATGAATAAATAATTCATCACAAGGTAATTATTAATTACTTAAATTCATTATAAATAATTATGTGATGATCCTGTATTTTAGTTCTGACACACTCATTTCAATTAATCTTTGATTCAATTCCATTACTCACAACATTTATCATCGATGTACATATCTGGTTAATCATCTATTACAAGAAAAATCCAAGTTGGGAATATCCCATATGGAACTTCTATTGTGCTCAAAAATTTTAATTGGTATCATAGGAATCACATAATTATTTATAATTATTTAAATATCATTGATTTATTTATTCATTTATTATTAGTTTTCAATTTCTTTTTAATTGTTCTTTAATATGAATCATGAGATCTGCACTTATTCCTCTTTGTTATCAAAAATATAATCAAAATTTATTAATTTTATGAATGAAAAACTTTCAAAGAACTCATCTAAAGGTGTCGAGGTTTTTGGTCAAATAGAAAAAGAGTACACACCATATAGCCTTTTGGTACACGGTGTGTACCAATGTTTAATGCACTAATACAACTCATGAAGTAATTAAGAATTCATTCAATTCATGTGAATTTATTACATGTGGTGTGCATTTAAATACATCACATATTGACCAGGTCATCCTGGCACATGGCTAGCTGAACTACATGATGTGTGACTTTTGTACTTGACATGTAGTCTATTAGTCAAAAATAGGTTGTGTATTTTCTTACACAGCCTACATGATGGTGAACATGTAACACAGATACCATAAAACATGTATTCGTTGTACACGCCATGTACTCCATTAATTATATGCAATATTAAATGTCGAGTCCCTAGATGTGTATTATGGATGGATGGTGAGAAATATACATGACATTTAGCTATATTATACATGCAGTGTATATTAAAAAATTATACAAAATTAAAATTAATTTATTATAGAGATTAAACCTTATCAACATGTATTCCATGTTTCATTTATTTGACTATGTATACAGCATGTGATGTGTTTTATATATACTAAATGTCTAATTAATTTCTGTATAATATTCTAAATTTTATATCATGTATAAGTCATAATAAAATCATTACACTATGTGAATTTAAACATAACACACTATGTAAATAACTTGTGTTCCATGTTTCATTCATTTGACTCATACACACTATGAAATTATTTGATAATTTGTGTGTGCTATGTGCCGCATGAGTAAACAGTATATGAATATAATACTTTCTAGGTAGTTTAGGTCGACACTCATTGTGTTTCCTCCAAGGTACATGTTTTTTATATAGTTAATTTTAAATAAATTTATTTAATTTGTTTAAAATTATGATGTATGAGAATCTTAAATAAGTTCAAATGAAAATTAAGATTAAATAATTGATTAATTAAATAAGATAATTAATTTATTCTAATGAAATTTTTCTAAAATAAGAATGATTAGGATTGAATGATATTTTATAAAATTTGAAATTCATTACATGTATGTGGATGATCATGAGCATAGACCATACCTTTGTATGTGATTAGTTTCTTTTTTAATTTATTATTAAATTAAATTAATGGTTTGTGTACAATCCATCCTTTTATTTTATAAGGGCCTACATGCCCATGGTTTCCTTTTATATAAACCCCTCAATCAATACTTTGGTTCTTATCACCTATGTGTGAGTAAAAGAATTTTGAAAAGGATAAATCTCTTAAGAGAGTGGAGGCGGTTCAAGTTTGGAGCTGAGGAGAAACCAATACAAGAGGTACATGGGTGGGCGGGTGGAGAGCTGGAACATGAATCGAGTCATGGTTTGAGGTGTTTTCTCCTAGGTCAATGGTTATTTTATCATCCACTCTATAAACTAAATATTAGTAAAATCTCATGATCATCCCACTCAATTATTTTATCTCTATTAATATGCATGGTTAACTTCATTATGGATGTTTCTTTATTGTCACATGAATTAATGAATTAACAATTTTGAAATATATAAATAAAATGAATTGAATTATGCATAAACTTTATCTAAGACATAGTTAATCACTTAAGTAAATCCACTTAATATTAACTATTTGTAATAAAAATAAAATGGTAAATTTTCACATAAAGATAAAAATATCTCAATTTTATATATTAAGTCAGTATAGCATTCCACTACTTTAGTTAAAATCAAACCATAGTTCAAAGTGATTGATTGGACCAATTCATGGTTCTTTCAATTATTAAGGAATTCCAACTTGAATTATTGGGTCTAATTAACTTAGTTCACATTAAGGGTTGATTTCCCAAGCATAACTTTCTGTAACTAAGAAGCAAAGATTAAGGAAATATAATTTAAGGATTTCAAGATTGGGGATTCCACTCATTAGCTCAAGTAACTATGAATTGATGTATTTGGAAATTGTATACCTACCTAAAACCCTTAAAATGATTTTCAAGGCCCAAGTATGGGTTATGAGAAGGGTAATATGAGTCCTTTCCACTAGAATGTCCATGAAACATGATATTTTGAAGCCAAATGTAAGGGTCGTTGGGTTTAAATAAAATAGTGGGAGATTAATAAATATAATATTTATTATCTACTTTTTTTAGATAAAGTAATAAAATTATTATCTTATTATTTATATAAATGACATTAAATATAACTTCAACCATATCACTATGATCTATACTTGAGAAGGATAACCTTCTCACTGGAACTAATTTTTCTGAGGATGGAAAAGGTTCTTATGTATTATACTATTCCATGAAAGAAAATTATATGTGCTATAAATCACTATTCCTGAAGGGGCTGACCAAGAGGATAATGAGGAAGAGTTTTCTCTCTATGAAATACAATTGTATGAAACCCCATATGTCCATTGTTTCATAATATCATCCATGACCAATAAGCTTCTAAAGAAACATGAAGACATGGATACATAGAGAATGATGTCTCTCTTTCATGATATCTATAAAGATAAGGTGATAAAAGAGAGATATGAGATATCTAATGCCTTTTTTAAATTCAATCTTACAGATTTTATTCCATATGGTCCTCATATAGTTAAACTTATTAGCTAAGTAGAACACTTAGATAACTTAGGCATTAAATTACTATATTAGTTGTGCATATATCTCATCCTTTACTTAATACCCAAGTACTTCTATAATTTTATTACTAATTATAAAATGATTAATAATGAGAAATATATTTCATAACTTGTTATTATCATTCACCAAGTTGACCAATACATGTGGTGTGAAAAATCCATAATCCTTACAGTGAATAAGACAATGAAGAATAGGGAAAAGGGGCCCAAGACTCATAAAAAGTTAACATGTGACTATCATGGGGTGTGAAAAAAAATTATTTCCTAAGTTAAAATGTATTAAAGTTATTAACATGGTTTTTCTCCAGAGAGGACTGCACAACAATCAAGTTCGTTACTTTGAATCAGAGAAAAATGTTTCAGTTTTTAAAATTATTTGATTTTGAAAACAAATGAAAGAAATGAAACAAAAGAAATAAATTTAAAAAAAGATTGAAAACAAATTGACAAATAAAGTGATTAAATATATATATATATGAGTTAGGTAATCATTTTGGGGTCAGTCTTCTAAATTCAATGTTATCCTAGTTCCAATTTATCCAATACTATTTTTCTAATTTTATTAAACTAAGATTCTATAATTTTTTCCTCTAACTCCCATGGAAAAATGGTGATGGTGAGATTAAATTGTGCCAAGATCTCATATTGTTCTAATATATTTCCTATATGAAAGATAGTTTCAAAGAATACCCTCAATTGACTTCGAAAATACTCGATTGGGTCTTTTTTATCCCAAATAATCAAGAATATCCATTACCCCTCTCACGTGTACTGATAATCACTAAGTACTTCACCACTAATCCCCAATATATCCCATCATATATAAACCAAAACCTAGTGTAGGGATAACATGATAATTGAACAAAGAAAAATAAATGAAATAATCTAAAACCAAATACAATAATACTTGATAATAAAAACTGCAATTAGAAATTGAAATCAACTTCACATAATAGAGAAAATATTGCATACCATAATGTTTATGAAATAAATAATTACAAAAAAGAAAACCTCCCCTTCCCAAATCACTTAGAATTTTACCCCTCCATATGAAGGATAATCAAAAATAATGGGGAAGAATATTTAATTACAAAAATAAATAAGAAAAAAAGAGGTAAAAGGGAAAGAAAAAAATTTAGCATATATAACTTATCCATACAAAGTGTTCTCTATTTTTTCCCACCAAAACCACTAGAAATCCCAAAGTTTACTTCTTAAAAGTTGTTAAAACTTTCCCGAATGTCCTTAAGGCCTTATTTTATTTTTGATAACCCCCCTTTAAAGGGATAAAGGGAAACCCTTACAAGGCCCATAGGGTCGGAGATTACAAGGCCCATAGGCTTAGGAGATTACATGACCTGAAGGTCTTAGGGAATTCAACCAGACTATCTACAAGGAACTACCCCTCCCTAGCATCTGCATCGTGATAATAACTCTCCACCTTCACATGGATGTCTGGTTAGGCTTCCCATGCAAGCACAGGCTAGTCCCGATGGTATAGCCATACCCTCTCATTATGACAATCCATTTGGCTCTACTCTGGTGAGTGTACCTGCTCTAAATCCTCTTCTGGGGCTGCCCTTTTTTTTTAGTCTATCTGGGGAAACTTCATATGGCCTCAAGGCCTTGAGGTGGCCCGAAATCCCAACTGACACGAAGGCCTGGGTAGCCCGAAAGCCTTAAGGACTCCAAGCTCAAACTGATGGCCCAAGGTGAATAGTTCCAGCTACTACAGTACCGAATAGTAACTACTATAGTTCCTACTACAGTACCCGCACAGTGTACAGTTCGGCTATAGTAGCTGCACATTGTAGAGTTCTGCTACAGTACCTACTACAGTATTGCTACAGTACCTAGAAATATGCCTCTACCTAGTTTGAAGCTTGGGCCTTGTGGATGCACTTAAGGATACCTCACCAACTGGGTTGAGGCTCATGTGGATCAAACTTGAGTTTTCTATTAAAACTCAAAATATAAAATATTTTTGACACATGCACAAAAATTTATTCCTAAATTACTCAAGCACACTTTTTCTAGATGAAGATACCCTTCATCTTCCTCAACTTTTTCTCATTCAATAGAAAAATTAATGAGTGAATCTCTGTATGAAATTTAAAGTGAACATGATCCTTCAAGTATTATTCTAATTATATCTATAATTACCTCCTTTTTATGTCTATAACACAAGTTATCCTTAATTTAATGAGGATGGTTCCATTCTATCATCTAGAAATCTTTTTCAATTGATTGATTTTTTTGGTCATGTTGAAGTTAGAATGAGCTCTGAGTCTAGTTGAAGAAGTTGAATCCCATGAAAAAATTAATCCTAAAAAATAATCACTCTATTTGGATTAATAATGAAAAAGTTATGCTTGAAATACATAAGGGGTAGAAAACTGTTAAAATTCTAGAATTAATAAATTGTCACATTTTAGCCCAAAATTCACCAAAAATCCAAAAAATGATGAAAATCAGCTCAATTGTTAAATTGGAAGGTATTAACCCATTTAAATGCACATGAAAAATAATGAAAATATTATCTCTATTAATTCCTCTACACTTATCACTTGTAATATTGGACAAGTCAATATTAAAATCAAATCAATGCAAATTTAAAACACATACCCATGAGATCCACCAATTTGAAAACAATAAACAAAAGATATCAAGACTCCTTAAAACCTAATTCTTATATTTTTACATTTATATCATTCAATTAATTTCCACTTCATTTCTCCTCCCATTCACATAAAACACCTACCTCACATGAATTTTCTCTCATCTCACAAATGTGAATTTTTAATAAGGCTTTGTTAATCCAAAATCGTGTAAGGTTCATCATAGGCTTGATAAATTCATATATCTCCACCTGATGTGATTCAATGACATGTGTTTATAAAGATTAATTTTCATGGTTTTTCAATGTATTTCAGTTGGTAGGATTTATATGTCAAAATATTTTAGGCTGGATAAGAAGGGCTTGGATTTTTTTAAAGAAAAATTACATGATTCTAATTTTCACTCAAGTATGGTCTCATCTTCAATCCCCTTATCACCAAATTAGATCTAAAACAACATCAAAAAAAATTCATGGAAATCCCACACATTATTCAATTATTCATCTTTATCATAGAAACTACTTCCCAAAATATTCAATTATTTTTTTCACTTTAAAATATTTAGCAAGGCATATTTTTTTCTTGAAATATTTATAAAGGCACATATTTTTTCCCTTAAAAGCTCAATAAAGGAAAATTTTTCAATATAATGGTTTTTTTAGCATAAAAATTTTCTCTTTAGTATTTTATTTTCCACCAAAAGTATCACCAAATGGTGTAGAAAAACACAAGACATATTTCCTGACACTTAAGTTCAACTAGATCCTAAAATTTCACTTAAAGAGCAGGTTGAATATTAAAAATTGTCTTGATGTGTGGCTAAACTAATATTAAATTCAGGTATTTTAAGGTATACAAGGATTAAATATAAAAGGTAGGACATAATAAAAAATATTCTCTTGAAAAGGGGGCTTCAAAACCAAATAAGTGCCTCGATAATTTAAAACAAAAGTACATCAATCCCTCAAGTATTGATAGGAATAAATCAAATTATGTTTAAAGAAATAATGGTTTGGTTATCTCAAGAAGTGAGGTTAATCTAATTAATATGAAAAAAACAGTTCAGAAGCCTCATGGTAAAGTGATTTTAAAGATAAATATAGTCATATGTTCCATGAGATTCAAAAATTGGAGGATTTTTTATGAAATTACCAAATTTTTTAACTTGAAACAAAGTTATTTTCATTATTAATTTATGCTTATTTTCATGGGATAAATTGGTTCACTCTTTTAAATGGGTTTAAAAATGGAAAAGATAATCATTTGATCTCAAAATTTTCAAAAACACAAAAATTGAAAAAGAAACACACAAAAAATTGAAAAATGAAATTTTTTTTAAACTTAAAAAGTTACATCCCACAAACTTAAATGATTCATTTTACACAATGGATTCAAGTTAATATAACATATAATCATAATTTTAATTGAATCATAACAAGTAAGTAAGTGTAGAGGATAGGTATAACCTAACTTATTAGTACTTCAATGTCGAGTTAATCTTCTAAGTGATTCTCAATGAAAAACTACAACAAAAAGTAGAAAATATAACATAGTAAATTTATTGAAAAAATATAAATATAATTATAAATTTAAGGATAGATAATGGTTTAATCCCACAATTGGGTTTCAATGGGTTATCCCAAATCTAATGGTGGGTGGAGTTTCTTTGAGATGAACCACCATCACTTCTTCTTCATAGTTTAAACTTATATTTTTAAGGAATCCATAGATATATTATGCCAAATCCTTCCCCATTAGAATGAGATACAACTTTCATAGTATAGGTAGGACAAAGAATGAGTTCCCCTCTTTCTTGGTTTCCATTTTCACAACCTTCAATTCATTCTATAGTGCTTTATCAAGGTATGATCCATCAATAGAATAATAAAAGTGAAAGTTAAAGCTTAATTTTATTTTAACAAAATTAAAATATGATAAATCCATATCAAAATATTCCCCTTCAAATTAAGCATCATGTGTCTCTTTTTCCTCATGCATATCCACTTAGATCTCCTCATGCGCTCCCTCAAATAAGTTTTCAACATGTTTAGGGAGATACATCTATTACTATTCATGTGAAACTTCTTTTTTTTTATTCTTCATCATACAAAGAAATAAAAGTTTTGACTAGATCTAAAAATTTTAAAAAGGGGGAGGTAATACTCAATTCAACTTTAATAAAATCTGAATGAAAATAGTTTAGAAAAATATTATCTCCCTTAATTGGATGGACTTTAATATATTTCCTAGTGTAAAGTTATTCATGGAGTTGAATTTCACTATACATAGGTAGTTATTAAATCTCCTCTATATTTTCTTCACAGTTTACCACTTGGGTGGTTTCATCTTCATCTAATGCTAGGGATAGGTACAGTGGTGTAGATTCTTCTTCATTTTATGGGATAGGTAGATCATATTGCACCTCATATTCATTCCATAAGTCATCTAAATCCTATTGATCTCATGTACGTACTTCATAAAGAAAATATTCTTCATCAATCTCCTCCAGTAATGGTTGAGCATGACTGAATGGATCTTATTTTAATTCCATCAAGGTCTCCCCAGGTTATTAAACAATAAAGATAAGTGGGGAAACCTCTTCCATCACTGGATCATGTTTGGGTTTCTCTTGATAATCATACACTATTTGTTTTATTTGGATATTCATATCTTGTATCTTCTCTTCAATCCATTTCAACTTATCTTTATACTATTTTGGTCTAATTGTACTTTATTTTTTACCTATTTAATTTCTTCATAAATATTAGTGGGAAATAAGGAAGATTATTTTTATACCTTAACTATTTCATGACAAAATTCTAAGAATTAATCATGGAGTTCAATTATTCTCTAGAAAATCTCTCCAACACTGAGTATTCGAGGGAATATTTAAGGTCTTGAATGAGATCCTTGAGTTCCTCCACCTTAATTATTTGGATCTGAGCTCCCCTAATCTATTTAGAAAAGAAAGAAACACTATACACTATATACCAAGGTGAGCTAAATATTTTTTTAATTTTTTTAATTTTAAAATGGTAAAATATTTACAATTATATTGTTGGAACCTCATCCCCGGTAATGGTGTCAAGTTTTGACACATTTATATTGTAGGGTGTGGAAAAAACAATATTTCCAAATTTAAACTTTAGTAAAATGGTTAACCTAGGTTTTCTCAATATAGGAGTGTGCAAAAATAAAATTTATCACTTTTAATTAGAGTAAACAGTATTTGTTTTTGAAATTTTTTTATTTTGAAAACAAACAAAAGAAAAAAAATAAAAGAAATCAATTAAGAAAAATATTAAAAAATAAATAAATAAAGTGATTCAAAATAGTTATAGGAGTTAGGTGATCAGGTCGATGTTGATCTTCTAAATGCAACGTTATCCTAGTTTCAATTTATCCAATCCTATTTTTCTAATATGATTAAAGTGTTTTTCCACGATTACTTCCTCTCACTATCTTGGTCAAATGGTGATGGTGAGAGTAAACCTTGAAAAGATATCAACCCAGTCTACTCTCCTTACTATGTGTGAGCAAGTTGTATTGAATAACATCAATTGACTTGGGAAATACCTGATTGGGTATTTTTTATCCCAAAAAATCAATAATATCCACTACTCCTCCCACATGGACTAACAATCTCTCATTACTTTACCACTAAGACCTATTCTATTCCATCATATATAAACTAGAACCTAATAGAGGGAGAAAATTATCATTGACCAAAAAATTTGATAAAAAAATATAAAACCAAATAAGAGAGTGTTTGATAATAAAAAACACTATTATAAATGGAAATAAACTTCTCATAATAGAGAAAAAATTCAATACCATGATATTCAAGAACTCAAGAATTACAAAAAAGAAAACCTCCCCTTCCCCAATCACTCATAATTTTACCTCTCTATGTGAAGAGTAATCATGAAGAAGGGGGAATAATAAGTCACTAAAAAACTAAAGAATAATAAAATAGGGGAAAATAAAAACATAAAATTTATCCTCTAGAATCTATCTACAAAAAATTTTCTCCATTTCTACCCTCTAAGCTACTGAAAATCACCAAGTTTTCTTATTAAAAGTTTTCCAGAATTGAGTTTTCTATCGAAAAAATTTAAATTTTCATTGACATGTGTAAATACATTTATTCTCGAATTACTCAAACACACTTTTTTTAGTCAAATAGACCCTTCATATTCCTCTAATTTTTCTCATTAAATGGATACATTAATAAGGGAATTTATCCATTAAATTTAATTTTCTCACGAACCTTCGATTCCTATTTCAATTCCAGCTATAATAATATCATTTGGATGTATGTAGCCCAATTTATACCTCATTTAATTAGGATGGGTCCATTCTATCCAGAAAAAATATTTTTCAAATTGATTGATTTGTTTGGGGCTATTGAAGTTCGAATGATCTTTGGTTTATAGTTGAAGAAGTTGAATCCCAAAAAAAAAGAATCCAAAAAAAATAACCCCATTTATATCCATATTGAAAAAATTATAATAAATATATATTTTATAGAAAAGTTTTAAAATTACCAAATTAATAAATTTTCACATTTTAGCCCAAAATTCACCAAAAATCCAAAAATGATGCAAATCAGCTCAATTTGTTAAATTATAAGGGATTAAATAACTGAAATACACATGAAAAATAATTAAAATATAATTTTTATAACAATTATAAATCTCTTGATCATTATCCTTCCAAAAATAGGAAGATCTAAAGGTAGTAAAAGGAAGAGGAAGAAGTATATTTTTCATGTGGAAAGTGAGGCCGCTAGTAGAGGAACTACACCCCAGAAGTAGGGGAAGAGAAAGATATGTTTGTTATCAAGTGTCATATTTCTATATCTATACATTGGGTATTATATACATATTGTGGTGCTCATTTATGTATCAAAATGAAGTAACCAAGTTAATTCAAAAAGATTATCAGAGGAGTGGTGGATTTTCATACTACCAATGGTGTGAGGCCGACTTCCCTAGCCATTGGAGACTACCACCTTCTGTTTCCAATAGTAATAATCTTGGTTTTAAAATATTTTCATTATGTACCAATTTTTACCAAAAACATAATTTATATATCCTACCTAGATACATATAGTTTTTTTTAAGTGTGGAAATAAAAATTGTTTCTTTTATAAAGACAACATGTGTTATGGTATGTCCCATTTAAATAATGGTCTTAGTATATTAAATTATTAAAACTAAGTATTATAAATTGATAATGAATCATGTTCTCATGACTCATATAACACCCATTTTGGCATCTATGTCTTGGTCATGTAAATGAGGATCATTTGAAAAAGTTCTATCAATAAGGTTATTTATAATATTTTAAGCTAAAACCACTTAAAAGATTTCATGGTTATATAGAATAATAAATGAAAAATAAACCATTCTATGGATAGGGTAGAAGGTCAATATGGATTCTAGGATTGGTACAAATTGATGTGTGTGGACCATTTTCAATAGAATCTAGAGGTGGGCATTCTTACTTTATAACTTTTACTGATGACTTGAGTAGATATGGCTATGTCTACTTGATGAAGAATAAGTCCAAGTGCTTTTTGAAAATAAAAGAATTAAAGAATTAAGTATAGAATCAACTTGGAAATAATATAAAGAATATTTTATCTGATTGAGGTGGTGAATATCTTAATCAAGAGTTTATCAAATTTCTACATGAGTATGGGATTCTTTGTCAACTCACTCCACCTAACACACCATAGTGTAATAGTGTTAGTGAAAGGAGGAAACATACATTTATAGACATGGTAAGGTCAATGATGATTCATTCATATATTCTATTATTCTTTAAGGGATATTAATTAAAAACTATGGTATATATACTAAATGAGTACCAACTAAAGTGGAAAAAAGATTTAAGTTCAAGTTATGGAGTGAAAAGAGACCTGTTTTTTCACATATATGTGTATAGGGTTATAATGCATTTGTTAAATCTATATTAGGCAACAAACTAAAATCCTAGGGTATAAAGTGTATCTTTATAGTGTACCCTATGAAAATAATAGGATAATACATATACAACACCTCAAATAATAAATTGGTTGTTTCTAGAAAATCCATCTTTCTTGAGAGGGAGCATATTCTCAAGAAGGATGGTGGGAGAAATATTGACTTCAATGAATTTGATGCTTAAGATACACATGATTTGGTATAGGAATATATTTCACAAGTCTCTATAGAAGAAGGTATTCTTGAAACACAAGTACAATATAGGATCACCATAGTGGTAGGAGAACTAGATAGATATGGTTACCTATTCAATAAAGATAGTAACTCATTATTGGATAAAAATAATGAACCTATCTCCTATAAAGAGGAAGTAGAGAGATTAGAAATTCAAATATAGAAAGAATACATGAATTCTGAAATTAATTCCATGTATCAAAACCATGTTTGGGTTTTTATTAATCTACTAGTTGATATAAATCCAATTGGGTACAAATGGGTATTTAAGAGAATATTGGACATAAAAGGTAAAGTAAGTACCTATAAAGAAAGCATGTTGTCTAAATGGTTTAAATATTTTCAATGAATTGACTAAAATGAAACCTTTTCTTAATTTTTCATGTTTAAATCCATCAAAATTATAATTTCTATAACGGAACACCATGAATATGAAATTTGGAAGATGGACATAAAAATAACTTTCCTTAATATGAACCTTTAAGATGATGTGTATATGACAAAACTAGTAGGGTTCTTGACTCCAAGAGATTCCAAAAAGGTATGAAAGTTATATAGATCCATTTTTTGATTTAATAAAGCATCCAAATCATAGAAAATTCAGTTTGATGAAACTATAAAATAATTTGGTTTCACTAAGAACAAATGTGATTCATGTGTTTACAAATGATTTAGTGTGAATATAGTTGTTATCCTAATAGTATATGTTGATGAAATATTACTTATTGGAAATGACATATCAGTCTTATAGTATATTAAGGACTAATTAATAAAATTATTCTCTATGAAGGACTTAGTTGAAGCAAGATAAATTCTAAGGATTAAGATCATTCATGATAGATCCAAGAGTCTTATTAAACTAATTCAAGGTGCATTCATTGAACAAATATGAAAGAAATTTAGTATGGAACAATCCAAGATGGGATTGGTTCTGATTTCACATGGTATACATCTTTCCAAGAAAATGTGTCCTCAAAAAAATAGGAGAAAGGAAGAATGAGTAGGATCCCATACGCTTCAGTGATAGGGTTAACCATGTTTGCCATGTTATTTACTAGACTTTAAGTTTCCTATGCATTGAGCATTCTAAGTAGATATCAAGCTGATCTAGGTGAACAGCATTGATCTTTTTTTAAGTCTATACTTAAGTATCTGAGAATAACTAAGGATTTGTTCTTATTGTATGGAGGATACGATGACTTGGTCATCAGGGTTTATACTAGTTCTAGTTTTCAAACAGATCATAATGATTTGAAGTCACAATTATGATATGTATTCAGTCTCAATGGAGGAGATGAGATCTGGAAGAGTTCAAAGTAGCCAGTTTTCAATGATTCTATTGTATATTCCAAGTATATAGTAGCTTCTGATTCAACAAAAAAATATGTTTCAATACAAAAAAATTATATGAGCTTGATGTGGTACCTCATAGTAAAGACCCTATCACATTATATTGTGATAATATTGTAGCGGTGGATCTTGAAAAAAGATCCAAGGTTGCACTAACTAACACATACTCTGAAAGTATCACCTCTTGATGGATTTTTATCATGGGGGTGAATTTGAAATAAGTGGAGTTTCCAAGGAGGAAAATGTGGTGGACCCCTTGAATAAAAGTATTATCTCAGAAGAATCATGAGTATCATGTGAGTGTTAGAGGACTGAAATGTGTTATCAGTTGGATTTAGTGAAAGTATGACACTATTGGAGTTAGTTACCTAGAACCAACTTCTATTTACTTTATTATTACCTATATTCATAGATTTTAATATTAATAAACTACTTATCCCATCATTATCATTATTCTATGCGACATAATATGTGATAATTTCCTAAGATTAGTTGTCTCACTAAAAGTTTATAACAGTTCCCTGCTATGATGAGAATTCATAAGTGCCATGATAGTATTCTTAAATATATGTTCTATATCTATATGAAATAATTTGATACACACAAATGATATAGTCTATCAGGGTTATAGAATCATAATATATGGAGGAACCTTTTCATAGTGTCTTCCCCTGTTAATTTTCAGTGTAGAAGATTATGAGAATGAGGCCCAACAGTAGAAAATCCACATTTATATGTGTCATTAGATGTTCCTATCTTCGGATGTGTGTATTAATACTTAGAATTTAATATTATTATTAATATATATTATGAGTTGTGTACTTTTATGTATTGATGAAAATTGTAACAATATATGTTCATGGTGAAGTAGGATATGTTGGGTGTGTCATGGGTGATATTTTATTAATAAATAATGTGAGAAAGGATTTTTATCCCTTATTACCTTTAACAAAACTTGATATATTGGGACATTTGATAGAAAATATACAACCTAAATAAATAAATGTTCATGGTGTTCTTTGGTAAAGTTCAATTTTGAAAATTTCAAAGAAAAAGACATTAAACACTTAGGTTGATGGCACCAACATACAACCTGCTTGATTAGATATATCATGCTAAATGAATTATATGACATAGTAAGCATATGTATGAGGTTTTATGTCATTGAGACATTAACTTATTTATCTATGGGTGCCTTGGTATATTTATAGATTCTAACCTTGTATTTTGGGCTTCTTCACCTAATTCTACTAAGAAAGAGGATTAAAGGGTCACACCCTAAGTGTATCTAGAACCTCAGTTAAATAATATTATTATTTATTATTTACCATGTTGAATAAATATTATTATCACATGTGATTTAATAATTATTCTTGTTTACTTGATCACATATATTTTTTCACTAGTTATTCGGGAGAATATTTTATGAGCAGAATATTTAATAAATATTTATTTTCTATTTAGTGAATATAATATTTATTTATTTATTAGAGAATTATGAAGTGATGTTTATTTATTAAATAAATATTCATTATTCAAGGATTGATAAATATTTTGGAGGAATGACGGATCGAGTTTAAAGGTCTGGTGAGAAATAATATATATTAAATATTATTTGAATAAATAATATTTAGTTAATTCGTGAGTTTTTTGCATGTCAAGAAATAAAATTATTATCATTATTATAGACATAGGTTTCTATAGTGATTATTAAAATAATAAGGGAACATGAGGAATTATTATTTTTTAACCCTAGTACTTTTTAAACACAATTATAATATTTCTAACCCTCGGGGTTGATCACAACAAGATCTGGAGAATTATCTTAGATCCCAAGAGAGATTCCTCTCCAAGAACACTCTCAAAAATAAAGAGTGATCCTCTACCACCACTCTCAATTATAGAGAGGTCAATAAGAATCCTTCTTGAAGTGATTATCAAAGCGATCAAAGTTGAAAAACAGAAGCATTAGGATCTACCACACTATCACTTTTAGACTCCAACGGAAATGTTCAAAGGTTCATATAGAACATGTGGATCACCGTTGGAGGGAATATACACTTGATTCCTACAATATAGAGATGGTATGATGTAGAGATATTATTAAATTCATCAATTAAAAAATACTTAATCATAAGGTAATTCTTAATTAATTAAATTAATTATAAATAATTATATGATGATCCTGTGTTTTGGTTTCAGAGTTATAATGTTAATTAATCTTTGATTAAATTTTATTGCTCATGGAAATTATCATCAATATACATATCAGATTAATCATCAATTATGAGAAAACCTGAGTTGAGAATACCTCATCTGGTAATTTCACTATTAGTGAAACCTTTATAGTTATCTTATAACTATATTGAGAATACATGTTAAATGATTTCCTTTTAATTTACATCTTTTTTATGACCCTTTTCCTTATTCTAAAAAATATATTAATCAATTTAAAGAAGAATGATTGGATTATTCTATAAGTTTTACTGAGTTTTATTTTATTTGTAATATATATTTTAAAGTTTCAATTTGAATTTTTAAAGTTGAAATTATTTGGACAAAGGTGAGATTTTATGATAATGTATTGGTGCTACTTTTTTCTGGTTCTATTTATTCTGTATTTTTATTATGTCGAAAGTTATTATACTACTAGGGTCATATATTTAAAAAATATAAAAATAACATTTTTATGTCAATTATTTTATAAAAGGTGTGAAAAATCTAACAAAAGTGACCTTTTACATGACTTTTTGTATAAACGGCATTAAAAATAGGTTTTTACAGTGGTTATACAATAGTCGATATGAAATACCCTTCCTATTTTGCATTGTTTTCCTATTTTCTATGTTGATTTATTTGATAACTGGTGTAAAAATATTTTTTCATGTTGATTACAAATAACCATTATAAAACCCCTATTTATAATGTCACTTAAAATAATGACACTATTTAATAGACATTAAAAAAAGATGATTTTGTAAACCATTTTTTCACTAGTGCGGCTAACAAATTTACACCATGATGTGGAACAAGTTGTTTCAATCCAATGAATCAATATGTGTTAACCTATATAAAAGGTGTTGATCCATTCTATTATTATATAGTTGTTCTTCATTTGAAATCCTACAAGCACCATGACATTCACCGCATTTAAAGGTTTAGTGTTTTACTCCTCATGGTCTAACTGAGATGTGCACTATGATGGCATGAATTATGACTTGCTTCCTATCATAGTTATACCCATGGTCCAGCTAAAACACTCACTGAATTTGGAAAATTTCATTTAGAGGTCGAGGAGGTCTATTCCATGGTGGGTATTGTTTTGACCAGACCATGGTGATCTCGACATCATGGAGTAGGTCTTGGTCAAATGAAAATGATATTTTCAATATATTTTCAATTATAAATTGAATCTATTTATTTATAAATTGTTTATAAATATTGGAAAATATATTTTGAAATATTTATAAATTTATAAATTATTTTATCATAAAATGTTTTTGATTTATTGATTTAATGTTTTAAATAATTTATTATAAATATTCAATTAATATTAAAGAGTTAATATTTAGAATATATTTTTTAAATTTATATGGTTTATAAATCATACTAGAATGTATTTGGGGAATATTTTAATTTACAAAGAGTTTATAAATTAGTTATAAATATTTTAAAATTAATTTTTATGAAATATTTATTCATAAAATATTCCAAATATTAAATGTTAATATTTAAAATATCTTTTACCAAATTATATGTCATGCCTTATGATCTAGAAATAAAAAATTTATTTAGAAACCCTAAGGGTAATTTATCAAGAGTTTATAAATTATAAAATAATGCCAAAATATAAATTTTTTATATTTGAATTATGAAATTTTCATAATTACTTAATTATTTTGAAATGTTCAAATTAAAAGTGTTCCTTATTTGGAAAATTAGTTAAGACTCATCAAAAGTAGTTTCGATAAATTGATTTGATCAAGGTTTAAATAAGTATTAGTATATTATATTTAGATTATGTAAAATGTTTGTATAATAAAGGTTAAAGTATAAAATATTTTTAATTGTTAAAATTTCATATATTTAATTTAAATTCCATATAATAAATAATATGAAAATTTCATATTATAGAATGAATATAAAGTGGTCATATTTTATATTATGGAATATCCATAAGATAAGATAAAATTTTAAAGTGTTTAGAGTTATATTTTATTTATGAATTGTTCATAAATTATTATATCATGGTTAAATATGTGAAATGTTCATTTATTTAAAATTTATTACCTATTTTATTCATAGTTATAAATTATTTATATTTTGAATGTTTTATTTTATAGTTTAAATATTAAAATACTTCTAAAGTTTCTCATTCATGAATTTACATACTATGCATTATGATAATATTTAATTTTTCATCTATCATGACCACCATATGTTATTTGAGTTATAATCTTGAAATTAGTTATTTAATATAGATTATACATATTAGTTGTTAGATATATCATGTATTAAATTCTATCTTGATTAAATTACCCCTAGGTAGAGAGAATTTATGTCAGAATACCCACTAGCCTGAAGACTTATGCCATGTTCTAGAAAGGTGGTGGTTGTTTATTTGTAGCTTCAAGCTTACTCATGTGGATATTTCTAATGTTATATAACTCTATTCCTTTAAATTAAAATTTCATGTATCTTATGAATATTATGCATTTATATATGTATGGATATACTTGGATTCTATTTCTGGGTATCATAAACTTGTGGTTTTTGTAAACATTTACACATCAATATGGTTTGAACATATTGATTTGGTGGAAGGAATAGGATTACAAAACTAAAATCCTTAGAAGCATGCATATATAAAGGTAAATACATGGAATAAGATGGTGATTTTAAATCCACTTCCAATACTAAGTGTTTAATTCCTTCCAAACTGGCACTTTTCAAGAACTTAATTATCCAATCGGGTAGGTCATACCAAAGTTGGGTGCCCCTAGATTATCTTATGTAAGAAAATAACATGATATATAACTCTATCCATTTGGGCATTAGTCGAGTGGTACACCAGTTGGTACCAACTCACTACCTGGGGGAACCAGCCTAGGCTCAAGTCTCACCAGACTTGAACACTATTCATATTATGAAGAGGGAAATTCAAAGCCATTTTACTAGCTGGGAGACATATAGTGTGTTTTGGGTTTGGTTTTTACCTCCTATTAGGAGTCGAGCATTAACCATTCATGTTTTTCAGTTATGGTGGTAGCCAAGTAGTTAACACACCACGTAATCATGTATGAAAACCCGGATCAAATCCTGGTGGAGAAGCATTTTTGGGGTACTATAACGGTACTATAGTAGTACTATAGTATCAAAATTATCTATCTGATTTGGGACTTAGGGACACCAGTTTAGGCCTAAAATCCACAGGGCCTTCATTCCATTATAGGCATTTCCAACAAAATGCCTTTAGGCTACAATAGAGCAACATATGACGTAGAGTGATCATCTAGTTAGTACAGTGCATTAGGTAGGTAGTGTAGCCTAGATTCAGGCATCATTTCCAGGAGGGTAGCTCAAAAGAGCGATAGGTGCATTGGATGTTATCAACTATCCCTCTAAACACTTGGGATAGAGGGGTGCTCTTCCACATCATTGCAAATGGTAGCATAGCATGATGTCTATTGAAAGAGAGGTGAATTATCATGTGAATGGTAATGACCAAATAGGTGAAGTGGAACAACTTTCGAGGAAGTGTGGCATGGAGACATTAAATCATTATTTATTGGGTTTCTCTAAAGAGTGATGGTTATTATGGCACCTAATATCTAAATCCCTTCCTAGAAATGGGTTAAAATTGGGTTTCTCTACCATGAATTAATGGTGGGCCAGTGCAATGCAATGGTTGATGGTAAGGGTATCAGCAGCAAGAAGACTGGGATCATGATATGAATTTTGGCTACTTATCTTGGTCCTTCAGGTCATCTCCTTCAGCTTTCAATCCATAGGGACTTTAGGACATAAAATTTAAATGGGTCTTCAAGCCACTAAGCCTTTAGGTCATGTTAGGGTTACCTCTAAACCCCATTTAAAAAAGGGTTTTATTTCCTTAATAAAAAATGGGGTTTTACCCTCTACCTATTTAAAAAAATAATAGATAACTCTGAATTATTCATTTGGGTAGGTCATGCCAAAGTTGGGTGCCCCTTGACAATACTTTTTTAGCTTATTTTTTTCATTTTCTCTGGGTTACGCTAGCCAGAAGACCCAAATATGATTAGGATATTAGAGGAATAAGGTTAGGTTTATCTATATGATGGATTGGATAAAGATTTTTATTCTCAACTATGTAAGATTTATGTATGATATAATTAGGATGATTCCCTACCAAAATAACTAAGTGGTCAAATAATTCAAAGTTCCAAAGGATTGAATAATAACTTAGAAGGGGGGTTGAATCAGCTGATCACTTTTTATGAGTTTCAAAACTTTTAGAAACTTAACCCCTACAACCTATTAATATTTATTTCCTTATAAACATTTATTAAATACTCATCCATAAAAAAATAGGAAATAAAGTAAAGAACACAAGATTTAGAAGGTTATACCTCAATGTGAGAACCTATATCCTTGCCATAACCACTCATGTGGGTTTATGGAAGTTCACTACTATGAATAACTAAATACAACTTGTGCCAACTCCCATTAGAAACCTTCTATATCCTGATAGAAAAGATTATATTGACTCCCATTAGTTTTAAAATTTTCTTACAAAACAATTGATCCAAAAAAAGAATAAAAACTTTGTTGAAACTTCTCCATAATTGATCAGTTTGAATCCTCATTCCGATTTGGATGAATTCAATTTTCTTAATCTAATGAAGTCAATGCGATTCTCCCTTACTCAATATGCACTTCTCAAACTCTACTCAGAAATTCAATATGATCGTTCTCAGTCTAATCGACTTAATATGATCTTCTCAATACGATTAACCCATTCTCAATCTGTAAAACTCAAACTCAGATCAAATGATCAATACAATCTTCTTCAGTCTAATTGAAAAAATTGGATTGAATCAGTACTATTCTTCTGTATGGTAAAAAAAATTAGGTGTCTAATCTTCTTCTGAGATCTCATTATGGAAATAACTTTCACTATAATTCTTCAGTGCTCCACCTTTTCCACTTATGTAAAAGTTACAATAAATGAATGATATGAACAACTATTTATAGGTGACTTAGAAAAGTAAAGTGGGAATCTTGAAAACATTCCCCACTTTCTCAGTTTTCAACACTTTGAAAAATTATCACATTTAAACTTTAACTTTGACTTCTTCAAACCTTCTCATATTTCTCTGATATTTATGCATAATTGAATATCAAGTTTGACCACTTCAACTCTTCACATAAATTCTTCTCTATAATTAGTTTTCTCAGACTTTCTAACCTTTCTTCAGTCTAATGTAACTTCCCCAACTTCAATATGATATATATTCCTTAGCTTTAATATGATTTATCTTCCTCATCTTCAATAAAATTTATATTCCTCAGGTCATTATGATCTTCCTTTCTTTCTCAACTCATTATGATCTACCTTTCTTTCTCATCTTATTATGATATTCCTTTTTTTCTCATCTGATTAAGATGAACTTTCTTAGCTATAGCCTGATTGAATTATCATAATTATGGAACTACCATTACAATAGAATTCCCATTATAATGGATTTTCTCATTATGATTATTTTTCCATAACGATGGAAAGTGTTCAATGATTAATCCACTTAGAAACTTTGAACATCTTCAAACTTCATGATCTTTTTCATTTTTAAATATTCTTCTTATGATGGATATTTCATAATGATGGAATCCCCATTACAATGGATTCCTCATTATGAACAAGTGTATTTGATGATAACTCCACCCATTAACTTTTGTCTTTCTAAACCAGTAACTTATTTCTTTCTGATTATGGAAAAGTTACACTTCCAATAATAAACAATTTATACCTCTAATTATTTTGGAACTGATGATATGAATTTTATTTTAGATGGATATGATAATCTAAGTATGGTGCTTTGTAGTCCAATCCTCTAAGGTCTAAAAACAAATTTATTAAAAATAAAAAAATTTATCCCCCTTTATGTTTGGATTTTAACATTTAGAAACTTTTAACTTTTGTTATAGGTCTCATTATGATGGATTGGGTCTGATTCCTAAATAACAAAATCATTATTACACAAAAAGGTTAGTTGTCAAAAAATATAAAAACATTGTTAAAAAAAATTATCACAAAGGTTCTTCAATGTCCTCTTTTTGGATTTGTTGAAAACTGTTTTTAACAAATTTTTAAACTCACAGAATATTTTCAAAACTCAACTTTTGTAAACAACTCAAGTTCTTGACTTTTATAAAAACATAGTTTTTATCAAAAGAGAGTGTCCTAACACCACACTATTAGATAAATTAATTTTTTTAAGTAATTCCATCCCTCTATGGCAAGAAATTTTTGTATCCATATAAAGATAAACTCCCCCTCACTTTTATCTTTTCCTCTCACTTTTCTTTTCCTCTCCCCCATTTTATGATAACCAGGGATTCAGATTCATTAATGAAAGATATGTAAAAACTTCTTACAAAGTAAAAAAGTTGTTACTTTCTATCCCCATTTTTCAACATAATCCAAAGCATGGTAAGGGTACTTCCTTGTAAAGTTTAGAAAGTTATGGGAGGAGGCTGAACATTAAGTTTCAGACTCAATTCTACAAATCTTTCTTTTGGCATGTATTTTGTAAAAATATCAACAATTTGATACTTTGTTGAGATGTATTCCAGAATAACATCTCTTGCATCAAATTTATCTTTTATAAAGTGAAACTTTATATCAATTTGTTTTGATATTGAATGTTGTATAATATTTCTAGAGAGATCAATCACACTCTAATTATCACAAAGTATCTTCAATGGATTAGAAACTTTTACTTTCAAATATTTTGGTTGAAATTTTATCCACAACATTTGAGTATAATACTGAATAACTACAATATATTCAGATTAATATGTGCTCAAAGTTATTGAATTTTGTTTCTTACTATTCCAACTCACACAATATTCACCTAAGAAAAATTTTCCTACTGAGGTTGATTTATCATCATTACAATATCTGGACCAATTGACATCAGTATAACTATGAAACTTTTTCTCATGATTTATTTTGTATAACCCATGTAAATTTGTTCCTTTGACATATCTCAGAATCATATTTTCTGACAATATATGTTTTTATTTAGTATTACTCTGATACTTGGAACACAAAGTCACACCATAAAAAATATCATTCCTTGAGGTTGTAAGGTAAAGAAGATTTCCTTTCATATTCTAAAAGACTTTACGATTCACACTTATTCTAGATTCATCTTTACTCAAATTTTTCTCTCACTAAAATAGGATTAGAAACTTATTTGGATTCTACCATCCCAAACTTCTTTAAAAATTCCCTGGCATGATTTTCTTGAGATAAGAATATATATTTTTATTTTTTTTAAAATTGTGAGGAAAGGAAGAAAGTTAATTCTCCCAAAATTGAAATTTCAAAATTCTTATTCATTTCTTCAGAAAATGTTTTACAAACATATTCTTTATCTCCATAAAAACTTAAATCATCCATATAAACAATTACAATTAGATTTATAAAGTTAACATCTTTCACATATAAGTTTCTATCAAATTTTCATTTAGAAAAATTTAACATTCTAAAACAATTTTCAAGTTTTGAATACCAAGCACGTGTAGCTTGTTTCATCCCAAAAAAACATTCTTCATTTTACAAACTTTTTTTAATCCCCATCAAGTAGAAACCCACAAGGTTGTTCAATTTAAAATTCTTCTACAATATCACCATTTAAGAAATTTGACTTTACATCCATATAATAAACTTTTTAATTCCAATGTGTGACCACTAAAATAAACATTATAATAGTTTTTAATCTTGAAACTAGGGAAACATTTCTTCAAAATCCACACCTTCCACCTATGCATAGCCTTTATAAATAAGCACATATTTGTTTCTTAAAACTTCTCCATGTTCATTTAGATTTTTTTTGTAAACACACATAGTTATGATAAAATTTTTATTTTATGGCTATGAAATAAGTCCCCATGTTTCATTTTTCTCAATCTGATCCAACTCTTCATTCATAGCATCCACCCATTCTTTATGTTAAATAGATATTGAAATTGATTCCAGTTCAACTTTTGATATAAGTGAAGTCTGATTTTATAATATCAACTTTATTCTTATCTAAATTGGAGCCTTCTAATTTCCAATAATTTTAGACTCAACTTGTTTTTTAGTAAATTTCAAAGTTTCTTTCCCAACTAAACTTCCCTCGTCACATGATTTATTAAATCTTGATATGGATGTTTTGACTTAATTTCACGATTATTGGAAATCTCCAGTTTATCCTCCTCAATATTCTAAACAAATTTTGTTAAGGAATTTTGATTTTTAATTACCTTCACATCATATGAGTCCACCAAATTTTTTAAACATTTGTTCCAACATTTGTAACTTCTTCTATTTTTTGAATAACCCATAAAAGTTCATTCCTCGTATTTCTCATCAAACTTTCCCAGATCTAGATTTTTTATTTTTAGAAAAAAATGGACTTCCAAAAACTTTGAAGTATTTCAATGATGGTTTTTTTATACCACATTTTATAAGAAGTATTGTAGGATTTTGGTCTCAACAAACATATGTTCTAAATATGTACAGCAATAATAACAGTTTCTTTCTAGTAAAATTTGAATGTTTGTATTCTACTAACTTACTTATTCCCATTTCTACCAAGATTTTATTCTTTCATTTTTATAATCCATTTTTTTGTGGATTATAGGGAGAATTATACTGATGTTTGATGCCATTTTTTCTCAAATAATCTTTAAAATCATTGTTGGTGAATTCAGTACCATTATCTATTCTAAAATTCATTATATAAACCCCCATTTCTTTCTCAACTTATTTTTTGAAAAACTTGGACATTTACACATCCTCTAACTTGTGCTTCATAAACATGATTTTTGTTATCTGAGTGAAATCATCAATAAAAGTGATATAGTACAAATCTTATATTGTTGATTGATGTCTTATTATACCACATAAATTGGAATGGGTAAGTTCAAGAGGTCTGGTAAACTAAATCTCAACTCTCTTATGAATTTCAATATGTTTTAATATTTTCATATCACCTATCATATGTGAAGAATAGCCACTATCAAGTATCCATGATTTGTTACTTTTACTTACTTTTAAAGTTATCTCACCAAAAAAATCTCTTCCTTTAACTTTCTTCTTTTCAACTTCCTTTTATTTTCCAATATAAGAAACTTGTTTCAAAAGGTGTTTCATGCATTTTTTAACATGATTACCATCCTCATCACAACTTCCACAAACCTCTTCCAAACATTTAAATTGATTTTTTCTTGGAAGGTTTCTCACATATTTAGATTTGTATTTTCTAACTTCTTATGGATTAGAAAATCTATTCATTTTTCTTTCATTAAACCTTCTTACAATAAGAAATAAGTTGTGCCAAAAATTATAAGATTTGTGGACATAGATTCCACAACACCAATAATATCCATCAAATCTTGATTTTATATTGAATTAAGATATTTCTTTGTAGAATCCTTATTGAGGTTGATAACTTCTTCCTATTTCAACATACTCTAGTCATGGACCATCTTTCCTCCTGGGTGAGTTTTTAATTTTTATAGATGTGATAGGTTTCTCACATCCTTTTTCCACCCAAGATTTTCCAATACTTTTTATGGAACCTAAAATGTTAGAGAAATTAGATGAAACATGATTTTTGGTGGATGAGGATTTCACCTAATTCTTGATTTTATTATTCTCAACAACTTTATAAGTTTTAAATTTTACTTACAAAACTTTGTTGAAGTTTTCATTTATCTTTCTCAATGTATTTTTGGACCCAAGAAGTTTTTATTGAAACTTGTTAACTTATTCTTCATTAACTATCAGATTCTTACTAAGATCTTCAACCGTATATCGTTGTTCATCAATTCTAACTTTGTAACTTAAGATATCTTAAATTTATTCATCCTTCTGCTTGATGACGTATTTTTTTTCTTCAGTAACTTCTTCATAGTATTTATTTATCATTATAATTTCTTTATTTAGATTTTTTTTCTCAAGACATGAAAGAAGTTCTATTCTGAGTTGATACTCTCTATAAAATTCTTCACCGCCTTCTTCACTATTTGAGGAGTCTTCAAATTTCTCAACTTTTGAAATGAAGGTTCTAAATTTTTCTAAACTTTCATATTCTGAATAATTATTTTCATTTGAGTCCGATTCATATTTCTTAATCAACATACTTCTCTTGTTCCCAATTAACTTCTTTTTGGATTTGTTGGGTTAATTTTCTTCTTTAGAAATTTTTTTAAACTTTTTCTATCAAGGTTTTTCATCAAACTCATCTTGATATTCTCCAACATTATTCTTGGGAAAATTCATAGAAAAGTGTCCAATTCCACCACACTCAAAACATTTGAGAGGAATTTTAACTCCATAATTTACTCTTCCTATTTGATAGTTTTTGGATATAAGAGACATGATTTCATCATTCAACTCATCATCCTATTTACCTTTAGAGTCACAAGAATCAACATCCTTAAAATATTAAATTTTCAAATTTCTCATAGCTTCAAATTCCATTTCATATTTTATATTATTTTTAAACATTAGAGAATTTTTCATTTCATAAGAAACAATAAAGTTATGCAATTCATCAAGGGATAAATTTCCCTTATCTTATAAAGAGAAAATTATAGAATCAAACATGTCTGGAAAATTTCTCATAAGTTTCTACACAATTTTAGAATCTTCCAAGACATCTATAAATCATCCAATGTTTCAAATAATTTCATTTACCCTAGTGAAGTATTCATCAATCGTTTCTCCATTTATCATTCTGATGTATTCATACTTACTGCACCATATTTGTAGCTTTTCTTCCTTCACTTTAGTACTCCCTTTGAAAATATTTTCCAACTTATCCTAAATACTTTTTGAAGTATTGAGACCCATCACCTTTTGGAAAATATTCTCTGATAAGTACATAAGGATTTAATTTCTAGCCTTTCCATCAAATTATATATTTCTCTTATCAGAAAATGTCATGGAGAATCTTTCTCAATAGCTGTAAAACCAATAATAACATCATCAAAAACTTCCAGGACAAGAGATAGGAGATAAGGAATGATCTAATAAAGTATTTATAGGTGAATCAGAAGAACAAGAGTGGGAATCTTGAAAACTTTCCCAGATTTTTTAGTTTTCAAAACTTCAAAAAACTATCGCATTTAAAATTCAACTTTAACTCCTTTAAACCTTCTTAGATTTCTTCGAGATTTACACATAATTGAATATCAATTTTTAACACTTAAACTCTTCACATAACTTCTTCTCCATAATCTTATTTCTTGGACTTTATAACCTTTCTTCATTCTGATGTAACTTCCTCAACTTCAATAAGATGTATCTTTCTCATCTTCAATATGATTTATCCTCCTCAGCTTCAATGAAATGTATCTTCTTCATGTCACTACAATATTCCTTTATTTCTTATCTCATTATGATATGTCTTTCTTTATCATCTAATTATGATCTTCCTTTCTTTCCCAGCTCATTACGATCTACCTTTATTTATCATCTCATTATGATCTTCCTTTCTTTCACAGCTCACTACGATCTGAATTTCTTCATATTATTACAATGAACTTCCTTAGTTTCAACCCAATGGAATCTTCATAATGATGTAATTATAATTATGATGTAATTCCCATTATCATAGATTTTCCCATTATAATGGAAATCCCATTAAGATGATTTTTCCATAATTATGGAAATTATTCGATGATGAATCCACTTAGAAACTTTTAACTTTTTCAAACTTCATGAGATTCTTCATTCATAAATATTCTTCCATCTATGGATATCTTATAATTATGGAATCCCCATTAGGATGGATTTTTCATTATGAGAAAGTGTATCTGATGATAAATACGCTCATAAACTTCTATCTTTATAACTCAAAAACTTATTTATTTCTAATTATGTAAAAGGAACACTTCCAGCAATCAACAATTTTTGCCTCTGATTCTTCTGGAACCAGTGATCTAAATCTGATGTAGATGGATCTGATACTCTGAGTCTGGGGATTCTTAGTCTGATCCTCTGAGTCCATAAAACAACTTTCTTAAAAATAAAAAATAAAATTATCCTCCTTTATGTTTGGATTTGAACATTTATCAACTTTCAACATTCTTATAGGGCTCATTATGATGGATCGGGTCTAATTCTTAAATAAAAAAAAATTATTACATAAAAGGGTTAGTTTTAAACAAATAAAAAAACTTTTTAAAAACAATTTATCACAAAGGTTCTTCAGAAATGCCACATCAGACTCATTCCTTAATGAAATATGGGTCTTTTCCCACTAATGGGTATGATAAATCTTAAAAGGGGTTATCTATAAGGACCTAGACTTATTACATTAAATAATCTTGAATTTAGTAAATAATACACTTACTTTCACATTGAGGATATTTTCAATTTTAGAGCTTTAATGAATTGGGACATAATACATTCATAAAATTATACATTATTACAGATTGGATACTATAAAAATAGAATTTATTTCTTGCAAAATATAAAACTTTTCACATAAAACATGATTTATTTGACTAATATTAAAAGATTTAACATGTATTCCTTCTTTGTCCTACACATCCTTATAACCTATGAAAATAATTTAAAAACTTGGGATGAGCCCAAAATCTCAGTAAGGAGTATAAAAATAAGGAAAGAACACACTAGTCCATGAACACTTGTAATCTATGAAATCATTTTCAAAAGACATACTTGTCACCCATATATACTTATTTTGTGAAACATGAGATTTAAAAAAGATCCAAAAAAACATGATAACATAAATAGAATCATAAAGGTATCTTGGGGAATTACTTACATAATCTTGTAACCCTCTCGGCTACCTTATAATTTGTAACCCTCACAGCTACCTTACAATTTGTGTAACCATCACAGTTACACTTGGAGTAACCATACGGCCGACCTCCAACTTACACATACCCAATGCATTGGAGGTTGATATAGGTCCCACCCTTCATCATAAAAAATTCCCAAGAACCAGAACATAATCATACAACATGAATAATTTCATAAAAACATTGCTTTTAAATTTTGTAAAACAGAATTTTAAAAGAGGATTTTAAAAGAAAAACCCCGTACATATATTATATAATCGAAGTGAGACTTAATAGAGTGTATGGAATATGTAAATACACTATAAATAAACATAATTCAATATAATATAAACAAAACCCATTACACTAACAATTCTAATACCACATAAATAATGAAGTAGGATGTTAATCCAAAGAATGGAAATCAGGTTAATAATTCCCTTACCTAGGGTTTGTCTTACTTAAAACTTGTTTAAAACTCCTGTATAATGGTTAAATAGTTTTATTAATATATTAAAGAAATATATCCATATTTATAATACCTTATAAGATCATTTTATTACATCATTTCACCCTTTAATTGTTAGTATTTTGTTCCTTGCATTGTTTTGGGTGAGTTCTTTACAAGATTTTCAAGATCAGTTCATGAAGGATTGTTCTTATTGATTGGAAGTTAAACTCCAAAATTTGAATGGATTAGTACTTAAATATTTATAGAAACATAAATTATACCATTTATCATTTTTAATTCTTACATGAAGATGATTTATAAGTTAAAACATTAATGATGTTTGTTTAGATCATTTTAGTGGTTATTTGATAATAACGAACTTATTTTGTTTTATAAATTAAAACCATGTGTAAAAAAATAATTCCAGAACCATGGATGAGACATAATACAAATATTATAACTTGTTTCAACCATAAAACTGGTTTCATGACCAGCCTTGAATTAATTAAATAATATTGAAATCACATCGTCCACGATGTCAGTAATTCGACACATCATGGACAATGTTTTTAATTCCTTGAATAAGTGGGAGAAGAGAAGAATAATTATGATGAATTTTACATGAGAAAGATAACATCCAGAATATAAAAGATTCTATAGATTTCATGCCTCTTGGATAAGAGTAGGTGAGGGAAGAAGAATAAAATAAAGGAACTCAAAATAAAAGAAGAGTTGAGAAATCCCTTATGAAATTTCGGCAGCCTAACAGCGTCGCTTAAAATTTCATAAAATATTTTAATGAGAGAAAAGGGGTCCCTCATCATTATTAAATAATATGGGAATTAAGAGGAATGTGGAATGGAATATACCAACATAATACAAAGGGAATTAAAAATAATAACATAAAATAAAAGAAAATAAAGAAAACCAAAGAGGATGTTTACCTCTTGATCTCTTCTCCTTGAGGTCCTTCTTAAGGCCTTTGGTTATGGACTTTTAGTGAGACCAGAAGATCTAGGACGTGGGGAAGATCCTTTGGAGGAGTTTTGGGCATAAATTAGGTAAGGCTCAAGGCTTTAGAGGTGTGGGAGGAAGAGGGGAACGAGGGTGGTATTTATAGTGGAAATGAAGGGGTATTTTTCATTATTTTAATCATTATTATAATATTTTTGCTCAAGACTATGAATAATATTAATTCATGTGACCCCAAATAGTAATAATGGCATTTTAGTTCAAACCAAGTGGGATTACATCACTTATTATGTCCTAAATAGTGTATTTTACTGATAATTTGAATATACGGTATTTTACCATATCTCACTATTCATCAGAAATTCAAGAATTTTAGAAAATTCCCAAAAATTCACCCTTACAATTTCTCAACATGTATAATTAAAAAATGAACTAAATTTCTTGAAAATAAATTTCTAAATATTATTAATTTAATTTTTAAATAAAATAAAACTTAATTCAAAAATTAACAATTTTAAAACTATAACTACTTTTATATCACATTGAAAAATAAACCAAAATATCATTATCCTCAACCCTTAAGAAAATAAAATAATAGTACAATTTACTATTTGTTAGGGTCATATTACTATTCATAAGGGTATGTTTCTATTCACCAAAAAAACAAGTTGGTTCCATTAGGCTCTAAATAACTTACTGAACACAATTGTATATGACTGTTTTTTGAAATTCAAAACATAGAAGTGGGAAAATTATTTTTAAAGAATAGTTACAAATATCTACTTAAAATAATGTTTCATGCATTTCCATTTATTTTTAAAAAACCTTGGGGTGTTACATTATCCTCACCTTATGAAAATTGTGTCCTCACAATTTTATTTACTTATTCAACAAGTGAGGGTACCTTTATCTCATAGAATTTTTAGACTCCCATGTTGCTTCTTTTACCATTTTGTTTCTCCACAAAACATTTACCTGGTGGATTACCTTATTCTGCAATACCTGTTCCCTTCAATTAAGTATATGAACTGGTTTCTCTTCATAAGAAAGGTTCTCTTCTAGCTAAAATGCTTCTGGTCTCAAGACATGCGATGAATCTGGCACATACTTCCTCAACATCAAAACATGAAAAAAATTGTGTACCTGAGAAAAACTTGGAGGAAAAGCTACTCAGTATGCAACTATTCCAACTTTCTCCAGGATTTCAAAAGGAACGATGAACCATGGTCTTATATTACCTTTCTTACCAAAACGCATCACACTTTTCCAATGATAGATTTTAAGGAAAACATAGTCACCTACCTTGAATGAGAAGTATTTCCTTCTATCATCTACATAAATTTTCTTCCTGCTCTGAGTTTTCCTCATGTGCTGCTGGATCATCTTCACTTTCTCAGCCACTTCCTCCACTAATTCTGGCCCCATCAAATTTCTTTCAATGACTTCATCCCAAAATGCTGGATTCCAACACCTCTTTCCATACAATGCCTCAAAAGGTGCCATCTGTATACTAGAATTAAAACTATTATTATAAGAAAACTCAACTAAAGAAACATGTTGATCCCAACTTCCCTAATAGTCCATTGAATAAGCTCGAAGCATATCCTACAATATCTGAATTTTTCGCTCTGATTGACCATCTGATTGAGGATGAAAAGTTTTATTGAAATTTAATTTTATTTCTAACGACATATGAAGTCCCTTACAAAAGTTATAAGTGAACCTAGGATCCTAGTCAGATATAATGGAAAGAGGAACTCCATGTAACCTGACAAACTCCTTGAGGTACAGTCGAGAAAGCTGATCAGGACCCAGCCTTATTACATTACATAATCTTAAATTTAGTCAATAATTCACTTCCATTAACATTGAGGATCTTTTCAAGTTTCGATATTAAAAAATTGGTACATAATACATTCATAATATTACACATTATTACAGAGTGGATATCATAAAAATAGTATTCATTTCTTGCAAAATATAAAACTTTTCACATAAAACATGATTTATTTGACTAATATTCAAAAATTTAACTTGGATTCCTTATTTTTCTTAATATATTTATAACATGTGAAAATAATTTAAAAACTTGGGATGATCACAAAATCTCAGTAAGGGATATAAAAATAAAAAAAGAACACATTAGTCCATGAACATTTGTAACGTATGAAATCATTTTCAAAAGACATACTTGTCACCCATATATACTTACTTTGTGAAACATGCAATTTACAAAAGATCCACACAAAATTTAATAACATAAAAATAATCATAAAGATATATTAGGTCATTACTTACATAATCTTATAACCCTCTCAGCTACCTTATAATTTGTAACCCTCATGGCTGGATTATAATTTGTGTAACCATCGCAGTTACACTTGGAGTAACCATATGGGAGACCTCCAACTTACATATACCCAATGAATTGGAGGGAGATATAGGTCCCACACTTCATAATAAACAATTCCCAAGAACCAGAACATAATCAAACAATATTAATAACTTCATAAAAACATTGCTTTTAAATTTTTTAAAACATAATTTTAAAAGAGTATTTTAAAAGAAAAAACCCTTACATATATCATATAATTGAAGTGAGACATAATAGAGTGGATGGAATATTTAAATAAAATGTAAATGCACATAATTCAACATAATATAAACAAAACCCATCACACAAACAATTCTAATACCACATAAATAATGAAGTAGGATATTAACACAAAGAATGGAAATCAGGTTAAGAATTCCCTTACCTCAGGTTTGTCTTACTTCCAACTTGTTTAAACCTCATGTATAATGGTTAAAAGAGTTTTATTAATATCTTAAATAAATATATCCATCTTTATAATCTCTTATAAGATCATTTCATTGTATCATTTCACCCTTTAATTGTCAGTATTTTGTTCCTTTCATTGTTTTGGGTGAGTTCTTTACATGATTTTCATGATCAGTTCATAATGGATTGTTCTTGTCGATTGGAAGTGAAACTACATAATTGGAATGGAGTATTATTTAAATATTTCCAAAACCATAAATTATACCATTTATCCTTTTGAATTATTACATTGTGATGATTCATATGTTAAAACATTAATGATGTTCATTTAGATCATTTTAGTGGTTCTTTGATAATAACGACCTCATCTTGTTTTATAAATTAAAACCATGTGTACAAAAGAATTAAAAAACCATGGATGAGACATAATAAATATATTAAAACCTGGTCCAATCATAAAAATGGTTTCATTACCAACCTTGAAGGAATTAAAGCAGATTTAAATCACATCATCCATGATGTCAGTAATTCGACACATCACGGACAATGTTTTTAATTCCTTGAATAAGTGGGAGAAGAGAAGAAGAATGATGATGAATTCTCCATGAACATGAGAAAATACAGAATATACAAAATTCTGGATCTTTCATTCCTCTTGGGTAAGAGGAGGTGAGGAAATAAGAATAAAATAAAGGAACTCAAAATAAAAGAAGAGTTGAGAAATCCCTTATGAAATTTCGGCTGCCTAAGTCGCTTAAAATTTCATAAAATATTTTGATGAGAGAAAAGGGGTCCATAATCATTCTTAAATAATATGGGAAGTAAGGGGAATATGTAATGGAATATCCTAACATAATCCAAAGGGAATTAAAAATAATAACATAAAAGGAAAGAAAAGAAAGAAAACCAAAGAGGATGTTTACCTCTTGATCTCTTCTCCTTGAGATCCTTCTTAAGGCCTTTGGTTTTGGCATTTTGGTGAGACAAGTAGCTCTAGGACATGGGGAAGATCCTTGGGAGGAGTTTTAGGTAGATATTAGGTAAGTCTCAAGGCTTGATAGCTGTGGTAGGAAGAGGGGGGTGAGGGTGGTATTTATAGTGGAGGAGAGGGGGTATTTTTCATTATTTTAATCACTATTATAATATTTTTTTCTCAATACTATGAATAATCTTAATTTATGTGACCCCAAATAGTAATAATGGAATGTGAGTTTGAACAAAGTGGTCTAACATCACATATGATGTCATAAATAGTGTATTTTATTGATAATTTGAATATACGATATTTTACTGTATTTCACTATTCATCAAAAATTCAAAAATTTCAGAAAAATCCCAAAAATTCACCCTTACCATTTCTCAATGCGTAGAATTAAAAAATAAAGTCCATTTTTTTTAAAATAATTTTCTAAATATTATTAATTTAATTTTTAAATAAAATCATACTTAATTAAAAAATTAACAATTTTAAAACTATAACTGCTTTTATATCACATTAAAAAATTAACCAAAATGTCATTATCTTTAAGAATTAAGAAAATAAAATAATAGTACAATTTAAAATTCACTAGGGTCATATTACTATTCATAAGGCTATGTTACTATTCCCCAAAAAACAAGTTGGTTCCATTAAGCTCTAAATAACTTATTGATCACAATTGTAGATGATGGTTTTTCAAAATTCAAAACATAGAAGTAGAAAAATTATTTTTAAACGCTAGTTATAAATACCTACTTAAAACAAAGTTTCATGAATTTTCATTTATTTTTAAAAAAGCTTGGGGTGTTACATTATCCCCACCTTCTAAAAATTACGTCCTCGCAATTTTATTTACTTATTCAACAAGTGAGGGTACCTTTCTCTCATAGCATTTTCAAACTCCCATGTTGCTTCTTCTATCATGTGGTTTCTTCACAAAACCTTTACCTAGTGGATTACCTTATTTTGTAATACTTGTTCCCTTCGATAAAGGATCTGAACTGGTTTCTCTTCATAAGAAAGTTTCTCTTCCAGTTGAACTGCTTCTGGGCTCAAGACATGTGATTAATCTGGCACATACTTCCTCAGCATCGAAACATGAAAAACATTGTGTACCTGAGAAAAACTCATAGGCAAAGGTACTCGGTATGCAAATATTCCAACTTTCTCTAGGATTTCAAAAGGACCAATGAATTGTGGGATTAGCCACTCTTTCTTACCAAAAGGCATCACACTTTTACGAGGAGAGATTTTAAGGAAAACATAATCACCTACCTCAAATGATAAGTCTTTCCTTTTGTTGTCTGCATAACTTTTTTGCCTGCTCTGAGCTATCCTCATGTGTTGCTGGATCATCTTCACATTCTCAGCCACTTCCTCTGCTAATTCAAGCCCCATAAACTTTCTTTCACCGACTTCATCCCAAAACATTGGTGTCTAACACTGCTTTCCATACAATGCCTCAAAAGGTTCAATCTGTATACTAGAATGAAAAATATTATTATAAGAAAACTCAACTAAATAAAGATGTTGATCTCAACTTCCCTGTTAGTCAATTGAACAAGCTCGAAGAATATCCTCCAATGTCTGAATTGTTCGCCCTGACTTCCCATCTGATTGAGGATGAAAATCTATACTAAAATGTAATTATGTGTCTAACGACTTATGAAGTCCCTTCTGAAAGTTATAAGGGAACTTGGGATCCCAGTCAGATACAATGGAAAGAGGAACTCCATGTAACATAACAATATCCTTGAGGTACAGTCGAGAAAGCTGATCCAAAGACATTGTATCTTGAATAGAAAGAAAATGTGCAGATTTTTTTAGCCAATCAAAATTAACTTAAATTGAATTTTTACCTCAAGATGTATTAGGTAGTCCCACCACAAAGTCCATGGATACATTCTCACACTTCCACTATGGCACTGGAAAAGGATGAAGCATCCCCTTCGATAACTACTGCTCCACTTTAACCTATTGACATGTCAAACATTTCATAGTAAAATCAGCAATATCTCTTTTCATTCCATTCCACCAATAATACTCTTGAAGGTCTCTGTACATCTTAGTAGTGCTAGGATGAACTAAAAATGGAGAACTATGAGCTTTACACAAAAATTATTTCTTCAAATAAGAATCACAAGGCACACACAACCTTTTACCAAATCTTAAAACACAATCTTTATCAAGGTTAAATTCTGGAAACTTACTCATTTTAACCAATTCTATATTTTTTTTAGCTCATGGTCTTCCTTCTGCACTTTCTTAATTCTGTCTAATAATGATGACTGCACTAAAACCTGAGACAAAATAGAGGTATTTCCTGCACCAACAAATTCTAAGCCAAAATTCATCAAATCATTAATTAAGGGATCATGTTTCAAACATAACATGGTTAATGATGCATGATGTTTTCGACTCAAGGAATCTGCCACTTTGTTTTCTTTTCCAGGATGGTAATTAATCATGAAATCATAATCCTTTATCAATTCAAGCCATCTTCTCTACCTCTTATTAAATTTCTTCTTGGTGAATATATACTTCAGACTTTTATGGTCTGTATATATTTAACATTTGGATCCATATAAATGATTCCTCCAAGTTTTAAAATTAAAAAACAAAACTGATAATTCCAAATCATGTGTGGGATAATTTAACTCATGCGGTTTTAGTTGTCTTGAAGCATAAGCAATTACCTGATCATTCTGCATCAAAACACAACCAAGTCCCTTCAAAGAATCATCATTGTAGATTACAAACTCACCATTTCAGGAAGGCAAGGACAAAACTGGAGTATTCACCAATATCCTTTTTAGTTACTAAAAACAAACATCACATTCTTCTATCCAAATAAATTTTACCCCTTTTCATGTTAACTTAGTTATCAGGCTAGATAACAATAGAAATTTATTAACAAACTGTCGATAATAACCTGCTAACCCAAGAAAACTATGAATCTCTGTAACATTTTTAGTTCTTGGCCATTCATCATCCACTTTTGTTTTGGTAGGATCAACTGTTATTCTATCCTTATTTACAATGTTCCCAAGAAAAGAAATTTATTGCAAACAAAAATCACACTTTCTAAATTTTCCATACATTTTATTTTCTTTTAAGGTTTGTAAAACAACCCTTATATGTTTTTCATGATCCTCTTTATTTTTAGAAAATACTATAATTTCATCAATAAACACAACCAAAAACTTATCCAAGAACACATGAAATATTATATTCATAAGATTCATGAATACAATAGGTGAATTAGTTAATCCAAATAGAATAACAACAAATTCATAATGCCCATATCTAGTACGAAAAGTTGTTTTCAAGATGTCATCCTCCTTCACCTTCAGATGATGGTATCTGAATCTCAAGTCAATCTTGGAAAAGTACTGAGCTCCCTAGAGCCGATCAAACAAGTCATCAATATGAGGAAAAAGATACTTATTTTTAATAGTTATGTTATCCAAATCTCTATAATCAATGAAAATTCTCATTCAACAATATTTATTTTTAACAAATAAAATAGGAGAACCCATGGTGAAGTGCTAGTATGAATAAAGCCTTTATCAAGAAAATTATGCAACTGATTTTTCAATTCAAGAAGTTCTATTTGAGCCATATGATATGGGGGTTTTGAAATTGGATTAGCATCAGGAACTAAGTCAATTGTGAATTTGACTTCTCGATTAGGTATGATACTGGGTAACTCAACTGGAAAAACATCAAGGTATTCATTTACCATAGACACATCATCAATCTGAACAGTTCCCTAATTTTCAAAAATATGAGCAAGATAAATTTCATTTCCATCTTTCAACAGTTTCTCATATTATTGATATGTTATCAATTGTATGGGTTCATTCTTGTATAAAAACTAAAACTCTTTCTGAAAAACAACTTCTTTAGCTCTACAGTCAATCTTAGCATGATAAACAGAAATCTAATTCATTCCCAGAATAACATCAAACTCGGCTATGGGTAAAACAACAAGGTTTTCAGGTAAATTCTTTACACATACCATAATAGAAATATTATTATAAATCCTCTTTTCTATAATATTTTCCCCTGGTGTTTTAACAACAAGTTCTGATCTCATTGGTTGAGGTGATATTTCTAATTTACCAGAAGATTTCTCAGAGATGAAGGATTCTGTAGAACCCATATCAAACAAAACATTAGAAAAATCTGACTAAACAAACAAAGTACCTAATAAAAATTCATTGGATGGCTCAACATCTACTGACATAGTCGTAAAATATCTCACTACACCTTTCTTCTTATATTCTGGCTTCTTTGCATCATTTGGATCTCTCTTTGTGCAGGCATTTGTATAGTGACCCATATCACCACATTTAAAACACTTTATAGTTTGCTTATCAGGATTATTCTTAGGATCATTTTCATTACAATCTCATGCCATATTTCCAAACTTACCACATTTAAAACATTTCCTGGTTTTGGTAAGACATTCCTCAGGGTGCTTCTTGCCACACTTTTCACAAACTAGAAACAAAATTTTCTTACCATCAGATTTATTTTGTTGATTCTTACCCATCACTTGCCATCTGGGCCTCTTCTTCTCCTTGTTTCCAAAATGCATGTGATCACCCTCTCAACACATCGGATAAGTTTCTCATAAATTTTGAATTCACGGGAGGCCAACGCCCTTCGATACCTTGGCTTCAGTCCTGAGTAAAAGTAGTTGATTTTTCTATCAAGATCTAGAATAATATTTGGAGCATACCTTACCAGTCAGGTGAAGTTCTCTTCATACATAGCCACTGAATCTTCCTCCTTCTATTTCAATTCTGAAGTGCAATGTGTTTCATTTGTTGTCAATGAGGCATGAAGTTGTCTTGGAATGAATGGAAGTCAGGGAATGTCAAGATGTGAATGCCAAAGGTAGTGATGGTGTTGGTGGTGAAGGAGAATGGCCATGGTACTTAGAGGAATGTCACTTAGGAGATTCAGTAAGTGGCATTGGAGAATATGGTTGAAACATTCTCCATGTAAATCTGACGATTGCTGAACTGATCTTTAAGTTCAAAGAACTTGTATCCTGATGATACAATGTCACAACATTGATTGAAGACCATGCATTGTCTTCACAATGCATGAGGAGTTGAAGAAGCAAGATGTTCCATCCACAACTACTAAGTGGATGATGTGCACTAATGAAGTCCATGTACTAACTCTTAGTGCATGTGAATTGGAAGTGATCCAATTTGATCTCTGATTAGATCAATGAAGATTATTGAAGAATTTATGTGATTAAGGAGCTCGGTTGAAGATGAAGACCCTTCGGGAATTCCACCTCCTAAGTCTAGAATATATGTTAAGGTGGGTTTGTGGATTCTAATGAAGAAGATGGATAATATGTGTTAGAAGAGAAGAAATAAGAAGAATAGAGGAGGAGGCATTTGGCATTTGGCATTTGGCATGTTTTATATGGAGAAGAACTTTGTATTTCACAAAGTCCTATTCTGTCCCTTTGCCAAAAAATTGGGCCACCAAGGAGGCCAGCCAGGGTCATCACCCAAGGCACATGTGGGACTCAAGGTCACCACGCCCATGGGGAACCCTCAAGGCCAGGGCAGCATCCTTGAGGCAGGGGCGCACCCCAAGGACACCGCATGGGCGCCTGGGGCACGCCCGGAGGAGCGCAGGGGGCCGTGTGTAAGCCCCCGAGGGCACGCGGTGGTGAAACCCGCGCACCAGGAGAGCATAGTGGGCGCTAGGAGCGCGCCCGCAGGGAGCATAGTGGGCGCAGAGCGCGCCCGCAGAGAGAACCCGGTGCGGGGCGGCACCGGGAGGGGAGAAGTTCAACTGGCGTGTTGAGGCAGCGCCAGGGTTATAAGCCGCGGAGAAACCGGGCGAGGATTCGATGTGGGACGCGCAAAAAATCCCGGGAGCAAATCTCCGCCATCCGTCTCATCGCGCGCCCGATCCACGCCGCACGATTCATCTCCGCGGCGATGATCTGATCGCGGCCGTTGAAGATCTGATCCAACGGCTCCCGGCTTATCTTCATCCTCGAGCTCGAGCCGAAGCCACCCGCGAGCAGCCGCTGAACCAGAGCACTCCCGACGACCTATTTCGAGTTCCCGGCCACCATTTTCGAAACCGAGATGTCCATTGGAATCGTCTGAGCATACCGAACACAACCATGCCTTAAAATGAGCATGCATGCTACCAGATGATGAATTCGATGAAGGCCGAAGCAAGCCGAAGGTGCGAGGCCACTCGGGTGTTCATGTTTTGCATGAATTGGGTTTAAACAGAGGCCGTGCATGCGTTATAAATCGCATGCACGAGGAGGAAGAAAATAATAAAAGAACCCGCGTACATCGAAGAGAAAAACGCAAAAAACTTGGAAAGATTTTAAAGATCCGAAGATCTCGGTGATTCAAGATTTCCCACGCGGATGAACCGAGGCTCTCCTCGCCTATATAAAGAGAGGTCGTGACCTCGATGAAGCTTGCTGATGCGCTGATTTTTGAAGTCCCGTGAGCGCATCCCTCTGCCTCGCGAAGAAGAAGCCGCCGCGCAAAGTACTTGCGCGGCTGAAGATCTCGGTGCCACCCGAGGCCCGAAATAGATCCCTGTGCGCACCTCTTGCGTGACAGGAAGGATCCGAGCCGCATATTTGCGCGCTCGAGACTCTTGTTCCCTCTCTGCCCGCATCCTTGCGCGGCAAGAGGAAGACCACGCGGGTGTTGCACTTGCGCGCCCCGCGGGTAGGCGGTCTTGCGCGCCCCTGTGCCGTGCACCTTGCGCGCCCGAAGGCTAGGTGAAGACCGAGGCCTTGCCTCGTGTATGTGCTAAGAGGAGAAGAAGAACCCGAGGCCTTGCCTCGTGTGTGTGCCAAGTGGAGAGGAGAAGCCGAGGCATAGCCTTGTGTGTGCAAAGTGAAGACTCTATGGCTTGTGTGTGCAAAAACAGAAGAGAACCCGTGGCCGTGTGTGTGAATAAGGAGGAAGGCCACCACATCCCTAGTGTGTGTGTGCCAAGTAAGTGAAGGCCCTACGGGCAGTAGGTGTGCAAATAAAGGAGAACCGAAGTGTGTGCACAAGTGCCAAGTGAAGAACCTACGGGTTGAGTGTGTGCAAAAGAATTGAGGCCAAGTATACCACACTTTGTGTGTGTGAGAGGTGAAGAAGGAAGGCCGAGGCCTTTGTACCTTTGTGTGCAAAAAGACAACAAGTGGCCGTAGCCCTTGTGTGTGTGTGCAAAATTGAAGAACCACCGTGGGCAGTGTGTGTGTGCAAAAAGGAGAGAAAGGTCGTAGCCCTGTGCAAACAAGAAGACCACACCAGGCAGTGTGTGTGTAAGTGGGGAAGGACACATCTCTTGTGTGTGTGCAACAAGTGAAGAGGCCGTAGCCATTTATGTGCAAGAAGAAGTGAAGGCCAAGTTTCATGTGTGTGCTAAAGTGAAACAATTGTGTGCAAATTAAAGAAGTGGCCGAACCTAGGTGTGTGCACTAAGAAGTGTGTATACACTTAGAATAAATAAGGAGTGACCCACACTAAGGTAGAACACACTTTAAGTGTGTAAACACATTGAACAAAGTGTGAAGTTCAAGTGAGCTGGTGTGTGCTTAAAGATACTAAACCCTTTGTGGGTCTACTGCACCAAGAAGAGGAAAGGGAAAGTGCATGCATGCATGCATGCACGTGCACACGTGAACAGTGCTAAATCAGTGGTGTGCATCTGAGGAGTCCAAGACTTGAAGATCTTGAAGAGATGCCATGTACTAAGTGCATGATGTTGAAGTGAACTGAGACTGAGCCAGACTGAAGTTAAAGAAATTGGTTGTCTGAGTTTTCAGTAGATTGAGAAGACCCTGATCATCACAAGTGATCAGAGGTACAGAGCAAGGCCAGCAGCCTTTATCCCAGGCTGCTGAGGATACTTGAAGAACTTAAAGTGAAGAAGAGCTACTCGTGCGACTCGAGGAGCCAGGAGAAGACCCTGTGGGACTCAGGGAGAAGAAGTCTTCAGTGGGATTCTGGAGCAGGCCAGTGGGACTCTGGTAACACTGTGTGAAGCAGTATAAAGACCCTCCTGTGGGACTCAGGAGAGATACAGTGGGACTCTGTATCGACCATTGTAATTTTAACAGGTTATAATGGAGAATCCATGCTGAGAGAGCATGGCAAGGATGTAGGCCTTTGGTGCCGAACCTTGTAAATCCTTGTGTCCTGTGCCTTTTCATTACTACATCATTCAGGAAAGGTTGAGAGATACAAGAAGAGTGGATCGAGGCTTTAACCAGCCATAGAGGTTTAATTGATAAGAATCAATTAGTAAAAAGTTTTAAGGGATCACTGATTCACCCCCTCCCCCTCGCAGTGATTCACACTGATCTGGGCACTTCAATTGGTATCAGAGGGAGGTTACCTCTAAAAGATCCAAGGGAGTCTATATGGAGTGAAGATTTGAGGAAATGAAAGAACAGCCTCAAATGGAGATATCTGCCAAGACTCTGAAAAACAGAATGAAGAAACAGGCAAAGAAGATGAGGAAGAAGGTTGCTGCAATCAGAGAAACTCCTTCTATGGAAAGAAATGTGAAAGTCACATCAGATGACAATTCCTTTTATCATTCTTCTGATGAAGCCTTCTCTAGCTGTGATGAAGATGGAAGAAACAATGATCTTCTAAATGCAATCAAATATCTTCAGAAGAGAGTCCCCAAGGAAGTTGCAATGTGTATAGCTACAGGCCTCCTTGATCTTCAAGAAGAAAAATTACAGCTAGAAGATGAAGCCAATTCTCTAGAAGTCCAATTGGCAAAAAGGGTTGGCATAACCAACACTCTCAGAAAGCTGGTAAATGCTAAAGATGAAACAGTATCTCTTTGCAATGAAAGATATGAAGACACCGCTGAAGAATTGCAAAGAAGCCTTTCTGAGAAAGAAATCTTTATGATAATAATCAAAGATGTTTTCCATGCACTGGAAAAGAGGCACAAAGTTTCAATGGTTGTCAGAGATGCTCAACTTGAAGAAAAAGTCAAAAGGGTGAAGGAGCTTGACAATTCATTGCTTGAATTAAAGAAGGTGCATGATGACCAGATGGAACAGCTGAAACAGAATTGGGAAGGAAGGCTAAGAACTATTGAGGATGAGAAGAACTCCCTCAATATGAAATGCTTAGAACTGGAGGTGATATTGAAAAATCAGCAATCACCCAAAGCCCAAGTCTCCCAGACAGCTGAAAGAAGACATGTTGCTACTCAAGTATGCTTTGAGCAGGATGATTCTAAGAGAAAGACATCCTCTAATAAAAGTGCAACATCTTCTAGAAAGAAGGTACCATCCATATCATCCTGTACTGATGCTTCTAATTGTGTTTCCACAAAAAGTGCAGGATGGAAAAATAATTCCAAACAAGTATGGATGAAGAAAATGATGAAGCATAGCTCTCCTGAAACAACACAACAAATCAAGAAAAGAACCCAACAATCAGAAGGACTAAAGAGGTCAAGATTTGTGGGTCAATGTTGGTGTTGTAACAAGTATGGGCATTGTGCAAAGGATTGTTGGTACAATCCACTGAATGCCAAAGCACAGAGGAAGCCCATGCCAAGGGGGAGCAAGCCAGAAGGAAAGAAGCAGCATCCACAGGTCCAGAGACATCTGTTTACTGCTAACAGATTTGGAATACTTGACAATATCTGGGATGATTGCAAAAGTGGTCAAAAGAATGATACATGTCAATCTCCAATTGTATCCAAAGCTGGAATGAAGAGAAGATCACTGAACCTGGCTAAAAGAGATTCCTTGGGAAGCAAGCAGAAGAAAGTAGAAAATGCTCCCAAGAAGTGTTTGAGAAATGAAAAGAAGTCCTTGGAATTCAAATCCAAGAAGGGTGATGCATCAACAAGAGCCACCAAGAAAACATGCTTCTTCTGTGGAAAGAAAGGACACATCATGGACCTTTGTAAAGAAGCCATGAAACTAAATAGAAGCAGACTGAACTCCAAAAGACAATCAATCCAGAAGAAGAAGGGATTGATTGAAAATAAGTTGCCTAAGAGAGGTAGCTTAGCAGCATCCAAAGAACCATGTGGAACTTCCAAAACTGAGGCCACTCTTCCAAATGATTTACTAGTCATATGGCCACATCAGTTGCAACTTGCCAGAGAACTACAAAGAGCTGAAGATGAAGCTCTGGCAATTGCTAAAGCAAAAGAGAAGAAGAAGGTTTCACATGAAGATGTTTTGAGAACCACACCAGCACAATCATCAATGAAGATCAAATGTGCAAGTGTGAAGACTGGTGAAAATGGGGCATCTCGGTTGAGAGAATCTTCTCAACCTTGTTGTTCACATTGATGAACCAAGGAAGTTCCATCTTATTCCCTTATACTCTTGGTATATACATGTGCTAACATTGCAGGGAATTGAAGATGATGATCATTCTCATCTGGAGAGTGGTTTGGACAGAATGGAGTGCACCCCTTGAGGGGGAGCCAATCTGGAGAAGATGATGTTCTAAAATTAATATCATCTTGAGAAAGTGAAGGTATTCCAATCATGCTTTCATCCCTTGTTTCTTAATTGAGTTTATCTTGTCAATTAAGGGGGAGTATGGATTGAAGACAAATGGATGAAAGGGGGAGCTTTATCATTGCACTGAACTTTCTAATGAGTTTTGTGAAGTATGTGCAGGATTTAGCAATTCATTGTTATATCTGAAAAAATTTCAAACCCCTAAGCATGATCTCACATGTGTAGAGAATTATGGACAGCATTGAGTACCTTGGTTACATCACTCTTGTTTTCTACACCGGGTTAGCCCAAGTAGACTTAGATCTGATTTACTAAAGGTTCATTGCTCAAGAGAACATGTGACATCATCTCTCTCTTAGTGCTTTTCAAGAAGATGCTATTAGAAGGGAGGAAGAGATATTTTTGAAAGAGAACCACACCACACCTTTGCATTTGATTGCCAATAAGGGGGAGAAAAGATTGGGCACACATATTGACCCATTCATATGTGCTGAAGGAGTGTATTGACAACAAATACAAAGGGGGAGATTGAAGTGCAATGTGTTGCATTTGTTGTCAATGAGGCATGAAGTTGTCTTGGAATGAATGGAAGTCAGGGAATGTCAAGATGTGAATGCCAAAGGTAGTGATGGTGTTGGTGGTGAAGGAGAATGGCCATGGTACTTAGAGGAATGTCACTTAGGAGATTCAGTAAGTGGCATTGGAGAATATGGTTGAAACATTCTCCATGTAAATCTGACGATTGCTGAACTGATCTTTAAGTTCAAAGAACTTGTATCCTGATGATACAATGTCACAACATTGATTGAAGACCATGCATTGTCTTCACAATGCATGAGGAGTTGAAGAAGCAAGATGTTCCATCCACAACTACTAAGAGGATGATGTGCACTAATGAAGTCCATGTACTAACTCTTAGTGCATGTGAATTGGAAGTGATCCAATTTGATCTCTGATTAGATCAATGAAGATTATTGAAGAATTTATGTGATTAAGGAGCTCGGTTGAAGATGAAGACCCTTCGGGAATTCCACCTCCTAAGTCTAGAATATATGTTAAGGAGGGTTTGTGGATTCTAATGAAGAAGATGGAGAATATGTGTTAGAAGAGAAGAAATAAGAAGAATAGAGGAGGAGGCATTTGGCATTTGGCATTTGGCGTGTTTTATATGGAGAAGAACTTTGTATTTCACAAAGTCCTATTCTGTCCCTTTGCCAAAAAATTGGGCCACCAAGGAGGCCAGCCGAGGGTCATCACCCAAGGCACATGTGGGACTCAAGGTCACCACGCCCATGGGGAACCCTCAAGGCCAGGGCAGCATCCTTGAGGAAGGGGCGCACCCCAAGGACACCGCATGGGCGCCTGGGGCACGCCCGGAGGAGCGCAGGGGGCCGTGTGTAAGCCCCCGAGGGCACGCGGTGGTGAAACCCGCGCACCAGGAGAGCATAGTGGGCGCTAGGAGCGCGCCCGCAGGGAGCATAGTGGGCGCAGAGCGCGCCCGCAGAGAGAACCCGGTGCGGGGCGGCACCGGGAGGGGAGAAGTTCAACTGGCGTGTTGAGGCAGCGCCAGGGTTATAAGCCGCGGAGAAACCGGGCGAGGATTCGATGTGGGACGCGCAAAAAATCCCGGGAGCAAATCTCCGCCGTCCGTCTCATCGCGCGCCCGATCCACGCCGCACGATTCATCTCAGGGCGATGATCTGATCGCGGCCGTTGAAGATCTGATCCAACGGCTCCCGGCTTATCTTCATCCTCGAGCTCGAGCCGAAGCCACCTGCAAGCAGCCGCTGAACCAGAGCACTCCCGACGACCTATTTCGAGTTCCCGGCCACCATTTTCGAAACCGAGATGTCCATTGGAATCGTCTGAGCATACCGAACACAACCATGCCTTAAAATGATCATGCATGCTACCAGATGATGAATTCGATGAAGGCCGAAGCAAGCCGAAGGTGCGAGGCCACTCGGGTGTTCATGTTTTGCATGAATTGGGTTTAAACAGAGGCCGTGCATGCGTTATAAATCGCATGCACGAGGAGGAAGAAAATAATAAAAGAACCCGCGTACATCGAAGAGAAAAACGCAAAAAACTTGGAAAGATTTTAAAGATCCGAAGATCTCGGTGATTCAAGATTTCCCACGCGGATGAACCGAGGCTCTCCTCGCCTATATAAAGAGAGGTCGTGACCTCGATGAAGCTTGCTGATGCGCTGATTTTTGAAGTCCCGTGAGCGCATCCCTCTGCCTCGCGAAGAAGAAGCCGCCGCGCAAAGTACTTGCGCGGCTGAAGATCTCGGTGCCACCCGAGGCCCGAAAGAGATCCCTGTGCGCACCTCTTGCGTGACAGGAAGGAGCCTAGCCGCATATTTGCGCGCTCGAGACTCTTGTTCCCTCTCTGCCCGCACCCTTGCGCGGCAAGAGGAAGACCACGCGGGTGTTTCACTTGCGCGCCCCGCGGGTAGGAGGTCTTGCGCGCCCCTGTGCCGTGCACCTTGCGCGCCCGAAGGCTAGGTGAAGACCGAGGCCTTGCCTCGTGTATGTGCTAAGAGGAGAAGAAGAACCCGAGGCCTTGCCTCGTGTGTGTGCCAAGTGGAGAGGAGAAGCCGAGGCATAGCCTTGTGTGTGCAAAGTGAAGACTCTACGGCTTGTGTGTGCAAAAACAGAAGAGAACCCGTGGCCGTGTGTGTGAATAAGGAGGAAGGCCACCACATCCCTAGTGTGTGTGTGCCAAGTAAGTGAAGGCCCTACGGGCAGTAGGTGTGCAAATAAAGGAGAACCGAAGTGTGTGCACAAGTGCCAAGTGAAGAACCTACGGGTTGAGTGTGTGCAAAATAATTGAGGCCAAGTATACCACACTTTGTGTGTGTGAGAGGTGAAGAAGGAAGGCCGAGGCCTTTGTGCCTTTGTGTGAAAAAAGACAACAAGTGGCCGTAGCCCTTGTGTGTGTGTGCAAAATTGAAGAACCACCGTGGGCAGTGTGTGTGTGCAAAAAGGAGAGAAAGGCCGTAGCCCTGTGCAAACAAGAAGACCACACCAGGCAGTGTGTGTGTAAGTGGGGAAGGACACATCTCTTGTGTGTGTGCAACAAGTGAAGAGGCCGTATCCATTTATGTGCAAGAAGAAGTGAAGGCCAAGTTTCATGTGTGTGCTAAAGTGAAACAATTGTGTGCAAATTAAAGAAGTGGCCGAACCTAGGTGTGTGCACTAAGAAGTGTGTATACACTTAGAAGAAATAAGGAGTGACCCACACTAAGGTAGAACACACTTTAAGTGTGTAAACACATTGAACAAAGTGTGAAGTTCAAGTGAGCTGGTGTGTGCTTAAAGATACTAAACCCTTTGTGGGTCTACTGCACCAAGAAGAGGAAAGGGAAAGTGCATGCATGCATGCATGCACGTGCACACGTGAACAGTGCTAAATCAGTGGTGTGCATCTGAGGAGTCCAAGACTTGAAGATCTTGAAGAGATGCCATGTACTAAGTGCATGATGTTGAAGTGAACTGAGACTGAGCCAGACTGAAGTTAAAGAAATTGGTTGTCTGAGTTTTCAGTAGATTGAGAAGACCCTGATCATCACAAGTGATCAGAGGTACAGAGCAAGGCCAGCAGCCTTTATCCCAGGCTGCTGAGGATACTTGAAGAACTTAAAGTGAAGAAAAGCTACTCGTGCGACTCGAGGAGCCAGGAGAAGACCCTGTGGGACTCAGGGAGAAGAAGTCTTCAGTGGGATTCTGGAGCAGGCCAGTGGGACTCTGGTAACACTGTGTGAAGCAGTATAAAGACCCTCCTGTGGGACTCAGGAGAGATACAGTGGGACTCTGTATCGACCATTGTAATTTTAACAGGTTATAATGGAGAATCCATGCTGAGAGAGCATGGCAAGGATGTAGGCCTTTGGTGCCGAACCTTGTAAATCCTTGTGTCCTGTGCCTTTTCATTACTGCATCATTCGGGAAAGGTTGAGAGATACAAGAAGAGTGGATCGAGGCTTTAACCAGCCATAGAGGTTTAATTGATAAGAATCAATTAGTAAAAAGTTTTAAGGGATCACTGATTCACCCCCTCCCCCTCTCAGTGATTCACACTGATCTGGGCACTTCAAATTCAAGGAATTTCTTCTCCATCCTAAGTCGCACCACCTTATGAAAATATCATTCAAGGAAAAGACTTTTAATTTTATCCCATTCTAAGGCATAAAAATCCTCTTTATCTTTGATATTCCTTACCATTGACCATCACTAATCAGCTTCACCTTCAAAATGATAAATGGAAAGACTTACCTTTTGGTTGTTTGAACATCCCATAACATTGAATATCTTTTCAAGGGATTTAATACATCCTTTAGCCGCTACTGGGTCAGAAGATCCATTGATGGCAGGAGGGTATTGTCTCATAAAATGTTCCATTATTGTCATGTTCTATTTTAGTACCTCTGGTTGTTCTATTTCATGGATGCTAACACCATTTATTACTTGCATTAGCTGAGCCATTACTATCACAAATTTCCCGGTTCTAATCCCTACCATTCCGGGCTACAGATTCAGAAGGACGTCGTTCTATCGGTGCCTATCCTCTTCAGCTTCCATGTTCCTTTTGCAGAAAACCATTCTGAATAAACATATCTTAGTCAAAGAAACATGATAATATTTAAATTCAATATCATTTAAAATTGACCCTAGAGTAAAAAAACATTTATGGTAATATATTAACATCATCCTACCCATAAATTTATCTAAACCATCTTCTGAGATCAACTATAAGGACACGGCCTTATTAAATTACATAATATTGAATTTAGTCAAGAATTCACTTCCTTTCACATTAAGGATCTTTTCAAGTTTAGAGATTTATAGAATTGGGACATAATAAATTCATAAAATTATATATTATTAGAGAGTGGATACCATAAAAACAGTATTCTTTTCTTGAAAAATATAAAACTTTTCACATAAAACATGATTTATTTGACTAATATTCAAACATTTAACTTAGATTACTTATTTGTCTTACACATCATTATAACCTTTGAAAATCATTTAAAAACTTGGGATGAGCACAAAATCTTGTTAAGGGATATAAAAAGAAGTAAAGAACACATTAGTCCATGAATACTTGTAACGTATGAAATAATTTTCAAAAGACATACTTGTCACCCATATATAATTACTTTGTCAAACATGAGATTTATATAAGATCCACACAAAAAATAAGAACATAAATAGAATCATAAAGTTTTCTTGGGGAATTACTTACATAATCTTGTAACACTCTTGGCTACCTTATAATTTGTAACCCTCACGGCTACCTTACAATTTGTGTAACCATCGCAATTACACTTGGAGTAACCATGTGGGAAACCTCCAACTTACACATACTCAATGAATTAGAGGGATATATAGGTCACAGCTTTCATCATAAAAAATTCCCAAGAACCAGAACATAATCATACAATGTGAATAATTTCATAAAAACATTTCTTTTAAATTTTGTAAAATAGAATTTTAAAAGAAGATTTTAAGAGAAAAACCCCTTACATATATCATATAATCGAAGTGATACTTAATAGAGTAGATGGAATATGTAAATACGCTATAAATAAACATAAATCAGCATAATATAAAAAACCCATCACACAAACAATTCTAATACCATATAAATAATGAAGTAGGATGTTAACCCAAATAATGGAAATCAGGTTAAGAATTTCATTACCTCGGGTTTGTCTTACTTCCAACTTGTTTAAACCTCCTATATAATGGTTAAAAGAGTTTTATTAATATCTTAAAGAAAAATATACATCTTTCTAATACCTTATAAGATAATTTCATTACATCATTTCACCCATTAATTATTAGTATTTTGTTCCTTGTACTATTTTGGGTGAGTTCTTTACATGATTTTCATGATCGGTTCATGATGGATTGTTCTTGTCGATTGGAAGTGAAACTCCAAAATTAGAATGGAGTAGTATTTAAATATTTTCAAAACCATAAATTATACCATTTATAATTTTTAATTCTTACATGAGGATGATTCAAAATTTAAAACATTAATGATGTTCGTTTAGATCATTTTAGTGGTTCTTTGATAATAACAACCTCATTTTGTTTTATAAATTAAAACCATGTGTAAAAAAGAATTCTAAAACCATGGATGAGACATAATATATATATTACAACCTGTTTCAACTATAAAAGTGGTTTCATGACCAGCCTTTAATGAATTAAAGTAGATTTAAATCACATCATCGATGATGTCGATAATTCGACACATCACGGACAATGTTTTTAATTCCTTGAATAAGTGGGATAAGAGAAGAAGAATGATGATGAATTTTACATGAACATGAGAACATACAGAATATAAAATATTATCGATCTATCATTCCTATTTTCTAAGAGGAGGTTAGGAAATAAGAATAAAATAAAGGAGCTCAAAATAAAATAAGAGTTGAGAAATCCCTTATGAAATTTCGGCAGCCTAACGGCGTCACTTAAAATTTCATAAAATATTTTGATGAGAGAAAAAGGATCCCTCGTCATTCTTAAATAATATGGGTAGTAAGGAAAATATGGAATGGAATTTCCCAACATAATCCAAATGTAATTAAAAATAATAACATAAAATGAAAGAAAATAATGAAAACCAAAGAGGATGTTTACCTCTTGATCTCTTCTCCTTGAGATCCTTCTTAAGGCCTTTGGTTTTGGCCTTTTGGTGAGACCAGGAGATATAAGAAGTGGAGAATATCCTTGGGAGGATTGTTTCGTAGAACTTAGGTAAGGCTCAAGTCTTGAGAGGTGTAAGAGGAAGAGGGGAATGAGGGTGGTATTTATAGCGGAGGAGAGGATATTTTTCATTATTTTAATCATTATTATAATATTTTTTCTCAAGACTATGAATAATCTTAATTCATGTGAACACAAATAGTAATAATGTCATTTAAGTTCGAATCAAGTGGTATTACATCACTTATGATGTCATAAATAGTGTATTTTACTGATAATTTGAATATACAGTATTTTACTATATTTCACTATTCATAAAAAATTCAAGAATTTCAGAAAAATCCCAAAAATTCACCCTTACCATTTCCCAACGTGTATAATTCAAAAATGAACTCCATTTTTTGAAAATAGTTTTCTAAATATTATTAATTTAATTTTTAAATAAAATCATACTTAATTAAAAAATTAACAATTTTAAAACCATAAGTGCTTTTATATCACATTGAAAAATTAACCAAAATGTCATTATCTTCAATCCTTAAGAAAATAAAATAATAGTATAATTTACTGTTCATTAGGGTCATATTACTATTCATGTTACTATTCATAAGGGTATGTTACTATTCACCAAAAAACAAGTTGGTTCCATTAGGCTCTAAATAACTTACTGAACACAATCACATATGATCATTTTTTGAAATTAAAAACATAGAAGTGGGGAAATTATTTTTAAAGTATAGTTATAAATATCTACTTAAAACAAAGTTTCATGCATTTAAATTTATTTTTAAAAAACCTTGGGGTGTTACATTATCATTTCAATTGGTTCCCATTTAATAAAATTCCTTATTATGTGGTAACAGAACATGATACTCATCTGATAAAATCTTCTATTTTTGATAAATTAAATCATTATCATCAAACTTAAATATTAACCCTTAGGAAGGATAAACTTAATATAATAAAATCCTAAGAGTGATGACTTAAACAAATTCTTAAAGTATATGGATAAATTATATAAGTTAAAGAAATCTTGTCTTGAATAACCAAGTGATGCACTTGTTTAACAAGTGAATATAAATGCTTATGAGAAGTATAAAATGATTCACTTAGGGTTTCAAATTCATAAGATACACAATGACCTAGGGAATTTTAGTCACATATACTAACTATGAGTGGGTATGATACTCAATATTATTGATTATATTAATGACTTATAGAGACTAATATTAAAGGATTATTCTGGTTAATCAATTCTTACTATTTTCATTGAAGGAAGTATTTCATTAATGTGAATGTGTTCAAGGAAAATTTTACCTGGTACTCTAAAAGTATTGATAATACATAAACTGATATATCATGTCTAGGTTTTGGTTCCATATATATAATACAAGTGGGAAAAAATTCAAAGCAGAAAAATAAAATATATTTTGAAAGTATAAAAATGTTTCTTCGAGTAGTCAGTTAATGTCATTGAAACCTAATAGTATTATTAGGAAGGAGAAATGATTCTATAAGATGTAATATTTGCAATACCTAAAATATTTTTTGATGCTCCTTGTAATATAAATTCTAGGTATCACTGTTATATAAATTCATTATTTAGTTATGAAGGGTATATGATGTCGAAATTATATTTTACAAGTGTTGTAAATATACAATTTCCCAAAATCAAGGATGTAACGAACCAAATCAGGGAAGCCTAACACATCACCCTTTTTCCACAAGTTCTAAGGTGGATTTCTGATCAACCCTCACTGTAAACTAGTACCAGGGTATCACAAGTGACCATGTGGTAATGATTTCACCGTCAAGTAAAGAATAAAAATCCATGGGTTTTCACCAAAAACTCAACATGAAGGCTCTAGAAATTAGATAATTATATCCCAGTAATATAATATATATAATAAAAAAAATACAAAAAAATAATACATGAAAATAAATTATAACCAAAATATTTTTCTAAAACATTTCCCAATCATAAAACCATTTCATACAAAACCTTTTAAAACCATGGTAAATAAACAAAACTAAAATAGAAATAGAAGTTCGGGGAGGCGGATACACAAACAGGACCCCAAACTAGTCCAACAAAACTTAGGGGAAAACCCCCACCATCACTATGTAGCTCTCAAGTCACCACCATAAACCAAACATCAAATGTTTCCAAAGGAGAGCAGTAACAATCTAACCCACAATCCAAAAACTAAAGGACCTATAGAAGATATGAAGGCTACATACCCACCAAAGTGAATATGTAATGTGAGATCCAATGCCCTGTAGGACACCACAAATGGTCTATTTCATTCCTTTTATAAAACAAACCAATAATTATAGCTTTTAAATAAATGATAGAAAATTATGTTTCTATTTATTTTACATGATATGGAAAAAAAATAAAAACACCACATGCTTTTTCATAAAACATCCCATTTATGAAACATGCCTCAAAGAGGTATTACCAAGTTATTTTCATTTAAAAATCCAACCATTTCCTTTCAAAACATATCATATCTAAAGAACCCAAATTTATCTTTCCCTTTCCATTTAAAATGTCACCTTTTAAAAACAAACCATTAATATGGTTTTAAAATCAACTCCAAAGGTATTTCAAAAAAATCACACACTTTTAAAACCAAAACCACTTCTTCCTTTTAAATATTTATTACATACAATCCTAAAATATAATTAAGGAAAAAGGGTAAACCATAATTTAATGTGAATCCATGGAGAGGTCATAAAATAATGAAAATTAAAAAATGGAGTAAACTAGTCAAAATCATGACTAAACTACCAAGAAGGTCAATGCATTAAAAATAAAAACAATACAAGAAATAATAAACTCACATGAAAATAAACAATAAATAATCATAATATATGATGCATATCATGAGGCAACACCATAGGGACTAAAGGGACAATACTTTATGTGCACAGGTGGAACAAATCAGGTTAACAGTCACAAAACTCATCACTTAAATCACTCTCAACTAGCCTCATCAGTGACACATCCCCTAAATAGGTCATAACATTGAACTATGGGCTACTGGCCAGTTCAAAACTCTAAACTAGTATGGAAAATGTCTCTCAATCTCCCACTTATTATCCTAAGGTTCCTCGTGGAATAGCTAAAGGAGGTGGGTCGTTATCAATCCAATGTTAATTACATGACAATCACATACCCCAAAGGAAATATAACATAATAATAATATACATACAACACACCCATTCAATAAAAATATCCCTTACAAACAAATATTAATTAATTACAATTCATTTAACCATTAACACAAGCATACAAGCATAAATAATAGGTAACAACGGGGATCAATAAGGGTGTAACCATCAAGAAATAAAATATTCCTTATATAAGGTGAAAACTGATCCTTTACTCAATACTTAGTAAGTATATATTTGGAGATCCCTTTTTAAAACCACTGGGAGACCAAGCATAAAACCAAGTTAAATCACAATTCACACAAAAGTACAGACACAATCAACTCATGGAGGTTAGTAAACAATTTTATAATTTAAACACACTCCTTTAAAACAAGTAAACCTCCTTAAAACTATAATACTCCCTAATTTTTAAATTGAACTTGGGACAAAAAATAAAAAAAAATTCCTTAATTAAAATCATCATTATTATATTATTAAACACTTATAATTCATAAAACACCATTTTAAAAAAAATCCATTAAGCTATAAAATTTACCCAATTCGTCAAAGGAAAAACCCAAAAAAACATATAAAAAATTTGAAAAAATAAATATAGATATTATATAATTTATTAATATAGTTCTAAATCACATTTAAAACATCAAGAATCTAAGTAACTCTCTAATAAAAGGAAATAAAATTTAAACACCAACCTCAATCAGTGTAACCATATCACCTTTGACAAATTTCACCGCATTAGGTCTTAAGAGAGGGATCACAACCCCAAGAAACCAAAACTCCCAATTTTAAAATAAAACTAGATATATAAATCATCCTACATGTACTCTATGGTTAGATAATATGGGAGTAAATGTAATAAATCAAGAAGAAGGAGAAGGAGAATCCCTAACCTTTCAATCCAGGGAAAAACCGCCAAGAAATCACCTAAATCTCATAATGGAGGTTATTTGAATAGGAATAGAGGGTCTTGGGAGACATATAGATAAATGTGTTTTAATGGTGGGATATTATGGGATAATACCCAAATTAAAATAATGTGAAATGATAAAAATACACAAAACCGAGTAGGTCATACAGTTTACTTGCACTGTTTACCAAACCGTGCAGTAGCCATGTGATCTCTACTATCAAAAACTATAGGGGGTCACATAATTTCTACTATAAATTTTCCTAAACTATATTCTTAACCATTTAACCCTCTAAAAGTTCTAAAAATATCAAATTTTCACCCTGAGGCACCCCAAAATCAAGTGAAAATTTAACCTTAGAAATTATAAAAAAAATGATATTTAAGGGAATCGTAATCTTCCCAATCATTCCAAATTCTTCCCAAAGAAAGTATTATACAACTTATAATAAGTTATAAATCCATGACCATCATTCCTCTAACATTTATTGACCAACTATCCAAATTTCTAAACACGATTCCAAAAATACCAGACTCGAACAACCTGTTCTCTAAGAGAACCATTATAAAATGGTTCTGGATTTACCAACCACCAAATAAATTAGAATCCAAAATGAATATTACGCACCAAAAAAACAAGGGAATCCAATAAAATTGGATATTGGGATGACCACCCCATTAATCTTCCTTAAATTTTGAAACTCCAATATACACACTTATCATAACTCACAATTTCTTCCTGAGTTTCAAATCAGACCAAAGGAAAAAACATAAGCAACGCCTCCAAAGAATCCAAGGTCACAAGAATAAATATCTATAAAAAATCCCAACCAAGGTAATCCTAGAAGATAACCCCGTGAGAATGAGGAGAACACATGAAGACCTTCCTTAAGTCTCCCCACCATTAAGAGCTTATCTAAAATGGTGAAACAATAGATAAACACACCCAAATGATCGATTATAACCAAACCTAAAATGAACACAAGACAACTAAATCAAAACATGAAGAAAGAGAACATCCTTAAGAAACATCCAAAAAGGTCACTATAATAGATCACCATGAAAATTCATTCTATTAAAAATAGTAGAAACACTCCAAGCATGAACATGCCTCGATATTAAAGTAGTATGGTTCCAACCTCAGGTTATAAAACTATAAAAAGGGTAACTCAGGGCCAAACTTATAGAACACCTACTCATGGTGATAAAAAAAAGAAAACAATCAACCTGGTAACTCTCACGGTCTATTCAAAAACCAATATATTATCCTTGTTACCCTATCCCATACCCAAGGTGTCTCATGTCATCCATCAAACAAACCTCAACCAATGGTCCACACCATTCACAAATGGAAAAAGGAAACATAAATCAATGATACATAGAAATCTCAAAATACATAAATTCAAGGCCAAAGTATCTTTCATTCATTAAAAAAGATACAGGGTATACACAAGATATGAAACAAGGTCCAACAAAATAAGATTACAAAATAGAATACCCTTGTAACTAAAAATAGCTTCTGACTCTCCAGGGGAAGGAACACCCCAAATTTATTCACATATCATGTTTGGGTCTAAGAATTTTTCTTTTGATGTCCATTCAACTTACAAAACCTATAAAGGTGACTGAGATGATTGTATATATGATAAGTCCTCAGATCTGCGAGATACGAGGTCTTAGTGTGTATGGACTTTCCACATTGAAAAAACAACACTAGATTTCACACTACTTGAGTAGTAAAGACAATTTTAGAAGATTTATTCAAATCACCATCATCTTTTTTCTTCTATTCTTCACTAGATAAATCACCCTTTTAGACACCATTTTGGGCCAAAACATCACTTGAAACAGGTTTTCCCACTAATAATTCCTCAACGATGACATCCATATACATCACTTCTATATAGGTAGTCAAGATAGACAGAAACAAAACTAATCTAAGGCATGGATGAGGTCCTCTTTCAAAGAAATAGGCCTTCTTTTAGTCATCAATGACCAACTCTTGGGAGAAATAGACCAGTCTAGTGAAACATTCAATGTATTCCTTTATTAACTAATCACCCTAATAAACACCAAATAACTCCAATGCCTTATCTATTCTCACTTACTTGGGATAAAACCACTGGATGAAGGCATCCTTGAAATATCCCCAAGAAAACATCTCAAATTATTGGGTGTGTAAAGATAGCTTCCAAAAATCCAGACTCGGTCTTAAAAAAAGGAGTGGTATGCCTCACCTTAGAGGTTTCAATAGTTTATAGTGAATTAAATATTTCTCTGACCTCATATAGCCACTCGGTTGATTTATGGTATCCTTTATCACCACTAAACAATAGAGAATATTAGTTCATAAATTATTATATATAATTCATTAGTCAAGAAGAAATGGCCCTGCCACTCTATTGAGAGACTGGGTGGAGTCAGAGACTAGAAAGAAAACTCTTGGATCACTAGAATGACTAAGCAAGACATTCCCTTCTTGACTTTCCAATTTATTTCAGGGGGTCACATTATAAAACATCACCAAAACATAACATTTAATCAACCATTCAAAACCCCAATACAAGGTATACAAATCACAAGCCAAACAAATTAATATTACAAAACACCCATTATAATCCCATTTCAAAGCCACTTAAAAAGGCCTTAAATCCATTTTAAATAACCACACATGATCATTAAAAATCCTTTTTAACAACAAAAAACACCACTAAGATAATTAATTTCATTATTATAAAAACTACACCATACTTGAAATCAAATATTTTATCTTGAAACCAATAAAATCCATTCCTTTAAAACCAACACAACCAAAAACCATTTCAATACATAAATCAATTATTCTAAAGTTCAAAACATTTCACAATGGAAAATCAAAAAACCCAAATCATGGTTTTAAAACATTCTTGACCACTAAAGCATAAAACATTGATTTATTTTTGTTATAAAAAAACTATGAAATTATATAAAATACCCCTTAATTACACACTAAAAATACTCATTTATCATAAGAGAATTTTTAATTACCATAGGATCGAAAACAATAAAAATTACAAACTTTCTCTAATATGCATGGTTTAGCCACATGATTTTTCAGACCATGAACCAATCATGTGAGTGCCACCAGAAGGTCTCTAAAATAGTTTCACATGGCTTGCACATAGTTTGATAGATTTTGTGTCTTAACTATACTCCCCTCAATTGGTTCCAATTTCTCCTTGAAACTAGGAATTTCTCTAAAAAACACTCAGGATATCCCTAAAACTCAAAGCAGTAGAAAATCGCAACAAAATATATCAAGAATACATAACCATAAAACCCAAATCTAAAAGAAAACTCTAAAATACACATGGAAAATCAAGGCTCAACATGAGGATGAGTTTCCTAGGCACTCCTCTGCACCCACCACTCAAACTCTTCCAATCCTAACTCCAATCTACCATCAATCCCCAAATAACAATATGGATCTAATACCATTTTGTAATGAAAAAAAACAATTTGACCCAACATATCACCCATAAAACTTCTCTATAATACCTAAGGTGCATTCTCGATCTCCTCAAAGTGGAAATTGGTACATTGGTATCACAAGTGACAATGTGGGAATGATTTCACCCTAGAGTAAACAATAATAACAATTGTTTTCCACTAAAAACCTAGCATGAAGGCTCCAAACATTAGATTATAATTACCCAAGAATAAAATAGATATAATAAAACAAATACAACCAAATAAGGAATGACCATATATGATAACCATAATCTTTTCCAAAATTTATCCCAATCATAAAACCTTTTTATACAAAGGTTTTACAAACCAAAATAAGGAAATGAAACTAAAATAAAAGTAGAAGGTCAGGATTTCGATACAAAAATATGAAACTAGTCCAGTCCAAAAAACTTGGGAGACAAACCCCTCCATTACCACACGACTCTCAAGTCACCACCATGTACAAAACATCACCCGCTTCCAAAGAAGAGTGGTAATAATCTAACTAGAAATCCAAAACTTGAAAGACCTACAAAAGATATAAAGATTACATACCCACCAACATGAGTGCGTAGGGTGTGATCCAGTGCCCAATAGAGGGCCACCAAGATTCTATTTCATTCCTTTTATATAATAAACCAATAAATATACTTTGAAAATAAATGATAAAAAAGTTTATATCTCTTTTACATGATACAAAAATAAATAAACATCACCTCATGTATTTTCTTAAAACATCCCATTTATGAAACATGCCTCAAATAGGTCTTACCAGGGTATTTTCATTTCAATAACCAACCATTTCATTTCAAAACATATCACTTTTAAAGAACCCAAATTGATCCTTCCCTTTCCATTTAAAATTACACCTTTTAAAACAAACCATTCTGATGGTTTTAAAATCAGATTCAAAAGAATTTTAACAAAATCTCACACTTTAAAAATAGACACTCCATTTTCCTTTAAAATATTTATCATACACACTCTCAAAATACATTTAATTAAAAAGGTTAGACCATAATCGAATTTGAATCCATAGAGAGGTCATAAAAGACTGAAAATAAAAAAATGTATTAAACTAGTCAACATCAAGACCAAACCACCAAGAAGTTCAATGCATAAAAAATAAACACAATACAAGAAATTGGAAACTCAAATGATAATAAAAAATAAGGAAGAATAACATATGTTGCATATCGTGATGTAACACTATAGGGACTAATGGGACAATACTCGACATGCACATGTTGAACCAACTACCGACAGGTTAATGGTCACAGAACTCATTACCAAAATCACTCTCAATTAGCCTTATTGGTGAAAAATAAACTATTCAGGTCATAACATTCAACTCAGGAATATAGATAGTGTAAAACTCTAAAATATTAGGGGAAAATTCCCTCAATATCCTACTTAGTGGCATAGGGTTCCTAATGGAATAGCTAAAGGAGGTGTATCGCTATGAATTTAATGTCAATTATGTGACAATAACATATTCTAAAGGCTATATAACTCAAAAATCATATACATATCACCTCCAAAACACCCTTTATAAACACACAAACATGAATCACAATTCATTTTAGCATTAACACATATATGTAAGAATAAAAAATGGGTAACAATGGGGCTCCATAAGGGTGTACCCATCAAGAAATAAAAGGTTCCTTATATTTGGTGCCAACTAGGCCTTTACTCAATACTTAGAAAGTATATTTTTTTAAAACCTCTTTTAAAACCACATGGATACTAATCATAAAACCAATGTAAATCACAATTCACACAAAATTATAAAAAAAACAACTCATCAATGTTTGAAAACAATTTCATAAGTCAAACACACCCCTTTAAAACAAGGAAAACTCTTTAAAACAATTAAACTCCCCAATTTAGAAATATAACTTGACCCCAAAAATCAAGAAAAAACATTTTACTCAATGAAAATTTTCATTTACATTTTATCAAACTCTTAGAATGCATAAAACACCATTTGATATCAAAGTGATATTGAACTATGAAAATTTCCCATTTTGTCAAAGGAAAAAACCAAAAAAAGCACAGGAAACCATTTAAAACAAAAATTAGGATATAATATACTTTATTAATTGAGTTTAAAATCAAATTTAAAACATCAACCATCTAAGGGAATCTCTAAAAAAGTAAATTAAATTGAAACACATACCCCAACCAGTGTAACCATGCCACCTTTTATGAACGCCAATAGATTAGGTATCGATAGAGGGATAACAACCTATAGAAACCAAAAAAAATAATTTCAAAACAACACTATCCATATAAATATCCCAACATGTCTACTAGGGTTATATAATATGGGAGGAAATTGAATAAACCAAAAAGAGGGGGAAGAAGAAGCCCTAACCTTTCAATCCAGGTAAAAAATCACTAAATATCACCTAAATATCACTATAAAGGTGTTTTAAAGTAGAATATAGGGGATTAAGAGTAATCTAGGTCAAGTGGTTTGAATAGCTGAATAATATGGGAGAATCCTTGGATAAAAGGAATATGAAATGACCAAAATACCCAAAATCAAGCATGTTTCATGGTTTACTCACATGGTTTACCAAACTGTGTGATAACTATGAAATCGCCACTATCAAAGACAGTATGGAATAACATGGTTTCTACTGCATAGTTTTCCAAACCATGAACCTAACTACAATGCCCTAGAAAAGTCTCAATAATCTCAAGTTTTCACCCTGATACACCCACGAACTCAAGGGAGAAGTTATCCTTATAAATATAAAAAATAAATTGAGATTTAAGGGTTTCAAAATCATCCCCACCATGAAAAATTATACCCCCATAAAGTCATAGAATAATTATAACAAGTGATAACTTCAAGACCACCACACCTCTAATATTGCTCAAACAACTACCCAACTTCCCAAACTTGATTCCAAAAACATGGGACTCACCCAGCCTATTCCCCAAGATAACCATTCTAAAATGGTTTAATATTTTATAACCATTAAATCACTATGAATAATAAAATAATATTCATAACCAAAGTAAACAAGGGAATCCAACAAAACAATACATTAGCGAGACCACTCCTTTGATTTACTTTAAATTTGAAAACTCCAACATACACATATATGATAACTCACAAGTGAATCCCAAGTTTCGAATCAAAAAAAAGGAAAAAACCTAAACAACACCTCTATAACATTCAAGGTAATAAGAATAAATATTCATGGTAAATACCAACCAAGTTAGTCCCAAAAGATAACCCCACAAGAATAAGGAAAACACATGAATACCTTCCTTAGGTATCCTAACTATTTAGAATTTATCTAAAATGGTGAACCAGTATATAAACAAACCTAAATGATCGATCATCACCAAACCTAAAATGACCATATGGAAATCATCTCAAAATTATATGAAATAGCACATCCTCAAGAAACATCCAAAAAGGTCACCAGAATAGATCGCCATGACAACATGTTCTACTAAAAATAGGTAAACACCCCAAACACAAATATACCCCAGTATAGAGTGGCATGGTCCTGACCTTGGGTAACAATATTATACGAAGGCTAAATTAGGGGAAAATAATATAACACCTTATCATGGTGATCCTAAAATAAAAAAATCAACCTCCTAGCTTGGTCTATTAAGAAACCAATAACTTATTCCTATTTCCCCAAACCATACCCAAGTCACCCCATACCATCCATTAAACAAACCTCAACCCATGGTCCATGATAGGGAAAATAATTTTAGTTATTTTACTTTTAATTTCAATTTTTTTAATCCCAAAAAGTGTTATTTTAGGTTTAATTATCCCATTTTATGGTTTTAGTATCATTTTGAAATTAATTACAAAAATGACCTAATTTTGGATTTTAACTGTTTTAACTTATTTCATTACATCGGACATAAATTTTTCTATAATCAATAAAATTGTGAAAATGTCTTTTTATTATTAAATAAATATTGGTATTCATTTAATTATTCTATAACCAAATCTAAATTAATCATTTGAAGGAACAAAACTAGTTCACAAGTTGGGCCTCAAAATCTGTGCACAGATCTGGATACTTTTGAACATGGGCCCATGTATCATAAATTTTCTATCAAAATGAGATTAAATTAAACATGGATATTTATAAGATATTAATTAAAAATTTTATGATGGTTTCCATGCCTGATTATACATATTCAAGGCCATAAATTCATGAGAAACTGGATATAGGGAATACAAAGAGTCTTCCTGGGTATAATAAATTTTTGAAGTAAATAACCATAACTCCTAAATATGAAGACCAATTAAGTTAAAATTTTGAGGGTAAAATATCAATCCATATATTAAAATCTTTAAAGAATACCACATTTTAAAATTTTGTCATTTATTATGGATACTACATGAAAACTTATGGTGTAAAGAATTAGATTTGAATTTTTCACCCTCTCTCCCTATAAAAGTGTATCTCTCTTTATTTTCAAAGGGTTGGAAACTTTAATGGTAATTTTCAATATATTTTTAGGGTTTACATATTTTTTAATATTATTGTGGATTTTTTATATATTTTAGTCTTTTTCTTCCTCTCATTCCTTCTTTTTTTATCTTTTTTGTTTCCACCCCATTCTTCTCCATTGTGATCTCTAATACTCATAATCATGAGTAACTAACTCAAGGAAGTATCAGGGGGATAAATCCAGTTTTGAACCCAATTAATTAAATATTTATGTTTAATTTTTATTATTTTCTTATATTTAATCCAAGTGGGGTCTTAGTGGGTAGGGTTCATTTGCTTCTCCACTTGCCATCCGAGACTTAGCTTTCTCTTCTATAATATTTTCCCTCGATCGAGGAGGTGGATGTGCGGTATCTCGATGATCATTGAGTGAATTGTATATTCAAAAAATGGGTAGAATAGGGTGTTAATTCATATTATGTATCATGTTCATTAAGTTTATTTGTAACAAATAATGAGATGATGGAGGTTCACTGTTGGTGTTCTCCTGTGAGGATATCATTTCTATCTAAGATCATTCTATCTGCATCTATTCTGTTTGCATTGAATTTATATATATATATATATATATATATATTAATATTTAATTCATATTTAAAACTCATAATATTTATATTATTTAGTTTTATATTATTTATAATTTAAATAGTGATAATATAGATTCGGTGTTTTGTGAGCTGACTCCACAAGACCAACCCTAGGTGTGCACTATATTGCATGCTTAGGTAAATAAATTATTGACTAATGATCCACAAAAAAATCACCATGAATCAATTATGTGCCATTTATAGGGATGTATAACACTCTTACACACCATTTTTCATAAAAAATCATAAATTTCAAAAACTAAAAAATATTCTTTGTTCATAATGTATTCCAATTAAAATTATTATGAATGGAATGACCAATCCTAGGTGAAAGAAGAATTTAACAATGATCTTAAATACTAGATGAAATAACTTAAAAAATACATACAAAAATTATAGATTAAATTTTAAAGGGAAGAAGAATATAGTCATGCACTGTTATAGCAACTGGAACCTGATCCAAAACCAGAACCAGAAAGAGTGGTGGAAGAGATTTTACCAATCATTTTTTATGTTAAAGAACCTTAGGAAGTTGAGAAGTATTTTCTAAAGGAATTAATAACATCATCCCACACTCAAAAATTTATAGATTAGGTCCCTAAATAACACATTAAATCTGATGCACTTATGAGAAATCATGGTTTTTTAGAGGGATCCTAGAATTGCTTTGTTGAAGATAACATGAAACTTGGTCTTTCCATCCTTGAAAATGAAAAATTAGAACCTATATACCTCTCTCTTACTTTGTAAGATTATTATGATGATGAAACTATTGATATTGAGTTACCAATGGTCCTTCTAGAAGAGATAAATTTCTAAGCTGACTTAATTGATAGATAATATTTCATTATTGATTCTTAATGTTTTAATCTTATTCAAGATTAATTGTTTTATAACTTCTCTTTTTCTAAAATTTCTAACACATAATAAATCTATAAGGCCTTGGATATTGAGTAAGAGTACACCTAAGTGGTGTTGATTTAGTAATAATATCTAGAGAAGCATTTTGTGATGTGATTTCCTCCTTTACAATAACTTGTATAGCATATGGAGGAGGATAGCAAGAAAGTCAACAGGGAGCACCCCTGTTTTCTTTCCCCTCCCACTATGGACCTAAAATTATATATTTATTCTTTATTTAGGGTTATAAATTTTCTTATAATATTTTGGGTTCTCCATTCTTGGTGTCAACTCATGAACACTGAGAAAAGTCACATGTTTTGTTTTATCTCAAAGAAACCACATCCACCTTTTGATTAAAGTTAATACACTGCAACTTCATAACAAGGGGTGATAAAAACCTAGAACCCACTTGGGTGGTATAAACTAAGAATTATCCCTTTTATTTCCCCTTTATCTTTTTTTATTTTTATTTTTATTTTTTTTATGCTTTTCATTTTTTATTTTAGTTTTAATGTGGTAGCATCTAGGAGCTTAACTCAAGGTTGCCACTGAAAAATAAGTTATGTTGTCTCTTTCCTTTTATTTATTTATTTTTTCCTACCTAATTAAAATTACGTATGTAAATAATTCTTGTTATAATTTGAACTAAAAATAGGGTAGTAAATGGAATAAGTGTGGGAGAGGAATGTCAATATGTTTTTAGGAATTTTGTGAATGCTTACATTTTATTTTTCATATCTTTTTATAATTTTTTCATGTTTTCCTTTTTCATTTTTGGTGAGTTTTTAGGATTCTTGAGCTAAATCAAATGCTTTGGAAAATTTAAACCATATTATTGTTTTTGTAACATTTATTGATTTGAATTTTTGAGTATTTAAATGATTTCTAAATGGATTTTTTTATTGATTTCCAATCTTTTCATTTGATGAAGTTTGATTGATTGTGAAACTCATGTGCACAAGTACTGTACAAATTAAAAATCTTCCCAACCTGAGAGGTATCTAAACATATTTGACATATTATTTACATTTATCTTTTTCTTGAGATTATTGAGACAAATTTTGTGATCTAGAACTTGATATTTTTCTATTTTTCAAATCTACTAGAGTTCATTTAATGTGTCAAGTGTGATTGAGAAACCATTTGGAAATCCCTTTTTACATTAAACTCTAATTGTGGACTACCTTTTAATATGACCTTTATTAATCCCATATTATCCATGAAATACCTTATTAGGTATCCAAATTATAATCCATTTATCCCTTTCCAACCTACTCTAGAAGTAAAATGCATGATTATTTTTGAACTCAAGTGTGGGGGAGGGAGAAGATGATATTTATTTTTCTTTCTTAGAGAATTTGTTTGAGATGAAATAAAAAAAAGTGTGGGAATATTTAATTTTTCTTTTATGGAAGAAATTTTATGTTTTAAGGATGGATGGGTGGCCCAAATTTCATTACTAATATGGGTTGAGGGTTTTTCAATATTTTAAAATTAAAAATTTCCTCTATTTTCTTAAAAAATATGATTTTGAAGAGAAAACTGGATCTAAATTCAAGATAAAACAATGATGAAAATGAGGAAAAAGAGGGAATCAATTCATTGATAAAAAAATTAAAATTTTAAACATACAAAATAAATAAATAGATGTTTATAGGTGATTCATTTTCAATATGATTATGGATCACTCCATTCTTGAGAATAACTATTTTTGTGAATTTACTTCACTTTAGATCTTAACCCTCCTCATTATGTCTAAGATTTTTTTACATTTAAAACCTACCAACCCTTATCCACATAACAAATAATGTCAAATACCTCATTATTAACATATTTTTTACTTTTTTAAGCCTAGATAATAGGATGATTGTAAGCCAATGGATATCACACATGCTCTTGAGAATGAAAAAAAACTCCACATGATAAAATCCTTCAGTGAAGAGAGAAATATTTTCCAGGGAGGTAGGTACAACATGCACATGAGTATTAAAACTATATGTAATGGATTTTTATTATTTTTTAGTATTTATGGAATTTTTATCCATGTATTAGGCATGATATTTTCTTTGATGTGATAATTTCATTATGTTGACATTTATAGTTTGGAAAGTTTGTTTTGAGCTTGGTATTGTATAATTACCTAGGAGTTAAATATTAAAGTGTTTGGGAATTTATATACCAAATATTTTAAATTATTTTATTTATAATTTCAATTTTTTTAATCCCAACAAAGTCCTATTTTAATGTAAATTATCAAATTTTATGGTTTTAGTATCATTTTGAGCTTAATTGAAAAAAATTCCTAATTTTGGATTTTAAATGTTTTAATTTATTTCTGTATTTCAGCCATAACTTTTTCTAAACTAATTTAAATTGTGAAATTAATTTTTTTAATATTAAATAAATTTTGGGATTAATTTCATTCTTCTATAACCAAAGCTCAATACCTCATTTAAAGGCTCAAAACCATCTCAAAAGTCGGGCCTAGAAATCTGTGCATGGATCTGGATAGTTTTAAAGATGGGACCATATATCATAAATTGAAGATAAAAATTATCTTAAATTATACATGGATATGTATAATCTATTAATTAACATTTTTTCATAAAGGTATCCATGACTTATCCTACATATTACGAGACCATAAATGTATAAGAAATATGATTTGGGGAATATAAAATTTTTAGAGTAAAATAGACGTAACTCCTAAATAAGAAGTCTAATTAAGATAAAATTTTGAGGATAAAGGAAAAATATATATAAAAACATATTTAAATAAGACAATGTTTTCCAATTCAATAATTTATTAGGGATACCATGCACAAACTTCTGGTGGACAGAATTGGATCTGAATTTTTCACCCCTCCCCCTATAAAAATGTATCGCTCTTTCTTTTCAAAGGGTAGGAAACTTTAATGGAAATTTTCAGTAGCTTTTTAGGGTTTCATTTTTCTATAATAGTATTATTAATTTTTAATATATTTTATTCTTCTTCTTCCCCACATTCCTTTATTTTTTATCTTTTATGTTTCCACCCTGTTCTTCTCCACTATGATCTCAAATACTCATGATTTTGAGTAACTAAACCGAGGAAGCTCCCATGGGAGAATTATAGTATTGAACCCAATTCATTTCACATTCATGTTTAGTTTTTATTATTTTATTATAGTTAATATGAGGGGGTGTTAGTGGGAAAGGCACATTTGTGTCTCCACTTTCCACTTGAGGCTTAGCTTTCTCTTCTGTAATATTTCTCCTCGGTCGAGGAGGTGGGTGTGTGGTATCTTGGAGATCATTGAGTGCACCATATATTCGCAATATTATGATTTTAATTCATACAATGTATCATATCCATTAAGTTTATTTGGAACTAATAATAATATTATGAATGTTCACTTTGGGTGTTCACCTAGGAGGATCTCTTTTAAGTCTAACATCATTTTGTCTGCATCCATTATATTTGTATTACATTAATATATATAGATCTATATTAATATTTCATTAATATTTCATACTCATGCTATTTATATTATTTAGTTTTATATTATTTATAATTTAAATAGTGACAATAGAAATTTGATGTTGTGTGTGCTACCTCTTCGAGACCAACCCCGGGTGTGAACTATATTGCATGCTTAGGTAAATAAAATATTGACTAGGGATCCAGAAAAAAATATGTGTTCATCAATTTGGTTATGTTTCTAAGTAGGAACAACACTTATACACACTATTTTTTGTAAAAAAAAACAATAAAAATCCTAAATTTTAAAATTAAAAAAAATATTCTTTGGTCATGATGTATTTCAATTCAAATTATTAGTAATGGACTGAACAATCATAGGTTAAAGAAGAAGTTAAAAATGATCTTGAATACTATATTCAAAAAATTAAAAAATACACACAAAAACTAAAGAGCAATTCAATAAGGAAAGAATAATATATTCAGGCATTGTCGGAGAAACTAGAACCTAAGCTAGAACCATAACCAAAACAAGTGGTGTAAGAGATTTCACTGATCATTTATTATGTTACATAACCTAAGGAAGTTGATATTTATTCACTAAATAAATTACCAACATTATATTACACTCAACCATTACTCTAGGAGTTCCCTAAAAACACAATAAAATTAATTCACTTATGGGAGATCCACATTTTTTAGAGGAATCCTAGAATTCCTTTGTTGAAAATAACTTGAAACGTAATCTTCCCATCCTTTAAAATGAAAAATTATCACCTATATACCTCTCTATTTCTTTATAATATTATTATGAATATGCATCTATTGAGATTTATTTTCAAATGGTCCTTTTAGAATAAATCAATTTCCAAGATTATTTACTTGGAAGAGAATATTTCTTTATTGATTCTTCGTGTTTTAATATAATTCAAGCTGATTTTTTTTATAAATTCTCTTTTTCTAAAATTTATGACACGGTACAAATGTATTAGACCTTATATATTGAGTGAGATACCACCCAAGTGGTGGTGATTGAATAATAATATTTGGATAATCAATTGGTGATGTGACTACCTCCCCTATAACAACTTGTATATTATATGGAGGAGGACACCATAAAAGTCAAAAGCGAGAACCCCTATCTTGTTTTCTCTCCCACTCAAGACCTAAAATTATATCTTTATTCATTATTTTTGTTTGGGAATTTTATTATCTTCTTTTGGGTTCTCCATTCTTGGTTTATACTCATGGATACTGGGAAAAGTCACATGTGTTAGTTCATATCAAAGAAACCACATCCACCTTTTGATTAGGTATAATCCACTATAACTACATAACTAGGAGCAGTAAAAACCTAGCACCCACTTAGAGGTATAAACCAATAATTATCCCTTTTCTTTCCCCTTTATCTTTATTTTTATTTTTTTATTTTTCTTATGATTTTTTATTTCATTCTTTTATTTTTCAAGTGTCTAGGAGTTTAACTCAAGGCCGCAACTGAAAAATAAGTTAGGTTTTATCTTTCCTTTTCCTTATTTTATTTGCTTCCAAATTAAAATTATATATGAAAAGCATTATTGATGTAATTTTAACTAAATAGAGGGTAGTAAATGTAATAATTTTAGGGGGTTTCAATTTGTTTTTAGAAATTTTTTTTGTGCTTAAATTTTATTTTTCATATCTTTTTCGTAATTTTTCATGTTTTCCTTTTTCATTTTAGTGATTTTTTTGGATTCTTGAGCTAAATTTAATACTTTTAAAAATTCAAACCATATTTTGGTTTTTGGAACATTTATTGATTTTAATGTTTGATGATTTAAATTATTTCTAAATAGTTTTTTATTTATTTCTCATATTTTCATTTGATGAAGTTTGATTGATTGTGAAACCCATGTGCACGAATACTATCCAAATTGAAAATATTATCCAACCTGAGAGGCTTCCAAACCTATTTTAAATCTTATTTACATTTTTATTTTTCTTTATATTCTTGATACATGTTGTGTGTTATAGAAATTTCAATTTTTATCATTTTCAAAACTGATAGATTTTATGGAATGTGTCAAGTATGATTGAGGCACCATTTTGAAATCTCTTTTTACATTTAACTCTAATTTTGACTTGCATTTTCATTTGACCTTTATTAACACCCTAGTATCCATTAAATACCTCGTTTGGTAGCCAAATTACATGCCATTTATCCCTTTCTAACCTGATCTAGAAGTTAAATTCACTGTTATTATTGAACTCAAGTGTGAGGGAGGGATAATATGAACTATATTTTTCTTCCCTAAAGAATGTATTTGACATCAAATGTAAAAAAAATTATACCATATTTATTTATACTTTTATGGAATAAATTTCATTATGTAAATATGTATGGGGTCCCAAATTTCATTACAATTATGTTTTGTGAGTTCACCAATATTTGAAGATCAAAATTTTCCTCTCTTTTTCTCAAAAATGTGATTTTGAAGAGAAATTCAGATTTGAATTCGAGATGAAACAATGCTGAAAATGGGAAAAAATAGGGAATAAATTCATTAATGTTTAAATTACAAGTGTGAAATTCCCAAATAAATAAATATGTGTTTGTATTTGGTTCATTTTCGAGTTGATTGTGGATCGCACCATTCTTGTTCAAAACTATTTTCATACATTTACTTTACTTTAGAGCTTAACCCTCCACATTCTGCCTATGATTTTTTTATATTTAAAACCTACCAAACCTCATCCTCAGAAGAACCCATCAAAAATACCTAATTATTAACACATTTTTTATTATTTTAAGTGGAGATACTAGGAGGATAGTAATCCTATGGAGATCACACATGTTATTGAGAATGAGAAAAACTCCACATAATTAAATCCTTGAGTGAAGAGAGAGATATTTTTTCAGGGAGTTAGGTATGAAATGAACGTGAGGATCAACATGATATTGAATGGATTTTTATGATTTTTAAATATTTAGTTAATTTTTATCTATGTATGAGGCATGATATTTCCATTAATTTGATAATTAATCTATGTTGTCATTTATACTTTGGGAAGTTTGTTTTGACCTCGGTATTAGATGATTACATAGGAGTGTAGTGTTTAAGAGTGGTGGAATTGAAAGAGAAAACATTTTCAATTATTTTACTTTTAATTTCACTATTTTTAATCCCAATTATGTGTTATTTTAATGATAATTTTCATATTTTATGGTTTTAGTAGCATTTTGATCTTAATTTCAAAAATAGCCTAATTTTGGATTTTAACTATTTTTATTTATTTCTATACTTGGGCCATGAATTTTTATATATTGATTAAAAAATTTAAATTCATTTTTTAAACTTAAATAAATTTTTGGATTCATTTAATTCTTTTATACCCAAAGCTCAATCCATCATTTGAAGGCCCAAAACCAGTTCAAAAGTCAGGCCTTGAAATATGTGCATAGATTTGGATACTTTTTAAGATGGTCCCATATATCATAAATAGAAGATCCAAATGAGTGTAAATTAGACATGGGGATGTAAAATATATCAATTAACATCTTCCACAAATGTGGACACACCTTATTCTACATATTTTAATGCCATAAATTCATGGTAAATCGGACATGGGGAATTTGAAGAGTCTTCCTAAGAAGAATGAATTTTAAGATTAAAATAGACATAACTCCTACATAAGATGTCCAATAAGATAAATGTTTGATGGTACATGATCAATACATATAAAAACAATTTCAAGAAGACCAAATTTTCAATTTGGTCATTTATTATAGATACCATGTATAAACTTTTTATGGATAGAATTAGAACCGTATTTTTCACCCCCTCCCACTATAAAAATGTATCTCTATTTATTTTAAGGAGGTTGGAAAATTTAGTGTCCATTTTTAATAGATTTTTATGGTTTCATTTTTATTTAAAATTATTATTTATTTTTAATATATTTTAGTCTTCTTCTTCCTCTCATTCCTTTATTTTTTTATCTTTTTTATTTCCACCTCGTTCTTCTCCACTGTAATCTATAATACTCATGATCATGAGTAACTAACCTGAGGATGTTCCTAAGGGAGAAATCTAGTGTTAAACCAAATTAAATGTACATTTAGGTTTAATGTTTCTTATTTTCTTATATTTAGGTCAAGGGGGATCTTACTGGGAAAGGCGTATTAATGTCTCTACTTACCATCAGAGGCTTAGCTTTCTCTTCTGTAATATTTTCCCTCATTCAAGAAGTTGTATATGTGGTATCTTGGAGATTGTTGAGTGCACCACATATTCAAAACATGGGTATAATAGGATGTTAATTCATATAATGGATCGTGTTCATTAATTTTATTTAGAACTAATAATGAGATGATAAAGGTTCACTCTGGGTGTTCTCCTAAGAGGATATCCTTTTTGTCTAACATCATTCTATCTACATCCATTATATTTGAATTGAAATTATATATATGTACTAATATATCATGAATACTTGAAACTTATATAATTTATATTATTTATTTTTATATTTTTTAGAATTTAAATAGTGATAATAGAGATTCGGTGTTGTGTGAGCTGCCTCCTTGACACCAACCTTAGGTTTGCACTATATTACATGCTTAGGTAAACAAAATATTGATCATGGGTCCCTGAAAAATCCTCTTACATCAGTACACACCATGCATAAACAATAAAAAGAATCATTAGTCAACAAGTCATGAACATATCAAAAGACGTGAATACAAGGACAAAATTTATTTCATTTATTATAGAAAAATATGTGGGGTGTACATAACATATGAAACATGGTCTAAAAAAACAAGATTAAAGAAGATAACACCCTCATAACTAAAAAAATATCTTATAACACTCCATTGGAAGCAACACCCCAAATTTATGCATGGATCAAGGCTCGATCTGAGATTTTTTCTTCCGATGTCCATTTAGATTACAAAACCTCTAAAGGTGACCGAGATATCCATATAGATGAAAGATCCTCAAAGATGACAGATAAGAGGTCTTAGCATGTCCAAAATTTCCAAATTTAAATAATAAAATTGGATTTTTTTTCTTTAATGAAGTTGGAAAAACAAGCCAGGAAGGTAACTTCCCATTACCGTCATCTTCCTTCTCTCATTATTCTCTAGTTAGATCACCTTTTCTAACACCGGTTAGGGTTAAAATGTCACTTGTTATAGGTTTCTTTGCCAAAAATACCCCAATGATGATTTCCTTATACATCAATTCCAAATAGGTAGTTAGGCTAGATAGAAACACAACTAATATAAGGTCTAGAAAAAGTCCTCTTGAAAAGAAACAAGCCTTGTTCGATTCATCGATAACCAAATTTGGGGAGAAAGGGACCAATCTAGTAAAATATTAAATGTATTCCTTCACTGACTGATCACCCTGATAAACACCCAAGAACTAAAATTCTTTCCTAGCACTCACTTCTTTAGGATAAAACTATTGGATAAAGGTGGACTTAAAATATCCCCAAGGCAACACCTCAAATGATTGGGCATGAATAGTGATATTCCATCAATATAGATTCAATCCTTCGAATAAAGTATTGGTTCACCTCACCCTACAGGTTTCAGGAGTTTATAGTGAATAAAGGATTAATTCTACTTTATCTAGACACTCTATTTCCTCCTGGGATCCTTGATCACCACTAAACACCATTGGATACTAGTTCAAAAACTCATGTGCATGATCCATGAGGTGAGAAGAACATGGACCCACCACTCCATTGATAGTTTGGGTAGAGTCTAATACTGAAAATACAACTTATGGATCACTATAAAAATATTTGAGGCATTACCTTCTTGAATTTTTTATTTATTTTATAGGGACACATTCTAAAACATAACCAAAACACAAGATTTAATCAACCATTCATGAATGGCCCAAAGGCCTATATTTTTAATTCATTTTTGATAATCCCTTATTTTGAGGATTGAAGGGGAACCCTAACATGGCCCATAGGGTTTGTGACATTACATGACCTGAATGTCTTAGAGGAATTAATCCTAGACTATGACTACTTGGAACTACCCCTCCCTAGTGTCTAAATCATGATGTTAGCTCTCCACCTTCGTATGGTTGTTCGGCTAGATGTCATGTGAAGAGATGTACAGGCCTGGTATCGATGGAAATTGGCATACCCTCTCATTCTTCCAAATCTGTTTAGCTCTTCTCTAGTGAATGTGCCTATTTTGAATCCTTATCTGGAGCCTGTTCCTTATATATTTTTTCTGGTACTTCTACACATCATGTGGCCCAAAGGACTTGAGGTGGTCTGAAGGCCTTGAGGTGGTCTGAAGGCCTGAAGGTGGCCTAAAAGCCTTACTGACTCAAAATCCTAGGTGGCCTGAAGTCCTGAAGGACTCGAGGACTAAATTGATGGCCCGAAGGCTGAAACGGATGAATAGTTCTGAATACATAGTACCAAATAGTACCTGTTATAGTAATGTTACAGTACTGCTATAGTACTTCTACACTAGCCTAGAAATATGCCTCTGGCCATATTTGATCTCGGGTCTCGTGGATTCACTTGAAGATTCCTCGCTAACTGGGATGAGGCTCATGTACAACCATTCCAAAACCAAATACAATGGATACCAAGAACCAATCAAAAAATCAATATTACAAAACACTTATAACACCATGAAATATTATGAAATATTTTTTAAAAATAAATTTAATTTCTTTTATAGCTTGTGTTACACGCAACACTAAGTTTAAATGGATCGTGATATACTATATTATTATTTAATGTGATAGTTATCATCTAGCCTTTTTATTAGAAGGTATGAATAGTAATAACTAAATTATGGTTTACACATATATAAAAAAAATTCATTGGCAATCAATTCATTAGAAATGAAAATAAAAATTAATTGAAAGTAAATGAAATATTTTTCTGAATAAATTAAATCAACCACTATTTTTGAACTATTTTAATAAAACTTATATATTCAATAAAATTTTTTATTATTCATATAATCTTTTTTTAGGCATGGAATAAGAATAAATCCAATTTTAATGTTTAAAACAGTATTTTTCTAAAATCGGTTTCATCGTGTTTTGCACACTTATTTTAAAACTAATTTTTTCCCACTTTTATAAAATTTATTTAAATAAATTAACTTAATTTGTGAAATCAAAATGTTAAAATTATCCTAGAGTTAGTTTTAAATAGTGAAAAATACTAATTTTTATTAAAAATTGTCTTTTCGTTTAAAGAATTTACCAAGTTCCGTTTTATTTAAAAATGGTTTTAAAAGTAAAATTAGTTTAATTATGTTATTATTAATCCAATTTATATTATTTTAATTAATTTTATTTTAAATGTTTTTGAAAAAACTTTCTATACTTAAGAAAACATTTTCTTTAGAAAACCATTTTTTCATCGTGATTGAGAATTTAATTTTAAAATAAATTATGACACTTCTATGAATTAAATTTTAATGGATTACATATTTTTAATTATAATAATTAATATTAGGTAATAAGGTAAACTTATTTTTCCATAATTAATAGTAAAAATAGTAAAATAACTATTACTGTAGTTAAGGTTAAAACGGATTTACTAGGGGTAAAACTAAAAATATAAGGGTTAAAATGACCTAAAAACTTGTATAATTTCTATTATATGGAATTTTTTTAAACTTATATCATATAATTTTTCTTAATGTCCCATTTTTTGTCCTTTTTCCAAGAAAATTACATGAAATTATTATAAAACTTTTAAAAATTGCAAGTGTGTTGCTCACCTCAATTATAAAAGGATGCATCCACTTCTCTTTTATTCACACTTCAAAATCCTTTTTTTAGAAAATACCTATAAAAATTCATTCCTTAATTCCCTTACCACATACTATATTCATTTTTTTATTAGTAAACCCTTTTAATAATTCTTTTGGTGTAAATTTAAAGAGGTTGTCTGAAGAAGATGTGTCATTCTTAACCAAGCCTTTTGGTTTATTTCATCTTACACCTCCTTAAAATATTCTTTAAATATAATAAAATTATAACACATATATAATACATATACTAATATTATATTATATTAATGTCACAAACTATATCCATATCCACTTTTTTCAAATGGGAAATGAAATTATCGGTCGTGTGTTAGCAGACTACCGCCCCACAAACCGATGTAATTTGTTTTCCATCACCACGTCTAACGGATGAATATAACGATGGATTTAATATGTATATATATATACATATATATATATATATTAAATTTATGAAATAATTATATGTATAGATTTATAATATCACATCTACATTCTTACCTTCCAATCTTTTAGAAAATGATAACGTCGCTCATACGTACATGTGGACTACCGCCTCCACGAAGCGATGTGGTTCGTTTTTTATTTTATTTTTACATGGATGGTAATAATGATGGATTTTATTAATATATATTATTTATATGATATAATTATTATTATTTAATGGTGAATTATTATTTACCTTTCTTTTTTCCATTTATAGAAAAATGGAAACAACGTTCATGAGTACGTGTGGCCAACTGTCTCCATGAACGATGTAATTCATTTTTATATCTCAAAATTTTATGGATTACTCTAAATAGATATATAATAAATATAAATTATATTTATATCATTATTAAAATTATTTATAACATGTATCCATGATAAAATCATAAGTACTTAAACTACAGAACCAAAACATATATAACAAAACAAAGTAGTTTTTACCTAGAGCTGTGATTTTAACAAAGAATTATTAATAAATGGGTGATAAAATATTATAAGTAAATAATATATGGTATGATATATATTATTATGGTTATTTAATATATTTATAATAAATATATATTTATTATATAGGATATTTGGATACATATGAAGGGATTCCAACCTAAGGTGAGGGTTTATTTCACAATCTCATAGTTATTCAGGATTGTTTATATTGAAGTCTACATTGGGGGTATTATTTTATATTTATATCTTAAACAAAATCTATTTTATTCTACTATAGTGATTTATATAAATTAAAAAAAATCTTTCATTTTTTCCCTTTAAGTATTCAAGATAATAAAATAATGTTTTTAAGGAAAACTAACTTTGTTTTTCTACTCGATCGGGAATCTTTCTCTTCATGTCTATATTTTTCTTAGAGTGTATAAAAATATTTTTTTAATATTATAAAATGGTTTATTAAATAAATTTTTATCCATTTTTTTCTTTTTACAAAAAAAAATTAAAAGTAATCTTCTTTTCATTTTCCGAACGAGGTATTTTTTGACTTTTTTTACTAAAGTGTGAAATTGATGTTTTTTTAACTTATATGGCATGAATGGAATTTTTTTCCATAATTAACACTCATTTATTTGAATGTTTATTTAAAATTTTACAATTTTAATTTCAAATAAAATGTTTTAATTAATATTTTGGAAATATTTTATATTTTAAATAAGTGATTTCAAAGTGAAAAGGGTATTTTCCTCAAGAAATTTTCCGGTGATATTTTTTAAGTATTTTCATACATGTCAACATAATTTTTTGAATATTATGTTGAGGATATAATCTAATGATACCATCCACCATATTTCCATGGATGGTTTATGATTAGTTTAACTATGGAAAGTATTGATATTCTGTATTATAGTTCTTCCAATATAAACAATTATTAATTTGTATGGCATGTCGATTAAGTTGTATTGTTTATTCATATAATTAATGAATTAGAATTATTAAGTGATGGGTGAGGAATAGAATTACATATGACCTATATTAATTGGTAAGTCTCATGAGACAAAATAGATTGGTTATTTGGATGTGGCCTTACCCATTTATGTAAGATGTTTGGCACGTGACCTCAACGGTAAGTTTTAGATGTCTGACATTATACATTCTATCATTGTAAAATCAGTTATTGATGTCTATATTATTATTTTAATAGTTATGATATCCATGTATAAGTTTTTATCTCATATTATTTTTTATATGGAATTATTTTATCGTCATTTATTCTTTCTATATTATTAATTCTTTATTAGCTTATGATGTATGCATACCCTTACTAAGAATATGATATCACCCTTTCTTATGTTTCCTTTTCCTAGGATCCCAGGAATTGTGTTTATGACTGATATTTAGGGATGTTATAAAGGGAGTAATGGTGTTATAAAATAAAATTCTAAGTTGTATTTTATGTTTTTAAATGTAATTTGGGATTCAACCATGTATCTAGTTTACCAAGACTACTAAAAAAATCAATCATTCGAAATTTGATCACTTGTATCTAATGAAAATATAATAAAGTAACCACTGAATCTAGGATACTTGGGTTATGGTATTTACATTTTGTATCTGAAAAAGTTTAGCAGAAACCTTGGGAACTAGATTTATGAAAATATAGATTAGAGAATATAAACTTATTAATGGATTTGAGTATAAGTCTCGGCATTGGATAATATCTTAAGTTTTGGTAAGGTTGAGATTATGTGGTTTTCCTAGAAATACATCTCTATCTAGATAGTAAAAGTGTATGTGGTTTTGGTATAGAAGCAACTAGGGGTAATAACACCGAAAAGAGTTGGTTTGAGTATACCTCGATCATCATTTTGGTGTATAGTAAGTGTTCCCTTACTGTTCACCTAGTTTGACACTCTTATGGGATATGTTTGGGTTAATTCACATTTTATTTAAAACTAATTATGAAGGATTTAAAAATAATTTTATGATTTTGGAATATTCCCAAAGAAACTAAGTTTATGATTATGAGATTAGAAATGCATAAATTTTTCAATTTATGTTAAGTGTTTCACTATTTTTGAAATTATAAATTATGATTCATAATTTTATAAACTAATAAAGTATATGCCATTATTAATAAATAGAACCTAGTAGAAGGAATAGAAACCATATCGATACATTTCATCTGTGTAGGGATTTCCCTCTTGGGTAAGATAATGAAGTTGGATCTGTAGTTGTAGCTGGAGTTGAACAAAATATAACTATATTTGGGAAGCTCGCTCAAGTTATGAAAAATAATCTTACTTGTATAGAGAATCCTAATGATCTAGAATTTTGTTTAACAATATTAAACTACTTAATGAATCAACAACCTCTTTCATTCAATGGGGATACAAATCCATTTGTAGTTGAGAAATGGGAAAGTTCATTAGAGAATATATTTCTCACTTTGGGAAGTAATGAAAGGGAGAAGTTTGTCATGGAAGTTTATCATATCTCAATAGATGTAGATCAATGGTGTTCATTAATTAAAAAAACTAAGGATGAGGAGTAAATAATGAGTATATAATGGATATATATAAAGTAATTTTTCTTGGAAAAATATTTTCCTCATGAACAATAAGAATATATGTAGAGAAAATTCTTGAGTTTAAGACAAAAAGGAAGAGAAAATATTGTTGAGTATGAATATAACTTTATAATATTAGTGAGGAATATTGCGAACTACATACATAATCTAAAGATAAATATTTATTGTTTCTTTGATGGTATTAATCCAGTCATTCGAAGGGAACTAGTCTCCCAAACATTATCATCATATAAGGATATAGTATCACATGCTATCAAGATAGAGAAATAATTCTCTAAGTATTATTCCTTCGAAGGGAAACAAGAGAAAAATAGAAACACTGAGAAAAAATGGATAAAGGGGATAAGAGAAAGGGGAATTTTCCAACATGTGAAACTTATGAAAGGAAACACCTTGGGACATGATTAAAAGGAAAAGGAGTTTGTTAAGTTTATAGAAAAAGGATATCATGCTCATGAATGTAAGGATAATAGAGAATCCAAAAAATTATAGTTCTTTAACTATAAGGAGATGGGTAACTATTCCAACCAATTCCTCAAACATTGTGGGAACTTACCAAACAAGAATCCAAACGGAGAAGGCCAAGATTGTGCAATTACTATAGCTGAAGAGGAAGTTATTAGCAACATGGTGAAAGGTTCACTTATCATCCACTCTAGGATTGAGAATGTTTTATTTGATTCTGGTTATACACACTCTTTTATATCTGAAGAATTTTACAATGGTTTCACATCACCACCTCAATGATTAGATATTTAGTTGGAATTGAAAACACCTAATGGTAGGATGACCACATATCAAGTTTATAAATCCTCTCTAATATAACTTTGTGGAATGGTTCTTCCTGTGAATATTTTTATTCCTCCACAAGTTAAATTTGATGTAATTTTGGGTATGGATTGGATCTCTCAGTATAGATCCCATATAAATTTTTGAGGAAGGGAAGTTATATTTGATATTCTGAATCAAAATTCAATTTTCTATTAGTGTGAGGATGAACTTGAAAACCCAATCAAAATTAATTCCATTATATGGGTTTTTATACCTATTTATGAAGGATATTTATCTCAAATGGTTGGGGAGAAAATCGACAATGAAAATGTGCCTATTTTTTAGAATATGTTGATGTGATTCCTGAGGACTTTTTGAGACTTCCCTTGAAACAAGAAGTTGAGTTTTCAATAGAACTCATACCTGGTACTATGCTTATTTTAAAGAACCTATATATAATTTCCTCTATTGAGTTAGAGTAATTGAAGAATAAAATCCAAGAGAATCTAGATAAGGGATTAATTTTGATTAGTGCTTCATCATGGGGTGAACCTATTCTTTTTGTTAAGAAAAAATATAGTTCAATGAATTTTTTCATTGAATATTGGGAACTTAATAAGATCACTATTAAGAATAAGTATTCTCTACCCTGTATCGATAATATGTTTGATCAGCTGCATTGAGCTTTATATTTTTACAAAATTTATCTTCGATCTAGGTGTCATTAGTTAAGGATGAAGAAGGATTATATACCCAAAACAAACTTCTGTACAAGGTATGGTCATTATGAATTTATAGTAATTCCATTTAGACTTTTTAATTCACCCACAATCATTATTGATTTAATGAATAGATACTTTAAAGATTACCTTGATTATTTTTTTGTAGTCTTTATAGATGATATTCTTATATATTCTAAGAGTAAGGAATGTCATGAAGAATGTTTGAGAATTGTGTTGAAGATCCTACAGAAGGAGAATTTTTATACTAAATTTACTAAGTGTGAATTTTGAATTTATAAAGTTTCATTATTGGGTCATACAATCTAAATCGAGGGTATATTGATGGATCCTTCAAAGATAGAAGTTATTGAATGTTGGTTGAGACCAACCATGGTAACCAAAATCCTTAGTTCTCTTGGGTTGGATGGATACTACCGATGCTTTGTGATATATTTATCATGAATATATAATTCATTCACCAAGTTGACTTGGAAGGTGGTTAAGTTCTTATGGATAGATAAATGTGAAGAGGGTTTCAAAAAATTGAAAAGAATGTTAGTTAGTGCACCTGTTCTTACACAAACCTACAGTGGATAAGGGTTTTTATTATATAGTGATGCATCTAATAAGGTATTGTGATGTATCCTTATATATAATGATATGGTGATATCTTATGCTACATGATAATTGAAGGTTCATAAAAAAATTACCCAACTTGTGATTTGGAGTTAGTAGTGGTATTTTTTACAATAAAGATATGGAGGCATTATTTGTATGGTGAAAGGTGTGATATATATAATAATAATAAATAGTTATATATTTACATAGAAGGAGTTTCATATGTTCCAAATAATATGGTTGGAGTTGATCATGGATTATGATTTCTCAATATATTACCACCATGGGAAGGCTAACAATATAGAAGATTCTCTGGTTCAAAATGATCATGCTATCTTATCTATAATGGGGATGAAAAAAGATCCAATATTTTTAGATTTTCAATGAATGTATCTTTAAATCTTGAAGGATGGTAGATAGATCATATATTGCATAAATGAGTGTTCAACCATCTATCAAAGTGAATATTAAAGAGTCACATAAGGAATATGTAAAGATGAAAAGGAAGGTAAAAAATATTTGTAGGTTCAACCTTGATTATAAAGGAATGATAAGGTTTAAAAACCATGTATGTGTTCCATACATACCATATTTGAAGAAGGAACTATTGGATGAGGCGTATAGTTCATAATTCTCTATTCATCCTGGAAGTATGAAGATATATAAAGATCTAAAAGAGTATTTCTGGTGTGATATCATGAAGATATATATTGTTGAGTATGTATCTTGATGCTTAGTATGTCAGTAAGTTAAGGTTAATAAACATAATTCTAAGGGGATGTTACAACCAATACCCATATTTAAATGAAAATAAGAAAACAACACCATGGATTTTGTCGTTAGACTCCCCAAAATGTCAAAAGGATATAATGTTATTTGGGTTGTAGTTGATCACCTTAAAAAGTTTTCACACTTCATTACTATCAAAGAGGACTTCTATCTTGACCATATTTATAGAATATAAATTAAGTAAGTGGAAAGATTGTATGTAAAACCAAATTCTATTGTATCTGATCATATTTTGAGGTTTACCTTGAATTCTAGTGAACTCTTTAGCAATCTATGGATACATAGTACTAATTATCATCCTTGGATTGATGGTCAGTCAGACAAGACCATTCAAACCCTAGATTATATGATGATATCTTGCTCTATTTATTTCAAAGTTGGTTGGGATCAACACCTTCCTCTAGTTAAGTTTTCTTATAATAATATCTTTCACCCGAGTATTAAGATAGCTCCTCATGAAGACATATATGGAAATAAGTGTATGTATCTAATGTGTTGGGATGGATTTAAAGAAACGAAGCTATTGAGACCTAATCTAACTGAGGAAGTGGCAAAGAAAATTTAAACAATTCAACAGCACATCAACATAGCTTATAATCGGTAGAAAATTTATTCTAATAATCATCGATGAGATCTGGAGTTTGAAGTTGGTGAGAAAGTGTTTTTTTGAATCTATATGTGGAATAATTTTATGAGATTTTATAATAAATGAAATTTGAGCCCAAGGTATATTGTCCCCTTAGAGATTCTTGGTCAGGTTGGGATGGTAGCTTATTTCTTGGCACTTTCACAGAACCCTTCTCAAGTTAATGATGTGTTCGATGAATCTCTCCTGAGGAAGTACATACATGATCCTTCACATGTACTTAACTTAGAATTAATACCACTGGATAATTATTTTTCCTATGAATAATAACTAGTATAAATCTTAGATCGTAGAGATAAAGTGCTACAGAACAAGACTGCTCATCGGGTTAAAGTTCTCGGGAGGAATTATAAATTTGAAGAAGTTGTGTGGGAACCTAAGGATGTGATAATGAATAAGTATATTCACATTTTTTATCAGAGTAACAAATTTTTTAGGGTGAAATTCATTTTAGGGGGGGTATAATTTAACACCCATCTATTTTATGAAATATTTTTTTCAAATAAATTTAATTTCATCAATGGATTGTGTTACATATAACTTTGAGTTTAAAAAATCGATATATACTATATTATTATTTAATGTAACATTTATCACCTAAACATTGGATTTTAGGTTATTAATAGGACTAAATAAATTATGAAAAACATTTAGTTTACACACATATAAAATAAATTCATTGGTTATCAAATGATTAGAAAAAAAATAAAAACCATAGAAAGTAAAAGAAATATTTTTATAAATAGATTAAATTAGTCACTATTGGTGAATGATTTTAATGAATTTTATATATTACATATTCAATCATATGTTTTATCATTCATCTAATATTTTTTTGGGCTTGAGACAAGAAGAAATCCAATTTTAATACTTAAAAACTATATTTTTCTAAAAGCGGTTTCATCACATTTTGAGAACTTATTTCAAAATTAATATTTTACAATTTTAGAAAATTTATTTGAGAAAATGAACTTATTTTTTCAAATCAACGTGTAAAAATGTATCTTAGAGTAAATTTTTTATAATTTTCTGAAAAGATTAATTTTTTGATGAATAGTGATAAATACTGATTTTTATTAAAAATTATCTTTTCATTTAAAACATCTACCAAGTTAAATTTGTTTTAAAATGGTTTAAAAGTAAAATTAGATCAATTATGTTATTATCAATCCAATATTGATAATTTTAATTAATTTTATGTTGAATTTTGATACAAAAACATTTTATGATTAAGAAAACTTTTTCTTTCCAAAACTATTTTTAATTGTAATTATGGGTTTAATTTTAAATTAGATTATACCAATTTTGAGAATTAAATTTGATAAAATGGAATCCATATTTTTAATAAACATAATTAATATTATTTAATAATTTCAACTTAATATTTTTGTAATAATGAATAGTAAAAATAGAAAAAAAAAATATGTTGTTGCGGTTAAGGTTAAAAAGGGTTTATCGAGGGGTAAACTAAAAATATAAGGGTTAAAATAACCTAAAAACTTGAATAATGTCTATTATATGATAATATTTAGACTTTATATCATCTAAGTTTCATTAATGTACCATTTTTTATCCTTTCTTCTAAGAAATTGAGATGATGTTATTGCAAAACATTAAAAAAATACAACTAGGTCACTCACCTCAATTATAAAAGAGGAACTCCTCTTCACTTTTCTTAACACTTAAAAATCCTTTTTATTCAGAAAATACATACCCAAATACATTAATTAATTCCATTACCATGTTTGATAGTCCTTTTTTATTATAAAACCCTTCTAAGAAGGATTTTGGTGCAAACCTAAATTAATTTTCTAAAGTAGAGGTATTGTTATGAACCGAGCATTTTTGTGTTATTTATTCCTCCATATCTTTCAAATATTAATAAATTATTTTAAAATAATAACACCAGTATATTAAATATACTTAGAAATTTTAATTTTAATTTTATGACATATATCCATCTTTTATTCAATCAAATGGGAAACAGAACTGTCAATCATGTGTACGACAGACTACCACCTCATGAACCGAAATAATTCATTTTTCATAACCACCACTCACAGTTGGATATAATGAAGGATTTAATGTATATATATGATATTTATTATATAATTATACTTATTTAATTATAATATCACATCTAACTTCTTATATTCCAATATGTTGGAAGATGATAACGGTGCTCGTGCGTACGCGTAGACTACCGCCTCCATGAAGTTATGTGATTTATTTTTCATTTTATTTTTACATGGATGATAATAAGGTTTTATTTTATGAATATTTATTATTTATATTCTATAATAATTAATTTTTAAATGTGAAATATTTTTTACCTTTCTTTCATTCCATCCATTGAAAAATGAAAACAATTTGCATGCTTACATATGACATACCTTGTCCATGAACGATGTAATTCATTTTTTAATCTATAGTTAAGTTTTATAGATAACTATAAATATATATTTATATCATGATTAAAATTATAGAGATTATTTGTAACATCCCAAATAAGTAATGAATAATAGATATTTTTATCTATGTCTATTAATGATTAAGATAGTGTTATAGAGGCTTAAAATGAAAATAAATACAATCTTATGCATGGAATACACTAATATTCTTAAAAGATTGTTTTACTGCCTTTTGATGGAAAACCATTTTTGAATCTATATTTTGACAATTTTATAAACTATTTTTGTCAAAATAAACTTATCCTTTATGATTGGGACATCAAAATTTACTTTGTGTGAATTTTTGGTATTTTTCTGACAATGTTCATTTTTTAATGAATAGTGAAAAATACTGCATTTTACATCAAAACTGCTTTTTAATCTAATTTATTTATATGATTAGATTATGTTTTGAATTGGTTTTGAAGTGAAATTAGAATATTTTTTTACCATTTTATCCAATGGTGGTCATTGGAATCAATTTCACTTTGAAATTAGACTTAAACTGGTGTCAATCTTTTGATACTTATTGTTTTGTAAAAACACGCTATTTGCTCTGGCAGCGGGAATTAATTATTAAATTAATTAATTTGACTTATATGTATTGAATTTTGTAAAATAGACTTCATTTTTGAATTCGGAATATCAAATATAGCTTAGGGTGAATTTTTGGTAATTTTCTGAAAAACTTCAATTTTTTATGAATAGTGAAACCACTAAGTGGTAATCAAGCAAACTGATTTTTCAGTTAAATGAAAGTTTACCACTAATGTGTATTGAATTTTGAAAATCCGACATACATGGTTGTCATTAAGAAGTAAAATGTGGTTCAATGAGATTATAATAATTTTTTGGTGAATAGTAACTTATTAAGTTCTTAATCGCGATTAGTGGTAATTAGGGTAGTTTAAGGTATAAATAATGCTTTAATAATAGGAAATGACCTAGACACGTGTCCCAACCTTATTGGTTGTGTCATGGCCGACCATGACATTCCATGGGTCAACTTGGGGACCCCATGGATCCACTTTTGTTGGGAAATGACATAAATTACTTTTTATTTAATGTTAAAGTGAAAATGACACAAACATAATATGTTTTACAAAAACAATTTTTAAGTGGGGTTATACAAGTCAAAATTTTGATTATAAATAGTCATTGGAAAGATAAAAAGATTTCCTATATTATAGTATTTTTTCTATAATTTTTAGACATTAAATAAATTTAATTATTTGTGACATAATAATGATGCAGCGATGACATCATTATTGGACGATTTAAATAAAATAGAAAGATAATGTAAAATATATGAACTACACATGTCCAAAACCAATTGGATGAATGGATTTAGAACCCTTATCGCCTTATCCACGAATTATATCAATGTGGGACCTTTTGAAACCGAAACACATTTTCAAATAAAGTAATATTTCTTTACTTTCCAAAAGTGCCCCTCCTCTCCTCTTATAAAAGGCCCACACCTCTACCTCATTTCACACACTCTTCAAGCCTTTGGCTCGGCCAACCCCTGCCCATTTTCTCTCTCCACATCCCTCTCCTAATCCTAGAGGATTCCCTTTGGGCAGAATCCTTTCAAAGGAAGCCTTTAGGCTCAAATCAAAAGGAGTTACACTTCTTAAGGTAATTCATTCTCTAATGTTCATTTGTTTTATTTTGCTTCTCCAACCCCCTAAACTCTTTTTATTTACTTCTTTTGTAACAACACCAGTATATTCAATATACTAGGATGTTGTTATAAGATTTATTTGAGCTACACTCTCACACAACTACATCAAATGGTTAAAGAACATACGGTTTCCGTGGATGGCGAAATTCTGCCTCCCGAAACGATGATTGTTCGACACTCATTTAACACCTTCAAAGGTGGCCATTATGATGTCACTATTTTTATATGATATATAATATGTTTATGTTTTCCTTAATATTCTGTTTTTTTTTCATTTTGGGCATACCTTTATGGTTTCCATTATGGGTAAACACGATATCTTCATTTTAGGAAGTGCGGACTACCGCCCCCTCAAAGTGATTTGATTCGTTAAATACCATATGTGGGACATATAAAGTATGGAACTATGATATTATATATGATATTATACTGGAATTATAATATACCTTTATATCATTATGATTCCATTCTATAAAATACGAAATAGAAATGAAAGTAGCGTTCATGCGTACGTACGGCTTACCGTCTCCATGAACGGTGCATTTCATTTCTTACCTCTAAATGATTATGTAATATTATAAATGCATGTATTTACTGGATATATATGACATATATGATATCTACATCATGAATACCATTCTGGATATAATGAACCTTTGACCAAATTAACAACATGTAAGTGTAAGAAGTCTATTTTTGACTTAAGAACCAAATACCGACAAAATGAACATTATTAACTTAACTGATTACATGATGTTCATAACATGGTATAAAAGGAATAATGAACTTGAAAAATATTCATAAGAAAGTAGAGATTAACTCAAGTTTATTATTCAGGAGATTAAAGAACGGTCGGGTCAAGTCGGATACGAGGTATGGGACTTCGTCTCAATCTCCTTTCGTTGAGGCATATTTTATTTTATACACAACTTTATTTTATACGGTGTATAAACCACTTTGACTTTTATGTTTATTCAAAAGGAATATTTTTTATACGAAGCGTTTACTAAACGACAAAAGGGAATGTTTTTGTCGTACGTATGCAGCGACAACGACTTCTCCGCCGTCGTGACCGTTATTTGAGTTTCGGCTTCCTCTACAAGCCATACCTTCTTTTTTAAAAGAAAAATAAATACCATGTTTTACTTTTCTTTTATTTTGGTATTGAAAATGGTTTTCATAATGTTTTTATATCAATGTATTGTATTGATATCTTGTGATTGAAATTTGGAAATTTTATGTTTCCTTTATACATGTTTTATTTGATATGATTATGTTATGGTTCTTGGGCATTATTATGAAGACGGGTGGTTCAGTGATAAACTAAGGGCGGGTGAGCCCGTTATAGCTCTCCAATGCATTGGGTAACGCGAAGGAGTGAAACGTTAAGGTTTCTTCGAAGAGATTTTTAGGGAATATACTGTGATGGGTATTCCATAACGTAACCAAGAGGGTTACTCCCTACGTAAGAATGTTATGAATGCCTCAAGTTACCTTTATGTCTTATGATTTCTATGATTTATTCATGATTTTATGAGGTATGTTAAAGTGCCTATGTTTTATAGGTAAAGTATGATTCCATTCTTATGTATATATGAACTCATGTTTCCTTTCCATGTTTTTATAACCCATACTGAGCTTTTTATGCTCATCCCAAGTTTTTTTGAAATGTTTTTCACAGGTCAAGGGAAAGGTACATGATAAGATGATAGAGTCAAGGATGTGTCAAGAAATAATCCATGTTTTATTTCTAAATGTGTTTCCATTGATGGGAATGAAGAATACTATCTTTATGTAACCACTTTGTTTATATGTGGAATGTAATGCAAGTTTTATGATCTAATTCTCTAAAACTCTAAACCTGAAAAGATCCTCAACGTGTAATCTTGTAATAACTCAAGATTAAGTATGGTTTAAGGCTGGGGCCTTATAGTTGGTATCAGAGGTCGGTTTAGATAACTTTAGGAGTTATAATTCTATTAAATGATTATCCAAAAATATTTTTTTTTTCGAAATGATATAGAATTTAAAGATTACCATGTTGCTTCATCTAAGACATGTTTTTTCAGAATGGTTTTCCGCAGAGGAAACAGGGAAGCAGTACTAGGAAGGCATACAAAAGGAAATAACCTTCCGAATCAGCATCCAGAAATGGTCGGAATTGGAACTGAACAGTTTTTTGCAGTAATGGCGCAGTTGACTCAAGCGATAAATAGCGGTGGTATCCATGCATGAGATCAGCCAGATCAACCGCAGAGGAACATGTCAGTGGTGGAACATTTCATGAGGCAACATCCACCATCATTCATAGGATCATCTGACCCTGTGCTAGCTGAAGGGTAGATTAAAGCACTGGAGAAGATTTTTGATGTCATGGGGTGTTCAGACAATCAAAAGGTTAGTCTTGCTATTTACCGTTTGGAGGGTGAAGCAGATCAGTGGTGGTCTATGGTTAAAAATATCAGGGACGCCGATGAGATTGATGCTCTTGACTGGGATGAATTCAAAGGTATGTTTCTTGAGAAGTATTTTCCTAAGGCTGTTCGACTTAGGATAGAAAAGCAATTCTTGGAATTGAGGCAAGAGGAAGACTCAGTGGCTGCCTATGAAGAAAGGTTCACTCGATTGGCAAGGTATGCTCCAAATTTTATTCGAGACCTTGATAGTAAAATCAATCATTTTTACTCAGGATTAAATCCAAAATATCGAAGGGCATTAGCTTCTCGTGAGTTTAAAAGTTATGAAAAGCTTGTTTGATGTGATGAGAAGGTGGAAATGGAGTTTTCTGATGACCAAGTTTTCTATAACAACCAGCAGAAGAAGAGACCGAGGTGGAAGGAGAAAGGTAAGAATTCTTCAAAAAAGTCTGATGGTAAGAGAACTAAGTTTCCAGTTTGTGATAAATGTGGCAAAAGGCATGCTGGGGAATGTCTTCTGAATTCTGGGAAGTGCTACTGATGTGGTAAGATGGGACATAAGGCTCGTGATTGCACTGAAAAGGATCAAGGTGAAGGTAAGAACAAATTTGATTTGAAGTTAGTGAAATGTTATAAGTGAAATGAGATGGGTCACTATGCAAACGAGTGTCCGACAAGGAGCTTGAGTGATGGGAAGCAGTTAGACTACAAGCAGAAAGGGGTGGTGAAATCCTTTGCAACTACTTCAGCAGATGTCGGGCCATCAAATGAAGTTGTATCAGGTACTTTGTTTGTTTTTTCAGATTATGCCAGTGTGTTGTTTGATTCGGGGTCTACACATTCTTTCATCTCTGAAACCTTTTCTAGTAAAATGGGAATACCATCTCAAGAAATGACTCCTGAACTTTTGGTAAAAACACCTGGGGGAAGTGTCGAGGCAAAAAGAATTTATAAGAATCTTCCTATCCTTATCTGTGGAAAGAACCTACTTGCAAACCTTATTGTTCTACCTCTAGTTGAGTTTGATGTTATCCTGGGTATGGATTGGCTCTCTATTTACCATGCTAAGATTGACTGTAGAGCTAAAGAAGTTTCTTTTCAGAAATACTTTCAGTTTGTTTACAAGAATGAACCCTTACTTTTGATAACATATCAAGAGGCCGAGAAACTTGTAAAAGATGGAAATGAATGTTACCTTGCACACGTCATTGAAAATAAAGGAACTGTTCAGATTAATGATGTGCCAGTGGTAAATGAGTATCCTGATGTTTTTTCTGATGAGTTTCCTGGAATAATACCAGATCGGGAAGTTGAGTTTACTGTTGACTTAGTTCCTGATGCTAAGCCAATTTCAAAACCTCCTTATCGAATGGCACAAATTGAACTTTTAGAGTTGAAGGATCAATTGCAAGATTTATTAGACAAAGGTTTCATTAGACCTAGCACATCACCATGGGGTGCTCCTGTTTTATTTGTTAAAAATAAAGATGGTTCTATGAGACTTTGCATTGATTATAGAGCCTTGAATAATATCACTGTTAAGAACAAATATCCTTTGCCTCATATCGATGATTTGTTTGATCAGCTCCAGGGGGCTCAATTTTTTTCAAAGATTGACTTGAGATCGGGGTACCATCAGCTGAAGGTAAAGGAGGCAGATATTCCGAAGACCACGTTCCGTATGAGATATGGCCATTATGAATTTGTAGTAATGCCTTTTGGGCTAACCAATGCACCTGCTGTATTCATGGACTTAATGAATAGAATTTTCCATGAGTTCCTGGATAAGTTTGTGGTGGTTTTCATTGATGATATTTTGGTGTTTTCTAAAAGTAAAGAGGAGCATGAAAAACATTTAAGGGTTATCTTATAAACCTTAAAAGAAAATAAACTGTATGGGAAATTCAGCAAGTGTGAGTTTTGGTTGCAACAAATTTCTTTCCTTGGTCACATTGTTTCTAAATATGGAATAATTGTTGATCCTGCAAAAACAAAAGTTGTGGAAGAATGGCCAAGACCAACAAATGTAACCGAGATTCGTAGCTTCCTTGGTTTGGTGGGCTATTACTGAAGGTTTGTTAGAAATTTTTCACGGTTATCTAGTCCAATGACTAAGCTAACTCGGAAGGGTGTTAAGTTTATCTGGACAAAAGAATGTGATGATTGTTTTCAGGAATTGAAAAGAAGATTGGTGAATGCTCCAGTTTTGGCACTACCTTCCAGGAATGGTGAGTTTGTTATATACAGTGATGCTTCATTGAAAGGACTTGGTTGCGTCCTAATGCAGAATGATCAGGTAATTGCTTATGCTTCACGACAGTTGAAAACTCATGAGGTAAATTACCCTACACATGATTTGGAATTAGCTGCTGTTGTTTTTGCTTTAAAAATTTGGAGGCATCATTTGTATGGAGTAAAGTGTGAAATATATACTGATCACAAAAGTTTAAAGTATATATTCACTCAGAAAGAGTTAAACAAGAGACAGAGGAGATGGCTAGAATTAATCAAGGATTATGAATGTACAATTCATTACCATCCGGGAAAAGCAAATAAAGTGGCTGATGCTTTGAGTCGAAAAAGTAATGCTTCATTAACAATGTTGCGTTTAGAACGTGATACTTTGGTTAACGATTTGATGAACTTTGGAATAGAAGTTGTTGGTGCAGGAAGTCCTTCTGTTTTGTTTCAGGTATCAGTGAGATCTTCTCTATAAGATAGAATCAAGCAAGCACAGAAGCAAGACAGTGAGTTGCAGAAAAAGGTAGAGCTGGTTCAGAAAGGTAAGTTGCCTGAATTCAACATTGATAATGATTGTGTTTTGAGATTTGGGAAGAGATTGTGTGTTCCTTGTGATTCACAGTTGAAGAGAGAGTTGTTATGTGAAGCTCATAGTTCTCCGTTTTCAGTTCATCCGGGCAGTACTAAGATGTATAGAGATCTGCGGGAGTATTACTGGTGGGATGGAATGAAAAGAGATATTGCTGATTTTACTGTGAAGTGTTTGACTTGTCAACAGGTTAAAGCAGAGCGGAAGTTACCGAAAGGGATGCTTCAGCATTTACCAGTGCCAGAGTGGAAATGGGAAAATATATCCATGGACTTTGTTGTTGGATTACCGAAGACATCTCGAGGTAATAATGCAATCTGGGTTATTGTTGATCGCTTGACCAAATCTGCTCATTTCCTTGCTATACGAGATACTTTCTCTCTTGATCAACTTTCCCGTTTGTATCTTAAAGAGATAGTCAGGTTACATGGATTTCCTCTCTCCATTGTATCGGATCGTGATCCCAGGTTTACTTTTAACTTTTGGAAAGGCCTTCAGAAGTCGTTGGGTACTGAATTAAATTTTAGTACAGCTTTTCATCCTCAATCAGATGGGCAGTCAGAACGAACAATTCAGACATTGGAGGATATGCTACGAGCTTATTCTATGGATTATCAGGGAATTTGGGACCAACATCTTTCTTTGGTTGAGTTTTCATATAATAACAGTTTTCATTCCAGTATACAGATGGCACCATTTCAGGCATTATATGGGAAGCGGTGTCGAACTCCAGCTTTCTGGGATGAAGTGGGTGAAAGGAAGTTGATGGGACCAGAATTGGTAGAAGAGATGGCAAAAAAAGTTCAGCTGATTCAGAAACACATGAGAACAGCTCAGAGCAGGCAGAAGAGTTATGCGGATAACCGGAGGAAGGATCTATCTTTCGAGGTAGGTGATCATGTTTTTCTCAAGGTTTCTCCTTGGAAAAGTGTGATGAGATTTGGTAAGAAAGGAAAGTTGAGTCTGAGGTTCATTGGACCATACGAAATTCTGGAGAGAGTTGGATCAGTTGCATACCGAGTGGCTTTACCTCCGAGTTTATCTCAGGTACACAATGTTTTTCACGTTTCGATGTTGAGAAAGTATATGCCAGATCCATCTCATGTTTTGAGTCCAGAGGTAGTTCAGCTGGAAGAGAACCTATCTTATGAGGAACAACCGGTCCAGATTCTTGACCACAGGGAGCAAGTGTTACGGAATAAGGTGATTCACCAGGTAAAGGTTTTGTGGAAAAACCACATGATTGAAGAGGCAACATGGGAATCTGAAAATGCAATGAGGGATAAGTACCCCCATTTATTCGATAAGTAAATAAATTGAGGGGACGCAATTTTCTAAAGGGGGGAAGGATGTAACATCCCAAATAAGTAATGAATAATAGATATTTTTATCTATGTCTATTAATGATTAAGATAGTGTTATAGAGGCTTAAAATGAAAATAAATACAATCTTATGCATGGAATACACTAATATTCTTAAAAGATTGTTTTACTGCCTTTTGATGGAAAACCATTTTTGAATCTATATTTTGACAATATTATAAACTATGTTTGTCAAAATAAACTTATCCTTTATGATTGGGACATCAAAATTTACTTTGTGTGAATTTTTGGTATTTTTCTGACAATGTTCATTTTTTAATGAATAGTGAAAAATACTGCATTTTACATCAAAACTGCTTTTTAATATAATTTATTTATATGATTAGATTATGTTTTGAATTGGTTTTGAAGTGAAATTAGAATATTTTTTTACCATTTTATCCAATGGTGGTCATTGGAATCAATTTCACTTTGAAATTAGACTTAAACTGGTGTCAATCTTTTGATACTTATTGTTTTGTAAAAACACGCTATTTGCTCTGGCAGCGGGAATTAATTATTAAATTAATTAATTTGACTTATATGTATTGAATTTTGTAAAATAGACTTCATTTTTGAATTCGGAATATCAAATATAGATTAGGGTGAATTTTTGGTAATTTTCTGAAAAACTTCAATTTTTGATGAATAGTGAAACCACTAAGTGGTAATCAAGCAAACTGATTTTTCAGTTAAATGAAAGTTTACCACTAATGTGTATTGAATTTTGAAAATCCGACATACATGGTTGTCATTAAGAAGTAAAATGTGGTTCAATGAGATTATAATAATTTTTTGGTGAATAGTAACTTATTAAGTTCTTAATCGCGATTAGTGGTAATTAGGGTAGTTTAAGGTATAAATAATGCTTTAATAATAGGAAATGACCTAGACACGTGTCCCAACATTATTGGTTGTGTCATGGCCTACCATGACATTCCATGGGTCAACTTGGGGACCCCATGGATCCACTTTTGTTGGGAAATGACATAAATTACTTTTTATTTAATGTTAAAGTGAAAATGACACAAACATAATATGTTTTACAAAAACAATTTTTAAGTGGGGTTATACAAGTCAAAATTTTGATTATAAATAGTCATTGGAAAGATAAAAAGATTTCCTATATCATAGTAATTTTTCTATAATTTTTAGACATTAAATAAATTTAATTATTTGTGACATAATAATGATGCAGCGATGACATCATTATTTGACGATTTAAATAAAATAGAAAGATAATGTAAAATCTATGAACTAAACATGTCCAAAACCAATTGGATGAATGGATTTAGAACCCTTATAACCTTATCCACGAATTATATCAATTTGGGACCTTTTTAAACCGAAACACATTTTCAAATAAAGTAATATTTCTTTACTTTCCAAAAGTGTCCCTCCTCTCCTCTTATAAAAGGCCCCCACCTCTACCTCATTTAACACACTCTTAAAGCCTTTGGATCGGCCAAGCCCTGCCCATTTGCTCTCTCCACATCCCTCCCCTCATCCTAGAGGATTCCCTTTGGGCAGAATCCTTTCAAAGGAAGCCTTTAGGCTCAAATCAAAAGGAGTTACACTTCTTAAGGTAATTCATTCTCTAATGTTCATTTGTTTTATTTTGCTCCTCCAACCCCCTAAACTCTTTTTATTTACTTCTTTTGTAACAACACCAGTATATTCAATATACTAGGATGTTGTTATAAGATTTATTTGAGCTACACTCTCACACAACTACATCAAATGGTTAAAGAACATACGGTTTCCGTGGATGGAGAAATTCTGCCTCCCGAAACGATGATTGTTCAACACTCATTTAACACCTTCAAAGGTGGCCATTATGATGTCACTATTTTTATATGATATATAATATGTTTATGTTTTCCTTAAGATTCTGTTTTTTTTTCATTTTGGGCATACCTTTATGGTTTCCATTATGGGTAAACACGATATCTTCATTTTAGGAAGTGCGGACTACCGCCCCCTCAAAGTGATTTGATTCGTTAAATACCATATGTGGGACATATAAAGTATGGAACTATGATATTATATATGATATTATACTGGAATTATAATATACCTTTATATCATTATGATTCCATTCTATAAAATACGAAATAGAAATGAAAGTAGCGTTCATGCGTACGTACGGCTTACCGTCTCCATGAACGGTGCATTTCATTTCTTACCTATAAATGATTATGTAATATTATAAATGCATGTATTTACTGGATATATATGACATATATGATATCTACATCATGAATACCATTCTGGATATAATGAACCTTTGACCAAATTAACAACATGTAAGTGTAAGAAGTCTATTTTTGACTTAAGAACCAAATACCGACAAAATGAACATTATTAACTTAACTGATTACATGATGTTCATAACATGGTATAAAAGGAATAATGAACTTGAAAAATATTCATAAGAAAGTAGAGATTAACTCAAGTTTATTATTCAGGAGATTAAAGAACGGTCGGGTCAAGTCGGATACGAGGTATGGGACTTCGTCTCAATCTCCTTTCGTTGAGGCATATTTTATTTTATACACAACTTTATTTTATACGGTGTATAAACCACTTTGACTTTTATGTTTATTCAAAAGGAATATTTTTTATACGAAGCGTTTACTAAACGACAAAAGGGAATGTTTTTGTCGTACGTATGCGGCGACAACGACTTCTCCGCCGTCGTGACCGTTATTTGAGTTTCGGCTTCCTCTACAAGCCATACCTTCTTTTTTAAAAGAAAAATAAATACCATGTTTTACTTTTCTTTTATTTTGGTATTGAAAATGGTTTTCATAATGTTTTTATATCAATGTATTGTATTGATATCTTGTGATTGAAATGTGGAAATTTTATGTTTCCTTTATACATGTTTTATTTGATATGATTATGTTATGGTTCTTGGGCATTATTATGAAGACGGGTGGTTCCGTGATAAACTAAGGGCGGGTGAGCCCGTTATAGCTCTCCAATGCATTGGGTAACGCGAAGGAGTGAAACGTTAAGGTTTCTCCGAAGAGATTTTTAGGGAATATACTGTGATGGGTATTCCATAACGTAACCAAGAGGGTTACTCCCTACGTAAGAATGTTATGAATGCCTCAAGTTACCTTTATGTCTTATGATTTCTATGATTTATTCATGATTTTATGAGGTATGTTAAAGTGCCTATGTTTTATGGGTAAAGTATGATTCCATTCTTATGTATATATGAACTCATGTTTCCTTTCCATGTTTTTATAACCCATACTGAGCTTTTTATGCTCATCCCAAGTTTTTTTGAAATGTTTTTCACAGGTCAAGGGAAAGGTACATGATAAGATTATATAGTCAAGGATGTGTCAAGAAATAATCCATGTTTTATTTCTAAATGTGTTTCCATTGATGGGAATGAAGAATACTATCTTTATGTAACCACTTTGTTTATATGTGGAATGTAATGCAAGTTTTATGATCTAATTCTCTAAAACTCTAAACCTGAAAAGATCCTCAACGTGTAATCTTGTAATAACTCAAGATTAAGTATGGTTTAAGGCTGGGGCCTTATATTATTTAACCATGATCAAATCATAAGGACCAAAACTACCAAACCAAAACATACATAAAAAAATAAATCATTTTTTACACCGGACAATGATTTTAACAAAGAATTGTTAATAAACAGATTATAAGTAAATCATATATGGTATGATACATATGATTATGGTTTTGGAATATATGTATAATAAATCTATATTTATTATATATGATCTTTCTATACATACTAAAGAATTTAAACCTGAGGTAAGGGTTTATTTCACAATTTCATCGTTATTCGAGATTGTTTATGTTTAAGTATCTATTGGGGGTATTATTTTATATTTATATCTTAAAAAATAATTTGATCATACTATGGTTATTTATATAAATTATAATATTTCATTACATTTTCCTTTCTTTCAGTACTCAAGATACTGAAATAATGTTTTTAAGGAAAATTGGCCTTGTTTTTCTACTCGGTCAGGAATCTTTCTCTTCTATATCCATATTTTCTATAAAGTTTCTAAAATTATGTTTTTAATATTATAAAATGGTTTATTAAATATATTTTTATCCATATTTTAATTTTTAAAAAATGGTCTAAAATTAATCTTATTTTCATTTTCCGAATGAGTTACTTTTTTGACTTTTTTTACAAAAGTGTGAAAAGAATGTTTTTTTAACTTATACGGAATAAAAAAAATAACCATCATGAAAAATAATTTATTTGAATCTTAATTTAAAATTTTACAAGTTTCCTTTCAAATAAATTTTTTTTTAATATTTTTTAAATATTTTAGATTTTAAATAGGTGATTTCAAAGTGAAAAGGGTATTTTCCTTAAGAATTTTTTTAGTGAATTTTTAAAGTGATTTCATATATATATATATATATATATAAATAATTTATTGAGTATTATGATAAAGATATATTCTAACGATACCATCCACCATATTTATCTAGATGGTTTATGATCAGTTTGACTGGGGAAAGTACTGATATTTCATATGCTAGTTCTTCCAATATGGTCAGTTATTGATTTTTATTACATTTCAATTAAGTTATATTTTTTATTCATATGATGAATGCATTGTGATTATTAAATAATAGGTGGGTCCAAGAATTAAATATATCATAGATTCATCAGTTGGTCTCATGAGACAAACTATATTGGGTATTTGGCTGAGTCTGTACTCATTTATACAATATGTATTGGCACAAGGCCTTAACAGTAAGTTTTAGATGTCCAAAATTATGCATTATATCATTATGATATCAGTTATTGATGTATATGTGATTATTTGAATATTTATGATATCCGTGTATAAGTTTCTATCTCATTTTATTATTTATATGGAATTATTTGATTATCATTTATTCTTGTCATGTTATTCATAACTTATTAGGTTTTATTGTATGCATGACCTTACTGAGAATCTAAGATCACACATTTATTATGTTTCCTTTTCCAAGGAATCCAAGAAGTGCATTTATGTTTGATATTATAAAGGTGTAATGGAGCTCTCAAAAAAATACCATGTTTGATTTTATGTTTTCAAATGTAATTTGGGATTCAAGTATGTATATATTTTATCAAGACTATTAAACAATACAGCCCTTCAGGATGCAATCGCTTATATCTAGTGCCAATGTAATAAAGTAACCACTAACTCAGGGCTACTAGGGTTAGGCTATTTACAACACCCATTATAATCCCATATCAAATTTTCTTAACAAGATTCTATCCATTTTAAAGCACATCACAGGTTTTTCAAAAATCTTCTTTAATAATAAGGAACATCACTAAGAAAAATAATTTCCTTATTAAAAAAAATCTACCATACATTAAATTTCATTTTTTAACTTAAAACCAATAAAATGAATGTTTTAGGTACAGAATAAGTGTTGGGTGGGAGATTAACCATAAAGTTTTTTGTTGGATTCAATGGATCATTCACAAATTGTGCAAGACTTAAACATTATGACCAATGAAATTTTCCATTGGAATATTGACATAGAAAATCCTAAAACCCAGAGAGAGGATCTTTTTCATGACAAATTTATATTTAAATTAAATATTATTGGAAAATATATTACCTTGTATTATGATGTTTATTCATTGATGTTTTTGATCATTTGAAAACCCCTTTTTTGTATTATAGTCATTGTGCTTATAGGATCCAAGGGTATAATCCCTCCAGTGGTGATCTACATGTGCTCCTTTGATCTATGAATGACACTAATTTATTTTCAAGTGCTAGCGTAGAAGATAAATCATCTTGTTTTGCTTGTTTTTAATACTTCAAGATCATTTAGTCTTGAAAGATTTTATCATGGTCTTCTCGTTCTTGAGAGGATGAGAGAAGGAGGAGTCGAGAGAGAAGTTTGTTGTGCGCAATGACTCTCAATTCTCGATTAACCCTACTCAATAGACATACTAGTCTATTTATATAGTTGGGGTTTAGGTTAAAATATTATTTAATTATGTACTAACCCTTAAATAATATAATAAACCATTTATGATCCCATCCCATAATAATATTAATAATATTATTATTTTATGTCTTGTACTAACTAGGTCGATGATAAATATTATTTTACCTACATGAAAATTAATATTTATCACCAGGAAAGGTCTTGTCCCACTCGTCCTCCTCAAAATTTACTAAATACCCAAATAAATATTTAATGATAAAATAAATGTTTTTATCCACAGACTAGTGAATAAATATTTATTATATATTTAATAAATATTTAATAAATAATTTTTTATCAATAAAACCTGAATAAAATTATTACTTGATCTTGAGAATAATATTTATTCCAATAATTAAATTCAAATATAATTTACTATATATTAATGAAAACGCATAGTTTTTGACCCTCTAGGGTCCTTTCTCATTGGCATTAGGTGGTATTTCCTAAATTCCAAGACTATTATCTTGTAATGGGTCAAAGCACTCAAGAGAAAGAACTTAATGTCGTAATGTCAATAACCAAATACAAATGCTTACTTTGTAATATAATCTCTTTTTCATAATATCTCATCAATAAGGTTTCTTATCCATGTCATCAACCTATATTGTAATGTCCTTAACTTTTATAAATTAAATTCCTTTTTTGAATGAATAAATGCATTATCAAGTAATGAAATTTTATAAAACACATACACTACTTTGGTTATTTTGGAATTTTATATCCTTTCATATTTAAAATACCATTAAGAATCATAATCGTTGATAATATATTCATTTAAAAGTGATCATATTAGTAGTATATATAAAGGGTTATGATAAATTTTGATTGACACAGATGGAAGAATTGATGGCCTTGACCAGTAGGATCGTACCTTATAAATCTTATTTATCATAGATTTAAAGAAGATAACATCATTGGAATTTCCCTTGATCAATATCAATATAAGATTTAATAACTAAATCACTAAAAATGAATTTATGTTAGAATTTCAAGCTCAACATAATCATGCCTCAAACCATGGATGTTGAACCACCCCAAAAAAATCTCACCATCGCACACCTTACCCTTAGGGAATTCACTGGTGTAATAAAGGGATATATATCTATACCTTTATAGTATGAATTTTTATATTTTTATTTTTAATAAAACAGTTATTATATTTTCCCCTTTTTAATATTATTTTTTAAATTATTAAATAATGAGTTTGATAAAAATTAGATTTGAATGCAATGAAACACAAAGTGTATTTTTTGGAAATATATAGTTTCAATCAAGACACCCTTTTTAATGAATTTAATAATTTTTTAAATAAATAATATATTAATAAAATAATATTATTAAATAATATTTATTAAATATACATGATAATATGATTTTATGAAGTCAAATGTGATTTTTATAAGGGTTAAAAAACTATTATTTTCAAAAAAACTATATTTTTTCAATAAAAATGTATTTTGATTTAAAAGTATAAATTATAATATTTAAATAATTACTATGATAAAACAAATATTATTTTTTAAATAATCATTTAAAAATTATCTAATGGTTATTTTTTATAATTTTATGAGACAGCCGAATTTTCAGGTCAAAATTCAATACAATATAAATATACGGTATGTATTATGACATAATAATAGCCCAAAAGTGATCTAATATATTTCATAAAAGGTATAAATGAACAAATATATATTTTACCTTTAAAATAACGTGTTTTTGAAATTATTTGATTAATTTTATAATCCTTAATGAATCCTCCAAAACATATATTATATTTTAAGGTTTTAAAATCAATTCTTTGTAAACATGACTCTCTTCCACATTACCAACGGTATTATTTTAATTATAGAGGTTTATAAACATATAAAATAATGAAAAACACTTCACTTGGGTGAAAACTATGGTAAGTTTTGTGCTTTTTATTATTTTATTATATAGATTCCAAAACCTAAGTTTGGAAATTAATAAAGAATTCTCCCCTCTTATGCTATATAAACCCACAAAAATTCTCATTCCTCTTTACTCAAAACCCTTTAATCGTGAAATTACTCTTCCCTTACCTCTATATGGTCCTTCCAAGGTTCACCCCAAGCTCTTAATAAGCTCCTCCCAAGCTTTTAGAAGCGCCCTCTCAAGGTAAGGGATCATATCATTTTCCTCTTTATTCAAGCACCTTCTTTATGTCATGCCTTTTGAATTCCAATTTTTAAAGTTGGGATATGTTTTTACACATATCTATTTATATAATTATGATTTAAAATTAACTATAGATCTATTTCACTCTCATTCACACCTTTAATAAACCCTATATACACTTGTTATTCTTTTGAAATTATCCTACGATTTTCCATGCCAAACATTTGTGTAGTGAATACCCATATCCATTTTCACTCAATGGTATTCACCTAGTTGTAAATTTCCTCAATGTATGTAACCTAAAATCATTAATAATGTTGGTTAAAATTGTTGAAATACATCCTTATGTTGTATGTTCTATGTGGCACACTTATTCATGTACATAATATGAAACTGACGGGTGGGCCCAAAATTATATAGCCCTATAATGCATTGGGGAATGTTTTTATATCATGAGATTAAATTTATGGTGCACATGATTTTATCCTAATCACACTAATTTATGATGTCTTTGTGGTTATCCTTGACTTATGTTTATGATTATGTGTTTTGTGTTTTTACCACATTCCCATGTTACCTTTATGCTACCATGTGATATCATGCCTCATTGTTCAAGAATATGATTCTTGAACCTTTTATGATACCTTTATATACTTATTAGATAACATGTACTACTTTACATTATGAAATTATTTGTTTATTCCCTTACTAGACATTATATATCACCCCTTTCTTATGTACGACCCTAGGTTATCCTGTACAGTTATAGAAGATCCATGGAAAATATGGGCATGTTTTTAGAGTTTTTAATTAATGATGTTGTATTTAGTTTGAATTTTTTTGTGTCATTTACCTAATTTATAAAATAAACTAATCCCCATGATGTTATGGTGTTTTAATCAGTGTATATTTATGTAATAAATCATGAATTGAGGTGTATTAAATGTATGGGTTGTCATAGTTGGTATCGTAGAAAAGTTTAGATCTTTTGGGATTATGATTAGAAAACTATAGTGAAATTCTTAGGGATAAGTCTAAACATAGGAAAACATCCTTAAATTTTTCTAAAGTATAAATTAAGTGGTTTCCAAGAAAATTCATCATGATCTAGATACTAAACATGGATGTGGATCTCAAATAGAGGTATAACCCCAAAAAGTGCACACTGAGTTGGAATTTATCATCACCTGGTGCATGGAAACTGATCTTACTACACGCCTGGTTTTACACTCTTAAGGGATATGATTTGGTAAATTCAAAAACTTCTTACAAACCATTGTTAAGGGAAAAAATGACCATAAGGTTTTATATTAGGAAATAGATTATGGATTAGTTAAATTAAAACCTATAAATTCATAGGTTAAATAATACATGCCATTTATGATTTATCCCTTTAATTTTCATGATTTATTGTTTATGTGTTTAATAGTTTAAAAATATCCATCCCTAATTTTCCCTTTCTTTTTAGTCAATGGCTGGGAATATGAGGAATCGATTCAACAACCAATGTGAAGAAAAATTTAATAACTACCCAAATAAAATTCATAATCTGATGGGATAAAGAATCGCAAACTTCATGAAAATTATTTCTCAATTGACTAAAGTTTTGAATCAAAACTTGAATTAGGAGGAACTCTCAAATCCCCCAAAGAAATAGAATGTTGTAATCGATACATTTATGTAGTAAAGGCCTTCTAATTTAAATGGATCTTCTGATACATTAATCATGTATTAATGGATAAATTCCATTAGAAAGATCTTCTCCATCCTTCAATGCTCTAAGAAAGATAAATTTGTGCTAGCTATTTATCGTATGGTGAGAGAAGATGATCAATGGTGGATGTTGGTCAAAAATATAAATCCCGAGGAGGATATATGTCGATGGAGTAGAAGAAATTCTTTACAATGTTTTTTATTAAATATTTTACATGCACTCTCCTACTAAAAATATATATTTACTTCCTTAGACTTAAGAAAAATGATGAAAAATCCATTGGGACATATAAGGAAAACTTAAAAATTCTTGCATGATTCACCTCTATCTTTTTCATTTCCCCTGAAAGTAAATTTTACTTCTTATTTGGAGGGATAAAGTATAATTTATGAAAATAATTATCCATTTAATACTTTTAAATCAATGAGTAAATTGTCCAATGTGCCTCAAATTCAAAATGAAGATCAATGAATTTCAAGGTTCTCGTGAGGATAAGAAGAGGATAATGGATTTTAATTCTGGAAGTTTGATGGAAAACTCTTATGAGGATAATAAATTCCATCACCCCACTTGTTAAAAGTGTGGGAATAATCATCTTAGAAATTTACTAAAGGGGGTTTTGAAATGATTTAGGTGTGGTAAAAAAGGACACATATCTAGCGATTGTTGACGGGTGAAACCCACCAATGTTATGGAAGAAAGGAATGCTCTAGTAAACCCTTAGCCTATTGTTCAATATTCCAATTGTAAGTAACAAGGACAATATGAAAATAAATGCTTTAATCCAAGGGTTTTCAACAAAAACCAATGGCAACAACCTCCAAGTCCTAGAGAGAAAGGGTGATCTTATGCAATCACAACTACTGAGGTGGATCCCAACAATGAAGTGGTGATCGATACATTAGGTATTCATTCAAGAATGTTGAACACACTTTATAATTTTGGTTTTATGCATTCTTTCATATCATGAAAGTTTAGTAGAACTATTCAAACACCATCTCAAATCATAGAAGTCGAGTTATTGATGAAGATGAAAAATGGGTCAATTATTACATCCTAAGAATATAACTTATACCATATCCAAATTTGTGGTATAAATTTCCCAAAATACCTTATGATACCCCCTTTAAAATAATTTGATGAAATTATAGGCATATATTGGTTTTCCTAATATAAATCCAACATAAATTTTCAAGAGAATGAAATCACCCTCTGATTCTATGCAAGTACAAGGAGAAGGATAAATATTTTTTGGTACTAACATCTCAAGCATGGATATTATAGACTTACAAGAAAGAATATCTATCTCAAATGATTAAGACTAAATAAAATACCATCATTGAAGACATTCCCATTGTAAGGGAATTTTCTAATGTGTTTCCTGAAGAATTTTCTGGTCTTCCCCTTAGTCGTGATGTTGAGTTCCCATTTCAGATCAAACCTAGAGCTTTATCAATATCCAAGAATCCATACAGAATGGTTGTTGTTAAACTTGAGGAGATGAAGAAACAATTATAAGAAAATCTTTATAAAGGGTTTATACACCTAAGTGCTTCAATGTGGAGTGCACCAATCCTCTTTTTTCAATAAGGATGGGTCAATGCACCTCTACAGTGATTATCATGAACACAATAAGATAATTATAAATAAAAAGTATCATTTTTTATGGATTAATGACTTTTTTGATCAGCTACATGGAGCCCAGTACTTCTCTAAAGTGGATCTTTGATTGAGATATTATCAATTAAAGGTTAAGAAGTAGGATATCCCCAAGACTTCTTTACATATAAGTTACAAGAACTATGAGTTCATAGTGATGTCATTTTGACTCACTAATTCTCTAACTATCTTCATGGAATTGATGAATAGGGTCTTTAGGGATTAACTTGATAAATTTTTGGTAGTTTTTATAGATGATATTCTTATACTATCTAAAAGTGACGAGGGGTATGAGTATAATTTAAATACCATACTAAAGACCTTGAGGAAGTAAAAATTATATGAAAATTGATATAAATGTGAGTTTTGGTTAGAGAAAGTAAATTTCTTGGGGAATGTTATCACTAATAAGTGTATATCTATGTATATATAAAAAAAATAAATAGAAGTATGGCCTAGACCAACATCTATGATGAAAATCTGTAGTTCGTTGGATTATATGGGTACTATTATCAATTTGTGAGAAACTTCTCATAATTTTCAATACCACTAACTAATAGTACTCGGAAGGGAGTCAAGGTTGTTTGGAATGATGAATGTGAGGAAAATTTTAAAGATCTAAATAAGAGTCTAATCACTACACTTGTACTAATATCACCCACCAATGGGGAAGGATTTGTGATCTATAATGATTCATATAAAAAATTCTTGGGTTGTGTGCTTATGCAAGATGAAAAATTGATAGCCTATGACTCCTTCCAATTAATGATTCATGAGAAGAACTATCCAACTCATGATCTAGAATTGGCTATAATGATCTTCACATTGAAGATATGGCGACATTACCTCTATTGAGAAAATTGTGAAATATATAAAGATCATAAAATCCTCAAGTATATATTCACATGAAAGAAGATTAATATGCACTATTAAAGGTGGTTAAAGCTTATCAAGGATAGTGATTGTTCATTATATTACCATACTGGGAAAGAAAATAAAGTGATAGATTCTCTAAGTAGAAAGTATCTCGCAACTCTATCCATAACGAGGATTGCAAGGGATCCAATATTATTGGTCATGAAAATGATAGATATGGAAATAATAAGAAAATATTCATCCTACCTTTATTAAATAACCTCCCAACCATCCATTATTTATAGGACAGAGGAGGCTCAAAAGTTTCTATAGAAGAAGGTAGTGAATATTCTAGAGTTCAACTTTGCTAAAGATAGAGTTATAAGGTTTGGAACCTAAATATGTGTCCCATCAAAACCAGAACTATATATTAAACTTATGGATGATGTGCACAGCTCATCCTTATCTATTCATCTAGGAAGCACTAAGATGTATTGATTTTTGAAGAAAAACTTCTGGTAGGATAACATGAAGAGGGATATTGTTGAGTTTGTAACTCAATTCTTGGTATGCCAACAAGTTAAAGAAGAATTACATAAGTCTAAGGGTATGATGAAACTATTTACCATACTAATGTGTAAATGGGAAAACATAAGCATGGATTACACCTTAAGTAAATAACATTATCTGGGTGGTAGTCGATCACCTTACAAAGTTGGAACATTTCATTGATATTAAGGAATATTTCTTTCTTGACCAACTCACCAAGATATACATAAGGGAAGTTGTGATACTGCATGGAGTTCAACTCTCTATTGTATCTAACTGATATTTTAGGTTCACCTCATGGTTTTGGAGAATCCTTCAACAGTCATTAGATATAGAACTGATATTCAACACTTCTTATCACCCTCGTATGGATAGCTAGTCTGAAAGAACCATTAAAACTCAAGAGAATGCGTTGAGATCATATTCAATGAATTTCCAAGGATGTTGGGACCATCACCTTCCCCTATTGGAGTTCTCATATAACAAAAGTTTACATTCTAGAATTCAAATGGAACCATATAAGTCTCTATATGGTAAGAGGTTTCATACTCTGACATAATGGGATGAAGTTGAAGAGTGGAAGCTATTGGGACATGATCTTATCCTATAGATGACAAACAAGGTTAAAACCATTCATCATCATATGAAATCCACACAAAGTTGATAGAAAATCTATGTAGACAGTCATCGATGTGACCTAGAGTTTGAGGTTGGAGATAAAGCGTTCCTTCATATTTTTTCATGGAATAAATTAATGGTGTTTGGGAAGAAGGGTAATATTAGTCCTAGATACATTAGACCCTTTGATATATTGCATCAGAGTAGTGTCTTATCGACTATAACTCTCACCTAACCTATCTCAAGTACATGATGTGTTCCATGTGTCCCTCTTAAGGAAGTACATACCAGACCCTCACATGTACTGGATCTAGAGGTGGTACCATTGGAGAATAATATTTTATATGAGGAGAAATCTGGTAAAGATCTTATAACATAGATGAAAGGTTCTATAAAACAAGACAACTCACATGGTCAAAGTGTTATGGAGGAACCACAAGTTTGAGTAAGTGACATGGGAATTGAAGAGGTGATGAAACAAAAGTACCCTTATCTATTTTAGTGTATGAAATGTAAATTTAAAGGGTGAAATTTTTTAAGGGGATATGATGTAATGACCAGAACATTTATAAATTAAATTACCTCTTTTTTAATGAATAAATTCATTATAAAATAATGAATTTATAGAAAACGCATGCACTAATTTGATTATTTTGAAACATTATATCCTATAAGGTTTAAAATACCATTAAAAATCATAATTGTTGATAATATAGTCATTAAATAGTGATCATACTAGTAATATATATAAAGGGTTATGATAAAGTCCAATTGACATAGACGGAGGAAGTGATGGACTTGACCACTAGAATCATACACTATGAAGCCCATTTATCAAAACTTCTAAGGGAGATAGCATCACTGGGATTTTACCTTGATAAATACTAATTAAAGATTCAATAACTAAATCATGAATGAAAATATTTCAAGATAAGTTCAATCTTATCAAAATCACGGCCCAAACCATGTACGCCAAACCACCCCAAGAAAATCTCACCATTGCACACCTTACCCTTAAGCCATTCGCTGATGTAATAAAGGGATATGTATCTAGATCCTAATAGTATGAATTTTTATAATTTTATTTTTAATAAAAAAAATTTATATTTATCCCCTTTTAATATTACTTTTAAAATTATTAAATAATGAGTTTAATGAAAATTAGATTTTGATACGATAAAACACAAAGAGTATTTTTGGAAAATATATAGTTTAAATAAAAACACAATTTTTAATGAATTTAATAATTTTTTAAATAAATTATATTTTAATAAAATGTTATTATTAAATAATATTTATTAAATATAAATGATAATATAATTTTATGAAGTCAAATGTGATTATTATAAGTGTCAAAAAAACTATTATTGTCAAAAAATAGTATTTTTTCAATAAATAGATATTTTTATTTAAAAGTGTAAATTATAATATTTAAAGAATTATTTTTATATAATAAATATTTTTTTTTAAATCAGAACATCAAAATTATCCAATGGTGATTTTTTCATAATTTTCTAAGACATTCAAATTTTCGAGTAAAAATTAAATACGGTATGTATTATGACATCATAATGAACCAAAATTGATGTAATATATGTAATAAAATGTATCCATGATCAAATAAATATTTACCATTTAAAATAATATGTTTTTGAAATTATTTTATTAATTTTATAAACCCTTAATGAATCCTCCAAAAAATATATTATATTTTAAGGTTTTAAAATCAATTCTTTGTAAACATGACTTACTTACACATCACCAAGGGTATTATTTTAATGATATCTATTCTTAAAATTGTAAAATAATGAAAAATAATCCACTTTTAAAGAAAATATAGTCAAAACCATGATTTTTTTTGGTTTTGATTACTTTATCATATAGATTCCAAAACCTAAGTTTAGAAATTAATAAAGAATTCTCCTCTCTTTTTCTATATAAACTCATCCAAACTCTCATTAATCTTCACTAAAAACCCTTTGAGCATAAAATTACTCTTACATTCCCTTTATATGTCCCTACCAAGATTCCCTAAGCTCTTAATAAGCTCCTTCCAATCTTTTAGAAGTGCCCTCTCAAGGTAAGGGATCCTCTCATTCTCCTCTTTATTCAAGAACCTTCTTTATGTCATGCCTTTTGATTTCCAATTTTTAAAGTTGGGATATGATTTTACATATCAATATTAATTTAATTATTATTCCAAAGAAATTATAAACCCATTTCTCTCTCATTCACCCCTTATATAAACCTTTATATACACCAGTTATACTGTTGAAATTATCCTGTGATTTTTCATGCCAAACATTTGTATAGTGAATACCCATATCTATTTCCACTCAAGGGTATTTGCCTAGTTTTACCTATCCTTAATTAATTTTTAATTTAAATTTATTTAAACCTAACTCCTTATTCATGGGGTTAAAATTTATGAAATTCATCCTTAGGTTGTATGCTCTATGTGGCACACTTATACATGTACATGATATGAAAGTGACAGGTGGGCCCATAATTATATAGCCCTAAAATGCAATAGGTAATGTTTTTATCTCATGATATGTCATGTATTGATTTCATGAGTTTATCTTAATAACACTATGTTATTATGTCTTGGAATTTATCCTTGACTTATGTTTATGATATCATGTTTTATGTTGTTTCCATATTCCAATGTCTCCTTTATACAATCATGTTATATCATGACACATTGTTAAAGTTTATGATTCTCACTCCTTTTATAATACCTTAATATTCCTCTTAGATAACATGTATCACTTTAACTTTTGTTGTTATTTTTTATTACCTTACTGGACTTTATATCTCACCCCTTTATGATGTACGTCCCCAGGTTATCCCATGCAGTTTTTGAAGATTTAAGGAAAATAAGGGCATGCTTTTTGAGTTTTTAATTAATGATGTTGTATTTATTTTGGAAGTTGTTATGTCATATACCTACTTTCCTAAATACACTAGTCCTCACAATCTTCTAGGGTTTTACTAAGTGTATCTTTATGTAATAAATCATAAATTAAGGTTTATTAAAGATATGGGTTGTCATATATATGCTTGATACATCATTCTTTGACTATATGAAATAAACTCATTATTACAACATGGACATGGAATTTAATGTGATACTCAAAAAAAATGTTTCATTTGATAACATGAGTATAATTAAAATGAGACCATTGGGTTTTGACTGTTATATGACCATTGGTCAATATGACCGTTGTAAACTAAATGTTCCGATTATTGTCTCTAAATACAAGTAATCTTGGTAAATTAATATAGAAATAAGATTCGATGGCCTCACCCAGTAGTATTGGACCGATCGAAGCCCATCTAATAGAACTTGGGAAGGAGGTAGCACCATTGGTCTTTGATCTGGACCAAACCCAAGCTGAACTTCATCGTGTGAAGCTAGAACGGAATCGCCTTTGTGAGAAGTTCAAACTGATAGAAATTACTACTCGTGCGATGTTGGCCAAGCCTCCCTCGGATTCTCTCACCTTAGCACACCTTACACTTAGGTCCTATGATGGTGTGATAAGGGGCTATGTAAGAATACCATAATTGCCTTGTGTAATCCTTTGTTTTAAATAAAAATTGGGATTTCTTCTTATGATGAAGTTTATGAATTTTCAAATGACCGGATAAATATAGTATGCATATTTTTGATGAATTTTAGAAAAAGGATATTTTAAAAATGTTTACGTAAACCTTAAATAATTAAAAACATGTAATGATATTCAAAAAATGGTCTTATACAATTATGTCCAGTACGAAATTTAGAGTCTAATAAGATCAACTTGATTTTTGATGAATAGTAAATTATGATTAGTGATTTTATGATTAGGATTAGTAATGTGTCCAAATATATTAGTAATCTCACTTAAAGAAAGTATTAATATAATCTAGGCACCTTGATTAAGTAATGTGATTCAATAAAATGGTTAAATAACGGTGTCATAAATTATTATTCAAGTATTAGTTTTTTTGGGTGAATAGAATTTTTCAATTAAAAATTAAATTAAAAATATTTAGAAAATTATTTTTATAAAATGGATTTCATTTTTGAACTCAGAGAATCGATATTATGTTAAGGTAATTTTTGGGGTTTTTTCTGAAAAAATGAATTTTCGGTGAATAGTGTATTTATTTAAAAATTAAATTAAAAATATTTAGAAAATTATTTTTATAAAATGGAGTTCATTTTTGAAATTAGATCATTGATATTTGGTAAATGTGAAATTTTGGGATTTTTCTGAGAAAGTTGAATTTTTAGTGAATAGTAAAAATACAGTTTTAGGGTTTCGGTATGTTTAATGACATCATAACTGTGTCATGATGATTCCATGAGATATTTTAAGGGATGGTCGACTAAAGGGGATGAATTATTGTATGAGGTGTCCCAAGTGGCCAATACCATGGGCAAATACCATGGGCAAGCCCATGGTTTTTCCAAAACCACCAATGAGGTGTCCCTTGGCCATTAATGCCTTGTCCCCTCACTTTCCCTATAAATACCAAGAAATACTCTCATACATTCGACTCCCCACTCTCTCCCAATGAAGTTCTGGTCTCATTACCTCCCAAGGAGTCCTTAAAATGTTCCCCCAAGCCCTCAAGGTCCCAACCTTTTAGTTTTAAGAGTTACGTTTTAAGGTAAGGGATCTGACCTCTCTCTTTCTTTTCAAGTAATCTCTTTTATGTCATTTATTTTATGCTACATGTTCTTATGTTAAAGGATGTTCTTTTATATTCCTATTAATTCCCTTTTCATGTTCATATTATGAGAGATCCCCTCTTACTCTCATTATTTCGTTTTATGAATGTTTAAGTGGTGACGTTAGGCTGCCGAATTTTTAAGTGGTTCTTTCGCCCTTCTCGTTTTCAAGTTCTACTTTCATGTCAAGACTTTTAAGTTCCTTTTTATTATGTTTTGGTATGATATCTATATCTATCATACTGATATTTTATGATCATATTATTAGATACCCCATTTTATCTCTTTAATTCAGTATTTTGAAGTTTTAAGTGGCGTCGTTAGGCTGCTGAATTTTTAAGTGGTTCTTTCACCCTTCTCATTTTTAAGTTCTAATTTCATGTCAAGACTTTAAAGTTCCTTTTTATTATGTTGGGGTATGATCTCTATATCTATCATAATGATCTTTTATGATCATATTATGAGATACCCCATTTGATCTCTTTAATTCAGTATTTTGAAGTTTTAAGTGGCGTCGTTAGGCTGCCGAATTTTTAAGTGGTTCTTTCACCTTTCTCGTTTTCAAGTTCTACTTTCATGTCAAGACTTTAAAGTTCCTTTTTATTATGTCGGGGTATGATCTCTATATCTATCTTACTGATCTTTTATGATCATATTATGAGAGACCCCATTTGATCTCTTCAATTCAGTATTTTTAAGTTTTAAGTGGCGTCGTTACGCTGCAGAATTTTTAAGTGGTTCTTTCACCCTTCTCGTTTTCAAGTTCTACTTTCATGTCAAGACTTTCAAGTTCCTTTTTATTATGTTGGGGTATGATCTCTATATCTATCATACTGATCTTTTATGATCATATGATAAGATACCCCATTTGATCTCTTCAATTCAGTATTTTGAAGTTTTAAGTGGCGTCGTTAGGCTGCCGAATTTTTAAGTGGTTCTTTCACCTTTCTCCTTTTTCAGAGTTCTAATTCCATGTCAAGTCTTGCAAGTTCCTTTTTATTATTTTGGGGTATGATCTCTATATATATCATACTTATCTTTTATGTTCATATTATTAGAGACCCTATTTGATCTCATCAATTCATTTTTGGTTGAAGTTTATGTGACGTCGTTAGACTGTCGAATTTTCATAAGAGAAATCTTATTTTTTTTATTCCTTTAATGTTATTCATTTCATATGATATATTTTCAAATTTCATTACCATGTTCTTAAATCCCTTATATTCTGTCCCTCTACTGTTTTATGGGTCATTTATGAATGTTTGACCCATGTCCCCTCTCTTTTCAATGTTTTCTAAAACCCTGTAACATAGCTGTTATGCTGCAGAATTTTCGTCTCAAAATGTCTCTCTCTTTTTCTAAAGTTATTTGATTTTATTAAGTGAATACTATAATCTCTCTCTTCTATATGTTTATTCACATATATACCAAAATGTTCTATTTTAAATTCTGGGTTTTACATACATGAAACCCTCTTTCCCTTTCTGTGGGTTTAAAGTGACATAAAGATCATGTCTTTAAAGCAGTTTTTAAAACATTATGATTATGAAATGAAACCCATTTCTTTTATGCTATATGGGTTGTTTATGAAATTATTTATGATGATATATGTGGCTCACATGATAATAAATACATGTCAATGGTGCACCCAGATATCGCTCCAATGCATTGGGTAAAGACTTAATCTCTAAAGATGACCTTTTAGACTGATACCTTGGTGAATAACCTTGGTAATTTTTAATGACACCTTGGGGATGGACCTTGGTGAAACGAAATTATTGTCAATATTAAATGTTTTAGCCACATATTCAAGTTATGAAAAATGTTATTTTTATTATGATATATCTCATGATTTCTTTCTCATGCCTTAAAGTTCTTTTCATGACCTTATTGAAGTATCTCAAGTTCACATGTAAAATGTTTCTCTTGTTTCTCTTACTGGGCCTTCTGCTCACCCTTTCTCTGGATGTATGTCCCCAGGTTATGAGATGAAGTAATGAACCTAGGATGAACATGAGGATAATCCTTTCAATTGTTTAAGAAGAATGTTTTATGTTTTCATGTTTTAAGTTCCTGGTTTCCAAGACACTAAACCTTAAAGATCCTCGGTTTTGTAAAATGTAATGAAAGTTTATGTGATAAAAAGGCGGGATGACATAGTTGGTATCAAAGGATGGTTTAGTTATTTGTGGAAATTAGGATATGAAACATTTAGGAAGAAGCCTATAGAAAAGTTTATATATAGGAAATCTTCCTAATATTTTGGTGAGTATTGAGTAATGGGTTGCCAAGCAAATACATCCCTGTCTGGATACGAGCAGGTAGAGGTGGCTCTGGAACAGATGTACATAGGGGTAAAACCCAAAAACACCGCTTTGAGCTAGACTCAAATGGGAACTGGTACATGACAACGGGCCTTTCTGCACTCTTGGTTACGACACTCCCGGGGGATATGCTTTGGTAAATTCATAAGCTTAGTATAAACCATTGTTAAAGGAACAAAGATAAAATAAAATAAAGATTCACATAAGAATATATGATCATGGATAACCTAGATGGGAACCTAGGGGATCACAAGTTAGGGTATACTTTTCTTCTACAAGTTATCCTTATATTCTTTAAGTTCTTTTTCATGATTATTGGCTAAGTATTTAAGCCCCTAATTATACTTTCTCTTCTTAGTTAATGGTGGGAAATGGAAGAACATGTCCCAACAACCAATGTGATAGGAAATGTGATGATTTTCATATTAATATGATAGAGATGATTAGGGTATTAAAAGATGATTATTATTTTGGAAGACTTTCACTATTTTGGGGACCCTATATGATCGAGGTAAATAGATTACTACGGTATTTTCATTGAGGAGTAAGGTTGACTTATATTTTGAAGAATCGATGAATTTAAGGTGGACTTATAGTAATTTAGGTTACTTATGGGAATGATTAACCTATCTTGGGTAAAATATGTTTAGGTTAGCTACTTTTGTTATAAGATGTTAGGAGTGGTTGATGTTGTTTGGAGATGAACAATGAAGTTTATTTTGGAAGACTATGTTATCAAATCCTTCTTGTATTTGGGTTTCAATCTTAGTTTGGTTTATTTTGAGGAATTTTAAGGACCGTTATTTATGGAATGGTCTATGATGAACTTTGGTTAGTACCATAGAACTTTGAAGATTTAAAAGTAGTTTCCATTCCTATGGGATTCTTTCTTTTTGAAGAGTTGTTTTACCTTACCCTTTCTGTTTTTGGGATAATGTTTAAAGATAGAAGAAATAGATAGTTAATCTTTTGTGGATTATGTGATTCTCTAGAAGATGATTCTTGTGTTTTGATGAGACCAAGTAGTTTTTAATGCTCATCGTTTGGAGAAAATATTAGTTTTAGTAGAAACTTATTAAAGGATGAAACTCTATATGAAGGTAGGTATATTTTCTTATGTTTTTGTTCTATGTAGTAAATGAATTCCTCAAAATTATGAAAAGGAACATAAAACCAAAACGTTTTTGGTTTATGTTTCCTACTAGGTAATCAAAGACCATTTACACACATCATAAGTTTGGAATTTTCTTATGGTTAACTTTCTCCTAATCATGTTTTCTATCACTCTCCCTTAGAACTTGACCCTTTTTTTTCTCCTCCATGTCCATGTTTTCCAACATGGAATCCTAGTGTGGGTTAACTCGGGTGACCTTTGTACTTCCCTTTCTTTCTTTTAAAGTAATAGTTTTACTGACTCCTTTTCCGATGTGGGAATTTCAATGAAATTTCAAAACCCAATTTTAAAAATTGAGAGGATGCAATTTCTTAAGGGGGGAAGATTGTAACGACCCGAAATTTTGAATAAATATTGTTTCCTAATTTTGTGTATTATTTTATTTTATTTTTATACTCAACAAAAAATTTTCATTTGATAACATGAGTATAATTAAAATGAGACCATTGGGTTTTGACTGTTATATGACCATTGGTCAATATGACTGTTGTAAACTAAACGTTTCGAATATTGTCTCTAAATACAAGTAATCTTGGTTAATTAATATAGAAAGAAGATTTGATGGCCTCACCCAGTAGTCTTGGACCAATCGAAGCCCATCTAACAGAACTTGGGAAGGAGGTAGCACTACTGGGCTTTTCTCTGGACCAAACCCAAGCCGAACTTCATCATGTGAAGCTAGAACAGAATCTCCTTTGCGAGAAGTTCAAACTGATAGAAATTACTACTCGTGCGATGTTGGCCGAGCCTCCCTCGGATTCTCTCACCTTATCACACCTTACACTTAGGTCCTATGCTGGTGTGATAAGGGGCTATGTAAGTAGACCATAACTGCCTTGTGTAATCCTTTATTTTAAATAAAAATTGGGATTTCTTCTTATGATGAAGTTTATGAATTTTCAAATGACCGGATAAATATAGTATGCATGTTTTTGATGAATTTTAGAAAAAGGATATTTTAAAAATGTTTATGTAAACCTTAAATAATTAAAAACATGTAATGATATTCAAAAAATGGTCTTCTACAATTATGTCTAGTACGAAATTTAGATTCTAATAAGATCAACTTGATTTTTGATGAATAGTAAATTATGAATAGTGATTTTATTATTAGGATTAGTAATGTGTCTAAATGGATTAGTAATCTCACTTAAAGAAAGTATTAATATAATCTAGGCACCTTTATTAAGTAATGTGATTCAATAAAATGGTTAAATAACGGTGTCATAAATTATTATTCAAGTGTTAGTTTTTTCGGGTGAATAGTGTTTTTTAATTAAAAATTAAATTAAAAATATTTAGAAAATTACTTTTATAAAAGGGATTTCATTTTTGAACTCAGAGCATCGATATTATGTTAAGGTAATTTTGGGGGTTTTTTCTGAAAAAATGAATTTTCAGTGAATAGTGTATTTATTTAAAAATTAAATTAAAAATATTTAGAAAATTATTTTTATAAAATGGAGTTCATTTTTGAAATTAGAGCGTTTATATTAGGTTAATGTGAAATTTTGGTATTTTTTTGTGAAAGTTGAATTTTCAGTGAATAGTAAAAATACAGTTTTAGGGTTTCGGTATGTTTAATGACATCATAACTGTGTCGTGATGATGTCATGAGATATTTTAAGGGATGGTCTAATAAAGGGGATGAATTATTGTATGAGGTGTCCCAAGTGGACAATACCATGGGCAAATACCATGGGCAATCCCATGGTTTTTCCAAAACCACCAATGAGGTGTCCCTTGGCCATTAATGCCTTGTCCCCTCACTTTCCCTATAAATACCAAGCAATACTCTCATCCATTCGACTCCCCGCTCTCCCCCAACGAAGATATGGTCTCATTACCTCCCAAGGAGTCCTCCCAATGTGCCCCCAATCCCTCAAGGTCCCAACCTTTGAGTTTTAAGAGTTACGTTTTAAGGTAAGGGATCCGACCTCTCTCTTTCTTTTCAAGTAATCTCTTTTATGTCATTTATTTTATGCTCCATGTTATTATGTTAAAGGATGTTCTTTTATATTCCTCTTAATTCCCTTTTCATGTTCATATTATGAGATATCCCCTCTTACTCTCATTATTTCGTTTTATGAATGTTTAAGTGGCACCGTTAGGCTGCCGAATTTTTAAATGGTTCTTTCACCCTTCTCATTTTCAAGTTCTACTTTCATGTCAATACTTTCAAGTTCCTTTTTATTATGTTGGGGTATGATATCTATATCTATCACACTGATATTTTATGATCATATGATGAGATACCCCATTTGATCTCTTCAATTCAGTATTTTGAAGTTTTAAGTGGCGTCGTTAGGCTGCCGAATTTTTAAGTGGTTCTTTCACCCTTCTCATTTTCAAGTTCTAATTTCATGTCAATACTTTCAAGTTCCTTTTTATTATGTTAGGGTACGATCTATATATCTATCATAATTATCTTTTATTATCATATGATTAGATACCCCATTTTATCTCTTCAATTCACTATTTTGAAGTTTTAAGTGGCGTCGTTAGGTTGCCGAATTTTTAAGTGGTTCTTTCACCCTTCTCGTTTTCAAGTTCTACTTTAATCTCAAGACTTTCAAGTTACTTTTTATTATATCAGGGTATTATCTCTATATCTATCATACTGATATTTTATGATCATATGATTATAGACCCCATTTTATCTCTTCAATTCAGTATTTTGAAGTTTTAAGTGGCGCTGTTAGGCTGCCGAATTTTTAAGTGGTTCTTTCACCCTTCTTGTTTTCAAGTTATACTTTCATGTCAAGACATTCAAGTTCCTTTTCATTATGTTGGGGTATGATCTCTATATCTATCATACTGATCTTTTATGATCATATGATGAGAGACCCCGTTTGATCTCTTAAATTCAGTATTTTGAAGCTTTAAGTGGCGTCGTTAGGCTGCCAAATTTTTAAGTGGTTCTTTCACCTTTCTCATTTTTCAGAGTTCTAATTCCATGTCAAGTCTTGCAAGTTATTTTTATTATGTTGGGGTATGATATCTATATCTATCATACTGATATTTTATGTTCATATGATGAGAGACCCTATTTGATCTCATCAATTCATTTTTGGTTGAATTTTATATGACATCGTTAGGCTGTCGAATTTTCATAAGAGAAATCTTATTTTTGTCTTCCTTTCATGTTCTTCATTTCATATGGTATATTTTCAAATTTCATTACCATGTTCTTAAATCCCTTATATTATGTCCCTATACTGTTTTATGGGTCATTTATGAATGTTTGACCCATGTCCCCTCTCTTTTCAATGTTTTCTAAAACCCTGTAACATAGCCATTATGCTGCAGAATTTTCGTCTCAAAATGTCTCTCTCTTTTTCTAAAGTTAATTGATTTTATTAAGTGAATACTTAAATCTATATATTCTATATGGGTATTCACATATATACCAAAATTTTCTATTTTAAATTCTGGGTTTTACATACATGAAACCCGCTTTCCCTTTCCGTGGGTTTAAAGTGACATAAAGATCATGTCTTTAAAGCAGTTTTTAAAACGTTATGATTATGAAATGAAACCCATTTCTTTTATTCTATATGGGTTTTTTATGAAATTATTGATGATGATATATGTGGCTCACATGATAATAAATACATGTCAAGGGTGCACCCATATATCACTCCAATGCATTGGGTAAAGACTTAATCTCTAGAGATGACCTTTTAGACTGATACCTTGGTGAATAACCTTGGTAATTTTTAATGACACCTTGGGGATGGACCTTGGTGAAACAAAATGATTTTCAATATTAAATGTTGTAGCCACATCTTCAAGTTATGAAAAATGTTATTTTTATTATGATATATCTCATGATTTCTTTCTCATTCCTTAAAGTTCTTTTCATGACCTTATTGAAGTATCTCAAGTTCACATGTAAAATGTTTCTCTTATTTCCCTTATTGGGACTTCTGCTCATCCTTTCTCTTAATGTATGTCCCCAGGTTATGAGATGCAGTAATGAACCTAGGATGAACATGAGGAGAAGCCTTTCAAGTGTTTAAGAATAATGTTTTATGTTTTCATGTTTTAAGTTCCTGGTTTCCAAGACACTAAACCTTAAAGATCCTCGGTTTTGTAAAATGTAATGAAAGTTTATGTGATAAAAAGGCGGGATGAAATATCTATTAATATGGAAGGAAAAAATACTTCATCGGCTTATCCATTAATAACACGCCATTCATGATACACCCAACAGACCCTACGTCCCAAAAACATAATACATCATGGTTTTGGTCAGTAAATATAAGTGCATGATTTGTGACATGTATTAATGATAATACTAAAGTATAAGGATCATTTCACATGTCGAAAATAGTAATATGAAATGACATATAAATATTTGTAATTTCTACTGGTGGTTTTATTCTCATAATCTCCCATATTGGAGATTACCAAGTGTGGACTTCATGAGATGAAGTCTCATCTGTTTATGGGTACTCTCACTTGAAGGTCGATATACTATGTTCTCTATCATAGAATTTTATCTAACCATGTAGCTAGGTTTAAGAATATCATCATGGAATTTAAAGGTTATCATCATAACAGGGAACTGTTATTCCCTTTTCAATGTGATAGATACTCTAAGACATTATCATATTGATGTTATGAAGAATAACTATCAATATGTGATAGGGTATTTATATTAACATTCAATTCTTTGAATATACATGAAATCTAAAGTACAAAGTATTTTATTCTAGGGAACCAGCTTCAAAAGACTCCCACTTGAACTAGAGCTAACTATTAATGATTGGTTGGTTATCACATATTAAACATGATCCTCCTAGTTATGACTATAGATGTTGGGCATATCACATTTCTATGACTAGGGTTGGTAAATCCACATGTATGTGTGGAGAATATTCTTATTGAAATATTACTACCTTTTATAAAATCCCTCAATTAGTGATATAACCAAGTTTCCATATTTTGTTCCCATGTCAAAGTCTTTACATCCTCACTAAGTCCATAGTCAAACCTTATCATAATAATAATATGACTCTTTATTTTTTGTATAACTCAAAATTATAATAGGATGTTGTTAAACTGCTCCTTAAGATGCAATATACTCGAATATTATATATATGGGAACCATTGGATATAATAAGTTTTTATTTCATATTAAATTATCCTTTTATGTGATACTATATCAAATTGAACTAAGTAAAGATAAGTGCTCAATTCCCTTGATCACTAGGATTCCCACTTCTCTAAATTCTGAGAATAAATCCAATTCTGATTTTCCAAGTACTGTTGGATAGTTCTAACTACAAGTATCTATAGTTATGTTAGATATATTTTATATTCACATATGATACATCGTTAATATCAAATTTCAGTACATATCATGTAATATAAGATAAACTTCTAACACTTGATCTTGATAAATTCTTTTAATATCAATAATCTATTCATATACATTTTCATGATCTACTAGAATGATTATATCCCAACAACAATTAAGTCTTTAATTATTTCAACTTATATTTTTCAATAATTTGTTAATATATGTATTATTAAAACATTTATAAAACTCATGGATATATTTTTTAGATATTGTTCCCTAGAACACGGATGCTACTTTAAGTCATACTTGGAGAAATTTCATTCCTTAGTCTTAACAAACTGGTAAGACACAATAATTTTTTTCCATATTCTATCAACATATCTATCCTAAAAACTTATAGTTCTCTCACTAACCTATTTGAGACATATGTCACTCATTATTTTCCAAACAAATATTCTATAATCACTATGTATGATTTATTCATAAATGAATTTATGCAATCTGCATATCTCATTGGCATGTATTGATGTCACTGACCCTTTATAGTTATTCCTTATAGGCATATATCATAGGGTATCCTTTTGGTCACATCATATAGACAACTTCTATAAGGAGTCCTCTGAATGAGGTTTCCTTAACTATCAATGACCAAATATGGTGATCATATAAATATTCTTTGAAAAGTAGAATTCAAAATAATTTTAGTCATGATGATTTCTATATAGGTCTTATCATAGACTAGAAATTTTAATAATTAATCATGTTTTATTACTACTCTCTTGTACCATCCATGTATATTGTATCTTTAATACTCACCAGAAGTATCAATTCTTTTTAACATTCAAAATATAGAATCCTAAAAACTTGATACATGGAGTGCATTACTTGAATTTATATATACTTTTCAACCTTATTATATTAAAATTTACTAGTTATTTGTAGGAATATTTATTTAGAAAGAATAATATATGCATCACCCACCATGGTGAACATAAACCACATCTTTGGTTATAAATTCCTACACAATTTGTGTCTCTAAATCTACTTCATCCACTAAGCTTAGTAGAGTCTAGTATTCCTATTTCAACCCATGTTAATCCAAATATTTATCCCATATAAGTTAAGTATTCTCACATTATCTTCAAATAGATGCGATTACTTTATATAAGTATAGTCGATTTTGACTAGATGTTAATATCCTTAGTGGCTATAGGATCATTAACTCATATTCATCTTAGTGTTTGATGTTTTTTTGTAGCTAAATTCATATTTTAACAAAAACTTATGGTATTGTTTTAATAGATTCTTATCATATCACAATTTATGTGATATCCATTGGATAATATAGTTTGGTATATGGTTAGTTGTTATACTTTAATTTTCAAAACATGTCATGGAAAAAACTATAGAAGATTTGCAATATTTATAAGACTCGTCATTTATCTTCCTTTTACCACCATCATGATACTGATACATATAAGAAAATTTGATTTTGATAATACCTATAATCCACATGTATGATCAATGAATACTTTTATAAGACATTCTTTGACAAGATAACTCAGAGATTCCTCAATCTTTACCAAGTGCACTCATTTACTTCATTGATCATTTCTAAAATTTCTTAAAGGGATATCATGAACTTACCATTAGCTTTAGAATTATTTATGTGGATATGCTTAACTAACTCTTAAGAGATTTGTTTGATACATTTATTTATAAAGGTTTCTTTATCTAAAATACGATAAGCAGTTTTTTTTTATATCTAATTTCTTAGACTAAAACACTTTTACGGGTATAAAAATCAACTACTTTTAGTTTTATTTGAAAAAATATTTATATTACCACAATTTGGTAATATTATTATATTTTATATAAATCATTCACTTCAATAGATATATGTGATTCAAGAGTCACTAAACCATTAGTTTAGTATTGTTGTGCTATAAAAAAATTTATTCTAAATGTGAAATAATGTCTCATTATTCATAGTTGGAATCTGAGATAATTTTTTTGGTAACACGTATTATAAACTTGAATCAATCCATTTAGAAATGAGAAGTATCAATATCCCCTTGGTTGATATATTAATCTACCTTTTCTTAGATCCTTTTGAGTTCACTCTATAAACATTCTATTATTTCTTATCTCCTACATTTAAACACTTTTATGTTGTAATCATTTTGTATTCAATACACAAGTGGAGAATATAAACATGATGAATATACTTGAAGTGGTTGTAACTTCTTACTTCTTCAATTCATTGTAATTTCTTTTCCAGTGTTCATTATTTCCACATAAGAAGCAAATAGCCTCATGTTCATTCTTATAACTTTGAATATTTTATATTTTTGAAGGATTTTTTTAAGGAACTTTTGGATTTATATTAGATATGGGATCTTTAGCCTTATCTTTTAAAATTTTCACCATAAGTGTTGGAGAAACGGGTTTCAACCAATCCATATCTACTTATTGAAGTATTGAAAAAAGTTTCATGAGTGAATTATCCATTTATTTTATCCATGATTAGAAAAATATGGATAATATTGGTCGTAAGGATGATAAAATAAGATTAATGGATAATTTATTATCCAATTGGAATCCCAATTTCACTAACTGGTCAATATACCATAGCATTTTGAAAGCATGATCAGTAGCTATATTAACTTCTTCCAGTTTACATTGATTAGTTCATTAACAATCTTATTTATTTTAAGCCTTTCCTTCTATTTCTCAAGAAAAAAGATGATGAGATATTATGGTGTAAGAATTCATGTCTTTATGTTGTATCATTAACTATTCAAACATAGTTGATAATACAGTACAATGGACATAGGAAGCATCCTCTACATATATCAGGTAAGAATCCTTTTCACCTTTTCTCACTTACTGGGGAGGTAGAATGGAAATATGGTATTCCAACACATAATACAAATTTTATGATAATAATTCATTTTATAGGAAAGTATACCCAATCGAGAAATTTTTATTTGTAAAGATGCACCCTGAGTTAAGAAATGATCACAATGGTTTCAAGGTTTTTATTTCCATTTCTTTACAATAATTAAAATAGATGATTAGTACGTTACTTGAATACAATTTATGTGTGAAATAATTAATTTTAATTTTATTAAGTATCCCACTATTTTATCAAGTACCAATAACACTCACCATTGAACTTATAATGTCTAATTTCTAGTACATTTTTGTGGAAAGGATCCATATGTCCCTTCTCATAACCCAAGTAAGATCTTGGTCAATTACTTGAAGGTATTTAGGTAGGTAGGGTATTTTCCAACTGCAGGCTTGCATCTCCTTGATCCATGAGTGGACTCCCCAATCCAAAAATCCTTACTCATATTTCCTCAACACTTTCCTTCAAATTACATCAAGTCTAGAGAGGGGTACTTCTCTTGATGCAAGTTGGTTAAGTTAACCCAAAACTTTTATAAGAACTCCACGATAAAAGTAAGTATCCCACTGAGGGTTGATCAAACACTTAGTTCTATAGATTTCATTCCTAATCAAGTAATCGAAGTCCAAGTCTAACTTATTATTAATTTAAGTGATCTTATTTATTATGAAAGAAATTTTTTATTATTTTATCCTTTACATGTATTATTAATATTAAGTGTATTTCCCTTAAGTGATTAACCTTGTTTTGATAAAACATTTATGCATAATCCATTTATTTAAATTCATTATTTGTACATTAATCCATTTATTTATGTGATCGTGGTCTTGTATCCCAAAAATAAATAATGCATAAGATAATAAATAAATAAATAAATTGATCATGAGCTTATCTAATGGTTAATTTATTGAGTGGGTAATAAATAAACCTTAAACCTAGGGGGAAACTCATTGTTCTAGTCTTAGCATGAGTTAAAACATTCCAACTATCCACCTATGTATCACCCTATTTGGTATCATCATGGTTTTTACTTGAACCACCTTTATGTTCCTTGGTATACTCATTTTATTACATGTATTTATAACTCACAAGAAGGTGAGGGAAACTAAAGGATTTGTTAAGGGGAATTATATAAATAATCTTGGAAATGTAGGTCCTATATAATAAATAATGTAGGTATGACACATTGGCCATCATATTTAATTTAATATTAAATAATTTTTAAAACTATGTAGTAAATTAAATTAAATTAAACCAATGCATGAACAAGTCTTGTTCAAGATCATGAATGGACATACACAAGCAATGAATGCACAAAATTACACTAATTAACATTCATTTAGATTCATTCTTTATTATTAAGATAAATATACTTGAATTATTTAATTAATTCCCTTTTATCTTAATGACCATTTGAATTCACTTATAGATCCCCATCATACAAGTATTCATGGAAAATAAATCACATGGCCAATAATTACATTAAATTGATTAAACATTTATTAATTCCTTAAAACCTTTATTACATAGTCAATCACATCTTGTTCCAATGGATTAATTATATTTTAATGATCTAATTAATTATTTTAATGTAATTTAATTCTATATTTTGTTGGGAGACTACATAGTGTGTACTTACAAGCTACACATCATGTACCTCGATTGTCATATACCAAGGATAAACACCTGGGGATTTTTTATGGACCTTTTATGGACTACAAGATGTGTACTCACTAACTACATGCTATGTACCACTCTTTATATGAATCCAAGTAACCCACCAAAATACTCAATATATATTTCGAACATGGAACCACACAGTGTGTACTCCAGCTACACGCCATGTTTTCCTATATCTGTGTATCCCTATAACACTCCAAATGACTCAGTGTGTAATTCAGATGTGGTAAATGATGAGTTACATGTCATGTATGTAATCTACACACCATGTATCTCATTAATTACATAGGTTTACAGTATTACATGGCTTAGAAACCATGTATTTAACCACACGACTAACATTAATTTCACTGTTAAATCGTGTATACTACACGACGTGTACACCAGTTACACGCCATGTAATATGATAAGTCATGTGCCAGGTTTGACCGGTGGAAACATGGTGTGTAATAAATGCATTGTCTATAATTATTTATTGACATGTTTTGTATCCCACAATGCATCCATGTGTAGTGCACTTTGGTACACATAGTGTACTCCAGTTACATGTCGTGTAACCCAGTCTCATCGGGTAGAATTATTAGCACTTCTTGATGGTATCTCAAGTCATTATTCATATATTATTAGTCCTTTAAGAAAATGAAACCCTAAATGATGATAATTAATATTTCAAAATCATGCTGATTAAAAATAATATTAAAGAACAAATATTCTAGAAATGAAATATCTGAACACTATTTCACATAATAGATCAAAAATAAAATAAATAAATATAAATATAAACATTACCCCTATGATACAACTTGAAGGTTTTAGGCATAACAGTATCACCTAGTGGGTGATTTGACCATAAAAGTTTTTTCAGATTCAATGGTTCATTCAAAAATTGTGCATGATATAATGTCATGACCAACAAAATTTTTCATCAAATATTGATATAGCAATGGTAAAAACCTAGAGAGAGGATCTTTTCTATGTTAAATTTATAATTAATTTAAATATGATCGGAAGAAAGATTATATCATCTTAGGGAACCAACTGTGTTCCAGAAACCAACTCAGCCAAAAATGCTTCCTCCACCATCTTCTCGAAGAAAAGGTCTTCAGAAGGGAGGACTCGCTCCTTGATCTCTGGACGAAGACCCCCGGTGAAAAGAGAGACCTTCATGAGCTCATGTGACGCTACCTCTGGAGAAAAGGAAATCAGTTCCTTGAAATGGTCAACATATGCCTTCACCGTCTGTTGGCCTTGTTGAATATGCACAAGCTCTCTCTTTTTCTCCAGCTTCACTTCCTTAGGTACAAACCATTGGATGAAAACGATTCTAAAGACATCCTACTGGGCCTATAGCTCACACCCTACATACACCCTTGTGTGTATGTAGATTCTTGTTTCTTGTGTATTCCAGGTTGTGCGTCGTGCTCAGCGATGGTGGTTCTGGTTGTTGTTGGTCCTCATGTGCAGGTTGGTGTTGGTAGCTTGGGGATGTAACTTCTCGTGTCACATGAGGTTGGTTTTGGATTTTAGTCCTCTGTTCCTGTTGTTGTTCATTTTGGGTTTTTAGCTGGATTGTAGACCTAAACCTGTTTATAGTTTAGAAGTGTGTTTTGTAGTCTGTTTCCAGTTTCAGTTATTTATCTGGTTGGTGGTTTTTCTATCTTGTATTTCGGGTAAAACCATTCCCACTTGTTAAACCTGATACCCGGGCACTTGTTCCAGCCCGTGGGGATCAGGAACGACCTTTGGGCCTTGCCACGGACCGGGTCGGGCGCCGGGTCGGATGGCGACCCGGCCTGGTTCGTGACAATCTCATCTTAGGATGTTTCTTCATTAATGTTTTTTATCATCTAAAAAAACATTTTCGTATTACAGTCATTACGCTTGTAGAATCCAAGTGTAGAATCCCTATAGCAGTGATCCACACATTCTCCTTTAATCTTTGAATGACACCAATTGATTATCAGGTGCTAGTGAGGTGGATCAATCCTCTTACATTTTTCTTGTTTATTGCTTCAAGATCCTTTGGCCTTGAAAGGATTTTCTCTTGATATTCTCATTCTTGAGAGGATGGGAGGAGGGGTCAGGAGAGAAATCCATTGTACGCAACGATTTTCAATTCTAGATTAACCCTACTCAACAGTTTTAGAAGTCTATTAATAGAGTTAGGGTTTAGGTTAAAATATTATTTAATTATGTATCAGACCTTAAATAATATAATAACCCATTTCTGACCCTATTCCATAATAATATTAATAATAGTATTATTTTATGGCTCGCTCTAGCTGGTGTAATAATAAATATTAGTTTACCATCTTGCAAATTAATATTTATCACCATACATGATCTTTGTTTTCTCATCCTCCTTGACATTTATTTAATACCAAAATAAATATTTAAAGAAATATTTAATTATAAAATAAATATTTTTATTCACATTCTAGTGAATAAATATTTATTAAATATTCAAAAAATAATTTGCAATCAATAAAACCTGAATAAAAGTATTAATAGGTCTGAATAATAATATTTATTCCAATAATTAAATTCAAATATAATTTAATTGAGATTAATGGAAACACTTAGTGTGTGACCCTCTAGGATTCTTTCTCGTTGTCATTAAGTGGGTTTTCCTAAAGTCTAATATTACTATCTAGAAATGGGTCAAGGAATCCAAGAAAAAGAACTTAATGTCACGAAGTTTACAACCACATATAAATGCTTACTGTGTAATATAATCCATTTGTTAAAATACCTCATCAAGAATGTTTCACATCTATTTCATTAACCTATATGTTTGATACATCTTTCTTTGACTATCTAAACTAAACTCATTGTTACACCATGTCCATATAATTTAATGTGATATTACAATTTTAATCAAAGGGTTGATATATCAACTTCTATAAATATTGAAGGTATAAATACTTCCTCAAATTATCCATTAATAACATGTCATTTGTGATTCACCCAAGGTGCTCTACTTCCCACAAACATATGGCGTCACATTTTTGGTTAGTAAATCTAAGTGTGTGAGTCGTGACATAAATTAATGATAATCTTAAAATTTAAGAAAAATTACACATGTTATTATATAGTAATATATGATGACACGTAAACATGTAAAATTCCTACTGGGTGTATGTTCTCATAATCTCCCATCTTGGAGATTACTAAGTATAAACTTCATGAGATAAAGTCTCATCCACTTACGAGTACTTGCACCAGACATTCAACATACTATGTGCTCCATCATAGAATGTTATCTGACCTTATAACTAGGTTTAAGAATATTGTCATGGTATTTCAAGTTTCTCATCATAACGAGGAACTTTTATGACTATTTTAGTATGATGGATACTCTAGGACATTATCACATTAATGTTATATAGAAGAAAAATCAATATGTGATAAGGTATTTATATTAATATTCACTTATTTTAATATACATGTAATCTAAATTACAAAGTAGTTAATTCTAGGGAACTAACTCCAACATAAAATTCCTTCCCTAAAGACCAACACAACCCAAAAAAAATTATACACTTGAATCATTTAAGATAAAGTTTAGAACTTTTCACAAAGGCAATTCAAAACACCCAAATCATAGTTTTAAAACATTCTCAAGCATTAAATCATAAAATATTTATTTAATATTTTTATCCAAAAACCTTAAAAATCTATAAAAATTCCCTTAATTACTCACATACAGGCCTCATTAATCATAAGAGAAGTTTTAAGAACCAAAGGAGTGAAAACAACAAAAATTCTAAACTTTCTCCATTGTGCATGGTTTGGCTGAACGGTTTGTCAGATTGTGAACCAACCATGTGAGTTCCATTAGAAAGTGACCTAAATAGTTTTATTAAGAATGTTCATGGTTAGAAAGACCATGAACCTTATCTGTGTGACCCTAAATTTCCTCTGATTTAACTTAGGAATTTCCTGAAATGTCTCTTGTAATCTCTCTAAAACTCAGAGTAGCAGTAAACCAAATAAAAATATATCAATAATAAACAACTATAAAACCTAAATCCATAAGAAATATCTCAAACACCCATGGAAACTCAAGGCTTATCATGATAAAGAGATGGATAGGAATTCATATGAACCCTACACTCGAGCTCTAATTATCCTAACTTCAATCTACCATTAACCCCCAAATAGAAAGAGGGATATGATACCATTTTGTAATGAACCAGACTAGGATGACATAAAACATCACATGGACTGCTTCACCACAAGACTAGAGGCATGTTATCAATCACCCTAGGCTGTAAACTAGTGCTAGGGTATCATAAGTAACCATATGGGAATGATTTCTCCCTTGAGTAAACAAGATAAGCAGTGAGTTTTCACTAAAAACCCAGCATGAAGACTCTAGACATTGGATGGTCATTCCCCAAGAATAAAACAGATACATTAAAATAAATCCAACCAAATAAGGAATGACTATAAGTGATAACAAAAATATTTTCCAAAACATTTCCCAATAATAAAACCATTTTATAAAAATATTTTACAAACCAAAACAAGGAAATGAAACTAAAATAAAAAAAAGGATGAGGAGGTTGGTACACAAACAAGACCCCAAACTAGTCCAAAAAAATCAGAAGACAAACCCCACCATCACCATGTGACTCTAAAGTTATAACCATGAACTAAACATCACCCACTACCAAAGGAGAGAGATAATAATCCAACCCATAAGCCAAAACCTAAAGGGTATTTAAAATTCATGGAGAATGAATACCCACCAACATGAGTATGTTGGGTGTGAGCCAACACCCTATAGATGTTAGGGCCCAATTATGTTTTGGTTGTATTTTTTATCCATATATGATAATAGATGATACATGGTTGGAGTTAAGAAAAGTTAGAGATATGGATCATTGGACTCATTATTGTAATCAGGGGATCGGATGCACAAATCTTAAGAATTCCATTAGATTGTAAAGAAGTTTTCTAGAAGAAAAGGCTCATCAGACTCACCTTGAGTCTGAAAAGGATGTACTGATCATAATGAGGAAGTAATGATCATAATGAGGAAGTTATCAAAATTTATATGGATATGATGTAAACCTGATGATGCTTTTCTAATTTATAATTCACAAAATTCATAAGTTTTCTTAGAAACTTATGATGCAAGCCTTATGAAGAAAAGGGGGAGAGTCAGTGTTACTAATCGTATTGAGGCTCAGTTAGAAAGAAGAAAGTTATTGGAAGTCTGGTAAGTTATAATACTTCCCAATGAAATCTAGAAAATGTTGAATTCAATCTTAAAAGTTCTCAAAAGTCATGACGAATTCATGACACAAGATGAGGTTTGTGGAAGAAGGAAGTTTTCAGAGCCAAAGATTTCCGGTCTTGGTTCATCAGTGTGAGATCACCAGATGTAGATTTGTTTGAAGGCTAAAAAGGTTGATCGGAATGTGATAAAATAAACATTCTAGTTTTCAGTCAGACCAATAATTCTTAAGATATAAATATTTTAATAAAGAATTTGATGTGAATTGTAATAAAAAAAAGGAAATAATTGGATGAAGTTGAAGCTACTGACACCATTCCATTGGACACAGTATTCCACCGATCCATCATAATGGATTCCAACACCGATTCAATTTATAAATAAGTGGTATCCTTTATAAATTAGATGTAGAGTTTTACCAAAGTAAGAATGGTTGAGGAAGGTTGAATTGTATTTCAATTGGGTCAAGAAAATTGAAATTCATACATTATTCTCTTACAAATAGGTCAATAGAAAAAGAACAAAAAATATTGATTGTTTCTCAAGAAAAGGTAAATACTCATTGGACTGTTGATGATAACGTTCATCAGAGTGAAGCCTAGATCGATCCATCAGATGCGTACTAGTTGTGAGAAGGTTTGAGAAGAATTGAGATGTATTGAATAATTTAAAGTTTCACCTGAGGTTTAAGGCTAATTTAATATTCGGAAAATTTGGTTGAGTAGGAAATATTTTCAGAATCCCTCCCAAACCATATATTTGTTTCCTATAAAAAGAGAGCACAATTCATTTGTAATTGTGTGTGAAAACCTGGACTGATCACATGCGCTAGAGCTTAGAGAATTTTGGATCAGGTATTGAGTTTCCAACTAGAATTTTCTTTCAGGTTGATGCTGAGGAAGTTCCACTGGGATGAGTATATCAGAGTGAGGATTAATCTGATCAATGGAGAAAGTTCCAACAGATGAAACTTCATCATAGAAAGTCCATCGGAGTGAGCCCGTCAGAATGATATCCATAGGAACAAGGTTTATCAGACTGAGTTCCATTAGACAAAGTAATTTCTAGCTACCAATTGAGTTTCTACCTAGTTGAATAAGGAAGAGTAGAAAGAGAATCGGACCTAACTGACCATAGGAAGGATACCATCAAATAGAGATTACTAAACTGAGAAGATTGGACTGACTCTGCTGAGGAAGATTTTCAGACTAATTTTCTGGAAGAAATTTCAAGACCAGTAAGTTCCTTAGAGAATTTTTGAAGATTTTATGTAGGTAAATTTTTATTCAACTCACTTTTGGGGGAAGTGAAGACTTTCTGAAGTGGATCAGAAAAGAAGAAGGAAAGTAAAGCTTATAATAGTATATACTTACCAATTGCTGAAAAGGATTGTCTTTATGGGGTGTATAACCAGCTGTGGGAATTGGATACTGAAAATGGTATTTGGGGGGTATAACCAACTATAGTAGGAAAGTTACTACTAGTATTGTATAATTGTTCACTATTTTTTCCTTTTTATTCTAGAAATAAGATAGTGAAATAATCCATGTTGGTGGGACTATTCAACATGGAAAGGAGGGGGTCTTTGTACTAAACCTTGTAAATATCATGTGATGCCTTCTCTTTATATTTTTTGCATATGAAAGGTGAGGTTGAGAAGTTATACTTAATTGGATCGTAAATTTAACAAGTTTTATAGGTTAAGAAAATTTACTAAATATATTAAGAAACTTCCTTGTAAAAGAAAAAGGAACTATTGATTCACCCCCCCCCCCCTCAGTGGTCTCGTTCCTATTTGTGAACAAAAATTAGTATCATAGGGTAGGTTCCCTCTAGAATATCTATCTATGAGAATAGAGAATTTCAATTCAGTGAATAATAGGGGTGTTCCTTTTTTATGGTAAGAATTATCACAGTTGGAAGAAAAAGATTTCATCCTATCTTCTTTCACTTGGCCTTGAAGTTAGAGATACAACAATAGTTGAATTTCCTCCCATCAATTAATCCATTATGATATCTTCTGATAAGAAAAGTATTGAATCTGATGGAAAATCTCAAAATTATTTGTTGATAGATCTTATTGATAATGTTTATGCAATTATTATGGGGTTTCTAACAGCTAAGAAAATTTAGGATAAGTTGAGAAGTTTCTATAAAGGGAATGATAAAGTTAGAGAAGACAATTTAAAAATATGGAGAAGTAGATTTTAGGATTTGAAAATTTCAGATAATGAAAGTATTGATAGTTACTTTACAAGGTAAAATGAGATTGTAAGTAATATAATAAGCTTTGGTGAGAAGATAGAAGATTCTACAATTGTTAATAAACTTATGAGAAACTTTCCAGATAGATTTGATGCTAAAGTTTCAACCTCAAAAGATCATGAAGATTTATCCTTGGATGAACTTAAAAATATCATTATGGAATATGAAATGAGAAAATATCCTACTTTCAATAAAAAAATTACAAAGAAATGGATTTCAAATCTTTTTTAAAAAGGAAAAATAAATATAGAGAAGTTGAAGAAGAATCAATTTGTTCGGAGGTAGAGGAAGAAGTTGAAGATTTCAATACAATTTTTTCCCTCATTTCTAAGAAATATAATAAGGAATAATGGAAAATTAAAACTCTCAAATGTTGTAATTGTGAAGGAAAAGGAAATTTTTCATAGAATTTTCCAAGGAAGAAAATTGGAGAGTATGAATCTGAAGAGGATGATGAGAAATATCAGGAAAAAAAAGTGGAAGAAACATAAGGAAAAAATACTTTTGATAAAAAGAATAAAAGTTATCTGAGAAGAAGAAAGAAGGATGATTCATCATCTAATGATGAAAATGATCATCAACTCAACTTTATTGATCAAGTCAGAAGGGAAAGTGATTATTTAGACAGTGATGATGATGATGAAGAAATTATAGAAATGTAATAGATTCTTAAAGAGAATTTGGAAAATGAAATTGAGCAGAATACTTAACTCAAGAAAGAAAGAAATAAGCTGAAGAAATATTTTGAAAGAATAACTTTTGAGAAAAAACACCAGATGAATAAAGAAGATATAAATCTCAATTTTATTAGATCTTAGAATATTAATATTAGAGATAATAAAAGAAAACTAAAAAGATATGAAGAAATATCAACTAGAAACGAGAACCTCAATATGAATGAATCTACACTTGAATGTAGCTAAATCTTAAAAGATGATAGATGTTAAAAAATTATTCTTACTAAGAAAGTAGAGGAGTTGTTAGAAACACAATAAATGCTTCTTGCAACACAAATTGAGATAAGAAATATTAGATAAAACTTCACCAAGGCAGTTGATGTTAAGGTGAAACTTCTAAATAAGGTGAAAAGAAAGGTTTACAAAAGGAGGTTTGTGAGAAAACATCTTTCACCAATAAAGATAGGAATTATTTAGTAAATTATCCTCCTAAGAAATGTGGTCCAATATTTTTGAAGAAACAACAATAACAAAGTTCTGATCATTTATATTTTCAGTCAAAAAGATCAAGATTCAGAGGTCACTATTGGTGGTGTGTAATTTTCAGACACAGAGCTTATTCATGTTGGTATAACATGTCTCTACCAGGAAATAGGTATGAATCAAGGAGTATCTTTGATGAGTAAAGAAGATCTGAGTTTTCTAAAAAAATGGAACTGAAAATGGAAACTCAAAAGATAAAGAAAGTTGAGTATGTTAAGAAATTTGAGAAAAACAAACATATTGAGTCTAAAAAGAAAAAGTGCTTAGTTATTTGGCCAAAATAAGTTGATATAGCTAGAAAGTTAGAAGAATTGTAAAAATAAACTAAATCAAAGGGAAAGAAAAATATTACAAAATATGTGAGAAAAGTTGATAAAAATATATTAATAGATTATGGTTTAAAAATTCACAAAATATGCAAGAGATGTAAGCAAGAAGAGAATGTTACTAAAAGTTGTTTGACTATCTTGTCGGAATAAGAGGAAGGCATGAAAGAGTTGTTACAAACTCACTATAAAAAAGGGGTTCCAAAAGAATAAAATATATTGAAATCCTTATCATAAGAATCTGCATATGAAAAGAAACTTGTTACAAAATCTGAGAAAGATGAACAAAAGGAAGAAAATACATCCAATGAAAAATCCAAGAAAAAGAAAAAAAAGTCAAGGATGAGAGAGGGATATCAGTTTGAAATATTCTTCTAAGAAATAACGGAGGTTCCTCCTTATTCCCAAATTGTTTTATTTGTACTAACTTTTATGTAATTGAATGATTTGAAATAATAAAGTTGATAAATGATTCTCTTACTATTCTTGCAAAAGAAAGTAATGAGGTTACAAAATTTGAGTTTTTAGAAAGTTGTGTTTATACACCTGAACTTTCTAATTTTTTTTTTTGATATGGGTGAAGCTTAATTTTATCTTAAACAAATTCTTTTTAATATTTCTCCAAAAATGAGAATGTTGAAAGAAACGTGAAAATGGTACTACATTAAATTTGTGCAATGGAAAACATTGAAAACCTTGATTCTTCACTCTTTTTTTCTAAATCGGGTTTTCCCATGTAGACTTAGAGTTATTTAGTTAAAGGATCTTTATTAATAAGCTCATGTGATATTAATGTTCTCCTGAAAAATAATTTCAAGATTTTGAGATGAAAATTTATAACCCTTAGAAATGAGATCATTTATCAAAAATGGGGGAAGCTCGTTAAGATGGACCCTTTAAATTTTATTTCTAATAAGGGGGAGATAAAATGAAATTAGGAGAGATAATAAATAGGAGGAGAAAGAAAATAATTGGGAGAAGAAAGTGAGAAAATAAAATATCAAGTGGTATTTTTTGGAAATGGTTGAAGTGGGTATTGAAAACAAACACAAAGGTGGAGATTGTTAGTTCCTAGTTAAGTTTTGATTGTATTTGTTGTCAATAGATGATAATAGATGATACATGGTTAAAGTTAAGAAAAGTTAAAGATATAGATCATCGGACTCACCATTGTAATCGGGGGATTGAATACACAAAGATTAAGAAGTCCATTGGATTGAAAAGAAGTTTTTTAGAAGAAAGGGCTCATCAGACTCACATTGAGTCTAAAAAGGAAGTATTGATTGTAATGAGGAAGTGCTGATTGTAATGAGGAAGTACTGATCATATTGAGTAAGTTAATCAAAGTCTATATAGATTCGATGTAAACCTGGTGATGTTTTTCTTATTTTTAATTCACAAAATTCATAAGTTTTCTGAGAAACTTATGATGCAATCCTTATGAAGGAAAGGGGGAGAGTTGGTGCTTCCAATTGTATTGAGACTTGGTTGGAAAGAAGGAATTTTTTGTAAGTATGGGAAGTTACAATACTTCCCAATGAAAGTTAGACGATGCTGAAGTTGATCTTAAAAGTTCTCAAAATTCATGAGGAATTCATGATACAAGCTGAGGTTTGTGGAATAATGAAGTTTTTGTAGTCCAAGATTTTTTTTCCCAATTCATTAGTGTGAGATCACTAAACACGGATTTTTTTGAAGGCTGAGAAGGTTTATTGAAATGTTAGAATATGAAGATTCTAGTTTTTAGTCAGACCAATAAGCCTCAAGATATAAATCTTTGAAGAAATAAGTTGATGTGAATCATAATTAGAAAAGGAAATAAGTGCCTTAAGTTGAATATTATAACATTGGTCCATCAGAAACAGTATGACACTGATCCATTGTAATGGATTCTGATTTCGATTCAGTTTATAAATAGGTGGTATCCTTTGTAAATCGGATGTAGAGTTTTATCAGTGGCAGAATGGTTGGGGAAGGTTGAATTGTATTTCAACTGGGTCAAGAAAACAACAAGTCATACTTTGTTCTCTTACAATTAGGTCAATAGAAAGAGAATAAAAGTATTGTTGTTTTGTAAGAAAAGTTAAAGACTTGTCGGACTTGCACTGATAACGAAATCAGAGTAAATCCAAGACCGATCAATCATATGCATACTAACACTGATAAAATCATCACATATGAGATCATCAGTATGATGAATTGAAGGAAGTGAGAAATACTTTGAATATATTTTAGAATGGTTTTCAATGTCATGCATTTAACAATTTGTCACTAAAAATCTGTATGATATGACTTTTAGTGTTTACAAGAGGTTATCATAATGGTCTATGTTCAATTTAGCATATGTATTCATCGTAATAAATAATTAAAATGAGGTATTGGACTAAAGTTTATAAAGAAAGTCTGAAACAAGCTGAAGTTGTGAGAAGGTTCAAGAATAATTGAGATGCATTGAATAAGTCAAAGTTGCAACTGATATTTAAGGATAAATAAAGATTTGAACATTTTTGTTGAGCGGGAAAGATTTTCATAATCCTACCCAAACCATATCTGGGTTACCTATAAAAAGAGAGCACAGTTCATTTGTAAATGTGTTCAAAAACCTAGACTGATCATGTATGTTAAAGCTCTAAAAATTATGGAAAAGGTATTGAGTTTCCAATGAGACTTTGTTTTTCTGGTTTATGTTGAGGAAGTTCCATTGGAACGAGTCCATCGAAGTGAGGATCAATCTGATCAGCAGATTAAGTTCCAACGGATAACACTTCATCAGAGAAAGTCCATTAGAGTGAGCCCATCAGATCAACATCCATCTGAGTAAGGTTCATCAGATCAAATTCCATTGGACAGATGAATTGAGATCTATCGATTGAGTTTCTACTCATTCGAAGAAAGAAGAGCAGAAGGAGAATCGAACTAGGATGAACATCAGATAGAGACAATCAGACATAGGATAGTGGACTAATAAGATTGTACTGACTTTGCTGAGGAATATTTTTATACTGAGTTTCTAGAAGAAGTTTCATGACGAATAAGTTCCTTAGAGAATTTTTGAATATTGTATGTAGGTAAAGTTTGATTCATCTTACTTGTGGAGTAAGTGAATACTTTTTTAAGTAGATTAAAAAAGAAGAAGGAAAGTGAAGCTTGTAACTGCGGATACTTACCAGTTCTTGAAAAGGCTTTTCTTACAAGGGTGTATAACCAGCCATGGAAAGTGGATACTGAAAAGGATAGTTCAGGGTTATAACCAACTATAGTAGTAAATTTTCTACTAGGATTGTATAATTATTCACTACTTATGACTTTGTATTCTGAAAAGAAGATAGTAAAAGAATCATTGTTGGTGGGGCTATCCAACATGGTAAGGAGTGGATCTTTGTACCGAACCTTGTAAACATCATGTGTTTACTTCTCTTTATATTTGTTGCATATGAAAGGTGAGGTTGATAATTTAAACTTGATTGGATCACAACTTTAACAAGTTTCAAAGGTTAATAAATTTTACTAAATAAGTTAAGAAACTTTCTTATAAAATAAAAAGGAACTGATGATTCCCCCCCCACACACACACACCCTCTTAGTGGTCTCAATCCTATTTGGAAACAACAGTAGGATGCCAACAGGATTCCATTTCAATAATTTTATTGAATAATCCAATAATTATAGTTTGAAAATAAATGATATAAAAGTAGGTTTCTATTTATTTTAAATTATATGAAAGTAAATAAAAAATACCTCATGTCTTTTCTTAAAACATACCATTTATGAAACATGCCTCAAAGAGGTCTTACCAAAATATTTTCATTTCAAAAACCAACCATTTCCCTTCAAAACATCTCATATTTAAATAACCCAAATTTATCCTTCCTTTATATTTAAAATGTCACCTTTAAAAAAACCATTCATATGAATTTAAAGTAAACTTAAAAGATATTTCAATAAAATCTCATACTTTGAAAACCACCACCCTTTTTTTATTTAAAATATTTATCACACACACTCTTCAAAACAAATTATAGAGCAAGGGTAAACCATAATCAAATGTGAATCCATGTAGATGTCATAAAATAATTATAGTGATAAAATGGAGAAAACTAGTCAACATCAAGATTAAACCACTAAGAAGGTCAGTGCATCAAAAATAAACACAATTCAAAAAATAGGAAACTCACATGCCAATAAAAAATAAAGAATCATAAAATATGGTATATATCATGAGGCAACACCATAGATACTAATGGGAAAATACTTAATGTGCACAGGTGGAACCAACTGTCAACATGTTAAAAGTCACACAACTCATCGTTCAAATCACTCTCAAATAGCCTCATTGGTGACACATCCCCTAGCTAGGTCATAACATTAAACTAGGGGTTAATAGCTAGTGTGTAACTCTCAAATAGTATGGAAAACATCCCTTGATCCCCCACATAGTGTCCCAGGGTTTCTCATGGAATAACTAAAGGAGGTGGGATATTATCAAGCCAATGTCAATTACATGACAATCAAATGGACCAAAGGAAATAAAACACAACAATTATATACATTCCACCTCAAAAAAACCCCATAAATAATTATCCCCTTCCAAGAACATAAACATGAATCACAATTAATTTAACCATTAACACATGAATATAAGCATAAACAAGAGCTAGTAATGGGGATCAATAAGGGTGAACCCATCAAGAAATAAAATCTTCCTTAGATAAGGTTCCAACTAGGCCTTAAATCAATAATTAGTAAGTATATGTTTGGATATCCCTTTTTAAAACTACTTGAATATCAAGCATAAAACCAAATAAAATCACAAGTCACACCAAAGTAAAAGCATAATCAACTCTTGGAGGTCACCAGAAAATTCTGTAAGTCAAGCACACTCCTTTGAAATAAGGAACCCTCTTTAAAATGATAAAACTCCCTACTTCAGAAATAAAACTTAGCCCCAAAATTAAGAAAAGATCATTTTACTTAACAAAAACTGTCATTGTAATTTTATTAAACACTTATAATTCATAAAACACCATTTGAACTTAAGTTCCATTGAACTATGAAATTTACCCATTTTGTCTAAGGAAAACCAAAAAAAAAAGAATAAAAAACCTTTTCCAACACAAATATAGATATCATATACTTCATTACTATAGTTCAAAATAATATTTAAAATATTAATCATCTAATGAACATATTAATATATGAGAATTAAATAGAAACACATATTTCAAATGGTGTAACTATGTCACCTTCGACAAACGCCACTGGATTATGTCTCAAGAGAGGGCTCAAAACCTCTATAAACCAAAACTCTAAATTTTTTTATAAAAAAACTTATCCATATAAATTGTGCAACATGGAATCTAGGGTCAGAGAAGATGGTAGTAAATGAAATAAACCAAGAAGAAGATAAAGGAGAGTCCTTGGCCTTTCAATCTGGGGGAAAACCTGCCAAGAAATCACCTAAATCTCACTATGGAGAAACTTGGAAGAGTACGAGAGGGGATTGGGATGCACCTAGGTTTAGGTTATTGAATAAAGGAAGAGTATGGGTGAATCCCCAAATGAAAATAATTTTAAATTACAAAAAATACCCAAAATCAAGCAGTTTTCACAGTTTATCAAACTATGTGGTGACTGTGTGATTAACGCTATCAAAAACCATAGGGGGACACAGTTTCCACTGCGCAGTTCCCCAAACCATGATTATAATAATAATTTTTTTTAAAAGTTCCAAAAATATAAAATTTTCACCTCAAGATACCCTAAACTCAAGGTAGATGTTAAACTTAAAAATATAAACAAGAAAGTGGAATTTTTGGGCATCACAAAGGGGAGAATTGATAAAGATATAATTTTTTTTAAAGTGGTGAAACAAATGGTTGTTAAATCATAGATATAGATGTAAATGGATATATCAATCTCAAATGAATCTTAAAAGGGAATGTATTTTTATCTCATTTATCACATGTGATAAGAGGATTTGATCATTAACAATAATTCATTATGAACAAAATGAGATAATTAATTATATACACACGGTTTATGATTTATTGGACTCTATAACATATTTTAAAAATGAGACAAGGATAAAAAAATGTTTTATATAGGATGAAGAGTTTATCCAAATATTTGAAAAGATGTTCCTTCCACCCATCAATGACATATTTTAATAAAGTCTTCTTTTTATAAGAAAAATATTCAAACACATAGAATATTATATATGATATGAAAACAATAGTTTATTTGTCAAACATTCCTAATAAAAGGAAATAAGTATTATTTATTAGAAAAAAAAGGTCTTTGGTGTTTCGTAGCATGATATTCTAAGAGAATAGTGTCTAAGCAGCTAGTGGGAGTATGTTTGAACTTAAGGAAAGTTCAAAGTTAAAAAATAATAGATTGTACTGGTTTAAAGTTAAAGTGATTTTTAACTATCCTAAAGTGTTTAGGCTATGAAATAGTAAATAAAAATCTAAAGAGTTGTATTTAGTTACCATCACTACCTTCCAAAAGGATCATACTGTTCTATATTCAAAGTGAATTTTACTTAATATCCTAAAAGAGTTTTAGGGCATGTCAATAAAATAGAAATGTAAACAGTTAAATTTAGTCATTGCATCATTTTAAATCTCACTTTATCCTAGATAAGTCTAGGATGTGTTAGTGATTGGTAATGTAAATAATTACATTAATTTTGATGGAATAGGTTTCAAGGATGGTGATTATGAACTTAGAAAGTGTTTTAAGTAGACAATAGAAATTGACATCATAAAATTTGATGTTTTGGAGTTAAGAAGTTTGAATATGTTCAAGGAGTTAAACATTAGGAATATGATTCCAAAATCTTACCATTATTCAATCTTACTTTCTTCATATATATTAATCACTAAACAATCAGTGGGAGGGTTTTATCACATGATCACATATAGACGTGGCTGGAATCACATGAAGATGTAATGAATTAACAAAACCCATAAAGTGCAGCAAACATAAGGTTGATCCAACAATCTATCATATATGGTTTGTTAAGATAGGTGTTTATGTATGGTTTGTTAAGTGTTTTTAAAAGGTTTAGGAATATAAAATGTATTATGATAATAGGTAATCTCTAAGTTATCATTCTTTCATGTTGGCTGCAAAAATGTATACATAGATATACATTTAATGAATTGAAGTGATGATTAACCTCTTAAAGTATGACTTTGAGTTATAATTAACTGATGTTCATCATTGATTGTTATAGGTTGTGGAATATTTTTAAGGTTATCATGAGTAGGATTCTTGTATAGAGATACAAAATATGCTCACGAGGCACGAAAATAGTTCTTTTGTGTGTTAGATGGCCTACTAAGTATATCACATGGAGCGACATACATGATGTCTTTGGTATACAAGGTGCATGGATCATATTTGGGTCTCCTTACCTGAGGTTAGAGAGATACCTAACATGAGAACTTTTATACTTTAATACCTTTCTTATGCAAGTAAAAAAAGTGAATTAGCAAATCAAGGGGTAGTTGGGTATGTTTATAATCATTTCATTGATTGGAGCTTAGCTAAGATTAAATTTTTTCCTCTAATATGATGAGTATGATATCTAGGCCCTCTATTTATATAGATTTTGGAGTTTTCGTCCTTATCTACTCAGATGAGGGGCATATAATGTACCCATATATTAAGATGGATGACATGTGATGTATGTTGGAGTTGGTGGCCTAGAACCAACTACGTTGTACTTTATGATAAACTTGTAATAATAAATACCATATCACATATTAACTATTATTCTGTGTGACAATGCATGTGATAATGTCCTAAGGATAACTGTTGCACTAAAGGGTTATAGCGGATCCCTGCTATGATGAGAACTCAGAAGTGTTATAACACTATTCTTGAATATATGTTCTATGGATGGATGATGTTATTTGAGGGACACAAATAATACATGCCATTAGGGGTGAGGACTCATAAAACTGTGAGGAACCTTCTCATGGTTTGAGCCCTTGGTAATATCCAGAAGTATATTATGAGAACAAGACCCACCAGTAGGAAATCCACATTTCATAGTGTCATTGGATGTTCCTATCTGCGGACGTGTGTATTGGTCCAAAAACTTTAATATTATTGTTAATGGGTATTACAACTCACACACTTAGATGTATTGATGAAAACTATGATGACACACTATTCTTAGTGACGTAGGATATGTTAGGTTCTTCTCGAGTAATACTGCATTAATAGATAATGTGAGAAAGGATTTTTCCTTTCTATTGCATAATGGAAGATGATATCTCAGGCCCTTTGATATAATTGATATAGCCTAAATAAATCCATGGTCGTTGTAAGGAATGGGAAAGTTCAATTATGGTAATTCAAAGAAAGAATAATTGAGCACATGGGTTGATGGAACTAGCATGTAACCTGCTTGATTTGAGATATCGAGAAAAATGGATTACATTACACGGTAAGTGTTCTTATGTGGTGACATGTCATTGCGGCGTTAATTTCTTTCTCTATGGGTGATTTGGCATGTTGCTAGATGCTAACCTTGTAATTTAGGTAGGTTCCACCTAATTCCACTGAGAAAGAGGCCTAGAGGGTCACACACTAAGTGTGTCCAAGTATCTCAGTTAAATATTCATTTAACAAGTTGAATAAAGATTATTCTCGATTATGGTTTAATAATTATTCAAGGATGCATGATCGCATTTATTTTGACACTAGTTATTCGAGAGAATATATTGTGGGTGAAATAATATATATTTATTAGTGAGTAATGCAATGATATTTTTTTAAGAAATAAATAGTCATTATTCAAGGTCTAATAAATGTGGATGAAATTAAGAAAATGGAAAAAAAGTACACGCTGTGTAGTTTTTATAGAGATTTGTGAGAAATAATATTATTTATTTAATTGTATAATATTATGTTTAATTCATTGGTTTCATGTCAAGTAATAATAATAGTCAACTGTTATTATTAGACATGAGGTTTTATTAAGAATTAAATGAAATAAATAAATACTTTCGGGTAATTAATTCATTTTATTATTCTAAGTAATAAAATCCCAATTACATTATTCTCATAAAGACTATACATTCTTTGTGTTTGTGCACAATGGATCTGAAAATTTTCTCAATCTAAGAGATAATTCATTTCCTCCAAGAATGCTATCAAGTTACGAGAGAGATCCTCCTACACCGGATCAAGGAGAGCACTTTGGAAGCAACTATCAAGGTGATCGAAGGCGAAAATCACAAGCGAAGGATATTCCACACTAGCACCCAAAGATCCCTTCGGCGATGTCCAGAGATATGTGGATCATGTTTAGATCACCTCTAGAGGAATGCTACACTTGGCTTATGTGATGCAACGATGGATCACATTGGATTGTGACTGAAAACATCAACATAGATAGAATTCCATCAAGGTAATTATTGTATTTTAATTAAATTAATTATAACCAACATATGATGATCCTATATATGGTTATAGGACCTCCCTATTTATTTTTCATTATTCATTCTATTCTAAAGATCCAACATTTTATTATCATGATGGATCTCGGATTGATCGTTGTTAGCGGTAAAATTAAAGTTGGGTACACCCATCCACACGCTTCTGCTGCACCCAGAACCTACAAGTGGTATCAGAGCAGGTTATGTCGTTGATTATAATTATTTAGTTTTTTGTTGATGATTTATGCATTTAATAATTTAGTTATTTCAATTCAAGTTAATCGTTCTGAAAATCTGAATCTTGAGATCTGTTCATCCTCTTTCATTTCTCGTTCACCTTACAGAAATGATCTTTTCTTTTAATCTTTATTAAAATAAAATAGAAGATCTCATCTGGAGGTTCCAAAGTTTTTTGGACGTACAACACCAGAACACATGATATGTATTCAGTGGTACACACCGTGTAGTCAAGGTTCAATGCATTGGGTCTGGTCCGCCAAACCAAGATGTGTGTTGGAGTTTATCTAAGTCTTTATGACTCCATGTGTTGACCAGGAATAGGTGGCACATAGTTTTTAGATTACATGACATGTGGTCCACTGGACATGGCATGTATTCTATTCAGGTTAGGGTTGGACCATGTATCCCATACACGGCTTGCCCGGCTGGAGACCGTGTAACGTGGATACTATATGGCGTGTGGACCACTGGACACGTTGTGTACTCCGAAGATTTATGAAGTACATATACATGCCATATCCTCGGGCGTGTACTTCAGATGGACAATGAACGATAGTACACGCCGTGTAGTTGGAACTGCATGTCATGTACTCATCCAAATTATGCAGATTTATTATAATTTATTATTATATCATATAAACCCTTGATATATATACCATGGTGTGAGCGTAAATCTGAGGCACAACAAGTAATAGGTATTTTATAAATATGTGTTTAATTTAACATATATCTAATGTTAATTTCTACTCATTGGGTAGTTATGAATGGGAATTCACCGGGTTTCCTCCAAGGTGCAAGTTACGTACAAAGATAATTTTAAATAAATTTATTTTTTTAAAATTATGATGGATGAGAGTCAAGGAAATTTATAAAAAGGGTTTAAGATAAAAGGATTGATTAATTAAAGATAATTAATTGATTTGAGCATGATTTGTCTTAAACAAGAATGATTAAATAATTGAATGCTAGTTTTATTTATGCATAAATATGGTTTCATGTATGGATGATCATGAGCTAGACCAGGACCTTTGTATGTGGATGGTTTCTTTTAATTTATTTATTTAAATTAAATTTATTGGATTGCGATCCTTCTCCTCATTAATATATAGGGAATGTGTTCCCAAAGTTTCTTTTATGTAAAACCCATTTTACCCCTCACCTGTGAGTGAGATAAAAGCATATGTAATGGATGGAGCTCCCAAGCTAGTGGAGGATGCTCAAGTTAGGATCCAAGGTGAAACCAATCCAAGGAGATACAAAGGTGGACAGGTGTAAAGTTGTAAACACGAACCCAAAAGGTTCAAGGTGTTTCTCCCCTAGGTCTTGGGTTAGTTTATCAACCACTAGAAAAACTAACCAATAGAACAAACTCATGATCATACCATTTATTTTATTTCTTTCAGTTGCATGGTTTATTTATTTTGGGTGTGTTTTCACGATCACATGATTAAAAAATTAAACAAGCATGCAAGATGGAACTAAAATAAGACTGGCTTATGCGTAAATATTATCTTATACATGGTTAATCACTTAAGTATATCCCACTTAATGTTAAAAATCATGTAAGAAAGATAATAAAATGGAAATTTATGTATAAGGATAAAATCCCTTAAAGAAATATTAAGTCGGTATAGCCTTCCATAATCTTGGTTAGAATCAAACCATAGTTCAAAGTGCTTAACCAAACCTATTTGGGGTGATTTCAATTATTGGGGAATTATAATTCAAGGTTTTGGGTTGACTTGAATTGGTTCACATCAAGGGTTGACTGCCACAACAGTACTTGGTGTAACCAAGAGGTAAAGGTTGAGGAAATCCAAAATAAAAGGATTTTAGGATTGGATATTCCACTCAACGGATCAAGGAGTTGTGAGTTAATGCAATTGGAATTTGGGATGCCTACCTAAAACCCTTAAAGTTGCTTCACCAACCCTAGTTGGGGTAATGAGAAGGGCAATATGAATCCTTGCCACTAGAATATTCAGGCAACAAAATATTTTGAAGTCAATGGTGAGGGATATTGTATTTTGATAAAATAGTGGGAGAGTAATAAGTATTAATTTATTTATTTGTCTCGGTTTTATCATGATAAAGTACTAAATATTTGCTCATATTAATTTTTAGAAATAACAAGAAAAATGAATTCAAACATATCGTTGAAAACTATACTCGAGAAGGAAAACCTTCTCACCAACACCAATTTCCAGGAGTGGTAGTGGCGTTTACGCATCATCTTTCGACACGAGAGGAAATTGTATGTGTTGGAGGATCCTCTTCCAGTTACACCTGGAAAAGAGGCCAGTGATGAGGAAATTTATCTCTATATGAAACATATGGATGATTCTATAGTTGTCCCATGTTTCATGTTATCATCCACGTCTAATGAGCTCTTGAAGAAACATGAAAACATGGGTGCGTATAGCATGATGTCTCACCTTAAAGATCTCTATCATGAGAAGGTGATATAGGAGAGATATGATATCTCCAATGCTTTGTTCACAACTAATCTTGGAGAGTCTTCACCATCTGGGCCTGATGTAGTCAAGCTTATTGGATACATTGAATGCCTGGACATCTTAGGGATTAAGTTCCCAGATGAGTTGCGTGTAGATATCATCCTATCATCATTTCTGTTGACCTCACCTATTTTGATAATCCCAATTATGCTTTCATATACTTTGATAATCCTAATTAATGTTTATCTATATCTTAATTCTCTCAATATATGATATTATATTATCAAGATGATAATAATATTAAAATGATTTTTAAAATATGTTAATCATTGTTTATCCTATGTTTATATGAGTTCTGAAGTTCTTCTAACCCATTTAGATATATTTTGCATAAAACAGACAAGTATTAAGTCACTGGTCTGCATATGGCTACTGATATAGAGCTACTGTTACTCAGTCTACTGATAGACTTAGTATACTGATAGACAGAGTCACCGATACACTAAGGTCACTGATAGAAACAGAGCTACCGGTAAGCAGATACCAAGTCTACCGATAGGACAGACTAGAGCTACCGATAGAATAAACACCAATACAAGTGCAAACAGCTACCGATCAAGGAGCTACCGACAGACACAAAGCTACCGATAAGGAGAAGTCCACTGATAGAACCAGTTCACTAACATTCTACCGATACAAGTATAGTCACTGATACATAGAGCTACCGATAGAAGTCTACCGATAGAGAGTACCAATGCAAGTAGCTACCGATAGATCAAGAGCTACCGATGGAACCAAGTCACTGGTATATAGAGCTACTGATACATGTTCAAAAGAGATATTGATGGAAGGTCCTGCTACACAAATTCCACCGTACACATTTACCAACATGGGCTACTAATGATCGACCAACCAGTCAAACTCTATACTCTCAATAATATTTATTTATTTAGCTAATGGTTACATTTGATGGTTTTAATGTAGTTAACGTTATTTAATGATTTCTGTTGGCATGTCAGGAAACCGTACCTAGTACCCATGCAAAAGGTGATCATTACTTTTTCTGGAGCTAAAAGTTATAAAGGGAAGGAAAGAGAACACTGCAAACAGGAAGTGAGAGGCGATACGAAAAAGATAAAACAAAGGTGTTGTTGTGAAGAAGGAAAAAGGCTCAATAAGCATTCAAACATAAAGCAGTCACGCAAGGCCACATCCAGACTCCAAGAGCACTAAACATACATCAAGCAATCCTTTGCTAGAGAAGAACACAAGCTGCAACCTGAGTGAAAAACAACAAACGCTTCATACACTTGGGCTGACAAGTTGAACCTGGATCCAAGAAAGAAAATGATACTCTGTTTTCTGAACAAAAACCAGAAAAGGACTCAGAAGCTTTTCTGACCAACCAAATGAGTCCAGAGATGCACTACCAATCACTAAATATTTTCTAAAATCATCAATACTTGATTTTAGTGATTCTTTCATTTACTTTTTGATTAGTGTGTGTGCTCTGTTTATCTTACACACACACTGTCTCATGTGCTAAGCTGGAGGATTTTCAAATCCTCATTAAAACTCTATAACTCTTTTGTTTACCACTATGGATAGTGGTAGAGGTTGAGTAAGACCTGGACAGCTGTGATCTGTTGTTTGTTTTCCCACATAGAACTATGGTAGAGGTCTTTGTACCTGGACAATGTGTTCACTGTTGTTAACCCCAATCCAGGGTTTGGATCAATTTATATAAATTGTTGAGAGGACTAAGTCTCGGCTTGAGACTGAACCTCTTGGTTATCTATGTTGTGCTATTTAGTTTAAGTCATAACTATACTATATCTATTTCATATTCCATTTCTTACTATTTTGAAATACAAAATTATTTTAAAGCTACTCTGATAGTTAAATTAGAAAGTGTTTATATTTATTGTAAACCAGTAAGTTAGTTTCAAAAGTCAATCTAATCTTGAGATTAAATTAACCGAGAACTAATCAATCTTTGAGAAACTAATTGAACATTTATAATCTATATAAATTCACTACATTTTAACTTTGTTTTTAAATTGGGGGATTTTAAGAGAAATGTTTTTAACAGAAATTTTAATTGAAACTCAATTCACCCCCCTCTTGAGTGTCCACTCCGACCAACAATTTCCCAAGACCTTATCTAGCTTTATTGTCAACTACAACATGAGAAATAATGAGAAGAGTCTATTGGAACTTCTAGCCTTAATTCTCCAGGTATGTAAGAATATAGGGCATGACAAACCCGTGGTCCTTATGGTGAATAAGAAGAGGAAGGAAAAGGAAAAGGGGCCAAGGATTTATAAATGATCTAAAGCCCCTGAGCACTATCCCTCTAAGAAAGGGAAGATCCAGAGGCAAGGCAAGGAATGGGAGGTGGTGTGTTTTTCATGTGGAAAGCCAGACTACTATAATAGAAACTACACCCAGAAGCATGGGGATTCTAAAGGTGTTTTCATTATCGAGTGTAATATTTCCATTTCTACGCATTGGGTATTATATACAGCTTGTGGTGATCACATATATATTCAAATGCAGGAACCAAGTATATTTAGAAAGATTTCTAGAGGAGAGGTGGATCTTTGAGCTGCCAATGGTGCAAGGCTGGCTGCATTGGCCATTGGTGATTACCATCTCTCATTACCAACTGGGATGCTTTTGTTTTTACGTAACTGTTATTATGTGCCTAGTGTTACCAAGAACATAATTTTTGTATCATGTTTGGATATGGATGGATTTACTTTCAAGTTTGGAAATAAGGGTTGTTTCTTTTATAAGAAAAACTTATGTTATGGTATGGCACATTTAAATAATGGTTTTTATGTATTAAATTATGAAAATCAAGTGTTGGAAATCGATAACAAAACAAACTCACATGACTCATACAACACCCAGTTGTGGCATCACCATCTCATTCATGTAAACGAGAAGTGCTTGACAAAGTTCTTCCAAGATGGTTATTTAGACTCTACTGAGCTAAAACCACTTGATAGATGTTTCACTTATTTACAAGGTAAAATAACCAAACCGTCTTTTGGTGGATAGGGTGAAAGGGTCACAGAGCTTCTAGGATTGGTACACATGGATGTGTGTGGACCATTTCCAGTGGAAGCTATAGGTGGATATTCTTACTTCATTACTTTTACTGATGATTTGAGTATATATGGATATATCTACTTAATGAGGTATAAGTCAGAGTCCTTAGAGAAATTTAAGGAATTCAAGAATGAATTAGAGAATCATCTTGGTAATAAGATAAAGAAGCTTCGATCGGATCGAGGTGTAAAATATATGAACCAAGAGTTCATAGACCTTTTATGGGAGTCTGGGATTCTATCTCAACTCACTCCTCCTTATACTCCACAGTGGAATAGTGTTAGTGAAAATAGGAACCGCACTTTGTTGGACATAGTGAGGTCAATGATGATTCATGCAAATATTCTATTATCCTTTTGGGGATATGCATTACAAACTGCATCATACACATTAAATCAGTACCAACTAAGGTGAAAAATGAAATTCCCTTTGAGTTATGGAATGGAAAGAAACCCATTTTTTCGCACACATGTGTATGGAGATGTGAGGTGTTTGTTAAGGCCTTCTTAGGTAACAAACTAGCACCCCATGAAATGAGGTGTATCTTTATAGTATATCCCAAGGAAATGAAAGGATATTACCTATATAACCCTTCAGACAAGAAAGTTATTGTTGCCCAATAATACATCTTTCTTGAGAGGGAGCACAACCTCAAAAAGGATAGTGGGAGCAAGACTGACTTTGACGAGGTTGATGCTCAAGATACACAGGAGTTGGTACAGTAACAAGTTCTACAGGTCCCTATGGAAGAAGTTCTAAAAACACAAGTACTGCATAGGAGCTCAAGAGAGGTAAGGGAACCAGAGAGATTTGGTTTCCTAGTCACCGATAATGGTGAATCATTATTGTTGGAAAATGATGAACCTATCTCCTACAAGGAAGCAGTAGAGAGCTCAAAATTTATAGGATAGATAGAAGCTATGAATTATGAGATGGATTCCATGTATCAGAACCAAGTCTGGGTTATGGTTGATGAGTCAGTTGATTTAAAGCCTGTTGGATGAAAATGGGTATTCAAGAGAAAGATGGGCATAGAAGGTCAAGTTAGCACCTATAAAGAAAGGATAGTGGCTAAAGAATTCAGATAGCATCAAGGAATTGACTATGATGAAACCTTCTCACCGGTTTCCACGTTTAAATCCATAAGAACCATACTTACCATATCAGCTTACCATGACAATGAGATTTGGAAAATGGATGTCAAAACAACATTTCTTAACGGGAACCTTCAGGAAGATGTCTATATGACACAATCAGAAGGGTTTGTGACACCAGGTGAAGCCAAACGGGTTTGCAAGTTGCAGAAATCCATTTATAAAGCAAGCATCCAAGTCATGGAACATTCGATTTGATGAAGCCATAAAGGAAGTTGGTTTCATTAAAAATGAATGTGAGCCATGTGTTTATAAGTGGTTTAATAGGAATGTGGTCATTATCCTAGTAGTATATGTTGACAACATATTACTTATTGGAAATGATATACCAGTATTATAGTCATTTAAGGACTGGTTGAACAAGTGTTTCTCCATGAAAGACTTAGGTGAAGCGGCCTACATTCTAGGGATCAAAATCATTCGTGATAGATCCAAGAGGCTACTTGGACTAAGTCAGGGTACATACATTGACCAGATACTAAAGAGATTTAGTATGGAACAATCCAAGAGGGGATTGGTTCCAGTGTCACATGGCCTATATATTTTGAAGAAAATGTGTCCTCAGACACAACAGGATAAAGATAGGATGAGTAAGATCTCATACGCTTCGGCTATAGAATCTATCACATGTGTCATGTTATGTACCAGGATTGATGTTGCCTATGCACTGAGCATGGTATGAAGATATCAAGAAGATCCAGGAGAACAACATTAGATTGTTGTTAAGACTACCCTTAAGTATCTGAGAAAAACTAAGGAAATGTTCCTTGTGTATGGAGGAGATGAGGAGCTTGTCATCAGAGGGTATGTTGATGTTGGTTTTCCGATAGATCAGAATGATCTGAAGTCGCAATCTAGATATGTTTTTTGTCTCAACGGAGGAGTTGTGAGCTGGAAGAGTTCAAAGCAGCCAGTTATCGCCGATTCTATAGCGGAGTCCGAATATATAGCGGCTTCTGATGCAGCCAAGAAATCCATATGGATTCAGAACTTTTTCCAGAAGCTTGATGTGGTGCCTAGCAGTAAATATCTTATCACATCGTGTTGTGATAATAATATAGCGATGGCTCTTGCAAAAGAACCATGGTCACATCAACGGATAAAGAACGTTCTCTGGAAGTATCACCTCTTGAGGGATTTCTATCAAAGGGGTGAATTTACAGTGAGTAGAGTGTCCACGAAATAGAATGTGGAAGACCCCATGACTAAAGGTTTATCTCAGTAGAAGCATGAATTTCATGTGAGAGCTAGCGTGTTAAAGGTTGTTAGTAATTGGTTCTAGTCCAAGTGGGAGTCTATTTGTAACACCCCGAGATTTTATGAAAAATATTATTTTTAATTTCATTAATGTCTTGTGTTATATGTTACACCAAAAGGAGCTTTCACAACACACATCTCTGACCTGGCTTGAATTACACGCAATCGCGACCTTCCACGATAGCATGTGTTGTATGCAAACACCAAGTTTTGCTAAACAACGATATGCTATTAAAATATTATTAAAACTAGCCGTTATGAATAGTAATAACCACTTTTTAAAATTTTGTAAATTTTATTTTTCAAAATGGACTTCATTTTTGGGTTCAGAATATCAAAATTAGCTTAGGGTGAAATTTTGGTGATTTTCGGATAACTTTCATATTTTGATGAATAGTGAAAATTACTAAATTTTAATTAAAAACAAATTTTTCAATCGAAATAATTAATAGTGATAAATTATTAATTTGAGTGGTTTTAAAGCATATTTAGAATATATTTTTACAATTTAATACAATGTTGGTCATTGGATGTAATTTCACATTTAAACCAGTTATAAACAAGTGTCAATCTTTTAATAGTTATTATCTCTTAAAAACACGCCTTTTGTTTTGATGACGGGAATTAATTTTTAAATTAATTAATGCAACTGATATGTTTTGAATTTGGTAAAATAGAAATCATTTTTGAGTTCATAATATCAAATATAGCTTAGGCCTAATTTTTGGCATTTTTCTGAAAACTTTCAATTTTTGATGAATAGTGAAACCACTAAGTGGTAGTTAAAAAAAACTGAATTTTTCATAAAACTTAATTTTACCGCTTCTGTGAGTGGAATTTCAAAAATCTGAGAGACACGGTTGATGTCAGTAAGTAAAATGTGGTTCAATGAGATGAAAATAATTTTTTGGTGAATAGTAACTTTTTACTTTTTTTTACCACGGTTAAAAGTAAATAGGGTAATTAAGGGTAGAAATGATATTATTATTACCCTAACACATGTCATAATTCTATTGGACAAGTGTAATTAGACCAAAAACAAACTTAGGAATAAAATATGACCATTTAGGCCCACTTTAATTAGATTAGGACATTTATTATTATTTAATTCAAAGAAGAGTTAAAAGAGTTAAAATCAAAGTTTATTTACTAAAAAAATTTTAATATAGGGTTATGCATAAGATAAATTCGATTGTAAATATTCATTAGAAAGATAAAAAGATTTCCTACATAATCGTATTTTATTTTTAATTTTTAGACATCAAATAATTTAATTTATTTATGACACAAATATGATGCAGTAATTATCTTATTAATGAAATATTGACATAATTGATGTTATAAATACCAAAATAAATGTAATTTAAGACTTTTTATGAATTACACTAATTTTATAGGTTAATATGACATGTTAGTATTTATTTAATTAAATTTTTTTGAACTTATCATTCTGTTATGATTTTCACAAAAATCAATTACTAAATAGTGTCAAAATTGACATAAAATAGTTTTTAAAACAAATATTATATTATCAATTGTTATTTTATTCCTAAAAATCTAATGTTCGGCCAAATGACTTATATAAGGTTATATATATTAATAATAAACAATTTGGGGTTCTTTTGGCTTCTTATAGTAAGTTTATTAACCTTATAGTGTAAGAACACAAGAAGACACAGTAAAAGTAAAATTATTTAACTTAATGTTAAATCTAAATGATAAGATTAAAATAGGAACCTAAACTTGTCTAAATTCTATTGGATGAGAGGATTTCGACCCATCCCCACCTTATCCTAGAAATATATCAATTTGGAGATATTTAAAACCGAACTTGACTTTATAATAAAATAATAGTTTTAGTTATTCCAAATGTGCCCCTCTCCTCCCTTATAAAAGGACACCTCCTCCCTCTCTTCCTCACACCACTTTGAGCCTTCAATCTCGGCCAAAACCTACCAATTTCTCCTCTCCACTTCCCTAGAGACATACTAGAGGTTCTGTTCTTCTTCAAAGACCAATTTTAGTGCCCTAAAAGAAGGTCTCAAAGAAGCACTTCAAAGAAGAGGTAATGTCCATTACCGATTCTTTCATCTTTATTTCTTCTTCCACTTCTTCTTCTTTAGTTGTTTCATTATGAAGTAATAACGTCAGTATCACTCATATACTGATATGTTATTATAAGTATGAAACAACCCTATTTCACCATCTATCCATCCTACGGAAAAATAAATCACCACGCGTGCGTACGTACGGAATACCGTCTCCACGCCGTGGTGTAATCTATTTTCCACCACCACCTTACTTGGATGGGTATAATGGTGTAAATAATGACCATATATTACTATTATAAATTGATATTGATTCTGAAATAGTATACATATACTCCAATACAATTCCACGATCATAGGAACGATATCATCACTCGTGCGTATGTACGGAATACCGTCTCCACGATGTGATGCGACTCGTTCTATATGATCTTCATTTAATAATGATTATATAAATGAATTGAATGAATGAATATGATATATATTACACTAATACCATTATGTAAATGAGGTATCTATAACCTAAAGATAATAATAAGAATTTATTCAACAAAACACGCATAAGAACAAAAAGTTATAAACACCCGAATAACAAGTAGCAATGAAATATTACTACTAAGAAGCTAAGAATATGACCATATATGATATCATAAAAATAAGTATGATTCTGGAATAAGTCAATAACATTATTTAAATCATTATACAGGAGGTTCGGACACTTACAAAGCAAGTCGGACCTAAGGTAAGGGAAATATCACAATCTCATTTTTATCTGAGATTGTTTATACTTTGGTATTTACTGGGGTGTATTTTATCATCCACATTCATGTTTCCTAAATTTGTAATATTATTTTCATCCACCTACAATTTTTCAAATCCAATTTTACCCTTCGGTGAGTTTTTAGTAAAAGACATGAAAGGAATCTTTTGTCGTTTTTTCGTATGAGGTACTTTTTGACTTTTCCGACAAAAGTATGAAGAATGTTTTTTTTAACTTATATGGCATGAATGGATTTTTAAAACATTATTTACAAGAAGCTTCCTTTACAAGTTTTCAAGTTTATTTTTAATCAACTTCTTTTAGTTTAAAGTCGTATGACATGTTAAGAAAGGAAAAATGTTTTTGAAGAAGAAAGGATATTTTCCTCAAGAATGGAGTTCAAGTGTTTTATCAAAATTATTTTCCATCTAAGATAATAAAGGGTTCTGTTTTTATCCCTATTATTACATTGATTTGATCATGTTGTGGTGGAATTATTTTTATGAATTCCTTTATCTTATAAGAATTGTTTTATGATGTCATGATGTTTAAGATTCCCATTTGTATTACATGGGTTATGCAATGATGTATGATTTATGATTTTGTGGCACACATAAGAATGGTATCATTATGAGATGTGTGGGACCTATATCTCCCTCCAATGCATTGGGTAAAGATTTCATATCTCATGAGATAGACATGGCTGGAATGGTAGGTTATACCGGTTCAGTGAAACAGGACTGAAACGAGGGTGAATCGGTTCAGAAATGGACTTTGTCCACTAAGATAGTCTTGGCAATGAGTCTTGACTAATAAGATATGATTCTCTATGATTATGTGTGTATGCCACAAAGTTTAATGTTTTAAGTTATGATTATTGTGATTACATTTCACTGCCATGAGTTATCCCAGGTTATGAAATTATGATCTCTTTTACAGGTTAAGATTTCCAAAAGTTATGTGCTTATGTATATGATGTGATTGATATTTCTTTTGTTTACCCTTACTGAGCATTTGAGCTCACCCTTTTATGTTTTCTTTTCCCCAGGATATAAAGAAAGGTTTTAGGTATAAAAAAAAGATCTTTATGGGAGATGTTGAAGATCTTTCACCAGGATTAGAAGATTATATTCCGAGTTTCCAAAGACACTAAACTATTACGATCCTTGTGTGTGTGTTTTTGTTATGTACTAAGTATTCCGCAAATGTAATGTAATGTCAATGTACGTCAAGCTTCGGGTCTCTACAGTTGGTATCATAGGAAAGGTTTAGTCAACCTTTGGAAACTAGGATGCGATAACTTTAGTGAGATCCCTAGAGATATTTCTAAGGTATGTCTAGGGATGTCTCTAAGGTTAAGTATACGTATAGGTTATAGTCATAGAATTGCGCTAACGATCTTAGAATTTAACCTAAGATGTTGGATATTGAGGGTACTCCCCCTTTATTATGTTGTTTTCCCTATCATGATTTTTGCCTCTCACACTATTCTTTTTGGGTTTTAGACGATGGATGGAACCCGAAGGAACCGTTTTGATCAATGCAATGGACAATGCAATGATTGTCCTCCTGAACAAACAAATGTTATAGGAGATGGAGTGAAAAATATTATTGCTATACTTACACAAGCTATGAATCATTCTGGACTTCCAAATGAGCAGAGAAGGGAACAATATTTTATTGAGTCCTTCATGAGGCAACGTCCACCTTCTTTCAGTGGGTCTTCTGATCCACTTGTTGCTGAACAATGGATCAGTACCACTGAAAAGATATTTTCAGTTCTTCAATGTTCTGAACATGATAAAGTCATCTTAGCAGTATATCGTTTGGAAGGTGAAGCTGATCAATGGTGGAATCTTATCAAGAATACGAGGCAAAGAGATGAAATTGAGTCCATGGAATGGGACGAGTTCAAGAACTTATTTTTCAATAAGTACTTCCCTCGTGTTCTTCGAACAAAGATGGAGAAGGAGTTTCTTGAACTAAAGAAAAAGGATGATGAATCTGTTGGTATATACGAAGCGAATTTTACAAGACTTGCAAGGTATGCATCTGGCATCATCATCCAACCTGAAAGTAAAGTTGATCGATTTTTCAGTGGCTTAAAACCAAGTCTTCGAAGGGCATTAGCTATAAGAGACTTCAGTAGCTATGAAGAAATTGTACGTTGTGCTATCAAAGTAGAAATGGAAGTTGGTGTTACATATCCATCTCATGGTTTTGACAAGAAACGAAAGATGGAGTTCAAGGAGAAATATCAGAATAATGGTGAAAAGAAGATGAATGTTTCCTTATGCACAAAGTGTGGAAAGAAGCATGGTGGAGATTGTCTTAAAGGGACTAGAAAATGTTTTAAGTGTGGAAAAGAAGTTCATCGAGCAGCTGAGTGTCGAAGTAATGGAAAAAGGGTTTCTAATGATGTGAATAAAGCAAACACTGCAGAGAACACACCACCAACACTTCAATGCTTCAAGTGTAAGGAAATGGGGTATTATGCTAATAAATGCCCTAATACAAGGGTTAGTGATGATAAACATGAGAAACCACTAAAGGCAAAGGACAAAGGGAAGTCACATGCGATCACTATTGGCAATGTTGAATATGACAACGATGTGGTGGAATGATTAAGTGTTTATGTAATGGGATTCCAAAATAATGTTGTATCATAAAGTATTGGAATATTTATGTGTTGGTCTAATGTGGTATTCAAAGTGATTGAGATATTTTTGGAAATAAGGTGATATGTTCATAATGAAGGGAAAACAAGAAAACGAAATGTTTAACAGTATTCATGAGCTCATGATTGATATAAAGACTAAGTGATATCATGGTTTGAGTATATAGAATTTTGAGGATTTTGGTATGTGAAAAGTGTTAGCTTTTAACTGCATTCAAGTTTTAACTATGGTTCAATGGGTATTCAAGAGAATACATTATTAAGGCCTTTGAATGTTTGGAATGTGACCAACAAAACATATCTTATGATATATGGGGATCAACGATGGTATTAAATCTCTGGTAATCATTTTCACTATGTTATGAGAGTGGACTGCAGTATTATGGATAAGCCTAAAGATTGGAATGGATTATGTTGGACATAAGTTAATATTGTTTAAGGATAGAAGTTTTTTCGATATTATTGATGGGATGTTATAGTAATATAGTTTTAGAAAAAGGAAAACCTGCAGGACGGGCGACAGCCCATCACGTTGGACAAGGCTGTGGGAATCGAACCCACAACCGAAGTGCGACTGGCCTTTATCGCCTACCACTGGCCTACAGGAAGTCCCTGTTTATTAGAAACTAGTTTTATTATATCAAGCAGTATGATATATGAAGTATAAGTCCATTTTAGGAACTATATATGATTAATCTCACTATAGAATGACTTATGTATATTTAATAACTTTTGCTAACCTTTTGTTTGAGACAGATGGAATGACCCGTCATTCTATCACATGATCTGCTAACACTTCACGAATAACAAATTCAACTTCATTTATTTAAGAGATGAAGTGGAAATTGTTCAAGGCATGAAAAACAGTGAGATTGTACCAAAATAAAGTAAGTATTTATTCTAATTCAAATTATTTAACTTTAGGGAAACGATCTTAAAAACCAAAAAATGTTGTCCTAGTGCTCTTATATCTGATTAATCAGATGGTACCTTAGATCATCACAAATTTATGGCTTTGTGATTGCTAGCTTTTCCATAGCCATGTTCTCTACCACTCTCCATCAGAACATGATGGTTAGATTTCTCTTCCATATCCATATTTTCACCTATGTGGAAACCCAGTGATTAGTTTATTTGGGTAACCGTTACGTTTCATACTTTTCTTTTTAAAAATTGGTTTTGGTATTCCTTTTTACGATGTGGGTTTCGATTAAAGAAACTTTTGAATAGTAAACCATTTATAACCCCGACGAATTTCGAGGGCGAAATTCATTTTAAGGGGGGTAGAATGTAACACCCCGAGATTTTATGAAAAATATTCTTTTTAATTTCATTAATTTCTTGTGTTATACGCTACACCAAAAGAAGCTTTCACAACACACATCTCTGACCTGGCTTGAATTACACGCAATCGCGACCTTCCATGATAGCGTGTGTTGTACGCAAACACCAAGTTTTGCTAAACAACGATATGCTATTAAAATATTATTAAAACTAGCCGTTATGAATAGTAATAACCACTTTTTGAAATTTTGTAAATTTTATTTTTCAAAATGGACTTCATTTTTGGATTCGGAATATCAAAATTAGCTTAGGGTGAAATTTTGGTGATTTTCGGATAACTTTCATATTTTGATGAATAGTGAAAATTACTAAATTTTAATTAAAAACAACTTTTTCAATCGAAATAATTAATAGTGATAAATTATTAATTTGAGTGGTTTTAAAGTATATTTAGAATATATTTTTACAATTTAATACAATGTTGGTCATTGGATGTAATTTCACATTTAAACCAGTTATAAACAAGTGTCAATCTTTTGATAGTTATTATCTCTTAAAAACGCGCCTTTTGTTTTGACGACGGGAATTAATTTTTAAATTAATTAATGCAACTGATATGTTTTGAATTTGATAAAATAGAAATCATTTTTGAGTTCATAATATCAAATATAGCTTAGGCCTAATTTTTGGCATTTTTCTGAAAACTTTCAATTTTTGATGAATAGTGAAACCACTAAGTGGTAGTTAAAAAAACTGAATTTTTCATAAAACTTAATTTTACCGCTTCTGTGAGTGGAATTTCAAAAATCCGAGAGACACGGTTGATGTCAGTAAGTAAAATGTGGTTCAATGAGATGAAAATAATTTTTTGGTGAATAGTAACTTTTTACTTTTTTACCACGGTTAAAAGTAAATAGGGTAATTAAGGGTAGAAATGATATTATTATTACCCTAACACATGTCCTAATTCTATTGGACAAGTGTAATTCAACCAAAAACAAACTTAGGAATAAAATATGACCATTTAGGCCCACTTGAATTAGATTAGGACATTTATTATTATTTAATTCAAAGAAGAGTTAAAAGAGTTAAAATCAGAGTTTATTTACTAAAAAAACTTTAATATAGGGTTATACATAAGATAAATTCGATTGTAAATATTAATTAGAAAGCTAAAAAGATTTCCTACATAATGGTATTTTATTTGTAATTTTTAGACATCAAATAATTTAATTTATTTATGACACAAAGATGATGCAGTAATTATCTTATTAATGAAATATTGACATAATTGATGTTATAAATACCAAAATAAATGTAATTTAAGACTTTTTATGAATTAAACTAATTTTATAGGTTAATATGACATGTTAGTATTTATTTAATTAACCTTTTTTGAACTTATCATTCTGTTATGATTTTCACAAAAATCAATTACTAAATAGTGTCAAAATTGACATAAAATAGTTTTTAAAACAAATATTATATTACTAATTGTTATTTTATTCCTAAAAATCTAAGGTTCGTCCAAATGACTTAGATAAGGTTATATATATTAATAATAAACAATTTGGGGTTCTTTTGGCTTCTTATAGTAAGTTTATTAACCTTATAGTGTAAGAACACAAGAAGACACGGTAAAAGTAAAATTATTTAACTTAATGTTAAATCTAAATGATAAGGTTAAAATAGGAACCTAAACTTGTCTAAATTCTATTGGATGAGAGTATTTAGACCCATACCCACATTATCCTCTAAATATATTAATTTGGAGCTATTTAAAACCGAACTTGACTTTATAATAAAATAATAGTTTTAGTTATTCCAAAGGTGCCCCTCTCCTCCCTTATAAAAGGACACCTCCTCCCTCTCTTCCTCTCACCACTTTGAGCCTTCAAGATCGGCCAAACCCTGCCAATTTCTCCTCTCCACTTCCCTAGAGACATCCTAGAGGTCCTGGTATTCTTCAAATACCAATTTTAGTGCCCTAAAATAAGGTCTCAAAGAAGCACTTCAAAGAAGAGGTAATGTCCATTACCGATTCTTTCATCTTTATTTCTTCTTCCACTTATTCTTCTTTAGTTGTTTCATTATGAAGTAATAACGTCAGTATCACTCATATACTGATATGTTATTATAAGTATGAAACAACCCTATTTCACCATCTATCCATCCTACAGAAAAAGAAATCACCGCGCGTGCGTACGTACGGAATACCGTCTCCACGCTGTGGTGTAATCTATTTTCCACCACCACCTTACTTGGATGGGTATAATGGTGTAAATAATGACCATATATGACTATTATAAAGTGATATTGATTTTGAAATATTATAAATATACTCCAATACAATTCCACGATCATAGGAACAATATCATCACTCGTGCGTACGTACGGAATACCGTCTCCACGATGTGATGCGACTCGTTCTACATGATCTTCATTTCATAATGATTATATAAATAAATTGAATGAATTAATATGATATATATTACACTAATACCATTCTGTAAATTAGGTATCTATAACCTAAAGAGAAGAATAATAATTTATTCGACAAAACACGCATAAGAACAAAAAGTTATAAACACCCGAATAACAAGTAGCAATGAAATATTACTACTAAAAAGCTAAGAATATGACCATATATGATATCATAAAAATAATTATGATTCTGGAATAAGTCAATAACATTATTTAAATCATTATACAGGAGGTTCGGACACTTACAAAGCAAGTCGGACCTAAGGTAAGGGAAATATCACAGTCTCATTTTTATCCGAGATTGTTTATACTTTGGTATTTACTGGGGTATATTTTATCATCCACATTCATGTTTCCTAAATATGTAATATTATTTCCATCCACCTACAATTTTTCAAATCCAATTTTACCCTTCGTTGAGTTTTTAGTAAAAGATATGAAAGGAATATTTTGTCGTTTTTTCGTACGAGGTACTTTTTGACTTTTCCGACAAAAGTACGAAGAATGTTTTTTTTAACTTATACGGCATGAATAGATTTTTAAAACATTATTTCCAAGAAGCTTCCTTTACAAGTTTTCAAGTTTATTTTTAATCAACTTCTTTTAGTTTAAAGTCGTATGACATGTTAAGAAAAGAAAAATGTTTTTGAAGAAGAAAGGATATTTTCCTCAAGAATGGAGTTCAAGTGTTTTATCAAAATTATTTTCCATCTAAGATAATAAAGGGTTCTGTTTTTATCCCTATTATTACATTGATTTGATCATGTTGTGGTGGAATTATTTTTATGAATTCCTTTATCTTATATGAATTGTTTTATGATGTCATGATGTTTAAGATTCCCATTTGTATTACATGGGTTATGCAATGATGTATGATTTATGATTTTGTGGCACACATAAGAATGGTATCATTATGAGATGGGTGGGACCTATATCTCCCTCCAATGCATTGGGTAAATATTTCATATCTCATGAGATAGACATGGCTGGAATGGTAGGTTATACCGGTTCAGTGAAACAGGACTGAAACGAGGGTGACTCGGTTCAGAAATGGACTTTGTCCACTAAGATAGTCTTGGAAATGAGTCTTGACTAATAAGATATGATTTTATATGATTATGTGTGTATGCCACAAAGTTTAATGTTTTAAGTTATGATTATTGTGATTACATTTCACTGCCATGAGTTATCCCAGGTTATGAAATTATGATCTCTTTTACAGGTTAAGATTTCCAAAAGTTATGTGCTTATGTATATGATGTGATTGATATTTCTTTTGTTTACCCTTACTGAGCATTTGAGCTCACCCTTTTATGTTTTCTTTTCCCCAGGATATAAAGAAAGGTTTTAGGTATAAAAAAAAGAAGATCTTTATGGGAGATGTTGAAGATCTTTCACCAGGATTAGAAGATTATATTCCGAGTTTCCAAAGACACTAAACTATTACGATCCTTGTGTGTGTGTTTTTGTTATGTACTAAGTATTCCGAAAATGTAATGTAATGTCAATGTACGTCAAGCTTCGGGTCTCTACACTATTGGAGTTGGTAGCCTACAACCAACTACTTTTTACTTTATGATAAACTTGAATTAATAAATACCTTATCACATCTTGATTTTTCTTCTGCGTGACAATGCATGTGATAATGTCCTAAGGATAACTGTTTCACTAAAGGGTCATAGCGGATCCCTGCTATGATGAGAACTCGGAAGTTCCATAACACTATTCTTAAATATATATTCTATGGTTGGATGATTTTATTTGAGAGACACAAATAATATAGGCCATTAGGGGTGAGGACTCCTAAAACTTTGAGGTGTCTTCTCATGGTGTGTGACTATGGTAATATCCAAGATGATATTATGAGAACAAGACCCGCCAGTAGGAAATCTACATTTCATAGTGACATTGGATGTTACTATCTGTGGACGTGTGTATTGGTCCTTATACTTTAATATTATTATTAATGGGCATTACGACCCACACACTTATATGTATTGACGAAAACTGTGATGACACACTGTTCGCAGTGAGGTAGGATATGTTGGGTGCATCATGAGTAATACTGCATTAATAGATAATGCGAGAAAGGATTTGTCCCTTCTATTTCATAACGGGAGATGATATCTCAGACCCTTTGATGGAATTGATATAGCCTAAATAAATCCATGACCATGGTAAGAAATGAGCAATTTCAATTCTGGGAAGTCAAAGAAATAATAATTGAGCACATGGGTTGATGGCACTAGCATGAAACTCGCTTGATTCAAGATATCAAGACAAAGGGATTACATTACACAGGAAGTGTTCATATGAGGTGACACATCATTGAGGCGTTAAATTCTTTCTTTATGGGTGTCTTGGCATGTTGCTAGATGCTAACCTTGGACTTTAGGCAGGTTCCGCCTAACACCACTGAGAAAGAGGCCTAGAGGGTCACAGACTAAGTGTGTCCAAGTATTTCAATAAAATATTCATTTAACAAGTTGAATAAATATTATTCCCGATTATGGTTTAATAATTATTCAACGATGTCTGACCGTATTTATTTCGACACTAGTTATTCGAGAGAATATATTATGGATGAAATAATATATATTTATTAGCGAGTAATGCAGTGATATTTATTTAAGAAATAAATAGTCATTATTCGAGGTCTAATAAATGTGGAGGAAATAAAGAAAACGGAAAAACAAAAGTACACAATGTGTATATTAGTATACACACCGTGTAATTTTTCTGGGGATTTGTGAGAAATAATATTATTTATTTAATTGAATAATATTAGGTGTAATCCGCTGGGTGCATGTCAAGTAATAATAATAGTCAACTGTTATTATTAGATATGGATTTTTACTAAGAATTAAATGAAATGAATAAATGATTTTAGGTAATTTATTCATTTTATTATTTTATGTAATAAAATTCCAACTACATTATTCTCGTCAAGCCCAACCATCCTTTGTGGTTGTGCACAACGAATCTGAAAAAGCTCTCAAGAGAGAATTCTTTTCCTCTAAGAATGCTCTCAAGTTACGAGAGAGATCTTCCTCCACTGGATCAAGGAAAGCGCTTTGGAAGCGACTCTCAAGGTGATCGAAGGCGAACATCGCAAGCGAAAGCTATTCCGCACTAGCACCCAGAGATCCCTTCGGTGATGTCTAGAGATACATGGAGCACGTGTGGATCACCGCTAGGGGAAGGCTACACTTGGCTTCTGTGATGCAACGACAGATCACATTGGATTGTGACTGGAAACATCAACGGAGAGAGAATTCCATCAAGGTAATTCTTGTTTTTTAATTAAATTAACTATAACCAACATATGATGATCCTCTCTATAGTTTCAGGACCTCCCTCTTTCTTTTTCGTTCTTCGTTCTATTTTGAAGATCCGGAGTTTTATTATCGTGACTAATCTCGGATTGATCGTTGTTAATGGTAAAATTAAAGTTGGGTACACCCATCCACACACTTCTGTTGTGCCTGGAACCTACAATGTATTCATCGACCAAGCTAGTCTATACTTATAGAATCGAGAATGTATGAGTTAACTGTATGATATTGACATATTTCGTGTCTCATGGTCACTCGATATCTTGGATAAAGGGGGAAAATGAGAATGCACGCATGCATATAATGAAAATTGGTGGACACAAGTATAGGGATGCATGTGTTTGGTGGAGATCGTGTTAGATCCCTTTATACCTTGAGAAAAATTGATGCTCTGCTAGAGGTCACTCTTTACTTACATTTATGGATTTGATGATTCATATTTATTGTCAGTGCTATGGAGGCCTGTGGGGTCACACTTTGTAGTCGACCGAATGGGGATTGAGTATGACTTAAAGAGATGCTCTAAAAAGTGTTTTAGAGTTAATCCAAAAAGGCTTTAAATGGGAATTAACAAGGTATTACATAAGATGTAATATATAGTGAAGTTAATGATAGCTTTCCAAAAGTGTTTTGGAAAACATTCAAAATGAGTTTGAATATGGTTTCACAAGTTATTGCATATAATCCAATATAAGGCGAGATGACACAGAGTATATGAGGCTTTAGTGTAAGTAGGTAAAATTGAAATGAGATATGCGCTTTGGGTGATCATTTTTATGATTGAGATAAATCATTTTGAGCCTTGGCATGTATATAATGTATGACTATATTATGGCCTCCATTTGGCTCGACATAAAGGTAGCAACTTGCGTGAGATGTTGTTGCTCGCTTTGTATGAGATGTTCCCACATTGGTTATCATTTAAGTAGTGTTATATAAATGATATAACACGTAGGGAGAATGATACATAGGATGCCTACACTGACCAATATATTAACTCATACGTTGTAACGTATGAATTAATACACAAAACGATTGACATGCATCCTCGAGGGCCCTGTAAAAGGTTCGTTGCCAAGCGATAGTGGGTGTATCAGTTCCACAGTTTTGTCAAAAACTCTCTGAAACCTGGAGCTCTCTTCATTTTCCTCCTTGGCCTTGTGAGGCACTAGCACATCATGGAGGTCAGTGGATTTCGCTCATACGACGAGTGATTCAGGCACAACCCATAAATACCTATAGAAAGGGGATGTCTTTTGGCTGCCCTTGAATGATCTTTATCAACCACATCATATGAAGATCAAGACGTAACCGGTGCATCTTTGTTGTAATGTCACGACCTGACCCTACCCGGGCTCGAGCCGCAACTACCCCAAGCCCGCCTCCATAGGCCAGGGGTTGGCGACCAGTGCCGAAGGCACAATAACTCGGGGAGGCCTTTGCCTAAGCACCTGTACACACACATGCAGCAAACTCAATGCAACATTGCAGAGTAAAAGAAAGAACAAGAAGAGTAAAAAGAACAACTGCTATATATATATAAACCTCATATGTGCATCGACCTCTAATCAGTACAAAGTACAAGCTGAAAAGGAAAGGGGAAAAACACACGCCCAACCAAAAAGTGCCACAACCCGGTAACAGGTAAACAAAAAGAAACAGCTGACGGGTCTCCCACCTGGATCCCGGCCACGACCACCGCACGCGGTCCAAGCTCCCAAGCTCCTACACTCCACTGAAGTCACGCTCCACCTTTCCGTCGTCTGCAAGGGCACACCAAGTGCGGGCAAAGCCCAAGCAGGGGTGAGTATAAAAATAATCAGTAGGATACCCCGAAGGCTCGAGGAAGCAACAAAAGGAGGTACCGAAGGGTGAGCAGTAGAGCGAATAGGAAAGTAAAGGGAGTACAATAGAGAGTACAATAAAGAGTCCAGCTCAACCCAACAAGAGAAAGGAAGTAGACTCGTCCAGGCATAAGGAGCTGGAAACGGTGAGAAGATGAACTTCCCGTCGAGTCTTTGATACCTATAGCAGGAGAGTAGACTCATCCAACCATGAGAAGCTAGACACGGAAAGCGCGTGGCATACCCCACGCGTCTTCACCTCTCCTGGAGGGAGAGTAACCAAGCCCAAGAAGTGGGTACTCAAACAAGGTATACACATATCCTCATGCTCTGCCAAGAAGCCCGAATAAACTCGTAAGGGGATCTCCGTCCCGTAGCTCAGCCCAAGGAAGAGTAGCCAACAGTCCCAGAGGTAAACTCCATCGATGCCCAGCATCCCGCACGTCTGCCCCGAACCGCAAGCCAAGGGGCTCAATCACCACACCTCGACACTATCCGCTTTGGGCGGCACTGACTCGCCCGCACGGTTTTAGATCGCGTCTCGGTGGGGAAAGTGTCCCTCGTACTTGAGAGTTCTAGGGATATTCAAACCACAACTCGTCACTGCCCCGCAGTCGAGAGGTCTCCTCAAAGCCAATCCGTCACAACACTGACCCGTATAACCAAGGGTCCCGCTCCGAAAATCACGGAGGTAAGCCACAGACTAGCCTAGTAGGAGGGACTGAGTCTGGAATATCAATGGGTGTCCCACTGCCCAGCCCTACTGGAGGGTGAATCATAACCAGATATCGGGTGACCCACTGCCCAGCCCCGCTGGAGGGTAAACCATAATACATCAACAGGCGACCCACTGCCCAGCCCCGCTGGAGGGTAAACCATAATACATCAACAGGCGACCCACTGCCCAGCCCCACTGGAGGGTAAACCATAATACATCAACAGGCGACCCACTACCTAGCCCCGCTAGAGGGTAAACCATATTAAGATACTGGGTGACCCACTGCTCAGCCCTGCTGGAGGGTAAACCATAATACATCAACAGGCGACCCACTACCCAGCCCCGCTGGAGGGTAAACCATAATACATCATCAGGCGACCCACTGCCCAGCTCCGCTGGAGGGTAGACCTGGAATAAGTCGACAGGTGACCCACTGCCCAGCCCTGCTGGAGGGTAGACCCCAAGAGGTCGTCGGGTGACCCACTGCCCAGTCTCTGCTGGAGGGTAGACCCTAAGAGCGTCGGGTGACCCACTGCCCAGTCTCTGCTGGAGGGTAGACCCTAGAAATCAGTGAGCAACCCACTGCCCAGCCCTGCTGGAGGGTAAACCCTAGAAGTCGACGAGTAACCCACTGCCCAGCCCCGCTGGAGGGTAAAACTCAGAACTTCCCTGGCCATCCCCACTGGAGGGTACAACACTGGCCAACCAAACACGGAGTGGGTATCGCGCGACCACCCAACTCCAGCACAACTCACCCAAAAGGGGTTTCAGCGCCTGTTCCATCACGGGGTTCCACTAGCACCGCTACTGGCTGACCCATCGAGAACGAAACCAGGGGGAGACCACTCAACCCTGCTGGTCAACAACCGAGCACAGAGCCAGGGGAAAATTCCACCCTGATGGTCAAACAAACACACAGAGGGACCTTCTACATCGCGAGAGGTCAAAGTACACAAAGCATAGCATGACACGCACATGGGGCCCACTCGACGTGTGGCCCCAAGTCAACCCCAACCGACCGCACAAACGTTCTCAGGTACTAACAACCACATGTACCTCTAAGCGCTCCCGTATACTCCCAGAGTATACCGCATTCCAGCCCAAAGGCTATCATGCACACGGCACCCAACGTCAACGCGAATGCATGACGTAACAACTCCGCCTCAAAGGCCCAGGCATGACCAACCAAATCTATTCAAGCATTACTTCACTCAAATGGGAGTGCACGTGATCACTCGCCAAGGGTCCGCTACAAACACAGTAGAAGAACCACCCCCTGGGGCACCTTCACATTTCCAAAAGATCGTGCAAGAAGCTCCGCACAACCAAACGGATCACACCGTTGTAAACCTCACGGAAAAACACGCGAGTTGGACTACTTACTCGCCTCCAACGGATATCCGACGAAAAAGGCACCAACACCGCCTCACGCCCGAACGGCATCCTGTGATCCCGAGCCTCGGCCCCGAAACAGTCGGGCGCATCGCACCATTGCGATCCCCTCAGGAAAAAACGTCAAAAGCACTACTCACTTGAGTGCAACGGATATCCGGAGAAAAAGATGCATCCCGGCGCACCGCACACGAGCGGGGCCACGTGGGACCCGCATCTCGGTCCCAAAACTCAACGAACGGATCGCACCGTTGCGATCCTATCGAAAAAGCACACAAGATGGACTACTCACTTGTCCAAAACGGTCGCCCGGTGATAAAGATGGAAAATCACCGTCGACGCCCAAACGGCCCTCGTGGGCCCCGCACCATCGTGCCGAATTAGAGTGGGCGGAATGCACCATTGCAATCCCCTCGGAAAAACACCCAGAAACGACTGCTCGCACGCCCCGAACGGACGTCCGGTGAAGAGGTCGGGAAACGCTGCCCGCAACTCAAAAGACGGGTCGTGGGGCCCGCGCCTCAACTCCGGCCTCAACGCCTGAAACCACCCTGCAAACCTCCACCTCGACGCCAGGGTCCCAACGCAATTGACGGCGCTCAAAAAGGACGTCGGATGCGTCCGCGCCGTCCATAACAAGATTTTCCGGAAGAAACGCTCGTCCACTTAAGGACACGTCGCGCCTCCGCGACCCCACGTTTCAGGAATTAAAATTCTCGAAACCATCTCAACAACTCCGTCTTGACGCAAGCTCCGCACTGCCGCAGACGGTGTGCAAAACGGACGCCCGTAGCCCGAAATACGGGCGTTCGAAGGCTGAGGGGCAAAGCCCCTTGGGCCGGACCGGCCCGGACCAGCCGGTCCGCCCTGCTCGGGCCGGCCCGCGGCTCAGCCGCGGGTCCGGTTCACCCCGCTGCGGCCAACTGGCCGCGGCTCGCTTCAGCCGACCGGCCGCCTCGCGGCCGGCTTCCGATAGCCGTCGCCGCCTTCGTAGCCCCGGCCGCCCGCCCTGCTGCGCCGCGCTCCGCCCCGCGCCGCCTTCGGCCCTCGCCGGAAACCGGTCGTGGCCGGAAAAATTTTCAAGGACCACCGGGAACGATCCGGTGGTCGAAATTTCGATCCGGATAGCTTTCTGGAAAGCTCGGGACGAGATCTACACAACCACGGGATTTGTTCGAGGATCCAATGGCGCAATTGAGCATAAAAGAGGATTAAAACGGGGAAGGGGAGGAAAACTCAAATCTGCCTACCTCATTGGGCTTCGCCCGGCGCTTTCCGCGTGATCCGCCGCGCGCCATCGTCTCGCCGGAGCCACCTCGCCGGAGTCGCCTCGCCGGAGCTCACCGGAGCTCGCCGGAAAGGAGGAAGGGAGGGGAGGGGTTGTGAGGATGAAGAAGAAGAAGAAGAGGGGGGTGCGTGTTTAAATAAAAAACACTTAAACGCCCCGCCCCGGCACGCCCCCGACTCCGCTCCCGAAACAGACAAAAAGGAGGGCGTCCCTGGGGTAAACACGACGCTTCGAGCACTACGGCGGTCTCGGAATTTTAATCCGAGACCCCGTTCAAAAGTTACTAAACTTAGCGTCTGAGGCCGCCAAATTACGAAAACGCCCCTGGGGCCATTTTTCACAAACGGCCCGCGCCCGCGAAACTTATACCCCTCCTAGGGTAAACGGCACATTCTGAACACAACGGTGCCCTCGGTTTTCCAATCCGATCCACCATTTAAGAGATACTAGCATTTCGCCATTAAACGAATTAATTAATTAATTAATTAATCAGTTTAACGTTCCAGAAGCGGGCGAGGGGTCCAAACGTCTCGCGCCGACAAGTTTTATGTCGTTCCTAGGGTAAACACCCCATTCCGCACCCATCCGTACACTCAGATCCCTGATCCGGAACTCCGTTTAGGAGTTATCTCATTTATTTAGCATTTCCAGTGTGAACGCACTGAAAATTTAATTCCGGCCACTCCGGGGCTCGGAATCGCACGCCGTCTGAAGGCGCTGCTCTGGAATATCATCAAGAATATTCCAAAGTCTTTCACAGCAAAAACTGGGTTCTTACATGTAAGGTGTGCAAGGTTTTACAACATTTCTTTGTTTTCAGTTTTTGCATGGTTTTACTTGTTATTGCATGGAGATCTTGGGCATGAGATTTAAATCACTTATGCACTCCCAAATAATCATTATTAGTCTCTTTTGAATCCCAACATTTTTATCACCCGAACCTCCAACAACACCGATGCACATCCATACACATCCAATCATACTCTATTCAGTAGTGTTTCATTAAAAAGTTCAATCCGAATACGAAAATTCAAATTCATCCTGACTCTGGTCCTACTAGAGTTTAGTTCCTCTTTGATCTTGGTGACCACTGACGACGCAAGTCGTTACACACCATGATTTGTTATATTAGCCATCGAATGTGGAAAAACAAAGTCACCTCAAAGCACCAATGCAAACATTGAGAGAGAGGTTAGACATCTCCTAAGAGCTAAAAAAAAAAGTGATCAAGGGGTTTTCCTAAAAAGTAAAAACGGAATTACTTATTATAATTAAATAAAATTAAATTTTATAAGTTTTCATTTAACAACCACACTCTCCCCTTAAGATGTAGTGTTATTTTTAAAAAATAAAATTATTATTAGTGATTTTAAAACAATTTTCTTAATCATGATTAATTAATTTGAGGAACCATGCGTGAATATTCTTCATACAACGGATATGTGGGGACTGGGAAACGGAGCAGTGTGGGCAACCCTATAATGATTCCATCAATAAATTTAAATCATTGATTGTAGTTAATTTCACAAATCAATTATTTTATAATAATTTAAAATTTTATGATTGTTAATTGACCCAAATCAACTTAGATTTTACTTTGTTTTACGTACTAATAAAATTTGAACTTGGCAGCGGGGGAAAAGCATGGCGTGGGCCCTGGTCCAGCATCCATCGAATCTTCATCTGCACGCAACCCTAAACCCGAAACAAACGGAACCAGTATAAATTATCGACCGGGGGAGATCGCCATGGCCGCCATCAAGCTCTGCCCGCGTTCCTTGCCTTGATTGTGGCGTGCATGATTATGGATTCCCATAAGGAACGGACGGAGATTGTGTTCTTCGATGTGGAGACGACGGTGCCGACGCGGCCAGGGCAGGGGTTTGCGCTTTTGGAGTTTGGGGCCATACTGGTGTGCCCGAGGACGCTGGAGGAGGTGGAGAGCTACTCCACCCTCGTCCGACCCTCTGACCTCTCGCTCCTCAGCTCCTTGTCCGTTCGCTGCAATGGAATTACACGGGACGCCGTCGTTTCCGCCCCCAGTTTCCGCGACATAGCGGATGAAGTTTTCGAGCTTCTTCAAGGTCCACCCCTCACCCCTCTCCTCACTCACTTTCCCTTTACTCGCATCCCTATCTGTATAGTTTTATCTGTGGAGATATTTTGTAATATTTTTGTTGTGTGTGTCGTGAGGTTTGATTTTAATTTGTTGGTTTTGAGTAGGGAGGATTTGGGCGGGTCATAATATACTGAGGTTCGACTGTATCCGCGTACGGGAGGCATTTTCTGAGATTGGGCGGCCGGCGCCCGAGCCCAAGGGCACCATTGATTCGTTAGCTTTGTTGACGCAGAAGTTCGGAAGGAGAGCTGGTGATATGAAGGTAGTTCTCTTCCATGCCAGTAAGAAATAACTGACTCTATTTCAAAACGTTTGGAATCAAATTAAGACAACTTCTTGGCTTTGATTAGTGAAGGAATTCTCATTTATTTGGATATCGATGCCATTGATACCATTACTTCGTTGTTTTATTCTTATTATTTGAGCGTCCAGGTCTTGCAATCCAATTCAAATGAAAGGAAAGAAAGAAAAAAAAATTGGAATGTTTGGCGGCTTCTGAGCTTGGCATGATTTAGATTCTTTCTTTTCATGACTTGAAAGGGAATATCTATTTCTACTTATGTTGCATGAGATGTTTTGCAGATGCGATAACATCATTTCATAGTTTTTCTAATGCTAAAACAGGGTTTCCCCTCTCTTACATGTAAAACCAAGGTGAGTGTTTGTGACTGCATTTTGAGATTGCTACCATGCATTGGACAGAGATGTTGACTGTTGATTGCTTGTCACATTCCAAATTCATAGAGGCGGGATTCTTTATCCAATTGTTCAACTGCATGTTACCAAGTAGAAGGCTCGTTGATGTTTGCACGTTCTAGATTTAGACCATTTTTTTGGTACATGACTGCCATGACAAGTATTCGTGTGAAGTCTTTATCTTTTGTTTGTAGTCAAAATAATGTTACAATGTACTGAATTTGTCACTTGTCCTAATATTTTCAGTTTTAGCTATGTTTATTGTATTTTTGTTGCTGGTTTAACTGCATCGCTCAATTCATCAGGTGTTTCCAACCCATGTTGGACTTTTAAAGAATAAATGCTTTAAATATAACCTGATACTTTTTAGGGGACAGGCCGACGGGATCATATTTTCATTTTGGTGATGACTTAGCTTCCATTCATTGTAATACATTCTGATCTGCTGTTGGTTGTGTGTGACTGTGCATACTTTTAACCTCTGCATTACAGATATCACTGGCTAATACATGCATATCACTTGTTATATGTTGAATTAAGATGCAAATTAACTTCTATATTATTTCTTCTCCATCTCCAACTTGGGTGAGCTGTAAAGGGGTTTTTGTCCTAGTTGCTTAAACTTATTGGCATCAAGTTCCCTAGTTAATCCATTGCTGATATCCTGGAAAACATTTTCTTGATAGTTATGCTTCCCTATTACTGTTTAAATGCTTAACATGCTTTGTTTCATGTTTATATCTATTATATTTGATGCAGATGGCTAGTCTTGCAACATATTTTGGGCTTGGTCGGCAGGTGCACAGGTAATTGTAGAAGCTGATATTTTCTCTCTGATTGCCAATTATTAGGAGCCTATGACTCCTACTTCATAACCTGTAATCTTCTTTAATGACTCCTCAGGAGCTTAGAGGATGTCCGGATGAACATTTTAGTCCTCAAACACTGTGCTACAGTTTTATTCTTGGTAATTTAAACATGTTCAGATCTGGAGTGCTTGTTTTTTGATAGATTAGCTGCACTGTTTATGCTGTATGTTGTATTTCTGTATTTAGCTTTGAATTTTTGGTCTGCTCAATTCAAAGTTCCATTTTAGCATGCTCTTCATTGTTTGTAATCATTTTTTGTTTGTTGATGGAAATCATGGATCATATAGTATTTGTATATCCCTATAAGGGGTTGTTAGAACTGATTTTATTAATTTTTTTAATTTTTAATAATTTCAACAATTAAAACCCTAAATTACAATGCCACTTAGTTATCTTAAATTAGAAAGAAATTATGTTTGCAACTCTTCAAACCTTGACATTGGGAAGTAATGGATAGTCATATTCTTATTTTATACCATTGATAATTGAAAAAATCATTTCTGAGTAATTTTTTTTAGTTTTTATTTTACCTTTTTAGATTCCTTTCAAAAAAGAAAAAAATAACTTCAGCATAAAAAATTTCATAACATGTTTTTTTGTTAAGTATAATCAAAGTGTGACATGGTATGAAGAATGAAATCGGTTTTATCATTTTTACTAAAGTTGATTTTGATGGCAAGTGATAATTTGGTGAGATGAAGAGAGATAATGTCAAAAATGATTTGATTATGAAAATTTGGCATGGGAATATATTGTTAAGGCATCTATGGTTCGTAAAATTGAAACTTGAACTGAAGGAAAAATGAGAAAAAATGCACATGTGTTTGAAGATACCGCTAGTGGTATTAAAATATCTAAAACAGGAAACGGAACCTATGTAGTCCAAAGAGAGTTTAAAGATACCGCTAGAGGTATTAAAATATTGGCCGAGCTTGCTTGAGATCTTGAAAAACAAAGTATTAAAAAAAGGAACTTGATCTTGTGTTTGATATTTGATGGTGTAGCTCAAAAAACATCAAGTTGATGGTGTTGATGTCAAGTTGTCAACAATGATTTGATTATGAAAATTTGGCATGGGAATATATTGTGAAGACATCTATGGTTTGTAAAATTGAAACTTGAACTGAGGGAAAAATGAGGAAAAATGCAAATGTGATATCAACTTCTGGAACACTAGGATGAACTATTGATGCATCAATCAGGAAATTTTAAAAAAGACACGTAACCTCTATAGTCCAGAGAGTGTTTAAAGATACTGGTAGAGATATTAAAATATTTGCAGAGCTTGCTTGAGATCTTGAAAATCACTAAGCATTAAAAAAAAGGAACTTGATCTTGTGTTTGATATTGATGGTATAGCTCAAAAAATCAAGTTGATGGAATGGTGATGATTAGTAGATGCATTTTTTAGGAACTGTATTTATGTTTATTCATGTATGGTATTATTTTGGCATGACTTCATTTAGAGTTCTGCTATCTTTTGTAATTAGGCAGTTCCTTATTAATAATGGTTTTATTTTTTAAAAACATCTCTTTGAATGTATTGTGTGATATTTGTCTGCTATTATCTACATTTTATTAACATTATTATTTCAGTAGTTGCTATGATGCTATGTGCTATTTATTCATTGTGGATTTTGATCTTCTCATTATTATCTTCCATTCTCTGTTGATAATATTGGCCATGCCTTCATTATCATTAATTTGCTTAATGTGGGTTATTTTTCTTAAATGCATGTTATATCATTCATAAATTTTAGTGGCAACTGGTTTTGGGATGAGAACATTGGCAGTTAAGCTTTCCTCAATTTCAGGAATCAAGTCTCCCAGACATTTTCACAGAAAAAAGCTGGGTTTCTCCGAATGTAACTACAAGAAGCCGTAGCAATGGAAAAGACTCCCCGAACAAAAGCAGCCCATCACGGAATCTCAGATCAGAGAACCGTCGAACATTATCATCCTCAGATGAGAGATCTAAAGAAGACAATTCATTGTCATTACCTTCAACAAGCAACCTCGGGGACACTATTCTTAATCTTGTTCAACCCAACACGGATGTAGTTGATTCTTTTGATATGAGCAAGCTTGGCAGTGAGATTACAACGCAATCTGCTGCACCTCAACAGTCCCCTGAGATCCCTCCCAGCATACCCGTTCCAGAGGATTGTGGCAGTGGCTTTTTGGAGCCCGAAGATGTTTGCATTCCTTCAATACATGCGTCTCTGGTCCCGTTCTATCGCGGGAGTCAGAGGATGAAAGTGTTTCACAAGGATGCCTGGCTGCAGCTTTTTTGTGCTAAGCTGCAAGTGAGGTTTGGGCTGAGCACAAAGTTTGTAGATCATGTTGGGCGGCCACGGTTGAGTTTCGTGGTGGATGCGCACCAAGGTTTATGCCAGGTTCTGGATGTATGTGATGATGCTGCGTGGCGGCTCCTCGTGGATTGTGGTAGCAGTTCTGAATGGAGGCCCACGGTGTTACGCAAAAATGGGTTTTTCAACTCGCCGACTGTGAGACTCAACCTACCAACCGTGATGAATGGCAATGGTTCAACCTACACAACGGAGCTGTATCAGAAAGATTTATCCGGGCAGACACAGAAGGTTGATTTGAACAGTGTTGATCCGGCAAATCTCGATTCTTTACTGGTTCGGGGGACCACTGTCAATGCCTACTTTTCTCTGGACCCGTATGACTACCAGCTACATGCGGGCATCCGGCTGGTTGTGAAGAAATTGACTGTTAACTGAACTCTTAGAGGTGATCTGTTGTCTGTTGCACTATTTGATGATAAATATGCTTAATTTCATTTCAATGTCTGTAGGAGATGAGTTGAATCTTGTCAAGAGGTTAGTGATGAGAATTATATTCGTGCGAGTACAATTAGCAATACACAAAAGAGCTCTAATTCTATTATGAGATATGATGCTTCTGGATCATTAAAATCATCATTTTCCTTTCAAGGAGAGAATGATTTCTCTCTCAAGATTTAGTGTTTTGGCAACCATTGGAATGTTTAAATGATTCTCTCTATCTAGCCTCGATATAATTTGGTTGATGCAAATATATGATACTTTGCATATTTTCAATTTATAAACCAAAACAATATTTGATTTCAATCATTCATTTCAAATTCCATATTTGAATATTTTTTTGCTTCAATGAGATTACTCATCAAGCCCTAATGATATTTAAGAACATAATAACAATTATATATTTGTTTTTTTAATAAAAATTCATGAGCATATTGGATTATTTATGCATCCTTTATTCAAGAAATATTCATTTAAGCAATTATACAACATGCCCCTAAATTGCTTTAAGCCATGGAAGGATCCCTCTAGCTTAATTGAATATAAATTATTTAGCCTTGAACCTAATGTTGTAGTAATTTTGAACCCTTTTTTGCTCACTGTCAAAAGATAAATATAGATAAGTTGTAACAATGTCCATAATGTTGTGAAATTGATCGAACGCCGATTGAAACCGTGAAACATTTCGAAATCAGAAAATGTAAGATCGATTGTAGGCGAAGCGCATCGTTGACGAAATGAGTGTTGAATTTGCGTATGATGATGATAATAACAAATGAAAATACAAATACAAAAGAAATACAACAAGTAGAGAACACAATGTAGAGCCAAAAGTCCATCACATTTTATTAACATATCACCATATTTATAGAGTACATGAGTTCTGATCCAACAGTGAGAATATGAAAGGTTGACCATTAAGAGGGGAATTAATTGGGAATTGAGGAGTCACCATTATTGTCATAATTATGACATCCATTAATAACATTTCATAACACTCCCCTTTGGATGTCATAATTTTATGGAACCTTATTTAATCTTCACTTTAAAAAAAACCATGTGGGGAAAATAAGTGAAGCCAAAATAAAAGAATTCCATGACATGCTACCTCATTAAAAACCTTATCAGGAAAACCCAATGAGAAAAACTCGATGAAGGGAAAAAGAGTGCAGCATTCCCAACTTCCCCTGATTATATCATTTAGTTGTATCTTCAGGACATCAATTAATATTATTATTTAATTATGTCTTCAGGACATGGGAGGAAGACCATAGGTAAATGGTCTCATTAAAAATTACAACTCATGGGGAAGACCAACAATTTCCATTAATTATAGATATCCATAATAATTTATAACATTCCCTTGGATATCTCTTATGATGTATGGTTGTTTCATTAAAAACCTCATAAAGGAAAAACCATTTAGAGGAAAACACTTGATTAGGGAAAAAGAGTTCAATAACATCAAGTTCCCAGAGTGTCGCCTCATTAAAAACCTTATCAATAAAACCCAGTGGGAAAAACTTTTCTAAGGGAAAAAGAGTACAATATTTACATATCCCATTCATAGTGATTATCACTACATTTAACTCATAGAATGTCCATGATCAATTCATAACCAAAACATTCAGTTTTGAATTTTGGAATAATAATAACTTATACCCTTTAGATTTCAATGAATGGGGAAAAACATTAACTTGCATCATAATATGATTTATTGTCATTTGCAAGGTACATATGCACATGTACAAGTATATCCTTTAGGGATAAATAAAATGTGCATTTATATTTAATCCTTCTTGGATAAGTATGTTCTTCATGAACCCGTTATGTATGAAATCTATCACTCTTGGAAGCAAGAGATTTAATTATTTATTAGGGGTAAAACCATTCCAAAATTTAATATTTCATCTTCAGGATGATTAATTCAAATTACAAGGACATTTCATGTAATTTCATAATCAAATAATTCATTGATTTTAGAACTCTTCAAGAGTTTAGATGTTTTTCAAAACACCTTTGTAAGAACCCAGATCTTCTTTTCAGGTATGCTTTTCCTTTCCTGATCGTTTTTGAGAAAAAGGGGAAAATCTGGAAATTTTCAGAGTACACGCCGTGTACTTTATAAGTACACGCCGTGTACTTCGACGCCGCGCAAGGCCGTGTGCTGGCCGTGTCTGGGCCACACACACGGCCGTGTGGGGTGACATGGAGGCCGCTTAAAGTGGAGTACGGAAAACCAAAGTACACGCCGTGTACTCTAAAAGTACACGCCGTGTATTTTTCTTTTTATATCATTAATCGGACCGGGGTCGCGTCTTAACCCTGTTTTCGTCTTCTTCTCCGCCTAATTCCATACAGGGCATCCGAGGAGGCCGAATCTTCTCTGAGCCACCGATCCATCACCGATTCTCCGAATCGAACACCGTCGGTTGCAATAGAATCGCAGCGGTGAGTTCTTGGTTCTTCTTTGGCCTCGTTTCCTATTTCTTCCTCTCGTATGGGTTATTTGAAGTTGAACGTTTTAGGCGTTTTTGCAGATCTACTCCGTTCTAGGCTGATTCACAGGCCGAGGTTCAAGTATATCAATCTACGAGGATCGAGGTAGGTGGTTTGATGCCCTACGTTGATGCCCTAGGTAGGTGGTTTGTGCCGGATATCCATGTATCGGGTATCTCGGGTTAGGGTTTTGAACCTGTTTTATTTATCTGCCTTAGATTTCTTGTGTGCTTGAGGCTATTAGATGAATAATGTTTGCTTGTTAGCATGTTCAAGGATCACCCCATGGGTGTTTTCTTTCGTTTTGGCTGTTTATCGCCGTTTGGCTTAGGTTGCCTATGAGACAAACCTTGTTACATTGATTGCTTGCCTTGGTATGAATGATTGCATGTATTGTCTGCTGTTTAAATGCTTTTGTTGCATTGTAGCTATTAGCCAAGTAGTTGCTGAACATATTTAGGGCTGCCACGAATCGTTTACGTACGATTACTTTTACTCAGGGCTGCGGGAACCTGGTGTAGTTAGACCATAGGGGGAATTGACGTTGAGTGCTTCCTCAGATGACCTGTTTAATTATTACCGTTACGAGACCATAAGGGGGATTGACTTTGTGCTCTCTCAGAGGGTCTGATAATTATCGAATCGAGACTAAGGGGGGAATTAGACGTAAGTGCTTCCTCATAGAGTCTGTAGTATCGCTGCAAGACCATAGGAGGAATTGATGTTGAGTGCTTCCTCAGAGTGTCTTTGCCTTTGTTCGAATGCTTGACCACAAGAGCCTACCCACGTGAGCCACCTAGAGGGTCGGCGTAATAAATATTGTTGGCTGGTTGTGACGAGTCCACCAAGCCAAAGAACAAGCTTGGGTTTGTACTACTTGTAGTTTAGGTAGTCTGCTGAGATACCTGTTGTGTTACTGCTATGCCTTTGGACTATAGATATTTTTTCTAGATTCTTTGGTTGATGATTAAATGATTGAATTTAATTAATAAATAAATGTGTATGGAGAATTGTAGGATTGTTTACTTTAGTGTACCCCTGTTTCTCTGCTGCAGTTATTTCCATTACTTTTGCTATATTGCTTACTGACAGTAGGACACAAATCTTTTGGTGATTGCCTACTGAGATTAGTCTCACACCCTGTTTGGATTCTTCTTTTCGGCCCAAACAGGTTATATGGTTGCAGGTGTGGATATAGATTGTGGCCCTTCTAGCTCAGGTGTTTGATTGCTGGTTAGAGCTGGAGAGCATGAGACCGAGCTTAGGCTTACGATGCTGCTGGAGTTTACTGCTTACTTTTACTACTTGGGTTTCAGTTGTATTTTAGCAAGTTGTTTTGTTTATTGCTTTCCATAGAAACATGTGCCATGCTGCATCATTATTATATTATACATTGCTTCCGCTGTTTAGTTTTAGTTGTCGCGTGCTGTTTACTGCTTCTGCTATTGTTTATTATTTCCTTCCGCTGCATACTTTACCAAATGAGGGCATAGTTTCCCCACTGACTCATCAAGGCCCTCGCTGCTAGTCAGCAACCTCTGGCATTTGGGGAAACGCGGTTGAGGTCATGTGGCGAACCAAGTACGGGACGCCAGTTGAGTGGCTCCGGATTCGGGTCGTTATAAAGTGGTATCAGAGGAGTTTTCTTTCTTTTCTATTTCCTTACTGTTTGGCGACAATAGACAGGGATATGAAGGAATGGGTAGTTAGTACTTAACTGTGCCCGAGAGTAATTAACCCGTGTACATGGAAAAGCTATACTACCTCGTAATTGCACTTTTTAGTTTTTGCAAGTGTTACAGTTGATTATATTTTACCGTTGGGTGATACACTCGTTTTGTGCTGTTATAGTTTATATGATTGTGGTTCTATTTTATTGCAACCCGATGAGATGAGGGTATGCCATCTCATGCATCATACAAGCACTGGTTAGAAAATCACATGTCATGCATTTTACCATGCCATCTAGGGTGCATTAGAATTTGCATGCTGTTGTGATATATGTCATGATAGATTATGCATGATGTTGTGATAGTTGATGTGATAGAGATACCTGCTATGCTGATAGGGTATTGTTTATTTTACAGCTTATTTAGCATGGACGCCAAGCTTTGGTCTTAGAGGTGTTATGGGCCCTTGAGGATCAGAATTTGGCAGATCATGGGATTATCATACTGTTTACTTGTTATATGCATTGTTACGATGTCAAGCTTTGATTCGCGGGGAGTATGGGCCCCCACGAATCGGAATTTAACACATAGGTGCTGGTTTTCAGCGTTTTTCAGTGGTTTTAGGGAGTTTTGCATGCCTACTGCCCAGAAACCCAGACAACATGGCGTGTGGCCTTATGAACACACGCCATGTGTTCTTCTGTTCGGGAAGAACTACTTTTCACGGTTACACGCCGTGTACTTTGAAGTACACGCCGTGTACTCTTCTTCCGTGTGATCCAGCCGTGTAGTTGAATATATGAGCTGGAAAATCTCGGGAACAACACGCCGTGTACCACGTTGACATGCTGTGTAGTAATGGTTCGTATGACCCAGCCGTTTAGTTGAATACATGGGTTGGAAAATCTTAGGGACAACACGCCGTGTGCGTTGTTGACACGCCGTGTAGTTGTGACCCGTGTACAAGTCCGTGTGACTAACGACACGGACAGGGGAAAAACCTCAAGGACACGCCGTGTAGTGTATAGACATGCCGTGTAGTCTTTGGCTGGGACAGTCCGCGTGACTTAGTCGTGTAGGAGTAACCGGTTAAGAGGAAAAATAACGGTACACGCTGTGTATATTAAAATAACACGCTGTGTAGTTGGGGTTTACACAGCCAGGTTGGCCGGTGTACACGCCCAAGTAAAATCTTTCTGGAACACGCCATGTGTGGGAACTAACGCCGTGTAACCATGTTTTCTAGTTTTAAAAGTTTTCCTCTTCTGTTCCGTTTTCGCTCTTTGATTTTGCAACTGTGCTCGTTGTTAATAAAGGTGTGCTTTTGACCTTGCAGAGTCATGCCGCCAAGACGTCCTCCCGTTGCACGTCAGGGATCTGACAATGATCGTACGCCGGATATGGCAGTTATCCCGGATACTGGTGCAGACGCACAGTTCCGTGAGAGATTCATGAGGTTCATACAGACCTTTCAGGGAGCTCAGCAACCTGCCTAGACTATGACAGAGCTTACGTGAGTCTTCCAGCAGCAGCATCCTCCCACGTTCTCAGGGGATGGAGGACCTCAGGCTGCTGAATCTTGGTTTGAAGCTATGGTTTCTATCTTTGATCATCTCGAGACACCCCCAGACAGAAGAGTGAAGCTCACGATTTACATGCTGTGAGATTCTGCCAAGAGATGGTGGAACGTAGTTTCTCAGGCAGGGCGCCAGCAGATAGTTGCTTGGGAGGAGTTTCAGCGTACGTTCTACGACTACTTCTACCCGACAACACTGAGGGCTGACAGAGCCAGAGAGTTCATGAACCTACAGCAGGGTACTCTATTAGTTATGGAGTATTCCTCCCGTTTCATTGAGTTACAGCATTTCACTCCCGTTATGCGGAATGACGAGCTGTTCTTAGCAAGGAAGTTTGAGGAGGGCCTCAGACCAGAGATCAGATCGCAGGTAAACATCTTCCAGTTGGCTTATATTTCTTTGATAGTCAACCAGGCGTTGATCACAAAGAGGAATATGAGAGATACTGGAGTAGTGATCCAGGGCGGTTCAGCATCCAGAGTCAGTAATCCTTCTACTGATAGCAGGAAGCGCCACCGAGAGTCTACACGAGGTGACTCGAGGAAGCGAGATGTTCCTTTAGGTAGCAAGGTTGTGTGCTACCAGTGTGAGAAGGACGGGCATAAGAAGCCACAGTGCCCAAGGGACCCAGTGGAGTGCCGAGTTTGCAGCAAGATGGGTCACCTGCAACGGTTTTGCAGGTTCTTCTTCCAACAGCTAGTGAAGGTGGATCTGTTTCGACTCCGCGTACAGGAGCAGGTTTACCAGTTCCGCAGCAGACTGGGGGCTGGAGTTCTACAGGCCGTTCAGGCCAGGGTAGAGACCGTGGACGCGATGGTCAGGCTCAAGGAGGATCAGCTCAGGGATCTCAGGCTGCTACACAGGGCCGAGGTACTGGCCAGACGTTTGCGGTAGAGAAGATTCATCAGGAGTAGGATCCTGGACCTTCCATAGTGCGAGGTATGATCTTAGTAGCCTCAGTTTTATCTTTTGCGCTTTTCAATACAGGAGCTTTTCATAGCTCTATTTCTGTGCACACTGTGGAGAGCCTTAGACTTACTATCTTTACTTCTAAGGATATGATGACACTAGACACTCCCTTGGGACTTAGAACTGCTAATGTGCGTCAGTGCAAGGAGTGCCCCCTTGAGGTTGGTGGGTATCACTTCTTGTGGGATCTTTATGTTCTAGAGATGACAGGTTATGATGTCAATCTCGGAATGGACTGACTAGTCCATTTTCAGGCCCTTTTCGATTGCTATCGCCGCAGGGTGAGTTTCACGTCACCAGAGGGCAGATCCTTTCTTCACAAGGGAGAATGGGATGTCCAGGCCAGCAGAGCTGGACCAGAGCATCATGGGTTGGGCGGTGTTACAGCCCATATTGCTAGTTTATATCTAGACGATCAGGGGACTTCTTAGATGGATTATCCTCCAGTGGTTGATCATTTTCTAGATGTCTTTCCAGAAGAATTTTCAGGGTTGCCTCCAGAGCGTGAGGTAGACTTCTCTATTGAGCTTGTGCCAGGAGCAACACCGGTATCCATACCTCCTTATAGGATGGCTATGCCTGAGTTGCAAGAGCTCAAGAAGCAGTTGGAGGAGTTGCAGGAAAAGAGTTTTATCCGATCCAGTACTTCTCCTTGGGGTTCGCTTGTTTTGTTTGCGAAGAAGGCAGATGGTACTTTACGGCTTTGTGTGGATTATCGGAAGTTGAACCAGTTAACGATCAAGAACCGATATCCCTTGCTGAGGATTGATGATATTTTTGATCAGCTTCGAGGAGCAAGAGTGTTCTCGAAGATCGACTTGAGATCCGGCTACCATCAGTTGCGGGTCAGACCATCTGATATACCTCTTACAACCTTCCGGAACAGGTACGGTTTGTACAAGTATTTGGTTATGCCGTTCGGTCTCACGAACGTGCCAACAGTCTTCATGGCACTGATGAACAGAGTTTTCCATCCTTACTTGGATTCCTTCGTGGTGGTTTTCGTGGATGATATCTTGGTGTACTCTCACACCCGACATGACCATGCTACCCATCTTGAGATCGTATTGAGTACACTGAGAGAGCATCAGTTATATGCTAAGCTCTCTAAGTTCCACTTCTGGATGGACGAGATTCACTTCCTGGGTCATTTCATCTCAGAGACAGGAGTATCAGTAGACCCAGAGAAGGTGAGAGCGGTAGTTACCTGGGAGTAGCCGAAGAATGTCTTCGAGGTACGAAGTTTCTTAGGATTGGCTGGTTATTACAGGCGGTTTATACAAGACTTCTCACGCTTAGCAGCGCCGTTGACGGGCTTGACTAAGAAGGGTGTGAAGTACGTTTGGTCAGAAGCCTGCGATTCAGCCTTTCAAGAGCTGAAGGGGAGATTGAATTCAATACCGATTCTAGTTTTACCAGAGCCGGGCAAGAGTTATACAGTTTTTCTGTGATGCATCTGGCATCGATCTTGGAGTAGTGCTTATGTAGGAGGATCTTGTTGTTGCATATGGATCTCGGCAGTTGAGGCCACATGAGAAAAACTATCCTACGCACCACCTGGAGTTGGCTGTTATTGTTCATGCTTTGCGTTGTTGGAGACACTATCTTCTAGGAGAACATTTTGTGGTATATACTGACCACAAGAGCCTCAAGTATATCTTCATGCAACATGACTTAAATCTGAGACAACAGAGGTGGGTCGAGTACCTACAGTCTTTCGACTTCGAGCTTGCTTATACTCCTGGGAAAGGCAATGCTGTGGCAAACGCACTGAGCAGGAGAACTCAGCTACAGGCAGTTCAGGAGGCCAACAACGAGTGGCAGCTTATGAATCTGTTCTCTGAGATGCATTTGGAGGTGTACGACAGACATGGACAAACAGTTCTTTCTTATATAGCTGTTACCTCCACTCTTTTGGATTGAGTTCGAATGAGGCAGCTATCAGACCCAGAAGGCCTAGTCCTACGGGAGGGTGTATCAGATGGAGACCCTACTCCGGGGTGGACAGTGGGCGATGATGAGATGTTACGTTTTCATGGCCGCGTATGGGTTTCAGCAGACATACGTGAGGAGCTGATGCGAGAGTTTCATGCTTCAGCTTGGGCAGTTCATCCTGGTGTCACAAAGATGTATCGAGACTTACGTCATCATTATTGGTGGCCAGGTATGAAGAAGGATGTGGTTGGTTTTGTTATGCGGTGCTCCACCTGTCAGCAGGTGAAGGCATAGCATCAACGACCAGCAGAGCTTCTACAGCAGCTACCCATTCCTGAGTGGAAGTGGAATGATGTCGCGATGGACTTCGTGACAGGGTTATCGAGATCACCTCGAGGGAATGATGCGGTTTGGGTTGTAGTGGACAGGCTCACGAAGGTTGCATATTTCTTACCGATCAAGGAGACCTTCGGTGTGGATGAGTTTGGGTGGTTGTACATTTGGGAGATTGTATGCTTGCATGGGGTTCCGAGTTCTATCGTTTTTGATAGGGATGCCCGCTTTACTTCGCATTTCTGGCAGGGGCTACAGAGGGCTTTGGGTACACAGGTACTTCTGAGTACAACTTACCATCCCCAGACAGATGGCTAGTCGGAGCGCACAATTCAGGTGTTGGAGGACATGCTATGAGCATGCATCCTTGATTTTGGAGGTTCCTGGGAGAAACATATACCTCTAGTAGAGTTTGCCTATAATAATAGTTTTCAAGCAACTATTCAGATGACACCTTACGAGGCTTTGTACGGTAGGCCGTGCCGATCACCCTTGTGTTGGCTGGAGGCGGGAGAGGCAGCTGTGCTGGGACCTCGTCTTATTCAGGAGACCACAGAGCAGATGGAGTTGATTCAGAAGAGGATGACTACTACACAGTCTCAGCAGAAGTCTTATGCTGATCAGTGGAGATGACCTTTAGATTTTAAGGTCAGAGATCAGGTTTTCTTGCGTGTTACCCCGAGGTTGGGACATAAGAGGATTATGAGACAGGGAAAGATTTCACCGAGATACATCAGGCTGTTTGAGGTTCTGGAGAGAGTCGGGCTGGTTGCTTACAGGTTGTAGTTACCTCAGAGGTATCAGGCTATACATGACGTCTTCCATGTTTCTCAGCTTCGACGGTATTTCTCAGACCCGTCTCATGTTTTTCAACCCGAGGAGGTTGAGTTGGAATAGGATGCATCGTTCGAGGAGCATCCTATCAAGATTGTTGATCGTAGTGCAAAGGTACTCCGTGGCCGGTTTATCCCTCTGGTACGGGTGCTATGACAGCACGACCGTGTACAAGACTAGACTTGGGAAAGGGAGGCCGACATGTGATCACAGTGGCCGGAGTTGTTCGATGGTTCTTCTTTTACGCCTCATTAGGAAATTCGGGGACAAATTTCTTTAAGGGGGGAAGTTTGTAAGAACCCAGACCTTCTTTTCAGGTATGTTTTTCCTTTCCTGGTCGTTTTTGAGAAAAAGGGGAAAATCTGGAAATTTTCAGAGTACACGCCGTGTACTTAAGTACACGCCGTGTACTTCGACGCCGCGCGAGGCCGTGTGCTGGCCGTGTCCGGGCCACACACACGGCCGTGTGGGGTGACGTGGAGGCCACTTAAAGTGGAGTACGGAAAACCAAAGTACACGCCGTGTACTCTAAAAGTACACGCCGTGTACTCTAAAAGTACACACCATGTACTTTTCTTTTTTATTTCATTAATCGGACCGGGGTCTTGTCTTAACCCTGTTTTTGTCTCCTTCTCCGCCTAATTCCGTACAGGGCGTCCGAGGAGGCCAAATCTTCTCTGAGCCACTGATCCGTCACCAATTCTCCGAATCGAACAACGTCGATTGCAATAGAATCGCAACAGTGAGTTCTTGGTTCTTCTTTGGCCTCGTTTCCTATTTCTTCCTCTTGTATGAGTTATCTGAAGTTGAACGTTTTAGACGTTTTTGCAGATCTACTCCGTTCTAGGCCGATTCACAGGCCAAGGTTCAAGTATATCAATCTACGAGGATCGAGGTAGTTGGTTTGATGCCCTACGTTGAATGTCCTTGAGTTTTTGTGCAAAAGTTCCGGATATCCATGTATCAGGTATCTCGGGTTAGGGTTTCAAACCTTTTTTATTTATCTTCCTTAGATTTCTTGTGTTCTTGAGGCTATTAGATGAATATTTTTTGCTTGTTAGCATGTTCAAGGATCACCCCATGGGTGTTTTCCTTCGTTTTGGCTGTTTATCGCCGCTTGGCTTAGGTTGCCTATGAGGCAAACCTTGTTGCATTGATTGCTTGCCTTGGTATGAATGATTGCATGTATTGTCTACTGTTTAAATGCTTTTGTTGTATTGTAGCTATTAGCCAAGTAGTTGCTGAACATACTTAGGGCTTCCACGAATCGTTTACATACGATTGCTTTTACTCAGGGCTGCGGGAATCTGGTGTAGTTAGACCATAAGGGGGAATTGACGTTGAGTGCTTCCTCAGAGGGCCTGTTTAATTATTACCGTTATGAGACCATAAGGGGGATTGACTTTGTGCTCTCTCAGAGGGTTTGATAATTATCGAATCGAGACTAAAGGAGGAATTATACGTAAGTGATTCCTCAGAGAGTCTGTAGTATCGCTGCAAGACCATAGGGGGAATTGACGTTGAGTGTTTTCTCAGAGTGTCTTTGCATTTGTTCGAATGCTTGACCATAAGGGCCTGCCCACGTGAGCCACCCAGAGGGTCAGCGTAATAAATATTGTTGGCTGGTTGTGACGAGTCCACCAAGCCAAATAACAAGCTTGGGTTTGTACTGCTTTTAGTTTAGGTAGTCTGCTGAGATACCTGTTGTGTTACTTACTATGCCTTTGGACTATAGAGCTTTTTGCTAGATTCTTTGGTTGATGATTAAATGATTGAATTTAATTAATAAATAAATGTGAATGGGGAATTGTAGGATTGTTTACTTTAGTGTACCCCTGTTTCTCTGCTGCAGTTATTTCCATTAATTTTTCTATATTTCTCACTGACAGTAGGGCACATATCTTTTGGTGGTTGCCTACTGGGATTAGTCTCACACCCTGTTTGGGTCATGTTTTTCAGCCCAAACAGGTTATATGGTTGCAGGTGTGGATAGGGATTGTGGCCCTTCTAACTCAGGTGCTTGATTGCTGGTTAGAGTTGGAGAGCATGGGACTGAGCTTAGGCTTGCAATGCTGCTGGAGTTTACTGTTTACTTTTGCTACTTGGGTTTCAGTTGTATTTTAGAAAGTTGTTTTGTTTATTGCTTTCCATAGAAACATGTACCATGCTGCATCATTATTATATTATACATTGCTTCCGCTGTTTAGTTTCAGTTGTCGTGTGCTGTTTACTGCTTCTGCTATTTTTTATTATTTCCTTCTGATGCATACTTTACCAAATGAGGGCATAGTTTCCCCACTGACTCATCAAGGTCCTCACTGCTAGTCGGCAGCCTCTGGCATTTGGGTAAACGCGCTTGAGGTCATGTGACAAACCGGGTACGGGGTGCCAGTTGAGTGGCTCCGGATTCGGGTCATTACAACCTTAATAATACGATGAATACAATGATTCATACAAACCATGAGATGATAAATTCAATTTATATTCTTCCTTAACTTAATATGGATAAATCTTATTCAGTTCACCGCATAATTTATCAGATTGGGTGAAACTTCCATAATTTTGAATATGTTTCAGGCATTTCTAACCCTTCTGGGATTCATATAAATATCCAAATATACAAGGAAAAATATTTCTTATAATAAGATCATTGGTATTCAATAGTTTTTATAGTTTGGATAATCAATCCAAAACTTTATATGTTGAACATTTCATAAGTTCCTTTAATAATTTTGGCCAATTATTATGATGTCGACATCTGTCAAAATCCATTGTCATCAATGAGCTTTAAAAGTATTCATAGAAAATATATCATCAACAACATTTGATTGAGATCTCATAATTTTTCTGGTACCAGTGTCACTTTAGAGACAATATCTAAAAAGATATAATGTTGTCGATATATTCATTTTCCTATTCAAGGGAAAATATATTTATTGCTTTATACTCATGATGAACAATGATTTTATATAATTAGTTCAACCACACTTCAGGTGTGTATAATCGAACTATTGATTCCCAACACTTTACATTCATGTAAGTGTTGTGAGCATCTTGTCAATGGTTCTGTAGGACCATATAATATATGATACTCAGTATTTCTTTTAATCAACATGCATATCATGCAATGTATACTTACCAGCAACAAATAACACATGTGATCATTTAGTGGATGCATCTTTCATGTAGATGGATCACATGGTGGGTGGGCGCGCCCATATATACTTCTTCATAAGTATATGAGAAATTTATTTCCATAATAGCTGCTAATGATATAAATAATTTACCTAAAAAATGGGTACCTCATGGTAAATTATCATACATGGGGAATTCATAATGACTTAATGATAATAAATTCATTGATAATTTTGTAGACATGCATCCATTAAATAAATTCATCATTCCCCCCTAATGGATGTCTACTATGTTATCAATAAATCAATGCTTGTGTATACTTGAATCAATATCTTTCATTATAATTGATCCCAGATGGCCTAAATCATCATGTCATATATTTGAAGTGTCAGGATCAGTAAACTTTTGGTTTACCATTATTGATTCGATTGTACATAAAAAATTATTTATAATCACTTTTATGAATGCTTGTTACATATCGAGGTACCTTTTTGTCTCCATATGATATTCATTTTCAAGAATACCATTCATATATCTCATTGAGACTTTAGATATAACAAAACATTAAGAATTTGTACTACCATGTAGGAATATATTCGCTCTTCTGGAGTCGTTTATTAATTTTCACTACCGGTAAATGTACTTATATGAGCATATACTAACGCATATATGAGTTCTTTTGAAGCATTTAATTAAAATAATATAAGATCTCCAGGATCTTTTATTGTGCAAACTCATATTTGTCATTATAATTTCCACTTATGGTGGTTGATGAATTCATAATATAATCATAACGGGTTAGGCCCATCACCAAGAGGATTATTGCATAATTTAGAACTTCTGTCCAAAATATTTTTGGAACTTTGGGCCCAAATATTATTTTACAATACATCCACCTAGGATAGGATCCCCCACGTCTTTTGAAGCTGGTGAATGTGGTAGCGAGAACCAATGTGGAAGAATCTTCTGGATTCACAACACACCTTATCGCCATCCGAAATTATAATTCATAAACAACATTCACTTTATCAAATGAAAGATAAATCATTTGATCAAACCCCATCAACTCTCAAATATTCATGATATGATATCAATTTTTTCATGAATAATTTCATTCACTTCAAAGAATGAGATATAGTAATTAATACTACATTCACATAGGGAAATTCATTCATTCACAGGATTTCATGATCCATGAATGGCAATTTATTATTTATCAATAATGATCATCTTGCATAAAATATAAATTTTATTGACTATGATGATCATTGTTTTAACCACTTCAGGTGGTAAAATCATTTTCATAATATATATCATATTATCAAAACTATGTAATTCAATAATTTCATTTATGAATTATATGAACAACAACATCCACTTCAGGGGATAGATGAATTACATGACATGATATTGATAATCCATAAGAATATGATAAATAATAATGTTTCCCTTGATATTGTTGCTGCAAGAACAATAAATGATAAATGAAAATATTCTTCAATATAATGTCAAAGGACATTATTTTCATATAATCCTTCAGGGATGCAATATTTTATAAATATCAATAAAATTCATTGTGCTTTGTAAATATTTACTATCATCAAAACACTTCTGGTGGTTAAATTTTTATTATTTTTTATAAACAAGTACAATACAATGATCATTCGCAAAACATCATATTCACCTCGAACTTGATTTATAATAAAATTAGGTATATTTTCATTCACTTCAGGGAATGAAATAAATCATTTTCAATAAATATTCTTATTCACTCCAGGGAATAGAATAAAATTATTTGTTCGAGTTTTATAGTGTCTTCGAGACAATTACATGAATATTTAATTCAACAATTTCATCAATTTCATCCACTTCGGGGGATTAATATATATAAATTATATTTATGACTGTTCATCAAGAATATTTAATTTCTATAAAACATTTTATAAGAAATAAAAGAAAGAGAAGAAATAAAACAAATATATTCAAATATTTAAAGTAAACATCATCTCCATCATGAACCTTTATATAGCATAATCAAACTTGACACCTTCAGGGTGAACAAGAAATAAGAGGTATGAAATTTCATGGTTCATGGAATGACTAGCGAACTTAAGATCGATGTACGGCAGGTACGTGATGATCATCAAACTTCAGCTTGACGTACGGTGGGTACGTGATGTTCACCAAACTTCGTCTAGACGTACGACGGGTACGCAATGTTCATCAAATTTTGGCTCGACGTACGACGGGTATGCGATGTTCATCATTCAACAGCTCGATGCACGAAGGGTACGAGATGTTAATCATTCAACCACTTCTGGTGGTGTAGTTTTTTATTCATTTGATGAATGATGTTTGTCTCGGCATCGACCACATCGATTATTAATCAAACACATTCTCTCCAGGGAATGAATTGAAATTTTTCAACCGTGAGTCATTACAGCTCTTCAGGAGCTCATTATTTTTCCTCCAGCAAAAGATTAAGAAAATCATATATTATTTTCAGATTTATCAAGAGGGGAAAAATAAATGTAACAATATCTTAAATATAAAATAAGGATCACCTTTTGACGTAGCTCCTCGAATGAGTGGAGTCAATGCGCATACGAAAGAGTATGTCAAAATAAGAATGTTTATAGAAACATGTGACATACCTTTCTCCTATGAGTTTTTTCTTATGCCGGTGATGGGGATGAAGACAACGATGTCACAATGCACAATGTGGAGAAGACGATTGTGCTTATAACATGTTGTGAAATTGATCGAACGCCGATTGAAACCATGGAGCATTTCGAAATCGGAAAATGTAAGATCGATCGTAGGCGAAGCACATCGTTGACGAAGCGAGCGTTGAATTTTCATATGACGATGATAATAACAAATGGAAATACAAATGAAAAATAAATACAACAAGTAGAGAACACAATGTAGAGCAAAAATTCCATCACATTTCATTAACATATCACCATATTTATAGAGTACATGAGATCTGATCCAATGGTGAGAATATGAAAGGTTGGCCATTAAGAGGGGAATTAATTGGGAATTGAGGAGTCATCATTATTTTCATAATTATGACATCCATTAATAACATTTTATAACACATAAAACACATCTCGGTCTTTTTAAATATTATAAGACTATAACCCACATGTTTCACACCTTCAAGTGTGAGTGTAATGGGTCCAAACGCCTTTTGTTTGCTGAGTGAATTTAATTTACTCTACACAATATTTTTCATTTACTCCAATAAAGCCTCTTTTAACACTCACTGATAAATCTGGGTTTTATGATCCTCATTCTCATTTGATAATATCACATTCCACAAGTATGAAAATAAAACATCTATATTTTTCTTTCTTTTATATTCCATAATTATTTTTTAATGGGAAAATTAAAAAATATTTCATTATTCTCAAAACTTCAGGACTTTTCAAGGTCATTTGAAGCCTTTATTTACTTCTCTAAGAACCCTTAACTTTCTTTTAGAGCATGCGCCTTGACATTGTAATTATTACTTAAAATTCCTCTTCCTTTTTTGAGGTTTTTATCTTTGGAAGCAAGAGATCTTACACACTTTGTACATGTTTTTGATATATTTATAACATCATTATTTAATTGTGTTTTCATGACTTCGATTTTGGGTGGTGAATCAATAAATAGTGTTATATTAGTGAAGACATATGAAAATTAATAATCCATATCCTATTAGTGTAATATTTTTCACTTTTAACTTGTAAGAGGATTTAGAAACAATAAATATTGTTTTCTATGGAATATCTTCTTGTTTTTTCTTTTTTTACTCTAATGTTGGGAATATTTCTTCATTGAAATGAAAATTAGCAAGACACATTGTAAAAACATCTCTAGTTTGAGGCTTGAGATGTTTGATACCAGAGGGAGATTATTTTTAGTCTCCTTTCAGTTCTCATCTTTGTTCATTATGGGGGAGAAATTGGTACATCTATTTCACAAGAAAAAAAATCAATTGATGCTAAATATCAGACGTTTCTAAATGCCAATTGACATTGGGGTGTGGATAATTTTGGTGAATATTGAATTGCATGATCTCATATATAAGTGAAAATTTTTATACTCATTATTAATAATTCAACAATAAGTTGGAGTTTTTTTATTAATGATTCAACCAAACCATTTTCCATATATGCGTGAGTGCCCTAACGTTCTAGAACAATCCCAATTACCATGCAACAATCATTGAAACCTTCTGATGTAAACTCACAAATATTATCAAGTATTACATTCTTAATGGTATAATAAGGGAATTGAGACCTTAATTTGATTATTTTGGAAATAAATTGTCATAACCCACCCCATTTGGAACCCCTCATGGGTCGGGAGTGAAGTTGAGTGTAACCCTCAAAGCTCGTCTCCAATAGACCATGAGTTGATGATTAACATCGAGAGTATAAAATACACAAATATGAGGCATTACTCTCATAAAACCTAAGAATAAATGAGAAACTACTAATAAACTTCATATGAAATATAAGAATAAACCCAATCCACAATGCATGCCAATGTCCTACAAAACAAAGTCTCCAAAATAAAATATCAAAAGTAGCTCTACTACTCTGAAAAATCCTAGCCTTGAGCTAGTAACATCCAGCTCAATCACCAACTCCCTCTTGGAAACCTCAAAAATTGATTTGTATATATAAGGATGAACATACAAGTATACTCAATATGATCCTCCTCAAAATATCTCATATAAATGTGGAAAAATCATACTAACATCTCAGTGAACAAACAACATAACCAATATGCACCCATGCTGGATCAACTATCACCTAACCTCACTATGACTTGATCACCCAATATTTCATCCAAGTATAATAATATAATATTAAAATAAAATATATCAAAAAGGTACCCCACAATCACTTCTCCACTGGTTTGTCGTTCTCACACTCCAATGACAAATGTCTTAGTGCTTTCATCCCTTCCACTGCCATGCTATCACACATCATATCCCATATCACAATCATATAACACATATTGAAACCATATCATCATCATCACATATCCACTAACACATACCATCACACAACCATAGACACATAATCACCACAGACCACACCACAACCACACATCACAACCTTATCACAGTAGGGTAATGTGAACATGAAGGACATCAACTTCATGCCCTCCTCCTACTATGAATTCCCCCCACCACGTATCATCATCACAATTGCATAACCAAGTTAGTTAGTATATTACATACTAAAACTTTAAGCCATTATAGCTCATACTACACTTGGAAGGGAAAGTGGGGAAGAGGGAGCAGTCAACCATTCTTTCCTTCTACAACCAGGATGTTGAGGAAAACACTTAGAACCCAAATCTATATGGGTGTTGATAAGGTTATCTGACTTGGGTGGCGATGTGTAAGAAATAACAAGAAAATACAACGAATATCATATATCCACACATGCTCAACCTAAGGGTTCATGCTAAACCAACACTACCATCACCTATAACTACCACTATGTCATCACTACCATTCACTAGCAACCGTTTCCATCTCTACAACATAACCGACCCCATCCATCCACACAAAACAACCACAACAACATTCTTAATTCCCAATTTAATCATATCATCTTATGATTTCAAGAATTACCATTCTCTGACTTCATTATATTCATTGTCATTTATTTGTCTATATTTTATGCCAAACCATTCATTAATCATTATCCACATTCACTTCATCCATTACTACCTCATTTCACTCTTCCATTTCAAATTAACAGCCCACTTACCACTATTAATTTATCCATTACTTTAATGATTAATTCTATCCATCACCACTTATTGTTATTATCCCATCATTTGTTAACTACAACCATCTCAACCATTACCACTAACCTTTTTTCAACTCATCATTACCAATCCCAGTCTGTTACCCAATACCGATTTCATTAATTCCATCCATATTCCATGGTATCGAGCAACTACATCATAACCCCAACAACAACCATACCCATCATCACAAAAACCACCACACATCCCATGCCAACAACCAACACAATAACCACAAAACCACTTCCTCTCCACATAACCAACCATTCCATCACACATGATAACCCATCCATCACTACCATAACCAAATCATACCACATCCTCCCAACCAACCAAAAAACATAGCCAAAAAACCTCTAATTATAGTAAGGAAAACCCACATACAACAAAAAGTAAGGGAAACCACAATTGTAAATCTCATTAAAGGACTTCCCTTTAAACATTCATTCATATACAACAAAAGATTACATTCAAACACCAACACCTTAATTCTACATTTCCACACAACCAATTCATTAGAAAATTTAAGTGGTTAACCAATTATGAAAGGTAATTCCAATAATTTAATAACACCAAATAATACATATATCACAACAACAAACAAAACCCCTAACCATCAACATCAAACAAGCCACCAATCATAATCAATATCATAGATTAATATAAAACACATGTGAATCACCCCTTCCCCTTAATGTTCTTCTTGTCAAATTCATTATCTTGATTAGGTTAATCTATACCATCCATAAAAAGAAATAAAAAGATTGATACTTTCACAATTTACACATAAATAAAGAAGGGAAAGTCTTGAATTCCCTACCTCAACCAAAGCTTTAATATCACTGCAAAAGATAAAAATAAAACTCCAATCAAACTTCACCCAACACACAAGGATCCACCATAAGGCCTATGCTCAACCATTCCACATAAAAAGAGAAAAACAACACCACTAAAACTGAATCAACACTGCTATCACAGCCTCTCTAAGAAATAAGGATAGTGAGAGAACAAAAAAAAGATAAGAGAAATTCACCTTGGATCACAAAGTGGTCGATCTCTTGAAGCTGAGGGTCAAAACTAATCAGGGGATGACTAAGGATCTTCAAAGAAGCACTTATGGTCACCTAAAGTTCGAAGGAAGTTGAAGGATTTTAGAATAATCCAAATGAGATTTTGAATTTATAACATAATTATAATTTTAATCAGTCACAGTGTGATAGGTCATGATCAAGCCATGACATGGCTAAATTGAATGCACCTTTGAAAATAACAATGTGATATCCCCTTATCTTTCCCTGAATCTTATAGTCAAAACTACCTTAAATCCATACATTTAATGAATACCATGATGAAACGAAGGTGGTAACACCATGATACCCGATCCTCCAAAAAAATACAACACAATGAAAGGCTCTAGGACTTAACTAACCCTAGATAAACCGAACCAATAAATTAGTTTCCTAGGACATCACACCACAATGGGTATAACCACACCACAATTTCCACTCATGTGAGATTAACCAATAGTTCACTTAATATTAATCCCAAGGACCCCACACAACATTCAACTTACATAAGGTAAACACAAATCACCTCAATACCACCATGTCATGACCCAAACAATCACGATGTAACCAAACTTGCATGAGGTTAAATAGAAGGCATCATGTTAGAATAACTTGTAGACTCACCTCATATAAGAATATCCTGGGAACCACCATGATGTAACCAAACTCATTAAAACTATAACCAAGATCCCACCTCGAAACAAAGTGATGCCAAAATATCAAGGCTCATAGCCTGCGTTGCAATACCAGAACCACACTGCTACCCAACACTTCATGGAATGACACACCAGACTACAAAAAACCATTTCTCTATCAAAATATTCACACCGAAACACATATAAATCACACCACAATGCACCCATCCAGGTAAAATTCCATATTTAACCCCATATTCTTCCCTTTAACCTTATCTCAAAACTTCCAACATTGAAAGATGCAAAGTAATGTTTTAGGAAGGTATGATCTGTTACATTAGATACCTCTAAAATGATTCCCATCCTCAAGAATCAAAACCAACTTTGTAATGACCCAAGATTTAACTATATATCATCCTTAAATAAATATGTTAATAGAATGTTTCACACAAAAAAAAAACTAAAAAAACCATGATATGTTAAAATAATATTTTATCATTATAATATAAACATTAAATTAGCTAGTATAAAAGGAAGTAACCATATTATGAAATCTACAAAGGAAAGAAATAACATCGAGCAGCAGAAGTCTCCCTTATGAATCAAAATTATCATATCTTGGGAAAGAGGTAGCTTCTATAGGGTTTTATATAGACCAATCCCAATCCAAACTCAAAAAATTATGGTATGATTGAAATCATATGTGAGAAAAATTCAAGCTTGTGGATATTGCCATGAGATCTATGCTAGCGGAATTACCACTCTCGACTTCCACCAGTGCTTATATGATGACTAGGTCTTACACGAAGATAATAAGGGGTTATGTAAGTAAGAATTAAGATTATATAAATATATAATAAAATATTCATATGTATAGATATATCATGATTTTTTGTACGAAATGGCATTTTCACTCAATTCACTTCATGCTTAAAAAATGTATTTTCCAGAAATTAACATTTTATTTCAATGAAATAAGTTTATTATCATTGAATAATAAAAATATATATTGATCATATGAATAATAATTTTACACTATATTAATTAGTAATTTATAGTAAAAAATTATTTAATATACCAAAAGTCGTTTTCTTATAAAAATAGTTTTTCACTATATTTTATGTTTTTAATTAAAAATAAAATTTATAAATTTTATAATGTGAATTTCAAAAAAATAACTTCATTTTTGGATTTATCATGGAAATATTATCTTAAGATACATTTTTGGTATTATCTAAAAAAATTATTTTTAGATAAATAGTGTAAAATACAGTTTTTACAAATAACACAACTTAATGGAATTATTAGTATATACATATGAATTAAAAATTTTTGAGACATTTTTTATGAATATATATATGTTTTATAAGTAAAATTATATGTTTTAAAACATTATTTTTAATGTATAAACTAATATTTTACATTTTAGAACATAACTTTTTTTTCTCAAAAAATATTTTAATACATTATAAATTAATTATTTTAAAATTAATTTTGTATCAAATTTATAAATTTAATCAAACAATATGGATATAAAATTTTGAATAAGTGGGTCCAAATTGTTTAATATGAACCATTTTATTTTTATGCATAAAGATAAGTCACCTTAGGTAAAACTAGTTACTGTGGTAAAAACTAAAAGGATAAAAGTAATAATTCAAGGGGTAGAGGGATTGAAACATGATAAAAACATGTATAAAATTGAATTTATGGGCTGTTTATAGACTTCATATCTTACCAAATTTATTATTTCTCAATTTATGAGCCACTTTATTTGAGAGTGACTTCTCGTTATTGAAAAGATTTGGGTACTTATAAAAATGTCATCCCTTTTCACTACTCTCTTATCCTAATTTCCCTTCACACCACAACCCACTTAATTCTTCTCAAAATATTCCTAAACCTCTAATTAACATTACTATACACCTTTAAGAGGTTCTGGTATTCTCAAAAGACCATCTCTCAAAGCCTTAACCCCCTTTGTAAAAGAGATAATCCATCAAGTGAGGTATAACTTTCTAGTCGCTCCTTTCTCATTTCTATTTATTTATGCGAACATCTTCTTTATATATGTCAAATAAACCATCTTAAAATTATAAAATAAATATAATTACTATAATTATATTTTATTATAATTATGTTACACACATTAACCACTTTTCCCTTTTCTATTAAGGAAAAAAACCGTCATTTGTGCGTTGTGAGAACTACCGTCTCCACGACGCAACATGTTTAATTTTCCTTCACAACCTTATAATTATGGTCATAATATAGAATTTAATATATTAGTGTAATATTTATGAGATATTTTATATTATAAAATAAAAAATCATATTACTCATGTTCCCTATTTTATAGAAAATAGAATTATCATCTATACGCATGTTTGGACTACCACCTCCATGGAATGATTGATTTCTATTTTTGTTTCTCATTAACACATTTCATGGATGGATCTAAGGATGGTATTAAATGATAAATATAATTTTTATGATATAATTAAGGTTCTGGTATGAAAAATTGAATATCCTATTAATGATATGATCAAAAAATGATTATCATTAATTCAATCGTTTAAAACAAGCATACTTATAGGAAAAAGATCTCTTCTTTTGAAGTAATGACTTTATATAAATTATATTATATTTATAATTATTTAAAATTATGATATATCACACTCATAAACACTAAATAAGATCATTATTCTTTTGTTATAATCATATTACAACTATCCCACCTCATAATCATCTATTAATTATGGTAGGTTTATGTATGGGTCATTTTAACCACCTACTTAAATAAGAATATGCATTTATATCATGGATGAATATGATAAATCATTTACTAGAATAATGTTATATAAATCTTTAAACAATGTTTTTTGGTTTTTTTAAGGTTATATCAACATTTAAATCATTAATTAATAAATTACCCTTCATTTATTAAGAATCACCAAAACATGCTTGTCGCCAATTTCATCCTCATGGATCATAACCAAAACTACCATTAAATGAAATTATAACTTTACAAACTATATTGGAACATATATTATAGTACCATAAATGACCTAATAGTGATGTACTTTGAAAAAATAATAGATACCAACACCACTTTTACGAAACTAGTTCAAAGCGATAAAGATTACTTACACCTAGTGTTGAAAATAGGTAAAACATAACTAATATATGTATATATATGTATGAAATGATTATAAATGTAGAGACACAATTTTTTCATTTTAATACTTTTTAAATATTTTAATATATATTTCCAGAGCTAGGCGCTGAGGTGACGTGTGATTCCGAGGCCCGATGTGCCCGAAATTAATTTTATAAAAATATTAAATATATTTTATATTGCGTGTATCTGATTAATTAAAGAAAATGAGATAAATCATAAATGGTTGATCAGATTAGAAATTCAAGACCATATTTGTGTTCAGAATGCGGTTTTTATCCTAGACGTGACATAAAGTGAGTTGGTGTGGGACATTCAGACCCCTCGCTCGTTGGTGGTGCATTTAAGTGGATTAATTAATTAATTAAATTCATTTAACCTAAACCAAAATTCCTATAAGTCCCTCATTATATAATTTTGTATAGGGTTGGTGTAATGTCCTGGACCCTCTTGGTCCATTAATTTTCCAAATTTCTAGTGTTTAGGGTGTCCTGGGGACCATCGGTGACTCATTAAGAAGTTTTCAAAATTTCAGGGTTGAACGAACGGTGACACCGATGGGCGTCGGTGGCACCGATGGGCGTCGGCGGGACCAATGGGCGTCGACGGCACCGATGGGAATTGGAGACACCAATGGGCCTTGACGACACCAATGGGCATCCATAGAACCAATTGACATCGGTGCTAGGGTGACGGTGCTAAGGCGACGATGACTCACCTAATGGTGATTCCTTCCCTGTTTTTCTAGGACCTTCCAGTTTTGCCCTGGTAACGTATCTTTTGACTTAAAAGTGTTTTAAGACCTTTTCCAAATCCATTTAAAGTTAGTAAAAGATTTTTTTAATCCCCAATGGTTGGGAAACCCTTGAGCTACCGAAATGTGTGGAATTTTTCCTCGGTGTCACACCCTTGTCTTGTTTTACAGTTTCGCCCCTGTTACACGTTTTTCTCCATTTAAAGAAAATCTATTAACACTCACCCGTTATCGCCACCTCTCCGAGAAGAATTATTAAATGAAAATTAATCCCAAAATGTGAAACCGCCCAACCGTGTGGTCAATCCATGATCTGACTTTTAAGTACATCGAAATCATCTCCATGATTTTAGGATATGGGATTTTTCTTAAGCGGAGATCATCTCTTATTTTCCTTTTGCTCTCTCTTGGTGCGTTTGGAGTCCCTATTCCACAAAAGAATCGTGCGCCCTTTTCGGAGCCTTTCCTGCTCACCCTTTGAGTCCTTGGATTCCTTCTTCTTCACATCGTGCATCCCCAATTCTTAGAACGAGGAGAAAACTTCGATTGTTGATCATTCAAGTAGGGTTTTTTCTTCGTCTCTCTTCACTGTGCATCTTGCGGGGTGGGTGTGATAATGATTTCCCTCAGGAGGTAGATTGAAACAAAAAATTAACGAAGATAATAAACAAACTTTAAATAAAAATGGGGTGTGATTGATGGTGATGATCCTGTACTCTTTCATCTTCAATTATATGTTGTGAATTGTATAGGATTATGCCCACTGAAAATAGTGGTTGTTGGTGGTCCTTTCTTACGCACTAATGAACCTTTGTTCCTCTGTATAAAATTGTTATTGAATGGATGTAATATGAAAACTGGTTAATCATGTAAACTCAACTGATTAAATGGATGCCCAATGAACAATAATCCTTGTATGATCACCCTGATTAACCAAACAGAAGATAGAACTTAAGGAATGGTGTGATTAAATCTGAAAAATCCCTTGCTCTGTTATGGTGATGTGTATGGTTGTTCTGTTTGATGCCTTGTTGGTTGAAATGGATGGGGATGGGATCCCCTATTGTTGATTTGTTGGTTTGTGGACCTGAGGTCATGTGAGGCCGTACGTTGGGGCTTGTTTTGGTTCCAATACTTTGAGGGATCTCACAAATCCCTTTTGTTATTTTGACTTTACAAGAGAACCGTGTGTGAATGCTTAAATTGCTGCTTGGATGTTTTTCTTTCTTGGCTTGTGGCTATACCTATAAGTTTCGCGGTAGTGAAGGATTATTGTTTTAAAAGGAATCACTTAAACATGATAAAAAGAATGGGCGGTGCTCTAGTTATGGCGGTTGTGCTTTTGTTCATGAATGAATACTAATGAGGGTGTCTATGTATATGCTGGTTTCGGAACCCTTAGGTTGGGATGAGTGCTTGTTCAAATATACATATAAATTAGTTTTTGTGTTTCTTATTCGCACCCCACCCAAGTTGAGAACTTCATGCTGAACACCCCCATTTCATGGGGGAGGGTGTTTTTCCTAACATCATATTGGGTGGCTGGTTATTAACTATTTTTTTCTCCCTCTCTCGGGCATCCCAAGATTCTTCGGGTAGGCTATGACGGCTTGAGGTCCATTATAGCCCAAGACTCTTCGGGTAGAGTAGGTTGTGGTGGTTGGCCCATGTGTGTGCGGGCAGGTTTGTTTCCCAAGTGTATTCAGGATGAGGCCCAAGTGTCTTCAGGCGTGGCAGTGGTTGTTCTGGCCTAGGTGTCTACGGGTGTGGTTATGTATGGTTGTGGTGGCCCAGGTGTATGCGGTCGGGATGTGTGGTTGTGGTGTCCCATGTGTCTGCAGGTGGGATGTATGGTTGTGGTGGCCTATAAGGTTGTTGTTGGGGCGACAGCGGGATTTCAGTGAAAATGGCAGGGGAGGTCTGACGTGTAGGATGTCTTCAATAACCAGTGGGAAAGTGGTGCGGGATACCCAAATATAGATGTGCTATTACCATTAATTTACTTGACTTGCATTATTTGGGGAGTGTGCCTTGGTGAGGTCGATTGGATAGTTTCCCTTGCTAGGTGTTTTGGATACCTCTACTTTATAATAGGGTATTAGAATGCCACTAGTGTAGAAAACGTTATTTACGTCGGTTATTTTTCATTTTTTATGTCGGGTTTTAGCCGACGTTAATACGAAAGATGTTATAAATAAAGTTTTTTACGTCGGTTATTTAAAAACTGACGTAACATACATAACATCGTGGTGTTTATCACGTCGGTTAATTAATAACCGACATGAAAAAACACAAGGGGGTGGGGTTTATAACGTCGGTTATTATATAACTGCCGTGATAAACCCCGGGGGGGGGGGGGCTTTATCACGTCGGTTATACAATAACCGACATCATAAACATGTGAGGGTGACTTTATCACGTCGGTTATTTAATAACCGACATGATAAAATCCCGGGATATGGTTTATCATGTCGGTTATTAAATAACCGGCGTGCTAAACCAATCCCGGGAGGGGTTTATCACGTCGGTTAATCAATAACCGACGTGATAAAAATCCTGAGAAATGGTTTATCATGTCGGTTATTAAATAACCGACGTGATAAACCAGTCTCGGGAGGGGTTTGTCACGTCGGTTAATCAATAACCGACGTGATAAAAGGCCTGGGAAATGGTTTCTCACGTTGGTTATTAAATAACTGACATGATAAACCATTTCCCAGGCCGTTTATCATGCCGGTTATTGATTAACCGACGTGATAAAGCATTTACCAGGTTATTTATCACATCGGTTATTACATAACCGATGTGATAAACCATGCCACATATGTTTGTCATGTCGGTTATGAAAAAAACCGACGTGATAGACGCTTCTCGATTTCTTTATCACATCGGTTATAAAATAACTGACGTGAAAGACATATTTTTTTTAAAAAAAAAATCCACTGTAGTCCTCTGCTCTCCCCCAAAATCAACCAGAAACCAAATCAATAATTAGTACCACAAAAACAGAATATCAAAACATGAACTAAAGAAAATTTAAGCATTTACATTGATAACAGATAAAAATTACCCACTTGATAGCCCCCACCCTCATGTATGCCCCCTGTACAGCCCTCCCCCACCCCATTGGAGCTCCCACCACACCCCTAGACTGCCCCGACCCCCTGGACAGCCCCAAAAACCCCTTGACAACCCCCCACCCTTCTGAACAGCACCCCCTCACCCCCTCACCCCACTTGACAGCCCCCACCACACCCCTGGACTGCCCCCAACCCCCTGGATAGCTCTAAACACCCCTCGACAACCCCCCACCCTCCTGAACAACACCCCTCACCCCTCACCCCACTTGAAAGCCCCCACCACACCCCTGGACTGCCCCCCGACCCCCTGGCCAGCTCCAAACACCCCGGGACAACCCCCCACCCTCATGTATACCCCCCATACCCTGGATAGCCCCCCCACCCCATTGGAGCCCCCAGCACACCCCTGGACTGCCCCCACCCTCCTGAACAACACCCCTCACCCCCTCACCCCACTTCATAGCCCCCACTCCATTGGAGCCCCCACCACACCCTTGGACTACCCCGACCCCCTGGACAGCCCCAAACACCCCTCTACAACCTCCACCCTCCCGAACAACACCCCATCACCCCACTTGACAGCCCCCACCACACCCCCGGACTACCCCCCGACCCCCTGGACAGCTCCAAACACCCCGGGACAACCCCCCCACCCTCATGTATACCCCCCACACCCTAGACAACCCTCCCCCACCCCATTGGAGCCCCTACCACACCCTCGGACTGCCCCCAACCCCCTGGATATCCCCAAACACCCCTCGACAACCCCCCACCCCACCGGACAGCCCTCCCAGACCCCTAGACACCCCTAACCCCACTGAATACCCCCCCACACCCTTGAAACCTCTCCCCCCCAGACCAGAATCCATACCAGAAAAACAATCATAAGTAGACCAAAACAAGAAGTAGAGCAAAATTAAACATTCACATATATAACATTCAAAACTTACATTGTCAACTTAAAAAAAAACTAAATCTAACCTAAACGACTACCAAATACACAATTACAACGACAATATTCAAAATTACATTTTACATTACAAACAACTAAAATTTAATCAAACCTGTAAAATAATTTGACCACTCCACTTGTATTTGTTTGATGTCTTCAAAATTATAGTTTTGAGGGTCATCAAAAATCTACAAATGAAAAGGATATTAGTTAACTTGTATAATGAGTAAATCAAATTGAAATATTATGGCAAAGTTTAAGAGGAAATCTTACCAGGTCAAAATTCACAACTGTCCCAGTTGTTATTATTTCATACATAAATCTTAACATATAATATCCGCATTCGATGACGCCTTGTTGTTCATGAAAATTCTGTTTGAAGGAGTGTAAATTCAATATATTATTTAAATGTAATAAATCAAAAAGTACAAATTATAAATGGATATTTACCTTCGCATTTACATATTTGATCTTTGCATTCCTTTTCTTTGCGTTTTTTCGAAAGTAGACCCATGCCCTGTTAGAAAATAATACTAATGGGGTAAATTTAAAATTCATTATAATATATAAAACTATTGAGAAATTGAAACTTACTTTTCCAATATATTCTTAAAACTTTCCCGCACATCATCATAGACATAACATATCCAATAAAGTGCTTTCTCCCTTGGGAAAAAAACCCATAACATCCAATGATCACTGATAAAAGGAAATTTAACGTTAGTGGTTTTTTATGTTAAAAGATAATTAACTCTTTGAGAGAGATTTGTTTCATACCTCTCACAAAAAGGCATCATCCAACATTGTGTGACTATATTCTTTTCAAATCTTTCAGCAATATAAAGCATTCTTTGTTCCTCATCCAATGCACATGCTTCAGGGGAAATAAATTGTGGGTCCATGAATCCATATACATCTGTCAGCTCATTCCTCTCACAAATTTTATAAAGATACCTAATACAAAATAGACATAACTATACATTTTTAATAAATATAACGCAGGGAAAAGGTGTTAAGACTTACATGGAAAAAATTTTCACCACGTTGATGCCCAACTTATCTCCAGTAACAAGCTCCATGATATCAGTTTTCATAATCCCCACATTTATTTCACATCCACAAAAATGAGCTTCCATTGGAAACTCATAATGATCCGCCAACAAATATGAATATCTTGACAATCTGTCAAGACTACTGGATTCTATATCTGATGTCATAACTATTTGTCTTTGTTGTTGTCTATACAATATTTCTTTACCTTTGAAGTATTCCTATAAAAATAAATTGAAAAATATATTATTTTTCAAATGATAAAACAACTTTAATAAAAATAAAATAAAATAAAAGATATAACATTCATACCTCTATGGTAATGAGTCGAAGAAGTCTGAATGGACAAATTAAAAAATGGCTGATATTATATCCAATTGTCGCCACCTCATCTGTAGGTAAAGGTACCCGAGATGATCTATCTATAATATCCTGTACAGTGACCCTATGATTCTCTACCTCTAATTGTTGATGATGAACTGTATTTCCTATACAATATACCAACCCATATGCTACTATATGCTGTTGAGAATCATAAACATACAACTCGCAATAAGTAGGAAGCTGCGGTGGAGGAGTAGGATAAAAAATGGGGTCAACAGGTTGAGGTGGGGGAGTGAGAGCTACTGGCGGAGGTGGAGGATAAATAATGGGGTTTGCAGGGGGAGGTGGGGGAGTGGGAGCTGCAGTCTAAAATTGTCTTTGCATGTCTGCAAACATAGACTGCACTGGTGCTCTAATCTTGTCCTCCATCGTCTCATTAATATTACGAATTTCAGACTCCAAGGAATCAATTTTTTTTTTCTATAAACCCCCTCAATGTTAAGTTGAAGAACGTGGAACCACTTTTCTTACCGATACACCTGCCGGATATCCTCTTACACGACCAGGATGTTCGGGCCTTCCCAATGCTACAGATAAAATATCTTCCCTCCCAGTAGCTGTAAATGTCCCCTATGAACTCTGCTCCTCAAGAGAGTCCTGTATTAATTAATTGAACATTTCTATAATGATTGAAATTATATGAAGAAAATGGTTAACTTAAATAAATAAAATATATATCTTACAATCCTCTCAGCTAAGATTCTAGACTCATCTGAAAGATATTGCCCTTTTTTTCCCTTCCGAGCTCTCTTCCATTTTTCATGTCTAGATGGAGGGGATGGAGGGGCCACCTCTCTAGAGCTTGAAGACTCAGCTCTTAGTTGTTGAAATTTTTCCACCATCATTTTTTCTTCCAATAATGCATACCCTCCCCAAGATAAACTATGAGGGTATACATTTTTATATTGGATCTCCTGATGAGCTTTCCTTGTTTGCTGTAAATTAAGAATAATAAATCATTAACAAAACGTTAATAAGATCATTTATATAAGAAATCTTATAAAAGTTTACACCACCCTTACCAAAAATGACTCTTTTCTTCTACTTTCAAAAAACTATCTCCATGTGTCTTCATCTATAAAGGGATATATACGACATGGATTGTCATGAATCCTATGACCATAAATGAAATCAGATGAGAGGGTTGATTTGAAATCCCTTCATCTCTTGGAATCCAACGATAAGCATTTCTTCCTGACTCCTCCAGTGTCAGGAATATCAAATTTCATCTGATAAAGAAGAGTTTAAACATATTATATATACTAGAAACATTTAAAGAATATTCAAACAATAGAAAAAGATCTTACCAAAATCGTCTCCCGTAACTGAGAGATTATCGCTTTATCCACACTTCTCCAGTCATCATACAGAATGCTTACTTTGCTCTTAGCCTGAGTTGCTACAAAACTCTTAAAATCTTTTGAATTTGGACCTCTAGGAATATCATCATCATCAAACTCAACGACTATCCTTTGATCCTGCGTACGGGCAACTAATAATTTTGGTAAACGTGTGCACCCACGTTTACCAACCTTTGAACTCTTTGTTCTAATAGGAGCATGTGAATGTTCCTCCCCAGAGGTATGACCAATATTCTCATCTCCAGAATCATGTGGTTGATCAACTGAATGATCTGTCATTATCCTTCAAATCAAAAAAACAAACGTTAGTTCAAAAATATACAAATTCAAATATTTTAATACTACTGTAATCAGCAAATAGAAAAGTGTACTAAGTTACGTAATAGTAAACATTGGTAATATGGTAAGCATGTTAAACAATGGTAAAGATGGTAAAGATGGTAAAGATGGTCAAGATGGTAAACATGGTAAACATGATAAACCTGGTAAACATGGTAAAGTAATTGTCACTAAACAAAAATAATAGATATATAATTCATGTAATGGTAAACATGATAAAGTAAACTAAAAAAACTTAAAACAAACAAAAACTTATACTTATTTTGTTTTAAAACATGTTTTAATAAATAAAAAACTTACAACATCTAACATTTATGAAAAAAATAAATGTAAACAAGAAATAAACACATGTTACCTGTAATTTTAGGAATGTACAAATGGATTGTTTTCCCAAATTCCTTTATCGTGATCGTTCCTTATGACACAAACCATGTCTTCAACATGCTCATCATTATGTTCTGTTAATATTTCCATGGAAGTAGGGATATCACATAAATCAGCATCTTCATCAACTTCATCCTCACCAACATATTGTTTTTTCCCTTGTAAAACAACAGCCCACTACATATCTGATTGATCTACTACATAGAAAATTTGTTCTGCATGTGTTGCTATTATAAAAGAATCAGCTGTGTCTTCCAATCCATTCAGATTAATAAGTGTCATTCCAAATTCATCGTGTCTGACACTGTTGTTACCGATAAACCATTTACAGTTAAAAACAGGAACTTTAATTTTAAAGTAATCAACCTCCCATATGTCTTCAATCACTCTATAATATGCACTTGATGTAGAAATTGGGTTTTTGTCCTTAACACTCGAAAAATGAATTGCTTCTGCAAACACCAATACACCACTATTCTGAACTGCATTTCTGTTGTCCTGAGCTTTTGTATGAAATGTATAGTCATTAATGTCATAACCGGACCATGTTATCACATTTAAACATGGACCACCCACTATCCATTTTAATGTCTCTGATACATCTGATCTACCAAGCAAAGTCTTTTTAATCCATGATAAAAAAGTTTTGTTGTGCTCATTCAAAATCCACATTTCTTTCTTCTTTGGATGACATTGTTTCAACTCATTAATATGAAATGTGATATACGGTTGAGCATCAACTATGTTATTCAAGATGTATGATTCTAACTTCTTCATCTGTTCAACTGACAATGATTTGACTTTCAACCCACGAATCCCCTTTCCCTCATTATTAACTTGTTCATGGCGAGATGGAGGTAAACCTATGTGTTGCGCCGCAGCCAAGTAGCTCATACAAAACTCTACTACCTCCTCAAAAATATACTTTTCAATAATGGAGGCTTCAGGTCGATATAGATTTTTAACATACCCCTTTAATATTTTCATATACCTTTCAAAAGGATACATCCAACGAAGATATACAGGCCCACAAAGCTTTATTTCTTGAACCAGATGAATCATTAAATGCACCATTATATCAAAAAAAGTTGGAGGAAAATACATTTCCAATTGACAAAGTATAAAAATTGCATCCTTTTCCAAAATGTTCAAAGCATTCACATCAATCTCCTTGTTACAAATTGAATTGAAAAAATAACACAAATTCATCATAGTCTTTCTGACACGAATGGGAAATATTCCACGCAATGAAACTGGTAGAATTTGTTGCATCCTGATGCGACAATCATGTGATTTCATACCTATCAACTTCAAGTCCTTCAATGAGACAAAATTTTTTACATTTGAAGAATAACCTTGAGGCACTTTGATATCATGAAGACACTGACAAAAGCTAATTTTATCCCTCTTCGATAATTTATGACAAGCCGGAGGAAGAAATGTTCGTCTTTCTTTAGAAGTGGGAGCTAACTCCAAACATATTCCCATTGATAGTAAGTCTAATCTTGCATTCAATCCATCTTTAGTCTTTCCTTTAATATCTAACAATGTTCCAATCAAACAATCACATATATTCTTCTCCACGTGCATGACATCAATATTATGTTTAACTTCATGATACCTCCAATATGGTAGCTCAAAAAATATTGACCTTTTCTTCCAAATATGTCTATCATTACCAGATTTCTGTGTCTTTCCCAATGTCACATCAAGGTTTTTCACCCTCTCAAAATACAGATCCGGTGATAAAGGTTTTGGAGCATTATTAAATTCTTGTGAGCCATTGAATGCCTTTTTTAGTCTTCTATAAGGGTGATCCATAGGTAAAAACTTTCGATGACCCATGTACACTGTTTTCCTCCCATGATGCAATTGACAATATGATGTCTGTTGTTCACAAATTGGACATGCTTTATGCCCTTTAACACTGTATCCAGACAAATTTCCATACGCTGGGAAGTCATTTATAGTGAACAGAAGTACTGCATGCAGTTGAAAATATTCCATTTTATAAGAATCATACACCCTAATACCATCATCCCATAACAGTTTCAAATCATCAATCAACGGTGACAAGTAAACATCAATATCATTGCCGGGTTGCTTTGGACCAGAGATCATTATACTCAACATGACATATTTGCGCTTCATACAAAATTCAGGAGAGAGGTTGTAAATTACCAATAAAACAGGCCATAAACTATATGTGATACTGAGGGTTCGGTATGGATTCATTCCATCTGTGCACAACCCTAATATGAGATTTCTTATTTCATTTCCAAATGTAGAATACTGCGCATCAATTTTCTTCCATTGTGGACAATCAGCTGGATGACGTATTTTTCCATCACATACCCGCTCATCAGCATTCCATCTTAACCTTTTTGCATCATGTGAATTAGCAAATAAAAGTTTGAAATGATGAATTATTAAGAAGATACCAAAATACCTTTGAAGGGAGATTTGTAATCTCTACATCAGCCTGTGATTTCTCTTTCACCTTATACCGTGATGTCCCCACATTTAGGACACTCTGACAAAAATTCATATTCCTTCCTATATATAATGCAGTCATTCGGATAGGCATGTATTTTCTTGTATCCCAATCCCATCAGGCATAATATTTTCTTGGACTTGTAATGTGAATCTGGAAGATCGTTATCTTTTGGAAGAATGTCTTTCATCAATTGTAGCAGCTCTGTAAAACTTCTGTCACTCCATCCATATTTCGCCTTCAGGTTAATCAATCTTAACACCGCCGAAAAAACCATAAAATCTGTATAACCAGGATATAATGGTTTTTCAGCATCACCATATAGACGCGCAACTTTCGGTTCTATCTCAATTTGTTCTGCTACAATATCACGAATCATTTCTTCAATTCCATCAGAGTTACCATCTTGTGAATCATCATCATCAGTGACATTTCGTCCAGTTTCACCATGCCAAATCCAAGGGCTGTAACTCGGATTAAAACCATGACATATCATATGATCTTTTATCTCTCTACTTTTCAACTTCTTCATATTCAAACATTTCAGACAATGGACAGAAAAAAATGTCACTACTTGGAACATTTCGTTTAGCAAATTCCAAAAAGGCATCAAAACCTTCCTCATATTCATTTCTCATTCAATGTGCCATAATCCAACTTCGACTCATTATTACCTATAACAAATATCAAAAATATATATATATTTAAAATAATACAAATATAATTTTATATGAAAAAATCATAATTTGAATGTAAAACAATTTTGAAATATAAAACAAATCTATGCATATTTAAAAAAATATGCTTGAATATTATTATTAAAAGAAAATATAGTTAGATATAACAGTTTTAAATTCCATTTAATAAAAGAAAACTATGGCGCCTACATGGTTGATAGAAAATTGGAGAGAATGGAGTAAACCTGAGAATCAAATCATATTTAAAATAAAAACTCAAATAGAGAAAATCACCCCTCCTGGACACCACCCCCCACCCCTACCCCCTTGGACACCCCCCCTCGACACCCCCAACCCTCTGGACATCCCCCCCACCCCCCCCGGACAACCCCCCAAACCTTCTGGATAGGCCCTCACCCCCTTGGACAGTGCCCCCCCCCACACCCACCCCCCTTGGACACCCCCCTGGACACCCCCAACCCCTCTGGACAACCCCCCACCCCCCGACCAACCCCCAAAACCCTCTGGATAGGCCCCCACCCCCTTGGACAGCCCCCACACCCACCCACCCCCTTGGAAACCCCCCTGGACACCCCCCAACCCTCTGGACAACCCCCCTAACCCCCCGGACAACCCCCACCCCTCCTGGAAACCACCCCCCACCCCTACCCCCTTGTACACCCCCGCTGGACACCCCCAACCCTTTAGGACAGCCCCCCACCCCCCTGGACAGCACCCCACCCCTCCAGACAGGCACCCCCACCCCTCCTGGACACCACCCCCCACCCCCTTGGACACCCCCCTGGACACCCCCAACCTCTGGACAACCCCACCCCCGGACAACCCCCAAAACCCTCTGGATAGGCCTCCACCCCCTTGGACAACCCCCCACACCCACCCACCCCCTTGGACACCCCATGGACACCCCCAACCCCCTGGACAGCCCCCCACCCCCCCGGACAACCCCCCCAAACAATGGTTTACATATAAAAACTAGGCATGGTGAAAAACTAAAAACACATGAATTTAATATATACTTCAGCATGAAATAGATGGAATTAAATATTATTAAATATGGCTACTTAAATGATCATATGATAATTAAAAAATAAACCATTGATATTCAACTAGTCAAATGATCAAAAGTTTTCTCGATAACTAATATCATAATGAGGTTAATGGATAATTCTAAAAAATCTTAAACATATTGTCAAGGCCTTGGCCAAGGCCTCAAAAAATACTAGGGTAAGCCCTCAGCAGAACCCATTTTTATTGGAATCATGAGACATAGCAATGCATCAAAGGGCCATAGAGGTCAACAGCCATTACATTATATGTCTAATAGATTCTCATATAAAAGAGGATAAACATAAGCAGCAAAAACACATAAAATATCATTTCCAAATTCATACATTTAATCAATAACCATTCTATGCAGTAATATAGGTGAATGAGATCATTAACTGTCAATGACAACAAAAATTACCATCAATGTCAGGCATTCGCAAAACAAAAACAAACTAAATAAAAGTAGTTGAGGCTTACATGAATATGTGAAGATCTAATAGATCCAGGGATGATAAATAAGATGATGATGGAAAAAAGAGGTAAGAGGGGTTCGAAATCGAAGAATCTTACCTAGTTTAAACACAAAAATCGCAAAACATAAATATAGACTATCCGTGAAAAAAAAGAACGAAATAAATCCGTGGAAGGCTTACTTGAGTGATGTGAGATGAGATGATAGATCCAAGGAGAGTAAATATGATAAAAAATGAAGGAAAAATGAGTTCAACGCAGCGAGATCGACGAGTTGATTAGGGTTTACCGCGCGAGAGAGACGATTCGCCGGACTGTCGATCGAAAATACGTAAATGACAATCCACGGGGCGTGGTAATTTTTTAAATGTTTTATAACGTTGGTTATTTAATAACCGACGTTATAAACTATTTTTTTACATTTATAACGTCGATTATTATAATAATCGATGTTATAAATGCATCAGATACAGATTTTTTTACGTTGGTTATTTTATAACCGACGTAAAAAAATCCGCATGTTGGTATTTTACGTCAGTTATTCTATAACCGACGTAAAAAAGACATCAAAAATCACAGTTTTTTTTACGTCGGGTATTGTATAACCAACGTAAAAAACGTTCTGTGGGTTGTTTTGTTACGTCGGTTATAAATTAACCGACGTCAAAAATGCCTCAAAAGACGCATTTTTTACGTCGGTTATTTTATAACCGATGTAAAAAACCCCCGCGCTTTGGTTTTTTACATCGGTTATAAAATAACCGACGTAAAAAACCCCCGCACTTTTGTTTTTTACATCGGTTAATTTATAACCGACGTAAAAACCAAACACGCGTGATTTGTAACGTCGGTTATTCAAATAGCTGACGTTAAAAAGCTACTCAACGCATTTGTTACGTCGGTTATAAAATAACCGACGTAAAAAACCATGTTTTATAGATTCTCACGTCGGTTATATATAACTGACATAAAAAATGGTGACGTAAATAACGTTTTCTGCACTAGTGTGCCTCCCCACTTGTGCACAAGAGATTTTGGTTTTCCCTACTGAGTATAACTGTATACTCACCCTATGTATATAAAAATGCTTTCAGGTTTCCAGGAGGACTTCGAGGACCATGTTGGACCATACTACCTTGGAAGTTGGGACAATTGCTTTTGCTGTTTTCTTTTCTTTTGGTACTTTCCTTTGGAGTTTTCTTGTACTTTGTATCACTTTATTTTGAACATGCATATGGAAAAAGGGGTTTTGGATTTACTTTCACTTTCTGTGTTTGGAGTTGTTTGATATTTACCATATTATCTCCTGATATTTTCTATAAAAAGGGTAATGAATTCTATATTACGCGTGATTCTATACCCTTGGTGCTATTCTCCACTTCGAGGCCTATTGAAGGAAGGACTTGATGGTCATTATCTCTCCTTCCACTTGAAGAAGGAAGGGTCTGGCAGTTTTCTACCCCTTCCTTCATCTTGGTGAAGGTGGGTCGTGAAATTTGGCCTTATAAATTTTGAAATCATCGGTGAGCTCTCCCTTCCTTCTACCTTTGGAGAATCGAGACGAACGATGACAGAACGTCAGATCAGATCGGATCGGAATGAAATGAACACAATAGATCATTCCAATCATTGTGAGAGCACGTTATTCATAAACGATCGATCCAAAACTGAGGTAGGACTTGTATTTTGGTGTTTTAATTCCTTTGGATTAAATTTTTGAGTATATTTATAATGGTTCTTTGATCTGTACCCCCTGCAGCCTTTGCATGTGCCAACGTACTGGAATTGATTTATTTCATTTCTTTATCTAACTATAGATCACGTTCTTGATCATTGTACAAGAACACTTGGCCAACGATTATTCAAAAAAAATTTATGGCGCATTTCTCCCCAATCTTCTTTGCATTCTTCGCTAGTTGGATCCCTGCGGTCCCTACTCAACATTACCGGGATACACCAAGCTCGATTGGGCCCCCTGATTCACAATGATTCAACGAAATGAAAACTATTTGGTTATCAAAACATAGATATGGAATTGTTACAGTATAGGGATGTTCGATTCGATGATTTGAGGCTATATCTTCAAGCATTAGAGCTTCAAGTGTGTATAGAACATGTGATGAAACCCTCATCGATGGTTGGAGCCGATTCATGGAGAGCAACAGCCGACGAGCATGGTCCACTGTTATATATGAATATTTCAGAAGGAATCGAGGTTAAATATATAGTGGAGTGGCTTAATTTGAAGCGAGAAGACCAAATCTCCAGATCTTGAGTTTCTACGGAAAACCCGACCGTTAGAGTTGGTGTGCTAGAACCAACTGTTTGTACTTTGATTACATGAATATTTGATGTATTTAATATTAAATTAAACATTTTATTACATATTATTCATTTTTTTCATGAATTTAATGAAATAATGTCCTAGAGTATTTGTCGCATTGATAAGGTCATAGTAGTTCCCCACTATGATGAGAACCTTGAAGTGCTATAATAATATCTTTAATACAGTTCTGCCGTTGGATAATATACTATGATGAGACACATAGTATATATAACATTAGCTACGAGTACTCATAAGTAGATGAGACATCTTCTCATGAAGTTTTCACTTGGTAGTCTCCAAGATGAGAGATTATAAGAATAGACCCGCTGGTAGGAATTCTACATGTTTTGGTGTCTTTGGATATTCCTATCAACGAGCATGTGTAATGGTCGTTAGAATTTAGAATTATCGTTAATGCATGTCAAGACTCATGCACTTAAATTTGATGACGAAAACCACCACACCATATATTGGTGGGAAGCAAGATATGTTGGGTGCGTCACAAATGACATGTTATTAATGTACAAGTCAAAGAAGGACTTTTCCCTTCCATATTTATGGAAGTTGATATCTCAGACCATCGATTGAAATAGAACCGCCACCCTAAATTCCATGGACATGGTGTAATGATGAATTTATTTCAGATAGTCAAATAATGATGTATCAAGCATATATGTTTAATACACCATCATGCAACCCACTTGATGATATATTGTGATAAATGGATTATATTACACAATGAGTATTCATATGTGGTCGTCATCATTGTGACTTTAATTTATTTCCCTTGGGTACCTTGACCCATTGCTAGACAATAATCTTGTACTTTAGGCAAGCCCACCTAATGACAATGAGAAATAATCCTAGAGGGTCACACAATAAGTGTTTCTATTGGTCTCAATTAAATTATATTTTAATTTAATTAATGAAATAAATATTATTCTCAAGAAGGAATAATTATATTCAAGTTATATTCATGATGTAAATTAAATAAATATTTATTCACTGGATTGTTAATAAAATATATATATTTATTTTATTAAATATTTAATAAATATTTATTTACTAGTTTGTGAATAAAATATTTATTTAAGAGAATAAAATATTTATTCGGGTGTTCAATAAATGCAAGCGGTGTTCGAATGGACCAAGACCATGTTCGGTGATAAAATAATTATTTACGAGATGGTAAATATTATTTATCCATTTTGTGTAAGTTGGCACAACACAAAATAATAATAATATTATTATTATGTGGCATGGTATTTCATTAATGGTTATAATTAAATGGATTTTATGCAATTAAATTTCATAACCGAAATCCTAGATCGATAAATAGACGACTATGTCTATTGTGTAATTCATTCGAAACCAATTCCAAGTTTAGGAATAAAGAATTTTTGTGCACAATGAATTCTCTCTCGACTCCTCCTCTCCCCCTCTCAAGAACGTGAAACCCAAGAGAGAATTTATTCAAGACCGAAGAACGAGCGATCAAGAACGAACACCGCAATACATTCAATTCACTACTCTAGAACCTGGAGAACGAGTGACATTGCTCGGAGACCATTGGAGCATGTGTGGATCACCGCTAGAGGGATTATACCCTTGGATGCTCACAAACACAATGAAGACAATATGAAAGGGCCTTTTCAGATGATCAACAATCATCAACGAAGAAAGTCCCTAAAACCAAGTTTTTTTTTCAGATATTAAATAAATTAATTATAAATTTGATGCACAAGATTCTTACTTTTGGTTTTGAAAAAAGATTATTAAAATAAATTTTAATATATCGCCCTCCACTGCAATGCTTTCACTGTGCCTAGAACCAACAAGTGGTATTAGAGGGGGTCACATTTAAATTCATAATTATTTATTTGATTTTTGATCTATGCACAATCATGGTTATATTTTCATTTCATGTTATTCATTATTTAATATGATTTGAATTAACATGTTATTTAAATATTAATCATGTTCGTTCAGTGTTTCATTTTATTATATATTTAAGAAGAAATGAAGAACGACGTGAGATGCCATTAGAAAGTGCCAAATCTTTGGCTGATAAATCTAGATTACATGGTGTGCGACCAAACCACATGTATTATACCCATGTACATTGTATCTAGATGTTACGAGTAATTAAAAACATGCAGTAATTTTATTTCACACCACGTGTTGACCGGGCCAACCTGGCATGTGGAAAGTGGATACAGGGTGTGTAGCTAACATGTACACACTATGTAGTCTGGACGAGTTAACACGCTGAAGCCCCATACATTTGACTTGGATATACGACAACCGAGGTACATGGCGTGTAGATAGATTTATATTCCATGCAGTCTCCCATTAATGGAAAAAATTAAAATTACATTAAATTCGAAAAATTACAGCATTAAAACTTTATTTTATTGATTGGAACAACGTTGTGTGTTTTACAATTTAATAATGGTTTTAAAGAATTTTAAATACTTAATTAATTTACTGTAATAAATATGTCATTAATGTTTTTTCTGTTTATTTACCATGAATTCCAAATTGATGGGTATCTCTAATTAAGTTCATATGATCATTAAGATGAAAGGGAATTAATTAATATAAGCACGTTCATCTTAATAATAAAGAACAAATAAAGAAATGAATGCTAGCCGGTAACTTTTTGCGTATTCGTTGCATGTATGACCAATCATGAGTTTGACCAAAACCTATATATATGTTAAAATTTATTTAATTAAATTTATTGCATGGTTTTTCAATTATTTAATATTAAATTAAAATATGGCCTGTGATTCATCCCTCCCTCCATTATTATGTAGGACCTGCGTGTCCAAGGATAGTTATGTAATTTCCTTTAACCAATCCTTTGGTTCCTCTCACCTGTGTGTAAGTAATAAATATTTTTAAATAATGGAGAATCTCAAGGTATGTGGAGATTATTCAAGATGGAACTATAATGACACCAACTTGGTGAACATATGTGGACATGTTCAATGTTTTAGCTTATTCCAAGTCCGACATAAGGAGTTATTTCTCCTAGGTCATAGGTTAATTTAATGTCTACTCATTAAATCAACCATTAGATAAGTTCATGATTGGTTCATTTAATTAATTAATTATTTTATATCTAATTCATTAAAATTATATTTATTTATGCAAGACAATGATCACATAATTGAATTAATATGTAAAGAAGGAATTTAAATAAGATTGATTAGGCGTAAATGTTTTATCCAAATATGTTTAATTAATTAAGTAAACATTAAATTAAATATTAACAAGATATGTATTGGATAAAACAAGATAAAAAATTATGCATAATAAAATAAAATCCCTTAATCTAATATTAAGTTAGACCAAGAATCTTGTTACTTGATTAGGAAGAAAACTCAATAGAACTATGTGTTTGACCAACCATTTTTGGGACACTTACTTTTATAAGGGGAGTTATTATGAAGGTTTTGGGTTGACTTAACTATTTTACATAAAGTGGAGTATACCTTACTAGACTTGGTGTAATTTGGAGGCAAGTGTTGAGAAAATACAAGTTAGGATTTTTAGATCAGGGAGTCCACTCAATGGATCAAGGAGATGCAAGCCTGTAGTTGACAAATACTTGCCTACCTAAATACCTTCAAAATAGATTGACCAACCCTTATTGGGGTTATGTAAAGGGGAATATGGATCCTTTCCACTAGAATATCCTAGTAACTAGACATTAAAAGTTCAATAGATAGGGCTATTGGGACTTGATAAAATAGTTGTAGATTTAATAAAATCAATTAATTTATCATTTCTCACAAAATTTGTAATCAAGAAAATTAATAATAATATGATCTTTTAATTTTAGAATAAAATGAAAAGATCATCATCCACACTATCCATATAATAAATATTGGATAAATACAATATCACCATTGACAATAACTTATATGAGTGGTTTAGATGTCTTTGGGTTGTTCTACGCCATGAACAAAAATCTTACATGCTAGAATTCTCAATGTCTGATATACCTACTCAAGAGGTTAGTTATGAAGAGTTCATAGTCTACGAAAAAAATATGAGTGATGCGGTCTATGTTTAATGTTTTATGATTTCATCTATGTCTAGTGAACTCATGAAGTCTCATGAAAACATGGATGCGTATAACATGATTGATCACCTCTGTGGTCTTTACTAGGAGAGATCTAGACAAGAATGGTTTGAGATTTCCAAGGTTCTATTTCAGAGTAATCTTGGAGAGGGTCCCCCATCTGGGCCTCAAGTAGTCAAGATCATTGTCCATATTTAGAACTTATAGGTTTAGAGTTTAAAATCCCTGAATAACTGGGCACCGATCTCATTCTGGAATCACTCCCTCAAAGGTTCTCTAGTTTTGTTGTGAATTTTAATATGAACAACATTGATAAGTCTCTTCCAGATCTTCTTATCCTCCTTCACCAATTAGATAAATAAATGAAGCGCCAAAATCCTTCTTTCCTTACAGTGAACAAATAAAAAGGTAAAGAAAAGATATTTAATCCCAAATTTTCTTCACACCCTTCTAAGAAGAAGAAGATCAAAGTGGAAGAAAGGGAATAAGATGCTATCCATTTCACATGTGGCAAGAAGGGCCACTGGAAGAAAAACTACACCTAGCTAAAGAATCAAGGGGAAGATTCAGGTGAATTTTTTATCAAATGTAATTTATCTATTTATATAAATTGGGTATTAAATATAGCTTGTGGTGCTCACATATGTATTCAAATACAGAAACCATGTAGATTCCAAAAAATTGATCGAGGGGAGGTAGATCTACAAGTAGCCAACAGAGCTAAACTTGCTGCTCTACCTATCGAGGACTACCACCTCACATTTTCGATAGGAATGATCTTGGTTTTAAAGGGTTGTTATTATATGCCTTCAGTTACCGAAAATATTAAATCTGTATCCATACTAGATATATATGGATTCATTTTCAAATTTGGAAATAAAATTTTCTTCTTTTATAAAGATAACATTTTTTATAGTAAGACACATTTACATAATGGTCTTTACATGAACCAAGTAATGGAAATTGATAACGAAGTTACTTCACATGACTCATACCACACCCAACTTTGGAATCACAGTCTAGGTCATGTAAATGAAAAAAATTTACAAAATTACATCAAGATGGATATTTAGATTTTTTAAAATAAAACCAATTGGTGTATGCCATGCATGTTTACAATGCAAAATGACCAAAGCCCCATTTAGTAGGAAAGGTGAAAAGGCTAAAGAGATTATTGAATTAGTTCATACCAATGTGTGTAAACCATTTCCTATTAAAGAAAGGGGTGGGTACTCATACTTCATAACTTTGACTGATTATTTTAGTAGATATGGATATATTTACTTAATGAGGTATAAGTCAGATTCTTTTGATAAATTCAAGGAATAAAAAAATGAAGTTGAGAACCATCTTGGTATGAAGATTAATAAACTCCACTCAGATCATGGTGGAGAATATATTAATCAATACTTTATTGATTACTTATGCCTGAATGGCCCGAAGGACTTCATTTTTATTGATTTTTGATAACCCCCCTTTCAAGGGATGAGGGGGAACCCTTACAAGGCCCTCAGGCTCATAGATTACATGGCCCGTAGGCTTAGGAGATTACATGACCCAAAGGTCTTAGGGAATTTAACCAGACTATCTATAAGGAACTGCCCCTCCCTAGCATCTACATCTTTGATAGTAGCTCTCCACCTTTGCATGACCGTCTGGCTAGGCTTCCCGTGCAAGCACAGGCTGGTACCGATGGCATAGCCATACCCTCTCATTCTGACAATCCATTTGGCTCTGCTCTGGTGAGTTCACCTGCTCTAAATCCTCTTCTGGGGCTGCTCCTTTTTTGTAGTGTGTCTGGGGCCTGCATTCATGTGGCCCGAAGGCCTTGGGGTGTCTCTAAGGCCTTAAGGTGGCCCGAAGGCCTTGAGAATCAACTGGCCCGAAGGCCTTGGGTGGCCTGAAAGCCTTGAAGGACCCGAGTACCAAACCGGTGGCCCGAAGGCCCAGACGGATGAATAGTTCCGACTGCTACAGTACCTAACAGTGCCTGCTACAGTGCCTACTACAGTACTACTATAGTACCTGCTACAGTACTACTACAGCACCCCTGGAAATATTCCTCCACCCGGATTTGATCTCGGGTCTCTTGGATGCACCTAGCGAGTCCTCACCAACTGGGCTGAGGCTCTTGTGCTTATTGATTACTTACAAGAGTTTGGGTTCCTATCCCAACTCACTCCTCCTTACACACCTCAGCTGAATGGTGTAAGCGAAAGGAGGAATCACACCTTATTGGAAATGATGAGATCAATAATGAGTCATGTGAGTCTTCTATTATCCTTTTGGGGATATGAGTTACAAACAGAGGCACACGTACTAAACCAAGTACCAACTAAATCAATAAATGGTATTCCATATGAATTTTGGAGTGGAAGAAAAACCATGTTATCAAATTTATATGTGTGGGGAAACAAATCATTTTTAAGTCCTCTTCAGGTAACAAACTTGCACTTTGAGGCACAAAGTGTACCTTTATAGGATACCCCAAGGAAACAAGGCGATATTACCTATAAGAACCCTCATTAAAAAGGTTATAATGGAAATACATTTCATATTCCTTGAGAGGCATCACATCTACAAAATAGATAGCAGGAGCGATATAAACTTTGATGAAGTCGAGGCTCAAGGCACACAAGAGCTGGTATAAGATTATATTCCACAAATAATCATGGACAAAGAAACTATTCCATAGACAAAAGTACCATGTAGGAGTACAAGAGAGTTTAGAGAACCATAATGGTATGTCTTTCTAGTTATCAAGGATGGTGACTCATTATTAGTTGATAATAATGATCCTAAAACCTACAAGGAAGCAGTAAGTGACATAGATGTTTCAAAGTGGAAATAATCCATGAATTCTTAAATGGATTCCATGTACCAAAACCAAGTTTTGGATTTTGGAAGATACTCCAATGGATATAAATCCTATGGGTTTAAAATGGGAATTCAAGAAGAAAATAGACATGGAAAGGAAAGTTAGTACCTATAAGGCACAACTGGTTACAAAAGGGTTTAAATAACATCAAATAATTGACTACGATGCAACCTTTTCACCAATTGAAATTCTAAAATCCATCAGAATTATACTTTCCATTTAGAGTTACCATGACTATGAGATTTGGAAAATGGATTTCAAAACAACATTCCTTAATGGGAAACTTCACGAAGTTTTCTACATGACACAACCTAAAGGTTTTGTGACTCCAAATGATTCCAATAAGATATTCAAGTTGCAAAAATCCATTTATGGATTAAAGCAAGCATCCAGGTCATGGAACATTCATTTTGATGAATCCATAACAGAATTTGGTTTTATAAAGAATGAATATGATCCTTGTGTCTACAAATGGTTTAGTAGGAGTGCAGTCATTTTTTAATAGTATATTTTGATGAAATATTACTTATTGGAAATAAAATACCAGTCTTACAGTCTATTAAAGCATGGTTAAATAAATTCTTTTCCATGAAAGACTTGGGTGAGGCAATATATATTCTTAAGATCAAGATTCATCATGATAGATCCAAGAGGTTTCACATCCTAAGTTAAAGTACATACATTGAAAAGATACTGAAGAGATTTAGTATTGAACAATCCAAGAGGGGATTATTGAAAGTTTCACATGGAATTCATCTTTCGAAGAAAATGTGACCTTATAACCATGAGGAAAGAAATATAATGTAAACGATTCCATACACATCAGCAATTGGGTCAATCATGCATGTTATGTTATGTAATAGGCTAGATTTCGCCTATAAATTAAGTGTGGTAGGCATATATCAAGCTGATCTAGGTGACCACTATTGGATGATAGTCATGACTATCCTTAAGTATCTGAGGTGTACTAACAATATGTTCCTAGTTTATGGAGTAGATGAGGAACTAGTCATCATAGGATATGCAGATGCTAGTTTCTAAACTGATCAAGATGACATAAAGTCACAAACAGGATACATATTCACTTTGAATGGAGGTACTGTGAGCTGGAAGAGCTCAAAACAGGCTGTGGTCGTAGATTCTACAACAGAGTTCGAGTATATTGTGACTTTTGAGGTAGCTAAAGAAGCAATTTGGATGTAAAATTTATTCCAAGAGCTTGATGTGGTACCTAGAAATAAAGATCCCATCACACTCTATTGTAACAATATTGCAGTGGTGGATCTCATAAAAGAGCCAAGGTCACATCAGTGGATGAAGCACATACTTCAGAAGTATCATCTCTTGAGGGATTTTTTTCAGAGGTGAGGTTGCAGTGATTAGTATTTCCATGGAAGACAATTTAGTGGACCCCTTGACTAAATCCTTGACTCACCAGAAACATGATTATCATGTGAGGTCTAGTGGACTGAAAGTTTTAGATATTTGGATATAGTCTAAGTGGGAGTTTGTTAGAGTTGGTGTCCTAGAACCAATTGTTTGTACGTTGATTACATTAATATTTGATGTAATAAATATTAAATTAAACATATTATTACACATTGTTCATTGTTCTGCATTACTTTAATTTAATAATGTCCTAGAGTATTTCTCTCATTAATAAGGTCATATTAGTTCCCCACTATGATGAGAAACTTGAAGGGCTATAACAATATTCTTAATATAGTTCTGCAGTTGGATAACATACTATGATGGGAAACATAGAATATAGACCATCAAGTGCAAGTACTTATAAGCAGATGACACTTCTTCTCATGAAGTTTGCACTTGGTAATATCCAAGATGGGAGATTATGAGAACAGACCCACCGATAGGAATTCTACATGTTTTGGTATCATCAGATATTCCAATTTGTGAGTGTGTGTAATGGTCCTTAGACTTTAATATTATCATTAATTCATCTTGTGCACTTAGAGATTTTCTAATGAAAACCATCATGACATATGTTGGTGGGAATTAGGGTATGTTGGCTGCGTTACAAATGAAATGTTATTAATGGATAAGTTAAGGAAGTATTTGTCCCTTCCATCTTTATGAAAGTTGATATCTTGGCCCTTTGATTGAAATAGAACCGTCACCCAAAATTCCATGGCCATGGTGTAATGACGAGTTTATTTCAGATAGTCAAAGAATGATGTATCGAGCATATAGATCGATGAAACCATCATGCAACCTTCTTGATGATATATTGTGATAAAGGGATTATATTACATACTGAGTGTTTGTACGTGGTTTTCATCATTGTGAATTTAAGTTCTTTTTCCTGGATACCTTGACCCATTTCTAGATAGTAATCTTGAACTTTAGGTAAGACCAACTAATGCCAACGAGAAATAATCCTAGAGGGTCACACACTAAGTGTTTCTGTTGGTCTTAATTAAATTCTATTTGAATTTAATTAATGGAATAAATATTATTATCAAGACTGAGGAATAATTTTATTCAATCTATATTGATCACATAAATTAAATAAATATTTATTCACTAGATTGTGAATACAATATATTTATATATTTTATCGAATATTTAATAAATATTTATTTACTAGTTTGTGAATAAAATATTTATTTAAGAGAATAAAATATTTATTTGGGTGTTCAATAAATGCAAGAGGAGTTCAAATGTACCAAGACCATGTCCGGTGATAAAATAATTATTTACGAGTTGATAAATACTATTTATCCATTTTTCATAAGTTAGCATACAAAAAAATAATAATAATATTACGTGGAATGGGATTTTATTAATGGTTATAATTATATTTAATGGTTTTTATGCAATTAAATTTCATAACCGAAATCCCAATTTTATAAATAGATGGATATATCTATTGCGTAATTCATTAGAAACCAATTCCATGTTTGGGAATAAAGAATTATTGTGCACAAAAAATTCTCTATAGAATTCTCCTCCTCTCTCCCTCTCAAGAACAAGAAATCCAAGAGAGAATTTCATCAAGACTGAAGAACGAGCGATCAAGAACAAACAATGCAAGACATTTGATTCACCATGATAGCACCCAAATAATGAGTGTCGTTGCTTGGAAACCATTAGAGCACATGTGGATCACTACTAGAGGGATTATACCCTTGGATCCTCACAAACACAATGAAGGAAATCCGGAAGGGCCTTTTTAGATGATAAAAAATCATCAATGAAGAAAGTTCCTAAGCCCGGGTATTTATTTCTTTATATATTAAATAAATTAATTATAAATTTGACGTTAAATATCCTCACTCTTGGTTTTGGGCAATGATAATTAAAATAAATTTTAATATATCACCCTCTACTGAAATTCTTCCATTGCACCCAAAACCTACACTGACTACACACCATGTTCCAAGATGAACACATGATGTATAACCTCCCTCAATAGTGATTCTAGGGTATTAGAGATTTTAAGGATGACACGATGTGTAGTAATCCATTACATGCTATGTATCCTCTCTCGGTTGGGCAATCCGTGTGGAAAATCACACGAGAAGGAGTTCATGTAGAAGCACACAGACACAGGTTAACCATAGAGGTAACATTCCATGTGGACTAATACACCATGTACCATAATACACAAACATGGGGTCTGAGTACACGAACACATCCAACAGAACACGACTCGATCCTCGAATAGGTTGGACACGCCATGTAGTCCACCTACAGGGTATGTACCCCTAAAAAGATGTGATTGGTGTACCATCCAGAGACATAGATAAGATATTAAGTGGGGCTACATGTCATGTGGGCCCCCTCACACTCCGTTTTCTACTTTATCTCCTTTGAGGAATCTTCTAGTATCCACATCTCCTTCATTTGAACTCAGATTTTGGCCTATGAGTATCCTATATTGAGTGTTTTTACACATAGAATTCAATGGTGCACTTGATTACAGATTTGAATACATGAGGTGAAATTTTCCAAGATTGGAATGAGCTAAGGTAACACCTAATGAAAATAGTGATTAGGCATGATCACTATATACCTTCCCGAGCATTACCCTCTAGTAGGGCTGGGCAGTGGGGTTCCCTGATGAATCTTTTTGAGTTACCCTATATAAGGGCTAGGCAGTGGAGTTTCTCGACATTCCAGGCGTTACCCTCCAGTAGGGCTGGGCAGTGGAGTTCCCCGACAGATTCTTCCAGGTGTTACCATCTAGTAAGGATGGGTAGTGGAGTTACCCAAAAGATTCCTCCAGGTGTTACCCTCCAGCAAGGCTGGGTAGTGGAGTTCCCTGAAGGATTTTTTTGGTCATTACCCTTGAACAGGGTTGGGTAGTGGAGTTCTTCGATGATGTTCCCAAGCATTACCCTCCAGTGGGGCTGGTAGTGGAGTTCCATGGTGACTAGAATAATAGGACCCTAATATCGTACTAGGGTACAAGATACTTACCTAGAGTTATGGCCCATCGACTGTGAAGCACAGTGATGAGGTGGGAGTTGACGTGGCTTTGGACTCACAAGGAAGAGAGACATTTCCCCACCGAGACACGTTTTTATGACACGACCTAAAACCATGCAGGTGAGTCAGTGAAGACCAAAGAGGATAGTATCAAGGTGTTGTGAATGAGTTCCTTAGTCTTGTGTTTTTAGGGAAAATTCATGGGATTCTAGGCATTGTAAATGGATATTTTAGAATAGTTGGATACTCTTCTTCTTGGTCTAAGCTGTGAGATGGAGATCCCTTTACTCTCTCATTTGGGATTCTTTGACTAAGAACATATATACATTATTTATTCTAGATTCAATCCTTGTATTTGGATACTCTCCTTCCAGGAGAGGTGAATACACATAGGGTATGCCGCGTTATTTCCGTGTTTATCTTCTCATGGTTGGATTAGTCTACTCTCCCACTATAGGTGGCGAAGGATCGATGAGTAATTCATCTACCCACCATGTTTAGACCCTCATGCTTGGAAGATATTACTTTCACTCTCTTATTGGGTTGATCTGTACTCTTTCACTATACCTTGTCCTATCTAATGGTTTCCTCATCGATTGTATCTCTTACTGCTCCCCCTTCACCCTTTCGGGGCATTCTACTGGGTATGTATATACTCACCCCTGCATGGGATTCACCCACAAGTGCCACGTCTTTTGAAGATGATGGAAAAGTCGACTGTGACTTCAGAGGAGCTTAGAGATATTGGGTTCTTGGACCATGTATGATGGTCATAGCTTAGGATACAAGGGATGGGTTCTCTCAACTGTTTACTATTTTTCCAATTTTTTTAGGTTGAGACATATTTCTGGTTGGGAGTTTATTTTTCCCCTTTACTTTTCAGTATACACTACCGTACTTTTGTGCTATCTATAGGTTCATTCATGCTTGGTTTAATTTATAGAAGTGTTTCGTATTTTCTTCTTTCCCTATTTACTTTTTCATTGAGTTGGCTGTGTGCGTGTGTATAGATTTTTAGGAAAAGTACTCCTTATGTTATTTATGCATTCAGTTCTAGTCACCACCTCTATCCTATAGAGGTGGTCTTAGGGTAGTTGCGGATCAATCCTTGGCTTGGTTCGGGTCGTGACAGATTTGGTATAAGAGAAAGTACATTCCTTGGAATATTGTTCAGACACTACCCTTTAAGAGGATTTGGTTGGGTTTATGTCAATAATGTCAAAGTTTCTTGAGTTTGGATCTCAGTACAAGGAGTCCAGTGATGGTATGGGTGGTTGGCGTATCCATTCACTAGGACCTTGACTACATGCTTGTCGACTTGAAATGATGAGACATTTTTTTCAGGATCAATGGTACATGCATCATATAAGATTGATTCTTTGTATATCCTTCTTGAGTCAGATTCCCATTGTTTTTGATAAATATATATATGATCATATGACCGTGGTACTACTTGATAACTTTTAGGATGCCTCTATGACGAAAACCAGCTAGGATACCGGCTCCAGTTCATAACGACGACCCTATGAGCAATGAGGCCTCAATTCAGGGACCATCCTATAACCCCCTTACTCTAGGTGGGTAGGTAGTGGAACCTCCACATGTTGAGCAGTAGATCATCCCAACAGAGCAAACTAAGAATGCGCATAGTCTTAGCACGCTCCGTGAGTTCCAGCATAATAGACTATTGAGGTTTTGTGGTGAATTATATCCTCAGGCAGTAGAGGATTGGCTAGAGTTGGTGATCCATGTATTCAAACTTATCCGAACACTTATGGGTCATGTGGTGGCACTGGCAGCCATCCTTTTCCATGGAGAAACCAAGCATTAGTGGAGCCTTGTTACGCAGATGGACAATGAGTCGAAACTCTCATGGGATGACTTCCAATGACTGTTCCATGAGAAGTAATACCCATCCTGCTTATACTCAATCTGAATCTAGGATATTTTAGAGCTTTATAAGGGAGGGATGATGGTGGATGAGTACAAAGGAAGGTTCACAGACCTTACACGTTACTATCTTAACATGATCTGGGATGGATAATTCTGAGCATGAAAATTCGAGTATGGACTTCACAGAGAGAACCGAGCTAGCGTTGTGCCCCTGTGCATCCTCAATTATATTGGGATGCTGGAGCAGGCACTAGTGATAGATTTATTTCTATCACAGGACACCAAGTAGTTAGAGCTATCAGCTGTCATCCTGGAGTTGAGTTGTATGCAACAGCTATCAGGTGCCAGACACCATGATCTCAGAGAAGGAGATCCTTTCACGAGTAATCTTAGAAACATGGTCATATGGGGCTAAGGTAGAATGAAGTGAAAGGGAAGCCTAGAGAGGGTCATTGATTTACTTGTGATGGGTGAGGTTACATGGCATGTGACTACCCAACCATACGTGCTGAGCAGCTTAAATAGATAGCTAATGGACCACTATGGTAGAGGTTACACTGTGATCAAGGATCTCCCAGGAAAGGACATTGAGGTCCCTAGGGAGGCGGAACTGACATAGGAGCAGGTGGATCTTTGGTTGGTGGACGCCGATATGAGATCCTTCTACCACCAGCACCAGGAATCCCATGTATGACTCAAGAAGCTGGTGCCCAGGGCCGCAGACAGTTGCAGACTTTGGATGTCTATGATTCCACAGTGCATGAGATAATTCGAGGTACAATCTATGTTTATTATGAACTTTACTTAGTATTAGTAGAAAAAGGTTCAAATCATTATTTTATCTTAATAATTCTAATGCGAGATCTAGAGATCACAGTTGAAGCGATAACATAACAATTTCATCTTGAGGTTTCTACAGGGAATGCTTCTTCTGTATCTTTCATCTTTCAGTAGTGAAAGCTATCGCTTGGAGGAGAGAGGTTCATGTGGAACCTTTTTGTTATCATGATGGAACCCTATGACATCATCTTGGGTATGGATTGGCTATCTATGTTATGAGCCCATATCGACTATCACTTTAGACTAGTCAAATGCCTACACACTGATGGGATGAGATTCTCCTTTTTTGGTGAGAGGGATATCATTATAGGGAAAGTGGGTTCAACAAGAAGGATGCTACAACCCATCACCCATCAGTTGGAGAGTGTATCCCTTAGTGTATTAGGATATTTATGCATCTGGGTTTCGTTAATTGTGGAGGATTATATGGACTTCTTCCCCAAGTACGTTTCGAGACTACCTCTGATATGGGATATGGATTTTTGCATTGAATTGCATTCAGGGATAACCTCGATATCTTATGTGGCATATAAGATGACACCTATGGAGCTCTGGGAGCTACAGTTGTAGTTTGAGTACCTTTGATAGAAAGGTCTCACCAGACCCAATGTGTCCCCCTAGGCAACACTAGTCCTATTTGTGAAAAAGACAAATGAGAGTTTACAGCTTTGTGTGGATTATAATCACCTAAACTAGGGAACAATAAAGAAAAAGTAACCATTAACAAGGATTGATGACCTATTTGACCAGTTGAAAGGAATGATATGGTTCTTGAATATTGATCTCAGGTCCGTCTACCACCAGTTAAGGGTTCACGAGACTAATATTTCATTTGGAATTTTGATGTCACTACAGACACTATGAGTTCCTAGTGATGCCCTTTTGTGTGACGAATATCCCCATAGTTTTCATGTCTTTGATGAACCAAGTTTTCTAGACATACTTGGACCAGTTTTATGTTTTCTTCATTGATGACATACTCATATACTATGTATCATAGGAGGAGCATTCAAAACACTTGAGGATGGTTCTTGATTTTCTTCGAGACCACCAAATTTACGGAAAGCTCTCAAAGTTCCAGTTCTGAATACATGAATTTCACTTTATGGGCCATGTAATTTCTGAATAAGGTTTAGCCATGGATCCAACAAATATCAAATTAGTGATTTCTTGGGATCTACCCAAGAATGTGTTTGAGGTGTGAAGTTTTCTTATTTTAGTGGGGTACTATAGGAGATTTATGGTGGGCCACTCCAAGATTCCATCCCCTTTGACTGACCTAACATGAAAATGGTAGCCATTTACCTAGTCTAAGTAGTGTAAAGGGACCTTTGAGGAGTTTATGAAGAGGATGATGAGTGCTACTATGTTGAGACTACCAGAGGAATACATTGAGTTCGTAGTGTATTGCAATGCCTTAGGACCTGGGATTAGTTGCATGTCGATTCAGTGATAGAAATTCATTTCCCACAGGTCAAGGTAGATGAGAAACAATAAGAAGAACTAAATTTCTCATGAACTATATATAGAAGTAGTAGTATTTTCCTTGAAGATGTAGAGACACTATCTTCTAGGAGAGCGCTTCATGGTTTACTTAGGATGTTAAAGTCTCAGGTACATCTTCACGCAGAGAAACCTAAACCTAAGACAACGGTGCTAGTTGGAGTTTTTGTAGAACTATGACACCGAGATAGTCTATACCCCTAGTAAGGGAAACATTGTAGAAAATTATCTTAGCATAAAGTACCATGCTCTCTTAGTGTAGGAATATTTAGAGAAGTTAGCTTCGCTACAGTTGACCCTAGTGGAGAAAGAGGGTATAAATTTTATTCAATTGATGGCGTTGAATCCTTCAATCCTCAACCGTGTGATAAAGTCCCAGCTGGGAGACATAAACTACAAGGTCTTACGTGATCATATATCCACAAGTGACTCACCAGATGTATATTTTGAAGGAGGGAATCACATCATCTTATTCCAGGGGTGAACAGTGGTTCAAGTCACGTTGTAGGAGGAGGTTATGTAAGAGTTCCAAAATTCTCCCCTAGATATACATTTGATCAGGGTAAGATGTAAAAAAATATTCAGTGACAATTTTGGTGGTCCGACATGAGACAGAGTGTATCTGATCTTGTCTCTTAGTGCCTCACCTATCAGCAGGTGAATACTGAAAACCATGTTTTAGAAGGTCTGTTGTGGTATCTTAAGATCCCAGAGTGGAAATGAGACGACATGTGCATGGAATTATTCATAGGAATTCTTAGCACAATGAAGGGCCATGAATCCATATGGATAATAGTGGAATGACTCACAAAGTCAGATCACTTCCTTTCCCCCAGAAAGTAGAGTTTGGTGGAGAGTTTGGAGCAGTTGTACATATGGGAGATTGTTCACTTTCACAGGGTTCCCACGACGATTGTGTCCAATAATGACGCATTGTTTACCTCATGATCATGGAGAGTCCTGTAAGAGGATTTCAGGACCCAATTGTAGATGAGTACAACCTTTCACCCCCAAACCTTTGGGCAGACTAAGCACACCATTCAAGTTCTAGAGGATATTCTAAGGGCTTGCATGTTATACTTCAGACCAAGTTGGGAGGATCACATTACCTTGGTAGAGTTCATGTACAACAATAGATACAACTATTCCATTAGAATGAAACCTTTGGAGGCATTGTATGAGAGACCCTGAAGGTCACCCTTGTGCTGGATAGAGATCAGCGAGTCATCTATGGTGGGCCCATAATTGGTGTATGAAAAAATAGAGAAAGTATAGGTCATCCATGAGTGGATGAAGACAGTCCAGATCAGACATAAATCCCATACATACATCCATCGTAGGCCTTTGGAGTTTGAGTAGGGAGAGCACGTCTTCTTGAGAGTCTCCCCAAGACAAGGATTTCAGAGGTTCGGTCGGGGTGGCAAGCTATCCCCAAGGTTCATTGGGCCGTTCAAGATCGTACAACAAGTTAACAATGTTGATTATTGCCTCAAACTACCCCCACACTTGGAGAGGGTGCATGATGTCTTTCACGTGTCATAACTATAGTGACCCTATCCTTTTACACATAACTTTACATGATTTTAAGAATAATAAAACATTATATTACAAGCCAAGGATCGTAAAGTCTAGTGTCTTGGAAGACTAGGTACATAAATATAAAAACATGGAACTAAATATAAAATTTCTTTATTTAGTCTTTCATAAATATCCCCTAAATTCCATTGTGCTCATAAATCTTCATAGGATAACCTCGGGACAACATGAACAAAGGGATGAGCTAAAAATCCTAGTAAGGGAATAAATATAAGAATAAATATTTAGCACATGGGTTATAAGGCATGACATAATGATATAAAAAGGCATGGAACATATATAATAATAATATATAAACACTGGATCATATAAACATGGATTCATACTAATATGGCGGAAACATAAAACATGACTTTAGCACGATTCAAGGATCTTTTCACATAGAGGAGCATAATTCAAGGTTAACCACCAAGACCATTGCACATGGTAGCACGAGTCAAGGCTAACCACCAAGACTGTTGCACATAAGGTCTCATGAGACTCAAATTTACCCAATGCATTGAAGTTATATCTAGGTGAAACCATCATAACATGTTCATGAAAATTCTTTCCACATACATAATCATATATAATCAATCACACATAAACATAAGGGTACCCATAGAAAAAAATGGGTATCATAGTCATGTTATAAAGCATAATAGATGGGCGTATCATACAAGTGTCCATGAAAGAAAGGAATTAAAACATACATGAAGATTGATAAGGGAAAATAGAAATATATCATGTTAAGTGATTTCAAACAGAATTGATAACATTTAAGAAGAGCATTTAATAAATTTTAGCATTAAAACATTTTAGAGCGTTTTTACGAAAAATACTAAAGAGACTTTAAAATAGAAAAGGGAATAATATTTATATAAAACCAGAAGTGAAACAAGAATGTTCTCATAATAAATAATTATTTTATAAAAACAATGGTTTATTAAAAAAGATATAATGTTCACTTGGAATTGGGTAAGAATTCAAGAAGTTCTCTTAAAATGGGTTTGCTTATCGGGAAGTATTGAGGAGAGAAACACTTAAAAATAGGTATATCCACAAAAGAGAATAATGAATGGATCTTGATACATGAGTTTGGAGAATGTAAACATAATTTATAATATGTACATAAAAATAACAGATAACTTAATTTGGGTAAAAAGTAAGATAGAGAAACCTGAAGGAATAATGAAGGTTCGAGTAGAATCCCTTACCTTAAGTCTGATGGTGTCCTTCACTTGATCTTAATGACATGGATAAAAAAATTAAATTAATTAATATTTAAAAAACATATTATTCATGTAACTTATTTAGTATAACCTTATTAAGTTAATTCATGTTCTTTTTGATGGTTTAAGAGGTTCAATTCCATTGTTTGGGAGCATTTGTTTCCTTGGTTTTCATGATTGGTTTAATTATATACACGTAAGGATAAACATGTAAGATGAGAATGGTTGTACAGAATTGAATTTGTATATTATTAGTGAACATACAGAAGATTAAATGGTTATAAAATTCATTTGGTTATTTGGATTGAAGATGAATCATCATATAAAAATTTAATGATAATCTTTTTGGTTAAATAGAATCTTTTGATCACATCGAACACATTTTTCTTTATAAATTAATATCGTGTGTACAAAAGATTATAGAACCTTAAATTATACATAATACATATATTATAGTATGGTTCAACCATAAAAATGGTTTCATTCCCATAATTGAATATGGTAATATAAATTGAAAACCAGTCATCCTTGAATGTGATAAATTAACACATCTCGAATGGTGTTTTAATTTCTAGTATAAAAGGAGGGGAAATGAGAGACGATGATAAATTATTAAATTATTATAAAAAATTATAGTACATGTAATTTAATAGAGTTATCATAACATTTGGATGAAAGGAGGTGAGGAAATAAAAATAAATAAAGGAACTTGAATGAAAATAAAAGAAATGAAAAGAGGAGTTTACCTCTTGAATATAACTTCCTTAAGAACTTATTTAGGGGAGAGGATTTGGTATTTTGAAGAGACCAATGGATGATGGAAATGGGATAGGGGATTAGGGAGAGATTTTATCAAAATTTATACAAGGCATAAGGCTTGAGAGGAGTGAAGAGAAGAGGTAAAGAGGGGTGGTATTTATAGTGGAGGAGAGGAGAGTTTTCTCAATATTTTATTCATTATTTTATTATTTTGCTCAAGAAAATAAATAGTAATGATTATTATGAATAAAAATATTAATATGTGAATGTGATTTCAAAACCAAGGTTCTTACCTTAGTATAACATCATCCATGACTCAATAAATCATGTATTTAGATTATTCGATTAATTATCGTATTTTACTATTCACAAAAATTCAAGTATTTCAGAAAAATCCCAAAAATTCACCCCGACCCTTTTTCGACGTGAAGAATTCATAAATGAACCCCATTTTATAAAAATAATTTTCTAAATATGTGAAATTTAATTTTTAATTAAAATTATAATTTACATGAAGAATATAAAATTTAAAATTAAAACTGGTTTTCTAACACTTTGAAAAATTAATCAAGGGCTCATAAAATTATCTTATGATCATAAGAAATCAAAATAATAATTTATTAATTCATTTGATGAAAATAAATTTTCTTTTAATTTATTAAATTAATCATAATATTGTAATTAAATATACAAGACTTACAAAAATACTAACACTTTATTAATAATTTTTTAAAAATTTATTTACTTATACTATGATTTAATTACATCATAGTGTCATATATAAGATGGATAAATTGTATTTATACTTTAATTGGTGTTGTTCCTATTATATTGGCCGGTTTACTATTCATAAGGGTCACATTACTATTCCAAAGTTCAAGTTACTATTTCATCGGTATGTGTTCCTTAACTTATAGAGATACCTTTTATTTCACTCATTCTTCATTTATAAGTTTTTTTATTTCATTATATATGTAATATTAATGGTTATACTATAATAAATAATTATAATAATTTAATTCCATTGATAAAACATTGGGTCGTTACATTATTCCCCCCTTATGAAATTTCTCCCTCAAAATTTTATTTTACATTCTAAGCCGTAAACAGGTATGGGTACTTTTCATTCATTGCCTTCTCCAGTTCCCATGTTGAATCTTTATACTTATGGTTCTGCCATATTACTTTGACCAGGTGAGTAGTCTTGTTGTGTAGAACTTTATCTCTATGATCCAAGATCTTCACTAGATGCTCGTCATAAGAAAGATCATTCTCAAACCATACCACCTCTTAAGAGAGTACATGTGAAGGATCTAGTATGTACTTCCTTAAGAGGGATACATGGAAGACATTGTGTACTTTAGACATGATAGGTGGAAGTGCTAGTCAATAGGCTACATCTGCAACACGATCAAGAATCTCGAAGGGGCCGATGTACCTGGGACTTAACTTTACTTTCTTCCCAAACATCATGAACTTATTCCATAGTGATATGCAAAGGAATACCATGTCTCCAACTTTAAACTCAAGGTATCTTAGATGATTGTCTGCATAGCTCTTTTGTCAACTTTGGGCTGCCTTGATGTGCTGCTGAATGGTTTTCATCTTCTCCACCATTTCTTCGACCATTTCAGGTCCTATCATCTTACACTCACTAACTTCATCCCAACATGCCAATGTTCTTCACATTTTACAATAAAGGGATTAATGTAGTGCCATTTGGATGCTCGAGTGGAAACTGTTGTTGTAGGAGAATTCAACCAGTAGAAGATGTTGGTCCCATCCTCCTTTGAAGTCCATAGAACACACTCTCAACATATCTTCCACTGTCTAAATAGTTTTCTCATATTGGACATCAGTTTGAGGATGATAGGCCATACTGAAGTTCAGTTCAGTGCTTAGAGCATGTTGGATACTTTTTTAGAACTTTTAGGTGAATCTCTGACCTCTATAGGATACAATATATAGCGGTACTCCATGAAAACTTACCAACTATTTGATATATATCTGTGCGATTTGATCCAATGAGAAGTCCTCTCGAATTGTGATAAAGTGAGCTGTCTTTGTAAGATGATCCACAATGACCCATATAACATTATTTCCTCTAGATTTCCTTGGAAGTCCAATGAAAATTCCATGGTTATGTTCTCCCACTTATATGTTGGTATGGGTAGTGGTTGTATCATCCCCTTAGACTTCTATCTTTCAGCCTTCACTTGTTGACATACTAGGAACTTTGATGTATATTTAGTAATCTCCTTCTTCATATTGTACCACAAAAAGTTCTTTTGTAGATCTCGATACATCTTTGTGCTCCCCGAGTAAATAGAGAAGGTTGAGCTATGTGCGTCATTCAAAAGATCCTTCTTTATCTCTAGATTAGATGGTATACATAGTCATGAACCAAATCTTAAAAATCCTTCCTCATCAATCTTGAACTTAGAGGATTTCCCATCTTCAATAGCTTCCACCCTTTTTAGAATTTCCACATCTTTTCTTTGAGCATCCTTTATTTTCTCCATGAGGTATGGTTGAGAAATCATTTGAGAAAGTATTGATGATGTTCACCCCTTAATGATTCCCATGTCCATCCTCTACAAATATAAGAATATTGGATACTTTTCAACTCTCATCATTGATAAAGATGTAGGATCCTTTCTACTTAGAGCATCCACCACATTATTTTCCTTACCATGATGGTAGTGGATTGAGTAGTCATAATCCTTGATGAGATCTAAACATCTTCATTGGTGTATATTAAGATCATTTTTTGTGAGTATATATCTCATAGTTCTCCCCATAGAGATAATACCGCCATATTTTCAACGCAAAGATCACAATCGCCAACTCCAGATCATGCGTGGGATAGTTTTGCTCATGGATTTTCAGATGCCTTGAGGCGTAGTTTATCACTTTATCATTTTTCATCAGTACACAACCTAAGAACTTATTTAAATCATCACTATAAACCAAAAATATTTCTAAACTTATCAGGAGTGTGAGTACTGGTGTAGTGATAAGCCTCTTTTTGAGTTCCTTAAATCATTCCTCACATTATTGATTCCAGAAAAACTTTACTCCCTTCCATGTCATCTTGGTCATTGGGTTTGAAAAACGTTATAATTTATTCAAAAATAATCTATAATACCTTCCTAGACCCATAAATCTGAGGATTTTTGTTACAGATGTTGGCTTGGTCCACTCTTTAATCTCCTTTGTCTTGGAAGGGGCCACATATATCCCTTTTCTAGTGATAAAATTCCCTAATAATGATACTTCCTTTATCCAGAACTCACAATTACTCTACTTTTCATACATATTCTCCCTTAAAAACTCTTCAGTACAATATTCAAATGCTCCTCATGTTCCTCCTTGATCTTGGAGTAAATCAGAATATCATCGATAAAGACTACCAAAAATTTGTCATGGTAATCTCTAAATATTCTATTAATTAAATCCATGAATATTGCTAGAGAATCAGTGAGTCCGAAGGGAATCACTATGAACTCATAGTGTCCCTACCTCGTTCTAAAGGTAGTCTTGGGAATATATTCCTTCCTCACCTTTAATTGGTGATATCCTGACTGAAGGTCCACCTTAGAGAAATAACTGCCCCCACAAAGCTGATCAAACAAGTCATCTATCTATGGTAGGCAATAATTGTTCTTTATTGTAATTTTATTAAGCTCATGACAATCAATACAGAGGTTCATTGATCCATCCTTCTTCTTGATGAAGAGGAATGGAGAACCCCATGGTAAATAACTCTGGCATAAAAAAAATCCTTCTCCTGATTCTCCTATAATCGCTTCTTCAACTCTTCCAGCTCTATGGTAAACATTCTATAAGGTGTCTTTGATATAGGAAAAGATCCAAGAATAAGTTCAATTGAGAAATAAACCTCTTGATTAGGAGGAAAACTAGGAAATTATTTAGGGAATACATCAGTTTAATCCCTCGCAATGGGCATATCGTTGAGAATTATCACCTCCTTTGTTCCAATCATTTGATCTATACATACTTTCTCATAAGTTAGTAATATCCACACTTGAGACAATGATTCTAAAGGATATTAATCTTCCTCATTACAATTTTAAATAATTGGAGGATGCTTCGGGATGTGAAGAGTGATATACCTTTCCCGACAGTTGATGTTGGCTTTGTATAAAGATAGCCAATCCATGCCCAAGATAACATTAAACTCCACTAAAGTAAGTATGATGATATTTTCTGGAAGGTTCAATCCACAAATGTTAATCAAGGAGGAGTTATATAATTTGGATGCATTAATTTCCCCATTGGATGTTCTCATTGATAACTCAAACTCCAAATATTGAGGTGGTGTTTGAATAGTTCTACTAAACTTGCAAGATATGAAAGAATACATAGAACCAGAATCAAATAGTATATTTTCTAGTCTTGAATTAATAACTAGCATACCTGCCACCACATCATTGTCCAGATCCACCTCAGTAGCAGTGATAGCATAAACCATTCCTTGTTACCTTGGAGATTTCTGTTGATTTCTTCCAACAACCTTTGGCTTAGGTAAATTGTTCGCATAATGCCCATGCTCCTTGTAGTTGTAATACTACACTATAGGACAATCATTGATCTGAACCATCCTTTCTTCATTCACATTAGTGGGATTATTCACATCCCTCTAAAATTTCTTAGCAAGATGTACTATTCTTCCACATTTTAATCAATTCCTAGTTCCCTTTAGGCAGTTCCCAAGTTGCTTCTTCCCACAATTTTGACACGTGGGATGTTCAATTTTCTTTCCATCATGGGATTTATTTTATGAACCACCCATATTAGACTCCATTTTTCACTTTTTTTAATTAGGTCCAATATACTATTGAGAGTATTTTATCTCTATTTCAACCTTGAGGGTACAATAGAAAATATCTTCATAACTATTGAAGTCATAAATCACCAACACTTTTTGTAGACTCTTCTTTAGTCCACTAAAGTAGCGATCCACCTTGCTTTCAGTGTTCATGAAAAATCTGAAGGTGTATCTTTCAAGCCTTGTGAAGTTTATTTCATACACCCTGATGAACTCATCTTCCTTCTGATTAATTCTAAGGAACTCTATTTCCATATGGAGACAAAGGGTTTAGGGAAAATATTTATTGAAAAACATTTTCTTGAATTACTCCCAATCCACAGAATCAATTTCCTCTTGGGACTTTGTATTCTTGATCATTGTCCACCAATGATCAGCTTATCCATCAAAATGATAGACCACCGACATGACTTTATCTTCTTATAATCACTAGAGGACAAAGAATATCTTTTCAATGGAGTTAATCCACTGTTCCATGAGGAAGGGATCAGAAGATCCACTAAACATGGGGGGCCTTTTATGCATGAAGGATTCAATGGAAACTTTCTCTTTCCTTAGAGGATGAGGGTGTTTCACATGATTCAAGTTATTATTCATAACTTTATCCAACTGAGAAAGTATTATCATGAAGTTTTGAGCACCCATTCCCATCATATTTAGAATATCATTAGGTAAATCATCACATTTCCTATAACATTTATTGTTGGCACGTGTTCTTCTATTTACCACCATTAGCTAAAAAAAATAAAGTACAATTAGGGGGCTTGAATACTTAGCTAATAAGTATATAGAAAACTTTGAACATAAAAGGATAAACTTATAAAGGAGAAGTATATCGTAACTTGTGATTAACTAGGTTTAAATCTAGGTTATCCTTGATATATTTCTTAACTTATATTCTTATGGGATATTTTTTTTATTCCCTTAATAATGGTTTGTACTAAGCTTATGAATTTACCAAAGCATATCCACCGGGAGTGTCAAAACAAGAGTGCCGAAAGGCCCGTTTTCATGCACTAGTTCCCATTCAAGTCTAGCTCAAAGCGGTGTTTTTGGGTTTTACTCCTAGATACATATGTTACAGATCCGCATCCACTTGTTCGTATCTAGACATGGATTCATTTTCTTGATAAACCACTTACTATATACTTACCAAAATTTAGGGATGTTTTCTTATACTTAGTCTCATCCTTAGGGTTCTTACTAAATTGATCTATTCTTAATATCCAAAAATAACTAGACCAGACTTTGATACCAACTAAGAAACCCTATACTTTTACACATAACTTTACATGATTTTAAGTACAATAAAACATCATATTACAAGACAAGGATCTTAAATTCTAATATCTTGGAAGACTAGGTACATAAATCTTAAAACATGGAACTAAATATAATATTTCTCTATCTAGTCTTCATAAAGATCCCCCAACTTCCATTGTACTCATACATCTTTATAGGATAACCTGGGGATAACATGAACAAAGGGATGAGCTAAAAATCCCAATAAGGTAATAAACATAAGAATAAAGTTTTAGCACATGGGTTAGAAGGCATGACATAATGATATAAAAAGGCATGAAACAGATGAAATCATAACATATAAAAATGGGATCATATAAACATGGATTAATATTAATGTGTCAGAAACATAAAACATGAATTTAGTATGAGTCAAGGATTGTTGCACATAGAAGATCACAAGTCAAGGTTAACCACCAAGACTATTGCACATGGTAACACGAGTCAAGGTTAGCCTCCAAGACCATTGCACATAACATCTCATGAGACTCAAATTTACCCAATTAATTGGATCAATATATAGTAACACCCATCATAACATGTTCATGAATATTATTTCCACATATATAATCATACATAATCAATTATAAATAAACATAAGGGTACCCATGTAAAGAAATGGGCATCATAGTTATGTTATAAAGCATAATAGATGGGTGTATCATACAAGTGTCCATGAAAGAAAGGAATTAAAATATACATGGAAATTGATAAGATAAAATAGGAATATATCATGGTAATTGATGTCAAACATAAGTGACAACATGTAATAAGATTATTTAAGAAATTTTAGCATTAAAACATTTTAGTGCAATTTTAAGAAAAATACTTAATTGCCTTTAAAATAGAAAAGGGAATAATATTTTATATAAAACCATAAGTGAACTAAGAAGGTTTTAATAATAAAAATACTGATTTTATAAAAACAGTGATGTCTTAAAACAGATGATAGAGTGCACTTGAAATTGGGTAAGAATTTGGGAAGTTCCCTTAAAATGGGTTTTCTTATCGGGAAGTATTGAGGAGGGAACAAATTAAAAACACACGTATATCCATGAAATATAATAATGAATGGATATTGATACATGATTTTGGAGAATTTACAAAGAATATAAAATATTTACATAAAAATAACATATAACTTAATTTGGGTAAAAATAAAGATAGAACAACCTGAAGGAATAATGGAGGTTCAGGTATAATCCTATACCTTAAGTATGATGGTGTCCTTCACTTGATATTAATGACCTGGATAATCAAATTAAATTAATTAATTAATATTTTCATAACATCTTATTAATTTAAATTATTTATTATAACCTTATTAAGTTCATTCATGGTCTTTTTTTGGGTTAAAAGGTTCAATTCCATTGTTTTGAAGCGTTTGTTTCCTTGGTTTTCATGATTTGTTTACTTATATACATGTAAGGATAAACATGCAAGGTGAGAATGGTTGTCAAAAATTTAAGTTTTATATTATTAGTGAACATACATAAGATTACATGTTTATAAAATTCATTTGTTTATTTTGGAGTGAATATGAATCATTATATAAAGCTTTAATGATAACTGTTTTTGTTAAATGGTAGTTTTTGATCACATCAAACACATTTTTCTTTATAAATTAATATCATGTGTACAAAAGATTATAGAAACTTAAATTAGACACAATAAATATATTATAGTCTGGTTCAACCATAAAAATGGTTTCATGACTATAATTGAATACGGTAATAGAAATTGAAAACCCATCGTCCTTGAATGTGATAAATTAACACATCACGGATGGTGTTTTCATTTCTAGTATAAAAGGTTGGGAAATGAGAGACAATGATGAATTATTAAATTATAATAATAAAATTATAATATATGTAAGTTACTTGAGTTATCATAATATTTGGATGAAAGGATCTGAGGAAAGAAAAAGAAAGAAATGAACTTGAAAGAAAATAAAAGAAATGAAAAGAGGAGTTTACCTCTTCAATATAACTTCCTTGATAACCTATTTAGGGGAGAGGATTTGGTCTTTTAAAGAGACCAAGGGCTGATGGACATGGGAGAGGGGATTAAGGAGCGATTTTAGTATAATTTAGACAAGTCAAAAGTATTGAGAGGAGTGAAGAGAAGAGGTAAATAGGGGTGGTATTTATAGTAGAGAAGAGGGTTTTCTCAATATTTTATTCATTATTTTATTATTTTGCTCAAGAAAAGAAATAGTAATGATTATTGTGACAAAAAAAGTAATATGTTCATGTGATTTAGAACCAAAGGTTCTTAACTCATCATATAATCATCAATAACTCAATAAATCATGTATTTAGATTATTCGGTAAATTTTAGTATTTTACTATTCAAAAAAATTCAAGTATTTCAGAAAAATCCCAAAACTTTACCCCAACCATTTTTTTATGTGTAGAATTCAAAAATAAACCCCATTTTATGAAAATAATTTTCTAAATATTTGAAATTTAATTTTTAATTAAAATCATAATTTACTTGAAAAGTACAAATTTTAAAATTAAAACGGCTTTTCTAACACTTTGAAAAATCAATTAAGGCCTCATAAAATTATCTTATGATCATAAGACATCAAAATAATAATTTATTAATTCCATTGATGAAAATAAATTTTATTTTAATTTATTAAATTAATCATATTATTATAATTAAATATATAAGACTTACAAAAATACCAATACTTTATTAATAGTTTTTTAAAATTTATTTACTTATACTATGATATAATTACATAATAGTGTCACATATATGATATATAAATTTTATTTATACTTCTATTAGTGGTGTTACTATTACATTTTCCGTTTTACTATTTATAAGGGTCATATTATTATTCCGAAGGTCAAGTTACTATTTCACTGGTACATGTTTCTCAACTTATAGAGATACCTTTTATTTCACTCATTATTCATTTACAATGTTTGCATTGTGTTCTATATATAATATTATATGATTTTACTATAAGAGATAATTATAAGAATGCAATTCCATTGATAAAACAATGGGACGTTACAACAATTGGGGAGATACATGCATGATCCTACGCATCTCATTGACTGGGGTGAGCTAGACATCGAGGATAAAGCCACCTTTGTGGAGAACCCAATAGCGATCGAGGATTGATAGGAATGGAACCTACATGGTCAGACCATCCCTTTGGTTTGCATGATGTGGCAACATATAAATGTGCATGAGAGTTCCTAGGAGCGGGAGAACTAGATGCGGGCTCAGTATCCCGAGTTGTTTTCCTAGTTTTTATTTTCAGGGATGAAAATATTGAATGAGAAAATGATGTATAGACCCCATTTTTACCTTGTAAGACTTTGAAATATTTATATATATATTTACAGAGCTAGGAAGTGAGATGACATATGATTCTGAGGCCCGGTGTGCCCAGAATTAATTTCATAATAAAATTAAATATATTTTATATTACGAAAATGATTAATTAAATAAAATGAGATAAATATTAAATGGTCGATCAGATTAGAAATCTGAGACCATGATTGAGTCCGGAACATGGTTTTTACCCTAGGAACGACATAAAGTGAGTCAACCCGGAACGCTCAGACCCCTCACTCATTGGATGTGCGTTTAATTGGATTAATTAATTAATTAAATTCATTTAACCTAAACTAAGATGACTATAAGTTAATCATTATGTCATTTTGGATAGCGTTAGCCTCAAAATTTCTGAAATTTTCGATGAGATCCCTGTTCTCCTCCCTTTGGAGAATCAAGATGAATGATGACAGAATGTCAGAATGGATTAGATCAGGACGCAACGAATGAAAAAGATCATTCCAATCATTTTGCGAGCGCATTATTCATTAGAGATCAATTTAAAATTGAGGTAGGACTCATAATTTGGTATTTTTATTCCTTTAGATTAAACGTTTGAGTATATTTATAGTGGTTCTTCGATCTGCAGCACCCCCTATGTAGCCTTTGCATGTGCCAACGTACTGGAATTGATTTATTTCATTTTTTTATCTAACCCTAGGTCATATTCTTGATCATTGGAAAAAAATATTAGTCAACGATCATTCAATTTTTTTTTGGTGCCTTTCTCCCCAATATGCTTTACGTTCTTCACCGGTTGGATCCCTGTGGTCCCATCTCAACATTTTCGGGTGACAATAAGCTCGATCAGGCCCTCAGATTCATGACAGTTCAATGAAATGAAAATGATTGCTGATCGAATCATATACTTATAATCGTTATGTTACATGGATGTTTAATTTGATGATTTGAGGCTGAATCTTCAAGAGTCAAAGATTCAGGTGCATGTAGAACATGCGATGAAACCCTATTCATCGATCAGATCCGATTCATGGTGAGAAACAATTGATGAACATGATCCATGACCAGATCCAAATATTTCAGAAGTAATTGAGGTGAAATCTATGAAAAATTGGCTCAATTTGAAGTGACAAGACCAGATCTCCAGATCTGAAGTTTCTATGGAAAACTCGACTACACGCTATGTTCCAGGATGAACACATAGTGTGTAGCCTCCCTCAATAGTGACACTAGGGTTTTAGAGATTTTAAGGACGACACAACGTGTAGTACCCCCTTACACATTATGTATCCTCTCCCGTTTGGACAATCCGTGTGGTGAACCACATGGGTGGGAGTCAGTATAGAAGTACACGGACACGGGTTAACCACACGAGCAACATTCCATGTGGCCCGACATGCTATATACCATAATACATGGACACGGGGTCTAAATACATAGGCACGACCAACAACACACGGCCCGATCCCCAGATAGGTTGGACACATCGTGTAGTCCACCTACACGACATGTACCCCTACATGTATGGGAGCTGTGTACCAGCCAGAGAGACAACCAGGCTATGAAGTGGGGCCACAAGATATGTGGTCCCACTCACACACCATGTTCTACTTGAGCTCCTTTGATAAATCTTCTAGCATCTGTATCTCCTTTATCTGATCTCAGATTTTGGCATATGAGTAGCCTATCCGGAGTGTTTTTCCACATAAAACATGATAGTTCCATTAGTTGTAGATTTTTGAGATATGAGGTGAAATGTTATGGTCTTGGTACACACTAAGGTGGAACTCGATGACAATAGTGATTAGACATGATCACCAGAGACCTTCCCAGACATTATCCTCTAGTAGGGCCGGACAATAGAGTTCCTCAATGAATCTTTATTAGTTACCCTCTATCAGGGATGGGCAGTGGAGTTCCTTGACATTACAGGCGTTACCTTCTAGTAGGTATAGGTATTGGAGTTCCCCAATATCTTTTTCTGTGCGTTACCCTCTAGCAGGGATGGGTAGTGGAGTTCTTCTATGGATTCTACTAAGTGTTACCATCCAGTGGGGCTGGGTAGTGGAGTCCCCCAATGGATTCTTCTGAGCATTACCCTCTAGAAGGGTTGGGCAGTGGAGTTCCCTGATGACGTTCCTGAGCATTACCCTCCAGTGGGGCTAGGAAATGGAGTTCCTTGGTGACTAGTAGAGTAGGATCCTCCTGTTGTACCAGAGTATGATATCTTTACCTAGAGTTATGGACCCTCGACTATGTGGCATAGTGATGAGGTGTGGGTTTATGTGGATTTGGACTCGCGAGGAGGAGGGACACTTTCCCCACTGAGATGCGTTTTTTTTGACGTGACCTAAAATAATGTTGGGGAGTTAGTGCCATCCAAAGAGGATAGTATCAAGGTGTGTTGAATGAGTTCCTTATATTTGTGTGTTCAGGGAATACACATGGGATGCTGGTAATTGTAAATGAATCTTTTAGAATGGTTGGATACTCTTCTTCTTGGGTTGATCTATGAGATGAAGATCCCCTTACTCTCTTGTTTGAGATTCTTTGACTGAGCATATATATATATACATTCTTTATTTTGTATTCACACCATGGATTTGGATACTCTCTTTCTAGAAGATATGAATATACATGGGGTATTCCATGTTATTTATGTGTTTAGATTCTCATGGTTGGATGAGTATACTCTCTTGCTATAGGTGGAAAAGGTGCAACAGATAGTTCATATACTCACCGTGTTTAGTCCTATGTGCTTGGACGAGCTTGATTTCACTCTCTTATTAGGTTTATCTGTATTCTTTCACTATACCTTGTTCTATCTACTGGTTTTCTCTTTAGTTTTATATCTTACTTATCTCCCTTCACCCTTTTGAGGCGTTCTACTAGGTATGTATATACTCACCCATACACGGGCTTCACCCACACGTGTTGTGTCTTTTTTGGACGACAGACAGGTCAACCATGAATTCAGAGGATCTTAGAGATATTGGGTTCTTGGATCATGTACGATGGTCATAGATTGGGATATAGGAGCTGGGATATCTCATTTGTTTACTCTTTTCCAGTTTTTTCATGTTGGGACGTATTTCTGGTTGGGCATGTATTTTTCCCCTTTACTTTTTAGTATACATTATCATACATTTTTACTATCTAGAGGTTCATGAATTCTTGGTTTACTTTATAAAACTATTTAATATTTTCTTATTTCCCTTTACACTTTTTCATTGAGTTAGTTGTGTGTAAAAGTTTTTATTGAAAGGCCTCCCCATGTTAGTTATGCCTTTGGCACTAGTCGCCACCCCCTGGCATATGGAGGCAGGCTTGGGGTAGTTGCGGATCGAGCCCCAACTTTGGTTGGGCCATGACAATAAATAAGGATTATAAATGGTTATAGTTATGAATAATATTCACAGGAATATATTTAATGAACTAAATTTAATTATTCAGGATGTTTGTTGTAAGTGAAAAATGAATCACGATCGAGGTAAGAGTTTCCATCTCAAATTCTTCTCTTTGAGACATTTTTGGTATTATTCACATAATTACATCTATTTTGTGTATAAAATACCTATTTGAGATATCATATCATGAGTTATATTTTAATCATGGCATTTTAAGTTTAATTATAAGCCCTCTCATTCATGGGGTTTTGATTAAAATGCTACTCAAGACACAATGGTTCTTTGTTACAAACTTTAATTCCTTGAGACATGTTTATGTAATGAACCATGTTTTACTTTGAATAGTATATTCACTACCAATGGATTTATCTTTATCATATATATTTTTATTCATGGTAAATACTAATCTAAATGAGATTCTTTTCATCAAATATATTTTGACTTAGTTTTTACCCAATTTGTAAGGATTTTTGGTAACTCAATTTTCATTCATTGAGTTATTATCATTTCTATTATTATAATTTCATATTAGTTGGGTATATTCTACCCTTTGGTTTTATTATGTGGTATTTTAATATTTAAATTTCTACTATATAAACCACTTTTTGAAATATTTATTACTTCAAGGAGTATGTTGCCCATAAGGGATATTGATAACTCAAGTCTCCTTTCCATTAGATATATTGTTTCATTATGAACGTCTTTCTTCCATGACTGGGTTCTTACACAATAATCATGTATTATATGGTAATTTTTCCACTTCCATTAGTAAAAAAAATATTTTTATGTAAATGAAAATTTAGTTACTCTTTTTACAATGTGAGTTTTGAACAAAGGTATTTTCAAAATAATAAAAATGTTTTTTTCCTTTCACTTTCATATGTTTTGTATTACTATCCTAATTTTTCTAAGATAAAAATTATATCTTTTCAAGGATACATTATTGGAGATTATTTTTAGAAGTAAATGTTTTAAAAATCTTTCACATAAACTTTTACAAAGTTTAATTTTAAAGCTATATGTAAATTTGTATTTTACATCAATGCTAAAAATGTTTTCTAAAAGTTATTTTAAGTTTTAACTCCCATTTACCATATCATTTTACAAAGGATTTACCCTAATGTGGTTTATGTTTCTTTATTTTTCCTCTAATATATTTATTTATCATTTTCAGTATTAGACTCATGGTATCAAACAATTTGATCCTTGGTCCCTTCTTTTGTGATACTATTCAAAGAATTATTTTTATGAGGGTGAATTTTATTTATGTCTATACCATTATATGATTCCTTTGTTACACTGGTGATATGTTCTTTTATAACCATTCATCTTATTTCTCTAGATGGATTATGATCATGTTATTCCAACATTGACTTAACTGTATACTCATTACCATATATGGTGTGAACATCTCATTTTTCAAAATTCAGATTGGAGGATGCTTACCTAGAAAGAAATTTTATTTACTGGCTTCGGTAAGTATTGAAATTATTGATGATTATTGACTTTTAATATAGGTTTATTATGTATTGAAATTCAGCATTTTTATTATATGGATAAACATGTTTTATTTAGCCTAAGGTTCCTTAGGGAATGGTATGAAATTCCTTGTTTTCTTTTATGGTGAATGTATTGGATTTAATCAAGTGACAGGTCAGGCTCGACATTATATTTCTCCTCGATGCATAGAAAAGTTTCATGAGACAAAAAAACATTGATTTTTGTGTATACATATCTCTATATTGATATAATATCTTGGCACAAATCCATGAAAACATGTTTTCGAAGTCCTAAATTATGTATTCCATCATCACGAGATTAGTATTATTGATATCCATGATTTCATTTATTATCATGGATATAACATGCTACCAGTTTGAGTTAATTATGACATTATTTAGATTATTTATTCTTACCATATTATGTATACTATGCTTATATTTTTATACACCTTTAGTTATATATTTTTCTTAGTAATCATTTGAGCTCACCCCTTTATTATGTTTCAATTCCAAAGGTTATGAAGAAAATTAATACATGTGACATGGTTAGAAGGATAACACATGTGAAAGAATTTAAATGAGATGTTGAAGACTAATTATGGATAAATTAGTTTCATATATAATGGAAAAAATATTCATTTGATACAAAGAACGTGGGATTTATTTGTTATTATTTGGTCCTAATTCTCTAAATCTATAAACTTAAAAGGTCTTGGGAATGTATGTAATGAAATATTTATTTTAATCCATGTAATTACCAGATGGTTAGGTATAAAATTATATATTTGGTATCAAATAAAGTATGTAAAGTATGTGTTTATGGAACCAGATCTAGGATTGTGGGTCCAAGGCATCATAATTGGTATCAGAGCAGGGTTTAGATAAATCGGATATTAGGATGTTTGTCGATGATAATTTAAGAGTTAGTAAGTCAAGGTTGATCATAATTTCAAAGTTATAGATAATTCTTTGGGATAATATATGATTTAATGTTAAGGTAATAATACACATTTTATTTGGGGATTAGGATAAGTATAATTGAGAATTATAAGTGAGAATTCTAAGTATATGATAACATCCTGAAGTTTTGGCAATGTAGATATTGTATGGTTCTCCTTGAAATTGCATCCCTATCTAGATAAAAAAAGTAGATGCATGATCTAAAACAGATGTACCTAGGTATAATAATCCCCAAAAGGTTATATTGGGTATGATCTTTATCATCACCTGGTGCACAATAAAGAGGCCCACACACAAAGTTTGATACTCTCAGGGGATATTCTATGGTTTATTCATATTTTATATCATGAACCATTATGAAGGATTTGAGTATGATGTTATCTAATTAGGTTAGATAACCTAATAGGAAATGATGATGGATAACCAAGGATTGAATAAAGAGAGTCATATATTGTACCAAAAGCATCATATGTTAAAAATGAAAGTGTCATAGGGGAATATATCTTCAGATTGATGTTTTCATATTTATATTTTTAAGGTTATCATAACCATTTTTGGTTTTATTATGTGGTTGAAACATGATTACAAAAATGAACTTGAGTATGGTATTTATCCAAAAACCACAATATCTTATAACTGAATAAGGACCATACTTAAATGGTTTATAATTTTAGTATATTCTTAGTATTATGGATGAAGGTGAGTTTCATTTTCTTACCTAAGGTAGTGTGTTTGATATCTAAATAGAATTTAAATCTTGATACTTTTATCTATTTTTATTAGTGATTGATATTCATCAATGATATTCTAGTATATTCTTAAAAGTTATGAGGATTATGTGAAACATATAAGGATTGTTATTCATACTTTAAAGGTTTGGAAACATATATTAAATGGTATCAATAACCTTAAAAAGTAATTCTATGACTAGGTTATATTTTTTTGGATAACTATTGAATAAAATATTATTAAGGGATGAATAATTTATAGCTTTAAAAGTTTTATTAATTTTAAGAAAATTTAGATAGATACTATTGATAACCTTGAAATTGATTATTGATTTAATAAAAATAAATCCATGATATTTTTGGTGAAGTTTATATCATTTTTGGGATTACAATATATATCAAATAGTTTGTGACTTTGTGAACTAGTGATTAATACATTTTAGGGATCAAGATAGAGATATTTTTTGGAAGAATATATTATTTCACCATGGTTTAATGTCTTCGAGATTCAAATGGTTTTGAGAAAAGTATGTTATGTAGATTATATGATTAGGATATATACATACTTGGGTACATGATTTTATGAATGATTAATGATGTTTGAAGAAATATAAGTAGCTTTATATAGCCTAAGAGATTAAGTTAGATGTCATATTAGAAGTTATATCATGAATGATAGATATGTTAAAAATACCCTCACCTATTTTCATCAATGTGTAATAATTAAAATTACAAGGAATCAATTTATTTAAAGGTATATAATGTAATAACCCATGATTTTACTATATATTATACTTAAATAAATATGTTAATAGTGTGTTTCATATAAAAAACCAAACTAAAAAAAAACTGCAATTTGTTAAAATAAAATTAGACCATTATAATATAGCTATTAAATTAGAAGGTATAAAAGGAAGTAACCATATTATGAAATATATAAAGGAAATAAATGACATTGAGTATTAAAAGTATCACTTATGAAGCCTATTTATCCAAGATTAGGAAGGAGTTGGATTATATATGGTTTTCTATAGGCCAATCCCAAGATGAACTTGAATAATTATGGTATGAGAGAAATATTATGTGAGAGAAATTCAAGCTCATGGAAATTTCCATAAGATCTATGCTAGCAGAATTACCACCCTCAACTTCCACCATATCTTATCTAATGCCTAGGTATTATGTGGAGATAATAATGGGTTATATATGTATAAATTAGGATTATATCAACATTTAATAAAATATTAAATGCATAGATATATCATGATTTTTTGTACTTTTTGAAAGGTTATTTTTTCTTAATTCACTTTATACTTAAAAATATATTCTCCAAAATTTGAATTTTTATATAAAGTAACTAAGTTTATTATGATTGAATAATAAAAATATATATTTATGATATTAATAATAATTTAACACTAGATTAACTAATAATTTATATGAAAAATAATAGTTAATAAACTAAAATTCATTTTCCTATAAAAATCTTTTTTCGCTATATTTTATATTTTTAATTAAAAATAAAATTTATAAATTTTAGAATTTGAATTTGAAAAATTAAATTATTTTTTTGATTTATCTTGAAAATATTATATTAATATGTTTTTGGTATTTTTCTAAAAAGAATGATTTTTAGGTGAATAGTGCAAAATACTGATTTTATAAATAACACGACTTTAACGACATTATTAGTATATATGTATGACTTAATTTGTTTTAAAAAAATCATAAAAAGAATATATTTTATAAGAAACATAATATGTTTTAAAATATTTTTTTTAACATACAAACCTATATTTTACATTTTAGAACTTAAGTTATGTTTTTATCAAAAATTATTTTAATACATTATACATTTATTATTTTAAAACTAATTTTTTTTTACCAATTTTAGAAATTGAATCAAATAAAATGCATTTAAAATTTGGAATAATTAGTTCCAAGTTTTTTAATATAGACCATTTCATTTTTAGGAATAAAGATAAGTTACCTTACGTAAAAACTCATTATCTTAGTAAAAAATAAAATGGTAGAAGTAATAATTCAAAGGGGTAAAGAGATTGAAACATGATAAAAACATGCCTAAAATTGAGTTTACGAGGTATGAATCAACTTTATATCTCCTCAGTCAATCATTTCTCAATTTTGGAGCTACTTTCTCTGAGAGTGACTTCCCATTATTGAATTTTTTTGGGTATTTACAAAAATACCATCCCTTTTCACTTATAAAAGGATATCTCCTTTCTCACTTTACTTCACACAAAAACACAATTAGTTATATAAAAAATATTCCCAAACATCTCATTAAAATTAATATTTACCTTCAATAGTTTTTTTCCTCAAAAGACCATCCCCAAAAGCCTTATCCCCCTTTTTAAAGGAGATAATCTAAGAAGTGTGGTATAACTTTCTAACCCCTCCTTTCTCATTTATATTTATTTATGTGCACAAATTATTCCTAAAATTACATTAAACATATTAAAATTATAACATTATTATAATTACTATACTTATATTTTATTATAATTATGATATAAGTATTAACCATATTTCCCTTTTCTATTAAGAAAAACAAAACCGTCATTTGTGCGTTGTGTGGACTTCCACCTCCATGAAGTAACATGTTTCATTTTCATTCACCACTATAAAAGGATGTTACTAATAGGTAATTTAAAATATAAGTGCGATATTTATGAAATAATTTATATTTTAAACTAATAAACCATATTACTCATTTTCCCTATTCTATGGAAAACGAAATCATCATCCCTACATACGTGTGGACTACTACCTTCATGGAATGATTGATTTATATTTTTATTTTTCATTACCACATTTCATGGATATATATAAGGATGATATTAAAGTATAAATATGATTTTTATGATACAATTAAGGGTTTTTCATGAAAAATTGGATAACCTATCAATGATATGATAAATAAACAATTATCGTTAATTCAATTGTTTAAAGCGAGCATACTTAGAGGAAAATAATCTCTTCTTTATAATTAATGAATTTATATAGATTATATTCTATTTATAATTATTTATATTTATGATATATCACACTAATAATCACTAAATAATATCATTATTCTTTTTATAATCATATTACAACTAAACCATCTTATAATCATCCATTAATCATGGAAAGTTCATGTTTGGGTCAGTCTAACCACCTACTTGGAAAATACTATGAATTTATATCATATATTACTATAATAACTCAATTAATTGTATAATATGATATAAATATGTAATTTTATTTGGTTATTTTAAGGTTATATCAACATTTAACAAATTAATTAAGAAATCACCCTTTGTTCATTAAGAATCACTTAAACATGCTTGTCACCGATTTCATCCTCATGGATCATAACCAACACTACCATGAAATGAAATTGTAGCTTTATAAAATATATTGGAACATATATTATGATACCATAGTTGATATATGAGTTATGTAATTTAAAAAAATATTAGATACCAACACTTATTTTATTAAATTAGTTCAAAGTGATAAAGATCACTTACACCCAGTATTGAAAATAGGTAAAAAAACTAATATATATATGTATGGAATGATTATAAATGAGAAGTGTGAATGGTTATAGTTATGAATAAGGTTAATGGGTATGTATTTAATGAACTAAATTTAATTATTCAGAAGGTTTGGTGAAAGTGCAGAATGAATTAGGATGAAGGTAAAAGTTTCCAGCTCAAATTCCTCTCTTTAAGACTTGTTTAGTATTATACACCTAATTAAATTTATATGGTGTAGAAAATAACTATTTTAGATATAAAATAATGAATTATCTTTTAATCATGGAATTTTAATCTCAATTATAATACCTCTATTTCAAGGGGTTTTTATTAAAATTTTACTCAATCCACAAGTTTTATTTGTCTCAAACATTAATTTCTTGAGACATGTTTATGATATGAACCATTTTTTCCTTTGAATGGTGTATTCACTTACCATGTACGTGTATTTATCACATATAGTTTTTATTCATGGTAAATACTAATAAAATTCAGTTCCTTTTCTTTAGATAGTTTTTAATCAGTTGTTACCCCTATTGTAAGGATTTTTAGTAACTCAATTTTCATTAATTGAGTTATGATAGTTTCTATTATACTTATTTCATATAAATTGGTTACATTATAACCTTTGATTTTATAATGTGGTATTTTATTTATTTAAATTTATACCACATAAAACCCATTTTTGAAATATTTCTTACCTTAAGGAGTATGCTACCCATATGGGGATATTGATAACTCAAGTATTCTTCCATTGAGTTATATTTTTTCATCATGAATGTCTTTATTCCATGATTGTGTTATTACACCCTAATATTTTATTATATTTAAATTTCTATACTGCTATATGGAAACATATATTTTTCATATAAATGAAAGTTTTTTACTCTTTTTACAATGTGAGTTTTGAATAAAGGTATTTTCAAATAATAAAAAGGATTTTTTCCTTTCACTTTCATATGTTTTGTCTTCATATCATCATTTATTTAATATAAACATTGTGTATTTTCAAGGATATATTATTTTAGATTATTTTTAGAAGTAAAGTTTTTTAAAAGTTTTCATGTCACCTTTTCAAATGTTACCATTGAAAGAAACATGTAAATTTTTATTTTATGTCAATGTTAAAAATGTTTTCTAAAAGATATTTTAAGTTATTTATTCTATTTAACTAATCATTTTAAAAACTATTTACCCTAATGGGGTTTATGTTTCATGATTTATACTCTAAAATATATATTTATCATTTGGTGGATTGGACCCGCGGTATCAAAAAAATTGATTCTTGATCCCTTGTTCATGACATAGTTCAAAAAATTATTTTAATGAGGGTGTTTTTCATTTATGTATAAACCCTTTTATGTTTCCTTTATTACATTGATGATATATTCTTTTGAAACCATATAACTTATTTCTTTGTATGGATTATGATTATGTTACTCTAACATTGACTTAACCATATAATCATTACCTTATATGGTGTGAACATATTATTTTTAAAAATTAACATTAAAGGATGTTCACATAAAAAGAAAGTTTATTTATTGGTTGGGGAAGTATTGAAAATCTTGACGATTTTTGATTGCTAATGTAGGTTGATTATGTATTGACATTATTTATTTTTTATTATATGGATAACCGTGTTTTATTCAGCCAGAGGTTCCTTAAGGAATGGTATGAAATACCTTATTGACTCTCATGGTTAATGCATTAGACTTAATCAAATGATAGGTGGGGTCTAACATTATATATATCATTTATGTGTAGATAGGTCCAATGAGACAAAACAACATGGTTTTTGGTGTATACCTATCTCTATATTAGTATAATGTCTTGGAAAAAGGCATTAAAAACACACTTTTGATGTTCAAAAATATACATTCTATTAGTATGAGATCAGTATTATTAAAATACATGTTTTTATTTATTTTAATGGATATAAAATTCTCTCATTCTCATTTGATTATGGAATTATTTAGATTATTCATTCATACTTTTTTATTTTTGGAAAACTTCAGTTATATGTTTCCTTTACCGAGTGTTTGATCTCAACATTTTCCTATGCTTATATTCACCAGGTTATAAAGAAAAGTAGTATATGTGGCATGTTTATAAAGATAAAAAGTGTGAAATAATTTGTGGGAGATGTTGAATACTCATTATGGTTTAATTAGTTTCATATATAATGGAAAAAATGTCTATTTGATACAAAGAACATGATATTTATTAGTTATTATTTAGTCATAATTCAAAAAATATATAAATCTAAATGTTCTTGGGAATGTATGTAATGAAATATTTTTTTTAATTCATGTAATTACCAGATGGTTGGGTTTAGAAATCTATAGCTGGTATTGAATCTAGTATGTAAAGTATGTGTTTATGGCACTAGATCTGGGAGAGTGGGTCTAGGGAATCACAAACTCAGAAGGAAATAATTTACCATAAAACCTAAAAATCACTAGGAGATACCTCCCAAAAAAGAAAAATATAATTACTAGAATACAATGTAGAATAAAGATAAACAATCTCAAACAAATCAACACTAATTATAACATCTCATCATTAAGAAAAAATAAGGTTCAAAATAACATAAGATACTGAGACCGCATCTATAAATCATGTTTACACATACTGCACTCCAAGCCACTATGCCTCTTTAATACATGGGATAAGGGGTTAATGATCTCACATAACCCCTTCTCCTGATGATCCTAAATCTCAACCGATCACTCCATGAAAATAGAATCATCCTCCATATCCAACTTTCCCTAATCGATTAAATGGGATACATCATGAAGATATCTATAAAGATGTGATATATAGAAAATTTCATGGGTTTTATTAAACTCTGAAGGAAGGGATAAACGATACACCACCTTGATAACATGATCCAACACCTTAAAGGGACTGATAAATTAAAATGAAATATTACTTTCTCATCTAAACCTCCCCTGCCCATGATGAGGAGAAACCTTCAAGAATACATGATCTCCAACCTTTAACTCTAGAGGTCCCCTATTCTAATCCACATATGAATTCCAATGGTCCTATGTTACATTCATCCACTCTTGAATATTTTTAACCTTCTTAGTCATGCTCTACACCACATTTAGTCCAAAGACCACTAACTCTCTGACCTCAGTCTAACAAAGTGGATAATTCTTCCCATATAACACCTCAAATAGATCCATGCCAATGGAAGAGTGATAAATATTATTATAATAAAACTTGACCAAGGGTTGGTTCTTCACCCATGATCTAAAAAAATTTGGATCGCATGCACACAACATGCCCTCTATTATTTGAATAGTCTGCTCTATCTGACTATTTATCTAAGGATGGCAAGTGGTGCTAAGTCATAACTGAGTTCCAAAATCATGTTGGAGACCTATCCAAACTAGAGAGGCAAAACATGGATCTTAAATAGAGGTTTTGGTCCTATAAACCCTATGAATCTTCATTATCTAATCTATATACTGCCTTCGTAACATCCCAAAATGATTCAATCCATAGTAACCAGAACCACTAACCAAGAGACCTCTGTCGCACTTCCTAATACTCTAGATACTACTTACTAGAAGAAAGGGTATAGGGTGTAATTATGGGAAGACTATACCCACACATTAGAGTAAAAAATATAGAATAAATAACCAAATTACATATATAATAATAAATTATAGTATACACAATCCAATAAATAAGAAATCATGCTACAACAAAATGAAATTCAGAAGAAAGTAGTCATATAGACTCACATTCATGCCAACACCCATCAAATGATTTCTTACTAGGCTAATTAAAAATAAAAATAAAAAAATAAAAAATGTATAAAGTCTACACTGCTACCCCCAATCCATACCACACCCATATCTCAACTTAGTCCAATTTATTTGGCTGAATGATCAAATCTCATGCCTCTACCCAAACCGAAACCATGATCAGTGAAGTCATGCTCATGTACTGAAGTTCTATGAATACCCGAGTAGGGTGTGAGTATAACTTAGTAGGGAACCACCAAGGTGGTCCAATATATAATCAGTAAATGTAGTGTAAGTGTATACGACATTCTCAAATGAATAAATAAATAACTGATGATGTGTGACTAAATAGCCACCATCAACCCTCAAGTTCTAACATGACACTTGAGATCAACTATACCAGCTTTAGCCAGTTTCAGAGTGTCTCTAAGAAAGGCACGTAACTATAAAAACTAGTACTAGGCCTAAAAACTGTATAACAACTGGTTTAAGCATCGATTCCTAAGAGGTAATCCTAGAAAATCAAATATAATTAGGCATGACTTGATTCTTAGGAGGTAATCCTAGGCATACCGGTAATGATAGGCATGTAATCGATTTCTAGGGGGATAGACCTAGGCAATCCATATAAACCTTAAAGAATGAATCCCCACATCCTTTCCATCCATATAAGCATAATTTGAATCCCATGGGATTTCCTAAGGCTAACTAAATAGATAGGCATCACAATCGAATCCAAGGCTACTTCCCAAAAAATTCTATATCAAATAGGAATCACAAAAAAATCCAAGGGGATTTCCTATTGAATTTTATATCAACAGGTGTACAAGCCAGATCCTAGGAATCTTATGCATCTCGTACATGCATTTATAATTATATTACTCGAAGGGAAAATCCCCTCCCTAACATCTTGTCACAATAATAATAAAATATAGGTTGCCTATCCAAATAACACTACACCAAAATAGGCATTTAGCGGCGGTTTGTTTTTTAATTTAGCAGTGGTTTAAACTGCTGATAAATCATTCTGTGATCCTTTTGGAAAACAACTGCTAAATCATGCGTTGGAATTCATTTAGCAGCGATTTTTCAAAACTATCGTAGAATGATTTAGCGACGATTTTTAAAAAATAAGGAAATCATTTAGCGGCGATTTAAATAGCCGCTAAATCATTTCACAGCGGTGGTTGGCCTCTGGTCCTTTTAGATCTGGTTTCAAATAAAAAATAAAAAAGAAAAAATAAAAAATAAAAAATAAAAAATAAAAAAGAAAAAATAAAAAATAAAAAATAAAAAATATATAATATATAAGTAATGTATAAATACTAAATTAATTAAAAAATAAATTAAAATATGAAAAATAAATAAAAAATAAAAAATAATAGATAAAAAATAAAAAATAATAAATTATTAATAAATAAATAATTAATATATAATAAATAAGTAATTAATAATACATTAATAATAAAATAATAATAAAATAATAAAATAATATAACATAATAAAATAAAAAAAATTAAAAAAAATTAATAATTAATGTATAAAAAATAATAAATAAATAAATAAATGATAATAAAAAAAAGAAAGAAATAATAAAATAATAATGAAAAATGAATAAATAAATAAATAAATAAATAAGTAAATAAATAAATAAATAAATAAATAAATAATAAAAGTAAATATCAAATAAGACGTTAATAATAAATTAATAATAATATAATAGTAAATTAACAATAAAATAATAATAAGTTAAAAATAAATTAATAATTAATGTATTCATAATAACTAAATAATAAATAAATAAATAAATAAATAATTTATAATAAATAAATAAATAATAAAAAAACAAATAATATATAAATAATAATAAAATAATAAAATAATAATGAAAAATTAAATAAATAATAGATAAATAATAAGTAATAAAAAAAAATAAAAAATAAATAAATAGATAGATAAATAAATAATTAAATAAATAATTAAATAATAAAAAAATTTAAAAATTTAAAAAACTAATAATAAATAAATAATAAATGAATAATAAATAAATAATAAATAAATAATAAATAATAAATAAATAAATAATAAAAAATAAATAAATAATAAATAGTAAATAATAAATGATAAATGATTAATAATAAGTAATAAATAAAAAATAAAAAATAAAAAATAAAAAATAAAAAATAAATATGAAATAGTTATTTAACTATAATTTAGTAATAAAAATAAATGAATAAATAATAAATAAATAATAAATAAATATTAAAATAATAAATAATAAATAATAAATAATAAATAATAAATAATAAATAATAAATAATAAATAATAAATAATGATTGAATAAATAATAATGAATAAATAACTAATAATAAAATAATAAAATAATAAATGGATATAAATATCTATAAATATATATTCATATAAAAAAATTTACATAAATATATATAAACACATTTATGGTACATAATTATATATAATCATACTCATATATAAAATTATATATATATATATATAAACACCAGTAAATATAAATATCTCTCACACATATATTATATAAAAATATATAAACATAAATATGTATAAATATTTACAAATGTATATAAATATACACAAATATTCATAAATTCATATAAACACACACACACACACAATTGATAATAAATTACCAAAAGAGGGGAAAACACAATAATTGCAACACCATCAAATCAATAGGAATGTAAATCAATAGAATAAAATCATAAATGACATAAAAAGAATACAAAGACACTCTTAAACGAAGATAAAATCTCATCGAATGTGTATGACACATAAATATATATACTTAAATTTATTTAAATATATTATATATTAATATTTATTTACATATATTAAAATATAAATATAAATATATGTTTTATCAATACACACACATATGTATATATTAACATTATTTACATATATGTATATATATATATTCATATATTTTTACTATAAATTCATTTATATATTATATTTAATGATAATGGTATATTTATATAAAAATACATTTATATATGATGTACACACACAATATTATTTACACACAACTATATATTTATATTTATCAAATATACACACAAATATTTACATATATATATATATATGTATTTATTTACACATATTAGAATATACACATAAATATAGATTTTTTATTGACACACACATATTTATATATAAACATTACTTGTATAGGTATATATATATAAATTTATTCATTTTTATATGGTAAATAAAATAGATAATGATTTATTCTAAATTAAATAATAAAAAATATTTATTTATGTATGGTTTATATGTTTAAAAATACATTTCTATGTAAATATGTATTAATATAAGTGATTTATTATAAGTAAATATAAGAAAATATGCATATATTTAATTATAAATAAAACTATAGTATGAAAAATGATAAAACTTAAAAACCATAATATCAATATGAATTTAATCCTTGGGAATAAGTTTAGTACCCACAAAAAATGAGAATAAGACCCCTTTAAACGAGGCTAAAATTCCATAAAATGTTAAAAATTAGGATACCCCGACTAAAAATAAATTTTGGAGGCTTCAAGGCCTCTTTTGGACTCTAAAAAAATAGTGATTGGGGTAACCCAAATCATAATGGTGTAAATCTCATCACAAACTTTGATTTTATATGTGGTAGAGCCCAAACAGACACCCAAATCAAAAGTTATTGTTGTTTGAATTTCAAGTTTGATTTCCTAAATTTATTGAAACTATAATAAATTTTATTCTTTTAATTATTAAAAAATTTAAATCTAATTATGTTTTAGTTCACTTTATAAGCTTCGATTTTACTGGTTGTGGAGCTAAAATAGACTCTCAGATCAAAAGTTATGGTCATTTGATGCTGAAATCAGATTTTTAACTTATTGAAGATTTGTTTTTAGTTTCAAATTATTATTAACTAATAGTTATAAATATTTTTAATTAAAAAATTATAATTAATTAAAATAATAAATAATAAATTACATATAATAGTAAATAATAAATAATAAATCATAATTTTTTTTCTTTAATTTAGCGGCAGTTTTTTTAAAATCGTTTCTCTTTCTCAGAGGGTTTTAAAAAACTATTTCTATTTCCTGAGTTTTTTTATAAAAATTCCGCTAAAAATAAAAATAATTTTTTTTGGATTTTTTTTTAAAATTTAAAAAATATTTAAAAAACACTTCATGACAGTTTTAAAAAATGCCGCTAAAAACTACTGCTAAATTTTTTCCTGAAAAAATTTAGCTGAGTCTTTAAAAACCACCCTGAAAAAACTGCCACTAAGTCAATTTTTTCTTGGTAGTGTCAGCCCATCTCACATAACTAAGGCTAGCCTCTCAAGATCATGATCTAAAATCTTCACTATAGCTATATCAGGCTCTCACGACTAATTCAAGTTATAAAGAAACACCTGAAATCATCACTACCCATTCTTGCATATACCCTCTCAGGTCTAATATATCATTGGGGAACCCATTGAGGCCCCCTAGGTCACATCACACATTGAAACCCCACATGGATTCCTTTATCCAATTCACATATATTAGGTCAAAATCTATCATTCAAAGGGAACCATTCTCCTCGACATTATTATACACATAAAATAGACTCATAGACCATGTAGGTAAAGTCACATGACATTACTTTAGAGATATGGAATAAGGACTATCTCAATTCCCAAGTTAACCCTAGACCAACCCTCACACGCCCAACCTACACATGCATAAATATCCTACCTAGGTAATACCTGTTGGATCAGGCTATACCAAATACGCACAAGAGGGGGGGGGGGGGGGTGAATTGTGTATTTTACAAATTCTTCACGAATCGAGATGATGACCAAATCAGTCTTTTTATATTTATCATATTATTTATACAGTGGAAAATAAATAGTTAAATAACTCAAGGATGTATAGTGGTTTGGGGAACAGAAGGCCCCTAGTCCACTCCACCAACGCTCTACTCCACAAGCTTGGTGATTTTCACCATCTGGTCCTTTTATCAACAGAATGTCCACAGATCAGTGTAGGTAGTTGACACCTTTACAAGTTAAGGCAAAAAACAGATCCTTCTAGTTCATACACAGAACCAAATATACAAATTAGTACAAGAATCCAATTACTCAAAATAAAAATATTATTTTTCTGAAAATACTTTCTAATTGTTCTTCACAGTTACAACATCACGCAACTGACAATCAATAGATCGTCGTCTTAAAAAAGAATGATCTTCAGGTAGAAGTAGTTCTGAGATGATCCGGTTGCAATAGATATAGAAATAAATTCATCAACTCTAACAACAATGGATTCACAATAGATCTTTGATGTAGAAATGATGAATCTTCAATGTGTTTCTTCTTTTTTAGAAAATAGAGTTCGATAGATCATGGTTGCAGCAGATCTATATGACCCGTATATCTATGTAAAACTGTAGTAAAAAACTCAAGGAATTGTTCTTCTAATATTTTCACAATGATCCATCACACACACTGTAATTACACAGATATATGTAATAAAGACAATAATTTTCCTTCCAAATTTAGATCCATAAAAGTTGTATTTAGAATCGTGATATTCAAAAGTTTGAATAACAGAGCAATCGTAACTCCCCTTAATATTCGGCATAAAAATCTCCTCTTAAATCGATCCTTTGAATCACAAACAAATGTCCTTGAATCAGTCAAAGACACATTTTAAAATTGGGCTTTTAATATGGCTTAAAATCAACCTAACAATCTGTATAAAGACCGTTTCTCAATAAAGTCATATTTCAAATCTCCAATGTCAAACGTAGGGTTGAACTACATATCATACATTCTCATAATGTAAGGTTCACAATGTAAGGTTGACCAAGAAATTAAGATTTGATGATCCATTCTTCAAACATAAGGATGATCTCAAACATAAGGTTGATCATCCATACTTTTTTCTTCAACTTTCAAACATACAGTACATGATCAAGCGTAAGGTTGTTTACAAAAGTAAGATTGGTGAACCATAATTTTGAGAAAAAAACATGACGTTCCATAATAATGTAGGGTTATTCTTCCATACTTTTCTAAACGTAAGGTTCCTTCCATACTTTTCCAAAAGTAAGGTTCCTTCCATACTTTTCTGATAACTCATAAGCGAAAGATTCCATCCTTATGCTATGCTCCTCAACGTATGGTATGAACAATGTTTCCATAACATGCTAAAGTGATTTCCGAACACGTAGAGAATGAACAGTGTTTCCAGAACATGCTAATGCACTAAAATGATTTCTGAATACTTTATCAAATATTCCACGTGGATTAAACACTTAAATATTATTCCGAAATAGAGAAATAAATAATATTAATTTCCTGAAATATACTCAAAGTAAAAACATTAGAATAACAAATAAGGGTACTTGTGAACATCAAAATCATCACAAAGAGATAAAGTATTGTTCTCAATGATCTCCCCTTTATAAAATAGAGTTTTTTTGAAAACAACACTTGCTCAACAATATCCTCCTTTTTGATGATCACAAAACCCATGAAATAACCAATGAAATTATTTACAAAATTAATTTCATATAATTTAGAATTTTGAAAAGATAAAAAAAATATTTTATTTTAAAAAAATTTATTAAGTTTTACATTCTTTTCCTTTATAAAGTAAAATAATATTTCCTCCTTTATAAATAAAGAATTTTGTGTTTATCAAAAAATTTCTCTTAAAAAAACTTTTAGAAATTTCTCCCCTTAAAATGAAAAAATTTCTTTTTTGTTACACTATAAGTAAAATATTTTTGTGTTTATCCATATTTATCTAAAAAAAATATTTTTTGTTTATCCATATTTCTCCCAAAAAAGAAAAAAAATGTTGTGTTTATCCATATTTCTCCCCCTTTTTGTGATATCAAAAAGAATGATAGAAGATGGAATATAACACATTTTAATATAGCACTGAACTTAAGTAAATGATATGATAAACTATTTATCAATATCTGAATTTAAATTACTAGAATTCTAAAATAGATAGTTTAGTAAAACATAAATAATTAACACATAAATATTGGATGCAAATATATTTTATTGAAAATATAATTACATGTTCAGTAAGAACAATGAGAATCAAGGTTAGGCTAAAAAGGTTTGAGAAACGAGTTTCAGCACCTCTGAATGACTTCCTTGAGCTCTGATAGGCATAAGATTTCCTTTCACAGTACTCTAGAATAATCCAATCTTCCTTAGAGTTACATCATTGAAAATGTTGCTGTGATGGAATCTAACTCTGACATCTATTAATCTCACCATATTATACTTAAACAATATTTTTGAAATGAACCGTCCATAGGGATAGAAGTTCATTCTAGCCTCTAGCTGACACTATTAGTTGATATATATAACCATATATCTTGGAAAATTTAACTTGATTTCACTCATGAATAAAAACATTAAATACATGTTATGAAACAAAATCATCTCCATCTCTAACATCCTAGGTGTAATCCCTGTTTGCACAAACTTAATAAGAATCTTTTGATCAGGTTCCAGATCCTTCAATAACATTTTTATTATATTTTTAGAACCAAATGAAAATGACATAATGTCCTCTGAATTATGTTCATTATCTCAAATATTCTTTAAATTGAAATGATAAACTCTCTCATGAGGGCAGTTTAGGGTTCTAGCTATTTCCACATATGAAATTGAAAAATCTCGATCTTCAATTTTTAAAAATATGGTGTCCTCTGTATCTCCAAGACTGAACTAAATAGTTTTTAAAAAGTGAAAAAGCTCTACCTCATATAGAAACTCTGTATTTTCACCACTGAAAGATTGCTCGAGATTTTGAAAAGTGAGGGCTTGCCATAGCATGAGATCCGTTTGATACAACCATTCCAAGTCAATTACTTTTCCCTGTAGAATCTTTATTCATTCTGTGCACTGATGCTTAGAATTACTAGCTTCTCCTTCCTCGATTCTCTTTATCTTCTCCATTTCTACTTCAAAGTTCTGAAGGCTTGAAGGTTTATGGTTTCAAAGGTTTAGTCAAAGTCAGACAAAGGTAGTAAGGGTTATTTGGTGATTCGAAAGGTTTTGAGAAAATGAACGGGTTTGGAAGTGGAAATGGTTTCTGACATTCTTGATTCCCATTTCATTATGCACATAGTAATTATTACATTATTTAAAAGTAAAAACTTATGCATAAAAAGTTTAAATCATAACTAACAAAGTTTTTAAATTAGTCTAAAAACAAGTAATAATAGAAACAAATAAAATAAGAATTAAAATAATTAATTTAAAATTAAAATTTCATTTGAAAATAAATAAACCTATACCCCATTATTAAAATCAAACCTTACAATGGGAATTGGTTTAGTAAAAATATCATATAATTGAATTTCAGTACTTACAAATTCTAAGAATATATCATTTTTAAGAACATGATCTCTAAGAAAATGATGTCTGATATCAATATGCTTAGTCCTAGAATAATTAATAGGTTTTTTTGAAATATTTATAGCACTAGTATTATCACATAAAATAGGTGTGTTATTAAAATTTATTCCAAAGTCCATAAGAGTGTTTTTCATCCACAAAACTTGTGCACAATAACTGCCTACAGATACATATTCTGCTTCAGCTATTGACAGGACAACTGAGTTTTGTTTCTTATGAGACCATAACACTAAATATTTTCCTAAAAAGTGATAAGTCCCTAAGGTGCTTTTTCTATCTAATCTACAACTTCCAAATCCAGTATCTGAATATGAAATTAAATTAAAATCAGAAGTTTTTTGGATAGATAAGAGATTGAAAAACAGTTCCTTTTAAGTATCTAAAAATTATTTTAACAGCACTCAAGTGAGATTCTGTAAGATCATATTGAAATATAGAATAAATACATACTGAATACATTATATCTAGCCTGCTAGCAGTAAGATATAATAGAATTCCAATCATACCTCTATATAACTTGTTGTCAACTGATTTTCTAATTTCATCCAAATCAAGTTTTATATTAGTACACATAGGAGTTGTATATGTCTTGCTATTTTCAATTCCAGATTTATTTAGTAAATCAGTAATGTATTTGATTTGATTTAAAACATTTCTAAAATCTTTTTAATAAATTTTAAGTCCTAAAAAGAAATTTAATTCTCCCATTAGACTCATTTTAAATTCTTTTTTGCATTAAATTTAAAAACTCATGACAAAGCTTTTTGTTTTTTTTAAAAAAAATTACATCATCAACATAAATTTTAACCAATAAAATATTATAGTTTATAGTTTTATTAAACAATGTTGGATCTTCCATTCTAATAGTAAAATTATTTTTTGAAAGAAAAGAACTTAGTATTTCATACCAAGTTCTAGGTGCTTGTTTAAGGCCATAAAGATCTTTAGTAAGTTTAAAAACAGAATCTGGTTTTTGTGAATTTTTAAAACCATGAGGTTGCTCAACATAAAATTCCTCTAATAAGTAACCATTTAAAAAGGTATACTTAACATTCATCTGAAATAATTTAAAGTTTATATGAGATGCATAGGCTAAAAGGATTCTAATAGCTTCTAATCTAGCTATGGGGGAAAAGGTATCATCATAATCTATACCTTATGCTTGATTATATCCTTTAGATACTAGTATTTCTTTATTTCTAGTTATTATTCCTTGATCATATTGTTTATTTATAAAGACCCATTTAGTTCCTATAACTGGATAATTCTGAGGTCTTTCAAATAAATTCCAAACTTCTTTTCTCTTGAAATGGTTTAATTCTTATTACATTTCTATCATCATTATTTAATCAACTAAGGATTATTCTAATGTCTTAGGTTCTAATTGGGAAATAAAATTAGAGAATTCAACAAGATTTCCTATATTTCTTGTAGTTTTCATTCCAATTTCTTGGTCTCCTATAATAATTTCTAAAGGGTGATTATTTAGGGTTATAGACTGTATAGGTAATACACTGTTAGGTATTTTAATGTCATGTCCTTCCGAACTAGACTAAATTTCATTTAAATATTTTCAAAGTCATCTTTTAAGCTCTCAAGTCCCATGTTATCATTAGAGTCAGATTCATTAATTTGGTCTTTCCTTTTCTCAAAGGGATCAAATTCATCAAATTTAACATGAACTGATTCTTCAACAGTCCTTGAATTTTTATTAAAAACTCTATAAGATTTGGAAGTAGAAGAATATCCTAAGAAGATGCCTTCATTAGATTTTGGATCAAACTTACCAAGATTGTCCTTGGTATTTAAGTTGTAAACCTTGCATCCAAAAACTTTAAAGTAATTTAATTTAGGTTTTATATTATTCCAGAGTTCATAGGGTGTCTTTTTAAAAATTGGTCTGATTAAAACTCTATTAATTATATAATAGGCTGTGCTTACAACTTCTTCCCAGAAATAGGTAGGAAGACTGTATTCATTTAGCATAGTCCTAGGCATTTCTTGAATAGTCCAATTTCTTCTTTCAAAAATTCCATTTTGTTGAGGTGTTCTTGATGCATAGAAGGTGTGTTCAATACCCATATTTGAGTAAAAGGAATTAAATTCTAGATTCTCAAATTCTCCACCATGATCACTTCTTAATGAAATTATTTTAGAATATTTTTCATTTTGAATAGCTTTGCAAAAACTTTCAAATATATTAAAAGCTTCATTTTTATATTTTAGAAAATAAATCCAAGGAAATCTAGAATAGTAATCAACTAAAACATATACATAAAATTTACCATCCAAGCTTTCTATTATTGAAGGTCCAAAAAAATCCATATAGATAAGTTCTAGTGGTTTAGATGTAGCAATTTTGTTAATAGATTCGAAGGATGATTTGTGCTGCTTTCCAAGTTGACATGCATCACAGAATCTATCACTTTCAAATTTGAGACTAGAAAAATAAGAAACTAATTGTTTCTTAGATAAATTATGTAAAACATATATATTTCAATGTCCAAGTCTTCTATGCCAGATCCAGGATTCATTTATCTTAGAATTTAAGCATTTTACCTTTTGTTTATACAAGGAATTTAAGTTCAGGGTGTAAACACTATCAGTTCTAGGTGCTCTAAATTTAAGAAATTTATCTTTAAAAATATAACAACAGTTGTTAAAAAAATCAAAAAAATAAACATAATCAAATAGTTTAAAGATACTTATCAGGTTGTGTTTCAATACTTGTACATAGAGTACTTTATTGATTGAGAAAACTTCTAGATATCCAACAGTTCCAATGCTAATAATTTTACCTTTGGCATTGTCACCAAATGTGACTAGATCACCATACTTTTGAGTTAATGATTTAAAGTTTGATGAATTTCCACTCATATGCTTGGATCAGCCACTGTACATATAACATATTTTATTTTGGATTCTGTGACCTACTTCCTGCAAAGGAATTTAAACAAAGGTTTGTTTTGGTACCCATATTTTGTTGGGTCCAGTAGTGTTAGCCATCAAAGACCTAGAAATCTAGACTTTTTTTATTTTTCTATAATCAATAGAATCATATAAACTGCTTACAATAAAGGCTTTATTAATCCCACTTATTTGAGGTTGCCTTAAATAACAGTTTTTAGATATGTGACCTTTTGTTCCACAGTAGTTTCAAATTTTACCTTTTATACTTGGGAAAAAATAGTGCTTATAAAGTTTAGGTTTCTCACCTTTACTGCATATTCCATATCTTTCCTTTTTAATCACATTATTTCCAAGTATTTCATTTAGTGTATTTTCTTATTTTGTAAAAATAAGAGCTGCACTTTTGTATATTTATACTTCTGTTTGTAGTTTTTTTATTTTAGTTTCATTATCTGAACAGTTTGTGTTTGATGAGTTATATTTTTCAATTAACTCTTGATATTGTTTTAGCAAAGTGTCTCTTTCTCCTAAAACAACAGTGTGAATATTTTTTAGTGATTTATGTTTCTTAAATAAGGAATCATATTTCTCTTTCATCATATTGCAGTAGGCTGTAATTTTATCATTTGAACAGCTAGAACTAGAATCCGAATCAAATGAGTAATAGGTTTGTACCTCATCAGCTTCTGCCATAAAGCACATATTTGATTTCAGATTTGATTCTTCCTTTTCTAAGTCAGACGTTGATGAGCTGTAGGAGTCTTCAGAAACACTCCAAGTGGATTTCATCTCTCTTTTGTATTTCTGCTCCTAATCATTTTTTTTGAAAAATTTCTTCTTCTTTTCTCCTTTTAATTGAGTATAGTCAGGTATAATGTGACCCATCTTTTTGCATTCATAGAATCTGACTTCCCTTGGTTATTTTTCATCCTTTTTAAAGGATTTTATGAATCCTTTATTCTTTCTGTATAATTTACTGAACTTTTTGGCCAGCTGATCTAGTTCCACTTCTGAATCAAATGAATCAGATTTCTCAAATTTCACTTTGATTTCATTCTTCATTTTTCTGATTTTCTTTTGAGATGTTACCTTCAAAGTATTATTTTCCTTTTTGATTAAAACTTTATGCTCATTTTCTTTATCTTCCATCTTAGCTTCATAAATCATAAGATTTTCAATTAACTCTCTCATTGTAATATCTTTGACTAGTGAGGATTACCTAATAGAAGCTGAAATTCCATTCCACTTAGGTGGTAGTACTCTTAGAACTTTCAGGTCCTGATCTGCTTGTTTGATAGGATCTCCCAAGGCAGTGATGTTATTAATAATTTCTGTAAGCCTTCCATTCATCTGGGTGATTCTTTCTCATTAAGACATTATAAATGTGTCAAATTTCAATTTATATGTGGCATACCTCATTTTTCTGACATTTTCAGTTCCTTCATAGGCAACTGCAATCGTTTGACACATTTCATAAGCCTTCAGACACTAAGATACTCTGTTGAATTCATCTAGTCCAAGGCCACAAATGATGGAATTCATAGATTTCAAGTTTATGTTGTACTTTGCTTCTGTATCAGCACTACATGTTTCAGGTTTCTCTAGAATCACACAGGGAGTTAGAATTTTTGAGTAGACTCTGTATCTAAGGTTCTTTAAATATATGATCATCCTTGATTTCGAAAATCTATAATTTTCACCGTTGAAGTAGGGAGATCGAACCATTGACATACCCTCTCGAGTATCAGCCATTGTGCTATGTATAATCCAAAAACATTCATATGGTTATAGATTTACCAAAAGAACCACCTCTGAACCAATTTTTGGATCGGGTTATACCAAATACGCACAAGAGGGGGGGTGAATTGTGTCTTTTACAAATTCTTCACAAATCGAGATGATGACCAAATCTATACTTTTATATTTATCATATTATTTATGCAGCGGAAAATAAATAGTTAAAGAACTCAAGGATGTATAGTGGTTTGGGAAACAGAAGGCCCCTAGTCCACTCCACCAACGCTCTACTCCACGAGTTTGGTGATTTTCACTATCTGGTCCTCTTATCAACAGACTGTCCACAACTGAGTGCAAGCATTTGACATCTTTACAAGTTAAGGCTAAAATTAGAGACTTCTAGTTCATACACAGAATTTAATATACATCTTAGTACGAGAATACAATTACTCAAAATAAAAAGAGTATTTTTCTGAAAATACTTTCCAATTGTTTTTCATAGTTACAACAATACGCAACTGACAGTCAATAGATTTTCATCTTCAGAAAGAATAATCTTTAAGTAGAAGTAGTTCTGAGCCAATATGGTTTCAATAAATATAGAAATAAATTTATAAACTCTAACAACAATGGATTCACAATGGATTTTTGATGTAGAAATGATGAATCTTCAATGTGTTTCTTCTTCTTTAGAAAATAGAGTTCGATAGATCATGGTAGCAGCAGATCTATGTGACTCGTATATCTCTGTAAAACTATAGTGAAAAAATCAAGGAATTGTTCTTATAATATTTTCACAATGATCCATCATACACACTGTAATAACATACATATATATAATAAAGAAAATCATTTTCCTTTCAAATTTAGATCCATAAAAGTTTCCTTTAGAATGACGATATTCAAATGTTTGAATAACAGAGCAGTCGTAACTCCTCTTAATATTCGGCATAAAAAGCTCCTCTTAAATAAATCCTTTGAATCACAAATAAATGGCCTTGAATCTGTCAAAGATGCATTTTAAAATCGGGCTTTTTAATCTGGCTTGAAATTAGCCTAACAATCTGCATAAAGACCGTTTCTTAATAAAGTCATATTTTAAATATCTGATGCCAAATTTAGGGTTGAACTGCATAGCATACATTCTCTGAACGTATGGTTCAAAACATAAGGTTGATCAGGAAAGTAAGATTTTATGATCCATTGTTCAAACATAAGGTTTATCTCAAACGTAAGGTTGATCATCCATACTTTTCTCTTCAACTTTCAAACGTACGGTACATGATCAAACGTAATGTTATTTACTATAGTAAGATTAGTGAACCATACTTTTGAGAAAAAAACATAACGTTCCATACTAACATAGGGTTCTTCTTCCATACTTTTCCAAATGTAAGGTTCCTTCCATAATTTTCCAACTGTAAGGTTCCTTCCATACTTTTCTGATAATGCGTAAGCAGTAGATTCCATCCTTATGCTATGCTCCTCAATATAGGGTATGTACAGTGTTTCGAGAACACGTTAATGTGGTAAAATTATTTCCGAATACTTTATCAAATATTCCATGAAGATTAAACACTTAAATATTATTCTGAAATAGAGAAATAAATAATATTAATTTCCTAAAATATACTCAAAGTAAAATCATAAGAATAACAAATAAGGGTATTTGTGAATATCAAAATCATCACAAAGAGATAGAGTATTATTCTCAACGATCTCCCCTTTATAAAATAGAGTGTTTTTGAAAAAAACACTTGCTCAATAATACCCTCCTGATTACTCACATGATAGGGGAAGAAAAACTTACCCTTCTCCCTCATCAATCAACACAATGACTCTAAGGTATTTCGCTGTTCCGTCATGGACTACTTGGTCCAATCACTTTTTGTCCAACACTCACCTTTAACAGGAGGCATCAAAGGGCACCACTATGCCTCTTTAATTTTATTTAATTTACACCCTCATGGTGTTCATGTATCCCAACGCATACAATATTAACTGTACTTTCGACCATCGGTGGTCTAGACATCCAACCAGTGCATAAGAGTCATAATATCCCTTGAAACTTTTTCCATTTAATTTATAGGAATTTAATTTTAATTAAATAATTAATTTAATTTAAAGTTCAATATAACATATGTGGTGAGACCTTATATCACAAATCTTAAATGAAAAATGAATTTACTAAATGTGATATGTTTTAGGGACCAAATACCTCTATCAAAGACACTACCTTTAAAACAGTGCCAAAAAACTCTCTTATAAGTCCATCCAAGTTTAATTGGACATAACCAATCCACACAGGGACCTAACTCATTCTAAATCATCCAGATTAATTAATTATAATTATCTATAATTAATTAAAAAATTTATAATTAATTATACAATCTAAAGAGATTTTTTATAGTCACCGAATAACTCATCAAGTGACGTCGTTGTAGTAAAACTATGACCAACCACCAATGGAAGGTCCATGACATATTATTGAAACCATATCATGTAAAATATCTAACACAATACATCGATTGAATCACCATTTTAATTTAATTTAAACAAAACCTTGAATAAAATCACCCTGTGATGCACCCTCAATAGAAATATGTGAAACAATGTGAAATCATCATCTTAGGGAATCCTCTATCCATCACACACAATGTCACTACTATATTGGGGAAATTTTACCATGCTCCTATGGAATCGTCAATGAACCCTATTTTGTACACAATGAAAATAATGACCGACACAAGAGAAGATGAATGCGGGAAGACGAGGATAGAACTCACCATGAATCGCTAATGGAATCATAACAACATCCACCCCATGTAAGATCCCATCTTTTTCCAAGAAAATTATTCTTTGGTTTGGACCTTAGTATATGGTTATTTTATCCTATTGAGGTAGCACTGTGAGGAAGCATCAAAGGTAACAAAAGATATAGTGTATGACTACAAGATGGATTTATGTTGTAAATTGCCAATTTACACCATAAATTGTCAATTTAAGACATAAATCATCCCAGGAATACCTTGAAAAAGGGGAAAATTATGGTGTAAATTACCTATTTACACTATAAATATCTTGATCCCTATTAAAAAAGGGGTGAATTTATGATTTTCCCCTTAATCCTTTAACCATATTTCCTTTTTCTTGTTAATTTTGTACAATGAATTCCCATGTTGATAGCTCCTTCACCCCTTAAGTCAGGTTTTGATTCTTATTCTCCATACGGTGTTTTATTTTATCACCATTAGTTTTGTTGGGTAGCCATCAATATGTCTATAATTCCTCTTACTTCCTTTCATTATTTTCTTATTTGTATCAAATGCTAAATCTGTGCAAGCTAATATTCCCTATTTTCAGTGCGATTTTCTATTTATCTGATTTATCCCATTATAGACTAGATTAAATGTTGATACTAGATGGGGAGTCTACTACCAAGCTAAGGTAGGAGGTTTCACACTTTTTCCTAAAAGTTTGGGTGTTTATATTATGCTGCCGTTGTGTCGCATGCTGGAATTTTTAATCACTGCTTCTAAACATTTATAAACCTTTATATTATTTATTAAACCTTGATATGAACTTGTTATGAAACTCTTATACTTGGTTGGAGGTTTTTGACATCAACCCTAACCATACCATGGGTGGATTCGATTATATGCCTTAATGAATTATGTTTTCTTTGTGACCAATGCACCACTAAGGTGTATTTAGTCTTGGAGTTAGCTAGTTAAAAGTTATAAAATGAGTTAATGAAATGATATAGTGGAATGTATTACACAACTTAGACCCTTTTTATTAGTTATCAGTTATATGTCTTAAATAAAGAAATGAATTGAATAACGGAAAGAGTGATATTGTTTAGATTTGAATGTAATTTGATATGGATGTGACTACATCAAGATTATATTTTGTAATTGGACATGATGATACTTATTGTCATTTATAATTCATGGACACTACATTCCTTATTTTTCAATTGTATCTTTTCAAGATGATGTTCCTTATTAAAAATCATAACTAATGGATATAAAGTTTCATATTTTTGATTTGGGAATTACTAGACATGATGCTCCTTATTGTTTAATTTTAATTCATGGACATAATGTTCCATGCTATCTAATTTTAGTTAATAGACATGATGTTCCACATTGAATAATTTTAATAAAGGGACATGATGTTCCATATTGACTATTTATAATTAATAAACATGACACCCATTATTGTTATAAAATTATAAATGTTATGAGACACACCAGATTAGTTTGTAGTTCATAATATCAGATAGGTGTCCCATGACGAACCCGAACCAATATAAAATTTATTTATTTTGTTTTATTATATTATAATTTATTACCCACACAATGTAGCAACCCTGACCCTAGAATCCCAAAGCCCATGTCTGATTTATTAAATTGGCATAAGATAAATGAATCACATCCCAAAGGACTGAATAGTTTAATAGTCTTGGTAAACTATATACATACATGAGTCTTTCATTACATTTGAATATGAAAATTACAACACATTTTTTTCATAATAACATTATTCCATATAGCATATCCTTTCATACGAGTCATAGTAAACTTCTTGGATTCCAGGGAAAGAAAACAAAATAAGGGTGAGATCAAATTCTCAATAAGGGTTAAATATAATGAAATCAATCATGAATCAATAATCATAATCAATATAGAAAGGTAAAAAACTGAACACACATGTCATATAATCAATAAACTAAGAAGGAAGTGCATCCAGAGATAATATCAATGTTAAAATATCATAGATAATAATCAATATAGAAAATTAAACATCTAAAAATACATTTCATTTAATCATTAACATGATTATCCTAATTGGATAAGGCATAATAAATATGGCAAGGTAAATAACTAAAAAAACATTCTATTTAATAAATAACCGAGAAAGATTTGAATCTAGAGATAATATAATTGTTAAAATATCATGGATAATAGTAAATAAATTCTTAATAAAGTAAATGATTAATTATTAGATGTCATGAACTTAGGATCACGATTCCTCTACCATCAATACCTTTCATAATATAGTTTAAAACTATTGGGTATAAACTCATTTGGTTTGGCCAACTAATTTTATTCCAGCTTATTAATTCAACTTATGAGACTACCGATGAATCAAGGGGATATATATAACCAGGACCACCCATGTAAGTATGTATAAACCATTACTCATATATCAAATAATTTATTTAATTCATGAACAACATGAATTACACTTAAATATCCGTATTGAATAAAGAATAATAATTATCAATATTTCTATAGTCAATCAAATAACTTTCAAAGTAAAATACCATATGTATAAATGAGATATGGTTGAATAAATAAGCATATCTATGATAAATAATATGGATATTTAAGGGAAATTTAATTTCCAATGATCATAGGAAAGTGAACCTTTCAAGGGAAAGTTAAGGACTACAAAAATGAGTCAAGAAAGTGAATTTAAATACTTTCCTTTGAAAAAATGATTATAAAACATCCATAATAAGAATAAGGATGGTATAAATACAATATATACCCATTGAATTAAGAATAAATGATTCTTTTCATTGATTAATATAAATACCATAAAAATATCTTTAAAACAATTCTTAAGGAGAATATCCTTTTCATTTTGAAAATCATATTTTAAAACTAAAATTTTAAAAAACATTTTGAAAATAATTTTATTTAAAAATAAACTTTGAAACTTATAAAATAATCTTTAAAACATTTGATTAGTCCTGATGGTAGAAAATTTTGTTCATTCTATACATATTAAAACAAAAATTCCTTTTCACTTTTTTAGTAAAACCCAAACATGCATTGTTTTGAAAACAACATGAATATTCATTTAATTTTTTTTGTAAAAAGTAAAATGGATAAAAATTTATTTAATAAATCATTTGGAAATTTAAAAGAAAAAACTAGAAACATTTTTAGAAAACATGGTTTTGAATAAAATAGGTTTTTGATTGAAGAGAGAAATGAAGTCAGATTTTCTTAAAAAAAATTTCTTGATTATTTTAAGTACTAAAGAGTGGAAAAATGGAACTATTACTTGAAAATATCATGAATAAAAATATTATAATAAAATTAAATGGGTTTATCATACAATTATTAAATAATTCCCATCAATTAAAATTCAATAATAAACAATCTCGATTAAAATGACATTGTGAAATAAACCATTATAATGATCATAATGTTAAAGTAAGAATTAATCAATGAATAAATTATATATTAAAACTATAAATACACATAAAAAATTGGAAATTAAAATAATATAATAAAAATTAACTATAGACATAATCTTAAAATATCAAATATTATGAAGAAATAATATAACCCAATGAAAAGAAATTGAGTTATGAAATTCTTTACAACATAGTAAATTTTAAGTCAAATAACCTTGGATGAAATAATTCAAATTGAAACTTAAAATACCATGAATTGTGAATTAATCATAATGATATATATAAAAGGGTATGTATATACACCTCATAAAAGTGAATTTTATCATAATAACAAATAATACTCAATGAAATTATTAGTTGAGATGAAATACATTACCTCATGCTTGATTTTGGTTGAACATTATTTAACCTACTATATAGTGGTTTTAAATATGTTATTAACTCATAAAAAACCATATTAATATTTATAATATCATATATTACCCTTTTATAACATCTTATCACATGTTCATTAATATTAATTCATTATTTTCATTGTTTGGGGTGTTAATGCCTTGTTTTCTCATGCATGTTTTGTTATAAAAGATCCGGTTATTGTGCATATTATATTGTTACATAATCTCCAAAATAATAATAATGAAATAATTATAATATTTAATCATCAATTATACTTTTAACACCAATCATGAAATATTGTTTTGAGAAATGAAGTATGTTACGACCATGAAAACGGTAGGCCATACGTACGCATGAGTAACGTTTCCATTTTTCAACGATAATTATGGAAACAAGGTAAGTAATATTTTATCTTTATATAATTATCATATTATAATATATACAATATTATTTATTTTAAATATACTTATATATATCATCTATGTGGTGTGTTGATAACAATAGAGTCGCATCGCTTCATGAAGGCGATAGTCCACACATACACGAACGATGTTATCCTTTTTTAGCATAAGAAAGAAAATGACGTATTATCTATTTAATAATGATAAATATATAATTAATATCATAATTATATTATGTATATCATATATATTAATTAACTTTATCCTTATTACTTTCCATGAAAATCATTAGTGAAAAATGAATCACATCGCTTCGTGGGGCGGTAGTCCACCGTACACATAAGCGATATTATTATATCCCCTATGGAATGGAAAGTAAAAAGATATATATGATATAATGAATCCATAGGTATAATTATTTTATATATATCATATATCAAGTTTATATCTATCATCATACCTAACCTTGAGAGGTGGTAATGGGGAAATGAATGACATTGGTTCGTGAGACGGTAGTACACCGTACACATTAATGATGATTCAATAACCCATTAAATGGAAGTGGAGATGTTTTTAGGTAAAAAACTTAACATAAAAACATATAATTATACGTAATATAATGATTTTATTATATCATAATGTTTTAATAATAATTTAAGTAGGTTAAGGAAGAAATAAAATAAAAATGCTCGTTGAAGAACATTACCTCTTCTCCAGGTAACCTCCTTAGGCTTACACCAAATCCATATAAGGTTAGATTTATACAAAAAATAATGATTCTAGGATGAGGTTAGGGAATTTTGAAAGTTATTTGGGTAGGTATTTTCTAAATAAAAAAGGGTTTTAGGTGTGAATAAGAGAGGAGAGCAGGTGGCCTTTTATAAGTAAGGTGAGTGACACACTTGTAATTTTTGAAAAGAAAAAGGTATACCCATGTTTTTCACATGAAAAAAGGGTAAAAAATAGATTATTATAGATTATTATAAATTATAGGGTCTAAATATATGTATAAAATTTATTTTATACAAGTTTTTAGGTCATTTTAACCCATATCTCTTTAGTTTAACCCCCGATAAATCCATTTTTACCTTAACTGTAGTTATTTTTTTTATTTTCACTATTCATTTTAGTAAAAAATAAAATTCAAATGATTTGATAATTTAAATTATTTGATAATTTAAATTATTATGATTAAAAATATGGAATCCATTTTCTCAAATTAAATTCATACAATTGGTAAAATTTAATTTAAAATTAATCTCGCAAATACGATAAGAAAACGAGTTTTCAAAGAGAAAATGTTTAAAAGTTTAGAAAGTTTTTATATAAAAATTCAAAATTCAAAATATTAAAATTACCTAAATTGTATTAATTGATATATAATTTAACTAATTTTACTCTAATAACAATTCAAAATATATTTTAAATTTATAAATAATTTAAACAAAATGATAGTTTTTAATTAAAATTCAGTATTTTTCACCATTCATTAAAAAATGAAACATTTCAGAAAAATAAAAAAACTAAACCTAAGAAATTTTTTTATATAATGATTACAAAACATAATTTTATTTTTTAGAATATTTTTTTAAAAAGTGTTAAAAATTAATTTTAAATTATGTGTGCAAAGTGTGACTAAATCATCTTTTAGAAAACATACTGTTTTTCAGAAAACATTTCTTTTTAATTTAAATGATTATTATTTTATTTATAATCAATAAATAACCATAATTTTCATAATTTATTTTGTACTATTAATATCCACCAATTTAACATCTTGTTTATAACAGTGTATTATATTACGGTTCATTTCGACTCGGTGTTTCATGTTCCACAAGCTATCGAAGAAATTAAATTTAAAGAAATATATTTTGTGGGTTGTTTAAGCTCAGTATTTCCTACAACATATGCTATAAAATAAAATATCATTCTTCTAGAATCATGGGGTATCATATTTTCCCCACCTTAAATAAATTGTGTCCTTTCAATTTAAACTTGATCTCGGTAATCAAGGGTTTGATATTTGAAAATTATTTTATTGAAAACACACATCATTAAAAGAGTTAATAAAATATCCTCTTAATTAGAGAGAAAGGGAAGTATAAGGTTCATTTGGAATAAATCATAACTAGTTTTCTAAGTAAGAGAACATTAGTGACAAGTGAAGATATTGACATGTAAGAAAAGAATAAATAATTATAGAGAATAAAAGAGATCATTGATCATAAAAAAGTTAATGATCAATGGAATGTTAAGGGCCTAAAAAAAATAAATCTGTGACGATTTAAAAGACCATATGATTCATTAGATATGAATGTATTAGGATAAAATTTTTATTTCAAGTTCCTTTTCCTAAAGTTGAGGAATTATTTTATTTTCTATGAATATAAGGAAATATACTTACTTGATATATTTTTATTTCATAAGTAAAATTTCATCCTTTGGTTGTGCTTCAATCAATTTTCAATTCATCCATTACTCTAAGAAATGAAAAAATGATTTTTTATACCTGAAGCACTACAATTCACTTTTAATGGATAATAAGATCCATAAAAGAGTGAAAAGTATTTTCATTATTCTCTAACCATTTTCCAAAACCAATATGGTTAGCAAAAGTTATTTAATATAATAAATTAATCTCTAAACCTAAAAAGTAACAGAACCAGTTCATCATTAATATTTATTTTTCAAATTTTTTAATTAAAAACAAATAAATATTAATTAGGACATAGTGTGGGACAATGGTAGGTTTGTAAACCCTATTATCCTTTTATTATGGGTTTAAGCCCCACAATATTTCCAGATGTGATAGGTTATCACCCAAAAAGTGGGTTATCCTTTTTCTAAACTATATTAATATAATTCCTATAATGTTCCCAATAAACTATGATAGAAATCCTTTAAATAAAACTAATAATTAAATAAACTTTTTACTAAGGTTTCTAATAAAACTTATTATTATTATTATATTTTTTTCACAAAGTATAATAATTTTATTTGAACATTATTACAATTTCATTAATGATCATATTAACCCCAAAGGTTTTCAATAACTTTAAAATTATATTTATAAAATGTAATGGAATTAATCCTAAAATAAACTTTTCTCTAAAACATATACTTTCCATAAATTTATCCCAAAATATCCTTAATCTTGGAAGAATCCCATTAAATAAAACCCAAAAAGAGTTGTTTAAGACTTTTGGACTTATGATCAATCTTAAACTCATTAAACCATGATGGTATCCATATATATTAAGTTAATTAATATACATATTCTTATAAAATTTAACATAATACTTATATGTTTCATAATTCTTAGAACCAAAATACCATTGGTAAAAATACTTCTATAATATAATTATGGAATCCTAATAAATACTTCAACCATTTTATTTTAACATAGTCCCTTCCTTGGTCTAGGAGTCAACCTTTAGATGAGGGAATTTAAGCAGATAATTCCCTGATTCTCCACATTTTATACAAAAAACTAGAAATCGATCCCTAGGATGAGATTTATTTCCTTTCATTGTACTATTTATTTTTCCTCATCAATTATTTTCTTTATGAATTTACTTTCCAAACATAAATAATTTTACCATTATATTAAGAAACTTTCTTAGGTATGTCATTCCACATTTTTGACATGAATGAAATTGATCATTCTTTCCTCCATAGTCTCCATCACTCGACCTTTTAGAAAAATCTATCCTTATATTCTTTGGTGAGTCTGAGAGTTGGTTAAGGTATAAGTTTTCAATAATATTTTGGGATAACTGATTAGGAATAATCATGACATCTTTCAATCCTATCATCATCCCATTTGGTTTCTCATAGTCATCACACTGTTCTTCATATTCAATGGTATTACAATTCCTTCAAGTTCCATCCATCGACAAAAACTAAAAATCATAGTGTGATAAACAATAACTGTAGTGGTAAAACCATAAAATTATTTATAGGATGAATAAATCATGACACATTATTTTCAATATAAGACACCTTAAGTTCAACCTAGGTCATTCATTATCACCATCTATTCAAATAATTCAGAATGGATTGTAAAGAAAATGTGAATTATCTTAAGAATATCCTTAAATAGTGTCAAACTTGGTGTAAAGTAAGGCTTATTATCATGCCCCAAGTGATGACCAGATCAAGCCCAATGCACTATATTTGAAGTCATTACCCCTAGGTAAATTTGTTCCAAAAAAAATGCCCACTTATAGTATCCATACATGGATGTGTTTCCAAGAAAAACCACATAATATTTACTTTACCCAAACTTCCAGACATTATTCTATACTTATCCTCAAAATATATCATAGGGTTATGATCTATAACTTATGTTTTCCTAAATATTATTCCCAAGGTTTCTATTAAACTTTATATGATACCAAATGTAGTGGCCCCAACCCCAAAATCCCAGAGCCAATGTATACTTTATTACACTGATATAAGGTACAAGGAATCACATCCTGAAGAACCAAATAATTTAGTAGTATTGGTAAACTAGATATATACATGATTCTTTCATTATATTTGAATATAAAAATTACAAAACATTTTTTTTGAGAATAACAATATTCCCACTGGTATATCCTTTCATATAGAAAATAGTAAAATTCTTAGATTCCTTGGAAAGGAAACAAAATAGGTGTGAGATAAAATTCTTAGTAAGGTTTAAGTATACCGGAAGAAATCATAAATAAATAAGAATAATCAATATGGAAATATAAATAATTGAACACACATGCCATGTAATCAATAAATAGAGAAGGAAGTGAATCCAAGGATAATATCAATAGGAAAATCTCATGGATAATAATCAATATGGGAAGGTAAATAACTGAAAAGACATTTCATTTAATTATTAAGATTAATATCATAATTAGATAAAGAATACTCAATATGGAAAGGTAAATAACTGAAAATACATTCCATTTAATCAATAACTGAGAATGAAATGCATCTAGAGATAATATCATTGTGAAAATATCATGGATAATAATAAATAAATTCTTAATGAAGGAAATTCTTAATTATTATAATTCACGAACTCATGATCATGATACCTATAACATAAATACCTTTTAAAATATAGTTTAAAATTAGTGTGTACAAACTCATTTTGTTTGGACAATTAATTTTATTCTATCTTATTGATTCACCTCATGAGACTACTAATACATTAAGGGGATATCTATAAATGTTCCCACATGTGTCGTCATGTCCAAATAATTCCTCATATATCTAATAATCAATTTAATTCATGAACAACACAACTTACCATTAAATATCCATATTGAATAAATCATATGGATTATCGATATTTACCTAGTCAATCAAATACCTTTTAAAATAAAACACCATATATATAAATGAGATATAGTTTAATAAATAAGCATATATATGATAAATAATATGGATATTTAGGTGAAATTTAATGTTCAATGATCATATAAAAGTTAATATTTCAAGGTAAAGTTAATGACTACAAAAATGAATCAAGAAAGAGAATGTCAATACTTTCCTTGGTCAAAATGATCATAAACCATCTAGAGGAAGAATAAAGATGGTATAAATACAACATATACCAATTGGAGTAATAATAAAGGGTTTTTTTCATTGAAGAATAAAAATACCATAAAAATATCTTTAAAAACATCAATGAGGAAAATATCCTTTTCATTTTGAAAATTATATTTTAAAAATAAAAATTTAAAGAAAACTTTGAAAATAATTTTTTTTTGAAAATAAAATTTAAAAATTATAAAAGAACCTTTAAAAAATTAGATTGGTTATGATGGATATAAATTCAATTCATGAAGTATAAATTAAAACAAATATTCCTATCAATGTTTTAGTAAAATCCAAATGATCATTTTTTTGAAAAATGGCTTGAATATTCCTTTCATTTTTTTGTAAAAAGTAAAAATGGGTAAAAATATCTTTAATAAATCATTTGTAAAAGGTTAAAAACATTTTTGAAAATTTATTTATAAAAAATGTATTTGGAAGAAAATGGATTTCGGACCGAAGAGAGAAATGAAGTTGGATTTTCTTAAAAATAGTTTCTTAATTATTTTAATTATCAAAGAGTGAAAAATGGCACTATTACTTGAAAATATCATGAATAAAAAAAGGATAATAAAATGAAATTGATTTATTAGACAATGATAAAAGAAAAATTTCATCCTTTGGTTGTACTTTGATCAATTTCCAATTCATCTTTTACTCCAAAAAAGGGAAAAATAATTTTTTATGCCTAAAGCACTATAAATCACTTTTAACAGATTGTAAGATCCATAAAGGAGTGAAAAGTATTTCCACATATCTCTAACTATTTTATAAAACCAATATGGTTAGGAAAATTTATCTAATAAATAAATTAATCTCCAAACCTCAAAAGTAACACCACTGGTTGATAATTAATATTTATTTTTAAAATTGTTTAACTAAAAACAATGGCATATTAATGAGGACATCACGTAGGCAAGTGGTAGGTTCCAAACCCTCATCATCCTTTGGTCATGGGTTCAATCCCCACAACCTTTCTAGATGTAATGGTTTTTCACCCATAATGTGGTTTTTTCTTCTTATAAACTATATTAATATAATTCCTATAAATTTCCCAAAAAAATATGATGGGAATCCTTGAAATAAAATTAATCATTAAATAAATTTTTTACTAAGTATTTCAATACAACTTATTATTATTATATTTTCTTTCACAAAGTATAATAATCTTATTTTAATATTATTACAATTACATTAATGACCATATTAACCCTAAAGGTTATCAATAACTTTAAATACATGCCTATAAAATGTAAATAAATTAATCCTCAAATGACTTTTCCACTAAAATATATGCTTGCCATAAATTTCTCTCAAAATATCCTTAATCTTGGTAAAATTACATCACATAAAACCCAAAATTTGGTGTTTAATACTTTGAACTTAGGATCAATCTTAAACTCATTAAACCATAATGTTATCCATAACTATTAAGTTAATGAATGCACATATGCTTTTAAAATGTAACATAGTTCTTAGTTGTTTCATGATTCTTAGAACCAAAATAACATTGTTAAAAATAATTCTATAATATAATTATAAAATACCAATAAATAATTTAAATATTTTATTTCAATATAGATCCATCCTTAGTCTAGGATTTAAACTTTAGATGAGGGAATGTATTCGAATAATTCCTCAGTTCTCCACATTTAAGACAATAGAATATAAATGGATCCCTAAGAAGAGATTTATTTATATCCATCATACACTTCATTTTCTTCAGAAATTATTTAATTTATGCCCTTACTTTATACATAAAAATAATTCTCCCATTCCATTAAGACACATTATTGGGTGTATCCTTCCAAATTTATGACATGAACAAAATTTCTTTCTTTCCTCCATGGTATCCATCACATGAGATTTTAGAGAACTCCATCCTTATCTTCTTTGGAGAGTCCGAGAGTTCATTAAGGTATAAGTTGTTAATCATATTTTGGGATAATTGGTTAGGAATAATCATAATATATTTTACTCCAATAATCATCCCATTTGGTTTCTCATAGTCACAAAATTTTCTTTCATGTTTAATGTGAAAACAATTCCTTCAGGTTCTATCCATTGAATAAAACCAAAAATAATAGTATGAGCAGTGATAACAACAGCGAGAAACTAATAAAATCATTTATAGGATTTCTAAATCATGACACATTATTTTCAATATAGGACACCTTAATTTTAACCTAGGTCATTCATTGTCATCAACTATTCAAATTATTTATAATGGTTTGTAAAGAAAATATGAATCATCCTAAGCATATCCCCCCTATAGTGTCAAACTATATGCAAAGTAAGGCTCTTTGTAATGCACCAGGTGAAAATAGGGTCAATCCCAATGAACCCTTTTGGAAGTTATTACCCCTAGGTACATATGTTCTAGAACTAAATCCACTTATAGTATCCAAATAATGATGTATTTCTAGGAAGAACCACATAATATTTTCCTTACTATAACTTTAGGATTTTTTTATATAATTATCCTCAAATTCTATAATAGGGTCATAATCCCTAATATATGTTTTATTAAATCTTGTTCAAAAGTTTTCTACTAAACTTTCTCCGATACCAACTATAATGACCTCGACCCCAGAAAACTGAAGCTGATGTATGTCTTATTACATTGGAATAAGATACAAGGAATCACATCCCAAAGGACTAAATATTTGATTAGTCTTGGTAAACTAGATACATACATGAGTCTCTCATTACATTTGAATATAAAAATTACAAAATTTTTTTTGAACATTATTCTCTCTAGTATATCCTTACATATAAATCATAGTAAAATTATTTTATTAATAGGAAAGGAAAAAAAATAAGGGTGAGATAAAATGATCAGTAAGGGTTAAGTATAGTGGAAGAAATTTTGAATCCATAAGCATAATCAATATGAAAATGTAAATAACGAAATAGAAATTCCATGTAATCAATAAATCAAGAAGGAAGTGCTTCTAAAGATAATATCAATGAAAAAATATCATGGATACTAATCAATATGGAAGGTTAAATAACTAAAAACACATTACATTTAATCATTAACATGACTATCATAACTAGATAAGGCATAATCAATATGGTAAGATAAATAACTGAAAAAAATTCCATTTAATCAATAAATAAGAATGAAATGCATCTAGATATAATATAATTTTAAAAATATCATGGATAATAATAACTGAATTATTAATGAAGAAATTGATTAATTATTGGACGTCATTAACTCAAGATCATGATAAACCTACCATAAAAACCATTCACAAGACAATTTAAAACTATTAGGTATAAAGTCATTTGGTTTGGACAACTAATTTTATGCTAGATTGTTGATTTGACCCATGAGAATACTATTGAATCAAGTGGATATCTATAACTATCCCCACCTATTTCTACATGTCCAAATCATTCCTGATATATTGAATAATTAATTTAATTCGTGAATAACATGCCTTACTATTAAATATATGTATTGAAGAAAGAATATAGATTATCAAAATTTAACTAGTCAATCAAATAAATTTCAAAGTAAAACACCGTATGTATAAATGAGATATATTTTAATCAATAATCATATCTATGATATATAATATGGATATTTAGGGTAAATTTAATGTCCAATGATCACAAGAAAGTGAATATTTCAAGGTAAAGTTAGCGACTATAAAAATGAATCAAGAAATTGAATGTCAATAATTTCCTTGTTCAAAATGATCACAAAGAATATAAAGGAAGAATAAGGATGATATCAATACAATATATCCCCATTAGAGTAAGAATAAATTTGTTTTTTCATTGATGAATAAAAGTACCAATAAAAAATCTTTAAAAACATTCTTTTAAAAAATATCCTTTTCATTTTAAAAATTAGATTCTAAAACTAAAATTTCACAAAAAATTTTGAAAATAAATTTATTTGAAAATAAAATTTTAAAATTATAAAATATTCTTTAGAAAATTTTTATGGTCATGATGGTTTAAATTCTGTTCATGTCGTATATGTTAAAATAAATATTCCTTTCACTTTTTCAGTAAAATCCAAACATGCATTGTTTTGAAAATGACATGAAGATTCCTTTAAAATTTTTTAATAGTAAAGAAGGGTAAAAATGTATTTAATAAATAATTTGAAAAAGGTTAAAAACATTTTTGAAAACATTTTTATAAAACTTGATTTTGGAAGAAAATGGATTTCTGACTGAAGAGAAAAATGGAGTCATATTTTTTTTAAAAAAATTTCTCAATTATTTTAAGTACTAAAGAGTAGAAAAAATAGAACTATTACTTGAAAATATCATGAATAAAAATATTATAATAATATTAAATGGGTTTATTATAAAATGATCAAATAATTCCCTTTAACTGAAATTAAAGAATAAACAATCTCGATTATAATGAGATTGTGAAATAAACCCTTACAATGACCATAAAATTGAAGTGAGAATTAATTAATGAATAAAATATGTGTATAAAATATAAATAAACATAAAACAAGTGTAATAACAATATAATATAATAAAAAGTCAGTACACACATAATCTTATAATATCAAAGATGAAGAAGAAGTAATATAACCCAATTAAAAGAAATTAAGTTATGGAATTCTTTACTAATTGGAAACTTTTAAATTAAGTACTCTTAGATGAAATAATTAAAATTTAAACTTAAAATTACATTATTTATGAATTAATCATGACATTACATGTCAAATAGGTAGTATATACACCCCATAAAAATTAATTGGTGCATAATAACAAATAAGTCTCAATGGAATGCAAATCGAGATGAAATCCATTTTCTCACACTTCCTTTTGGATGAAGGTGATTTAATTTCATGTATTGTGGTTTTAAAATTTTTATTAACTTATAATAGAACCATATTAATATTTATAATATCATATATCATATTTTTATAATATATTACCACCCATTACTTAATTGTAATTCATTATTTTCATTGTTTTAAGTGTTACTTTCCTTGTTTTCTCATGCATGTTTTATCATGAAAGATCTGGTTCTTGCATATATTATATAGTTAAATTATATAAATAATAGTATAATGACATAATTATAATATTTATAAATCAATTATACTTTTAATACTAACCATTAAAGATGGTTGTTGAGAAATTATGTATGTTACGATCATGGAGATGGTAGACTGTACGTATGCATGATTAATGTTTCCATTTTTCAATGATCATTAAGGAAAGGATTAAAGTAATATTTTATATTTAAAAAACTAGAATAATATTATATATACCATATTATTTCTTTAAATAAAATTATATATTTCATCAATGTGTTTTGGCGATTAAAAGAGAGTCACATCCCTTAGTGAAGGCAGTAGTCCACACGTACACGAATGATGTTATCATTTTTCAGTGTAAGAAATAAAATGATATATTATATTTTTAATAATGATAAAAATTTAATTAATATCATTATTATTAAATTTATATCATATATATTCATTAAATTTATCCTTATTACCTTCCATGTAAATCATTAGTGAAAAACGAATCACATTGCTTCGTTAGGTGGTAGTCCACTGTACACACGAGTGATGTTATCATATCCTCTACAGAATGAAAATTACAAAGTTATACATGATATAATGACTAAATAGGTATAATAATGTTATAAATATCATATATATACTTTATATTCATCATCATACCCAACCTTGATAGGTGGTAATGGAAAAACGAATGACATTGGTTCACGAGGTGGTAGTCCATCGTACACACGAATAATGATTTTATAACCCATTTGATGAAAGTGGAGATGGTTGTAGGTCATGAACTTAACATAAAAATATATCAGTTTATGTAATATACTTGGGTTATTATATCATCTTGTTTTAATAATAATTTAAATATGTGGAGGAATAAATAAAACAAAAATTCTCATTGAAGAACATTACATTTTCTTCAAGAAACCTGCTTAGGTTTGCACCAAAGCCTTCAAAGGTTGAATTTATACCCAAACTAAGGATTATATAATTAGAGAAGAGAATTTGTTAAGTTATTTGGGTAGGGATAATATGAACCAAAAGGGGTTGAAGGTGTGAATAATAGAGGAGAGAGAGTGTCTTTTAATTGAGGTGAATGGAACACTTGTAATTTTTGAAAAGAAATAGGTGTACCCATATTTTTCACCATCCACAAGGATCCAAAATGGATTATTATAAATAAATATAAATTATAGGTTCAATATATGGTAATAAAATATATTTTAGATAAGTTTTCAGGTCATTTTAACCCTTATATTTTTATTTTAATCCTTGGTAAATCCATTTTTACCTTAATTGTGTTAAATAATTTTTACTATTTCACTATTCATTTTGGTAAAAAATTATATTGATATTATTAGATAATATAAATTATTATGATTCCAAACATGGAACATTTTTTTAAATTCAATTAATAGAAGTGTAAAAATTTCATTTTAAATTAGTCCCGCAGACGCGATGAGAAAGTGGGTTTTCAAAGAGAAAATGTTCAAAAGTTTACAAAAGTTTTTATATCAAAGTTAAATATGGAAATAATTCAAATAAAATAAATTGGATTAATTTATATATAATTTTAATAATTTTTCTTTTAAAAATAATTCAAAATACAGTTTAAATTTTTTAAATAATTTAAACAAAATGATAGTTTTCAAATTAAAATCCAATATTTTTCACTATTCATCAAAAAATGAAACATTTCAGAAAAATACAAAACATTCACCCTAAGAAAATTTTAATATTATGGTTTAAAAAACAAATTTTAGTTTTTAAAATATATTTTGAAAAATTGGTAAATTTTAATTTTAAATTATACGCATAAAGCGTGACTAAATCGTCTTTCAGAAAAAATACAGTTTTTTCAGAAAAGATTTATTTTTCTTTTAAATGATTATTACTCTATTTATAATAAATATATAATCATAATTTTGATAATTAATTTTTTCTATCCATACCCATAAATTTAATGACTATGTTATAATGATATATTATATTGTGGTTCATTTAGACTCAGTGTTGTGTATTCCATAAGATATGAAAGAGGATAAATTTAAAGAAATATATTTTTTGGACTATTTAAGCTTGATGTTGAGTGTCACATATGATATCAAATTCAATTTTATTCTTATATAATCTTGGGGTATTACATTCTTCCCACCTTAAATAAATTTCATCCTCTCAATTTAAACTTGATATCGACAATCAAGGGTTTAATATTTGATAATTATTTTTTTGAAAACCCATATCATAAAAAGAGTTAATAAAATATCCTATTAATATGAGAGAAATGTAAGTACAAGGTTCATATAGAATAACACATTACTAGGTTTCTAAATAAGATAAAATTGGTAGCAATTAAAGACATGAACATAGAAGAAAAGCATAAATAATTATAGAGAATGACATAAGTCATTGATCACAAGAAATTAAATGATAAATAGAAAGTTAAGAGCCTAAAAATAATAAATATATGATTATTTAAAAGACCATATGATTCATTAGATATAAATGTAATAGGATAACATTTTTGTTTCAAGATCCTTATCCTAAAGTTTATGAACTCTTCTACAATCTAAGAATATAAGGAAATATAATTACTTGATAAGTTTATATTTTACGAGCACAATTTCATCATTTGGTTGTGTTTTGATCAATTTAAAATTCATCCCTTACTCCAAGAAATGAAAAAATTAACTTTTTATGCCATAAGAACTAAAATTCACTTTTAACGGATTGTAAGATCCATAAAAGAGTGAAAAATATTTTCATATATCTATAACTATTTTTCAAAATCAATATGGTTATAAAAGTTATCCAATATAATCAATTAATCTCTAAACCTCAAAAGTAACACCACTGGTTCATCATTAATATTTATTTTTCAAATCATTTAACTAAAAATAACGACATATTTACCAGGAGATCGTATAGGCTAGTGGTAGGTGCTAAACCCTTATCATCCTTCGATCATGGGTTCATGCCCCGCATCCTTTCCAAATGCGATGGGATGTCACTCAACATGAAAGTTGTCGCTTTTTAAAATATATTAATATAATTCCTATAAAATTCTCCAAAAAACATGATGGACAAACTTGAAATAAAATTAATCATTAAATAAAATTTTTACTAAGGTTTTAAATACAACTTATTATTATTATATTTTTTTCACAAAGTCTAACAATCTTATTTGAAAATCATTACAATGTCATTAATGATCATATTAAACCTAAAGGTTATTAATACCTTTAAACTCATGTCTATAAAATGTAAAGACATTAATCCTCAAATAACCTTTCAACTAAAACATATGCTTTCCATAAATTTATCCCAAAATATCCTTAATATTGGTAGACTTCCATCACATAAAACCCAAAAGAGGTTTTTAAGACTTTTAAATTATTATCAATATTAATATAATTAACCTATGATGGCATCCATAAATCTTAAGTTAATAAATACACATATGCTTATAAAATTTAACACAATCCTTATATGTTTCATGATTCTTAAAACCAAAATACCATTGGAAAAAAATACTTCTATAATATAATTATGGAATCCCAATAAATACTTAAACCATTTTATTTCAACACAGGTCTTTCCTTGTTCTAGGAGTTAACCTTTAGATGAGGTAATTGAATCAGATAATTCCCTAGTTATCCACATTTAAGATAACAAATTATAAATGGATTCCTAGGAGGGAATTTATTTATTTCCATCATACTCTTTATTTTGACTAATAAATTCTTTGTTTTATGCCCTTTCTTTCCACACATAAAGCATTTTACTATTATATTGATACAATTTACTAGGTATCTCCTTCCACATTTATGACATGAATGTAATCAATCCTTCTTTCCTCTATGGTCTTCATCACTATAGCTCTTAGAAAACTCTATCCTTCTCTTCTTTGGTGACTTTTAGAGTTTGTTAAGATATAGGTTGTTAATAATATTTTTGGATAACTGATTAATCATAATCATGATATCTTTCACTCCTATCATCATCCCATTTGTTTACTAATATTTACCACATTATCCTTAATGTTCAATATTAACATGATTCCTTCAGGTTCTATCCATTTATGAAAACCAAAAATCATAGTGTGAGAAAAAATAACCATAGTGAGAAAACCATTGAATACTTTATATGATGTCTAAATAAAAACACATTATTTTTAATATAAGACACCTTAAGTTTAACCTAGGTCATTGATTATTATAATCTATTCAAATACTTTATAATGGTTTGTAAAAAAATGAAAATTATCCTAAGAATATCCATTGGGAGTGTCAAACTAGGTTCACAGTAAGCCCCATTGTTTTTCACTAGGTGATGATTAGGTCAAGCCCAATGTGACCTTTTTAGAGTTATTACCCATAGGTATATCTATTGTAGTACCATTTCCACTTTTAGTATCTAGATAGGAATGAATTTCTAGTAAAATACACATAATATTTACCTTACCAAAACTTTAGGACGTTATTCTACTCTTATACTCAAATTACACCATAGGTTTATAATCCCTAATCTATGTTTTCTTAAACTCAATTCCCAAGGTTTCTATTAAAATTCCTATGATACTAATTATAGTGACCCTGAACCCAGAATCCTGAAGCTGGATTCTGCTTTATTATATTGGAAAAATATAAAATAAATTGCACCATGAAGGATCAAATAGTTTAGTAGTCTTGGTAAAAAATATATAAATGTGTATTGCATTAGAATTGAATATAAAAATTTCAACACATTTTTTTGAGAATAAAATTATTCCCTCTAGAATATCCTTGCATATCAATCATAGTAAACTTATTGGATTCTTAGAAAATGAAAAAAATAAGGGTGATTTCAAATGACTAGTAAAGGTTAATTAAATTTGAATAAATAAATAATTAATAAGCCTAATCAATATGGAAAAGTAAATTACTAAACACACATACCATGTAATCAGTAAACTAAGAAGGAAGTTCATCCAGAGATAATATCAATATAAAAATATCATGGATAATATTCAATATAGAAAGGTAAAAAACTGAAGAAACATACCGTTTAATCATTAACATGAATATCATAATTATATAAGGCATAACTAATATGGAAAGGTAAATAACTGAAAACACATTCCATTTAATAAATAACTAAGAATGAAATATATCCATAGATAATATCATAATGAAAATATAATGGATAATAATAAATTAACTCTTAATAAAGGAAATGATTAATTATTGGATTTTATGAACTTAGGATCATGATACCTATATCATCAATACCTTTCACAAGATAGTTTAAAACTATTGAGTACAAACTCATTTTGTTTAGCCAATTAATTTTATGTTAGCTTACTAATTTTCCTTATGAGACTCCCAATTCCTCGAGGTTCTATCTATAACTCTAACCATATATGTCTTCATGTATAAATCATTCCTCATATATTGAATAATTTATTTAATTCATGAACAACATGCCTTACCATTAAATATCCATATTGAAGAAAGAATATGGATTATCAATATTTCCCAAATAAATAAAATAAATTTCAAAGTAAAAAACCATATATAGAAATGAGATAAAGTTTAAGAAATAATAATATCCATGATAAGTAATATGGATATTTAGGGAAAATTTAATGTCCAATGGTCACATAAAAGTGAATATTTTAAGGGAAAGTTAATGATTACAAAAATGAATTAAGAAAGTGAATGTCAATACTTTATTTAGTAAAAATGATAATAAAAAACCTATATGAAGAATAAGGATGGTATCAATACAACATATACCCATTGGAGTAAGAATAAAGTGTTTTTGTCAATTATGAATAGAAATACCATACAAATATCTTTAAGAACATTCTTGAGGAAAATATAATTTTCATTTTGAAAATATTATTTTAAAACCAAAATTTTACAAATTTTTGTGAAAATAATTTTATTTTAAAATAAAATTTTAAACTTATGAAATAATATTTAAAACATTTTATTGGTTATGATGGTTAGAAATTATGTTCATATAGTACATGATAAAACAAATATTCCCTTCACTTTTTCGGTAAATGCCAAACATGCATTGTTTTTAAAATGACATGAAGATTCCTTTTTTTAAAGTAAAAATGGGTAAAAATTTATTTAAAAAATAATTTTTAAAAGGTTAAAGTAATTTTTGAAAACATTTTTATAAAACATTGTTTTAGGAGAAAATGAATTTCTCACCGAAGAGAGAAATAAAGACATATTTTCTTAAAAATGTTTTCTCAATTATTTTAAGTACCAAAGAGTTGAAAAATGGTACTATTAATTGAAAAAATCATACATAAATATATTATAATAAAATAAAATGGGTTTATTATACAATTATCAAGTAATTATATTCAACTGAAATTCAATAACAAATAATCTCTATTAGAATGATATTGTGAAATAAACCCTTACAATGACCATAATGGTGAAGTGATAATTAATAAATGAAACAATTATGTGTATATAATGTAAATACACATAAAAAATTTATAAATAAAACATAATATATTCAAAATTCATTACACACATAATCTTATAATATCAAAGATGACAAAGAAGTAATATAACCCAATGAAAATAAATTGAGCCATGAAATTATTTACCACTTTGTAACTTTTAAGTCAAATCCCATTGGATAAAATAATTAAAATTAAAACCTAAAATACCATGAAGTATTAATGAATCATGATATTACATTTAAAATTGGTAGTATATAAAGCTTATAGAAGTGAATTGGTGCATAATAAAAAATAAGTCTTAATGAATGTAAATTGTGACAAAATCACTTACCTCAGGATTCTTTTTGAATAAGCATGATTTAAAATCCTATATAATAGTTTTAAAAATGTTATTATATTATACCAAAACCATATTAATATTTAAAATATCATATATTATTCTTTTTTAGCATTATATAACCCGTTTGTTAATAGTTATTCATTATTTTCATTGTTTCGGGTATTAATTGTCTTGTTTTCTCATGAATTTTTATTTTGAAATATATAGTTATTATGAATATTATATAAGTACATAATATCAATAATAATAATAAATACATAATTATAATATTTATACATCAATTATACTTTTAATACCAATCTTTAAATATGGTTTTTAGAAATTAAGCACGTTACGATCCTAGAGATGGTAGGTAGTATGTACTCATGAGTTATGTTTACATTACTCAATGATCATTATGGAAAGAAGGTAATTAATATTTCAACTTTAAATAATGATAATAATATCATATATACCATATTATTTATTTAAATATACTTATATATATCATCCATGTGGTGTGGTGATGAAAAGAGAGTCACATCGCTTCATGAAGGCGGTAGTCTACACACACAAAAACGATGGAATCATTTTCCAGTGTAAGAAATAAAATGATATATTATATTTTTAAGAATGATAAATATGTTATTAAAATAATAATTATTTCATTTATATAACATATATTCATTAATTTTATCCTTATTACCTTCCATGTAAAGCATTAGTAAAAAACAAACCACATCCCTTCGTGAGGAGGTAATCTGTAGTACACACGAGTGACGTTATCGTATCCAGTGCGGAATGGAAATTAATAAGGTATATATGATATAATGAATCCATATGTATAATTATGTTATAAATATCATATATATACTTTATATCCATCATCATACCCAACCTTTAGAGGTGGTAATGGAAAAACGAATGACATCGGTTCATGAGGTGGTAGTCCGTTGTACACACGAATGATGATTTCGTAACCCATTTGATAGAAGTGGAGATGGTTTTAGGTCATGAAATTAAAATAAAAACATATTATTATATTTCATTTACTTATTTTATTATATAATTATGGTTTAATAATAATTTAATGAGGTTAAAGAAGAAATAAAATAAAAACGCTAATTGAAGAACGTTACCACTTCTTTGAGTAACCACCTTAGGTTTGCACCAAAGCCTCCAAGGTTGTATTTATGCCAAAAATAAGGATTCTTGTATTATTTTAGGGAATTTGGGAAGTTATTTGGATTGGTATTAGTTTAACAAAAATGATTTTAAAGTGTGAATAATAGAGGAGAGGGGGTGACCTTTTATAAGTGAGGTGAGTGACACACTTGTATTTTTTGAAAAGAAAAAGGTGTACCCCTGTTTTTCACTTTCCAAAAGGATCCAAAATTAAGTATTAAATATAATTAGAAATTATAGGGTCTAAATATGGCTATAAAATGTATTTTAGATAAGTTTTAAATTTATTTTAACACTTATATTTTTATTTTAACCCCCGATAAATCCTTTTTTTACTGTAACCGTAGTAAATAATTTTTACTATTTTTACTATTCATTTTGGTAAAAAATTAAGTTGAAAATATTAGATAATATAAATTATGATGATTCAAAATATGGAATCCATTTTTTCAAATTCAATTCATATAATTGGAAAAATTTAATTTAAAATTAATCTCACAGATGAGATGAGGAAATGAGTTTTCAAAGAGAAAATGTTCAAAAGTTTACAAAGTTTTTATATCAAAATTCAATATAAAAATTATTAAAATGAAATAATTTGGATTAATTTATATATAATTTTACTTTAAAACAAATTCAAAATATAGTTTAACTTTATAAATAATTTAAATGTAAATGTAGTTTTCAATTAAAATTCAGTATTTTTCACTATTCATCAAAAAATGAAACATTTCAAAAAAATCCCAAAAATTCACCCTAAGATAATTTTGATATTATTATTTAAAAAATTAAGTTTTTTTCATATAAATTTTCTAAAATTTTTAAAAATTAATTTTAAATTATGTGTGAAAAGCGTGACTAAACCATCTTTTAGAAAAAATATATTTTTTTCAAAAATTATTTTTGGTTTTAAATGATTCTTATTTTATTTATATTAAATAGATTACCATAATTTTAATAATATAGTTATTACTATTCATACCATCTAATTTAATGGCTAGTTTATAATGGTATATTATATCACAGTTCATTTAGACTCGGTGTTGTGTGTTTCACAAGCTGTCAAAGAGATTAAATTTAAAGAAATATATTTTGTCAGTTGTTTAAGCTAAATGTTGTGTGTAGCATATGCTATCAAATAAAATGTTCTTATTATATAATATTGGGGTGTTATACACACTATATAATTATATTTTAACATACTGGATAGTGTTAGACATCGTTGGTGGTAGCCTATTGAGTTTTACTCACACCCTGGTTGTACCATCGTTTGTTACCCAAACCGACTTCATAGGTAAATGTAGGGATAAGGGAAAGTTACCTACTATAGATGCCTAATTTTTTGTACTAGTATGGAGTATGAGAGCATAAGAATTCTCCAGTTCTCATGCTGTTATCGGAGATATCTTTTATCCTTTTTGTCTATTTTGTATAACATGCTTTGTATATTCTTACTACTTTGTTTTCCCATATATCCCCATTTTATTTAGTATATTGACACCAATTTGTATATGTTATTGGATATAGATCTTCTTATGGTTCATGCATGTCTTTTTATTATATCTGGATGTTTTTTATTCCACTATTCTTTATTTTTTATGTTTTCTCTATTTATTCACTTATTATACCATAGTGCTTCTACTCTAATAAAAGATGGTATAGTCTCCCACCATATAATTAAATACCCTTGCTACTAGTTAGAAGCCTATAACGTATGGGGTGGTGTTCTTGAGAAAACATGACTAACTAGGTTTGGTTACTTATGATTTAACCAAGTCTCGGGAGTTACAAGTTATATCATAGCTTTTTTTCCTTTTGTCTTACTGTTTCAGGTTGGTAGACAAGAGACTAGGAATGTTTCAGAATTTGGTAATAAACCAATACCTGGGATTTTCTAACCCATGTATAGGAAAAATACAAGTTTCCTGGGATGAGACTTACTATTTTTGTTTTTTCCTATTATAGTTAAATTTATTTCACCATTGGGTGACACACATGAGTTATAACGTTTATTATCAATGTGAATTTTCTATTAACCTTGGTCTAATAAGGAAAGTTGGTATTATCTCATGCATCATTATAGGAACATGAGGATTCACATGCCATTTATATTCCATTCCATATTTACTTTATTGAGTTCATTTCCTACTGCCTATTATAGTGCCTTAACTGTTGTACTTTTTATTTAACTAACATTTCTACAGGATGAATGAGATAAATAATTGGTTAATTAAAGTGTCTATACCAACCTAAATAATGTTTTCTTTAATAGTTTTATGGTGGCACCTTAACTAACCAATTATGGTATGTTTTATCCATAGACTATTGGTAGCATGGGATGAAATGTTAGTGGTTAAAATAAATGGATTCCAATTGTAAATAAAGATTTCACTTCAATAAATTAGTAATGAGAATTCATCTAATAAAATCATTGTATACGACTTGTTATATCCTGATACTAGATGTAAAGGTTTGGTCATAGTTATATGAAGTGACAACTATAATTTATAAAGTGTAGGTATTTATAACTTGGGAATGATAACTCATATAAATGGACCATGATATATATAAATATGAACTTGATAACTATTACAAAGTTAAATGAAATGGTTACCATTAAATAGGGATTCCAATTGCAACTTAAAGAGCATTTTCCTATATAACTTTCAATTAACACTCCATATACAATAACCCCTAATGTTAAATAGTGAACTTGACCCTGAATCACTCATAGTAGTGGGTAATAGGGAGTGTCTCTCATGATCCTTCATAATATTCTATATCACCTAGACCTAGATTTAGGATCAAGAAATGGGATGTTGAATATTGTGTAGGAAGGATTATATGTGTCCTAATTCCTTATTTGTGCTCTATTATATTATCGAATCTTATTTTGAGGTGTGTGTTTAGAAATTATAGAAATATGCCACATGAAAACCTTAGATTGAGTTCCAATAAGGTGGCAATGACCATGCTCTAGAGGTGGCGGGTCCCAAGCCACCAGTATTACCTCCCACAATGCCATTTTTGGAACCTCCTTCTATTCTTGATATAGGCACTACTAGTCAGTTTTTGAGATGGTTTCATGTAGATAGTTCAATCTATACAAAGAGATCCACAACCTAACCTTTCTATAGACGAGTTAACTAGGGAGTTACAGCATAACCCCCCCTAATTTTTAGGGTAAGCAAGTCCCTAGGCTACTGAGTCATGGATGGAGACCATTATATCGATATTTGAGCATATTGAGATACCTCTTGAGAGGATAATGAATTTTACTACATACATGATTCATATATCTTCTAAGAGGTGGTGTAATGTCATTACACAAGAAGATCTACAACATGTTATAGTCGAAAGGGATTTCCAAAATGCCTTATATGATTACTTTTATTCGTAGAATCTGAGAGATGATTGATCCAGGGAGTTTATGCACCTGCATTAGGGAATTATGTCTGTTATAGACTATTAATATCTCTTTACTGAGTTTCAGCACTTTCCATCCATTCTTCTGGATGATGAGATATACAGATCTAGGAAATTTGAGGATGGAATCAGTTATGAAATACAATAATAGTTTTATGTATTCATGTTAAATACTGTGTTTGGAATAGTAAACTAGAACCTCATCATTGAGTGAAATCCAAGGGAGGTTGAAAGTGTGGTATAGGGTAGTTTAGCATCTAGAATGGATAGTGATTCTGTTGGGACCACTTTGTGTATGAAATTGTATTTGTTGTCAACAGTTGTCAATACTGGTAAAAATAAAGAAGAATATGAAGAAGGACTAAAAAGTTAATGGATATTGGCTAAAGTGAGGTTTCCTGGAGAATTGTTATGGAATCATAGCATTGGATGTCATACTTGAGAAATTCTCTAAGAAGATCAATTCAGACGATTGTTGAAATGATACTAAGTTCAAAGAACTTGTGTCAAAGGTGACACATTGTTTACAACAATGAAGAATGGTGAAGTATCATCCATATAAGGATAATTGAAGAATAATGAGGATTTAAAACGATTTCATGAGAACCATGCAAGAGCTTACTTGAATAAAATAATCATATGATTTGAATAAAGTAGAGAATGATGGTTGAAGAAGAAGAGAGAGTGTGGAAGGGCTTGGCATTCTAAGAAGGTCATGAATTACACATTGCCTTGAAATCAGATGATTGTTTCACTATTCTTAAAGTTACCAATACATGTATCAAAGGTGCTACATTGTTTGCAACATTGAAGGTATTTGAAGAATCTTCAAGCCTCCACTTTTGGATGAAGAGAGATGATTGGAGTTCTTTGGAATTAACACTCCAAAATGAATTGAGGATGAAGCAGTACTTTGAAATTCATATTCCAAAAAGAATGGAAAAAACTATGATGATGCTTTTATGATTTATATTTCACAAATATCACAAGTTTCTAGAACCTGTGATGAAATCCTTATGAAGGATAGAGAGAGTAAATGAGTGTTTTTGAAAAAGGAAAGAAAGCGGCATGCAAGTGAAAAGTGGCGTGCAAGTATAAGTAGCGTACAAGTGTATGTTGTGATCAAGTCATATTTTAAAGACCATCACATCAAAATATGACAAAAGAAATAAATTGGATCACAAGTTAAATATTGGCGTGCAAGTCAAAAAATAGCACGCAAGTATAAGCGGCGTGCAAGTGTGGCACACAAGTATATGTGGCGCGCAAGTGTATGTTGCGCGAAAGTCATATTTCAACACCATCATATCAAAATATGAAAAAGGAAAGCAAGTGTCGCGCTAGTGATGAAATGTCGCGCAAGTGCTGGAGTGGCGCGCAAGTGCTGAAGTGGCACACAAGTGCTGGAACGGTGCACAAGTACTGGAGCGGCACACAAGTGTATGTGGCGTGCAAGTCACCAAAATGCCTATAAATAGACGACTAGCCTCATCTATTTTTCAAGGCTCAACACTTAAGAGAAAAGTTGAGCTCTGATCGCACAAGTAATAGAATTGGAATGCAAGCTGAAGTGGCATGCAAGTTGAGGGTTATTTATAAGGCACGGAAGTAGGGTGGCGCACAAGTAGGGTGGCGTGCAAGTAGAGTGGCACACAAGTTGTCAGAGGCATGCAAGCAGGGAGGTGTGTTCAAGAATTGTGTTGTGTATAAGACAAAGGTGGCACAAAAGTTGTGAGATGTGCACAATAGTGGAGTGCAAGTAGTTAGTGGCGCGCAAGCAGGTGGCGCGCAAGCTGAGTGGCGTGCAAGAAGGTGGCGTGAAAGCTGAGTGGCACACAAGCAGGTGGCGCGCAAGCAGGGTGTCGTGCAAGTAAGGATTATCACACAAGCTAAAGAGGAATAATAAGAGCTTGGTGGAGATGGTTTTTCATTGAAAGAGAACGTGTGAAGAAGAGTAGGTTTCAGTGCAGCTGGTTGTGCATTGAAGAATCAGAAGAAGAAGAAGAGTGTGTAACTTACAGGTTTGCTGCATAGAAAGAAGTGAAGAAGAAAAAGAGCAGAGTATTCCCAACTGAAGGCTGAAAATTGTTCTGGGCATTTTAATTCAGATGATTCTATGTGAGCAGATCCTCAGTTTCTGAATAATCACATTGGTATATGTGATTCTAGCCAATAAAAGAGAAGAAGTTTTAGTGCAGTTGGTTGTTGCACTAAGAAGAAGAAAGAAGAAGCCTAGTGCAGTTGGTGATGCACTAGAAAAGAAGAGAAGGAGAAAAAGAAAGAATTACTTGCCTACTGATTTACAAGTAATCAAGTGAAGAGAATTAAAGAAGACCAAGAGTAGAACCTACCTTTTGAAGAAGGAAGAAGACTGTCTCCATAGGAAGTATAAAGAACCAGCTAGACACTGCAAGTTGGGCTAGGTCATCACCAGTCCATGGAAGAGGATTGTTTCCCACCCCCTCTAAAGTGTTGGGACTCACACTGGATAGAGGATTGTTTTCATATCCACTCCACTGTAATTTAATATCACATCATAGTGGAGAATCCATGCACTGGTCATATCCATGCATGGTAAAAACATATCTACTCTTATTGAGTGGTGAACCTTGTAAAAATATCATGTGCATATTTTTACTGATTTCTATTATTGCATGTGAAAGGGAAAATAGAATAAGAGAATAAAGATCCTAACAGGTCAAGAGGTATGGGGATAAAAGTTGGAACTAGTTAAAAAGTCCCCAACACTGATTCACCCCCTTCTCAGTGTTAGGTATATCCCAAACTGGTCCTCTCAATTGGTATCAGAGGGAGGTTCACCTCTGTTGGATTCTCTATAGTGAAGTTATTCTCTTTTGAAGATTTTAGTTCCTTTCCTGATTCAAAAATGAAGAGAAGTGTTGGTGAATATTCAGTTACCTTTTATTAGAAGGTTATATCTACTAAGACCATAATGAATAGGAATAAGAAAGATAACAGAAGGTTGGAGAAGAATTCCCTCTTATCAGAAGAAGTGGAAGCATCTGGTTCTCCATATCTAGCTGACATTGAAGACACACCAGACTTGGAAAGTAATGAGAAGGTGGATCAAGTACCCACCATGAACATGGACAACCTTCTAACCTCAACTGATTAAGAGGTATGTGTTAGTACATTTGGAAATTATTCTCATGATTAAAATTCTAGAACAAGTGGTGATGATCAATCTACAAAATCTCAAGAAATATCAGTTGATAGATTAAGAATGATTCTTCATGGTATTCCTGAAGAAAGAACATCCATGGTTTGTGGAGTATTTCAGTGCATGTAGGAAAATATCACCTAGTTATAAGAAGAAACTGATGTTTTGGATAAAGGCTTACAAGAAAAAATTGTTGAATGTTTAAAGCTCTCCAGATAGGTTGGATCCTTTGAAGCAAAAAAGAGGTGATTTGAAGAAAGTTATTCAAAGTGGCTCAAAGATTTTGAAGAAAAGGAGGGAGTCAACAAGTCTCTGGAAGATAAGATCCATGCACTTATAGATGAGCTGAAAAGGGGAAATGAAGTCAAGAAGTTACATTTGGAATATAACTCCAAGAAGATCAATGAACTTGACTCTTTTTACAAAACAATGTAAAGATTCATGAAGATGAAGCTTAAAGATTGAAGAAGGATTGTGAAGATAAGATGACTATGATTGAAGACCAAAAGGTCATCCTCAATATGAGATGTCTAGAGTTGGAATATCAGTTGACCAATATTGAGAAGACACATATTGAGTCTTCACAAAATAAGGAAACATTTTCCGCTAGTACCCAATGTTCTCTGGAGGATTCTACTATCAAAAGACCTAAAAAATGTGATAAGAAGATCATGACTTCACTCATTGATCCATCACAAGCAGTTGAGAAATTAAAGGTATCATCCATACCAACTTGTATTAATGTTTCTAAAATTTCTTCTACAAAAAGTGCAGGTTGGAAGAAAAATTATAAACAAGTTTGGATGAAGAAAAGTGAGATGAAACCTATTACCATGGATAGGGTGGTTAGGGGAAAGAGTGTGGAAGATATATCCCCATAGAAAGCACTACATACCAAGAAGAATACTCAACAACCTTATCAAGGAGATGACAATAATTCATGGTTTGTTGGTCAATGCTGGTGCTGCAATAGGTTTGGGTATTGTGCACTGGATTGTTGGTACAATCCCTTAAATGTAAGAGCACAGAGAAAGACCATATCAAGGGGGATAAATCCAGAGTAGAAGAAGCAACATCCACATATCCAGAAACATCTGTATACTGCAAACAGATTTGGAATGTTAGATAACATCTATGATGTATGTAATAGGATTGGTCATATGAATGGTGCATGTTCATATAAGAAAATAAGACCACAAAATTTGGGTAAGAATGAAGAAGCATACTTGGGAAGAAATAAAATAAATAATATGAAAACAAATTCACCTAGGAAGATTTCAAGAAGGAAATATGAGAAGTACTTGGATTCTAAATCCAATAAGGTGAAGGGTGGTTCATCCAAAATAACTACTAAGAAGGAAGCCACTCAGAAGAAGCCATGTAGAAGATCCAATCATGATGCCTTAGTCCCTAATGATATTTTGGTGGTTTGGCCAGAAGATTTGGAAAGAATGAGAAAGATGGAAGATGCACAGGCTAATACTTGTGCTAAAAGAAAAAAGAATATTCTACATGAATAAAAGGAAGTTCTGTGTGTGAGTTACAACAAGGATGGTTATACTATTAAAAGATTCTTTGAATTTACTCTATCCCAACAATAATTCCTCAAAAATTTGAAAGTTTCACCAAGAGATTCTAGTGCTTTGAAATCCCTTGAAGAAAGAATATTCACACACATAGATGGAAGAAATAGTGAGGTCCACACAATCACAGTCAGCATTGAAGATCAGTTGTGAAAGTGTGAAGAATGGAGCATTTGGGTTGAGAAGATCATCTCAACCTTGTTGTTCACATTGATGGAGAAAAAAGGATCCACCTTATTCCATTAAATCTTTGTGTATTGTATTTTTTATTATCATAAAAGGAATTTAAGGTGAAGTAAGATCTCAGGTGGAAAACCTGGGATTCAGTGAGGAGAGGTGTTCCCTTGAGGGGGAGATACATGAAGAAGCTTCCAGAGTCATTATCTAAATTAGTATCTACATCAGTTGGTATAAGATTCAATTACTCTGAAGATTTTCTGAAGATCATGTCATTGGAAAAGGTATGTTGTTTCTTAATCTCTCATCCTTGGTTACTCAAAATAAATATATTTTTACAAAGGGGGAGTAACTAGGTCAATCAGTTACATAAGAATAATAAAAGTGCCACAAGGCCACTTATCCTGCTAATTGCACTTGAATATTTTTGATCCTTTTGTTGAAGTGAGTGCAGGAATTTCAAGATTGATTATTTCCTATCATATTCAATATCTTTTTCCTGGAATGAAAGTTGAAAACCCTTGAAGACAAGTGTAGGAGATCTCATATCATGAGGTATCACGATCAGTGGATAATGGACAACTTTTTTGTCTAAATAAAACTCTCTTGTTTTCTACATCGAGCCTTGCTCAAGTAGACTTAGATTGAAATGATTTATGACACACTGCTTAATTAAGGAATGATACCCTCTCTACCATGAAATTTGTATTTCTTGTCAATAAGGGGGAGAGAAAGTGAAATGAAAGTTTCAAATGAAAAGGGGAGAGAAACAAGTAAAGGGGAGAGAGAAGATTCTTATTTTGACATTGACACATTCTTTTGAGGAGGCTTTGTGGTATTGAAAACAAAATACAAAGGGGATATTGTTGGGACCACTTTGTGTATAAAGATTGTATTTGTTGTCAACAGTTATCAATAGTTGTCAATACTGGTCAAAATGAAGAATAAGATGAATAAGGACTAAAAAGTTAGTGGAGATTGTCTAAAGTGAGGTTGCCTAGAGAATTGTTATGGAATCATAGCATTGGATGTCATACTTGAGAAATTATCTAAGAAGATCAATTCAGACAATTGTTGAAATGATACTAAGTTCAAAGAACTTGTGTCAAAGGTGAAACATTGTTTACAACAATTAAGAATGGTGAAGTATCATCCATATAAGGATGATTGAAGAAGAATGAGGATTTAAAGAAGACCATGTAATGCTTCACAATTGCATGAGAACCATTCAAGAGCTTACTTAAAGAAAAGAATCATATGATTTAAATGAAGTAGAGAATGATGGTTGAAGAATAAGAGAGAGTGTGGAAGGGCTTGGCATTATAAGAAGGTTATGAATTTCACATTGCCGTGAAATCAGATGATTGTTTCACTATTCTTAAAGTTCCCAATACATGTATCAAAGGTGCTACATTGTCTACAACATTGAAGGTATTTGAATAAGCTTCAAGCATCTACTTTTGGATGAAGAGAGATGATTGTAGTTCTTTGGAATTAACACTCCAAAAGGAATTGAGGATGAAGAAGTACTTTGGAATTCATATTCCAAAATAATGGAAAAAACTATGACGATGCTTTGCTGAATTGTATTTCAAAAATATCATAAGTTTGGATAACTTGTGATGCAAGCCTTATGAAGGATAGGGTGAGTAAATGAGTCTTTTTGGAAAAGGAAATAAAGCGGCACACAAGTCAAAAGTGGCATGCAAGTGTGGAACACAATTATAAGTAGCGCGCCGGTGTATGTTGCGCACAAGTCATATTTCAAAGACCATCACATCAAAATATGAAAAAGGAAATAAAGTGGCGTGCAAGTTAAAGATTGTCACACAAGTCAAAAAATGGCGCGCAAGTGTGGCGCGCAAGTATATGTGGCGCGGAAGTGTATTTTGCGCGCAAGTCATATTTCAACATCGTCATATCAAAATATGACAAAAGAAAGAAAGTGTTGTGCTAGTGATGAAATGTCGCACAAGTGCTAGAGCGGCGCGCAAGTCCTGGAGCAGCGCGCAAGTGATGGAGCGGCGCGCAAGTGTATGTGGCACGCAAGTCACCAAAATGCCTATAAATAGACGACTAGTCTCATAAATTTTTCAAGGCTCAACACTTAAGAGAAAATTTGAGCTCTGATCGCGCAAGTAGCATAATTGGCGCACAAGATGAAGTGGAATGCAAGTTGAGGGTTATTTATAAGGCGCGCAAGTAAAGTGGAACGCAATTAGGGTGGTGTGCAAGTAGGGTGGCGCTCAAGTTGTCAGAGTCATGCAAGCAGGGAGGTGTGTTCAAGAAGTGTGTTGTGTATAAGCCAGAGGTGGCGCGCAAGTTGTGAGCTATGCGCAATAGTGGTGAGAAAGTAGTTAGTGGCGCACAAGCAGATGACGTGCAAGAAGAGTGGCGCGCAAGACGGTGGTGCGCAAGGTGAGTGGCATGCAAGCAGGTGGTGTGCAAGCAGGGTGTTGTGCAAGTAAGGATTGGCGCACAAGCTAAAGAAGAAGAAGAAGAGCTTGGTGCAGATGGTTTTTCATTGAAAGAGAACATGTGAAGAAGAGTAGGTTTCAGTGCAGCTGGTTGTGCATTGAATAAGCATAAGAAGAAGAATAAGAGTGTGAAACTTACAGGTTTTCTGCATAGAAAGAAGTGAAGAAGAATAATAAGAATAGAGTATGCCCAACTAAAGGATAAAAATTATTCAGGGTAGTTTAATTCAGATGATGCTATGTGAGCGGATCCTCAGTGTATGAATAATCACATTGGTATATGTGATTCTATCCAAGAAGAGAGAAGAAGTTTTAGTGCAGTTGGTTGTTACACTAAGTAGAAGAAAGAAGAAGCCTAGTGCAGTTGGTGTTGCACTAGAAAAGAAGAGAAGGAAAAAAGGAAGAATTTCTTGCCTACTGCTTTGCAAGTAATCAAGTGAAGAGCATTAAAAAAGACCAAGAGAAAAACCTGCCTTTTGAAGAAGGAAGAATACTGTCTCCATAGGTATTATAAAGAACCATCTAGAAGCTGAAAGTTGGGCTAGGTCATCACCAGTCTAGGGAAGAGGATTGTTTCACACCCCCCTCTAAAGTGTAGGGACTCACACTGGCTAGAGGATTGTTTTCCTAGCCACTCCACTGTAATTTCATATCACATCATAGTGGAAAATCCATGAACTGGTCATATCCATTCATGGAAAGGACGTAGCTACTCTTATTGAATGGTAAACCTTGTAAAAATATTGTGTGCATACTTTTATTTCTTTCTATTATTGCATGCGACAAGGAAAATAGAATAAGAGAATCAAGATCCTAACAGGTCAATAGGTATAGGGATAAAAGTTGGAATTGGTTTAAAAAGTCCCCAAAACTGATTCACCCCCCTCTCAGTGTTAGGTATATCCCAAACTGGTCCTCTCAGATTCAACCAAAGGTAAGAATCATATATTAGAGGGTTCTCATCAAGGTGGAGGCTATTAGAGTATCCACACTTGTATCTAGGTGTAATGCCATTAATGTGGGAAGCCGGGTCACACAAAGCCTTAGTGTGGTAGAGACCCCATTAAGCGTCAAGAAAACGGTAGGATAGAAAATATTTAGTGGTTTTATAGAATCTTCCCATCTATTCTGAGAAGAAAAGATCCTCCCTAGATATAACTTTAGGAGAGGAATTAATAGCTACTCTCTAAGAAGGAAACTAGAGTACTACAATCCATTCAAGACGACGAGGTGGCTATGTCTAAGGGAGCTAGACATAGGACTTACAGTTCCATAAGAGTGGAACTTCTTAGGGTAGTTAGGTTGTATATCATGGATGTGGATCAGGCCAGATATATGCTGTAAAACTGAAACCTGAGGAGCAGAGTGTTGATCCTTCTAGAGTTCAAGGTACAATTTTAGTATCCTATACATTAGTGTCTTATTTATTTGATATAATCACTTTATATTATTTCTTATCTATGAAAATTATGGAAAATATTTCCCATGAGATTGAATATTTTTATGGAGTGATGACTCTTGATACTATGTTGGGAGTGTGATCAGAGAGTGAGCATCGATGTAAGGAATTTACCCTTGAGTATGTGGCTAAAAATTTGTATGGAACCTTTTCATCCTCAAAATGATAGGCTTTTACATCATTCTTATAATGGACTGGTTGGTACCTTACCATTATCATGTTGATTTTTATCACCAGAGGGTGTAATTTTCATCACCATAGGGTAGTAACTATATTCACAAATAATAATGGGATGTCTATGAAATCCAAGCTAGGCCTGGGCAATGTGGGATGGGTGGAGTGACAACCTAAATTTCTAGTCTTTTTTTGAGTGATCAAGGAACACATCAGATAGATTTTCCTCATGTAGTGGATTATTTTAGGGATGTTTCCCTGTTGAATTTTCTAGGTTACCACTCATGATAGAGGTAGAGTTTACTATTGATCTAGTGTTAGGAGCATCATTGGTATCTATTACTCCATAATGGATGGATCCAATTAAGCTTCAAGAAATCAAAATTTAGTTAGAGGAATTGGATTCAAAAGGGTTTATATAAACCAGTACTTCACCTTGGGGTTCACCCATCCTTTTCACCAAGATGGAGGATGACACCCTAAATATTTTTGTGGATTAACAAAGGTTGAATCAAATTATAGTTATGAATTGGTATCAAATACCCTGAATATATGGAATCTTTGATTAGCTATGAGGAGATTGGGTTTTTTCAAATATTAATTTGAGTTAGGGATGTCATTAGGTGTGGGTAAACCTCTCATACATACCATGTACATCATTCCATAGTAGATATGGATTGTATGAGTATTTTTTAATGTTTTTAAGTCTCAAGAAAATACCTAAAATTTTCATGGCTCTGATGAATCAGGTATTCCACCCATATATAGATTATTTCATTGTAGTTTTCATGGATGAAATCTTGGTGTACTCACATACTCAGCACTATCATTTCAAAAATATTGATATCCTTTTGAGCACATTGAGATATAATAAGTTATATGAAAATCTCACAAAAATTCTACTTTTGGATTGATAAGTTCCACTTATCAGGTCACATAATATCATAAGTAGGGGTTTTTATTAACCCAAATAAGGTAAGATTTGTGGTTTCCTAGAATAATCCCAAGAAAGTATTTGAAATTCCAAGTTTATTGGGGATGGATAATTTTATTCAGGACTTTTTATTCCTAGAAGCACCTATTCTGGGATTAACAAAGAAGGGTGTTAAATTATCAAGTTCTGAAGCTTGAGAAAAAGAATTTTAAAAATTTAATGGTAGGATGAATTCAATTTTGATCCTGATTCTTATAGATTTGGGTAGAAGCTATATATTTTATTTTTATGCATCAAGCATTAGGCTATGAGTAGTTATGATGCAAGATGAGTAAGTCATGGCATATTAGTCTCATCAGTTGAGGCCTCATGAGAAAAATTACCTAACCCATGATGTCGTGCTAGCAGTGGTGGTTCATGCTTTACATTACAGGATGGATAATTTATCGGGAGAGTGATTTGTTGTATAAATAGATCAAAAAAGTATAAAATAAATATTTAATCATCATGATTTCAATATAAAAAATAAAGGTGGGTTTAATACCTTCATTCCTTTAATTTTGATCTTTCCTATACATATGGGAAAGAAAATGCAGTGTTATATTATTTGAGCAGGAAAACTAAGACAAAAGTGGTTCAATAGGTTAGTAATGAATGGTAATTGATGACCTTGTTTTCTGAGATGCACTTAGAGGTGTAGAACCATCATAGAAAGCCCGTACTCACATAATTTTCAGTGAATTATTCACTGCTAGATAGATTAAAGATGAGGAAAATTTCCTATCCTGAGGACTCAGTCCTAAGGGAGATTTTTTTAGGTGAGGACCCACCGGCTGGTTGGGTTATTGATGGGGATGAGATATTTCACATTCATGGGTGTGTCTGGGTTTTGGTGGACATATGAGTGGAGTTAATACAAGAGAATCATGCCTATTCTTGGTTAGTACATCTTGGGCTTACTGAGATGTACCATGACTTACACTATCAGTATTGGTGGCTAGGATAAATAGGTAGATTGTAGGTTTTGTTACTCAACATTCCACCTATCAGTAGGTGAAAGAAAAACACCAACAACCTACAGGGATTTTATAGCCGTTTCCTATTTCAGAGTGGAAATGGGATGATGTCACTATGGATTTTGTGTTGGGTTTACCTAGGTCCTCTCAGCATAGTGATGTATTATGGGTGATTGTATATAGGTTGACAAAGGTTGATCACTTATTACCTATTATAGAGACATTTTTAGTGGTTGATCTAGGGAGGATATATGTTAGGGAGATCATATTCCTTTATGGAGTTCCATGCACCATCATATCAGACAGGGAAACTCATTTTATGTTGCAACTTTGGAAAGGGTTACAGAAGGAACTGGGTTCATAGGTACTTATGAGTATTACCTATCACTCAAAGACTGATGGATAGTCCGAGCGTATGATATGAGTGTTAGAGGATATGATACGGGTGTAAGTTCTTGATTTTTGAGGTTCTTGGGAATGAAACTCACATCATTCTAAGTTCTATTATAATAATAACTTCTAAGAAGATATAAAAATGGATCCTTTTTAGGCCTTATATCATAGGACATTCAATTCACCACTGTATTGGTTAAAGGTAGGATAGGTAGTGATAATAGTACCTCATATCATTCAAGAGAATTTGGATTAGTTACAACTCATCAAGAGGCAAATGTCTATAGATAAATCTAAAAATAAGTCATATGTTGATCAATGTTGATGGCTTTTGAAGTTTGAGGCTAGGGATCGAGTCTTCTTGCATGTTTAGACTAGATTGAGGAATAGATAGTTTAGGTGACAAGGTAAGATATCAGCTCGATTCATCATAACTTTTGAGGTTTTGGAGAGGTTTGTATTAGTGGATTATTGGATAATACTCTCATATAGATACATGGATATGTATGATTTCTTTCACATTTCTTAGTTATGATGTTATCATGTCAATCCATCTCATGTAATTCAACCTGACGAGGTTGAGTTAGATGTTGATGTTACTTTTTAGGATTATCAAATTCATATCATTAATCATGGTATGAAGGATCTTTTAAGAATTTTAGTTCCTCTAGAATGAGTGATATGATAGCATGACCATGTATATGATAAAACCTAGGAGCGAGAGGTCAATATACATGCTCAATGGCTAGATTTATTCTTAGATGATGTTTAACCACCCTCAGAAAGGAAAACTAGGAATGATTTTTTTTAAGGAGGGGAGGTTGTAAGATCCTATAATTTTCCAAGTAATTTCTTCTTTGGTTTAGACCTTAGTAAATGGTTCTTTTGGACTATTGAGGTAGCTATTTAAGTAAGAAAAAAAGACAACAATAGACGTGGAGTCTATTTGCAGGATCGATTTATGATGTAAATTGTCAATTTATTCCATAAATTGTCAATTTATAGTGAAAATAATCCTAGGAAGAAACCATAAAAGGGGGTATTTATGGTATAAATTTCCGATTTAAACTTTAAATAAATCATTTCTTGTTAAAAAGGGTTAATTTATAATCTTTCCCCTCAATACTTTAACCCTATTTGCTTTCTTATTCTTCCTCATTTTTTCACAGCACCTCCCTACGTTGAGAGATCCTTCCTCCCTCAAGCTAGGATTTGATCCTCCTCTACTATACATTGTCCAATTTAACTGCAGTTCTTTACATTGGATAGCCATCAATAAGTCTATAATTATTCTCACTTCCTCTCTTTGTTTTATTTTCCATATCAAATGCTAAATCCATGCAATCAAATATGCCTTATTTTCTAGGAGTTCATCTATTTATCTATTTTTCCCACTCTATCATAGATTATAGGATGATACTAGATGAGGATTATAATAATAATATAAGGTAGGTGGTCTCACACTTTTCCTTAAAATTTTGGGTTTTTATATTACACTGTCGTTGTTCCACACATCTAACTTTATGTACATTGATTCAAAAAATTAATAAACCCTTATATTAGTTGTTAAACATTGATATGAACATGATATAAAACCCTTATACTCAGCTTTAGGTTTCCAAACTCAACCCAAACCACCTTGTGAGTGGGTTTGATTATATTCCTGAAAGAATTATATTTCTTTTGTGATCAAAACACCACTATGGTGATTTTGGGCTTGGCGTTGGCCAGTGAAAAATGAGTCAATGAAATGATGTAGTGGCAAGGATTACACACCTTGGACCCTTATTATTACTTATAAGTTATATGGATTAAATGATGAAATGAACTGACTAATGGAAAGAGTGATATTCTTTAGTCATTAATGTAATTTAACATGGATGTGACTATATCATGCTTATATTCTGTAATTGAACATGACATTATTTGATGATATTTTTAATTCATGGACAAAATATTCCTTATTTTTCACTTTTAGTTTATAAACATTATGTTCCTTATTAAAATTTAGAACTAATAGATATGACATTTCATATTTTTTATTTGGGAATTACTAGACATAACAATCATTATTGTTTATTTATAACACATGGAAATGACGTTCCATGCTATCTAATTTTATTTAATGGACAAGATGTTCCATGTTACCTAATTGTAATAAAGGGGAATGAAATTCCATATTAACTATTCCTAATTAATGGACATGATGCCCATTATTTTTGTAACATAAAAAATGTTGCGAGACATTCCAGATTAGTCTGAAGAAGATAACATCAGATGAGTGTCCCATGAGGAACCTGTGCTGATAAAGGATTTATTCAGTTCATTTTATAATATTTTAATTTATTAAATTCAAAATAACTCATTATATTTTCATATAATGGATAGATATATACACCATTTGTGGTGGAATACTAAGTTTTATTCACACCCTATTTGGGCCACCCTTTGGTACCCGAATAGACTTCATGGATGCAGGTAGGGATAAGGGAAAGTGACATACTATAGACACCTAATTTTCTATACAAGTATAGAGTATTGGAGAAGTGGACTGTGCTAGTTCTAACGATGCTATTGGAGATATCTTTTGTACCTTTTTTATATTTTTTATAGCATGATTTTTATATTCCTGCTTCTCTATTTCCCCCTGTATCCCCATTTTGTTTAGCATCATGAGACCTATTTGTATAAGTTACTGTATATAGATCTTCTTATGGTTCATGAATGTAGGATTATTATATTCAGATGATTTTAATTATTCTATTCCTCATTTATTATATTTTCACTATTTATTCACTTATTATACCTCTATACTACTACTCTCATAAAATAGGGTATAGTTTACCCATCATATAATTACAGACCCTTTTTGTTATTCAGAAACCTATGGTGTATGGGGAGGCACACTTGAGGCCACATGACCAACTGGTCTCAGTTAATTATGAGTGAACCGAGTTTGGGATGTTACAACCCACACCTAGGGGGATTGAAGGAGGAAGGAGGGAAAGGAAACTCCTTGGGTTAGTTTGCATGTGAGAGATGGAGAGGGGAGTGGTGGTATTAAAATAAAGAGGGGAAAAGGGGATATTTAACAAAAATTTAAACCACACAGGGTGAAATCACATATTCCACTATGAATTTCACCATGATATGGTGTGACTTATCTATCCCCTGAGTACCCCTAATACACTCTACCTTATGGCATAGCCCCTCCCCTCTTCGGTATTTTTTATAGGAAGCACATACCCACACCATAGGAAGATATATGACATAGAGATCCCTGTGCTATTCCCCAAATGACTAGAAAACATAGTCCAAGATGTAGGTAACCCCATTATGGCCCCTAGGTGAATCAGGTACTCGAGATTACACCATAGTCACCTAAAACACCAAGCATGGTTTTTTTGTCTCCCCCATTTATCAATGGGGAAAATCTCATACTAAACACCCTTTGAAATTTCCAATCCTAGGGTTTCATGGTGTGGTGGTGTTTCTCAGGCACTATACCAACCAAAATTTCCCAACACTATGTTGTAGGGCCTTCCCCCCACTATTTTCTAGGTTCCAAAACTCCATTATAGGTGTTTCTCCCTCCCTATTTTGACATGCACCTCTACCAAGCACTATACTCACCCAAGGAACCACACCATCTACATTGGGAATTTATACCATGCCCCATTCATTCCTTTATAATGATATCTAAGGATTAGAGGGTCTACCCTCACTATTTTACATCATTCCATGACCATAAAAAAGGCTTTCCCTTTCTATTTATGTGAGGGAAAATATATAGGATCCACATGATCACCCAGGTCCTACACCCTCCAAAATACCCGAGTACCATGATCCAGGTGATCCAAAACATCCAACAACATAGGCATAGTCTCTTGGGTGTTTCCTATATAGATACCCCTTAAACTAAGTTGACTAATCCAGGGAAAAAACAACATCCACCTTGAAATTTTTCCCTCTACTGCAGTGAGATCAAAGCCTTGGTACTCCCCATGGTGGATAACCTATAATTAAAATGGATGTAGGTCTACCCATCCTTGACCAGATGTCTACTCGAGCTCCTAAAACACCACTTAGGCCTCATTATACATCCAAAAATATCGTCTTGTGATATTAGAAAGCATGCAACTCTTAATTGAATACCAATTCTCAAAATGAACCCCACACCAAAAATAAAAATTTAAATTCATTCTGAAATTTTACAACCTAGAAGACCTGGGATTTTACAACCTTCCCACTACAACACTTCTAATACTTGAGAAGTCTTGAAAGTATTTTGACTATTAAACTTGAGCTATACCAGTCAATTATTTATAACTATCTCATCATGTTCTACTGTATAATAAAAATGAAGCATACATTATGAAAATAAAAACATGCATAACCCTATATATCAAAAACCAAGCTACCAATCATCACCAACACTAAAAAACTGAGACTGTGCTTACCCTCTCTAGCCTATCCCGAGACACAACAGTGTCATCAATCAATTAATCCATGAGATTATGGGGACCCCACCATAATAATCAACTTAAAAGGGTTGATTCCAATCTATGGTTCTCCTCACCATCAAAATATCTTACCAAAACATATTATTAGTGGTCTAAGTCATGATCAATGCAGTTTCTATATCACCATATCCAACTATATGAAAAAACACCATCCAGACATCCTATGGATGATTATTCTTGAAAATTATTATCCATGACAACTAATTCTTTATCACATCACATGATAACAATTCCTAACTCTTGGGGGAATCAAAATATTGTCCAAATTCCCACACCAATGTTTAAACCTAGCTTCCAGTGCGATTCCACCGTTGAATCCTCAACCAAAAAAATTCTACTACATACTCCACTCACAAGCACTGATGCATCTCATATCTGAATCAACCTTGTATCATATCTAAACCATCTCGAGTCTCTTTCCAAATCATGGAATCTATCCAATATCACTTTGAATATCAAATATGGTATTCTCTAAGGAACCCTATAAAACTAGATTCACCTTTTCAACAACATCCAAATGTCACCTAAACCATCCCACAAATAGTCTCATCACTCCCACAAACCTACACATGTGTGGGTCATACCTCCATAATCCATGCCCCATCCACTACCACATGTAATGGTTGGACATATATTTCATGATCATACCCGAGTATTAACATGAAACACCAAAAAAAACCATTCCCAAATCACTAGGAATGTCATACTCATCATCTCCTATAATTCATTCATAATGAGCATCACACCATCTATATCCAATGGTGAACTCTAAATCATATGAATTTACTTATACAAATCCATAAGAACAACCTCAAAATGTTCCAAAACATGTATTTCTAACAATCCACGTCAAGGTATAAACTCAAGTCATCCGTACCACAGTACCATGATCCATCTCTAATGTCACCTCTCATATTAGGGATATCAATAATTTTTGGAAAATATCCAAAAAACCATTTCCATTGGTATTTTATCAAAACCACTAGTCCTTGGCCTACACATGACCTATAATCAATTCGAAACTCAAACAGAACTACATATATCCAACACATACCGCATAGATCTCATTCAAACCCTACAAGTGTACACAATAGTACCACCTAATCACAGAACTCAACTCATGATCCCATGATTTTAACATAGTTGAATCTAGGATCACAATCCCAAACCATTGAATATTCCCCTCTCATGTCAATATCTTCATTATAGAAGCACCCTCAACACTCCTTAAAAATAAGAAATTTTACCTATTCCATAGTCTACTGCATGACCACCAATCAAACTAGGAATTATTCCAAAACCATAAGAGTATAAAAATTCTCCATCCATAAAAGATCCAACCATCTATAATCAAAACCCACAATCTCATTGGGGACCACACCTAAACTCACCAGGATAGATTTCTTACTAATCCTACCCATCAAAACCAAACTTTGATAACAAAATCACTCTAAGTGATTTAAATCAAAAAATCCCAAAGGTATCTCCATGCCTATATCATATACCTAGTATCCTCTCAAAAACACCGATCTTAACTCGAATCATCTACCCATCCTTCTATATCTAAGGGAACTTACAAGCCTAGGATAACCCTCTATCTCTGGTTATCCTCATATCACCTGGAACTAGGCTCTCCCACCTATCCCATAAACCATGTTTCATAAAGGTCATAACTAAAAGGAAGAATTCATGCTCTCATTTCAAATATCATAAGGTAACTCATGTGTCAAAAAACCCAATCTAGGGATATCATGTAAGTATATATATCAGAAATTACATGCCAAGTAATATTCTTACTAGAGAACCAATCCTCACTAGGAATTTGTGCATGAGACTACCCATAAAGAATCACAATCTCATATAGGTACATATATAATGGAACCATCCAAGATGATCACTATTGAGTATTCTATGATCATATAATTTGGTTAAGTAAAATTACACTAAAAATATATATAGGAAAACACCATATAGGTTGTTTCTGAATCTTTAAATAATCAAACCTATTTTCTTAGCTAAATGAGAACAAAAACCACCCACATGGAGTTTATGGACAAGGAATCACATGAATGTATCAATCCATTATGGGCCACTATACATCCCTTACATAAAGGGACTATATAGTTATCATAAAAAAGTATCCATCTATAAGATCAACTTAACCTATAATCAAAGAAAATATACCATGGTTTAACAAAGTATAATTCTACCAACTAGTTATATGGGAAAACACCATACAAGTTGTCATTGATAATTTAAAAAATTGAACCCTCATTATCAATGATATTAATAAAATTCAATCTTGTGAATGTCATGTGAATCCCACACATTGAAAATGATGCATGAACACTGAAATCTTTCCAAAAGGACAAGATCCTAAAACCCATAAGTTATAAATTCAAAATCCAAGTGTGTCAAACTTTTTGAAATCATACAACTATAAAAATATAATCCAAGAACATCAATCCCATATACTTGATAACCTATAATTCTTATCAGAAAAGGTGTTAGTGATTCATCTGTTTTATATCCATCACAAGTTATGACATGTCCCTAATCCTTGTATACTATATCAAAAATAGAAATAGAAAAGAAAAGGATAATCTGATACCAATTTGTAATATCCTAAACCAGTTCACTCTATAGTAACTAGGATGGTTAACCATAATACCTCAGGTGAAACTCCCTATATGCTAGTGAATACAGACCAGTAGTAGGTCTTTTGGATGTAATCATAGGGAGAATATACCCCCAAAACAGAGTAAATAATGCATAAAAAATAACCAAATGAAATACATAATAATAAATTTAAGTACAAAAAATTCAATAAACAAAAAATATGCTCTAAAAAAAATTAAAATTGGAAGTAACCAGTCATATATACTCATGGTAATTCCAATATACATCAACTGACCATGCATCAGACTAATAGAAAAAAAATATATAAAGGTTGAAATTCTATCCTTGATACATACCCCATCTATCTCTTGACTCCATTTAAGCTATATAGCCGAACGATCAAATCCCAAGCCTCTTCTCAACCTTAACCTATGATTAGTGGAGATATACTCAGGTACCGAAGTGTAATGGCTACCCGAGAAGAGTATAACTCAGTTGGGAACCACCAACATGGTCCTGTACATAAATAGTAAATTCTGTGTAAGCACATGTGACATAATCAACATGGTCCTGATCAGTCTCTTGTGGGCTACCTCCGGATCGCCTCGGTGTGTTGCGGCTTGGTTGGACTCCGGATTGTCTCGGCGCAGCACAACTTGGTCAGCTTTCTCCGGATCGTCTTGGCTTGATGCGGCGGCGATGGTGCGACGTGGTGGAGTTACGACGCGGTTCTACGGTGTCTTCGGCTCCGGTGAAGACTCATCTAGTGGAAAACCAGCTTCATATTGGTTCGGAGGGTTGGCGACGTAGCGCGCGACTCGGATCGACAGGGCTTGGTCCGTGCGGCCGTTGGATCTGGCTTCGGTGCGGTCAAGAGAAGCCGGGCGCTGCATCTAGTGTGTGTTTAGTGTTGGCCAACGATGGATCTAGAGAGGTAGAAGGGGGGAGGTCATGGTCTCTAGAATATTTTACGAAGTGAAGGTATGATGATTTGGTGTTGTTTCATTTGGTATGGATGGCCATGTTTTTTGTGTTCTATGCTGGTTTTCATGGGTTTTTTGTGTTGGATTTGGGGCTGCGTGCTTTTGGCGTCGATTCTGGCTTCCAGCGTGTGGAATTGGTGCTAGTTTGAATGATTTGCAGTGTGGTTGAGTTTTTTGATGGTTTGATGTGGTTTAATATGTTGGTATGGAGATGCATCTGGACTTGACCTCATGGATCAGGCCTCAGAGGAGGTTTTCAGAGCTCTCTATTCATCTTTGCAGTGATTTACGGATTTGGATGTTTGAGAGGGTATGGCGTCAGCCATCGGATCGGGCCTGTGCTTTGACACAAGACACTTTCTAGCTGTTCAACTATATAATGATGGAGAGTTTTATCACGTGTTTATGCTGGGGAGGTGTGATCCATGTTGTCTGTTTGGTTTGTCTCTTTTGACCTTCGGGTAATGATTTGTTTTACATCCACGATGTCAGTTTGGGTTCTTCCCCTTCTTCCATTTAAAGGGGGTTTGCTTATAATAAAAAAGTTGCAGGCCTTCGGGCTGTTGGATGGAAGAGGTAATATAAAGAAATCAAATAGAATAAACACAATCCAATTACTAGGAGGTAATCCTAGGAAAAATAGTTGTAACATACATGTAGTAATTCCTAGGGGGATGAACCTAGGTAATATATATAAACCATAATGGATAGATCCTAGAATCCTGGGTATCCATATATGATTAAGACAAATACAAGGGGATTAACCAAGACATTCTAAATAGATAGGTATATCAACTGAATCTAATGGGATTGTACAAGGTATTATATACCAAATAGGCATAATAGATGAACTAAGGGGATTACTTAAGACATTATATATTAATCATAATACACAATGGATCATATAAATCCAATAAATTCATTTATAAATATATATTTAAGAGAAAAAATACCCCCATGAACATCTCATTATCATAATAATAAATCATGGGTTGGCCATCCACCATAACTCATCTCGTGTAACTGAGGTTGTCCTATCATGAGAATGACCTGAAATCATCAATATATCCATATTAGGATCACATGATCAATTTTAGTTCTAAAGTTACATGAAAAATCATCACTACCAATTCCAACATGCACCCTCTCATAGACAATACATCACTAGGGAACTCACTAGGGACCGCTAGGTTACATCATACATGGACACTTCGTATGAGTTCATTTATCTAATTTACTTCTCTCATGTTAGCACCCATCACTTAGAGGGAATAATGATCCTCCCCATCATCATAAATATGGTATTTTATCATTGACCTCATAGGCAAGGTCACAAAAAATTTCTCTAAAGATATGGAATATGACCCATATCAATTCCCAAGTTAACTCTAGGTCGGCCCTCACTTTCCCAACCTACACATGCATATACATTCTATCTAGGAAATAACATCCTGGGTGATCACATTCTAGGGGAATAAACACTCAACTCACTCACTCATAAACCATCCCAACAAATATATGGAATTTCATGGTTCTGTAATGACATACTTGGTCCAATCACTCTTATCCCAACACCCATATTGACTAAGAGGATTTAAGGGAACCTATACCAAGGTATACTATATCTCACTTATTTAATTTAATTTAAACCCCTCATAGTTTTAATGTATCCCAAGACATACAATTATAATTATACTCTCAATCATTATCAACCGATATGTCCAACCAGTGCAAAAGGGTCTATCATGGCTCTTGACACATGTTAATTTATTTTATAGTAATTTATTTTTAATTAAAAAATTCATTTAATTTAATGTTAAATCACATTCATGTGGAAAGAACTCATATCACATTCCATAAATAATAAATGAATTTAATAAAGAGGTTATGTTTGAGGGACCACCTACCTTAATTGAATCCATTCCCTTTAAATCATAATCCGAAGACTCTTGCCCAAGATCGTCCAAGTTCAACTAGACCTCATCAACCCGCACAAGGCCCTAAATCATTCCAAAGAATCCAAATTAACTAACTATAATTAATTATAATTAATTAAACAATTTATAGTTAATTATAAAATTTAAAGTGATTTTGAATAATCATTAAATAACTCCCCAAGTGACCTCGTTGCATCAAAACCTTGACTAACCACCTATAGAAGATCCATGGAATACTATCTCCACTTTCTTGGGAAAAATACCTTACATGAAACATTGATTCAATATTAATTTTAATTAAATTAAAATAAAAATCTTGAATGAAACTCCTCGGCAATGTACCTTTAATGGAATTACATGTAACGACATGCAATGATCATCCCAAGACAAGCTATATCCATCGTACAAAAAATCTCCATCATATTAGGATGATTTTACTATGCTCTAGTGGAATCTTTAATTCACCTTAATGTGAAGAAAAAAAATCAATGATCGATATAAGAGAAGAATAATGGGGGAAGTAGAGGATAAAATTCACCTCAAATCACTACTAAAATAAAAAAAATTCACTCCACACCCAAATGGATCGAAGGAGGAAGTAGGGAGAGGAAACAAATTGGGTTCAACCACATATGAGAGGTAGAGAGGGAATGGGGGTATTAAAATAAATAGTGGAAATGGGGGTATTTTATAAAAATTTAAACCATATAGAGTGGTTCCATGACCTATACCAATAATTTTACCACACTATGGTATGTCACATGATGACCCCATGGACCCCCAATATGCTCAGCCTTATATCATTCCCCCTACCCTATTTATCATTTTTTATAAGAAGAACAAACCCACACCATGAAGTGATCCATGGAATAGAGGTACCTAGAGTCTACCCCAAATACCTAGTAAATGTAGGCCATGATACCAGGGACATTATTCTAGTTCCCTAGGCACCTCATCCACCCAGGACACAACCCAGGACACCACCACAGTCACCTGAAACACCCATCATGGGTGTTTTGCATCCTCTATTCTCCACATGGGAATATCTCACATAAAATTTCTACCAAAACACCATAGTATAAGGTGCTATAATGTGGTTGGGTTGATCAGGAACCATGCCCCACCAAAAATACTAGGCACCATGGCATAGGGACTTCCCACTCACCATTTTCTAGATACCATGAAACCACCATGGAAGTTTCTCCCTCCTAATTTTTGATAGGAACCTCTCTTAGGAACCATTCTCACCTAAGGAACCATGACCTCCACACTGGGCATTTCACCCAAGCCCCGATCACCCCTACATGATGATCTCCATGACATAAAGGGTCCATCCTTTCCATTTTTCACCATTAAATGGCCATGAAAACAATTATTTTTTCCTAACTTATTTTTTTAGGGATAAAATCTAGGTACCATGTGATAACCCAAGTATTATTCTCTCTAAAACATGAAAACACCATGCTTTAGGTGATCCAAAATTCTTGACACCACAGGCATAGTCTCATAGGTGTTTCCCATAGAGAGACCCCTTAGACCAAAATGAAAAAACTTAGGTGAAAAATCCCTACATATGGGAATTTCTCCCTCCACTATAGTGAAATCCATATCATGGTTCTCCTTATAGTGGATAACCTATAACTAAAACAACTTTAGGTTCACCTAACCATGATATGATTTCCATCTGAGCATTCGAGCACCTCTTAGACCTCATTACACATCTAAAAATATCCCTTGAGATATTCTAAATCTTTAAATTCCTATCAAAGTCCTGGTTCTCAAAATAAACCCCTCACCCAAAATAAAAAATTTACATTCCTTTTGAATTTTCACTAACTAGAAGACATGAGCCTTTACATACTTTCCAAAATATCTACAACACTTGACTAATTAAATGATAATAAATGATCCAAATTCATTAAATGATCTATTATCACCCAAATAGCATCACATACCTCTTAGTATTGAGTAAAACCAGGGATACAATCCTTTAAAATATCCCCCTATTTCCACTCAAGGACATACAATAGCTAAAAAAAACCTCTAAGAACATAATTATATACCATTTCCCATTGATAGATCAAACATTGCAACATGAACTATTCTGTACACCACTTCATCCCATTCTAATAGAACTGAATCATAAAGGAATGATACATCCTGGATACACTAGGATATACGACCAAGTATGAGCTTTAAAACTCATGAAGAACCACCTATCACATCACTGATGAGATAAAAAACTTTCCTGATAACAATTCCCAATGCTGATCACATATGACTATCCCTAAAGAGCTTCACTATGAAAGAAACAATCTCAAAAAACATCTACCTCTTAGTATCCCCATTGAGACTCCTCCACTTATTGTATGAAGAATTACTACATAGTCATTTGATACAAGAAACCTATACCACATGACCCCTCCACATCAATATACATCATTGAAATCTCCTCTATCAATCTTCACACACCTATAGACTCATGAAAAGCATATCCTTGTGAATTCAAACTCAATGCATAAGTAAATAAATTCCCGTTACTTAGGATGTATTATATATCAAATTAATAGTATTTTAAAAACTCCATACACCTCCACAAATATAGATTTATATCCCACTGAGAGAAGATATACCTCAAGTTTTTATGATCTAGGAAGTCTATAATGAGTTCACTAAAGAGGTAATGTCACCAAAAATTAAAAGTAAACAATAAAAATTTAAACTAAAGATCATGAGTGGAATAGTTACACTCATGAAGTCATAACTAACTATAACCACATGAGACATTGACCTATAATACATTTAGATGAAACCCAATCCGAGGTGTTAAGAATCACATAAAACCTCAAACATAACACTTTCAACTGGAATCTAAATAAAATGAGAATTGATTAACTTATCCTTTAGGTATTCAAAATTCACATGAAACTGATCAATCCACATAAATTCTTAGCCATTTATATTCAAGGCTATCAAAGGGTCCAAATTCTAAGATAAATTGGATACGAACCACAAATATTAGTCTTCAAGACCAAGGAAACTATGAATCTATGTAACATTTTGGGTGCTTCTCAAGAAATAACTAAATTAGTATTATAAGGATTGATTGATATTCCCCTTTGAGACACCACATTACCAAGAAAATACACACCAAACATCTAAAAATCACTCTTAGAAAACTTCCCATACATATTATGGTTCCACTGGACTTAAAAAAAGTCCTTGGATGCTCAACATGATCCTTCTATGACTTTGAGTATATGAGAATGTAATCCATGAAAGTTACCATGAAATGATCCTGTAAATCATTTAATATAGAGTTTATGAGTCCCATAAAAATATATGGGGTGTTTGTGACACTTAATTACATAACTATAAACTCAAATTGTCCACAATGACACATGAAAGTAGTTTTTGATATATCTTCCTCCTCCACCCTCATTTTTTGATACCCATACCACTGATTGATCTTCAAAAACTAGATAGATAACTTTAGATGGTCAAACAAGTCATTTATCCTTGTAAGGGGATAATTGTTTTGGAATATAATTGAATCAAATCACTAGTAGTCTATATAAAAATTCATACTACCATCATCCTTCTTGGAAAACAACACTAGAGCACCCCATAATGAAAAACTAGGATAGATGACACCCTTTCACATCAAATTATTGATTTGAATACTCAACTAAAAAACCTCATAAGGTTATATTTGGTAAGGGGTCATTGAAATAAGATAAACACTAGGTCAAAACTCTATCCCAAACTTGATATCACATTGATGGGGTAGAATTATAACCTATTTGGGTAAAACATCTAAAAACTCATTGGAATACCTAATAAATACCTACCATTGAACCTTTGCTGAGCAAAATGTCAACTAAAACATCCAATAGTAGAGGATATCTAAGCATGTAAGACCCATATAATGATCCTTATCACTAAAAAACACTATTATCCATCCTTCTAAATCCAAGAACTCAACTCTCCTATATAAGAAATCGATAACTGCATGCATAGATTAAAACCAGTCCATGACAATAATGACATCGTATATCTATATCTATGATAAGAAAAACCCCACAATGGATGATATTTCCCCATCATTAGCTCACAACCCTAAAACAAATCAATAAATCTAGACTGAACTCCAACTAGCATAGTTACAGGAATCCTCTCCACCTTGATTCCCAAGATGCTGAATAAGGTAGCTACAATAAAATAATGAGAATATATAGAATGAAATAAAAATTCAAGGTAAAATACAAGAAGTTGGTACCTCAAATGACCTCTAGAACACCTAGAGTTAGTATATCTATAGCATGAAACTGACCACACACTTCTCCTCTACTAATTTATCCTTTATGAAGTCCACCTTTATGTCTACAATCAACCCTATATATCAAAGGGTGAGGGACATCATAGGGATATCATTTCATTTATCTATATCCACCTGAATGGGTGACTATGATATTGATAAGGTCTCAAAGGTATATTATATTAAATATGCATAGGAAATTGATCAGCAACATCATGCTAGCTATCGAGAATGACCAAAAATTGAAATCATCAATGTCCATGACCTTCATAATCGAAACAAACTAGAACAAAGATCTTAGTGGATAGATGAGAACTACAAACTCTATAAAAACATAAAAAATAATAATATGATAGACTTCCCACTAGTAAAAACCTTAAATATACTGACATTTGGGACCCTCTATTTAAAGATTTTATACTCAAGAAGTTTATATGACTTCCCTCTCAAGATAATCCTGACTACACATACATCCTCTCATTCACCTCTACCTTATTTAGGACCTACATATACATATAAAACATAAATATGGTAACTTGATTCTGAATAGTGGGATACAACACCTCCTCAAAATACCATGATATAGACTCATCATTAGAGAAAATATGGGGGGGGGGTAGAAAAAATACTTAAGATAAATTTTTATCCACCAAACACTTATGCTCGACTACTAAATGTAGAGAAACTCTTGTCTCTTTTTTTTCATTATCAATGAAGGAAAATCTAGATGAAATTTCTTCCAAAAATCATAACACGATATCATTAAATCCTCATGCCCCCTATGAAAAAAATATCACTGATGTACAATTGTTTTCATCTAATTGACAACCAATATGACCCAATATCCCTTCCTTTAATGAATCAAACTAACCGTGATCTATAGATCCTCCAACCAATAATCCATCTTCTGATTAGATACACTCCCCTCATATTTCTCCAAAATATGACACTAAAACTCATAATGTTTATTCCTCTAATACCTATTATCCTCAGCTGGTTTAACTCTCCTACATTCAATCAAATCATCCTATTGAACCTCACTAATCTAAACCACATACAAATAATGAACAACCATATCTACAATCCTAAAAATGAAACTTTTAATCATGAGAACATAGATTTCATCCAATATAATTTAATTATATTTATTTATATCTCTATATAATCACCCCAATTAAATCTCAAGAACAATAAAATATTATACATATGCATATACTAGTTCTCTACCCCATAATTAATATTACCTTTAATATAGTGTTTAGTATGATTTAGGTCCTTGCATCTGATCATTAAGGTCCCTAATTACCTATGTCAGAGAAGGGATCCCTTGTTACATCACACACCAAGTTCAATTGATAACATTTACCTAACAAAACCATATAGTCGTAACCAATTATTAACTCTAGTATCCATCCTAACTCTCATTCATATATTTGATATCACTTTATCATGACTCACCCCCACTGGGAACCCCTTTCAGGATAACAATTAAGTTTATTGTGACCCCCTGAATCTTACTTACAATAGGCCATAGGTTGATGACTATCACTAAGGGTATAAAACAAAAAAATGGGATACATTACCCACATAAATCCAAATAAAGAAATATAATCCACCAATTAACAACATATGAAATATAAGAATAAAATCAATTTACAATGCATGTCAATGTCATACAAAACAATGTCTCTAAAATAAAATATCAAAAGTATCTCCTATGCTAGCGACTTGGACAAAAACTACTATACTAAAGATTCCAACATCTAGATCAGTCACTAAATTACACCTAGTAACCTAAACAATATATTTATATATATAAGGGATATTATAAATGTATACTTAGTAGGATCATCCATAAAACCTCTTGTGAAAATGTAGAAGAGTCATACTAATACCTAAGTGAATAAAAAATAAAACCAACATGCACCTTTGATAGGTAAACTATCACCTAACCTCACCAAGTTTTTATCATCAAATATCATATCCAATTGTAATAATATAACATAAAAAGAAAATATATCAAGAAGGTACCCTGAAAAAACTTCCCCACTAGTTTTTCACATTCATGAACCAATGTAAACTTGGTGCTTCCATCCCTTATACAACCATTCCATCACACAACATACCCTATATCACAACCATATACCACATACCAAAATTATATCATAATCATAATCATAATCATCATCATATTTAAACCACCACATACCACTAGAAAACCTTAAACACACAATCACTTCAAACACACAACATTATATTATCATAGTAGGGTTACATGAACATGAATGAAATCAACCTCATGCCATAATTTTACCCTGAATATACCCTCATACTCATCATCATCATAACCACATAAAAAATTAAACCAAAATATTACATGATAAAACCATAATCCATTATATCTAATATTCATATACCTACCATGTGCCATCACAACCCAAACTACACCTGGTGGGTAGAGTGAGTTATAGGGAGTAGTCAATCATCTATTCCCTCGATAAACTGGATGTTAGGTAAACACCTAGAACCCAAATTCAAATGGGTGTTGGTAAGGTTATCCAAATTGAGTGGTGTATGAGAAATAATAAGAAATAAAATAAAAATTATATATCCACGTGAGCCTAACATAAGGGTTCATGACAAAATTACACCGCCATCACCCATAATCTCCACCGCATCATCACTACTGTTCACTAGAAATTGCTGCCGTATTTACAACATAACTAACTACATACATCAAAAAAATATCCATAAAACATTCTTAATTATTAATTTAATCATATAATCATTACAATTTCCATAATTACCATTAATCAGCCTCAGTATATTTATTATATCATTCATTTATCCATATTTAATGTCAAACCATTCATTAGTCATTATACAAATCCATTTTATCCATTACTACATCATTATACTCTTCTATATAAAATTACTAACCCACTTACCACTATTAATTTATCCACTAATTTAATTATTAAATGCACACATCACCAGTTATCATTATCACCCCACCATTAATTAATTATAACCATCTCATCCATTTCTATTAACCATTCCACAACACATAATTACCAATTCCAACTTATTACTAATTAATGGTTTCAAAAATTCCATCCATATTCCATACTACTAGGAAACTAAAACATAACCCCAATAATATTCACAACCATCATCATATAAACCACTATTCATCCCATACCAACAACCACCACAACAACCACACAACCACTTCTTTTTCACATTTCCTATAATGATCCCTCGAATTTTAAGGCACATTATATATTAAAACATACATTTATTCTAATGAATATTTATGAGATTTGGTTGTTTTATGGGAATGGGGTGGCCCAAGAATGGGGTTTGGAGAACTAGACTGGGCTTAAAGCTGAAATTCTACTGTAGGTGGTTAGTTATAGAGTGACACCTAGGCACTGCATTATGTTGGAGGACTATAGCTAAAATTATGCTATATATGGTTAGTTTCTATGAGAAACCTATAAAAAATATTGAAATGGTTTAAATATAGGTATAGTTACTCTTAATGGGGTATTCATCCTGTGAACCTTAGGGGATGCACTGTGACTTAATCGAGCGAGGGGCCATCACGCCACAACCCCCAGGTCGCACATGACCAAGTCATTGGGTATTTTTTTTAAAAGGGAGATTTTTTTTAATTTAGGATTGGAACCCCATTTAGCTTCCTCTATCTCCTTGACCCTCATGTTATTTGGGTGATCTTAAGGGCTTCTTCTCGGTAATTTGATATCCCCCACTCCCATTTATTTCTCATTTGAAGAGGCGTTCATTATGAAGGTTCTAATTTAGAAAGTCTAATATGTTGATGTATCCTTAATCCCTTATTTCATGGTTTTTATTATCTAACACCAAATATATATATTTGGGGTTATTTTTATTTTTATAGATATTTGGTTTTTAATTGAGGAGTGATTCTTGGTGAGTACACTCCATAAGTCTTGAGTTAGGAAGTCATTATCATGTTACAACTTTCATATGAAGTTGTATGTCTCGAATTGTATATGGGTGTGTGTGTATCCCTTTAAGAAATCTTTATATGTTATCAAAGTGAATGGTTAGGTATATATAGGTGTGGTTGAACCCTTAGAAGAGTGAAGAGTATATGGCTTAGTTAAGGTGGTAATCCCACCTCAACCCATATGTAATGATAGGGATATACACTTAGGGAATTTGACCTTGATCGAGTGGCATAGTAAAGTGGTGTTGGGGTTCAAGTGATGAGTCCCCTTACTTGTCATGGAATTTTATGTATATTATTTATTGTTTTATATTGTGTGGCTATGGAATTATGGGTGCACCTTTAGTGATAAGGTGTGGCTTGATATATGATATGTGTCCTACCTTGAGTGAGAAGTAATTATTAGGATTATGAAGTATGGGTCCACCTTCAGTGATAATGTATGACTGGAGACATGGGGTGTGAACAACCTTGAGTGAGAAGGTGATATGTGCTATATAGTGACCCCCGTTAAGAGAGAATAACATGGTCATAATTTCAGTGTGTGGCCATGTCTTGATTTATAAGACACTAGTAATGTTCTGAATTATATATGAGGTTCTGAGAGAGTATTTCATCTATCATGGGTATGTAGAAAGCATGGCCGATAATTTATATAAGTATTATTAGAACATGATAACTAGATATATATTTCATGCTATTTATTTATTTATTTATCTTAATGAATCCACCTTTATAAAAGTACTATAATTATGCTAAGGTTTTGATTCTGGTGTCATACTGGGTTTATACTGACACCCTACATAGATATCTTGATGTGCATATAGACTTTATGAGAAGGGATCCAACTAAGGGTAAGGGCCTTATTATAGACTACTAGCTAGGTTATGGTGTATGGGGATTGAGGTGATGCTGGGACATGCTCCGAGATCTTTTTCACCAATTCCTCATTTGTTTATTTTGTTCCTTTTTTTATTGTATTTAATTGATCCTATATACGCGGGGATCCTTTTTTACTTGTTGTATTGATTATTATATTATATTATGATATTTCATGTGATTATGTTGTATATTAATTATGTTGTATTTATTTATACTGGTTGTTATTATTATTTCTTCCATGTTTGTGTTTACTTTGATGATTATATGATACCAAGGGAATAATATTTCCATAGTATGGTTTAGGATCTTGCTATTAATCATCATCCTCATGCATATGAGGATTTATAAATGAGGTCATGTGTCCCTTTATCTCGAACCCAGTAATTTGGTCCAGGGTGTCACAAAATGGTATCTAATCCCTTAATCTTTTGATTTACTATTTTGGGATTAGTAGAATGGAGAAAATATGTTTGGAACTCAGGTAAAAATATATGTTTGTGTCTGGATAATGCTTGTATAATGGTCAACCAAGTTTCTGAGGTAATGAGACATTTTTATTGGTCATGATGTTGTAGTTTCATGTTATTCCCCTTTTATTGTTGTATTGTTACTGTTTATGGTATTTTCTCTTGGTCAGATTTTCAAGAGTGGGTGAGTTCATACATCATGGATAAACACATAGGTTCACATTAAATATGTGTGATTGGTTGTGATTGAGATAGATTTAAGTTAATATAATTACAACAAGGATATATTTAGTGTTTTACTAACTACACCAATGGTGAAATTTAATTGGTTTAATCTGGGTATGTCTATTATTTTTCTTATTATGTATACTAATAACATGTAGGTAATAAAGAATTAGGATTAGGAATTGGGTAAGTGTGAGGGGGTTTTTACTAGAATTTGCGGCTATGCCTCTTGGGAATGGTTCTGAGTGTTATCATATGAATATGCACCTATTATTTACTTAGGTATTTATATTTTTTAAGTTGTTAATGGTGTTTATGAGTATCTATTTTTGAATTTGAGATAATTACACCTCATAAAAATCTAGTGGTGCTACCTAGGGACTTGGGTGAGGATGATCCCAAAGTAGGTAATGTTCTTTTTATGCCTATATATGTCTAATAGGTTCCCTTATAGTTTAGGAAATAGAAATTCTTCAGCTAGGAGTCTTTTGTATAGTGCCATTGGGAGGAGGAGGTTCCCATCAGAGAGGGACTGTGATGGAATATTTCACTCAAGATGTGAATTGGTAACATCCTTTTATTTTTAGATTTTAGGTAGTCTTAATGATATAAAATATTTTATAGACATCCTTTATGGAATCTTAAAGCTTGTAGAGATACCCAAAGACTGACAGTTAAAGTTGATAGCTTACATGCTATAGGGACTTGTCAGGAGGTGGTTGGGATTAATAATTTAGGCTATGAGATATGAGGGTCTAATGTGGTTATCCTTCAAGGAACTCATTTATGAGAAGTTTTTTCAAGAGGCATAGAGGTTGGATAAGGATAAAGTGTTTATGGAGCTCCTACAAGGGGGGATGATGTATGCGGTTGACTATGAAACTCATTACAGGGAGATGAACCGATTTTCTCTATTGTTGGTCTAAAATGAGGGTCAAAAGGATAGGATATTTGAGATCATCCATCATCTTGAGGTGAGTTACGTGGTCCAAAAATTGGACCCGACCACTTATTTTTAGGTAGTATATAAGGATCTTACTATTGAGAAAGTTCTAATAAAGTATAACATGATAGGTTTGCCTCTCTTCTTTAGTGAGACAAGTAGTGGATTTTTTAGTGTATTTTTTGGTGCCTCTTCCAGTGGTATGAAGAGAAGGCATGAGGAGATGCATAATGGAGGTGATAGGTAGTCAATGTAGGGTAGGGGTTAATCTATTCCATCTCCTAGAGGGACTTCCTATATGTGATTTTAGTGTGAATAGGATGGATATTTCTATACGATGTATAATAGTCTACCAAGGGATTGCCAATAATATAGGAGGATGCGATATCTATAACACTTATGTTTGAGGGTGTTCTAATCATGTATGGGAAAAGGATCAGGAAATATGCATGCTTGAGGTCTTGGACATGTGGGCCTCATAAATACCGAAGGGATACATTTGGGTAGTTGGGCTATAGAGATGTCCAAGGTCCTCAACAACTATAGTAGTAGACACCTCAAGGATCAGTTCCATAGGTGAGTTAGGGATTGAGAGGATAGGGATGAAGATCTGAAGCATGCCAAGTTTATGATTCGGACTAGGTACTAATTAATGAAACTGAGGGTCATTCAACTTTCATAATAATGGTTTTGATTACATAAATTCTTTTAGTTTCCTTATCTAATACCTAATCTTCTTAATATTTCATTTCTTTTAAAATTGTATCTTTGTTTGGGTTGAATGTGGAGTTTTACCCTAAGTTTTTGTCAATTAATACAACCCTTAGGAAGAGGTTATATCCTGTTCAGAGGTACCTAGAATGCACTATAGTGGTTAGGATCTATGGGCATTTGTAAGAATTTTTGGTCTTGTAAATAATGAGATTTGAAGTTATTTTTGGGATAGAATAGATGGTACAATTCAAGGATCATATTAAATACTACCAGAGGAATATTTATTTTACTTCCCATTGGGATAGGAGTATATTCTAATAAGATAATGATATGAAAAGGTAGGTAGATATGGTTTTTATTTCTATCAGGTATGAGCCATTATAATGTAGGTGATGGGGATGGTTCTTAGATAGATCAAGTGATGATACGAACCACTTTTCCTCTAGTGATGGACTGGTTCTGGGATTTTCCCACTAATTTTACAAAAATTCCTCCAAATAGGTAGATAAAGTTTTTGATTGATCTTGTATTAGGTTCAGATCTCATATTGATCCACCATTATTGCATAGATCCTTTTGAGCTGAAGGAGAAGCTCAAGGACCTTAAGTGAAAGGATTTATCCATATGAGTACCTATCCTTGGAGTGATATGGTTTTATTCTCCAATAATTTAGATGGTGGCCTCAGGTTGTGTGTGGATTATTGGAATTTGAACCAAGTCATAGTGAATAACCAATATCCATTACTGAGGATTGAAAACCTTTTTGACCAATTTAGGGGAGACCAATGGTTCTCCAAGATCAATCTATGATCAGGTTACCATAAATTATAGATTAGGGTATATAATGTTCCAAATATGATGTTTAGGAGAAGGTATGGGTTGTATGAGTACCTCATGATGCTGTTTGGGTTGACAAATGCACTAGTGGTGTTCATAGATCTCATGAACTAGGTTTTTCAACCCTATCTAGACTCCTTTTTCATATTATTTTTTAATTATATATTTATATACTCACTGAACTAGGAGTTAAACATTGAGCACATTGATATTTTACCAGGAACACCTTGGGCACATCATCTTTATACTAGGTACTTTAAGTTACACTTTGGATTCAAGAGGTGTGATTTATTGGACATATGATCTTAAAAGAAGGGATATTCATCAATCCATAAAAAGTGAAAGTTGTGATGTCTTGGGCTTGGCTTAGGAATGTGTTTAAGGTTCATAGTTTCCTTGGATTGGTTGGGTATTATAGGTAGTTCATTCATGAATTATATTTCTAGGAAGTGCCAGTGACAATAATGAAAAAAAAAGGTGTTCAAGTTCAAGTGGACTATTAGTTTTGAGGAGGCCTTCTAAGAACTGAATAAGAGGTTGAAATCCGCTTTAATTATGATTATTACAAACCCATGGATTAGTTACATGATCTATTTTTATGACTCAATATTCATAATTAGATCCATTTTAATGCATAGCGATTGAGTGGTTACTCATGAGTCTCATGAGATATGAACTCACAAGAGTAACTAACCTACCTCTGATCTAGAGGCAAGAACTATGGTTCATTCCATGAAGTGTTGGTTCCATTATCCATTCATTGATTTTTTTGTACACACAGACCACAATATCTTGTGTTATTTATTATCATAGTGTAAATTGAACCTGAAACAATTATGTTAGGTTAAGTACCTTTTAACATTTAACTTTTATATGAAATATTCCCTGGGAAAGGGGAATATTTTTATGATACTCTAAGAAGTAATACCCATGATCATAGAGTTTGGACTTCATAATAGGAGTGGAAATTGATGATCCTACTCATTTATTAGAAAATGGATGTGTTAAAGGACTAATTGGTGGTGGTTTTTGATCCATTGATTATTACCTCTTTTCTGGTACACTAAGTGAATGTTAGAAATGGGTCTGATTCAGATTGTTTTGTGATGAAGTAATAGATCATAGAAGATGATCTTGTCATGGTATGGACTCAAGTTATAGGATATGTGTTATAACCCCATGGTTGGGTGGTGATCTCTATTTTAATGAGGGAAGTTCTAATAAGGAGTCCCATGTGTCATGATGGGTAGTGAATATGGGCTTGAATAAGATGAATTGTGATATCATATAGTGTTTTTTTGTGGTTGGGTATGATGAAGGATATTGTGGGATTTTTCACTCACATCCTTACCTATTAGAGGATAAATTCAGATCACTAATGACTTGATGGTTTACTTAAACCCCTTCTAGTGACTATATAGAAGTGGGATGAGTGACCATGGACTTCCTCATGAGACTACCTAGGACTCCTAGAGATCATGATATAGTATGGGTGGTAGTTGAATTATTGATGAAGGTCATACATTTATTTCTCATTCTGGAGTCTCAATCCATGAATGAAATGGATAGGTTGTATATACAAGAGATAGCGTGGTTACACAGTGTGTCTATAAGTATAGTTTCAAATTGGGATGCGTGCTTCACATAAAATTTTTTGTAGGGATTATATAAGTCCATGTGTTCTTAACAAAATTTGAGTATGACATATCATCCACAGATGGATAGACAGACATAGAGGACGAATCATATATTATTGGATATGTTCAAGTCATGCGTTCTTGATTTTATAGGAGCTTAGGAAAACCATTTTTCTTTGGTAGAGTTCATATACAATAATAGATTCTAGGATTTGTTCTAGATGGATCCCTTCAAGGCTCTTTATAGCAAGTTGTGCCACTCTCCATTATGTTAGTTAGTGGAAGGTGAGTTGGAGGTGATTAGAACGAGTTTGGTATAGAAAACCACTAAGAGTTCAAGTTGATCTAGAAGTGGTGGATTACCACTCAAAGTAGTTAACATTCAAATATTTACTCGATATGGTGAACCATAAAGTTCACCATGGGTGACTGATTATTCTTGCGATTATCTCATCGGTTAGGGAATTGGAAGTTGAGAATGCAAAGAAAGATCACTCCATGATATATTGTTCCATTCTAGGTTATTAAGTGTATTGTAATAGTGTATTAATGACTATATATTCCTCCATGACATCGAGGTATTCATGATTTGTTTCATGTGTCATAGATTTATAAATAGGATCTGAATCCTATGCAGTGTGATCTTTGATGGTGATGTTGATTTGGAGGTATATAATTTGTTTGAGGAATGTCTAATGAAGATTGTATAATAGAGTGAGAAGGTGCTAAATGAGAATATATTTCCTCTTATCAAGATATATGGAAGTATGAGAAAATATATAAGGATACTTGGGAGTGGGAGTCAGATGTGTGGTCATAGTGACTAGTGCTTTTCATCCAGGACCCTTAGAGATACTTCTTGGGGATAATAATCCACTAGAGGGGGATCTTGTAACACCCCTTGAATTTGAAGATATATTATTTATTAAAATTAATATTTATTCTAATGAATATTGATGATATTTGGCTATTTCAAGGGTCAGGGGTAGCTTAAGAATTGGTTTTGGAGAACTAGACTGGGCTTTTAGTTGAAATTTAGTAGCAAGTGGTCGGTTACAACATGACACATGGGAACTACACTATGATGAAGTTTTGCAATGATAATTTTTATATAGGTGTTCAGTCATTCCATATCACATGGGTTCCATTTAACAATGATTTTAACAAAGGTTTAGGTCCTCTTCTTGGGGGCTGTCATGTTGCAACCCTTAAAGGATGTGCTACGACTCACTTGGGCAAGGGGATATCACACTGTGACCCCTTGATCGCACTTCAAACAAGTTTACATGTGATTTTTAAATGGTTTTAGAATTTTAATTTTTCATTTTACCCCCTTTTATAATCTTCCCTAGACCGTCATGTGATTTGGAAAACCTTAAGGGATTTTTCTTGGTGGTTTGAGCTCCTCCACTCCTATATCTTGTTTGTTTGAAGAAACATTCATTATTGATGTTATTTTTTTTTGTGATTATAATATATTAATGTTTTATTATTACGTTATTTCATTATTCTTCTTACTTAAACACTAAATATAGAGATTTAGGTCTTTTTTAGATTTTTAGAGGTATAGGATTGAATTGAGGAGTGTGGCATGGCATGTATACTATATTAGGCTTGGGGTAGAAAGTAATTACTATGTTATTAAATTTTTATATGTATTTACTTGCATGTGGGCGAATGTGTTTCCATATGATAAGTATTCTTACGGTATCAAAGTGGGTTGTTAGGTCCGTATGGGTGTGTTTGACCCTTATATGGGGATTTATAGGTTTATGTTTTGGTGAAGGTGGAAGTACCACCTTGAACCATGGGTAATAACAAGGCTATTTTACCAAGTATTTTGACATTGAGAAAGTTGTTCAGGATTGGTTGAGGATAGAGTGTCCCATTAAATTGGTTTAGGGGTTTAGGTGATGAGTCCCCTTACTTATTGTGGCATTTTATGTATATTATTACTTGTTTCCTAATGCGTGATTACTAAATTTTAGGTCCACCGTGAGTGATAAAGTGTGTCTTAAGGATTGATATGTGGTATTACTTGAGTGAGAATAAATGGCCAGGATTTTAAAATTTGGGTCCACCTTGAGTGATAAGGTCTGGCCTTAGATGTGGGGAGTGAACAACCTTGAGTGAAAAGCGGTTTGTGCTGTATCGTGACCCCCCTTGAGTGAAAAGGGTATGGTTTTATGTTTCACATGTGGTAATGTATTGAGTGAGAAGACATTTATAATTATTTAACTTTCATCCAAGGTTTTCATAGACACTTCCTTCCAACATGGAGCTGAAGTAGGTATGTTTAGGAATTTTTGGAATCTAGGTTAGCTCATGATGACCCAATGGGTATTTCTTGAACTAAAGAAGAAGGATGGTGAATCTATTGGTACCTATGAAGAAAATTTTTAAAGGATTTCAAGGCACACTTCTATTTTAATCATCATACCTAAAATAAAAATTAATGAATTCATTGGTGTCTTAAAACCAAGTCCCTGAAGGGAGTATCCTATAAGAGACTTAAGTAGCTACAAAGAAATAATTCGATGTACACTTAATGTAGAAATGGAAATTGGAGATTACCACCATTCCCATGATTTTGATAAGAAAAAGAAGACCGAGTATCATGAAAACTCAAATAAATTACATGGTGGAAAGAAATTTCATCCCTCTTTATGCCATAAATATGGGAAGAAGCATTAAGGGAATTACTTTAATGGGATTGGGAGGTGCTTTAAATGTGGATGGGTAGGTCATAAAGCCTATGAATGTCAGAATACAGTGAATGGTCTGGTTAATGAAATGGAGGAGAATGTGATGCCAACTAATTCACCACCCATGCTCCAATGCTTAAAATTCAAGGATTATGGGCATTATGCCAACTAGTTATCAAATTTGAAGGTTTTTTATGATCAGTATCAACAAAATCCTAAGGGTAAATACAAAGGGAAATCCCATGTGATCATGAATGTCGAAGTGGGCTATGAGAATGACATGGTGAAAGGTACACTTATCATCAACTATAGAATATCTAGTGTATTATTTGATTCTGGATCTACACACTCTTTTAAGTTTAAGGAATTTTCAATGGGTATTGAATTACCTGTTCAAAAATTAACTATTAAGTTATTTGTGAAAACTTCTAATGGTATAACGATTACATCAATATTCTATAGTTCCTCTTTGATTGAAGTTTGTGGGAAATTTATTTATGAAAATATTTTTATTACTTCTTTAGATAAATTGTATGTGATTCTAGGAAAGGATTTAATTTCTTTATATGAATATTAATTTCCAAGGAAGGGAATTCATATTTAATATTTCGAATGAACCCATTCTTATTTATCATTATGAGGACGAGTAAAAACTTCCAATGAAAATTAATTCTACATTATGGGTTTTAATTCCTATCCATGAAGGTTATTTATATCAGATAGTTTGGGAGAAACTCAACATTGAAGATATGCCTATTATTTAAGAGTTTGTTGATATCTTTCCAGAGGAGTTTCTTAGTCTTCCACTAAATCAGAAAGTTGAGACCTCAATAAAAATTATACCAAGTTCCTCACCTATTTCAAATATTCCCAATATAATGATCCCTATTGAGTTGAAGGAATTAAAAAGGAAACTCCAAGATAATCTTGAAAAGGAATTAATTCATCCAATAATATCACCTTGGGGTGAACCTATTATTTTTTAAGAATAAATATGGATCAATGAACATCTGCATTTTTTATAAAGAACTTAACAAGATTAATATCAATAAAAGTATCCTATGCCCCATACTGATGACTTGTTTGATCAAATATATAGAGATCAATAATTTTCCAAGATTTATCTTCATTTTGGATATCATCAATTGGGTGTTAAGAAGGTGGATATACCCAAGATAGCATTATAAACAAGGAATGGACAATATGAGTATATAGTGATTCCATTTGGTCTTACTAATTCCCCAACTATATTCATGGACTTAATGAATAGAGTCTTTAGATATTACCTTGATGAATTTGTGGAAGTATTTATAAATGATATTCTTATATATTCAAAGAATATGGAGGAGCATGAAGATCACTTGAGGATTTTAATAAACAAATTGAGAAAATAAATTTTGTATGAAAAACTTACAAAGTGTGAATTTTGGATTCAAAAATTTTCATTTTTAGGTCATATAATCTTAATATAGGATATATATATGGATCCATAAATGAAAGAGGATATATAACATTATCCTAGACCAACAACAGTGACTAAGATCTATAGGTTTCTTGGTTTTGATGGATATTATCAATGTTTTGTGGAAAATTTTTCATGGTTGTCTAATCCACTCACAAAACTATCTTGGAAAAAGTCAAGTTCCTTTATATGGATAAATTTGAGGATGATTTCATGAAGATAAAGAGAAGGTTAGTATATGAACCTATCCTCACACTACCTTATAGTGGAGAAGGTTTTTTAATCTTTAGTGATGCATCCAAGAAGGTATTGAGATGCGTTCTTATGCAGAACTATATGGTGATAGCTTATGCCTCACACTAATTGACGGTTCATGAGAAAAATTACTCAGCTCATGATTTGATGTTAGCTATGGTAATTTTTACATTAAATTATATAGGAATTATCTTTATAGAGAAAAGTGTGATATATATATTTATCATAAAAATTTAAAGTATATATCCACAAGAAGAATTTGAACATTCTCTTGAGAAGGTGGTTAGAGTTGATTAAAGATTATGACTTTTGAATACATTACCACCCTAGGAAAGTGAATAAGTTGGAAAATGCTTTGAGTTAAAAAGATCATGATAGCTTATCCATGATGAGGATCACCAAGGTAAAATATTTCTATATTTTCAAAAGATGTATGTAGATATCTTTATGGAAGTAAAAATATATTATATTTCTCAAATGAGTGTCCAAAAATCTATTCATGTGAGGATTAAAGAGGTGCATAAGGAAGATGTGGAGATATATAAGAAGGTGTGAAATATTCATGAGTTTAAAATTTATTATGATGTAGTGATAAGGTTCATGAACTGTGTATGTGTTCTTTACATACCAAATTTTATAGAGGAACTATTATAAGAGGATTAAATTTATTCATTTTATATTCATCCTAGAAGTATGAAGATGTATAAAGAGTTGAAAGAGTACTTCTGGTGGGATGAAATGAAGAGAGATATTATAGAATGTGTATCATGGTACTTGGTATGTCAGTATGTTAAGTTTGAGATTCAAAAGTGTAAGGATATGTTATAACCATAACCCATACCCAAATGGAAATGGGAAAACATCACCATGGATTTTGTCATCTGAATCCCCGAAACATCTAAAGGGAATAATGTTATATGGGTTGTATTCAATATCCTTATGAATTCAACACACTTCATCACTATGAAAGAAGATTTATCTTTAGATCATCTAGAAAAAATATAATTAAGAAGGTGGTTAGATTATATGGAGTACCACATTTTATTTTATCTATTCAAAATCCTAGGTTTACCTCAAAGTTCTGGTGAAGTATTTAACAACCCCTTGATATAGAGTTGAGTTTTAGCACTGCGTATCATCCTTATATAGATAGTTAATTTTAGAGAAGAATTAAAACCATAGAGGATATGAAGAGATATTTTTCTATATATTTCATAGGTGGTTGGGATCAACACCTTCCTCTAGTTTATTTTTTTTACAACAATAGCTTTCACTTGAGCATTTAGATGGCTCATTTTGAATCCCTCTATGAAAAAAAGTGTATAACTCCAATGCGCTAGAATGAATTTGTAGAAAGAAATATATTAGGATTAGAGGAAGATAATGAAATTGTAGGGAAGGGTAGATCTATTTAGCAACACATCAAGGCAGCTCAGAGGTGGCATAAAAGTTATGCTAGTAATCACCGACATGATCTAGAATTTGAAGTTGGTGACAAGGTATTTCTATGAATTTATACATGGAATAAATATATGATATTTGGGAAGAAATTAAAACTAATCCCTAGTTATATTCTACCTTTCAAGATCCATGATCGATTATGGAAGATTTCTTATCTCTTGATGCTTCCAACAAACATTTCTCAATTCCATAATGTGTTCCATATATCTCTCTTGATAAAATACATACCTGATCCATCACATGTACTAAAATAAAAATTTCTACCACTGGAGCCATAAATTTCTTACGAGGAGTAGCCAATAGAGATTATAAATCATAGAGATAAAGTTATACAAAGCAAGACCACTCCCTTGGTCAATTTTTTTGAAGGTAGAAATTAATTTTAATGGGGGTAGAATATAACATTATGATATTTTATAAAATAGTTTTTTCAAATAAATTAAATTTTCTCAATAACTTGTGCCACACACAACACTGAGTTTTAACAAACCATGATATATTATATTAAAATACTAATATTTATTATCACATTGCCGTTGAAATAGAAGGTATAAATAGGATTAATTAAATTATTAAAATTTATTCACATTTATAAAATTAATTATTTTGTTATAAATTAATTATAAATTAAAATAAAAATCTATTTAAAATAAATGAAATGTTTTCTGAAAAACTATATTTTTAAAAAAAATAGTTTCACCGCATTTTGGGAAATTATTTTAAAATTAATTTTTTTAAATTGTATAAAATAAATTTTAGAAAATAAAATTAATTTTTAAAATCATCATTTCAAAATTATCTTATAATAATTTTTTATAATTTTATGAAAAGATAAATTTTTAAGTGAATAGTGAAAATACTGGTTTTTTTTAAGAATTTTCATTTCTTTTAAAGAATTTAAAAACTTAAAAATTGTTATAAAATGGTTTAAAAGTAAAATTAGTTAATTTATATATTTATTAATATAATTTAGGTTATTTTAACCAATTTTATATTGAATTTTTATATCAAAACTTTCTATACTTATGAAAATTTTCACTTAGGAAAACTGTTTTTTCATCGAGTCTGCGAGTTTATGTTTAAATTATATTTTACCAGTTCTGTGAATGGAATTTAAAAAAATTTATTACATATTTTTAATAAGAATAATTAATATTTTATAATATTGTAAAATTAATTTTTGACCGCAATGGATAGTGAAAACAATTAAAATTAATTATCACGATTAAGGTTAAAACGATTTTATTGGGGGTTAAACTAAAAGTATAAGGCTAATGTTACCATTAAAAATTATATAAATCTTATTGTATGGTAATATTTATACCTTATAATATCTAAAGTTAAAATATATGGTCATTTTGAATCTTTTTTCTTGGTAATGGAATTCTCATTTTGGAGTCTTTTGAGAAATTTCCAAGTAGTTTCCAAGTGGATTCTTTACCCCACTTATAAAAAGACCTCTCCTTTCCTCTCCTTTACATACTACATGATCATTTTGGTTCAGAAAATACCTTCCCATAAAAATTTATTACTTCCTTTACCACATCGTATAGTCCTTTTTTAGTTATTAAATCCTCCTATGAAGGCTTTAGATATAAACCTAAAGAAGCTCTCCGAGGAAGAGGTAAATATCTTAAACACGTATTATCGTTTTATTTATTCTTCCACATCATTAATTTATTATTAAACCTTGATAATATAATAACCTCAATATATTATATATAATTATAAGTTTATATATTAATTTCATGATCTATATCCATATACATTTCACGCAAATTGAAAACAAAATAATTGATCATGTGCGCGACGGACTACCGCCTCAGAGAGCAACGTAATATGTTTTCCATCAACACCACTCACGGTTGGGTATAATGATAGATTTAATATATTTATATTATATTTATAACATAATTTTACTTATATAAAAATAATATAACATATTATTGTTTTTAATTTCCATTCTGCAGGGGATACACTAACGTCACTCATGTGTATGGAAGATCACCACCACACAAAGCAATGTGATTTGTTCTCACTGATGATTTACATGGAAGGTAATAATGATTATTTTAATAAATATATGTTATATATATGAAATCATAATGATTCTATAAAATTTAACAATTATTTAATTTTCTTTCATTCCATCCGACTAAAAATGAAAACAACATTCATGCGTACGTATGACCTACTATCTCTATGAATGGTGTATCTCATTTTGTTGTCTCTAAATTTTATATATGAATATAAATATTTATATAATGAATATATATTATATTTATAAAATGATTAATTTGTGTATATTATTTAATGATGATCAAAGTTCATGTACTGAAACTATAAAACGAAAACTATCATGAAAAATGAAACAATTAACACCCATAAATGATGACTTTATGAAGTAATTATTAATAAAAGGGTGTTGAAATGTTATAAGGGGATAATATATGATATTATAATTATTTTTATTATTTTTATTATATTTATAATAGATTTATATTTATTAAATAGGAGGCTAGAGTGATTTCATGGCAAGAAAAACTCAAGGTAAGAGACTTTCATCTCACTTTTTATATCCCTAAGATACATGCTATATTCACCAATTGTTCCTTTTGTGTTATTTATATACTACCCATTAATTTAATTAATGACAATTATCATGAAAATTATGGGGATTTACATATTCATTTGAGCATCTATCTATCGTGGGGCTTATGATTCAAAAGTTACCAAAGTGGTAATCATTTGATTTTATAATCTCATTTTTTATCAAGACTGTTTATGATTATAATTTTTATGATGAAATATTATGACCAGTTTCTCAAGAAATTACTGAATTTTCTTATCCTATGTAATTTATTGAGAATTCATGTTTACCTTCATTTTAATTTCTTTATGTACTCAAGATTACAAAAGAATATTTTTAAAAAAAATCGACATTATTTATCTCTTTGGTAGAAATTCCTTTTTCTTTCATATCCATGTTTTGTAATTTTTTTTTAAAATGTTTTAATATTAGTTTATTATTTTTTTAAATTAATTTTTACCCTTTTTTTATTTTTTTAATTTTTTTAAAAGGAATCTCCATGTTGTTTTCCACACAAGGCACTTTTGTATTTTACTGAAAATGTGAAAGGAATCTATATTTTATATTGTATGGAAAAAATGGAATTTTCTTCCATCATTGCCAATAATAATTTTAAATATTACTTTACAATTTATCAAGGTTATTTTAAAATATTTTTTTTCTATATTATTTTGGAAATATTTTTATGTTTATTGTGATTTCAAAAAAAATTATTATTTTCCTCAAGAATGTTTTATCTTATTTCTGTTTATCAATGAAAAAAGATTTGGTTTGCTTATGATTTACTAGGGATAAGTTTGAATGATACCATCCTTATTATTCATATATATGGTTAATCTTTATATTGACAGAATGTTTATGAAACCCATTTATTTTTCATGGGTTATGCTATGGTGAATTTATGAAATGTTTATGAAACATGTTTTTATTAGATGGGTTATTTTGTGATAATATGATGAATATTTTATGATATTATGGAACAAATAAGTATGGTTTTAATTATATTATGGCTGGGACCTATATCTCCCTCTAATTAATTGCTTAAATCTTTATATCTCATGAGATAATGGTGGGAAACAAGTTTATGGTCTTGATTCACTATGGGAAATTTGTGATGGGTCCTAATCCACTATATTTATGGTCTTGGTGGTTAAACTTGACATATGAAATGGTTTTCTATATTTATAATGGTTACAAAATTTTATGATATGAAATTATGGTTCATGATTTATTTATGATGATTTATCACTCTTATGGGCCATGTTTTCTAAAATGATAATGTTTTATTCCATGACTCATGCTTATGATCTATGACGATTTGGGTATAAACTTTTTATGTTATGTTCATGATCACATACACACATTCTTATATTATTATTTTATATTATCAAATATTGATATCTCCCATGTTTACCATTACTGATCATATAAACTCACCCTTTATTATGTTTCCTATCCTAGGTTATAAATAAAGGTTTAAGTAGGGTACATCTTAGAGGAGTACTATGTGGGAATATATTTATGGTAGATGTTGAAGATATTTATAAAATAAGAATATTGTATTTATAGTATCCAAATACAATAATATATTACGTTCCCCAGTCATGTATTATTTCAATTTAATTAATATCTATATAATAATATGTAATATTTATTTATGAAACACTTGGGTCGTTATATGCCCCCTAATGGTTACCAAGATACGATGAAATACATTTTATGCTACAACTTCTAGGATAAGCTTGTAATTTTATATGATATGGGAAGGGATGTAAGCTTGCCCATCCATTAACTCCAATATGTATTGGTGGGATTTTGTAGTGAAAAAAGGGATACATTCCAACACTTAGATGGGAGTAGGGATATAATCTATCTCATTTCCTCTAGTTGTCATAGAGATATGCTAATTAGCATCATGTGTAGGGGTGTGAATATCTTCTAACCCCTAGTTGTAGCTGGAATATACTAGAACACATCTCAAAATGATGTCAAGGTATACTAAAAATCATGGTGGGAAAGAACAAGGATATTTTTCTATTATTTAGTTGGACTATAGTATTCTGGTGGGATTTTTTAATAGAAGCGGGTATATGAGCCTACTCCATATGATTGGTGTTTTGCTACCCCTGGTGGGCTCTCCTAAATGCTCAAGTTTGAGAAACCTGAGTAGGGACCTCTCAGGTTGTAACATCCCGAGATTGTATGAAATATATTTTTTAAATTAGTTTAAATTTTTATATATCTTGAATTATATGCAAACAAAAAGTTTATATTGTGTTATACACAACAACTATTTCTTTGATATCATGCATGTCACATGACACTGAGCTTCCACAAACCATGAAATAATATTATTTTAAATATGATCATTATAGTCTAGCCATAAAATAGGTGAGTATGAATAGTATTAACTATTTTTTGAAATATACATATAAATGTACTGCTCAATATAAATTTATTTTTAAACACTTAGTAAATAGTCAATCAATTTTTAGTGAAGTAATTATATTCATCAAAAATATATTTTCTTCAAAAATGATTTTCATTTATTTTTACGAGAAAATATTATAATTAATTTATAGAGATTTTATAAAATTTATTTAATAAAATGGAACTAATTTTTGTAATCATCATATCAAAAATAACTTATGGTAACTTTTTGGGATTTTTTGGAAAATATTAATTTTTAGTGAATAGTAAAAAATACCAATTTTTGTAAAACTATCTTTTATTATAAATAAATTAAGTAATTTAAATTCCATATTATGTTTTAAATTAAAATAAGAATTAATTTTTAATATTTAATACACCCAATTACTTTTGAATCAACTTTATAATCGATTTTAGTATAAGCTTATTTTTGGGTAAAAAAAGGGTTATCCTAAGAACTGTTTTAAAGTACATAATGTTTCTCAATTTTAATTAACTAAAATAACACTAATTAGGAATGTTTTAAATGAAATATATATAATATATATAAATAAATTTTAATTTATATTCATATTGTAACACCCCAAGATTTCATAGTACGTTATTTCTTCAAAATAATTCAACAACTTGCACTACACGCAACACCGAGTTCTAGCGCACCATGACTAACCAAACTAGCCGTTCAAAAGATATTATGAACAGTATTAACTAAATTTTTAACTTTATATAATCCTTATAATTTTATAATCCTTTATATGAGTTTCTTAGACATAATTTAAGAATAAATTCATTTTTTCAGATAAAAGAAGTATTTTTCAAAAAAATTCAATTTTACCGCCTTTTAATGGAGAATCCTTTTTAAATGAAATATTTGAAACTTTTATATATTAAATTTGACAAAATAAACTTCTTCCTTAGAATAGGGACATAATAATTTAGTTTCAATAAATTTTTGGTGTTTTTCTAAAAACTTTCATATATGGGTAAATAGTGAAAAATACTATATTTTAACTGAAAACAACTTTTTTAATAAAAAAAATTTGTAGTGTTAAATTATACATTTTAATGTTTTGGAAGTATACATATATTATATTTTTTACATTTAATCCAATGGTATTCATTATAAATAATTTCACTTTGAAATTGAACATAAACAAGTATCAATCTTTTGTTAGTTATTATTTCTTAAAAGTACACTTTTTGGTTTTGACAACGGGAATTAATTTTAAATTAATAAATAAAACTTCTATGTTTTGAATTTGGTAAAATAGACTTAATTTTTAAATTCATAATATCAAAATTATCTTAGGGTGAAATTTTGGTATTTTTCTGAAAACTTTCAATTTTTGATGAATAGTGTAAAACACTGAGTTATTGGTTAAAACCAACTTTTTATTTAAATAATTAATTATTTTATTTAAATATATTTTAGGTAAAAATAGATACATAATACATATATATATTCAATTTAATTAATTAGAGTCATTTTGTAATAATATTAGATATATAAAATTTTATTGAACTTTTCACCGTCTTTTACCCACCTCCAAAGAGCATTTGCAAATTTACATAAAACATAATTTTAATGCTTCTGTGAGTTGAATTTCGAAAATCCAAAAGACATGATTAATATCAAGAAGTAAAATATGGTTCAATAAGATAAAAATAATTTTTGGTGAATAATAACTTTTTACTTTTATTTACCACGGTTAAAAGTAAATAGGGTAATTAAGGGTAAAAATGATATTATTATTACCCTAGAACATGTCCTAATTATATTTAATAAGTATAATTCGACCAAAAACAACCTTAGGAATAAAATATGATCATTTAGGTACACTTTTATTAGATTAGGACATTTATTATTATTTAATTCAAAGAAGAGTTAAAAGTGATAAATTCAAAGTTTAATAACTAAACCATTTTTAAGATATGGTTACGCATAAGATATATTCGAACATAAATATTCATTATAAATATAAAAATATTTACTACATAATGGTATTTTATTTATATTTTTTAGACATTAAATAATTTAATTTATTTATGACACAATGATGATATAGTAATTACCTAATTAATGAAATATTAAAATAATTGATATTATAAATATCCAAATAAATGTAATTTGAGACTTTTTATGAATTCCACTAATTTTATAGGTTAATATGACATGTTAGGGTTGGTTATATGTATTTTTTTCTAAGTAATAATGTTGTTATGAATTTATAAAAAAAATACCAAATAGTGTCATAATTGACATAAAAGAGTTTTTAAAACAATTATTATATTATTAATTGGTATTATATTCCTAAAAATATAAGGTTCAGAAAAAAGACTTAAATAATGATAGGTGTATCATTAATGAACCACTTGGGGTTCTCTTGTAAGTTTATAGTAAGTTTATTAACCATATAATATAAAAACACAAAAAAGACATGGTAAATGTCAAACTATTTAACTAAGAGTTAAATCTAAAATTTAAGGTTAATATAGTGACCCAAACCTGTATAAAACCTATTGGTTGTGTGGATTTCGACCCATACCTACTTTATCTTGGATCCATTATAAATCCAAAATGATTTTATTATAAAATAATATTTCTAGCTTTTCCTAAGGTGCCCCCACCCCTCTTATAAAAGGGCACTACCCCTTCTCTCAAATTCACACTTTCAAAGCCTTTTGGCTCATCCAAACTCTACCCAAATATCCTATAAAATTCCCTCAATTCATCCTAGAGGCCTTCCTTTAGTCAGAAATCCAACTTAAGCAGCCCTTTTGATCAAATCAAAAGGAACAACCCGAAGAAGAGGTAAATATTTCATCACCTCTTTCAAGTTCTTTTCTTCTTCCACTTCTTCTTTCCTTGTTGTTTTCATTATAAAATAATAAATCCGGTATCTTCTACATACTTTGATGTTATTATAAATATGGTACAACCATATTCATTATTCTATCCATCCTTTGAATGACATGTCACCATACGTGCGTATGTACGGCTTACCGTCTCCACGTTGTTGTGTAGTTGTTATTCAGTACATTATTATTTTGATGGGTATAATAATGATGTATAATTTATGTAAATAATAAATATAACATGATAATTATTCTGTATATATGATGTACCATCAAATTATATAATATTTTAATATCAAAAGAATGATATTGTCGCTCGTGCGTACGTACGGATTACCGTCTCCACGAGCGCGATGAGATTCATTCCCCATCGTATCCATTCAAGAATAATTTTCAATTGATGATTAAAAATAATGTTTAAGGACTTGATATAATTTTGGATATGAATAATATACAAACTATCCATAACCAACATGACTTAAGTAACAAAACATATAAAATAAAATGAGTAAGTGAACACCCAAAACGACGATAATACTAAAATATTATTAACAAAGCAATATTAGAAGATAATATATGATATCATATTTATGTATATGATTATTTTATAATTTAATAACAATGATTTAACTATTATATAGAAGGTTAACCTAGCCTTTACTAAGGAAAAGTACAAGGTAAGGGTTTATTTCACAATCTCTTCATTATCCGAGATTGTTTATACGTAATTATCTACTAGGACCTCTTTATCATCCACATCCATGTTTCTTAAATATGTATTTCAAAACATTATTACTATTTTATAGACTATGGGTTAAAGTCATTTATACCCTTGTTTGAATTTTTATAATATGTTTATAAAGGAATCTTTCTGTCGTTTTCCAAACAAGGTCGTTTGTAACCTTTTCGACAAAATTAAGGTAAGAATGTATTTTTTTTTAACTTATACGGCGGGTGCGGCTATTTTCTACCATTATAAAATCGTCGAAGCTTCCCTTACAAGATTATAAGAATATTTTCAAAGTAAAAGTTTTATTTTATAATTATGTGACTTTTAAATGATTTCAAAAAAGACATATTTGTCTCAAATAGTTTTGATTTCATCTATGTCAACATCCTTTGATGGATTTTAAGGTTATTTGAAGTTGATTTATTATGATACCAAACTTCCATATTGTATTGAAGGATTTATCATATTTTTGACTGTGGATGTGTTATTTTTATACCATTCATGGTTTATAGAGAAAGTATTGACATTTCGTATGTTAGTTTTAATACGAATGTTTATGTTATGTTTAAACCTGTTCATATGAGGAATGCATTGGACTTAGTAAGTGACGGTTGGAACCCGCTATAGCTCCTCGATGCATTGGTAGGTCTCATGAGAAAAAATAGTGTCTTGGCACAAGGCCTTGACAGAATCTTATATGTAGTCTGGGCACAAGGCCTTGACTATGTGGTTATGAAAGTCTGGCATTATGCATTCCATCATTATGAAAGTGTTTATTGATATTGTATGTGATTATTCGACTAGTAGAATATCCATGTGAATAAGTAAATGGCATTATTTCATTTTATTTTTTCCATATTATACTGATGTTAAAGTTTAAAAGTATTTTGTTTTAGTTATACGTTGCCTTAAATGTTTATGCTTATTTATGAAAATTTCCGCTATATTGTTATCCTTACTGAGCATCTGAGCTCACCCATTTCTATGTTTTATTTTTCCCAGGATGCGAAGAAGTATATTATGACTGACCTGCAAGGATATTCTATGGGATATCAGTGTTGTATTTGGAAATAATGTTTTTTTAGTTTTCCATTTTATGATTTAATGAAAACCTTATGAATGTATCTAGTGTTTCCAAGGCTACTAAACTAATCTGTCTTTCGAGACCTGATCTTTTGTGATCATGCCAATGTTATGTAATAATGCACCAACTCTGGGTAACTGAGGTCAGGGCATTACAGTTGGTATCAGAGGAAGTTTATTACAAACCTTGGAAGTTAGATTTAGATAAAATCTGATTAGAGCACATTACCCTAAGATAGAATTTGAGGATTAATATAGAAGAACTTCCTAGAATTTTGGTAATTTAGAGATTTTGTGAGTTTTCTGGGTAATAAATCCTTGTCTTGATACAAGAAGGTAGAGGTGGCTCTGGCACAGATGTACCTAAGGGTAAAACCTAAAAACACCGCTTTGAGCTAGACTCTAACGGTAACTAGTGCACGATAACAGGCCTTGCTGCACTCTTGGTTACGACACTCCCGGGGGATATGATTAGGATAATTCTCATTTTTTTTACAAACCATTATGAAGGGTTTATGAGTATATAATTCTTCAAAGAAAACATTTTTTTTATGATTATTGATTATGTCCATAAATTGTTCAATTTACGTTAGGTATTTTACAAGTTTGGAATTATTCATTGCAATTCATAAACTAACCTAGTGTATGCCATTATATAGAAATGGCACCCAGTAGAAGGAATGTGAACTCCAGCAATACGTATTATCCAAAGAGTAAGAAGGATCATATCATTCATGGTATTAAGAAAACATTTAGAAGGTAATTAGTCTATCATGTATTCTCAACATATGAAGAAATAATATGATGTGTTAATAAGATAAGTAAATAATTATTTGAGTCCTATGGCTTTAAAGGGAAGTAAGAGAAGAAAAGGATGGAAGAGATAAAGATGGATAAAGGGAAGAGGGAAAAGAAGGATTTTACCATATGTGATAACTGTGGAAAGAATCACCTTGGTAAATGCTTGAAGGGAATGGGAGTTTGTTATAATTTTGGAGAAAAAGGACACAAAGTACGTGATTTCAAGGGTAAGAAAAAAGTATCAAATGTACAATTCTTCATCTGCAAGGAGTTGGGACATTACGCGAATCAATGTCCAAATCATCAGAGTATACCCCAAATGCTGCTATTGGATAATAATAAAGTTATGATACTACCAAATATGAATAGGAATGACTAGTGTTATTATGTTTTTATTATAGAATTATTTCATTTGAGTGTTGTATCAACAATATACTGGTTATATGAATTATAGAGATAAACAAGGATTGTACTGTAGTACCATTTTATCGAGGATTTGAGATTATATGGTTCTAAGAAAAGTGACTTAATAGTAAGCCTCAATTTTTGGAAAATACATGGTTGAAGGAAAAGTAATCCTTAATATGGTCCTGATAATGAGGTAGTGATTTTGGAATAAGAGATGGTTGATTTGGATAAATTATATTGGATATTATTGACTACCTTGAAACTGATTAATGATTTGTATATTCAACCATTGATGGAGTTTACAACATTTTTGGATAGAAGGAGTATATCCAGTATTATATAATGAATAAGAGAGAATGAATGTAATCAATAAGGTTTTATTGTAATTTAGGATGTTGTAGTGTTTTAAAAGAATACACGATGAAGGTGTTCACATGTTATTACATGGAAAAACGGATCTTCATTGTGTTTACCTTCCTTATATATTTTGGACTATGAGTTTGGACAGAAGTAATTTGGATAATTCTAGTTGGAGATTATTTTTGGATTGCCATAAAAAGGACAACCCGGAGGTTGGGTGGTAACCCGTCGCGTTCGGAAAGGCCGCGAGACTTAAACCCGCAACCGAAGGGCGACAAGTGTGTATCACCTACCAATGGCCCACGTGATGTCCTGGATTGAATAATGTAGTTTTTATGGTCTCATAGATGAATTATAAATTCATTTTTTTGGAACCCTATATGAATAGGAGAAATAGAATATTTTTTAAGTTCTATTATCTTTTAGAGTGAAAGATGAGTTTGTGGTAGAAATTAGTTAATGGATGGAAATCTATTTGTCAAGTGTATACATATACATATATATATATATATATATATATTTTATTCTCTTATTCTATGAATAAATTAATTCTTAAACTATAGGTAAGGTATCTAAAAACTAAAAATGTGTAATCCTAGTACATTATGTTTTGTTGAACTGATGATATTTTAAATCATCATAGATTGATGGATTTGAGGCCATCAATTCTACAATTGTTTGTGACTGATGACCTCAATCACTCCCTATAAATATTTACATTTTTCCTCCAATTATGTGTCTCTAATTACCACCAATGTTCTCCTAATCTAGATCATAATTTGGTGGTGACTTTTTCATTCCCCTTTTCCTCTTATTAAGACTAAATTTTATTAACCCAATTTCTAATGTGAGTTTTCCCACAAAGGTATTTTCTATTTTCAACCTCTTATTTTTTAAGAACAATTTCAAATTGAGAGGACGCAATTTATTGAAATAGGGAAGAATGTAACACCCTAAGATTTCATAGTACGTTATTTCTTCAAAATAATTCAATAACTTGCACTAAAAGCAACACCGTGTTCTATCGCACCATGACTAACCAAACTAGCCGTTCAAAAGCAGTTATGAATAGTATTAACTGAATTTTGAACTTTATATAATCCTTATAATTTTAGAATACATATTATGAGTTTCTTAGACAAAATTTAAGAATAAATTCATTTTTTTCAGATAAAAGAAGTATTTTTCAAAAAAAATTAAATTTTACCGCCTTTTAATGGAGAACCCTTTTTAAATAAAATATTTGAAACTTTTATATATTAAATTTTAAAAAATAAACTTCTTCCTTAGAATCGGGACATAAGAATTTATTTTCAATAAATTTTTGGTGTTTTTCTAAAAACTTCCATATTTCGGTAAATAGTGAAAATACTATATTTTAACTAAAAACAACTTTTTTTAATCAAAATAATTTGTAGTGTTAAATTATACATTTTAATGGTTTGGAAGTATAAATAGATTACATTTTTACCATTTAATCCAATGTTATTCATTATAAATAATTTCACTTTGAAATTGAACATAAACAAGTATCAATCTTTTGTTAGTTATTATTTCTTAATAACATGCTTTTTGGTTTTGACAACGAGAAATAATTTTAAATTAATAAATGCAACTTATATGTTTTTAATTTATTAAAATATACATAATTCTTGAATTGATAATATCAAAATTATCTTAGGGTGAAATTTTGGTATTTTTCTGAAAGCTTTCAATTTTTGATGAATAGTGAAAAACACTACGTTATTGGTTAAAACAAACTTTTTATTTAAATAATTAATTATTTTATTTAAATTTATTTTAGGTCAAAATAGATACATAATAACTATATATGTTCAATGTAATTCATTGGAGTCATTTTGTAATAATATTAGATATATAAAATTTTATTGAACTTTTCACCGTATTTTACCCACCTCCTAGGAGCATTTGCAAATTTACATAAAACATAATTTTACTACTTCTGTGAGTTGAATTTCGAAAATATGAGAGTCATGATTAATATTATGAAGTAAAATTTGGTTCAATAAGATAAAAATAATTTTTGGTGAATAGTAACTTTTTACTTTTATTTACCACAGTTAAAAGTACATAGGGTAATTAAGGGTAAAAATGATATTATTATTACCCTAGAACATGTCCTAATTCTATTGAATAAGTATAATTCGACCAAAAACAACCTTAGGAATAAAATATGATCCTTTAGGTCCACTTGGATTGGATTAGGACATTTATTATTATTTAATTCAAAGAAGAGTTAAAAGTGTTAAATTCAAAGTTTAATAACTAAACCATTTTTAATATAGGGCTACACATAAGATAAATTCAATTATAAATATTAAATAAAAATATAAAAATATTTCCTATATAATGGTTTTTTATTTATATTTTTTATACATTAAATAATTTAATTTATTTATGACACAATGATGATATAGTAATTACCTAATTAATGAAATATTAAAATAATTGATATTATAAATATCCAAATAAATGTAATTTGAGACTTTTTATGAATTCCACTAATTTTATAGGTTAATATGACATGTTAGGGTTGGTTATATGTATTTTTTTCTAAGTAATAATGCTGTTCAGAATTTAGAAAAAACAAAACACCAAATAGTTTCAAAATTGACATAAAAGAGTTTTTAAAAAAAATATTATATTATTAATTGATATTATATTCCTAAAAATCTAAGGTTTAGAAAAAAGACTTATATAATGATAGGTTTATCATTAATGAACCAATTGGGGTTCTCTTGGAAGTTTATGGTAAGTTTATTAACCATATAATATAAAAATACAAAGAGACATGGTAAATGTCAAACTATTTAACTAAGAGTTAAATCTAAAAGTTAAGGTTAATATAGTTACCCAAACCTATCTAAAACCTATTGGTTGAGTTTTTTTTCAACCCATCCCCACCTTATAATTTAAATAATTCATTTTGGATCCATTAGAAACCGAAAATGATTTTATTATAAAATAATATTTCTAGCTTTTCCAAAGATGCCCTCACCCCTCTTATAAAAGAGCACTTCTCCTTCTCTCAAATTCACACCTTCAAAGACTTTTGGATCATAAAAACCCTACCCAAATATCCTCTAAACTTCCCTCAATTTATCCTAGAGGCCTTACTTTATTTATAAATGCAACTTAAGGAGCCCTTTTGATCAAATCAAAAGTAAGAACCCGAAGAAGAGGTAAATATTTCATCACATCTTTCAAGTTCTTTTCTTCTTCCACTTCTTCTTTCCTTGTTTTTTACATTCTAAAATAATACCTCCAGTATCTTCTGTATACTGTGATGTTATTATAAATATGGTATAACCATATTCATTATTATATCCATCCTTTGAATGACATGTCATCATACGTGCGTACTTACGACTTACCGTCTCCACGTTGTGGTGTAATTGTTATTCAATACATTATTATTTGGATGGGTATAATAATGATGTATAATTGATGTAAATAATAAATATAACATGATAATTATTCTGTATATATTATATAACATTCAATTATATAATATTTTAATATCAAAAGAATGATATTGGCACTCGTGCGTATGTACGGATTACCGTCTCCACGAACGCGATGAGATTCATTCCTCATCGTATCCATTCAAGAATAATTTTCATTTGATGATTAAAAATAATTTTTAAGGACTTGGTATCATTTTGGATATGAATAATATACAACCTATCCATAAAAAACACAAATTATGTAACAAAACATATAAAATAAAATGAGTAGGTGAACACCCGAAACGATGATAATACTAAAATATTATTAACAAAGCAATATTAGAAGATCATATACGATATCATATTTTTGTATATGATTCTTGTATAATTTAATAACAATAATTTAACTATTATACAGGAGTTTAAAATACCCTCTACCAAGGAAAAGTACAAGGTAAGGGTTTATTTCACAATCTCTTCATTATCCGAGGTTGTTTATACATAACTATCTACTAGGACCTCTTTATCATCCACATCCATGTTTCTTAAAAATATATTTCAAAAAATTCTTACTATTTTATAGAATATGGGTTAAATTAATTTATACCATTTTTTGACGTTTTATAAGATGTTTATAAAGGAATCTTTCCATCGTTTTCCAAACAAGGTCCTTTTTAACCTTTTCGACAAAATTTAGGTAAGAATGATTTTTTTTAACTTATACGGCAGGTGAAGCTATTTTCCACCATTATAAAATCATCTAAGCTTCCCTTAAAATATTATAAGAATATTTCAAAAGTAAATGTTTTATTTTATAATTATGTGACTTTTAAATGATTTCAAAAAATAGATATTTCCATCAAATAGTTTTGATTTCATCTATGTCAACATCTTTTGATGGATTTTAAGCTTATTTGAAGTTGATTTATTATGATAAAAAACTTCCATATTGTATTGAAGGATTTGTGATATGTTTGAATGTGGATGTGTTATTTTTATACCATTCATGGTTTATAGAGAAAGTATTGACATTTCGTATGCTAGTTTTAATACGAATGTTTATGTTATGTTTAAACCTGTTCATATGAGGAATGCATTGGACTTAGTAAGTGATGGGTGAAGACCGATATAGCTCCTCGATGCATAGGTTGGTCTCATGAGACAAACTAGTGTCTTGGCCCAAGGCCTTGACAAAATCTTATTTTTAGTCTTGGCACAAGGCCCTGACTATGTGGTTATGAAAGTCTGGCATTATGCATTTCATCATTATAAAAGTGGTTATTGATATTGCATGTGATTATTCGACTAGTAGAATATCCATGTGAATAAGTAAATGGAATTATTTCATTTTATTTTTTCCATATTATGCTGAAGTTCAAGTTTAAAAGGCTTTTGTTTTAGTTATACATTGCCTTAAATGTTTATGCTTATTTATGAAAGTTTCTGCTATATTGTTATCCTTACTGAGCATATGAGCTCACCCCTTTCTATGTTTTATTTTTCCCAGGATGCGTAGAAGTATATTATGACTGACCTACAGGGATAGTCTATGGGATCTCAATGTTTTCTTTGGAAACAATATTTTTTAGCCTTCCATTTTATGATGTAATGAAAACCTTATGAATGTATCTAATGTTTCCAAGGTTACTAAACTAATCAGTCTTTCAAGACTTGATCTTTTGTGATCATTCTAGTGTTATGTAATAATGCACTGACTCTGTGTAACTGGGGTTGGGGCGTTACACATACAATTATTATTATTATATATATAGTTAATATAAAACCATCCCATGTTTAAAAAAAATACACTTCTCAAAAACCCACCTTTTCATCGCATCTGTAGGTTTTGTTTTAAATTTAATTTTTAAAAATTATATAAAATTTAATTTAAAAAAAAATTAAAATTTTAAATCATCATGTAAAAATTATATTAGTGTGATTTTTGATAATTTTCTGAAAAGATTAATTTTTTGATTAATAGTGAAAAATATCAAATTTTAATTGAAAATTGACCTTTTATTTAATTTATTTATAAATTAAAATTATATTTTAAATTGTATGTAAAGTGAAATTGGTGAAATTATATATCTATTAATCCAATTGAGGCAATTTTAATCAATTTTATATTGAATTTTGATATAAAAACTTTTCAAACTTTTGGTCATTTTTCCTTTAAAAGCCCGCATTCTTATCGTGTCTGCAGGATTATTTTTAAATTAAAAATTTCCACTTATATGAATGGAATTTAGAAAAATTAATTCTATATTTTAAATCAGAATAATTTATATTATATAGTAAGGTCAAATTAATTTTTTACTAAAATGAATATTAAAAAAAGTAAAAATTATTTACTGCGGTTAAGGTAAATATGGGTTTACCAGGGGTTTAAACTAAAAAGAAAAGGGTAAAAAATGACCCAAAAATTTTCCAAAACCCATTTTATGGAAATATGTAGAAATTATATCTTCTAAAATTGATAATGGTATATTAATGTATCCTTTTACATAGAAAAAATGTTGGAGGAATTCTTTCTTTAAAAAACTTACAAGTGTGCCACTCTCCTCACTTATAAAAGGCCACCCCCTATCCTCTGTTATTCACACCTTAAAACCCATTTTTTTGGAAAATATATATCCAAAAAAATTTAAAAATTCAATAATATCACCCTATAATCCTTATTTTTTACATAAATCTAACCAAGGAAGGATTTTAGTGCAAACCTACAGAGGATACCCAAAGTAGAGGCAACATTAATTAACAATTATTTTTGTTTTATTTCTTCTTCCACCTCATTAAAGTATTATTATAAAAATATTATATAATAACCACAGTATATTCCATATAATTATATGTTTTTATGTTATGTTAAATACCTAAAACCATCTTCACTTCCATCAAATGGGTTACAAAATCATTGTTCGTGTGTATGGCGAACTACTGCCTCACAGACCGATGTCATTTGTTTTTCCATTACCACATATCAAAGATGATTATAATAATATATTTATTATTTATATATTATATTTATGATATTATTATACTTTTTTAATTATTATATCACAAATAAATTCATGATTTATATTTTTTTGGGAATACGATAACATCACTCATGTGTACTACAGACTACTGCCTTGCGAAGCAATGTGATTCATTCACACATTACATGGAAGGTAATAAGGATATTTTTAATGAAAAAATTTAATATATATGACATAAAAATTATTTCTTAATGATAATATATAATTTAAATTTCTTTCTTTCTATCTGATAATAAAATAGAAACAACGTTCATGTGTACATTCAACTTACCGTATGTAGGAATGGTGTATTTCATTTTCTATCAGTAAATTTTATAAATTAATATAAATAAATATATAATGAATATATATGATATTTATATAATGTTTAAAATTATAGATATTATTAAACCATGATCAAATCAAGAGTAACAAAAATAAAAAATTAAAACTTACATAAAAATAAAGCAATTTTTGCCCAAACTGTGACTTTAACATAGAATTGTTAATAAACAGGTAATAAATGGTAATAAGTAAATAATATATGATATAATATAAATATTTATGGTTATTTAATAGATTTATAAAAAACTTATATTTATTATATTTATGGTCTGAACATGTATGAATGAATTCAAGACTTAAAGTAAAAGAATTCCATTTCACTTTTTATATATGTGAGATACAATCCATATTCACCACATATTTATTTTATGTGGTGTATATAGTTCCCATGAATGTATTTTATGATGGATATTATAAAAATTATTGGTAATTATATATCAATTTTGGTATCTATCTTTCACGGGGATTATAATTCAAATTTTACTCAAACAGTAGGTATTTCCATATCACTTTTATTTTCTGTGTGAAACATGCCATACTCACCATATATTTATTTGATGTGGTGTATATAATAACCATGAATGTATTTTGATATTATTATAATGAAAATTACGGGGATTAAATACCCATTACAAGATCTATCTTTCATGAAGATTACGATTCAAAATTTACTCAAACAGTAAGGGATTTCTGTCTCACTTTAATTTTAAGTGAGACACATTCCATAATCTTAATGTATTTATTTGATGTGATATATATACTAACCATTAATTATTTAATTATTATTCTCTAGAAAAATATGGGTATTAAATATCCATTTTAGGATCACTCTTTCATGGGGTTTATAGTTCAAAAGTTATAAAATCAGTAATATATTTTTGTCTCATTTTTTTTTCTTTGAGACATATGGTTATGTTATGAACCTATCTTATTTTAAAAGGTGTATATTGTCATGAACTGAAACAAAGGGTATTTAGATGAAACTATCTTAATCCCACCTTCAATTGGCTAGGGGTTGGAGAATATCACCAAGAATACATATCACACACACATAGAAGGAATTACCTAGGCCCCCCCACACATATATCCAAGACCATACAATAATTAAATGTAAAAAAATGATAACAATGAATGAATAAATACATAATATCATAGTGAGAGTATGAAATATAGTACTGGAAAGCATAAAATGGGTCTAAATACAAGCCCACCCTAAACTGGAAAGTAAATTCCCACCTGCTCATACAAAGGGGATGATGTGAAAAGAAACACCGGTATACACCTCAGTTTATCTAGCTAAAACTATATCCACATACTCATAGTCTACCAAAGACTCCTAAAAAAGGTCCTTCATCTACATTAGAAATTAAATGTGCAAGAAGATCCCATGCAGGAGTGAGTATAACATTACCTAGTAGGACACCCTGAAATAACCAAACATAAGAATCAAGAGTAGTTAGCTCATCTTAAGATATGTCAATAATAAAATGAGACATAAAATAAAATATCTATAAAAAATTAAAATATAAACATAGTATCAAGGTAAGATCATAACTATAAAGAAAACCTAAGATTCATGCTCAAAGTTACCATAAAATGATCTTCTGGGAGAACACTATCCATGAGCAATACTTCCACTAATGATACACATCCTATAAGTCACGCTAGTTAGGTATTGACATAAAAAAACCTATAGGGTTCATATGAGATACAAACCTGATTATAATACACATCATAAAAAAGATCATATCTCGATACAAAGATAGGGGGTCATTGCCGATGGCTCACTGAGGGGATACCAGACCCTACTAGAAACATCATACTAGATATGGGATAAATTCCCATGTAAATATTAGTAATTTAAATTCCAAAAAACCCCATATAAGTTAACATTAAGGAAATGAAGACCGCTCCAAGACTCTCTTAGGGATGTATTATTCAATCCACTGAGTCAGTATTCAAAGTGGTTTGAGATAACTCACTCCAAAATAGGGGAACTCTCCCTCACTGCATAGATCATCAGTAAGCTATAGGGGTGTCACCCTCTATAAAGATAACGAGATATTACATTGAACCCTCATAGGAATGGACCAAGGGAACAAACTCAACTGTTACTGGCCTAAGGAAGATCACATAATCTCTCAATGAAGCTAAGATAAGAAGAAAGAGGAACCCAACCTGTCCTCAAAGGAGAACATGGTGTTTTCTTGGGAGTACAGAACATGTGTCCCTAATCCTAGAAATGATCATGTCTCATGCTCACATAACATATACTTTTTCTCAATACATGATGTGTACCAAGGGTACATGGCATGTAGAAGTTTCCTCATCACTTGGTGTTCTATTTTTCCCATGCCCGTGTATATCAGACCATGTCTGTGTACTTGGCCATGTCTGAGCACACTAATCTACCTATGTACTCTGACCTTCCCATGTACTTCCCAAGTAATGAGGTTCGGGGCCACTTGGTCACCTGGGAATGTACTCCTTATACATGCCGAGCTGTCCACCACATGTTACATCCTACACATGAGATTAACTTTCACTGAATGAGATCACTCATTATCAAAGGAGGAAAACTCTATCATAAAAAAACAAAAGTACTGCTACTATCACCAGTAGAAACATATGATCATAGATGATAGGAAACCAATCCATACTAAGTAAAACATTATAGGGTCACACCACCTCTATGAATATATTCCAAGTGAGTCTATCTATATCCTCATAGAGTTAGGTCACACTTTCAGTAGAAGCATGCAATAATGGATCCTATATGAATAATCCCCAACATAAGGGGTGAGAAAAGTAGGATCCATTGGAATCACTAGGTATTTAATAGGGATACACTTAGGGAAAATTGAGTCATAACTCTGTGTGAAAACTATTATTGGGGCAGTGAAGACACACATCATACCTTAAGCTGTGCTTGAAGCCTCTATGAGATCCTATAAGTTGGAACTCATCCGTTCCATTTCCCACATGTTTACCACAACCAGGTATTTATCTAAAACTTTAGTACATCAAAAAACCTCAAACACACAAGTTAGAGAAACTCATACATCACACCTTAACACTATTTTCTTTGGGTGGAACTGACTCACTTGTATGATTTTTGATTGTGTATCAAGAACACATCTTGGTGAAATAATTTACCCTCTTACTTGAATATAAAAATTCACACCATACACCACAAAAAAAGGCTCTACTGATTCCCCATGTCACCTTGGAGAAGTCTCTCTACTTGGACCACCATTAGGGATGGGTCTCATCCAAGAGGGACATTCACACCATAGGCTCACGTTAGTCCTCTACTATCCGAGAAGGGGGTCTATCCTACTATGTATACTAGGGGATCTCTAAATATAGAAGTCATGATGGAAACTCAAAATAGCTAGTTCATATACCGGTACCACCAGATCTAATTACTAATCCATGGAGAAAATAAATCGCAATTACAACCACTTGATTGGTCAGGATCCACACATAGAAACTCAGACCACTACCTCGAGTCAAACATATACTGCCTGAGGGTATGTATCATCATAGAACCTTAGTGATCCACATTTATATAAATTTCATAACACACCAAGACTATACATACCATCATCCCATCCTACTGGAGCTATCTACAATGACCCAAAATTTTATAAATAAAATTCCCCTTGAAATTTAATTAATTTCATTATTATATATTATGGATATAGAAAACACATGCACTTATTTGGTTTCTTTATATCCTATCAGATTTAAAATAACATTAATCATCATTAACATTGATAATATAGTCATTTAATAGAGATCATATAATTAGTATAAATATAGGGTTTTGGAAAATCCAATTGACATAGACAAATGACGTGATGACCTAAACCAATAGAATCATACCTTATGAAGCCCATTTATCAGAGCTTTTTTATGGTGATAACATCACTGGGATTTTACCTTAACTAATACCAATATTATATCTAATAACTTAATCACAACTGAAACCATTTACATGATAATTTTAAGCTCATTGAGATCATGACCCAAAACATGTACACCAAACCACCCCATGAAAGTCACACTTTCATACACCTCACCCTTAGGGAATTTTCTACTGCATTAAAGGGATATGTATCAAGACCCTAACAATATTATTATGTACATTATTTTCAATAAAATATTGTTTATATCAAATTATTATTATTGTTACTTTATAAATGATTTCAATTATGATATAATAAAATACAATGTATTTTTGGGTCATATTCAAATTCAATCAAGGAATTTATTTTCATGAATTAATGTATTTTTGAAATAAATAATATTTTATCAAAATATTATTATTAAATAATCTTTATTAAATATAAATTATTATATACTTTTTATGAAGTCAAATGTAATTTTTATAAGGGTTCAAAAACTGTTATTGTCAAAAAACCTATCATTTCTCAATAAATGTCGATTCTTATTTTAAAAGTGAAAATTAAAATAATTATAAATTTATTTATATAAAATGAATTTTATTTTTTGGAATCAAAACATCAAAATTTACAAATGTTTAATTTTTAATAATTTCCTAATATGGTCAAATTTTTGGGTAAAATTTAAATATGGTATAAATATATGGTGTGTATTATGACATCATGATGAGCCAAAAATGATGTAATAAATACTATAAAAGGAATCCATGAAAAAATATATGTTTTAAATTTAAAATAATGTAATATTAAGTTTATTTTATTAATTTTATAAATATATTATTAATCCTCCAAAACCTATAATATATTTTAAGGTTTTAAAATCATCTCTTTAAGAGTATGACTCACTTCCACATCACCAAGGGTATTATTTTAATAAGTTCAGCCCTTGGACTTGTAAAATAATGAAACAAAACCCTATTTTTCAAAAATCATGGAAAAAAACCGTGGTAAGGTTTTTTGTTTTGGTTATTTTATTATATAGAGTCCAAAACCTAAGTTTGAGAAATAATAAAGAATTCCCCACTCATTTCCTATATAAACCCACCCAATATCCCATTTATCTTCACTAAAAAAACCATGGAGAACATACTTAATATAACCTCCCCTATCTATATTCCTCATAGGGTTCCCCAAATCTCTCAATAATATGCTTCCAAGTATTTGGAATCACCCTCTCAAGGTAAGGGATCTCCCACTATCCTTTTTATTCATGCGCCACTTTCATGTAATGCCTCTTAATTTCCATTTCTTCATATTGGGATATGTTCTTAAATATCTAAATTACTATAAATTATATTTAAAAATTATGATATACCTCTTTAAATATCATTAAGGCCTTCCATGAACCTTTATGTACTCCCATTACCATGCTGAAATTTAGTAATAAATCCTCTCCTTCTCCTCTTTATTCAAGCTTCTTAATTATATTCTGTCATTTATATCGAATTAATAATGATGGGATATGTTCTTACATAACCACATGAATATCCATTTTATTTATAAATTATGAAATACCCCTTTCAATCTAATTAATACCTTCCATGAACATTTATACAACCCCATTATACTGCAAAAATTTCACCACGATTTTGCATGCCTAACAAATATATAGTGAATACCCGTACCCATTTCCAATGAAGGGTGTTCACATTCATGCATGTATAATTATTTTATTGTGGGATTACGTGTATTTATTCCACTCCTTGATCATGTAATGAAAATTTATGATAAATTATTCCATGTTTTATGATCTATGTGACACACTTAAGCATGATAATGAAATGAAAGTGTTGGGTGCAACAGAAATTATATAGTGATCCAATGCATTGGGTAATGTTTTAGTCTTATGAGACATCATGAAATGGATTAAGGAGTTAACATAATCTATCACATGACTTTTTTACATCATGATTCATTGGATGTTATCCTTGAACTATGTTTATGATGTATTGTTTTAAGTTGTTTCCACATTTCCCACATTGCTTTTATGATTATCATGATATATCATGCCTCAATGTTCATGTTTATGATTCTAACTCCTTTTATGAACCATTTATATGACTATTTTATAACATAAAACACTTTAATCATGTTATTTATTGTTTATTCCCTCATTAGGCTTTATATCTCACATCTTTCTTTTGTATTTCCCCAGGTTATACCGTGCAGTTTTAAAAGTTATGGAATTTTAAAAGTATGTTAATGAAGTTTTCAATAATGTTACTGTATCCCATGTTTAAGATGACTTGCTATATTCCTAATACAAAAAATACACTATACTTCTTGATATTATGGGTTTTATTATGTGTAATCTTATGTAATAAATCAAAAATTAATGTCTAATAATTAGAAGGGTTGTCATTGTTGGTATCAAAGGAAAAGTTTAGTTATTTTTGGGTTTAATATTAGAAAACACTTGAAAAATCCTTAGGGATAAAAATATGTATAAGAAAACATCTCTAAATTTTGCTAAAGTATATATTAATTGGTTTATCAATCAAATATATCCCTGTATACATACTACAAGTGGATTTGGCACTAGCATAGTTGTATATAGGGGTAAAACCTAAAAACACCACGTTGATCTAGACTCAAATAGGAATTAGTGCATGAGAAAAATACCTTGATGAACACATGGTTTTACTCTATCAGGTGATATGCTTTGGTAAATTCAAAAACTCATTACAAAAAATTATCAAGGGAACAAAAATTCCTATAAGATTATATTTTAGGAAATAGATGATGGATAACATAGATTGAAGCCTAGAAATTCATAAGTTAATAAATAAATGTCACTTATAAGTTATCCATTTAATGTCATTGGATTATCATTTATGGGTATAATAGTTTAAAAATTATTATTCCTAATTTTCCCTCTATTCTAGACAGTGGTCTGAAATAGGAGGAATCAGGTAAACAACTAATGTGAAGGGTAATGTGATGAATTCCCAAACGAGACTCCCAACCCGATGGGAGTAGGAATCGAGAACATTATGATGATAATCTATCAACTAAATAAGGTTATGAATAGAAACCTAGATTAAGAGGATCAAACCCCCCCCCCCCCCCTAAGAAATAACAAGCTATAATTGAAGCATTTATGTGACAAAGGCCTCCATGTTTTAATGGATCATCTTACCCCTTAATCACAAAATAATGGATAAATTCCATTGACAAGATCTTCTCCATCCTTCAATGTTCTGAGTAAGATAAGTTTCTACATGTTGTTTATCATATGGAGAGATAAATTATTAGTGGTGGACATTGACCAAGAATACAAATCTTGAGGAAGATATCAATGTGATGGGGTGGAAGGAATTCACGAAAAGGTTTTTTGGTAAATATTTTCCTCGCACTCTCCAATTTAAAATGGAAAGGGATTTACTTACCCTTAAGAAAAAATATGATGAATCAATCATAGAGTACAAGTAAAAATTCACAAGAATTGAAAAATATGCCTATGGATTTATTATTACCCTCAGATAAAAGGTTGAAATCTTCTTTGGTGGGATAAAACATAGTCTATGAAAATACCTGGAGATCTGAGACTTTGATAGCTACGAGGAAATTGTCCAATATTTCCTCAATGTTAAAATGGAGATCAAAATATATCAAGGGTATCATAGGGATAATAATTGGAAAGTGGAGTTTAATTATGACAGTCTGATGGAGAAATATATTGGTACTAAGAAATTTCAGCTTCTCACTTTTCAAAAGTGTGGAAAAAAGAACCCTAGAAATTGATTAAGGGGGAAGAGGAAATGCTTTAGGCGCCAGAAGGAAAGACACCTATCTTACATTTTCTATTGGGAGAAACCTACTAATGAAATGGTGGAAAGAAATTATATGGTAAACCCTTAGTGCATTATTCATTTCTTCAACTGTAAGGAAAAAGGGTACTTTTCAAACCAATGCACTAAGACAAGGGTTTTTAGAGACAACCAACAACTTTCAAGGCAGAAAGGGTGAGATTTTTCCATCACAATAGTTGAGGTGTATCCCAACAATGAAGTGGTGATATGTAAGCTAGTTATTCATTAAAGAATAGAAAACATACTTTTTTTATTTAGGTTCTATAAATTCCTTCATGTCACGCATGTTATGTATAATTATTCACACACCACCACAAATCATGGAAGTTATGCTATGAGTGAAAATGGAAAATAGTGAAATTATTATATCCTAAGTATATAACTCCTCCCCAGTCATAATTTTTGGGCTAAACATCCCAAAAAACATTATGATACTCACTTTAGTGGAATTTGATGTAATAATGGGTATGGATTGGATTTCCCTATATAGAACCAACATAAATTACCATGAGAAATAAATCACTCTCTGTATCATGAATCGAACCCCGATTATGTATAATTTCAAAGATAAGGATGGATATTATTTAGAACCAATATCTCAAGAATGGATATTATTTCCCTATAATCAAGAATATCTAGATCAAATGATTGAGTCTAAGGAAAAGATTATCTTTGAAGACATGCCCATTGTGAGGGAATATGTTGATGTGTTTTCTGAATAATTGTATGGTCTTCCTCCTAGATGAGTGGTTGAATTTTAAATCAATATTATACCTGGGGAATTTCCATTATCCAAGACTCCATATAGAATGGATTTTGTGGAACTTTAGGAGATGAATAAAATACTATAAGAGAATCTGGATAAATTGTTCATACACCCAAGTGATTCACCTTGGGGTGCAATAGTCCTCTTTATCAATAAGAAGGATGGGTCAATTCTCCTTTACATTAATTATCGCGAACTCAATAATATCATGATAAAGAAAAAGTATCATATGCCAAAAATTGATGACTTGTTAAATAAGTTACATGAAACACAATACTTATCCAAGGTGGATATTCGGTTGGAATATTATCAAGTAAGGGTGAAGAAGTAAGATCGCCCCAAGAATTATTTCCAAACAAGGTATGGGCACTATGAGTTCATAGTAATTCTATTCGAACCCACTAATGCTCCAAAAATATCCATGGACTTGATGCATAGAGTATTTAGAGATTACCTTGATAAATTTGTGGCAGTCTTTATAGATGATATTCTAATATACTCCAAAAGAAAGGAGGAGCATGAAGATAATTTAAGAACTGTACTAAAGACATTATAAAAGGTGAATATTTTTGAAAAGTATTGAAAATGCGAGTTTTCGTTGAAGTAAGTATCATTATTAGAGAATATTATCACAAGTAATGGGATATTTTTAGACCCTTAAAAGATATAAGAAATTGAATGATGGATGATTCCAACATCTATGATAGATATATGTAGTTTTCTTGGATTATCTGGATATTATCATCGATTTGTGAGAAATTTCTCATGATTTTAAAACCCTATAAAAAAGTTAACTTATAAGGGATTCAAGTTTTCTTGGCATGATTAATGTAAAGATAGATTCAAGGAGTTGAAAAAGAGACTTATCACTGCACCTGTACTCACACTACCCTCAAGTGGAGCAATTTTCAAGGTATTCATCAATGATTTGAAGAAGGGATTTAGTAGTGTGTTAATACAGAATGAAAAAGTGATAGATTGTCCACAAGGAAATTGAATGTTCATGAATAGAACCACCCAACACATGATCTATACTTGGATTTAGTGATCTTCACATTGAAAATATTATGGCATCATCTTTTTGGGGTAAAGTGTGAAATATATAAAGATAAAAAATCCTGAAGTATATATTCACATATAAAGAGCTAAATATCTGCCAATGAAGATGGTTAAAGCTAATCAAGGATTATGAATTCTCAATCCACTACCATCCTGGGAAAGAAAATAAAGTTGTAGATTTTCTAAGTGGAAAGGATCCTATAATTTTATCATTTATGAGAATTGAGAAGGATATGATATTCTTAGTTTTGAGACGGATAGACATGAGAATCATAAAGGAAGGAACATCATCAATCCTTTCACAAATGATTTCCCAACCATCCCTTCTTGAGAAGATAAAAGATGCTCAAAAAGGTGATCTAGGAATTTAGAAGAAAGTGGAGTCTATAAGAAAAGGGAAATCCCCAGAGTTCAATATTAATGAAGTAGTTGTGAGATTTGGGTCATGACTTTTTGTGCTCTAAAATACTGAGTTAAATAAGGATCAGTTTGATGATGTGCATAGCTCGGCCTTCTCCATCCATCCAGGGAGCACAAAGATGTTTTGTGATCTCAGAGAGAACTATTGGTGGGATAATATGAATAAGGATATTGTGTAATATACATAAATATGTATTGTATGTCAAAAAATTGAATGCTGAAAGGAAAAAATACAAGGGAATTTTACAATTATTACCCATACCTACATGGAAATGGGAAAAAATCACTATGAACTTTGTCACTGGTCTTTCAATGAAATCAAGAGGAAATAATGCTATATGGGCTGTGGTGGATCATCTTATAATGACTTCTCACTTCACTGAAATTCAATAGTACTTATCACTCGATCAACTTGTAAGAATATACATCATAGAAGTGCTGAGGCTACATGAATCACCACTTTCGAATGTATCTGATTGAGACCCAAGGTTTACCTCTAAGTTATGGAAGAGTATCCAAGATTCTATAAATACTGAGTTGAAATTCAGAACGACTTATCACCCTCAGAATGATGGCCAATCTGAGTGGACTATCTAGAAACTCAAGGAAATGTTGAGAGAATGATTAATTGAATTTAAAGGATGATGGGATAAACATCTTCCTCTGGTCAAGTTCTCATACAATAATATTTTCCACTCAAGAATCCAAATGACCCCCCTAAGAATCACTTTATATAGAGAGGGGGTAAAAAACCTGTATACTATGATGATATTGAGGAACAAAAACTTCTGGGTCCTGAAATGGTCGAGGAAATGGTGGAAAAGGTCAATACCATTCAACAACACATCAAGGATGCCCAGAGTTGAAAAAAGAGCTACAATGAAAATCATCGATGAGACCTAGAGTTTGATGTTAGAGATATATTATTCCTTAACATATCTCCATTGAATAAATTAATGAGATTTTGGAATAAGTGATAGATTAGTCTAAGATACATTAGTCCCTTTGGGGTCTTTGATCACATCAGAGTGGGGACCTATTAACTCACACTCCCACTCAACCTTTCTCAAGTTCATGATATGTTCCACATATAAATTTTGAGGAAGTACATAACAGAACCATCACATGTAATCAATCCAAAGATGGTATCATTGGATAATGATCTTTCATATGAGGAGAAACCAGTAAAGATCTTAGATTATGGAGACAAAGTTCTATGAATTAAGACAATGCACTTGATCAAAGTGCTGTGAAAAAACCACAAGTGTGAAGAAGTGACATGATAATAAGAGGAAGTGATGAAACTAAATTACCCTTAGTTATTTTATTATGTTAAATGAAAATTTTGAGGGAGAAATTTCTGAAGGGGGAAGATTTTAACAACCTGAACTTTTATAAATAAAATTTCCCTTGCAATTTAATTAAGTTCATTATTATATATTATGGATATAGAAAACACATGAACTTATTTGGTTTCTTTATATAATATTGGATTTAAAATACCATTAAACATCATTAATATTATAATATATCCATTTAATAGTGATAATATGATTAGTATAAATATAGGGTTTTGAAAAATCCAACTGACCAAGACAAAGGAAGTGGTGGCCTCAACCAGTAAGATTTCACCCGACGAATCCCATTTATGGAGATTCCAAGGGATATATAATCAATAGGATTTTCCCTTTACCAATAAAAAGATGATATACAACAACTTAAGTATGAGGGGAACCATTTATTGGAGAATTTTAAGCTCATTGAGATCACAACCCAAACCATGTATGTCAAACCACCCCATAAAAGTCTCACCATCATGCGCCTTACCCTTAAGTAATTTTCTATTGTATTAAAGGGATATATATCAAGACCCTATAAATATGATTATGTACATAATTTTAAATATAATAATGGTTATATTTACTTCTCATTACTATTACTTTATACATGATTTTAATTTTGATATAATAAAACACAAAGTGTATTTTTGGGTAATATTCAAATTCAATTAAGGGATTTATTTTCATGAATTAATGGATTTTTGAAATAAATAATATTTTATTGAAATATTATTATTAAATAATTTTTATTAAATATAAATGATCATATAATTTTTATGAATTTAAATTTAAAATTTTAAGTTTTTGAAAATTATTATTGCCAAAAAACAGGGGCATTTTTCAATAAATGTCAATTATTATTTTAAAATTTAAAATTAACATATTTATAAAATTATTTATATAAAATTAATATTATTTTTTTAATAATATGTTTGAAATTATCCAAAGGTGATTTTTTCATAATTTTCTGAGATAGACAATTTTTGGGTAACATTTAAATACGATATAAATATACGGTGTGTATTATGACATCATGATGTCCCAAAAATGATGTAATAAATACTATAAAAGGAATCCATGAACAAATATATTTTTTAAATTTAAAATAATTTAATATTAAGTTTATTTTATTAATTTTATAAAGTGATTATGAATTCTTCAAAACTTATAATATATTTTATGGTTTTAAAATCATTTATTTAAAATTTTGACTCACATCCACATCACCAGGGGTATTATTTTAATAATTTGATCCATTTTACTTATAAAATAATTAAAAAAACCCCTATTTGGTAGAAAATATGGGAAAAAATTATGTAAAGGTTTGTAGTTTTTGTTATTTTATTATATAGAGTCCAAAACCTAAGTTTGAGAAATAATAAAGAATTCCCCACTCACTTCATATATAATCCCACCAAATATCCCATTTATATTCACTAAAAAAACCTTATATAATGTATTTAATTTTCCGTCCCCTCTATAGATTCCTCCCAAGGTTCCCCCAAGCTCTCAAGAAACTCCTTCTAAGCATTTGGAATCACCCTCTCAAGGTAAGGGATCTTCCATTGTCCTTTTTATTCAAAAAAATATTTTATATTATTCCTATTAATTTACATTTATTAATGTTGTAATATGTTATTACATATCCCCCTTACGTTACATTTTATTTATAAATGATGATATTCCCCTTTCACTCTCATTAATGCTTCCTATGAACCTTTATGTGCACCCATTACCATGTCTAAATTTAGTAACTGATCCTCTCCTTCTTCTCTTTATTCAAGTTTCTTCATTATATTATGTCTTTTATATCCAATCAATAATGACGAGATATGTTTTTTATATCCACATTATTTTATATTTTATGTTTAAATGATGAGATAGCCATTTTAATCTCATTAATCCCTCCCATGAACATTTATACACCCTCGTTATGCTGTCGAGATTTTACCATGAATTTCCATGACAAACAATTGTGTAGTGAATACCCATACCAATTTACTATCAAGGGTGTTCACCATCATGAATTTATACTTATTTTATTGGGGGATTATATGTATTTACTCCACACTCCTTGATCATGTAATAAATATGATGAAAAATGATTCCATGTTTTATGATCTATGTAGAACACTTATGTATGAGAATGAAATCAAAGTGATGGGTGTGACCAGAATTATATAGTGATCCAATGCACTGGGTAATGTTTTAGTCTCTTGAGACATCATGAAAGGGATTAGGGAGTGAACATAATTCATTATGGGACTTTTTACATCATGATGTCTTGTCATTTATCCTTGAACTATGTTTATAATGTAGTGTTTTGAATTTTTTCCACATTTCCCATGTTGCCTTTATGATTATAATGTTATATCATGCCTCATTGTTCATGTTTATGATTATCACTCCTTTTATTCCCCATTGATATGCCTATTTTATAACATATAATAATTTCCTCAGGTTTTTTCATGTTTATTCCCTTACTGCACTTTATTTCTCATCCATTTCTTATATTTGTCCCCATGTTATCTCATGTAGTTTTAAAATTTATTTAATTTTAGAAGTATTTTAAGGATTTTTTCAATAATTTTGTTTCATACCATGTTCATGGTTTTATGATATGTACCTAATTCTCAAAGACACTAGACTTACCGATATTACGGGTTGTATTATGTGTAATATTATGCAATAAATAATGAATTAATGGGTAGTAAAGAGAAGGGTTTTCATACTATAAACTACTCAACATGTGGAAAATCATCCACCTAAACAACAAAAGGATCCATGTGGTACTCAACTGGTGGTAGCACTACTGGATGTCCTCCTCGAGTAAACCCCCATGAGTGGGTCTCTAAAACAAAACCACATTACACATCTGGTTTTCTACATGAAACTATCACAAAATCATAGATGGAGTTCATCATAGATACATCTTGAAGGTCGTCAAGATGTAACACAATCAATGAGTATATCTGAGGACCTAACTCAATAAGGACATAGAAACCACAACCCATTCCTATATGATTCATGTACCAAAATTTTACATGAATCTAGTGTCTACATATATTGATTCAAAAAACAAGTTATCAAGGTCCCAGTGAATGGATACATCATCCTCCACACCAACACATGACACCCTAGTTTGAGAGACAATCTTTAAACAATTTAAAACTATTTACCTAGTTCCCAAACCAAACCTCACAACTATACAAAAGAAACTCCAAAATGTTATCCTAAACTAAGGCAGTGTCATAAAAATTTAGGATGGGTACCTTTATGATAACATTATTTCATGACATGACCCAACGGGGCTTGAGACATAACTACCCTAAGCCTGCCTCCAATAGGTCAGGGGATGGAGACTATCACCAAGAAGGCATATCACACACACATGAGAAGCATTATCCTAAGGTACCTTTACACATGAAAAAATATAAAAAACCATACAATATTGAAATGTAAAACAACTGATAACAATGCATGCATAAATCTATAATACCATAATCAGAGTATGGCATACAGTATAGAAAATCATAAAATAGGGCCAAATACAAGACCACAAAAAACTAGAATGTAAAGTCCCACCTACTCATATGGAGGGGACAACTATTAAAATAAACATTATTATACACATTTTTCTATCTAGATCAAACTAGCTCCACCTACTCCTAGTCCACCAAGGACTCCGCAAAAAGGTCCATCATTTTCATAGGACATGACATGTGTGGGTAGATCCCATGCATGAGTGATTATAAAAATACCCAGTAAGACACCCTGAAATAAAAAAACACAAGAATCAAGAGTAGTCACCTCATCCTAGGGTAAAAAGATCATAAAATGAGACTTACAATAAAACATATAGATATACTCATAATAGAAACACATTCTCAAGGTAATATCACAACTGTAAATCCAGACTAGGATTCTTGATCGAAGTTTTCATACATTGCTCATTCAGGAGAATGCACTCCACTGGCTATACTATAACTAAAGAAATTCATCCTATAGGTCACTCTCATTAGGTTTTGACACAAAGGAAATTGAGAGGGTTCATTTGAGATACACAATTGATCGGAAAACACCTCATTGGAAATATTGGATCTTTATACAAAGATAGGGGTCAAATCCTAGGTCTCACTGGGGGGACACCATACCCTACGGGAAACATCCTCATAGATAGGGTATGAGATCCATTATAAATATTGGTCATGACAATTCCAACAAACCCCATCGAAGGTAACATGAATGAAATGAGGATCACTCCTGACCTATTAGAGGGATACATACTCCAAGACTCTAATTCAATAGTCAAAGTGGTCTGAGACAACTAACTCCAAAATAAGGGAGCTCTCCCTCACTATATAGATCATCAGAAAGCTAAAGGGGGGTCACCCTCTATGATGAGAATGATATATTAAACCGAACCCTCATAGGAATGGACTAATGGAACACACTCAACTAATAATACCCAAAGTAATATCATAGAAGCTCTCAATAAATATAAACTAAGAAGAAATAGGAATCTAACCTATCCTCAAATGAGTACATGATGTGTCCCTAGGGGTACACTACATGTCTCACTAAGCTTGGAACTGCCCATTTCTTATGCTCACATGGTATGTACTTTTTCTCAATGAACGATATGTCCCAAAGGGTACATGGTGTGTAGAAGTTTACCCTACTTTTGATGTTTTTCAGCTCATGTCTGTCTATACTAGACCATGTCCATGAACTTGGCTATGTCTGAGCATACGACTCTACCCATGTACTTTGGCATGCCTGTGTACTTCCCAAATACATAGCATGTGGGGCCACTTGTCCACCTGGGTGTATACTCCCTGTATGCACTGATCTTTCCAAAACATGTTATATGGTGTGCGATTAGGAACACATGGCGTGAAACACAACATGGCCTCCTCGGTATGTACCCCCTGTATATGCCAAACTAGTTAGATAAGGGTCACATAGTGTGTGAAATATGACCCAAAATGTTTCATACTTATATCTATTATAGTTACCCATTTTTATACTTATAATAATTATATATATATATATATATATATATATATATATATATATATATATCAAGAGCTAGGATCTGAGACGACATTCGATTCCAAGGACCAATGTGCCCGAAATTAATTTTATAAAAATATTAAATATATTTTATTTTATGCATACATGGTTATTAAATAAAATGGGATAACTCTTAAATAGAAGATCAGATTTTAAATCCAAGTCTATGGTTGTGTCTAGAACGCGGTTTTTACCCTATGCGTGACCTAAAATAGGTCAGTGCGGGGCGTTCGGAAATATTACTAACTGAAGGTATGTCCAGTGGATTAATTAATTTATTAAAATAATTAATTAGTTTATTTTGACCTAATGAAATGTTTATAAATATAATACCATGGATAATTCTCTAGGATTATCTGTAGAATCCCTAGTAGAATTCTAGAGCTTCCCTTCCTTCAGTTGGCGGATCACCTCAGATGATGACGAAATGCCAGATCAGAGCAAATCAGAACAAATCCGAGTACAATGAAGACACCAACATCCTTCAATCATTGGAGAGCACGTTATTCAATGATGAATGATCCAACCTACAGGTAAGAATCTTAAATTTGTGGTTTATTAGCATTTTGATTAAATTTATTGAGTGGATCAATCCCTTCTATTGATCAGTGCTAATTACAACCCTTGCATGCGCCCGTGTATTGAAATCTTAATTGATTATTCAATGTTTTCTAAACCCGAATACCCTATTATTTATTTTTGGTCAAGAAAAATTGAAAACAGTCATTTAAAAAAATTATTGGGATTTCCCCCTTTTTTTCTTCATGTTCATCACTGGTTGGACCCCACAGTCCCAGTTCGACATTTCCAGGAGGTACCAAGCCCGATCAGACCCCCAAAATCATACCAGTTTCACAAACGAGGAATTAAGTGATGAATTAGGGTTAGATTTAAGGTGTTTTCAGGTTGTGGTTTATCATTTAAACAAACCAAGGATGAATCATTGACCGCGTTGTCATGACACGTCAAATTGATTATAATTTTAAGATTGATTTATAGTCTAGGGAAGACCCTAGGTTGTCTCTCAAGGAGCATTGATAGGTTTTAGTGTGTATTTTTAATAAAAAATACTAAAAGAGGGGGTGGTTTTTAAAATAGTTTTAAAAATAAAATGACTTAATTAAAGAGTTTAATAGTCGGTAAATAAAATTGGTGTTTTAGAATAATAAGATAAGGAGATAATTTCAAGTTCAATACACATCTTTTTGAGTTAATTATTCTGAAAAATACACATGGTTTAATGGAATCCTTTGGTTGAGGGTTGTCAAGATCTCAACTTTCCTCTTTCCTCTTAAAATGATGCTCAAAGAACCACCCCTTGACCCAAAAATCGTGTTGTCAAGGTTTGGGTATCAAACATAGAAAATAAAGGCTACCAAAGAATATTGAAATATTATGTATGTGTGAGATAAATATTACTCTTGTCTTGTCCAATCAGAATAATACAAGATTCACACTTGAAATCTCAACCCAATCGGTGTTGAGATAAAAACTGTTCCACTTAATTATAAAATAGAAATGTATTTAGAATAGAATCACATAAAAGTTAAACATAAGTGAAATATTTATCACAAAAATTTCAGAAAACTAGTAGAAGTTAAAGTTCAGAAACTCCCTCCCAAGTTTGTGTAGCTCCGCGAAATGATCACCCACTATTTAGCTCGCCATCGAGAGGAGGAGGAGGCTCAGGTGGAACTCCTTATTCATTCTCGATCCCCTTATGAGGATAGGGGCCTCCAAAAATTCTAGGATGATGATGAGACTCCTCTATGACTCCAAAATGGAAGAGCTTGGCTCCTGGTTCGAAGTCACAAATGAGGAGCCCAAGGTACCATTTTATAGGAAAATTAGAAGGTGGTTTTGAGCATCCTGATTTTGAGAAACCACGTGGTTCATGATTTTCAATATCCATACAGTTTTATCTCACTTTTTAAAAAACTAAAAAGTTGTATCCCCACCTCCTAACTATCTCCACTAAAATTTTAGATCCATTTGAAAAATCAATGATTGAGATATTTATAGAACACCACACACCACTTTTGACATCGTGCAGATTCAGTGTGATGGACAAATTAGCCCGGATGGGACAACAGATGACTAAATTAGCGTTTGGTTTCTTCATGTGAAATGTATCCCATTGAATTTAGTACCATCCAAAAAAATTTAATCCCATTTTAATGCATAGTTTAGTTGAATTATGTGGTTGAGTCCACTGGTGTGCATGAATCTTGCACAGTTTGGCCCATTTTTCTTGGACATCATCATGGGCCCTCCAAATCACCTCCACCTTCATGAATTATCAGAAAAAGTATCATTTCCATTTTTAACAGTAATAAACACAAAATTATTGAATCAAACATTAAGTGAAATTTGTTATTATTTTTATAATTTTCAATACAAAACTAGTTTAGCACAATGGTGTAAGGGTGAAAATGAAACAGTGAATCACAGTGTCATCTATCATCACATTCAAAAAGATCCTGGGTGTGCGCTGTGTGAGGTGGCACGTGTGGGACTTTGATAATTTGAGTTTTCTATCATTGGAGGGCTGAAAACTGAAAGAAAACTCTAAATACACTATTATCAAGTAGATATAGGTCCAGATATGAAGTTATAAGGAAAAATTAGAGGCATATATTATAGATATGAGTTTCTATGAAAAAATCGACTACACTTCGTGTAAAAGGATGAACACATGACGTGTATCCCCCCGGCTATGGCAACTAGGGTTTTGAGAGGTTATGGCATGGAGTGTATCTTGCCTACATTATATGTACAACATCCTTGGGTGAATGAGTTGCGTAAGGGATCACAAAGAATAGACCCCTTGTGGGAGTGGACGACCAAGAACATGGCTGTGTACCCAAGTACACAGACACAACCCGATCCCTAATATCTTAGACACATTATGTAGTCCACTTGCACGATATGTAATTATACATCGATTGGGATCCTTGTACATCTAGAGACATGGATAGGTGGTGGAGTAGGACCACATATCATGTGGGTCACCTCACATACTGTGTACCCATTAACCTCTTTTTAGAAAAATTCAAAGTTCCATATCTCCTTCATTTGAACTCAGATTTTGGTCTGTGAGTAGCCTATCTTGAGTTTTTTTCCACATAGAACACGATGTTCCCTTATTTTTGGATTTATAGATATGATGTGGAATTTTATGGGTGTGACACTTATTTAGTCAATGCTCGATGATGAAAGTGATCAGAAAGAATCACCAGAGGCTTCTTATATAGTGGAACCCCCACCAACATGAGAGAGGGACCTCTATAGATACCTTCAGAGTGGAACCCCTACTATATAGTGTGCGAGTCCTCATTGATTAGAGTGGAACCCCCTATCACACAAGGGAATGGGTCCTTGAATTATGAGTGGAACCCCATATCGGATAGGTTGTGGGTCCTTGATGACTAGAGTAGGACCCTCTACAACACTAGGGCACATGTCCTCTACTTTCGAGTGGAACCACCTATAGTATAGGGTGTGGGTCCTTGATGACCAGAGTGGAACCCCCTATCACACCAGGGTGTGAGTCCTCAACTTCTAAGTGGAACCCCACTATCGTATAGGGTGAGGGACCTCATGACACTAGAGTTGAACCCTCCATCGACATAGGCATGGGTACTCTATAGATACTTATGGAGTGGAACCCCCTGAAGCACTAGGGTGGGGTCCTCTACTTTGAGTTTATGCCCCTTAAGTTTTTATCATAATGATGAGGTGTGGTTTGAATTGGATGGTTACTTATAAGCAGATTTGTGAGATGATAGACATCATTAATGGACTTTTGGAACAGTTGGGGACTCTTCTTCTTAGGCTGAGCTATGAGATAAGGATCCCCTTTCTTCCTCATTTGGGATTATTTGACTAAGCATATATATATTCTTATGTATCCATAAATTTGTATTTGGTTAATCTCTTTCCTTGTTATGTGAAGAAAAAAGGGGTATACCACATTCATTCAATTTTTAGATTCTCATATTTAGATGAGTCTACTCTCCTTCTATAGATGGAAAGGAATCAGCATGTATTTTATCTACACATCGTGTTCATTCCCTTGTGTTTGGATTATGTTACTCTGTCTTGGTTTGTGTTGAGATATTATCTTTCACTATATCTTCCATACTATGTACTATATATTGTCTTCTTTATTGTTATATCTCTTAGTACCCCCCTTCAGCTTTCAGGGCATCCTAATGAGTATTTATATAATCACCCCTACAAGGGATTTTCCCACACGTGTCATGTCTTATATAGACAAGTGACAAGTCAGTGGTGTCTTTAGAGGATCATAGGGATACCAGATGATGTAGACCATATTTGGTAGTTGTATATTTGAGATCAAGATCTAGGCTCTCTCAATATTTTACTTTTCTAGTCCTGTGAGGTTTTGACATATTTCTGGTTGGGCATGAATTTTTTCCCTTTACTTTTCAATTTTCATTGTCATAATCGTGTTCACCCTAGAGTTTATTCATTATCGTTTTACTTTCTAGATATTGCATATTTTTATTATTTTTCCTCTTCACTTATACATTAATATGTTTAGGTTTGTGTGTACAGGTACTTAGGAAAAAGCCTCCCATTTAGGATATGAATTTTGGTGCTGGTCACCACCTCATGGCCTATAGAGGTGGGATTGGGGTAGTTACGGCTTGAGCCCTGGATTGGGTTGGGTTGTGACAGATTAGTATCAGAAGAGTTCATTACTTGGGTTGTTATTTGTACTGGTCCCCTTATGAGGATTTGGTTGGGATTGTGGAAATAGTGTCACAATATCTTGAGTGAAGCTCATAGGATAGAGAGTCTAGTGATGGTACGAGAAACCATTGTATCCATTCACTAAGACCTTGACTACAATCTTGTTAACTTGGAATATCGATACATTGTTATAGGAATCAATGGTACATGCATTATACAGGATTTAGTCTTTGACTATCTTTCTTGAGTCATCTCCCCATTACTGTTATATATATATATGATCATCTAACCATGGTATGTCTTGATAAATTTTAGGATTCATTCATGATGCCAGCTATCCAGGATACCAGTTCCAGATCATAATGATGATCTGATGAGTGATCAAGCCTTATTTTAGGGTCCATCCCATGAGATTCTTACTCTAGGTGAGAAGGTAGTGAAACCTCCACCTATTGAGTAATAGATCATCTCAGAAGAGTATAATGAGGATGTGAACATGATCAATGCACTCCGTGAGTTCCAGTGCTAGATTCCAATGGGGTTCTGTGGTGAGACAGATCCCCAGGTAGTAGAGGGTTGTCTAGTGTTGGTGGTCCATGTATTCAAGATCATCTAAGAACCAATTAATCAGGTGGTTACACCGAAAACTATCATTTTACATGGAGTATTTGGTTACTGATGGAGCCTTGTTACGAAGATGCATTTTGAGTTGAAACTATCATGGACTAAATTCTAGTAGCTTTTTCTTGAAGAGTACTAACCTTCCTGTATACAATTAGTTTGGATCCAGGAGCTTATAGAGATTCATCAGGGAGGGATGATGGTGGATAAGTATGTAGTGAGGTTCATATACATTATTCGGTCATCCCTTGACATGACCCTAGATGGATAATTTTGAGAAGGGTAGTTTGGGAATGGACTTCGCAGATATATTCATGCTAGAATGATGACCTTGTGAATCCCCACCTATGTTAGGGTGCTAGAATGAGCACTAGTGATAGGGAGATTTCTTTCAGATGGATTCCAGATAGATGGAGTTGGCCATGGGAACCAAATAGATGAGTCTTCTATAGTATATAACAGACACCAAGAGTGAGGATGTCGGTGTAGGAGACCTCCCCATGATTAGGATTAGGCACATAATCAGGGGTAGCATTGAGGGATAGGGAACCAGAGAGAGAATGTTATTTTCTTATGACGGGTGAGGTCACAAAGTGTGAGATTGCCTGAGCAGACATGCTGAGCAGCACAGGTTTATAGCCGACATGAAACCATAGTAGAGGCAACACAGTAACCAGGGATATTCCAGGAAAGGGAAGAGTTCCCCCAGGGAGGAGGATTTGGAATAGGAGACATAGGAGTTATGGGTGGTAGATGAAACTATAAGATCCTTCCACCACCACCACTAGGCTTCCCACATTAGGCTTAGGGATCAGACAACTAGGGTCACAGACAACTATAGAATTTGGAGGCTTATGACCCTGTAACACATGAAATGATTACAGGTATGATCTATGTTTATTATATTATTTATTTAGTATTAGTATAAATATTTTCCTATAATTACTTTATCTTTATACTTCTAGTGTGATATCTAGAGCTCCTAGTAGAGGTGATAACCAAATAGATTTATCTTGAGGTTCCTACAGGGAACAATTCTTCTGTATCTTTTATCTATTGGTAGTGCAAGATATTTCTTGGTTGAGAGAGAATCATGTGGGAACTTTCGATCATCATAATGGAAACCTATGACATAAACACTAGTATGGATTGGTTGTCCATGATCTGAGCCCATATTGACTATCACTGGAGACAAGTCAGATTATTTTACAATAATGAGATGAGATTCTCCTTTTCTGGTGAGAGAGATATCATGGTAGGATGAGTGGGATCTATAAGCAGGAGGTTGCATCCCATCACCTATAAATTAGAAAGTATATCCCTTGGTGCTATAGTATATTCAGGTATATGAATTCCTTCATTTGTGTAGGATTATATTGATGAATTTTCTAAGGACGTTTTGGGAATACCTATGAGGTGAGAGATGGAGTTTTACATCAACTTTCATCTTAAGACTACTCCGATATCTTCTGCAGCATATCGGATAATACCTATCAAGCTCTGGGAGCTGTAGTTGTAGTTGGAGGACCTTTTAGTGAAGGGTTTCATAAAACTTAGTGTTTCCCCCTAGGCACCTCCATGGTTATTCATGAAAAAGGAGGATGGGTGATTGTGAATTTTCATGGATTATCATCAGTTGATCTGGGACACGATAAAGAACAAGTACCCCTTACCGAGGATTGAAGACCTCTTTGACCAATTTGAGGCATGATATGGTTCTCCAAGATCGATCTTAGGTTCGTATACCACCAATTGAGGGTTTGTGAGGCTGATATTCCAAATTTTACATTCTGATGTCACTATGAAAACTATGAGTTCCTGGTGATTCCCATTGGTGTGATGAACTCCCCCGTTGTGTTTATAGATTTGAGGAACCAAATATTCTATCCATACTTGGATAAGTTTTTGGTCTTCTTAATCAATGACATACTCATATACTCTGCATCAGAGGAGGAACATGCTGATAACTTAAGGATGGTTCAAGATTTTCATTGAGGGAAACGCTTTTGGAAAACTCTCAAAGTTCCTATTCTATATACAAGAGGTTCACTTTATAGGGTATGTAATTTCTAAGGATAGTTTAGCCATAGACCCAAAATAGATCAATTTAGTGATTGATTGGGATCCACCCAAGAGCATGTCAAAGGTGCAGAGCTTTCTTGGCATTAAAGGGTACTATAGGAGGTTTGTGGAATAATTATCTATAATTGAAACCCCTTTGACCACACAAACATGGAAAGGATAGATATTTACTTGGATTGAGAAGCGCCAAAGGGCCTTTGAGGAGTTGAGGCTGAGGCTGATGAGTGATCTTGTGTTGAGACTACTAAAGGAAAGTATAGAGTACATAGTATATTGTGATGCCTCAGGAGATAGGAATGACTGCGTGTTGATGTAGCAATATATAATTATTACATACAGGTCAAGGTAGTTGAGACCACATGAGAAAAAATATGTAACTAATGACCTATAAATGGCAGAAATATCCTTCTCTCAAAGGATGTGGAGGCACTAACTTCTTGGAGAGTGCTTTGTGGTTTACTCAGACCATCATAGTCTCAGGTATGTCTTCACGTAGAGAGACTTGAACCTGAGATAGTGATTCTAGTTGGAGTTCCTATAGGAATATGAATTTGAGAGATTCTATACTCTGAGGAAGGAAAATGTGGTAGCATACTCCTTTATTATTAACTCCTAGGCTTACTTGGTGTAGGAGGATTTGGAGTAGTTGGCCTCCTTACTGCTGACCTTGGTGGAGAAGGAGGGTACAAATTTTCTACAATCAATGGTGTTGAATCCTCCACTTATTGAGCATGTGAGAGAGTCCCAAATGGAATACATCGACTGTAAGGTCTTATGTGACCTGATATACATGGGGGATTCACAAGATGAATATTCTAAATTAGGGAATAATTTCATCATTTTGAAAGGATAGACGCTGGTCCCAGTCATGATGTTGGAGGAGGTGATGCGAGAGTTCCACAATTATCCCCTAGCTATACATCATAGTGTGAGAAAAATGTACAGAGACCTTAAATGGATATTTTGGTGGTTTGGTATGAGATAGATCATAGAGGAGTTCATATCTTAGCATCTCACTTGTTAGTAAGTGAAAGCAGAGCACCGAGTTTCAACAGGTTTGTTGTAGCCCCTTGAGATCCCGAAGTGGAAGTGAGATGAAATATCCATAGAACTTTTGACATGGATTCTATGCACAATAAAGGTCTATGATTCTATCTAGGTGATATTTTATAGACTCATGAACTCAGCACACTTCATTTCTATCAAGGAGATGATTTTCGTGGATAGTTTGGAGTAGTTGTATGCATGAGAGATCGTTTTACTTCATGGGGTGACCTTAATGATTGTTTTCGATCCTGATGTGTGGTTTAAATCATGATTGAGGAGAGGAATTTAGGAGGCATTCAGGGCCCAAATGATTATGAGTACAACCTTTCACCCCCAGACTGATGGGAAGACCGAGTGCCTTATCCAGGTGTTGGAGGATATGTTGAGGGATTTTATGTTAGACTTCTGCCAGATTTGGGAGGACCATTTTCCCTTGGTAGAGTGTGCATACAACAAAAAATACCACTATACCATTAATATGACACATTTTCAGGCCCTTTATGAGGGACCCTGTAGGTTAAACTTGTGCTAGATATATATTGGAGATACATCTCTTATAAGCATAGAGGTGGTGCAGGTGACAATAGAGTAGGTCAAGGTCATCCATGAGTGGATGAGGATGGCCTGAAGTAGAAAAAATCATATAAAGATTATTATTGTAGGTCCATGGAGTTTAATAAGGGAGACCAAATTTTCATGAGAGTCTCCCCATGATGAGGATGGTAAAGGTTTGTATGGGTAGTCAATCTATCCCTAAGGTTCCTCAGACTGTTCGAGAACATGAATAGGGTTGGTGAGATTGCTTACTGCCTTGACCTATCCCCTTATCTTGATAGGGTGAACAATATATTCCACGTGTCATGGCTATGGTGATACATGCATGACCCTAATAACGTCATCGATTGGGGAGAACTGGACATCGAGCATGGAGACACCTTTATGGATCAAAAATCGAGGATAAAAAGAAGAGTACCCTTTTTGGATATACCATCCCCTTGGTTCACATGTTATGATAGCATGGGAATGTGCAATGAGTTCCTAGGAGAGGGATATCCAAGTGTGGCCTTAGTATCCTGAGTTTTTTGTTTAGTTTTTCTTTTCAAGGATGAAAAACTTGAAGGAGGGAATGACACAGAGACCCTTTTTTCTTTATAAGACTTTAATATATATATATATATATATATATATATATATATATATTTATAGAGTTAGGTGCTGAGATAATGTGCGATTCCGAGGCATCGTGTTCCAAGAATTAGTTTTATAAAAATATTAAATATATTTTATACTACACAAACATGGTTCTTAAATAAAATAGGATAAATATTAAATAGAAGATAAGAACAAAAATTAGAGTCCAAAGATGAGTTTGGAACACATTTTTTTCCCTAGGAATGACCTAAAATAGGTTAGTGCAGGGCATTCAGACATCTCACTCATTAAAAATACATTCAGTGGATTAATTATTTCATTTTTACCTAATGAAATGTATATAAATATACTTACATGGATATTTGTTTAGGTTTATCCACATAAACCCTAGGATAATTACCGAGCTTCCCTTCCTCCTTCCATTAGAAGATCACCTCAGACGATTAAAAAATGATAGATCAAAGCATATCAGAGCATAACGAATGAAATGATGTCCTTAAATCATTGGAGGGAACATTTTTCAATGAAGAACAATCCAATATCTAGGTAAGACTCATCAATTTTTGGTTTATGACTATTTTGATTAAATTGATTGAGCAGATCAATCCCTTATATTGGTCTGCGTCAATTGTAGTCCTTGCATACACCCATTTATTGAAATATTAATTGATTATTTAATGTTTTCTAAAATCAGATGCCCTTTTCTTGATCGTTGGTCAATAATTCTCAACAAAAACCATTTAAACAATTTTTCGTATGCTTTCCCCCTTTGTTTCCTTTCATTCATCACTGGTTGGACCCTGTGGTCCTGGTTTGACATTGTTGGGCACTACAGAGCCCGATCAGACACTCATAATTGTAACAATTTCTCAAATGAAAAATAATCAATGAACATGGGGTATATTTTTGGTGTTTGAGGGTTGTGGTTGATCATTTCAACAACCAAAAGATGAATCATTGAGGATGGAAGGATCCTGGGTGTGCGCAGTGTGAGGCGACAAATGTGGGACTTCGAGAATTCGAGTTTCCAGCCACCAGAGGGGCCAAAACCACCGAACAATGCTAGAAACACTATTCTCAAGTGGATATAGGGCTGGATTTGAAGTGGTGAGGCTGGATCTAAGGCGTAGATTATGGATCTAAGTTTCCATGAAGAAACTCGACTACACGCCATGTACAAGGATGAACACATGGGGTGTAGCCCCTTGGCTGCAACGACTAGGGTTTGAGAAGGCTATAAGGATGGAATAATATGTATCCCTCCTATAAGATATGCACCCCATCCATGGGTTTATAATCTATGTGATAGATCACACAGAAGGGACTCCATGTGGGAGTGTATGACCATGCACATGACTGTGTACCCAAGTACACGAACACGACCATAAGGACACAACCCAATCCTCGATAGCCTGGAAATTCCATCTAGTCCACTTTCACAATATTCAATTCTATATGGGTTGGGATCCATGTACCTCTGGGGATATGGCCAAGCGTTGGAGTGGGACCACATACTATGTGGGTCACCTCATACACCGTTTACCCATTGGCCTCTTTTGAGAAAACTTCAAGGCTCCGTATCTCCTTTGTTTGAACTTGTATTTTGGCCCTTAAGTTTCGTATCTTGAGTGTTTTTTCATATAGAATATAATGGTTCCCTCAGATCTGGATTTAGAGATATTATGTAGAATGTTCTGGGTTCAATGATTATTTAGGCGATGCTCAATGATGAAAATGATTAGGAAAAATCACCAGATACTTCTTATAGAGTGGAACCCCCCATCAACATGGGATCATGTACTATACATCTACCTTCTGAGTGGATCCCCACTATCAGATAGGGAACATGTCCTTGATGACTATAATTGAACCCCCTGTCACACTAGGGTTTGGGTCCTCAGCTTTCAAGTGGAACCCCCTATTAGATAGGGTGAGGGTCCTCAATGATTAGAGTTAAACCCCTTGTCACACTAGGGAATTGTTCCTCAAATTCTAAGTGAAACCACCTACTTGATAGGGCATGGGTCCTTGATGACCAAAGTTGAACCCCCCCCGTCACACCAGGGCATGGGTCCTTAACTTTCGAGTGGAACCCCCTATCATATAGGGTGTGGGTCCTCACGACACTATATTGGAACCCCCATTGGCTTGGGTGTGGGTCCTTTATGGATACTTACAAAGTGGAACCACCTTACTCACTAGAGTTCAAGTCCTCTACTTTGAGTTTATTTCCCATAGAATGTGTGACATAATGAAGAGGCATGGTTTGACTTGGATGGTTACTTCTGAGTAGACAAGTGAGATACTGAGAATCATTGATGGAATTTTGGAACCATTGGCAACTCTTATTTTTGGGTTGAGATGTGATATGGAGATCCCATTCCTCCCTCATTTGGGATTCTTTGACTGAGTATATATATTTATATATATTATTCTATATCAATGCCTTTTTATTTGGTTACTCTCTTTACTTATAATTTGAATACATGCAGGGTATTCCACGTGCTCTCTGTGTTTATATTCTTGTGGTTGTATGAGTATAATCTCCTTCTGTAGGTGGAAAATAATCGATATGTAGTTCATATACACACCATTTTGATCCCCATGTGTTTGGAAGAGGTTACTCTATCTTGTTTTGGGTTGAGATATTATCTTTTACTATATTTTTCATCTTCTGTACTAACTACTATCTTCTTTCTTGTTTTATCTCTTATTACACCACCTTTAGCTTTTGGGGTGTCCTACTAAGTGTGTATATACTCACCCCTTAATGGGGTTTTCCCACATGTGTCATGTCTTATGAAGGCGATGGGTAGGTCAGTGGTGACTTTAGAGGATCTTAGGAATACTGGGTGTTATGGGCCATGTTCATGGTCGTAGCTTAGAGACCAAGAGTTGGGATCTCTCAGTAGTTTAATTTTCTAGTTATTTCAGGTTGGGATATATTTTTGGTTTTTTGTGTATTTTTACCCTTTACTTATCAGTTTATACTTCTGTACTCTTGTACACCATAGAGGTTATGCATTATTGGTTTAACTTCCATCTTTTGCATATTTTTATTATTTTTCCTCTGCACTTATATATTGAGATGATTGGGTGTGTGAATACATGTACTTAGGAAAATGTCTCCCATTTAGGATATGCATTTCAGTGCTTGCCGCAACCCCCAACCTATAGAGGTGGGATTGGGGTAGTTACGGATTGATCCCTAGTTTGGTTCAGGTCATGACATCTACACTGAAACCCTAACACTAAACAGAAAAGGGATTACATGGTGTGTTATCATAGGATTACATGCCATTTAGTCAGATTTTTCACAAAACCCATGAAAGAACTTCACACATATTTTATCAAGACTCTACAACCACTGATTATATTATGAATCACATTGCATTATGTGGATCTAAGGCTGACCAAACCTCCTTACTGCCAATGGCTAGATTTCATCCATTCCAATTATACCCTCCACTCATGAAATAACTACCATCGCACCTCACTAGTACCACACACCAAAATTGAAAAAAACACATCCTGATCCATCTTTGGATCTTCTACTATAGTCTTATATATAAATAATGTAATCAAATCTCCATCCCATACCTGAGGTAGCTATTAGTTGTTCTAAAGATCAAATGTGTAATGTTCCCGACCCGGAAGACACTAAACCGGTGCTCTGAGTCGGGTAGTTACATAACCTTAAGCGCGCCTCCCTGTATTCCAAAGGTTGTCGACTAGCAGCGAGGGTCTATGTGGTCAAGTGGGGAGACTATACCCCCTTTCTATCAGAGTATGCTAAAACAGAAATAAACCAATAGCAGAAACAATAATCAATAAACAAGTAACATGTATAACAACCATTTACAATAATAAATATGCCATGTCCTACTACAAGTGTAAAAGTGAACAAAATCCCAAAATAAGGACAACAACAAAAATCCCCAAAATGGTCCCGACTCCAAGTTCAGATCCTCCACCAAGTGCTACCCATGTCCGCTCAACTATCTAGTAAGGACCCTTGCCCTTATCCTGACCTGCAAACATGAAGTCTGCTCGGGTACCCAATGGCAGCCCGAGCAGGGTGTGAGTACAAATCAGTAGGCCACCACCAACGGTATCTACAAAATATCCAGTATGAACAGGTAGTGCATGGAAAAGGAATATGAATGATAATTGCCAAGTAATTATTTAAGGTTCCATTAACCAGTTCAGATCCAAATCCATTTCCACTTCCATTACCATTCATTTCACACCAATTATCATCACTTACCATTTCATCACATCTCCATGGGTTAATCACATACATTATGTTACATGGGTCTTAGGCCAACAATCACATGCAAGAGGGTAAACACCTCGTTATCCTATCTCACTAGGACTAACCCCCTCGTAGCAACCATATCCTCACCTCGAAGCCTCAGTCCAGGTGAATGCAACCGTTAGGAGAATAGATCCTCAGTCCCCATTCCAAACCCATTCATTTAGGGTGGAGTTCAGAGCATCAGTCTTCACTCGACCCATGGGTGTAGATCCTCAAGTCATACCCCACTCTACCAAGCAGTGTTCACATGATTATATATATAAGTAACCATCAACCCACCATACCATTTCCCTTTGACAAACACCATTCACAACAAACCACACAGGAATTCACATTATGCCTTAACCCATTAACACATTACCATTTCACATCATTTAACCATTCACCAAATTACCATGTGTTATGCCTATCTCACTAAGAATTCAACACTAAAACCATAACCTATCCCATTATGGTCTTTAATTAGTTTACACATTAACCCATTTAACCCATTCATCATTCCCATGAATCAACCATTCAACCCATTCCAAATAACCCTAAGGTTATTTTCAAGTTTAGGTGCATCACCTAACTTCTATTCCAAGTTCATCCAATCATGCCAACATATTCGTCAAGGGATCTACCATTTATTACAACAAGGTCACTTGTTTAATAATAATCCCTAATCCCGGGAAAAGCCAACATACCCCATGGATGGCCCCAATTAAGTCAAGTCATTCTCAACGCATCCCATGGGGATTGAGAGGGTTCCCATTTACCATTTTTAAGAATCCTTTATACCAAACACATCCAGGTTTATCAAATATCATCAAAAGAAAACCATGAGCAAAGCAACACATGCATAAATCCACCATAAAACTATGGAATAACGTTTGTAGACCACCTACCTCGAAACCGCGGTTGAAAGCACACTCAACCGAGTCCTTAGACCTCAACCCGAACAGCCTTTGGAGCTTCAACCTAGAACTCACCCAAAAGATAGGGTTTTAGAGCTTTGGAACAAGAGGGAGAGAAGATACAAACCCTAAACCAAAAAGAGAAGCAAGGATGGGATTTACCTTACCCGGAGCTTCGATCTGCATCCAAAGGCACAAAAAACGTCTTAGAAATGAGGGAGATCGATCTCTTGGAGCTCTTGGGTGATTTGGTTCGTTCCTAGGGTGAATAGGGGGGGGGGGATGGAGAGGAAATCCCAAGTGGGTTCTTAAAATCCCTGAGTGGCAATTTTGTAATTTTTCCCAACTTTAAGAGGCCGCACAGTTTGGCCGCATGGTTTGACAAACTGTGTGAAAACCGTGCACATGATACTGTCTGGAGGAGGGGTTGCACGATTTACCTGGTAAGGCCGCACGGTTTGCCCTGGTCATGCGCAGGCCGTGCGCCCAGGCTTGTCTTGCCCGACATTCCTTTCTTTCATGCCGCAAGCCCCCAAAACACCCCCAAGACCTCTCATACTTTCAGAAGACATCCCTTGAAGCCTGAAACAAGGGATTCAACCAAAACATAATGAAAACATACCCTTCCAAAAACCGGGATCTTACAACCTCCCCACCTTATAACGGATCGTCCTCGAGCCGAGTTTCCAAGCCTCATTGATCCACTGAAGAGAAGAGTTCGGGCCACTAAGCCCGCATATTCGATTCTCTCTCCCAAGTTTCTTCCTTAACTTTCCCATGATACCATTGTACTCACACTAATGGAACAACATTGCCTCACAAGACCTTTTCATTACGATCCACCACACGAACCAAATGCTCCTCAAAGGATGCATCAGCCTCAAGCTCCACATCCTCCACATCAACCATGTGAGATGGGCTAGGGTGATACTGTCGAAGCTACGACACATGAAACAAATCTTGCATCCCACCATACATCTGTGGAAGATCCAATCAGTAAGCCACTAGTCCGATCCTCTCCACAATCTCAAAACGTCCCACATACCTGGGTGCCAACTTACCCTAATTTCGAATCCGACGGTGACCCAACCTTGGTGAAACCCGAAGGAACACTTTATCACCCATCGCAAACTCAAGAGGTATAAGCCTCCGATATGCATATGAATTCTGCCTACTCTGAGCCGTATCCATCTTCTTCCTGATCTACTTAACTCTATCTAAAGTCTCCTGCACGAGACTAGGCCCCAATAACTTAGATTCATCGGCCTCTAGCCAACACAATGGAGATCTACATGGCCTCCTGTAGAGTGCCTCAAACAGTGGAATCTGATCGGAGCCTGAAAACTGTTGTTGTAGGTAACCTCAACTAATGATAGGTTCCTCTCCCAAGAACCACCAAAGTCTAAGACACAAGATTTTAACATATCTTCCAACACTTGGATCGTACGCTCCGACTGCCCGTCCGTCTGCGGGTGGAAAGCCGTACTCAAAAACACCTGCGTATCAAGCGCCTTCTGCAATCCTTGCCAGAAACGTGATGTGAAACATGGATCTCGGTCCGAAAATATTTTCCTCGAAACACCATGAAATCTCACTATTTCCCGAACATACAGATCACCCAACTGGTCGACTGTAAAGGTCTCCTGAATCGGTAAGAAATGAGCCACTTTCGTTAACCAATCCACAACCACCCAGATTGAATCATTCTTCCACGACATCCTTGGAAGACCCACGAAAAAAATCCATTGTTACATCATCCCACTTCTATTCTGGAATGGGAAATGGATGAAAAAAACCACATAGGCGTTGATGCTCAGCCTTCACCTGCTGACAGGTAAGGCACTGTGCCACAAATCCCAAAAATTCCTTCTTCATTCCAGGCCACCAAAACTGCCTTCGAAGATCACGGTATATCTTGGTCAAACTAGGATTCACTGACCACTTTGATGCATGGAACTCACACATCAACTCTTCCTACACACACTTCGGCACAACCACACGATCATGAACATGAAAAACAGCTTCCATGACGATGGCCTAACCAGAAGTTAGCTCCCAACCTTTAAGCTTTTCCTTCATGATCAAACACTCAGGATCATCAAGATGACCTCCCTTAACTCGACTCAAAATCATCGACTCCATCATTAAGGAAGCAAGAGTGACCTGACCACTCTTCTCCTACACCTCCAGGTGCATCTCTGCAAACAAATCCATCACCTTCCACTCGGTGCTGGACTCTTGAATCACCTGATTCGGAACCTTCCTACTTAGAGAATCAGCAACACCATTTCCCTTTCCTGGAATGTACACCAACTCAAAGTCAAAATAATGGAGATATTCAACCCATATTCACTGCCGAAGGTTCAGATCCCGTTGCGAGAAGATGTACTTTAAACTCTTAAGGTCGGTAAACACATTAAACCATTCTACCAATAGATAGTGCCTCTAGCACTTCAAGGCGTACACCACTGCAGCCAACTAAAGGTCATGAGTGGGATAGTTCCACTCATGGGATCTCAACTACCTTGACCCATAAGCCACAACCCGGTCATCCTGCATCAACACAACCCCAAGTCCGACTCCAGACGCATCAAAAAACACGATGTAATTCTTACCCGGCTCAGGTAAGATCAAGATAGTTGCGGTCGTCAACTACTTATTCAACTCTTATAAGGCATTCTCACAAGCCTCATACCACTCGAACCTGATTCCTTTCTTTGTCAAGCCTGAGAGTGGTGCTTCCAAGCGAGAGAAATCCTGAATGAACCTTCGGTAATACCCGACCAAACCTAGAAAACTCCGAACATCATAAACACTCTTAGGCTGCTCCCAAGATATAACTGCCTGCAATTTCTCTGGATCCACCGACACACCTTCCTCTAAGATGATGTGACCTAGAAAATGCACCTCACCTATCCAGAATTGACACTTTGATAGCTTGGCGCATAGCCGATTCTCTATTAGCGTACCCAATACGATGTCAAGATGTTGGGCATGATCGTCATGATTTTTCGAGTACACTAAGATATCGTCAAGAAAAACAATCAAAAACTGATCTAGATAGGGATGAAATATTTGTTTCATCAAAGCCATAAACACCTTCAGTGCATTGGTCAATCCGAAAGGCATTACCACAAACTCAAATAACCCGTACTGACTCCAGAAAGCTGTCCGCGGTACGTCAGAAGACCTCACCCTCATCTGGTGATAACCTGAACTCAGATCAATCATAGAAAACACTAATGAACCCCTCAACTGATCAAACAGGTCTTCAATTCTAGGAAGAGGGTACCAATTTTTCACCGTTATCTGATTCAACTTTCGATAGTCAACACACAGCCTCAATGACCCATCAGCCTTCTTTGCAAAAAGCACGGGATATTCCTAAGGAGACATACTAGGACGGATAAACCCCTTACACTCAAACTCCTCAATCTAAACCTTCAATTCCTGGAGTTCTGCTGGTGCCATTCGGTATGGCAGAATAGAAACTGGATCCACTCCCGGCAGCAACTCGATCGTGAGATCGACATCCCTCTCGGGTGGTAACCCCGATAAATCCTTAGGAAACACATCCTGAAACCGATCCACCAAGGGAGGAAAATTATATTGTCCCCTACCTCATCATCATCAAGCATGAGACATTCCACTTGAGTCGTGAGTCCACTCATCTATTGACAAAACGACCCCGCACGCCCTGCTCGAACATGCCATTCACCACGATGGACATAAACGTCACCCTCAAGCGACCTGAATGATACTCTGTGACGATAACAGTCTATGTGCGCCCGATACAACACCAACCAATCCATTCCCAAGATTAGGTCAAACCCTGACATCTAGAGAACAAATAAGTCCCATAGAAAATGATACCCACCAACTTCCAAGTTACATCCCTTGAACTGCTTAATATCCTCAACCCGCATCCCCAACGGGGTGTCAATTGACATAACTCCACACACCCCCTCCACAGGTAAACCTAACACTACCACAAGTTGAGCAGAAACAAAAGAGTGTGTGGCACCTGTGTCAAACAACGCACTAGAAAACGTAGAAGCTACAAGGATCGTACCTCGAATAGTTGATGGTCCGACCTCACCATCCCCAAGAACAAACTGAACTGCCTGAAGATAACCTGCCCCTCTACCCTGGGCTCTAGCCTGAGCACCCTGCGCTGTACTGCCCTGCTAGCATGAGCGATCTTTCCCTGGAGTTCCACGTCCACCACCACTGCCAGTATGGCCCGTGGAGATCCAACTACCTGCCTGATATGGGGAAACTGATCCCCTTCCCGTACCCAGTACCTGCTTTTAATCATCATGCTCACCCGTTTGCCGAGGGTTCCTGCAGAATCTTTGTACATGTCCCATCCTTCTGCATGAACGACACTCAACTGGAGGTCGAGGACACTGACCACGTATAAGCCCCGACCTACCGCACTGATAAAAGAACACCTGGTCCCCACTCTGAGAGGCTGACCCCCTCTTCTAACCACCTTGCTGGAAACTTTCCACATGATGCTTCCAACCTTCGGAAGATGCACCACTTGTCCACCCTGCTAGCACGACAAGCCCACCACCCGAAGCTCCCTTCATGTTTCCTTCAGAGATGAGTGCCTGATCCATCACCTATGCAAACCTATTAAAGCGGAAGATATTTACTTGAGGCCTGATCTCATGTCTCAACCCATCCTGGAAACGCTTTTCTACCACTGCCTCATCCCCTACTAACACTGGGACAAAGTGCCGCAAATCAGTGAAGCGACTAGAATAGTCCATCACCGATATCAATCCCTGAGTCAGGCTCATAAACTCTGCAGCCCACTCCTGCCTCAAAGTCTCTGGGTAGAAATTCTCCAGAAACTTCTCTGGGAAAACCTTCCATGACATCTCCTCATCCTGCTCGGTCTGAGCCTGAATGTCCCACCAACACCTTGCCTGGCCCCACAACATCTAAACGACCAGCTTTACTCACTTTTCAATAGTGGTCTCCAGATGATCTAGTATCGTCTGGATAGACTATAACCAGAACTCCACTACCTCTAGCCCACCCTCTCCAGTGAAGGTTGGAGGGTGATGCAGTTGGAACTCCCTAGTCATCTCAAACATACTCGGTGCAACCCACCCTGGGTCCCGATCCATCATCTGCATAAGGCGAGCCAAGTTCTCCCGGAACTGGTCTTCTCTACCTTCATTGATCACCACATTTTCATGCTCTTCTACTGAATGAGTGTTCTCAGCAACATCCTCCCATTTACCAACTGGTAACTAATGTCGTGGTGGCATCTCTCTACATTGCCAAGCACAAGATTTAGCACTCATACCATAAAAATTTCACGACTTCATCAAAAAGCTCTTTACTAGATAAAACAACCCATTTTCATAAAATAATTCAATAACATTAACACCTCAAATTCACCGCCCCGATCATCCCTATCGCAAGCCATGGTCCACATGGGGTAAACAACCATACACTACCACCAAACTCACACAACATTTTACAAAAATATTTTCCACTTCATTTAAAACCTTTATATTTCATTAAACATATTTTACCCACTTGTTTTATTTCATTCTTCTCATTATTTCTTGGTTTCATGAAATGCATGATGCACCCTACTTTCCTGCCTCACACACCCACCCTGTGCATGTGCATAACACAATGCATGTAACCTATCTCCCTAGGTGCCTACAATTATGCATGAATGAAAATCCACGTGCCGTTAAGGCCATGAGCCAAATATCATAAAACAGTCACATCAAACCATATGTGCATCACCCAATGGTGAAATATCATCAACTGTAACAACACACAACCAAGAACAACATTCCCCACCCAGGGTGACTTGGGTTTTCCCTTGTACATGGGTTAGCTACTCCCAAGCACGAGCTCATTTAACAAGGCCCGACACATCTTAACCCTTGGAAACCTATCCCAAATAACAAGAACTCAGAGAAGGGGAAGAAAGACCTCCTCTGATAACACTTTTTAACGTTCCCAACCCAAAATCCACTAAACTGGTGCTCCGATCCGGGTAGTTACATAACCTTAAGCGTGCCTCCCCGTACGCCAAAGGCTACCAACTAGCAGAGGGGGTCTATGTGGTCACGTGGGGAGACTATACCCCCTTTCTATCATAGTAATCCACAACATAAATAAACCAATAGTGGAAAAAATAATCAATAAACAAGGAACATGTATAAAAACCATTTCCAGCAATAAATATTCCATGTCCTACTACAAGTGAAAAAGTGAACAAAATCCCAAAATAAGGACAACAACCAAAATCCCCAAAATGGTCCCAACTCCAAGTCCAGATCCTCCACCAAGTGCTACCCATGTATACTCAACTATCTAGAAAGGACCCTTTCCCTTCTCCTGACCTGCAAACATGAAGTCTTCTCGGGTACCCAATGGTGGCCCGAGTAGGGTGTGAGTACAACTCAGTAGGACACCACCAACGGTGTCTAAAAAATATCCAGTATGAACAGGTAGTTCATGAAAAAGTAATATGAATGATAATTTACAAGTAACTATTTAAGGTTCCATTAACCAGTTCAGAGCCAAATCTATTTCCACTTCCATTACCATTCATTTCACACCAATTATCATCACTTACCATTTCATCACATCTCTATGGGTTAATCACATACTATATGTTACATGGGTCTAAGGCCAACAATCACATGAAAGAGGATAAACACCTCGTTATCCTATCTCACTAGGACTAACCCCCTCATAGAAACCATATCCTCACCTCGAAGCCTCAGTCCGGGTGGATGCAATTGTTAGGAGAATAGATCCTCAGTCACCATTCTTAACCTGTGCATTTATGGTGGATCTCAGAGAATCAGTCTTCACTCGACCCGTGGGCATAGATCTTCAATTCATACCCCACTCTACCAATCCATGTGCACATGCTTATATATATAAGTAACCATCAACCCACCATACCATTTCCCTTTGAAAAACACCATTCACAACAAACCACACAGGAATTCACATTATGCCTTAACCCATTAACACATTACCATTTCACATCATTTAACCATTCACCCAATTCCCATGTGTTATGCCTATATCACTAAGCATTCAACACTATACCCATAACCTATCCCATTATGGTCTTTAATCAGTTTACACATTAACCCATTTAACCCGTTCATCATTCCCATGAATCAACTATTAAACCCATTCCAAATAACCCTTAGGTTATTGCCAAGTCTAGGTGAATCACCTAACTTATATTCCAAGTTCAACCAATTATGCCAACATATTCTTCAAGGGCTCTAGCATTTATTACAACAAGTCCAGTTGTTTAATAACAATCCCTAAGCCCGGGAAAAGCTGGCACACCCCATGGATGGACCCAATTAGGTCAAGTCATTCTCAATTCACCCCATGGGGATCGAGAGGTTCCCATTTACCATTTTTAAGGATCCTTTATACCAAATGCATCCAGGTTGATCAAATATCATAAAAAAGAAACCATGAGCAAAGCCACACATTCATAAATCCACCATAAAACTATGGAAAAACATTTGTATACCACCTACCTCGAAAATGAGGTTGAACGCACACTCAATCGAGTCCTTAGACCTCAATCTGAATAGATTTTGGAGCTTCAACCTAGAACTCACCCAAAAGATAGGGTTTTAGAGCTTCAGAACAAGAGGGATAGAAGAAACAAACCCTAAACCAAAAAGAGAAGCAAGGATGAGATTAGACTTACTCGGAGCTTCGATCTACATCCAACGACACCAAAAATACCGTATAAATGATTGAGATCGACCTCTTGGAGCTCTTGGGCGATTTGGTTTGTTCCTAGGGTGAAGAGGGGGGGAATGGAGAGGAAATCCGGAGTTGGTTCTTAAAATCCCGGGGTGGCAATTTTGTAATTTTTCCCAACTTTAAGAGGCCATACGGTTTGGCTGCACGGTTTGACAAACCGTACGCAAACCATGTGCATTCTACTGTCTGGAGGAGGAGGGGTTTCATGGTTTAACTGGGCAGGTCGCACGGTTTTCCCTAGCCGTGCACCCATGCTTGTCTTTCCCAGTTTTCCTTTCTTTTGTGCCCCGAGCCCCCGAAACACCCCCAAGACCTCTCATACTTTCAAAAGAAATCCATTGAAGCCCAAAACAAGGGATTCAACCAAAAAATAACGAAAACATACCCTTCAAAAAACCAGGATCTTAAAAAATGTGTAATGATATTTCACTGGGTGTTCATCAAATTGTAGGCCAAAAGAAATTTCCAATGATGAACACATGTAGAATGGGGAGAGAATACCATAAACCATAAAAGTGTGGAACAAACCTTAAAATTTGTTCATTTCAGCCTCAATACATTGTCATATAAAATAAAAATGGAGAGGTATATAAATTAAGGAACGAAAAAATAACAATTATCCCTAAATCTAGTAAATAACCCATACTCGCAAAACAATCGATCCGTGAATCAATCTGTTAGTAAATTGATTTGTGTTATTCATGGGATAACAAAATGGGCATAAATACTCAAATAAAACATCATACCTCAATTTTGATTGATCGTTGAGAAAAATTAATCTGTATCATTGTTGTTGGTGAGATCCTTGATTTCATTTGGCACACTGATCACCAAAGCTCGATCTCTTGATCCACAATCCTGATGTCTGCCAATGATCCTCTATGACTTCCTTCTTAATTCTTAAGGTTATGAGGTGAACCCTATGATTTGATTATAATATAATATTTAATGAGGAAAGTTAATGTTTCCATTTCAATGAAATAAAATAAACAGTTTAATTGATTTCTTTTATTAAAATTTCCATGAGTTCACTTTAACAAAACACCCAATGCTGACAATGTTTATGTCATTCCCAGGGTAAATACCACACTATGAGATCAATAGTTCCCTCATATTTTAGATACATTCCTAATTTATATAGTTATCACACTTTTTAAAGAAAAATTTACATGTGTGATATTAATATATTTAATATATTTTAAAAATTAATTTTGGGCACATCGGGACTCAGAATCTCATACTGTCTAAGCACTTGGCTTTGAAAATATTCCTAGAAATATTCCAAAGTCTTACAAATAAAAAATTAGGACATTAAATATATACATAACCTTTGAAATTTAATATCACGAATTCATTTATTCTTATGATATTATAAGTTTCATTTAATGTTAATCCTTCATGGTTCTTAGGACTAAAAGTTTCTAAAGTGGTAAATAATTTTATGTTACAATCCAATTGTTATTTTGGATTGATTATGATTATAATTCTAATTTATAAACCTAGTGATACATATCTCAAGAAACTCATTGCTTTTATTAACCTCTATTTATTCATGATATTAATAGTATTATTTTACCAATCTTTGGTACATAAAATAATTGAGCAAATGTTTTTATGAAAATATTTCCATATTTCTCTCTTTGGTCGGAAATATGTTTTCCTATAAAACCATGTTTTTTAAAAATGTTTTTAAAAATATTTTACTATTATCCTATGATTTAATAAATACATTTTTACCCAATTTTTAATTTTTTAAATTTTTTTAAAAGGATTCTTCATGTCGTTTTTCAAACCATTCCCATTTGATTTTTTTTGAAAATCTGAAAGGAATACTTGTTTTAATGTATAAGACATGAATGAAATTTCCCAACATCATGAACATTATTTTATTTGAAGATTTTTTTATAAGTTTTCAAGGTTATTTTAAAAGAAAATTATTTTATAAATGTTTTATATTTTAAAAAGTGTTTTTCAATATAGAAATGATATTTTCCTCAATCAATGTTTTAAGTTATTTTTAAAACTTACTTTATAAATTTTTAAGTTTATTTTCAAATAAAAGGATTTAAAAAATATTTTATAAAAATTAGTTTAAAAAAATGTGGTTTTAAAGAAAGGTTATTTTCCTTAAGAAAGTTTCCAAGTGATTTATATTTCAAAATCATTTTCCATATGAGATGATATCCCTTGATGTTACTTATGATTTACTTTGGGTATGACCCAAGAATACCATTCTTATTATTTCTCTGAATGGTTTTTGTTTATGATGAAAAGATTTTTATGAAACCCATTTCTCTTATATGGGTTTTATAATGATAAAATTATTATGAAACCCATTGTTTTCCATGGGTTATGCTTTGATGAAATAATGAAACTATTATGAAAACTATTTATTCAACATAGGTTATGTTATGATGATTTTTTATGAAACACATTTCATTTTAGGGTTTTTGATATGATGAAAGTTTTATGATATTGTGGTGCACATATGTATGATTTTAATCATATGATGGTGGTTAAGTTATAACCAAGGAATATGGTTACATTATGACCAAAGATGGGTTGGAATTATATCTCTCTCTAATGCAATGAGTAAAGATTTATATCTTATGAGATACACAGGACTGGAATAGGGAGTGAACATGTCTTAGTAAGGGAATTTGTCCACTATGATGGTCTTGGAAGTGAACCTTGATAACCATGATGGTTTGGGGAGTGAAAAAAATTCTAATATAAAGATAAGGATTCCATTGGTGAAGGTGGAATGTCCTGCCCAGGAGGTTTAGCTACTCATAGAGTGCCCTGAAATTTTTTTTCAATGATCCTTCACTACCAAGGAAATTAGTTTCTATACTTATGTGTATGCCATAATTATATGTCTTATAACAATGTTATGATCCCATGAATCATGTTATTTAATTTAATTATGATTCATTTCTTTTCAAATTCTAATCTTTATTCCATGACTCAACATTATGATCTTTTATATGCAGGGTATAATTTTTATATGTTATGATCATGTTCTCATACCCTTTCATTCATTTTATTCTTATTAATCTCCATTTTTTACCCTTACTGATCATATGAGTTAACTCTTTTTATGTTTCCTTTCTCCAGGTTATAAATAAAGGTTTAAGTAGGGTATGTTTGTGAAGAGTATTAAAGGGGAATCTATTTGTGGGATACATTGATAATATTTCATCAAATTAATAATTTTTTCTTCTAAGTTTCGAAAGGAACTAAACTATTATTGTCCTCAGGCGTATATTTTTTTAATTTATTGAATATTATTTTAAAAATATGTAATATCCATGTATAAAAATCCTGGGTTGTTACAATTGGTATTAGAGGAAAGGATTAGTTAACCTTTGGAAAATATGATGAGAGAGATTTAGTGAGATACCTTCGGATATTTCTAAGGATATGTATTGGGATGTCTCTAACAATGAGTCTAAGGATGGGTCATAGTATTGGAAAATGTCTTGGAATTTTGGTGAAGGATAAATAAAGTGGCTTCCAAGTAATTAAATCCCTATTTAGATACTACAAGTGGACCCAAATCTTGCATAGAGGTACCTTGGGGTAATAAATCCGAATAGGGTTTATTGAACTAGACTTGATTTTCACCTAGTGCATGACAATATTCCTTATTATACACTTAGTTTAGCACTCCCGAGGGATTTTATTAGAAAATTTTCAAAATATTTATGAACCATCATGATGGATTTAAATATATGATGACTATGAATAACATAGGATTAACCTAAGGTGTCATAAATTAAAAATAATTCAGCATGATTTAGACATACCATAAGTTATGTTTTATGATTATGTGGTTCCAAACTACGATTTATGTCATTCACCCTATCCTTTTTGGTTTTAGTCAATGGATGGAACTAGAAGGAATCTTGTTAACATTGAATCTGATGGAAAATTTAGTGACTACAAGCAACCAAATTGGATGATGACTAGAGATAAATATATTATGATTATTCCCAATCATCTATCATGATATATGTTTAAAAACATGAACTTCAGTGAGATTCCTAACACATAGAATAAGAGGAAGATTTAATTTTAAGAAAGTTAATGTGTTAATTAACATAGAAGAAAGAATATTAATCTTCCTACATGTCAAGAATTTGGGAAGAAAAACTTGTAGGAATATCTTAAATGGAGGGGGAATATGTTATCAATGTGGAATAGAAGGTCATAAAGTAAAAAATTGTCCAGGAGCTCAATGTATTATAAGCGAAGAACATAGGCATTTCCAAAATCAATTTCCTGAGCCCAGAATTAATATCTATACCAAGAGAGGTCCTATTACATGTCATTATTTGAAGTGGAAAGATTAAAGTATTAAATTATTGGATTCAAATAATTATACTTTTATCAGTGGTATTTTGGTTATTAGATTCATGAAACATCAATGGATTGTTCCACAATAGTTTTTCATTAAGGATTTTAAAGAATATGCTAAATGGTACTGATGGAATAGAAAAGTGATTTAATGAAAAAGTAATATTCTGATTAAGGTAATATTTATAATAATTTGTTCCTAAGGTTGAGAAAATGTTTTTTAGTTTGTATAAAGAGATGATTAATATGAATAATGTAAATTGGATAGTATTGATGACCTTGTAACTGATTAATGATTTATGGTTAATTTGGTTTATATTATCATTGATGGAGATTAAAATTATTGTATTTATGTATTATGTTAAAAAAATATAGTTTTATTCAAGGAATTAGGATGAATGCATGTTTTCATTGAGGTTTTATGGTAATTCTGGTTATTACCAAGCTTCAATAGAATATATTTCCAACATATTCACATATTTGGCATGATAACAATAAGAGATTCTTAATGATATTTGGAGGATTAATGTTAAGTTTATTTTGATAAATTTAGTGACCTTATTTATAATTTTTTAATTTTGAAAGTTTCATAAGGTTAACCATTTTTGGAGTGTTTTAAGTTGAACATTAGATAAGGTTTTAGAGATTGATGTATTACTTCACCATATGAAGATTTATGCATATTGGATAACCTATGCTAACTATTTTTTTGTGATGATAAATAAAGATATATGGAATGAATTATCATTATATTTATGGATATTATGATCTATTAGTGCTTCAGACATAACAAATTCACATTCATTTCTTGGAGTAAGGGATGAAGTGGAAATTGACCAAGGCATAACTAAAGGGTGAGATTATTCTTAAGAAATGAAATTAAATCAAGTAAGTATATCTTCTCATAAAAATTCATCAACTTTAGGAAAAGAATATTGAAATAAAATTTTGTCCTATTAATATAAATTTTGATGATATTAATGAAATTTTTCATGCCTCTTTAGTGTATGCTTTTTTAGTCATTAGCCTTCCATGGATTACCCACTTTCCTGTGATCAATGATCTCTATCACTATTTATAATTATTTATGCTTTTCTTACATGTAAAAATCTTCACTACTCACCTATGTTATCCTATGTGGAATCCTAGTTATGAGTAACTTTTGGTAACCTTTATGTTTACAACTTTTACTTTTTAAGGGAAGTTTATTATTCATTTGTATGATGTGGGTATCAATGAAGGAATTTTCAAAGGTTAAATCTTTGATGACTGAGACAAATTTCGAGGGTGAAATTCATTTTAAGGGGGTAGAATGTAACATCCTGATATTTTTTGATATATATATATTTCTAATTAATTTAATTTTTTTTGATACCTTGAGTTATATTCAAACACAAAGTTTAGCTTGTGTTACATGCAATAATGAGTTCTTCGATAGTGTGCATGACACGTGACACTAAGCTTCCGTGAACCATGAAATAATATTATTTTAAATATGAAAGATATAATCAAGCTATTAAATAAGAGGATATGAATAGTATTAACTACTTTATCAAATATACATATAAACTTAATAATAAATTTAATTTCATTTTTAAATGTTTATTAAATAATCAATCAATTTTTAGTAAAGTAATTATATCCATAAAACATATGTTTTCTTTAAAATGATTTTTATTACTTTTATGAGAAAATATTAAAATTAATTTAAAGATATTTTATAAAATTAATTCGAAAAAATTAAATTAATTTTTTGAATCATTATATTCAAATTAACTTATGGTGAAATTTTGGTATTTTTCAAAAAATATTGATTTTTTAGTGAATAGTGAAAATACCATTTTTTGTAAAACTATCCTTCATTTTAAATAAATTAAGTTATTTAAATTCCCAATTTTGTTTTAAATTAACATAATTATTATTTATTAATATTTAATCCAAAAAATTTCTTTTTAATCAACTTTATACTCGATTTTAGTATAAGCATGTTTTTGGGTTTAAAAAATAGTTATTCTGAAAATTATTTTATAGTGCATAATATTTCTCCATTTTAATTAACTAAAATAATATCTAATGAGGAATATTTTAAATGAGATTTATAGATTATATATCAATACATTTTTATTTATATTCATATAATTATTATTATTAGACATAGAGATTTTATAAAATCATCATGTGCTTCAAAAAATCAACTTATAAAAAACCCGCATTTTCATCGCATATGCGGGTTTTTTAAAAATTTAATTTTTTTACACTTTTAGAAATGTTATTTTATAAAATAAAATTAATTTTATAAATTATAATTTCAAAATTATATTAGGGTGAATTTTTGATAATTTTCCGACAAATAGTGAAAAATACTGAATTTTAATTGAAAAATGCCTTTTTATTTAATTTATTTATAAAGATTAAAAATATTTTAAATTAGTTTTAAAGTAAAAACAATTCAATTATATATCTATTAATTAAATTTAGTTCATTTTAATCAATTTTATATGGAATATTGATATAAAAACATTTCAAACGTTTGACCATTTTCTTTTTAAAAACCCGCATTTTTGTCAGGTCTAAGGAATTATTTTTAAATTATATTTTTACATATATGTGAATGTAATTTGGAAAAATTTATTTCATATTTAGAATCATAATATTTTATATTATATAATAAGTTCAACTTAATTTTTGACCAAAATGAATAGTAAAAAATATAAATTATTTACCACAGTTAAGGTAGAAGTGGGTTTATTATGGCGGGGGGGGGGGGGGGGGGTTACTAAAATGAATATGGTAAAAAATGAAACAAAACATGTACACAAATAATTTTATGTCAATTTTTATACTTTATATATTATATTATAAAGAATGGTCTATTATTGGATCCTTGTGACATGGGAAAAACCTGGGTGGAATTATTCCTTTCAAAAAATTATAAGGGTGCCACTCACTTCACTTATAAAAGGCCACCCCTATCTTATCTTATTCAAAACTTAAATCCAATTTTTTTGGATAATAACTACCTCAATAACTTCCAAAAATCTCTCATCTCACCCTATAATCCTTATTTTGGATAGAAATCCAACCAAAGAAGGATTTTAGTTCAAACCTAACGAGACAACGTTCATCAACGAGCGTTTTTGTTTTTTCTGCCTCCACCTCATTGAATTATTTTTATTAAATAATTATATTATAAAATAAGTATATTAAATATAATTATTTGTTTTTTAAGTTCATGACCAACAACCATATCCACTTCAATCAAATGGGTTATGAAATTATCGTTTGTGTGTACGACAGACCACCACCTCACGAACCAATGTCTTTCATTTTTTTTCATATACCACCTCTCAAGGATGGTTATGATGATAGATATATTATTTATATATGATATTTATGATATTAATATTCTTATAGAATTATTATATCACAAATACCTTCATTATTTCTATTTTTTGGAAATATGATAACGTTGCTCGTGTGTATGACATACTCCTGGCTCGCGAAACAATGTGATTTGTTCACGCTTTACATGGAAGGTAATTAGGAAAATTTTAATGAAAAAATTATATATATATGAAATAAAAATTATTATATAATAATATTATATAATTTACCTTTATTTATCTCTATACAATAAGAAAATGGAAACAATGTTCATGTATACGTACGACCTACCGTCTCCCTGAACAGTGTATTTTATTTTATATCACTAAATTTTATGGATAACTATAAATATATATAATGAATATATATGATATTTATATAATTGTTAAAATTATTTTTATTATAATACCATGATCAAAGTAATAAGACCAAAAATAAAAATCAAAACTTACATGAAAAACAAAGCAGTTATTGCTTGAAACACGACTTTAACATGGAATTATTAATAAATATGTAATAAAAGATCATTTGTAAATAATATATGGTATGATATATATATATATGTATGTATGTATGGTTCTATAATATATGTATTATAAAATTATATTTATTATACAATATGTTTTAATGTGTACGAAAGGAATTGAAGACTTAAGGTAAGAAAATTTCATCTCACTTTTTTTATATGTGAGACACAAGACATATTCACCACATGTTTATTTTTTGTGGTTTATGAACTTAATATGAATGTATTATCTAGTTATTATTATGTAAATTATGGTTACATACATATTCATTTTATAATATGTCTTTCACAGGTATTATAATTCAAAAGTTACTCAAACAGTAAGGGATTTTCGTCTCATTTTTAATTTCTGTGAGACACAAGCCATACGCACCACCTATTTATTTGGAGTGGTGTATATAATTACCATAAATTTGTTTTATTATGATTATAATAAAAATAATGGGGATTAAATATCCATTTTAGGATCTCTATTTCATGGGTATTACGATTCTAAAGTTACTCGAATTGTAATAAATTTCCATCTCACTTTTATTTTCTATGAGAAAAATAACATAATCACAACATATTTCCTTGATGTGGTGTATCTAATGACCATAAATATATTTTATGATGACTATCATGAAAATTATGAGGATTAAATATCCATTTTAATATCTCTTTTTCACGGGGTTTATAGTTCAAATGTTACTAAAATTGTAAGGAATTTTTGTCTCAATTTTCTTTCTTTGAGACATATGGTTATGTTATACCCTTATATTCTTTTATGAGGTGTATATTCATCCCATTTTAAATGTAATATCATGAATTAATTTATTCTCAAGATTTATATGTTTAATTTAATGTTAATCCTTCATGGTGCTTATGATTTAAAGTTACCAAAGTAGTAAATAATTTTATGTTAAAATATCATTGTTTATTAGGATTTATTATGATTATGAATCCGATGATAAAATTTAATGATCAATATATAAAAAAACTCATTAATTTTTTATATTATGTTTATTTCTGATATTAATAGTACCATTTTACCACTCTTTGGTACTTAAAATAATTGTTCAAATGTTTTTATGAAAATCTGACTTTATTTCTCTCTTCAGTCGAAAATATGTTTTCTTCCAAAACCATGTTTTCCAAAAATGTTTTTAATTTTTTAATATTATTATATGATTTTCTTGAATACATTTTTACCCATGTTTTAATTTTTTAAAAGTTATTTTTAAATAGATATTCATGTCAGTTTCCAAACAAATCCTATTTGTCTTTTATTAAAAAGGTGAAAGTTATTTTTGTTTTAACATATATAAAATGAAAAAATTTCCCACCATCATGAAAATTATTTTATTTGAAGATTACTTTATTAGTTTTCAATATTATTTTCAAAGAAAATAATTTTTTAAATTTTTTGTCTTTTAAAAAGTGTATTTCATAGAAGAAAGGATATTTTCCTCAATAAATGTTTTAAATGAATTTTAAAGCTTCATTTATAAAAATTGAAGTCTATTTTCAAAAAACGTTATTTCCAAAATATTTTAAAAAGTTTAGTTTTAAAAAATTGATTTTAAAATAAATGTTATTTTCCTAAAGAAACATTCTATGTGATTTATCTACCAAAAACATTTTCCATTGAAGATAAAATCCTTTGATGTTACTTATGATTTACTGGGGATATGATCCAATGATACCATTATTATTATTTATATGAAAAGTTAATGTATATGATGAAAATATGTTTATGAAACCCATTTGTCTTCCATGACTTAAACCATGATAAGATTCTTAAGAAACACATTTTTTCTATGGGTTATTATTTGATGAAATAATGAAATGATTATGAAACCTAATTATTTTCCATAGGTTATGTTATGATGAATGTTTATGAAACCCATTTCATTTAATGGGTTATGATATGATGAATGTTTTATGAATATGTATGATTTTCATTATATGAAGGTGGTTACATTATAACCAAAGACGAGTGGGGCCTATATCTCCCTCTAATACATTGAGTAATTTTTTATATCTCATGAGAAAGATAGGAATAGAATGGGGAGTGAAATCATTTTACTATGGGAATTTTTCCACTATGATGGTCTTGGAACTAAACCTTTACTACCATGATAGTTTGTAGAGTGAACCCTTATGAGGAATGTGCTTCCACTTGGGATAGTGGTGTGTGTAGAGACCCGAAGCTTGATGTACATGGACATTACATTACTTTTGCGGAATACTTAGTACATAACAAAACACACACACAAGGGCCGTAATAGTTTAGTGTCTTTGGAAACTCGGAATATAATCTTCTAATCCGGGTGAAAGATCTTCAACATCTCCCATAACGATCTTCCTTTTTTTTATACCTAAAACCTTTCTTTATATCCTGGGGAAAATAAAACATAAAAGGGTGAGCTCAAATGCTCAGTAAGGGTAAACAAAAGAAATATCAATCACATCATATACATAAGCACATAACTTTTGGAAATCTTAACCTGCAAAAGAGATCATAATTTCATAACATGGGATAAATCATAGTAGTGAAATGAAATCCCAATAATCATAACTTAAAACATGAAAGTTTGTGGCATACACACATAATCATAGAGAATCATTTCTTGTTAGTCAAGGCTCATTGCCAAGACTATCTTAGTGGACAAAGTCCCTTTCTGAACCGAGTCACCCTCGTTTCAGTCCTGTTTCACTGAACCGGTATAACCTACCATTCAAGTCATGTCTATCTCATGAGATATAAAATCATTACCCAATGAATTGGAGGGAGATATAGGTCCCACCCATCTCATAATGATACTATTCTTATGTGTGCCACAAAATCATAAATCATACATCATTGCATAACCCATGTAATACAAATGGGAATCTCAAACATCATGACATCATAAAACAATTCATATAAGATAAAGGAATTCATAAAAATAATTCCATCACAACATGATCAAATCAATGTAATAATAGGGATAAAACAGAACCCTTTATTATCTTAGATGGAAAATAATTTTGATAAAACACTTGAACTCCATTCTTGAGGAAAATATCCTTTCTTCTTCAAAAACATTTTTCCTTTCTTAACATGTCATATGACTTTAAACTAAAAGAAATTGATTAAAAATAAACTTGAAAACTTGTAAAGGAAGCTTCTTGGAAATAATGTTTTAAAAAATCCATTCATGTCGTATAAGTTAAAAAACATTCTTCTCGTACTTTTGTCGGAAAAGTCAAAAAGTACCTCTTATGAAAAACGACAAAAGATTCCTTTCATATCTTTTACTAAAAGCTCACCGAAGGGTAAAATAGGATTTAAAAAATTGTAGGTGAATGGAAATAATATTACATATTGAGGAAACATGGATTTGTATGATAAAATACACCCCAGTAAATTTCAAAGTATAAACAACCTCGGATAAAAATGAGATTGTGATATTTTCCCTTACCTTATGTCCGATTTTCTTCGTAAGTGTCCGAGCCTCCTGTATAATGATTTAAATAATGTAATTGACTTATTACAGAATAATATTCATTGTTATGATATCATATATGGTTCACTTATGACTTTATATTACCCGTTCTTTTGTAAATTCCATGTTAAAGAGTGTTTTGGGTAAAATTGTTTCATTTGTCGTCCGTGTTTTGACTTGTAATTTATTAATATGATTACTTAGATCATGATTACTTAATTCCATAATATAAAACATGATTTATATATATATATATTCAGAATATACATATATATAATAAATCAGTAAATGGAAAGAAGTACACCGTTCATGGAGACGGTAGTCCGTACGTACGCATGAACGCTGTTTTCGTTTCTTTATTGAATTGAATGGAATTAAGTAGATGACATAAATATAAATAAATCAAGTATCATTATTATGTCATATATTTCATTAGTACTTACTATATATACTTTATAATCATTAATGAATGGTTAATCATTGAGAATGAATCTCATCTCGTCGTGGAGACGGTAGTCCGTACGTACGCACGAGCGATGATATCGTTCCCATGGTCGTGGAATTGTGTTGAAGTGTATGTATAATATTTCAGTATCAATATAAATTTATAATAATCATATATAGTTACTCATTACACCATTATACCCATCCAATTAAGGTGGTGGCGGAAAATAGATTACACCACGGCGTGGAGACGGTATTCCGTACGTACGCACGCGCGGTGATTTCCTGTTTCCGTAGGATGGATAGAAGGTTAATTAGAGTTGTTTCATATTTATAATAACATATCAGTATATTATAAATACTGATGTTATTACTTTATCATGAAACAACTAAAGAAGAAGAAGTTGAAGAAGAAAGAAATTGAAAAAGATCGGTAATGGATATTACCTCTTTTTGACGCGCCTTTTCTTAACCTCCACTTAAATAACTAAGGATGGTCTTTGAAGAAGACCAGGACCTCTAGGATTATAATAGGGAAGTGGAGAAGAGATTTTGGCAGGGGTTGGCCGAGCTTGAAGGCTCAATGTTGTGTGAGGAAGAGAGGGAGGAGGTGCCCTTTTATAAGGGAGGAGAGGGGCACCTTTGGAATAACTAAAAATATTATTTTATTATAAAGTCAAGTTCGGTTTTAAATAGCTCCAAATTAATTTATTTAGAGGATAAGGTGGGTATGGGTCGAAATCCTCTCATCCAATAGGATTTAGACAAGTTTAGGTTATTATTTTAACCTTATCAATTAGATTTAACTCTAAGTTAAATAATTTAACTTTTACCGTGTCTTTTTGTTTTCTTTCACTATATGGTTAATAAACTTACCATAACAAGCCAAACCAATAACAAGTTGTTCATTATTAATATATATAACCTTATCTAAGTCATTTGGCCAGACCTTAGATTTGTAGGAATAAAATAACAATTAATAATATAATATTTGTTTTAAAAACTATTTTATGTCAATTTTGACACTATTTAGTAATTGATTTTTGTGAAAATCATAACAGAATGATAAGTTCAAACAAAGTTAATTAAATCAATAATAACATGTCATATTAATCTAGAAAATTAGTGGAATTCATAAAAAGTCTTAAATTACATTTATTTTGGTATTTATAACATCAATTATGTCAATATTTCATTAATAAGATAATTACTGCATCATCTTTGTGTCATAAATAAATTAAATTATTTGATGTCTAAAAATTAAAAATAAATTACCATTATGTAGGAAATCTTTTTAGATTTCTAATGAATATTTATAGTAGAAATTATATTATGTATAACCTTATATTACAAATGTTTTAGTAAATAAACTTTGATTTTAACTCTTTTAACTCTTCTTTGAATTAAATAATAATAAATGTCCTAATCTAATCCAAGTGGGACTAAATGATAATATTTTACACTTAAGGTTGTTTTTGGTCGAGATACACTTTTCCAATAGGATTAGGACATGTGTTAGGGTAATATTAATATCATTTTTACCCTTAATTACCCTATTTACTTTTAACCGTGGTAAAAAAAAGTAAAAAGTTACTATTCACCAAAAATTATTTTCATCTCCTTGAACCACATTTTACTTACTGACATCAACCGTGTCTCTCGGATTTTTGAAATTCCATTCACAGAAGCGGTAAAATTAAGATTTATGAAAAAAATAATTTTTTTAACTTCCACTTAGTAGTTTCACTATTCATCAAAAATTGAAGTTTTTAAGAAAAATGCCAAAATTTCACCCTAAGCTATAATTGATATTTCGAATTCAAAAATGATTTATATTTTACAAAATTCCCAACATATAAGTTTCATTAATTAATTTTATAATTAATTTCCGCTGTCACAACAAATAGCGTGTTTTTAAGAGATAATAACTATCAAAATATTAACACTTGTTTATGTCTGGTGTAAATGTGAAATTACATCCAATGACCAATATTGTATTGAATTGTAAAAATATATTCTAAATATACTTTAAAACCACTCAAATTAATAATTTATCACTATTAATTATTTCTATTGAAAAAGTTGTTTTTAACTAAAATTTAGTAATTTTCACTATTCATCAAAATATGATAGTTATCCGAAAATCACAAAAATTTCACCTTAAGATAATTTCGATATTACGAATCCAAAAATGAATTCCATTTTGAAAAATAGAATTTAAAAAATTTCAAAAAGTGGTTATCACTATTCATAACGGCTAGTTTTAATAATATTTTAATAGCATATCGTTGTTTAGTGAAACTCATTATTGCGTACTACACACGCTATCGAGGAAGGTCGCGATTGCGTGTAATGCAAGGAAAGTCAAGGATGCGTATTGTGCAAGCTCCTTTTGGTGTAGCGTACAACACAAGACATTAGTGAAATTAAAAAGAATATTTTTTTCATAAAATCTTGGGGTGTTACATTCTACCCCCCTTAAAATGAATTTCGCCCTCGAAATTCATCGGGGTTATAAATGGTTTACTATTAAAAAGATTCTTTAATAGAAACCCACATCGTAAAAAGGAATACCAAAACCAATCTTTAAAAACGAAAGTATGAAACGTAATGGTTACCGAAATAAACTAATCACTGGGTTTCCACATAGGTGAAAATATGGATATGGAAGAAAAATATAACCATCATGTTCTGATGAAGAGTGGTAAAGAACATGGCTATGGAAAAGCTAGCAATCACAAAGCCATAAATTTGTGACGATCTAAGGTACCATCTAATTAATCAGATATAAGATCACTAGGACAACATTTTTGGTTTTCAAGATCGTTTCCCTAAAGTTGAAGAATTTGAATTAGAATAAATACTTACTTTATTTTGGTACAATCTCACTATTGTTTGTGCCTTGAACAATTTCCACTTCATCTCTTAAATAAATGAAGTTAAATTTGTTATTCGTGAAGTGTTAGAAGATCATGCGATAGAATGACGGGTCATTCCATCTGTCTCAAACAAAAGGTTAGAAAAAGTTATATACATAAGTCGATCTATAGTGAGATTAATCATATATGGTTCCTAAAATGGGCTTATACATCATATATCATACTGCTTAATATAATAAAACTAGTTTCTACTAAACATGGACTTCCTGTAGGCCAGTGGTAGGCGATAAAGGCCAGTCACACTTCGGTTGTGGGTTCGATTCCCACATCCTTGTCCGACGCGATGGGCTGTCGTCCGTCCTGCAGGTTGTCCTTTTTCTAAAACTATATTACTATAACATCCCATCAATAATATCGAAAAACTTCAATCCTTAAACAATACTCACTTATGTCCAACATAATCCATTCCAATCTTTAGGCTTATCCATAATAATGCAGTCCACTCTCATAATATAGTGAAAACGATTACCAGAGATTTAATACCATCGTTGATCCCCATATATCATAAGATATGTCTTGTTGGTCATATTCCAAACATTCAAAGCCCTTAATCATGTATTCTCTTGAAGAATGAATACCCATTGAACCTTAGTGAAAACATGAATACTGTCAAAAGTTAACTATTTCCACATACCAAAATCCAAAAACTCTATATACTCAAACCAAAATATAACCTTCTCCTTATATCAGTCATGAGCTCATGAATACTATCAAACATTTAATTTTCTCCTTATCCCTTCATTATGCGCATATCATCTACATTCCAAAAATATCTAAATAACCTTTCATGGATACTGGTAACATTAATCATACACTTTCAAAACTCAAGGAAAGACAATAGTGTAACAATCCTTAGATGTCTCTTTATTCCATAGTACAATGAGATTACTTATACAACATTACACATGATAAACATGTAATCATTCCACTACATTCTTAAACCATTAACCGAGCTTCAACAATTCTTTCATCTCACATATCATTTGTAGTCTCTTCATCATCATCCACGACCATACTGATTCTCTTCATGAGTCTTTCCCTTAGGACATTGGTTTGCATAATGACCATACATTCCACATTTAAAACACTTAACCATTTTTGATGTCGTAGAAATACCATTATCCTCATCCATGGTGTTAACTGAACCTTTTCCTTTGCACTTACTTGCTTTGTGTCCTTCTTTTCCACACCCAAAGCATCTTCCAGTTCCCTTGAAACATTCTCCTTGATGCCTCTTCCCACATGATTTACATAGGGGAAATTGAACTTTCTTTCCTCTATGATCATCATGAAACTCCATCTTTCTCTTATTAGCCAAGTCAGGAAACTTACCAAATTTGAGTTTATTGATCATATTATGAGATTGCTGATTCGGAATAATAATGATGGTTGGACTTCCAAATCCTATTTCATTTGGTTTCTCATGAATAATATCATTCCATTGTCCATAATATCCTCCATTATCGTGAATCATCTTGTTTCCATCCATTTTCTAAAACCCAAAAAGAATAGTGTTAGAGGCAAAAATCATAATAAAGGGGGAGTAACTTCAATATCTAACATCTTAGGTTTAATCTAATATCGTTACCATAGTTCTAGGACTATATCCTATACGTATACTTATCCTTAGGGACATCCCTAGACATACCTTAGAAATATCTCTAGGGATCTCACTAACGTTTTCGCATCCTAGTTTCCAAAGGTTGACTAAACCTTTCCTCTGATACCAACTGTAGAGAACCGAAGGTTGACGTACATGGACATTACATTACTTTTGCGGAATACTTAGTACATAACAAAACACACACACAAGGACCGTAATAGTTTAGTGTCTTTGGAAACTCGGAATATAATCTTCTAATCGTGGTGAAAGATCTTCAACATCTCCCATAAAGATCTTCCTTTTTTTTATACCTAAAACCTTTCTTTATATCCTGGGGAAAAGAAAACATAAAATGGTGAGCTCAAATGCTCAGTAAGGGTAAACAAAAGAAATATCAATCACATCATATACATAAGCACATAACTTTTGGAAATCATAACCTGCAAAAGAGATCATAATTTCATAACATGGGATAAATCATAGTAGTGAAATGAAATCCCAATAATCATAACTTAAAACATGAAACTTTGTGGCATACACACATAATCATAGAGAATCATTTCTTGTTATTCAAGGCTCATTGCCAAGACTATCTTAGTGGACAAAGTCCCTTTCTGAACCGAGTCACCCTCATTTCAGTCCTGTTTCACTGAACCGGTATAACCTACCATTCCAGTCATGTCTATCTCATGAGATATAAAATCTTTACCCAATGCATTGGAGGGAGATATAGGTCCCACCCATCTCATAATGATACCATTCTTATGTGTGCCACAAAATCATAAATCATACATCATTGCACAACCCATGTAATAAAAATGGGAATCTTAAACATCATGACATCATAAAACAATTCATATAAGATAAAGGAATTCATAAAAATAATTCAATCACAACATGATCAAATCAATGTAATAATAGGGATAAAACAGAACCGTCTATTATTTTAGATGGAAAATAATTTTGATAAAACACTTGAACTCCATTCTTGAGGAAAATATCCTTTCTTCTTCAAAAACATTTTTCCTTTCTTAACATGTCATACGACTTTAAACTAAAAGAAGTTGATTAAAAATAAACTTGAAAACTTGTAAAGGAATCTTCTTGGAAATAATGTTTTAAAAAATCCATTCATGTCGTATAAGTTAAAAAACATTCTTCTCGTACTTTTGTCAGAAAAGTCAAAAAGTACCTCGTACGAAAAACGACAAAAGATTCCTTTCATATCTTTTACTAAAAACTCACCGATGGGTAAAATAGGATTTAAACAATTGTAGGTGAATGGAAATAATATTATATATTGAGGAAACACGGATTTGGATGATAAAATACACCCCAGTAAATTTCAAAGTATAAACAACCTCGGATAAAAATGAGATTGTGATATTTTCCCTTACCTTAGGTCCGATTTTCTTCGTAAGTGTCCGAACATCCTGTATAATGATTTAAATAATGTCATTGACTTATTAAAAAATCATATTCATTGTTATGATATCATATATGGTTCACTTATGACTTTATATTACCCGTTCTTTTGTAAATTCCATGTTAAAGAGTGTTTTGGGTAAAATTGTTTCATTTGTCGTCCGTGTTTTGACTTGTAATTTATTAATATGATTACTTAGATCATGATTACTTAATTACAGAATATAAAACATGATTTATATATATATATATATTCAGAATATACTTATATATAATAAATCAGTAAATGGAAAGAAATACACCGTTCATGGAGACGGTAGTCCGTACGTACGCATGAACACTGTTTTCGTTTCTTTATTGAATTGAATGGAATTAAGTAGATGACATAAATATAAATAAATCCAGTATCATTATTATGTCATATATTTCATTAGTACTTACTATATATACTTTATAATCATTAATGAGTGGTTAATCATTGAGAATGAATCTCATCGCGTCGTGGAGACGGTAGTCCGTACGTACGCATGAGCGATGATATCATTCCCATGGTCATGGAATTGTGTTGAATTGTATGTATACTATTTCAGTATCAATATCACTTTATAATAATCATATATAGTTACTCATTACACCATTATACCCATCCAATTAAGGTGGTGGCGGAAAATAGATTACACCACGGCGTGGAGACGGTATTCCGTACGTACGCACGCGCGGTGATTTCCTGTTTCGGTAGGATGGATAGAAGGTTAATTAGAGTTGTTTCATATTTATAATAACATATCAGTATATTATTAATACTGATGTTATTACTTTATCATGAAACAACTAAAGAAGAAGAAGTTGAAGAAGAAAGAAATTGAAAAAGATCGGTAATGGATATTACCTCTTTTTGACGCGCCTTTTCTTAACCTCCACTTAAATAACTAAGGATGGTCTTTGAAGAAGACCAGGACCTCTAGGATTATACTAGGGAAGTGGAGAAGAGATTTTGGCAGGGGTTGGCCGAGCTTGAAGGCTCAATGTTGTGTGAGGAAGAGAGGGAGGAGGTTCCCTTTTATAAGGGAGGAGAGGGGCACCATTGGAATAACTAAAAATATTATTTTATTATAAAGTCAATTTCGGTTTTAAATAGCTCCAAATTAATTTATTTAGAGGATAAGGTGGGTATGGGTCGAAATCCTCTCATCCAATAGGATTTAGACAAGTTTAGGTTATTATTTTAACCTTATCAATTAGATTTAACTCTAAGTTAAATAATTTAACTTTTACCGTGTCTTTTTGTTTTCTTTCACTATATGGTTAATAAACTTACCATAACAAGCCAAACGAACCCCAAGTTGTTTATTATTAATATATATAACCTTATCTAAGTCATTTGGCCAGACCTTAGATTTTTAGGAATAAAATAACAATTAATAATATAATATTTGTTTTAAAAACTATTTTATGTCAATTTTGACACTATTTAGTAATTGATTTTTGTGAAAATCATAACAGAATGATAAGTTCAAACAAAGTTAATTAAATCAATAATAACATGTCATATTAATCTAGAAAATTAGTGGAATTCATAAAAAGGCTTAAATTACATTTATTTTGGTATTTATAACATCAATTATGTTAATATTTCATTAATAAGATAATTACTGCATCATCTTTGTGTCATAAATAAATTAAATTATTTGATGTCTAAAAATTAAAAATAAATTACCATTATGTAGGAAATCTTTTTATCTTTCCAATGAATATTTATAGTAGAAATTAGATTATGTATAACCTTATATTACAAATGTTTTAGTAAATAAACTTTGATTTTAACTCTTTTAACTCTTCTTTGAATTAAATAATAATAAATGTCCTAATCTAATCCAAGTGGGCCTAAATGATAATATTTTACACTTAAGGTTGTTTTTGGTCGAGATAGACTTGTCCAATAGGATTAGGACATGTGTTAGGGTAATATTAGTATCATTTTTACCCTTAATTACCCTATTTACTTTTAACCGTGGTAAAAAAAGTAAAAAGTTACTATTCACCAAAAAATTATTTTCATCTCATTGAACCACATTTTACTTACTGACATCAACCGTGTCTCTCGGATTTTTGAAATTCCATTCACAGAAGCGGTAAAATTAAGATTTATGGAAAAAATAATTTTTTTAACTTCCACTTAGTAGTTTCACTATTCATCAAAAATTGAAGTTTTTAAGAAAAATGCCAAAATTTCACCCTAATATATAATTGATATTCCGAATTCAAAAATGATTTCTATTTTAAAAAATTCCCAAAATATAAGTTTCATTAATTAATTTTATAATTAATTTCCGCTGTCACAACAAATAGCGTGTTTTTAAGAGATAATAACTATCAAAATATTAACACTTGTTTATGTCTGGTGTAAATGTGAAATTACATCCAATGACCAACATTGTATTGAATTGTAAAAATATATTCTAAATATACTTTAAAACCACTCAAATTAATAATTTATCACTATTAATTATTTCTATTGAAAAAGTTGTTTTTAACTAAAATTTAGTAATTTTCACTATTCATCAAAATATGATAGATATCCGAAAATCACCAAAATTTCACCGTAAGATAATTTCGATATTACGAATCCAAAAATGAATTCCATTTTGAAAAATAGAATTTACAAAATTTCAAAAAGTGGTTATTACTATTCATAACGGCTAGTTTTAATAATATTTTAATAGCATATCGTTGTTTAGTGAAACTCATTATTGCGTACTACACACGCTATCGAGGAAGGTCGTGATTGCGTGTAATGCAAGGCAAGTCAAGGATGCGTGTTGTGCAAGCTCCTTTTGGTGTAGCGTACAACACAAGACATTAGTGAAATTAAAAAGAATATTTTTTTCATAAAATCTCGGGGTGTTACAGTGTGCCTTACCCCAAGAGGTGTATCTTCCTATAGAGTTCCATGATAAGTTTTGGAAATATTACTTTACCACTAAGGAAATTATTTTCTATACTTATGTGTATGCCAAAATTCTATGTCTTATGCCAATGTTATACTCTCATGACTCCTATTATTTTATTTCCTTATGATTTATATCATATGGACTTCCAATATTTAGGCCATGAATCAAAATTATGGTATTTGATATAAATGGGATGGGTTTTATATGTTATCCTCATGTTCTCATACCCTTATGTTCATGTTATGCTTACTTGTATCCCTTTTTTACCCTTACTAAGAATCTAAGCACACCCTTTTTATGTTTCCTTTCCCTAGGTTATGAATAAAGGTTTAAGTTGGGTATGTTTGTTAAGAGTACCAAAGGAGAAGATCTTTATGGGGGGAATTTAATATATTTTATCAAATTAAGAATATTTTTCTCCAAGTTTACAAAGGCACTAAACTATTATGGTCCTTAGGTGTGTATTTTTTTAATGTATTGAATATTCATCTAAAAATATGTAATATATGTGTCTAAAAAATTTGGGTCTCTATATGGGTGGAATCCTCAATAGGTTGTTAAAGAGTTGACACAACATGACACTAGTAGTAACGATGGTTATAAGGATCCCTTCTTAAAGACTCCTAAATCATAGTGAGGCCACATTTGACCTCCTATCCCACCTCCGTAAAACAATGGAGGTTCTTGTTGCTATTATCTAGGAAGTGGATCCATATGTGGTTAAAAATAGTGACAAGTGCCACCTTATTTTTCACCTCCCATCATTAGATGGTTGGTTAGTGGGGATTCATATAGAGGAGGGCAACACACATGACCTCAAATGTTAGGATAATACCATTCATATGGTAATATTGAACAATGTGTTCATTAAATATAACCGAAGATGCTATATTTGTGGTAACAACTTACAGTTTTATGGATCCCTATATTTTATCGATTCTAAGTCATATGTATGAAATTGAGGTGATTCCATAAATTTATATTATAAGGAGTTCTAACTCAGTCCTAAAAATATAAAAAAAACCAATAAAAGAACCCTTTAATAAAGAATCACAAGTAAAAGGAATTATCAACCAATATGTTTCACATATAAAGGATTCACATTCGGTTTAACATTTTTTGTTTCTATTGAATATGCATAAAAATTTTGTAATGTTTTGGTTGTAAAAGTTTTACCATAGTTGAAGAATTTATATCATGTTCACTATTTTTTGTTTTTGGTGAAAAATTTGATATGAGATCACACCTCACTCATTTTGAGTTTGGGTAGATATTATTTATAGTGGTATATGGGCACTGGAACCTTACAAACAACATCTCACAACTTGTATTGGTAGAGAGGGTAGAAGGTTAGGCTCATTACAAATTTTTTATGAGATTCTTTTATACTCTTGGAATCTCTTACAGATTTATGTTATATTTGTGAATACTTCCCAAATCCCAGTCTGGGACTTATTACCTTTGTGTTATTTGTTGGTCATTAACTTGAATAAATGTGAACATATGCATTTATTATAGTTTCTTCATCTTAAATCTACTAATTATGGATTCTTAATTGGGATGCTAGGTTTTAAATCTACACAGCTAGGAACTCTGGAGTTTACTGTCATCCTAGAAGATGATGTTTATTATGGCGTTAGGATCGAGCCTATAGAAGGGGGTTCCTATGTATCCTTATGAAAATAATTAGAACCCTTATAGTTTGGTTCCACTTAATATGTCATACCTTTTATAGTCATGTTAAAAGGATCATTCAATTCAATTTAATGCCATTTGATAAGGATGACCAGAAGAATTATGTCTAGTAATGGTTGGTGTGGGACTTACACAAAATATTCCATTTATTTTTGAACTTAAAGAGAATATGAACCAATGAGGTTATGTTGTATTCATAGTGGATATGGCCCTATGATGTGTGGGGATAATTTAGCTACCAAGAATATATCCCATTGAGAAGAATGTGGTTTCATTAGGAATATGGAATAATAGAGAAAATATAGTGATTCCTAAAAGGAATATGGCCCTCTTTTGGGGGGATTGTCTCATTGGGAATACATACCAATGAAGAGAGTTCATATTGAATATATACCTAGTGAAAGGGATGTATGAACTCATAGAGGACATGTCTAGGAAGGAAGTAAGTGATTACACAAGGAATATGACTCCAAGAGGATGGATAATATAGGATTTATGATGTTGGGTTTAAACCTATAGGAGTAATCCTATATATCTTGCCTTATTATGAATCAAATCCCTTGTAGTTTAAGGTTTATAGTTAAGCTCATGTGGTGTGACCATATTGTGCTATTTAACATCATCTTATAAGGATCTTATCATGAAGTTTTATGTCATTTGGCTTGGATATTAGACATATAGTTTAACATTATGATATTGGGATGTCTATATCATGAATAATGCGACAACAAAGGATCGAGTAAGGCTTAGAGATATAGGGTTTACCTTATATGTGTAACCTGATTTAGGTTGAGGCATATATAGTTGGCGTTTACAACTAGTATGAGGCCTATATTGGATTCATTTAAATTATAAAAATGGAATGATAAACTTATATATTTAATCCCACATTATTCATGATTAATGTGATAAAAAATAGATAATAGGAGATCGATCACATTATATGAGAGTGAAAAAAAATATTTGAATGAGGCTTAAGTACTATGGATAACCTTTTTGAGTATCCATATCTCATTTATGGTATCCCCAATGGGCACCATTTTGGGTATTATACCTAAAGAGAGAACTGATCATCACATATTGCTATTTATTGATAGGATGGGTGAGATATAATGGAAGGGGGAGTATAAAATACAACAAGAAATGCCATGGGGATTACTCCAGGAGTAATGAACTAATTTGTTTCCCATTGATTGAAGTGGTGTGGTTTCATAATCTAACCTAATATAGAGAAGTATTCAGATGGATTGGAGAATATTCTAGGAGATACTGCTTCAATATCTTTCTGATAGGGACCTGCATAATCAAGGGAATAAATGATTGTGATCTACTTGAGAGTTATACCTATATAAGATTCCAATTCTTAAGTCCCTTTTTATCAAGGGAATCCCTCATATAAAGGGTAAATACTAGTGTGCATACCCTAATATTGTGTATCTAGTGGATTCAAAGGGGGTCTTGATAGTTGGATACCAAAATAGAGATATTGGGTGAACGAGATACATTAATATAGAATATAGGGATAATTTGGTACCCTAGATCAGGAATAGGTAAAATGATTTACCTTAGTGAAGGTGTAATATAGATTCTCTTGTGTGAGGGGTAGTGGGAAGCTTCACCCAAATGATAATATGGTGATAATGGGTTTTTATCAAAAGTGAGTCTTACTAAGGTTCTTCACCTTAGTTAGGTTTAACAATGGGATTTTTCCTAGTGAGGATGAGCAAGGTGGTTCTACCTAGTGAGGTTATTAAAGTGTTCTTATCTAGTAAGGAAGATCAAGAGGATTCACCCAAGTGATACAAAGTTAAAGTGGAATCCAAGTGGTACTAGTAATAGGTAGTGTTTTGGGAAACAGAAATTGAGTGTGGATTCACCATAGTAATAAGGTATCTCCATAGATATCATTAGATGGGTGGAATTAAAGTGTATGGTTTAGTAAGGGTCCATCTCCTTAATGATGATGGACTAAGGAGGAAGTTCTTTCTCAATAACTTTCTAGGTTTATCAAACCCTTGGGGAACATAATTACCCTCTATTTTGGGTAATTTTTATTGGTTTTAGGATTGAATAAGATACCTATAGGGATTTAAATACTTGGATGTGATTCTAGGGAAATCAGTGCTTTGGTATGTCTCTTCATGTTCTAAAAGGACCCAAATGAAGAGCCCATGGGTCTTATTTATAAGAAAATTTAGTACCCAGGGCAAAGGTGATTTGGCATGTAAGTGTTGTGCATCGGTTTGACCTATGAATAGGTATGGAGTGATATGTTGGGATTTCTAGGATGGGTATACTAGTAGGGTATTCCAGGATGTACCTTATAATGGGGTGCGCTGGTTGACATGTGTGTGGTAGGCTCAATGCGTGCATGGACTTTAAGGAATCTTCATAAACATATATCTTCTAATGACTATAACTTTTGATCAATAATTATATTTGGGCATCACAACTAGTAAAATTGAAAACAATGAAGTGAGAAACACCCTAATATATTGAGTATATACCCTAAAAGGATGTTTTCTAAGGAGAAAAAGTTCCCATAAGACACTAAAAATGGTATTTAAGGCTTCAACACCCTTTTCATAAATAATTTTTAAAATATATATCCTAGTCTCAGAAGGAGTCTCTCAACACCATCTCACCATATAGGGCGATGTTTTTAAGGAATCATTATCACCTGGTGTGTGATATTTTCGTGGTGCATGGAAATATATTACGCTTCCTCTTCGAGCATGGAGATACATTTCTACTCAAAATGTAATTGAATCATTTGAGTGAGGATAATATCATAAATTCTGTGAAAATGGGCATGCTAAAAATTTTCCAATTCCAATTATAATATCTATTAGTTTATAAGTATTAGAAAAATAGATACATAAATGAACATTAAATTACATTGAAAACATAAGATACATCAAATTAATACACAAAAATATATTATTTATCCTTTCCAATCCATAAGTCACACATAGTAATCTTTATGGTTTCTTGGGTAAATGGAAAAAATATAAAGGGGTAATGTAAAACACTTTATAAGGGGTAGAATATAGTGTAATCTATCATACATAAGCATAAAATCAGTAACCCGATAGGTTCAAATAAATTACATTACAAAAAGATCTTAAATATAATCTATTGTTAGATTACATAGAAATAAATAAATTGATGGATATGAATAAATTATATCATAGTGATGAAATGTATAATATAAAAAATCATAAACATACCATTAATATATTGTGCTAATACATAATAAATAAATGGGTAAGAATTATACTAAATTATCAACTAGTTTGTCCCATGAGACTTATTCATGCACTGAGGGGTTATATAATTCTAGGCCTCACCCATCACATAATAAGTCCAATACATCCATCATATGAAGAGAATACATATCATAATGTTCTCTAAGGAACCTCATGAATAGTAATGTCTATGTAATAAATAATTTTCTAAATATAAATAATAGATATACAAAATTTAAATATTTCTCTATTTAATGTAACAATATACCTATGCAGGTGAATATCCCACACCAACTTTAAAACTATAGTATATTCATAATGTAATGGAAAGTACCTTAATCAAAGGAATTATAAAAAGGTTATTGTGAAGTGTGATTTCATGGTGTAGGGATATAAATAAGAAATAATCATTGAGTTTAATAGTTTTCAAAAGTATAAGAATACAAAAATGATAGAAAAATCACCCATAGATCCATACTTCTATATTTGGTGAAACACTTACATACTTTAGAAACATAAATTTAAATTTTATTTAAATATTATGAAAAATTTCCAAATCCTTAATTATGGTTTGTAAAGAGCTTATAGATCATATATAACATATCCACCCAAGAGTATCAAACTAGGAATGAAGTTAGTTTCATTTATCATACACCAAATGAGGATCAAGGTAATACCTGAAAAACATTTTTAGGGTTATTACTCCTAGGTTAATCTGGGAAAGATCCTTTATCCACTTGTAGTATCTAGATATGGATTTCATTTCTAGGAAACCACAAATTCTTCTTTTACTAAGATTCTAAGATTTCTTCCTATAGTTAGATTTATCCCTTTGTATTATACTTATAATTGATCATTATATCAGTTTATGAAGTTAGTATAATGATAGGTAATGATGATATATAATTGATAATATGATAAGGAATTTTTAACAATGAATCATAATAACATATCAAATTTAAATGAAAATTAATTGGACAAGATTACATAAATAAAGGATATAAAGGGATTAAGGACCCTTACATCAGTATAATAATATCTTAGGTAAAGGATATAATGAGAATAAATGAGTAATATATCATTAAAAATATATAAAATAAATGATAATACCATGTAATTAAAAACATGTAAGCATGTGAAAACTAATTTTAAATGATATTATAACAAAAGGATCACAATTTAAAAGGAAATGGGAGGACTGTAAACTCTTACATTGATATAATAACTACTTAGAAAAAGGATATAATGAGAGGGATTAAGTAAATAATCATTAAAAATTTAAAAAATAGATTATAATTCCATTTAATTACAATCATTTAAGTATATGAAAAATAATTTTAAATGATATTACAACAAAAGGATCAAAATTGAAAAGGAAATAGAAGGATTTTGGAACCCTTACCTAGAATGGCAGCTTTTTAAAGAAAAAAATAGCACCATAAAACATTAGAAAATTATTGTAGAGACTATTTAGAGATAAATATAGAGGGGAAATATGATCACTAATTTTTTAGTGTAGAGGAATGAGAATATAGGTGAGTATTTATAGTAAATGAGGGGGATTTGTTTATTAATTTCAAAATAGTAACCTTAGAGTCTAGGTTAATAAAAAAAGAAAACCATTAGCCTTCCTATGGTTTTATCCCATTATATTTTACACGTTGGTCCCAATTTTTGTATTTTTAATTTTTAAGAACCAAAATAATTTAAAATATTTTTTTTTATTTTGGATAATATTATGATTCATATATAATTGTTTTTAAAATTTTAAAATATACTATAGGTTTTATATTTTTTTATTGGTTTGGAAAATTAATTTTATTACTTTAAAATACATTATTTTAATGAATAAAAACATTTTTTATTTAGAAATACTTTATGTTATTTATTATATTTTTTAAGTTATTATGATTCCATAATACTTATCATATATTTATACAGTTTTTTAATTTTTACCCAATATTTTGATTATCATTGAAAATGATAAAAAATTAATCCTTGGATAATTTTTATGTTCTGATTAAAAAATTAAATTTCATTTCATTAAAATTAATCCCTATCTCAAGGAAATTTAATTATTAATTAAAAATATTTGTGTATTTCAAAATCACGCATTTGGTGCCTAAAATTCAAAATCTCTTATTATTATTATTCTTAGATGCATGTGTGTAATTATATTATTTTTTATTGATATATATATATTATTATTTATTAATTTTATTATTATCGTATTATTTTTTTGGTATTGGTTTATATTTTATTATAAATTGAATTTTCTAGCTTTTTATTGTATTATAATGTGTTGTCCTATTATGATGAAATAATAGAATTTCATTATGCCATAATTTTTATGATCAAATGTTTATTACTATAGTAGAATATTGGGTATCACATTATCCTCCTCTTAAATAATTTCATTGATTAAATTTGTGGTATACATTAATCCATGAACAAATGAAGGCAATTATTCTTCATTACTTCCTCAAGCTCCAATGTCATTTATTCCAACTTGTGATTCTTCCAAATAACCTTCACCTATCCAGTTTTTCAATTTCATAAAAAAATTTATCTAGTGTTAATAATCTAGAAAATATATTCATTATATGATATACCACACTTCAATTGTATTTATCTATAGTGAGTACATGTGTATGGTTTATTGTGCACTTACTTAACATTAATACTTATAATACTTCATGCACCTTAGATAGGTTGGGTGGAAATGAAAAATGATAAACCAAAAATCCTATTCTCTATAAAATCTCAAAGGTCCAATGTACCACAAACTTAGCTTACCTTTCTTATAAAACCTTATAACTTCCATCGTGATACTTTCAAGAAGATATGATCTCAAAAATTAAATTCCAAGTCCTTCCCCAGATTATCTACGTATCCCTTTTGTATTCTCTAAACTATCTTGATATAATTATAGATATCTCACACTTTCTTAGTTATTTCCTTAATGAGTTTTAGACCAACTATACTCCTTTCTCCAATATCATCCCAATAGGTTGGATTATGGAATATTTTTACATATAAGGTGTCATTTAAATCCATTTGAATTCTCAAATAAAAACTATTATTATGCAAGAATTCCACTAGAGGTAGGTATTGGTCCCTTGTTCCTGGTAAGTCAAGTGAGCATGAACTCGTCATGACCTATAAGGTTTGGAAGGTCCTATAAGACTACCGAACAATTTGAGGATGATACGTGATACTCAAATGTATCTCAAATTACAAATTATTTTAAATACCTTAATAAAATTGTTATGTGAATCGAGTGTCATGATCAAATAAAATTTATGTAGGTGAATCATGAAGTCTCATAGATTCATTTATATAGATCCATACAATATGTTCAAGGGGTAGATCCTACCTTATTTCTAAAAAACATACATATTTTGTAAGTCAATCCATAATGACCCATATAAAATCATTTTTTTAGATATCTTAGCAAGTCCAGTCAAAAAAGTCTATTGTGATATTATCCCAGTTCCACATTAGTATAGGGAGAGTTTAACTAACACATTTTGGAAATTATCTCTTAGAATTTAATTATTGAAATACCAAGAATATTGAGAAATATTATACAATTTCTTGATTCATTTTTTCCCACCACAAGTTTTCTTTTAGGTCCCAATAAATATTTATACCACCTGGATGGATAGAGATTTTTGAGTTGTGAAATTCATCTAGTATCTTTCTAAATAGTATCACACCATATTCATAGTTAAAGTTTGTAAAGATATTTGGAATCATCCCAAGAATAGCCCCACTAAGTATCAAACCAGGTGTAAAGTTAGGCCCATTTTTTATGCACCAAGTAAAGATTTAGTTAATAACCAACCAACATTTTTCAAGGTCATTACCCATAAGTGCATATAAACCAGAGACTACATCCTCTTATAGTATCCATATAGGGATTTCATTTATAGGAAACCACATAATATTTAATTTGTCAAATTTTTTGTGTTTTATTCTATATTTATATTTATCCCTTGGGTTTATAATAATGTTTGAGAAATATAAAAACTTATGAAGATGGTATAATGATAGTGAATGGTGATATTTAATTGATAATATGATAAAGAATTTATCATAATGAAGAATAATTTAAGCTCCCCAAGACCCCCACTCCCAGATCTGGTGTTAAAAACATAAACTTTACACACTATATTTTATATTCATTTATAAATAAAATATGTTTCTCACATAATGTAACAATTAAATCCTAAGGATATTTTTTTATAGTTTTAGAGTGCTAGAGAAAATATTTAACTAGTATAACCCTTGATATTTGTATCAAATGAAACTTTTTTTCTACTATATATGAAACTACTTAATAAAGGGTAAGATCAAATTACAAATCAAGGTAAACATAAGAATTAAAAATCATTGATAATAAGTAAACATAAGATAGGCACATGAGTTTAATTAAGACACATAATAAAATCATTCCCAACTAATCATATATTATTAAGAATGAGTCATGGAGTATGACATGAAATAACATAAGGAATGAATTCTAAGAGTGTGAAAAAATTAGTCATTAAACATGATCAATGAAATAATAATATAGTCATAAGAATAAATATAAAACTATGAAATCTTTCAAATATGGCACAAAAAATTAGTATAAAAAAATATTACTTTAATGAGTAACACACGTATACCCATGCTTGTGACAAAACTTAATTTTACCTATGTATACATCACCTTAATGAGGCACACAATTTCACCCACACTTGAATAAAACTAATATTTTGTATGTATACATATATAATGAGATTTAAAATTTTAACCAATGAATTAGAGTGAGATATATTACCCCACCCATTATTATATATACAAATGTGTGCCCCATGAAATCAATCATTCATCATTTCATAAAGATCCCATGGAAATAAAATAGGTTTCATTTATCACACCATGAATACCAATAGAAATAAAATGAATTTAATATCCTTTTTAAGTGGAATAATATAAAAGAATCATTCATAATTCTATCAATAATCAAAACTTTATAAACCCATGGAAAATAAATGGGTATCCAACAACATCAATTAACTTTTTAGGTAAATAAAATTTAATCAACATAATAAAGTATATGGTATTTACATAATATAAATATAGTTTATATGGTTATGTTAATAATTTTTCCAAATTAATAAATACATGTAATCTAGGTGAACTCCCTTCAATCAGAGGATGAAAATATAGAGTGTTCATAGAGGGAAAAAATATAATAAAAATTATGGTTATACAATGAAGATTATTAGGAAATATAAAGGATGTGATTGATCATTTCTAAAAAAGAGAAGTATATAACATAATCCATTCATAAAATAAATATGAGTGGTATAATTTATAGAATATACTCGATCAATCATAAGGTATATTAGAGGATGTGAATTTAGATAAAAACTAATTTTAGGAGAATTAGAAAAACTCAATTTGGAAATAAGAAACATCATTATCCTTTTTGAAATCATTTATTTAGATGGAAATATATTATAAATAAATTATAATAAGATATTATTTTATGAAACCATTAAATAATTTCAATTAAGTTTTATATAAATTGAAAAATATAGTGTAAAAACATGTTCACACAAAAAACATTAAAAAGAAATCCTTTTTACACTTCTATGAAAATGATCCACATAGAAAACATTACATATTTCTTTAAAAAAAATTAAATAAGTTCAAGTAGTAGGAAATTAACTTAATAAATTATTAAGGAATATATAATTAAATTTTAAAAATAATCTGATTAATATGAATATGGGAAAATAGAGGTTCTTGATAAAAAATAACGGGGTTAGTTTCACTTATAAGAGACACTTTGGGTAAAATATGAGTCAAGGGGAAATGAATTTTTTAGGGTTCATGTAAAACCCCAATAATAAACAAAGAAAATTATGATGGGTTTTATAAATAATTCAAGTTCCACAAATAGATTATCTTTCTAAAACCATCTTGATTTGAAAATAAAATTAGAAATGAAACCATTAAGGTTTGAGTAACATTTAAATCAAAAACATTAAAGTATAAAGTGATTGAAATTAAACTTAAATTACCTTGAATAAAATATAATACATGGTATAATATAAAAAATAGGTAACATATAGACCATATAAAATAAAATTTGTGCATAACATGAAGCATGTTACATGAATTAGGAATCAAAACCAAGAAACCATTATAAGTAGCATAAACTTTGAGGTATGATTTATTTGATAATGAGGTCATATGTAAAAATTGTAAAAACCTAGAAAGTAGGGGGAAATAAATTATAAATTATTTATTCAGTATAATAAATTAAACTTGGAATAATAAATTTGAATAAGAATGCTTGAAACATAATGGAAGGAAATTGAGTTAGAAAAAACCCTTACAACATTAGGATCCTGTGAATCTAATTCCATTTAAATAAAAAAATGACATGGATAATTAATCACTATTAATTACATGAATGTTGTAAAAATAAATTCATTATATAGTAATAATTCCATATTAAAGACATCATGTTGCACCGTAAGCAATATGTCTCAAGAAATTAAAGTTAAGATAAAAACCCCTTACCTTGGTCTTAATTTGCTCTGTCCATGCACTTACCTTATTAGATAATTAAATAGAGTTTGTTAAAAAAATTCTTAAGAAACTTATTCATATATATATAATATTATCAGGTTTATCTATTATCTTATGTTATTTATTTATATATAGTTTTCACTTATGTTGGTTACTCGGGGTTGTTCGGTCAATTTTTCTGTTACTCTTTTTGTATATTGAAAGTGGTCAATGGTGTTTTTAAATTAATTAATTTTATCTGTATTTTTATATTATTATTTCCTTTAATTTTATAGTATTAAAAAAATCATATTTTTTCATAGGTTTTTAAAATGGACTCCAAGAATGAAAGGTAACTTGAAAAGTTCTTTTTTAGAGGTTAAATTTTATATGGAAGTTTATTGTTAATATCACTTATAAAATGTACAATATTATATTTCTATAACCTTAAAAAAATCTATATGTAGTTATTTTTATCTAATATAAGCATTAATTATGTTTTCATAGTCATCATTGAAATAAATATTTAGCATTATTCATGTAGGTGGTTAAACTGACCGAAATATGAACATGCTATAATTAATAGATAAGTTTGATTATTGGGTGATTTAGTTACAAAATAATTATTATATAATTATAATGAATATATATATATTATTAATGTGGTTATTAGTATATCAAAATATTTTTACAAATAATAAAAAAACTAGATGAAAAGATAAATACACCACTTTTATGGAGGCGATAGTCTGCATGTACTCATATAGGACATATTCATTTCTTTTCAAAAAAAGTGGGGAAGGTAGGTAATGGTTTATATTTTAAAAAATATAATAATTTTTTAAATAATATATTATTTCTTTAATTAAACTTATATAATCATTCATGTTTTGTGTTTAATAAAAATAAGACATGTCGTTCATGGAGGCGGTAGTCCGCACATAGGCATATGAAAGTTTTTTTTATTTTTCAAAGAATTAGAGGGATTGAAGTTAAATATTAATATAAATTTAAAAATATTAAATTTATTTTCTATACCATATTTATTAATAAATTAAATCATTATAACATCCAATAGATATGGTTATGAAAAATAGAAGACATCGATTTGAGGAGGCGGTAGTCTGTACATACACACTATTAATAGTCCTTTATATTTATTAGTTGTTAGAAATTAATAAACAATTGTTATTAGATTAATAAAATAACATATTAGTATATTAATTATAATAAATTCTTTATATTAAGGTTTTTATAAAGGTTTTCAAAGAGGAATATTAAGAAGAAATGATTAAAAAGGAGGTAATACTTACATCAAGAACATGAGTTTTCTCTTAGAAATATCTGTGGAAATAGAGACCTTAATAAAACTAATAGAAAAAAGAGTCTTAATTAAATGGGATAGGGTTTTAGGAGGAAATTTTTTCAATGTTTTATGAATCAATTTTAAGGTAAATGTGTAACATTAAGTGATGGAAGGATCCCTATTTATTAGTGAAGATAAGGGCAATTTTAGAAGCATCCTTTACTTTATTCAATAATGAAAAGTTTATATTCTGGGGTAAAAGGCTAAAGAAGTGAAAATTGATGAATGGAACGTAATTTTAAGTCAATAAAACCCTCAAAAATCTATTTGGAAACATGTTTTTGACATGTATTAAGTCATTTATTATTAATAAATCTATTTTTACCACTTTTACTCTTATTGGGGCAATTAAATTGTATCCTTTTTATCGATTTTAATGAACAAAATTAAAATTGAAAATTTTACCTAATTTTGAAAATATAATTTAAAATTTTAAAATAATTTAAAAAAAATTTATAATGGTGTTAAACATTAATTTTAAAATAAATGCACATAATGTGTAAAAATAGTTTTTAGGAAAAGTTTGTTTTTAAGCATAAATATTTTGTATAGAATAAAAGTATTAATTTTTTTATTATAAATACATAAATTAGTTTATTATAAAAATAATAATTTTAGGTTCTTTGAAAATAAATTTAAAATTTAATTTTTCCAAAATAATATTTAATTAAATGAAAATACTAAAAATATTTTTTTATTAATGAAAAATGTTACCTATTCTATAAAATGCTAAGAATATGTTTTATAAGTTCAACATAATATTTAAATAATTTATAATTTTTTATTACTTAAATACATATTTGATTAATTATTTTTTTTATATTTTTTTGTTTCTAGTTTTTCTTATGAAAATGTAATAAAAATCATAGTTTTAGTAAAAATGATATTTTTGACTGTTCACCTAAAAATAAACTATCTTAGAAAAATCCCAAATATTCTTGACAAGATAATTTTGATATGAGGAATTATAAAATGAAGTCAATTTTACAAAATTAAAATTCTAGAATTTATAAATTCAGTATCTAAATAAAAATAAAATGTATAAAGAAAATTAATTTTATAGAAAAATTTCCTTTTAAAACATTAAGCATTCTTATATTATTTTTCATTCATTTCTAATAAATTAGAAAAAATTATTTATAAGAGGTTTTATTATTATTAAAATTTCTTAGTAATATTTATCTAATATATGGTGGATTATTTTAATTCGGTGCTGTGTGGGAATTAAGCTATCAATACAGTGTAAATTTAAAGGAAAAAATATATAGTAAAATTTTAGGTCATTATATCCCTCCTCATAAACAAATTATGTCCTCACAATCTTAATTATTACATTACCAATGAAAGTATCTAAGGGTAAGTAAAAGATAAACATGAATCAAAATTTTATTTATTGTGTGATTTTAACCTTACAATCTTAGGAATGACTAGTAAACTTGTATTTTCCCTTATAATAGGCATATAAATGATATTAAATTTCTTTCTAATGGTTCATTCTAATTAACCCTTATGATTTTATTATGACATATATATTGGGATTAATTTTTTTATAGGGAGTTTATAATCAAACTCATAGTAATATGTGATTATGGGTTGATTTAGGATTTTTAAATGTGTTTTTTCTATCATAGAAATTATCATGGTCTTTATGTAGAGAGAGCCAATCCATTCTAAATACCACATCAAATTTAACTAAAGAATTAATAATAGGATTTTATAGAGATAAAAAACAATTATCAGAGAATATATATAGACTTGTGATACAATAATCATACCATAAGAAGTTTTTATTAATAAAATTATGTATAGTCATTGGGGTGTTGATTTTATATTCTTATCAAGTATTCAAGGTATAAAAGTCTGATAAAACAAGGATAAAATACAACAGTCATAGTTATTGAGTGCATGATTACTTTCCCTCACTCAATATCATCTTCGGAACTCACTTCCATAGTTGTGGTTGTATAGGAATTCCCTAATCATGTAAGTTGTCTATTCATATCATCCTTGTTATCCCTTTTATTAAAATATTAACTTGGATAGTTCCCATGTTTTCCAATTTTTATACATTAATCTATTCATGGTACCATAGGAAGAAAATTATTTTCCTCCATTTTATAGACTAAAATATTTATTTTTTTATAATATTTTTTTCTCTCAATGTTGTCCTTTACCATAGATAAAAAAACTTACAATTCATTTAAAGAATTATCCTTTGTGTCTCTTCCCACATATTTGGTATGGAGGAAATTGAATATTATTTCCTTCATCTTCTTTTTCACTCGATATTCTATAAGAATCCATATTTCTATTCTTTGGTGTGTTTATGATTTCAACTATATTCATGTTGTTAATAATGATTCTTGATATTTAGTTTGGAATATTCTCAAAGTTTCTCTATAAATCTCTTATCCCATTAGGTTGGTCATTATGGAAATCTCAAAATTATCTAATCCAACCATTGTTAATTTAGTTCCTTTGGGGATTTATCCATTACTAAAACCAAATGGAGTTCACATAAATGATGTATAATTAACACCATAAATACAATATATTTCTCAAATAATGTAATAATTATATTCTCAGGACCCACACTCCCAGATCTGGTTGTAAAAACGTATTTTTTTTCACAATGGATTTAATTTATATCCATAAATACAATATATTTCCCAAATAATGTAATAATTATATTACAAGGACCTTTTTAGGTTTAAAGTTTTAGATATTTAATAAAACTATTAAACTTGTAGAACCCATTTATTTGTATGAAACATACATTTTTTTACACTATATAAGAAACTAATTAATTCAAAATTACTGTTTAATATCTCTTATAAATTATCCACACACAATGATATTTTAGATAAATTATACATAATAATTCCTTTCATAAATTTGGAAAAATGGAAACATAATAAAGGGTGATCTCAAATAACCAGTAAGGGTAAACATAAGAGATAACAATAAATGTTCATAAGTGTTAATAAGATGAGAATATGGGTATAATCATGATATATAATAACATCATACCCAACTAAAATTAGACCATTAAAAAAGATTCATGTAGTATAAAATAGTGTAATATAATGAATGAATCACAAGAGTGTGGAAACATTAGTCATTAAACATGAGCCATGAAAGAATAATATAGTCATAGGAATAAGTATAAAACTATGACATATTTAAATTATGGAAAAAAACATTAGTATAGGGAATCATTACTTTCAGGAGTCATACACTTGTGCCCATTATTGTGAGAAAATTTAATTGTACCATCATATATGTCACCTTCATGAGTCACACACTTACAACCATGCTTGTTAACAACTAAATTGTGTCTATGTATGCATATCTCATGAGATTTAAACTTTTAATGAATTAATTTAGGGGGGATATATGACCCCATTAATCATTTATCCAAACTTATATGTACCACTTGAAATCAATCATTCATAATTTCAAAAAAAAAACCATTGAAAGAAAATGAGTTTCATCCATAACTTTATAATGAATTATGGAAATAAAATGGTTTTCATATCCTTTAAAAATGAAATCATATAAAGAAAACATTCATAATTCCATAAATAATTATAATATGATAACCCCATGGAAAATAATAGTGCATATAATAACATCAACTAACTTTCTAGGTAAATACCTTTTAATCAAGATAATAAAGCATATAGTATTTACACCATATTGATACAAGGTATATGGTTAAGTTAATAACACCCAAAATAAATCAATGTATGGAATCTAGGTTAACACCGTTAAATCAGAGGAAATAAATATGGAGTGTTCACAAAATAAAAAATTAGAAGAAAAATCATAGTTATACATAAAACATGATTAGAAAAGATAAAGTAAATGATGGATCATTATTACAAAATATAAGGATATAACATAATATATCTTTATAAATAATATAAATGTTAATATTTACAGAATATACTTGATCAAGCACAATCTATGTTAAAGGATGTGTATTTATATAAAAATAATTTTTTTAGAGCATTGGGAAAAATTCATTTGGAAATAAGAAACATCTATAACCTTTTTGAAAACATATATTTACATAGAAATATTTTGCAAATCATGGATAATAAGATTTTATTTTATAAAACCATTAAATCATAAAAAATAAGTTTCCTAGTAATCGATAAATATCTCAGAAACATGTGTTCACATAGAAAACATTAAAAGGGGGTTTTATATACATTTATAGAAATGACCCATACAAAAAAAGTTAAAAACTTCTTTAATTATGTTTAAATAGGATCAAGTGGTAAAAATATCCTAAATCAATTTTTTTGGAATAGAAAAGGAAATTTTAAAAGCATCCAATGAATACATGCATGGAAAAAGGGAGTTTCCTGATAGAAAAGAAGAGACATGGTCATTTTATCTTACAAGAAACACTTTAGGTAAACCATGAGCCAAGGGGAAATTTAATTTTGATAAAAAACGTAAAAATTATTTAATAAAATAATAAAATTATGAGGTATTTTCTAAATAAAACAAATTACATATATGAATTATCTTTCAAAAAAAATATAAATTTGAAAATTATATTGAAAAAACACACTTACGACTTGAGTGAAATTTAAATAAAATATATTAAAGGTTAAAGAATTTGAAATTGAAAGTAAATTACCATAAATAAAATATATTTCAAGATATAATATAAAAAATATGCAATATATAGACTACATAAAAGTAAATTGGTGTACAAAAATAAGAAGATCCCAAGAATTAGAAATTAAGATGAATAAACCCTTACAAGAAGTATAATATTTGAGGTAAGATCCATTTTATAATTAGTTAATAAGTAATAATTATAAAGAAATATAAAATAAGGACTAAATAATTTATAAATTATTAATTAGTTAGAATAAATCAATCTTCAAATAATAGTGTTCAATAAGAAAGATTTTAACTTAATGGAAGGAAATTGAGTTAGCAAAAACCCTTATAACCTTAGTGTACTTTGAATTTAAGTACATTTAAATAATGAAAATGATATTGATATTAATACCCCATGTATTAAATTAATATTTTAAAATGAATTCATTATTAAGTAATCATACTATATTAAATATGTCATGGTGAACAATAAGAAATATGTCTCAAGAGATTTAATTTTAGACATGAACCCCTTAGCTTGGTCCTGATTCATTATTTCCATGTTCTTAGATTCCAAGATAATAAAATTAACTGTTTAAAAAACATTAATAAGAACATTATTAATCTATATTTCATATTATAATGTTTACATATTATATTATTTTATTTTATTTATTATATAGTTTTCACTTATGTCGGTTTCCCAGGGCTATTCAATCAATTTTTCTATAACCATTTTTATCTATTAAAAATTTAATAAGGTGTTGTAAAATTTATTTATAATCACAATATTTATATATTTTCATTTCCATTATTATTAAATTATTAAAACATTTATATATTCTCGTAGGTTTTTAAAATGGACACAAAGTATGAAAGGTAACTTAAAATATTCTTTTTAGTGGTTAAATTTACTATAATAAGTTATTTTTAAGATCACATTTAAAATGTCCAATATTAAATTTCCATAACCTTAAAAAAATCCTAAGTTAGTTTTTTTATTCAATATTAACATTAATTATGTTTCCATTTTCTTCCATGATATAAACTAATACCATCCTTCATGTAGGTGGTTAAACTGACCGAAACTTGAACATGCTATAATTAATGGATATGTACGATTATGAGCGATTTAGTTATAATATCATCATTAAAAAAAGAATAATAAAATTATTTAGATTTTATTTATGTGTTTAATAATATTTTAAAATATTTATAAAAATAAAAAAAATATTTGATGAAAAAAATAAAAAAATTCAATTTCGTGGAGGTGGTTGTCTGCATGTACGGAAGTAGGGAATTTTCATTTTCTTTATATAACAGGAGGAATGTAATGATTAGTTCATAATTTAAAATCTTAATAATGTTATATATATCATATAATTTCATTAATTATACTGTTATTACTATCCATTTTAGGTGGTTAGGGAAAATAAGACATTTCATCAATAGAGGCGGTAGTCCACACATACACATGTCGATGTCTTTTATTTTTTTTAAACATAGAGGAATTCAAGGTAAATATTAAAATTTTAATTCATAATCATAAATTTATTGTATATAACATAATTATTCCTCAATTACATCATTATGACCATCCATGAGAGGCATTTATGAAAAATGGAAGACGTCTATTCGTGGAGCTGGCAGTTCGCACAAATACACAATCAACATTCTTTTTTTTCTTAGTGGATGGAAATGAGTAAATTAGGTTTGTTAATTTAATATAATTATATATTTTTATATTAATTAAACTTATATCTTCATATTAATGTGGCTATAATTTTTTAAGAGGAATATTTATAAGAGATTATTAAGAAGGTAATACTTACATCGAGAGCTTGGGTTTTCTCTTAGAACAATCCTGGGAAATGGAGGCCTTAAGATAAATAATGATGAACTAAGGCTTAGGTAAGTGGGAGAATATTATATGAGAAAAATATCATATTTTTATGAATATATTATTTTTTTATGGTGTAACATAAAATAGTGCAAGGATACCCTTTTATAAGTGAAGAGGAGGGAAATATTTGAACCGCCCTTTACATTTTAAATAATGTAAACTTAATATTTAAGGATAAAAGGAAAAAAAAGGGAAAAATGAGGAAGGGGAAAATACGTTTTGTCAAGTAAAAAACTTAACCATCTATTTGGAGACATGTTTTTGATATGTTTTGAGTCATTTCTTCTTAGTAAATCCGTTTTATGATTTCAAATTTTACGAGGGTAATTAATTTTCAACCTCAGTAATCAATTTTATTGACCAAATTTAAAATTAAAATTTTTATATAATTTGAAACCTATAATTTAAAATTTGAAACTAATTTTATTAAATAAAATTTCTAAATGTATGAAAAATTAATTTTAAAATAAACACACATAACTTATAAAAACAATTTTTATGAAAAGTGTGTCTTTAAGGTTAAAATTTATATATAGCATAAAATTATCAATTTTTTTTATATTCAAGAAATAAATTGGTTTAATATAAAAAAAAAAATTTTATGTTTCTTTCAAATAAATCCAAAACTGAATTTTACTAAAATAATGTTTAATTTAATGAAAAGTCTAAAAATAGTTTTTATTAGGGAAAAATATTTCTTAAGCTCTAAAATGCTAAGAATAGTTTTTTAAAGTTCTACCTAATATTTCAAAATTTACAATTATTTATTCCTTAAATACATATTTTATTAATAAATATATTATAATATTTCTATGTTAAGTTTATCTTATGACAATGTTATAAAAATTGGAGTTTTGGTAAAAATAAATTTTTTTACTCTTCACCTAAAATTAGTTAACTCAAAAAATACAAAAAATTCATAATAAGTAAATTTTTATATGAGGATTTAAAAAATTTAGTTCATTTTACAAAATATAAACTATAAAATTTATAAATATAGATTTTAAATGAAAATAAAATATATATGGAAGATGAATTTTATTAAAAACATTTACCTTTAAAATATTAAGTATTCTTATCATATTTTTTATTAATTTATAATATATTACAATTATTTTTTTTAGAATATGTTTTATTATTCTTAAATTTTCTTAATAAAATTTATCTAATATTTCATGGCTCATTTTAATTCGGTGCCGTGTTGGAAACAACCTGTCATGACAATGTTTATTTAAAGTAAAAAAATGATTGTAAAATCATGGGTCATTAAAATAATATAATTTCACTTTGAAATGAAAATTTATTAGAGAGGATTATATAATTAAAGGATAATAATTGATCAGGGACCCTTATATCGATATATTAATGGCTAAGTTAAAGGAAATAATGAAGGGTAATAAGTAATCTATTTATAAAAATATATCAAATTGATGATAATATCATATGATTATAAGTGTAGTTGTATATGAAAAAGAATTTTAAATGATATTATCATAAAGTGATCATAGTTGAAAATGAAATAAGAGGAATGAGAACCTATACATCAGCATAATAATGGTTTAGTAAAAGACTATAATGATAGGGAGAAAGTAATATTTCATTAAAAATATATCAAATGGATGATAATACCATTAAATTAAAAGCATGTAAGTATATGAAAAATAATTTTAAATGATATTATAACAAAAGGTATCACAATTTATAAGGAAATATAAGGATTGTAAACCCTTAATTTGATAGGTATCTTCTTAAAACTTGATAAGATAACCTTAGAACCTTAGAAACTCTTTTGGGGGAATTTTGAGTAATAAAATGAGAGGAGAATAATTCTCACTAATTTTTTAGTGAAGAGGAATAATACGATGGGTGGGTATTTATAGTAAATAATGGGTATGTGTTTATTAATTTTAAAACATAGTAGTTGGACTCTATGTTGAAAAATGAAAACCATTGAACTTCTCATGGTTTTAGATGTATCAAATTGTTTTTTGTCTTCTCAATGTTTAATAACATAAATCCTTTCAAATATATTGTTTTTTATGTGGAAAATATTATTATTCATTAAGAATCATTTTTAAAATATTAAAATATATTTTAACTTTTGGAATATTTTTATAGGCTTAGAAAATTGATTTTATTAATTTAAAATAAATTATATTAAAAAATAAACTCATTTTTATTATATAAAGCCTTTATGTTACTTAGAAAATCAATTTTAATTCATTATGATTACATAATACTTATTGTATATTCATACAATATTTTACTCTTTACTCAAAAATTCTTTTAACTTAAAAAATTATGAAACATTAACTATTGGATAATTTTGATGTGACGATTCCAAATTTATAGACTTTTATGATTATAATTATCTATCTGTGTGAAATTTAATTATTATATAAAAACAATTATTTATTTTAAAATTTCTTTCTAAAATATAAAAACTCATCTTGTTTTTATTCTTAGATGCACATGTTTAATTAAATTATTATTCATAAAATTATTATTCATCAATATATATATATATATATTAATTATTAATATAATGGTTTAGACCATGCTGGTCTATTATTTTGTGTGTTTTTAGCATTAGACATGTTAGTAGGGGGATTGAGGAAGTATTTTTGGAGGATGAGTTGAATTTTCAGTTGGAGGATGAGGTTGTAGTGTGGTTGTTGAGATTGTACCATGGTGTAGTATGATGATAGACTATTCTGTCATGATAATGTTTCTTATGGAATAGAGGAAGAAGATGGTGTTTTTGGTTGTTTTATTGATAAAGAGGTAGTTATGGAATGGGGATAAGTTTTGTGACATGGATTCCTAAGGGTCAATACCCTTATCTCTACCCTTTGGGGGACTATTGTGGTGTGATGCATAGATTATACGGCATCCACACCCCAAGTTAGTTGGATATGAAGAAGTTTTTACCATGGATACTAGAGGGATATTATAATAAAACCCTTTAAAGAATAACCTTGTATGATGCAATTTGGTTTTACGGGATAACTAAGTTATTGTAGTGTGTTAATGGATATTATACCATAATATATTAAGTATCCATCTTGATATAAATTCATGGATTCCCTAAATATAATTATTTTTCCTCTTGTTTCATTGATTATTGGGTGAATATAGGGAGATTTTTGGATACCTTTTATCCCCCAACCATGTATTTGATCCTTGGATTCAAAAAATCGATTTTAGTTGATTGAATGTGAGTCATTTTCAATTTAATCTTAGCTTCTCTTCATTCTTCAACTGGAGAATGTTGTGGTTATGATATGTGGTTAGAATATGTAAGAATGTGGTAAGTGGTTAATGATGGTTGTTGTTATTTAGGTTGATGAATTTATCCATGCTTTGATTTTTATATTGGGATCATCTCTTAATCTTCTTGTCTTTATATAGAAGATTATAAATATTTGGTTGAGTTGAGGGATTCTAGAACTATTCCTTTTAATTATAGTATGAGTTGTGATGGCTCAAGGTAGGTATGACAATACTACCATTGTATGTGGTGTAATGGAATACCCTATAGAGTATTGGTGTGATGAAGGGTACATGATGTATTATAAGACCATATGGGGTATATATGAGGACGTATAAGTACATTGGAAAACCCTATGGGGGTATTGAGATGAGGATATGAAATAGGTTCATAAGAAAACCCTATAGGGGTATTGGATGAGATGATATCATATTGCAGGGGGTCATTTATGGTCTGAGGAAGGAATAAGGTTTATGTAATTCATGTTCACAATACCATACTGTAATTAATATGAGATGTGTAGATGATTTATGGTGTGTTGTGGTAAGGTTGCATAAGGGATTGGTAGCATATGATGTTGGAATTTGCGGTGTGGGAGTGAAAAACTAGTGGGTAAGTGGTTATGGGGTACCTTATTATTATATTCTTTGATATAATTTTACTATACATGGATGTGATATTTTATGATTTCTCCTTGGTGTGGCTGGGTGGTAATTGACCAAATTGGTTCTAGTTGATTCTATTTTTTTTTCAATGGATTATTAGTATTATATTTATAAATTTTAATGAGAGGTATTGGGTATGATCCTTAAGAGTATATGTGTTATGATCACCCCTATATATAAAAACTATTTTTTATGTTTCAAGGGTGAGTTTGTAGATCGAGTTAGATAGTTCTAGCATGAATCTTGGGTTTGTCTATGGATTTGTTTACTAGGATAGTATTTATCATTTTTTCTTGGGTGTTGTAACTTTATGACATTATTCATTCATTATTGATTTATTTTTATATATTATATTTTTGATTAGTGTTTTTTATGTATTTTTTGGTTATATGAGGGTAATGCTTCCCGTTTTCATGTTTTATACCCTCTATGATAGTCGCCAACCATGAGTCTGTTATAGTGGAACTCATGGGTCACTTTAATTTTAACTATAGGTATATAATGGTTTTTCAATGGGTGTGGGTCATGATAGAGTGGTATTAGATCTTTTAGTTGAGAGATAAGGTGTAAATTGAAGTTATGCACTAGGGAGGATTACATTGGTTGGTAGGAAAACAATATCAAATGAGCTTGGTTCATGACACAGATCAGGGAGGCTGGGTATGACAAAAGAATTTATCCCCCCTCATGATCTGATACAAGGACATTAATTTCACCAAATGACCAAGTGAAATTACAATGCTTTCAGGATAGAGATATATAAGAGGTACATGCATCATGCTTATTTATGATTGTATTTTAAAAGGTTTTATTTTATATAATTAAATGTATATAAATAAACAAACTTGATTAAAAAAATTATGTGCTACAATATTTAAGAGTTTGGATCCATGTTTGTAGATATATCAGTTGGATATTGTATGCATGTGTTTTAAGTTGGTGTGGTTCAGTAGATTGACCTGGTTGACATTAGGTAGGTTAACCTAATTGAGGAAGATGAGATCTAGAGAAATATATTTCATGAGTTTCAAAATTAGGGTATGTCTATGTATGATGGGAGCCGCTCTAATATATACATTGAGCACTAGATAAAGGAGTTTTAAATATCTTTATATTTGATTTGAGCTAGGGATGGGTATCAGGTTCTGTTGGCTATCAGTCAGATGTATATAGAATCACAAGAGCGGTGGATTCTATATAATGGGGAGAAAAATGAGGCGGATGTTTCTTAGGATGATTTTCAGCAGTAGTTTCACATTGAGTTTCTATCATCAATGATGAGGGTGGTGAAGAGATAGGATTTACTCTCCCTTCAGGGGAGACAATGGGTTTATGTGACACCATAAGTATATAGATCTAGAAAAGGACAACCCAATGATGATCCCCACCTTCAATAACACAAGGATTAACACTTCCTATAATATCCTAATTATTATTTTTCTATATACAATTTTATTTATAATTTATACATATTTTTATGTAAAAATTTAATAAATTTTAATTTTATTATTACCCTTATGTATAACCAATGATCTACATAAAGGTAAATACATTCTACCTTTATATTGGCCATTTTTTGTGAACTATGTAAAGGTAATTTCAAATTTTAGGTGCTATGTAAATGTAAACCCTCAATATGTAAAGGTAAGTATGAGTTATATAAAGGAAACTCTAAATTTTAGAAGGTTACATAAGGGTAACCCAACCTCTATGTAAAGGTGTTTCCAATTCATGACCCTTGTAAGGGTAAAACACCTTACCTTTATGTAATTTCTATGATTGTTTTAGGTAAGAAAACCTTAACCATATGCAACACACATTTTTGTGTAATCACAATTTTTTACATAGTTTTTCATATTTTTATCCTTGAAAAAACCTGTAAATAAATTTCAAGATTTTAAATGCCTAAAATCATGGTAAATAAATTATTTTGACTAATTTAAATTTGAATATATTATTTTGGAATATTTCAAACACTTACTATTCAAGATTAACTTCAAAGGGTAATTAATTGGTGTTTTTAATTTGAGGTTTTCAATGATGCAAAAACAAACACCTTGATGCCCTTTTTTAAATACCTTAAACTTTTCCTTCACTTTTATTTTGATATCTTCTTGAGTTTGGATAGTCCCACACTCCTTTATAAAATATATATATAGTATTTTTCAATAAATCTAAGTTATTCTTCTATTTTCCAATCATGGTTGAAATCTCTTTCTCTATCCCCACAATATTTTGATGTAACATTTTTTAAGGGATAAATTCCATGTAAGAAACTATAATTTTAATTCGCCATATTTCATATAAAATTTATGAAATTGGAATGCTTAATATTTTTGGATGAATGTTTGTATTAAACCATAAAAGAAAACAATACAAAATTATTAAAGAATGATAAAGAATTATCACATGCTCCTTTTGGGACTTTTCTAAAGTGATAAATTATTATCACATGAGGAGTTCAAAATATTGAAATTGAAATTATTGGAATAAGTTCTAGGAATTATTGGCCTATTGATTGAACCGATTAATATGAGGATATGATTCAGGTGAAAATTCCTTGGTGAACCATTTTTTTATATTAGAAGGTTTGAGGAAGAAAGACCTTACTATCTTGGGCCCCTATATGGTTTTTTTTGACATGTTGTCTTGTGTGTTTTCACCTAGTGTAGAGACACATGCTTAAGTTTGAATGTATGTGTGTGTTTGTGTAGTTTTGTACATTTTTGTGAGTGTTTGTATACTATTTACCCATTTTTGAGATGCTATGATGTGATTTATTCTGTTATGCCATGTTTTTTAATTATATGAACTATAGAGGTTTGCTTCTAATAGCTAATGACATGTATAATATTGTCTCTTGGTTGTCCCTTATAGGGGAGAATGTGCGACATGTGGTGATGAAGATAATGAATAGAGATACATGGAAGGAGAATGAAAACCTTTTATCCTGACCTAAGGCATTATAGGGATATGATGACTATGTGGCCTAACCTAAGATAAAGACATTTTTTTGGATATAACGATGTTATATCCTGATCTGTGATAGAGGTAGGACAAGATGACCTTATGGAACAACCCTAGAATCATTGTCCTTATGGATATTCATAGACTTATTGTGGGGCCTTATGGGAAACCCTTGATCAAAACTACTATTATTCCATCCTTCTGGCATAGAGTCGAAGCTGGTACAAATGGAGTTCAAGGAGGCTTGGTTTGCACAAGATCACTCGGTATATGATTGGTTGTATTCTTATGTGTTCATTTACGTTTCCATCATGTCATAATCCTCTATGTAAATGTGCATTTATATTAAGTAAACATTGGTGGTGTATTACTGGGATTATACAAACACCCCACACTGGCATCTTGGTGCACATGAAAACTTCATGACTAGGGATCAGAGAAGGGAAATGGCCCTATGATAGGTTAATGAGGAGATAGAGTTGGGAAATAGATGTGATACCAGAACAAAATCTGAGTGGTTATTTTAGTTATTTTATTAAATTATTTATTTCTTTCATTTTTAGTTTTTGGTCTTCCACATTAGGGGTCTATTTGATTATAATTTAATGACATGGCATGACATGAAATTTATTATTGAAGTTATTTTTATTATCTTTTTAGGTGTTGTTATTTGGATTATTTTTATGTTGTATTATCATATAATGTCTATGATTACTAAGGGTATAGTTTCCCCAAGTTACTTTACACCCTCACTACTAGTTGGGAACCTCTTACATATGAGGAGTCATGCATGAGGTCATGTGGCTCTCCCGCCCAAACCCATTAATTCGAGTCAGGTTATACAAAATAGTATCAAAGGCTTGAGGTTTACTCTCATTTCTTTAGGGGTTATGGTAATATGAAGATTAGTTATACAGAACTTCAGTATGGGAGTTTCTATAGTGACCTAACTTTTTATTACATAACTATTAGATCATTTTTAAGATAAATAACGTAATAGTAATACATTCAAATAACAAAGGTTAAATATCTTGAAAAAATTAGGCTCATACATTACTTGTATATCATAAAACATAATAATTATTTAAATACTTATTCTTTATCCTCTGAAAGGATATCAATTTATCCACTGTACATGTAATCAACTAAGGATATACATCAAATAAATGGGTGATCTAAAAGACCAGTAAGGCGAGGAATGACATGGTAGGAATAAAGGACATGAACTAAAAGTACATGGGTTGTAACACCCCAAACTTATACGGTACGCTTCTCTTTGAATAATGCGATAGCGTGTGTTGTACGCAACACCGAGTTCTAACAACCAATCAAACTAGCCGTTATGAATAGTAATACCTACTTTTTGAAATTATATATATTTTATATTTCAAAATGGACTTCATTTTTGGATTCGGAATATCTAATTTAGCCTAAGATGAAATTTTGGTACTTTTCGGATAACTTTAATATTTTGATGAATAGTGAAAATTACTAAATTTTAATTAAAAACAACTTTTTTAATCAAAATAATTAATAGTGATAAATTATGAATTTTAGTGGTTTTAAAGTATATTTAGAATATATTTTTACCATTTAATATAATGTTGGTCATTGGACATAATTTTACAATTAAACCGAACATAAACAAGTGTCAATCTTTTGATAGTTATTATCTCTTAAAAACACGCTTTTTGTTTTGACAGCGGGAATTAATTTTAAATTAATTTCTGCCACTTCTGTGTTTTAAATTTAGAAAAATGGATTCCATATTTGGAATCAGGATTTCCAAATTGTGTAAATAGGTAACTTTTATTTTTAGACATTTTGAATAATTACTGTGGTAAATATTTTATTTACCATGGTTAAGGGTAAATCTGGTAAATAAGTGTTAAAAAATAATATTATAATAATACTAAAATACCCTAAAACGTGTCCTAGCATTATTGGTTGATACATGTTCGACCATAGGCATCTTTGGGTCGATTTTGGGACTCCATGGTGCCACTTGTAGGTGATAGGGACATTTGTTTTGTTAAGTTAAAATGAATACAAAAATGACACAAGCATATATCTTTTAGAAAAACAATTATTACGTAGGGTTATATATGTTGGATTTTTGATTATAAAAATTAATTAGAAAGATAAAACGATTTACTACATAATTATATTTTATTTATAATTTTTAGACATTAAATGATTTAATTTATTTATGACACAATGATGATGTAGTAATTACTATAATAGTTAAAAATTAAACTAATTGATATTATAAATACCCAAATAAATATAATATGAAACTTTTAATGAATTAAACTAATTTTATAGGATAATATGATATATTAGGATTGATTTAATTGACTTTTTTCGAAGTAATCAATCTGTTATGAGTTTCAAAAAAATCAACTATTGAATAGTGTCAAAATTGACATAAAAGAGTTCTTAAAAAAATATTATATTATTAATTGATATTAAATTCGTAAAAATCTAAGGTTCAGACAAGAGACTTATATCATGATAGTTTCATCATTAATGGACCACTTGGGGGTCTCTTGGATGTGTGTAGTAAGTTTATTAACCATATTATATAAAAATACAAAGAGACATTGTAAAAGTGAAACTAATTAACTTAGAGTTAATACTTAAAGATAAGGTTAATATAAGTACCCAAACCTGTCTAAATTATATTGGTTGAGTTGTTTTCGACCCATCAACACCTTAAAATTTAAATAATCAACTTTGGAGTCATTATAAACCGAATATGAATTTATTATAAATTAATATTTCTAGCTTTTCCAAAGGTGCCCCTCACCCCTCTTATAAAAGGGCACTCCTCCTTCTCATTTCTTCACACCTTCAAAGCCTTTTGGTTCGGCCAAACTCTGCCCAAATACTCTCCCAACTTCCCTCACTACAACCAAGGGGACTTAGTTTGATCATAAAGCCAACCTAAGGAGCCCTTTTGATCAAATCAAAAGGAAGAACCTGAAGAAGAGGTAATGATTTCACCACCCTTTTCCAAGTTCATTTCTTCTTCCACTTCTTCTTCCTTTGTTGTTACCATTATAAAATAATAAATCCAGTATCATTTATATACTTTGATTTTATTATAAATATGGTACAACCATATTCAGTATTCTATCCACCCTTTGAATAACATGTCACCATACGTGCATACGTACGGCTTACCGTCTCCACGTCGTGGGGTAATTGTTATTCAATATAATATTATTTGGATGGGTATAATAATGATGTGTAACTCATATAAATAATAAATATAACATGTTAATGATTCTGTATATATGATATACCATCCATTTATATATTATTTTAATATCAAAAGAATGATATTGTCGCTCGTGCGTACGTACGGACTACCGTCTCCACGAACGCGATGAGATTCATTCTCCATCGTATCCATTCAAGTATAATTATCATTTGATGATTTAAAAATGATGTTTAAGGACTTGATATCATTCTGGATATGAATTATATACAACCTATCCTTTACAAACATGTCTTACGTAACAAAACATACAAAAGAAAACAAGTAAGTTCACACCCAAAACAACGATAATACTAAGATATTATTATCAAATCAATATTAAAAATCATATATGATATCATAATAATGTATATGATTCTTTTATAATTTAATAACAATTATTTCACCATTATACAAGAGGTTAACCTACCCCAACCAAGGAAAAGTACAAGGTAATGGTTATTTCACAATCTCTTCATTATCCGAGGTTGTTTATACGTAATAATCTACTGGGATCTCGTTATCATCCACATCCATGTTTCTTCAAAATGTATTTCAAAATTTTTTTACGAGAATATGGGTTAAAGTCATTTATACCCTTGTTTGACTTTTTCTAAGAGGAATCTTTCCGTCATTTTCAAAACAAGGTCCTTTTTAACCTTTTTGAAAGAATTAAGGTAAGAATGTTTTTTTTAACTTATACGGCGGGTGCAGTTATTTTCCACCATTATAAAATATTCAAAGATTTCCTTACAATCTTATAAGAATATTTTCAAGAAAATGTTTTATTTTATATGGCTCTTAAATGATTTCAAAAATAGAAGGAGATATTTCTCTAAAAAGTGTTTTGATTTCATCTATGTCAACATCCTTTGATGGATTTTACGCTTATTTGAAGTTGATTTATTATGATACAAAACTTCTATATTGTATTGACAGTTTTGTCATATGTTTGACTGTGGATGTGCTATTTTTATACCATTCATAGTTTATGGTGAAATTATTGACATTTTGCATGCTAGTTTTAATACGAATGTTTATGTTATGTTTAAACCTTTTCATATGGGAATACATTGGACTTAATATGTGACGGGTGGAGCCCGCTATAGCTCCTCGATGCATCGGTAGGTCTCATGGGACAAACTAGTGTCTTGGCACAAGGCCTTGACAAAATCTTATTTGTAGTCTTGGCACGAGGCCTTGGCTATGTGGTTATGATAGTCTGACATTATGCATTCCAACATTATGAAAGTGGTTAGTGATTTTGCATGAGATTATTCGATTAGTAGAATATCCATGTGAATGAGTAAATGGAATTATTTCATTTTATTTATCCCATACAATGTTGAAATTTCAAGTTTGAAAGGCTTTTGTTTTAGTTATACATTGCCTTAAATGTTTATTCTTATTTATGAAAGTTTCCGCTATATTGTTATCCTTACTGGGCATTTGAGCTCACCCCTTTTCTATGTTTTATTTTTCCCAGGTTGTGAAGAAGTAAATTATGAATGACCTGCAGGGATATTATATGGGGATATGAGTGTGGATTATGGAGACATTATGTTTTTGTAGTTGTTTTTCATTTTATGATGTAATGTAAAACTTATGAATATATCTAGTGTTTCCAAGGCTACTAAACCAATCGGTCTTTTGAGATTTGATCTTTCTTGTGATCATGCCAATGTTATGTAATAATGCACCGACTCTGGGTAACTAGGGTCGGGGCGTTACAGTTGGTATCAGAGGAAGTTTAGTACAAACCTTGGAAGCTAGATTTAGATTAACTCTGATTAGAGCACGTAGACCTAAGATGAACTTTGAGGATTAGTATAGAAGAACTTCCTAGAATTTTGGTATTGTAGAGATTTTGTGAGGTTTCTGAGAAATACATCCCTGTCTGGATACGAGCAAGTAGAGGCGGCTCTGGCACAGATGTACCTAGGGGTAAAACCCGAAAACACCGCTTTGAGCTAGACTCGAACGGGAACTGATGCACGACAACGGGTCTTGCTGCACTCTTGGTTACGACACTCCCGGGGGATATGCTTAGGATAAATCTCATTTTATTTACAAATCATTATGAAGGGTTTATGAGTATATACTTCCTCAAAGAAAACATTTTTATGATTATGGATTATATCCATAAATAGTTCAATTTATGTTAAGTGTTTTATAAGTATGGGATTATGTATTTTGATTCATAAACTGATCTAGTTTATGCCATTGTTTAGAAATGGCTCCTAGTGGAAGAAATGGAAACCGTATCAATGCACGCACTCCATGTAGGTATTTCCCTCCTGCTCAAGATAATTATAGTGGGCCTGGTGATGCAACTGGTGCCGATCAGCTAATCACCATACTGGGACAACTTACTCAGGTTATGAATAATAACCTTACCCGTATGGAGCACCCTGATCCACAGCGTGGAGGATCAATGTTAGATCGATTCATGAGGCAACAACCACCAACGTTCAATGGGAGTACAAATCCCTTAGTAGCCGAGCAATGGATAAATTCCCTAGAGAAAATATTTTAGGCTTTAGGGAGCAGTGAAAGGGAAAAAGTTATCATGTCAGTTTACCACCTCACTGGAGATGCTGATCAATGGTGGTCATTGATTCAAAATATGAAGGAAGCTGATGAAGTATCAAATATGGAATGGAGGGAGTTCAAAGATCTGTTTTTAGAAAAATACTTTCCTCGCGACCATCGAGCAGATATGGAAAGGCAATTTCTGAGTCTGAGACAAAAGGAGGATGAGAATGTCACAAAGTATGAGGCTAACTTTACAAGGTTAGCGAGGTATGCTGGAGATTATATTCGCAACCCAAGAAGTAAGATTGATCGTTTCTTTGATGGGTTAAAACCATTTCTTCGTCGAGCATTAGTCTCACAATCCTTTTCGTCGTACGGAGAAATTGTCTCATGTTCTATCAAGACCGAAAAGGAATTCTCTAAGTCTTATGACTTTAAAGAAAAGCAAGAGAAGAAGAGACCTGCTGATCAATCTGGGAATGGGAATAAGGGGAAGAAGGGAAAGGTTGAATATCCATCCTGTGGTAAATGCGGGAAGAAACACCCTGGTACTTTCTTGAAGGGAATGGGAGTCTGTTACAAGTGTGGTGAAAAAGGCCACCAAGCTCGTGATTGCAAGGGGAAGAAGGAAGATACCAACATTCAGTGCTACAATTATAGGGAGAAGGGGCATTATGCAAATGAATGTCCTAAGCGTTAGTAGAAATTACCTTAGAAAAGGCCAAGGGATCAAGGCCAGGCTTATGCTATCACTACTGCTAAGGTAGAAGCTCCGAAAGACGTGGTGGCGGGTAATTTAATGGTTTCCTCAAGTTTAGCAAATGCATTATTTGACTCTGGATCATCGCATTGTTTCATATCTTCCCAGTTTGCTAAGAAAATTAGATATTTCCAATTTGATTTAATAAGGGAGTTGTCAGTTAAAACTCCTAAGGGAAGTATCATTACAACAAAGTTTTGTGAATCAGTCCCCATTAGAGCACATAAATGTTCTTTATCTGCTGATCTCATCATCATACCTATGATTGAGTTTGATATAATCCTCGGTATGGACTGGCTTTCGGACTATGATGCGAAGATTTATTGTAAGAAGAAAGAGGTTACAATTCTTGATGATAATGATAAGGAACACCTTATCTTTAGAGCAGAATCATCACCACCTAATTCTTATTTAGATCCACCCCCACTAGCTCAACTAAATTCAATTATTGGAGAGGAAGAGAATGAAATAACTGTGGGTGAGGAAAGGAATGTTCGAATAGAGGATGTACCTATTGTGAAAGAATTTGTAGATGTATTTCCAGAAGATTTACCTGGACATCCTCCATAACGAGAAGTTGAGTTTTCCATTGATTTAATTCCTAGATCAAGGCCTATATCGAAGACCCCTTATAGAATGGCCACTGTATAGTTAGTCGAACTAAAGAAAAAACTAGAGGAATTGAGTAATAAGGGATTTATTTGCCCTAGTGTTTCTCCATGGGGAGCCCCTGTTCTTTTTGTTAAAAAAAAAAGATGGATCTATGAGGTTATGTATCGACTACAGGGAGATCAATGCTATAACAATAAAGAACAAGTATCCCCCACCACGCATTGATGATTTATTTGACCAACTGCACGGAGCTCAATACTTTTCAAAGATTAACCTTCGATCTAGATACCATTAGTTGTGTGTGAAGAAGGAAGACATTCCGAAGACAGTATTTAGAACCAGGTACGGGCATTACGAGTTTACTGTAATGCCGTTTGGATTGACTAATGCACCCTCTGTATTCATGGATCTGATGAATAGAGTTTTCAAGGAGTATCTCGATGAATTTGTGGTGGTATTTATTGATGATATCTTGGTATACTCCAAAACCTACGAAGATCATGAAAATCACTTGTTCATTATCTTGAAGACTTTGAGGAGGCATGAATTATATGAGAAGTTTAGCAAGTGTGAATTCTGGCTTCAGGAGATTTCTTTTCTTGGCCATATTTTCTCTAAAGATGGAATCTCTGTTGATCCTTCTAAGACCAAGGAAATCCAAGAATGGCCAGCACCTACGAGTATAACTAAGGTACGTAGTTTTATTGGTTTGGTAGGTTATTATTGACGTTTCGTCCAGAATTTTTCCCGATTGGCTAACCCATTAACGAATCTCACACGTAAAGGGGTTAAATTTGTTTGGACAAAAGAGTGTGAAGAATGTTTCGAAGAACTGAAGAGAAGATTAGTCAATGCTCCTATATTGACTCTACCATCGGGGAATGATGGGTTCGTTATTTATAGTGATGCATCAAAGAAAGGACTTGGTTGTGTCCTTATGCAGAATGATAGAGTTATTGCCTATGCATCACGACAGTTGAAAATTCATGAACAAAACTATCCTACTCATAATCTAGAGTTAGTAGCTGTGATCTTTGCTTTGAAGATATGGAGGCACTACCTCTATGGTGAAAAATGTGAGATTTATACTGATCACAAGAGTTTGAAGTATATTTTCTCCCAAAAAGAACTCAACATGAGGCAAAGGAGATGGCTTGAATTACTCAAGGATTATGATTGCACGATACACTACCACCCGGGGAAAGCAAACAAGGTGGCAGATGCTTTGAGTAGAAAAGACCATGGAGTTTTGAACATGATGAGAATGGAAAGGGATCCAATTTTCATGGATCTAGTAAAGATGGACATGGGTATAACTAGGGAAGGTGAAAAATCAATGCTTTTTCAAATGGTTGCCAAAACATCTTTACTAGAAAGGATTAAGAGTTCTCAGACCGATGATGAAGAATTACAAAAGAAGATTAAAGCTGTGAATGATGGGAGATTGAGAGACTTTGTGTATGAAAATGGAATTTTGAAATTCGGGAAGAGACTTTGTGTTCCCAATATACTTGATCTAAAAAGGGAATTGCTGAATGATGCTCACAGTTCCAATTTCTCTATACACCCTGGGAGCACCAAAATGTATAGAGATTTGAAGGAACATTTTTGGTGGGACAACATGAAGAGGGAGATTGCTGATTTTGTGTCAAGATGTATGGTTTGTCAACAAGTGAAAGCTGGAAGGCAACAGCCTGGAGGAGTCATGCAACCTCTTCCCATACCGGAGTGGAAATGGGACAATATTACAATGGACTTTGTCATGGGGCTACCAAAGATTCCTAGAAGGAACGATGCAATATGGGTTATTGTTGATCGTCTTACCAAGTCAGCACATTTTCTTGCTATAAGAGAAGATCTACCCCTGGAACGTCTAGCAAGACTATATATTAATGAAGTTGTGAGACTTCATGGAGTACCCCTATCGATTGTTTCTGATCTTGATCCCCGTTTTACTTCAAGATTTTGGAAAAGTCTTCAGAAATCCCTGGATACTGAACTTCATTTGAGCACTGCTTACCACCCTCAGACAGACGGACAATCAGAACGGACTATTCAGACCTTAGAAGACATGTTGAGATCTTGCTCACTTGACTTTCAGGGTATATGGGATCAATATTTACCACTGGTAGAATTTTCCTATAACAATAGCTTCCATTCGAGTATTCAGATGGCACCATATGAAGCGTTATACGGAAAGAGATGTCGTACACCAACCTGTTGGGATGACGTTGGTGAAAGAAAACTTGTAGGCCCAGAACTGGTGGAGGAAACGGTGGAAAAGGTGAAATTAATCCAAAATCACATCAAAGCAGCTCAAAGTAAGCAGAAGAGCTATGCCGATAATCGAAGGAAGGATTTGGAATTTCAAGTCGGTGATCATGTTTTCCTGAAGGTATCTCCTTGGAAGGGAGTCATACATTTTGGTAAGAAAGGTAAATTGAGTCCCAGGTACATCGGACCTTTAGAAATTCTAGAATGAATTGGGGCTGTAGCTTACCGATTGGCAATGCCGCCAAGTCTCTCCAAAGTTCACGATGTGTTCCACGTATCTCTGTTGAGGAAATACATGCATGACCCAACGCATGTAATCACCTATGAGGAATTAGAACTGGAACCCGATCTTTCCTATTGTGAAGAGCCCGTCAGGATTCTTGATATAAGAGAACAAGTACTGAGAAACCGGACGACGCGTCTGGTAAAGGTTTTGTGGAGAAACCATAAGATGGAAGAGGCAACGTGGGAACCCGAGGAACTTATGATGAAGAACCACCCGAGTCTTTTCATGCAGTAGTATTCTAGAAATTTCGAGGACGAAATTATTTGAAGGAGGGGAGAATGTAGCACCCCAAGCTTCTACGGTACGCTTCTCTTTGAATAATGTGATAGCGTGTGTTGTACGCAACACCGAGTTCTAACAACCAATCAAACTAGCCGTTATGAATAGTAATACCTACTTTTTGAAATTATATATATTTTATATTTCAAAATGGACTTCATTTTTGGATTCGGAATATCTAATTTAGCCTAAGATGAATTTTTGGTACTTTTCGGATAACTTTAATATTTTGATGAATAGTGAAAATTACTAAATTTTAATTAAAAACAACTTTTTTAATCAAAATAATTAATAGTGATAAATTATGAATTTTAGTGGTTTTAAAGTATATTTAGAATATATTTTTACCATTTAATATAATGTTGGTCATTGGACATAATTTTACAATTAAACCGAACATAAACAAGTGTCAATCGTTTGATAGTTATTATCTCTTAAAAACACGCTTTTTTGTTTTGACAGCGGAATTTAATTTTAAATTAATTTCTGCCACTTTTGTGTTTTGAATTTAGAAAAATGGATTCCATATTTGGAATCAGGATGTCCAAATTGTGTAAATAGGTAACTTTTATTTTTAGACATTTTGAATAATTACTGTGGTAAATATTTTATTTACCATGGTTAAGGGTAAATATGGTAAATAAGGGTTAAAAAATAATATTATAATAATACTAAATTACCTTAAAACGTGTCCTGGCCTTATTGGTTGATACATGTTCGACCATAGGCATCTTTGGGTCGATTTTGGGACCCCATGGTGCCACTTGTAGGTGATAGGGACATTTTTTTTATTAAGTTAAAATGAATACAAAAATGACACAAGCATATATCTTTTAGAAAAACAATTATTACATAGGGTTATATATGTTAGATTTTAGATTATAAATATTCATTAGAAATATAAAAATATTTACTACATAATGATATTTTATTTATAATTTTTAGACATTAAATGATTTAATTTATTTATGACACAATGATGATGTAGTAATTACTATAATAGTTAAAAATTAAACTAATTGATATTATAAATACCCAAATAAATATAATATGAAACTTTTAATGAATTAAAATAATTTTCTAGGATAATATGATATATTAGGATTGATTTAATTGACTTTTTTCGAAGTAATCAATCTGTTATGAGTTTCAAACAAATCAACTATTGAATAGTGTCAAAATTGACATAAAAGAGTTCTTAAAAAAAATATTATATTATTAATTGATATTAAATTCTTAAAAATCTAAGGTTCATCCAAGAGACTTATATCATGATAGGTTCATCATTAATGGACCACTTGGGGGTCGCTTGGATGTATTTAGTAAGTTTATTAACCATATTATATAAAAATACAAAGAGACATTGTAAAAGTGAAACTAATTAACTTAGAGTTAATACTTAAAGATAAGGTTAATATAAGTACCCAAACTTGTCTAAATTCTATTGGTTGAGTTGTTTTCGACCCATACCCACCTTAATATTTAAATAATCAACTTTGGAGCCATTAGAAACCGAATATGAATTTATTATAAATTAATATTTCTAGCTTTTCCAAAGGTGCCTCTCACCCCTCTTATAAAAGGGCACTCCTCCTTCTCATTTCTTCACACCTTCAAAGCCTTTTTATTCGGCCAAACTCTGCCCAAATACTCTCCCAACTTCCCTCACTACAACCAAAGGGCCTTAGTTTGATCATAAAGCCAACCTAAGGATCCCTTTTGATCAAATCAAAAGGAAGAACCCGAAGAAGAGGTAATGATTTCACCACCCTTTTCCAAGTTCATTTCTTCTTCCACTTCTTCTTCCTTTGTTGTTACCATTCTAAAATAATAACTCCAGTATCATTTATATAATTTGATGTTATTATAAATATGGTACAACCATATTCAGTATTCTATCCACCCTTTGAATAACATGTCATCATACGTGCGTACATACGGCTTACCGTCTCCACGTCGTGGGGTAATTGTTATTCAATATAATATTATTTGGATGGGTATAATAATGATGTGTAACTCATATAAATAATAAATATAACATGTTAATGATTCTGTATATATGATATACCTTCCATTTATATATTATTTTAATATCAAAAGAATGATATTGTCGCTCGTACGTACGTACGGACTACCGTCTCCACGAACGCGATGAGATTCATTCTCCATCGTATCCATTCAAGTATAATTATCATTTGATGATTTAAAAATGATGTTTAAGTACTTGATATCATTATGGATATGAATTATATACAACCTATCCTTTACAAACATGTCTTACGTAACAAAACATACAAAAGAAAACAAGTAAGTTCACACCCGAAACAACGATAATACTAAAATATTATTATCAAATCAATATTAAAAGATCATATATGATATCATAATAATGTATATGATTCTTTTATAATTTAATAACAATTATTTCACCATTATACAGGAGTTTAACCTACCCCAACCAAGGAAAAGTACAAGTTAAGGGTTATTTCACAATCTCTTCATTATCCGAGGTTGTTTATACGTAATAATCTACTGGGATCTCGTTATCATCCACATCCATGTTTCTTCAAAATGTATTTCAAAACATTTTTACAAGAATATGGGTTAAAGTCATTTATACCCTTGTTTGACTTTTTCTATGAGGAATCTTTCCGTCATTTTCAAAACAAGGTCCTTTTTAACCTTTTTGACAGAATTAAGGTAAGAATGTTTTTTTAACTTATACGGCGTGTGCGATTATTTTCGGCCGTTATAAAATATTCAAAACTTTCCTTACAAGCTTATAAGAATATTTTCAAGAAAATGTTTTATTTTATATGGCTCTTAAATGATTTCAAAAATAGAAGGAGATATTTCTCTAAAAAGTGTTTTGATTTCATCTATGTCAACATCCTTTGATGGATTTTACGCTTATTTGAAGTTGATTTATTATGATACAAAACGTCTATATTGTATTGAAGGTTTTGTCATATGTTTGACTGTGGATGTGCTATTTTTATACCATTCATAGTTTATGGTGAAATTATTGACATTTCGTATGCTAGTTTTAATACGAATGTTTATGTTATGTTTAAATCTTTTCATATGGGAATGCATTGGACTTAATATGTGACGGGTGGAGCCCACTATAGCTCCTCGATGCATCGGTAGGTCTCATGGGACAAACTAGTGTCTTGGCACAAGGGCTTGACAAAATCTTATTTGTAGTCTTGGCACGAGGCCTTGGCTATGTGGTTATGATAGTCTGGCATTATGCATTCCAACATTATGAAAGTGGTTAGTGATTTTGCATGAGATTATTCGATTAGTAGAATATCCATGTGAATGAGTAAATGGAATTATTTCATTTTATTTATGCCATAAAATGTTTAAATTTCAAGTTTGAAAGGCTTTTTTTTTAGTTATACATTGCCTTAAATGTTTATTCTTATTTATGAAAGTTTCCACTATATTGTTATCCTTACTGGGCATTTGAGCTCACCCCTTTTCTATGTTTTATTTTTCCCAGGAAGTGAAGAAGTAAATTATGAATGACCTGCAGGGATATTATGTGGGGATATGAGTGTGGATTATGGAGACATTATGTTGTTGTAGTAGTTTTTCATTTTATGATGTAATGTGAAACTTATGAATATATCTAGTGTTTCCAAGGCTACTAAACCAATCGGTCTTTCGAGATTTGATCTTTCTTGTGATCATGCCAATGTTATGTAATAATGCACCGACTCTGGGTAACTAGGGTCGGGGCGTTACATGAGTGATCATAATAAACATCATCATAACATAAGAATAGGTTCATCATCATATTCATGAGGTAATTTTTTTATAAATTCATGGAATGCGATATATGCATAATAATGAAACATCATGACATAATGGTCAAATATCACACATATTTGTGAACAAATCTATCATCATGTTTACACATAACATATGTGCATAAATAAAAAAATCATAATTGTGAAAAAATGTACTATTATATTCACACATAGTACAAATAATATCATGAGATATTTCAAATTTCCAAATTCATTGTATGGATATATAATTTTCGGCCCACCCATCATATCATAAAATGTTCATAGTCATGCATGACACATAGAACATATAACAATCGTAGTCACAAAATAAACCCATGGAAATGAATGGGTTTAATAAGGATTTAATATATCATACTTCATGGAATAACCTTTGGGAGTCCAAAATAAATTTGGGAAATAATATTTGGAATAAAACTTCATCATTCTTGCGTGGAGAAAAAAACTCAAGAGGGGTCAATGATGGGTTTTATAAAAATGTTATCTTTTTGATAAATATTTATATTTGGATTAAAAGTCATTTTACCAAGTTAAAAAATGTATATCCCTAAAAATAAATGGGAAATAATAGTGGAATAAAATTTTAAGGACATTATAGGAACATCTATACCATGAAATATATTACAACTCAAAAGAAGGAATTGGGTGCGAGAACCCCATTAGCTTAAATCCCACTTTATTTAGTTGATTTCACCACAAAAATTATAAAAATATATTTGTTAAAACTTGAAAATAGAGGTGAATTATGTTACATTATTTAATTATTTATCCAATATAATAATTTAATTCTATTTTATAACACTCTTTGTTAAATGTGAATCATTTTGATATCATGTTTTCATTAAATTACCCCCACTCTATTTCGATTTCTCTCTTTATGTTCAAGGTCATTTATAAATTGGTAAAATTAATTACAGAATTTTAAAATAAATATATTTATACATTTATATTTCATAAATTATTCATTATAATAATCTTTAGGGTTGGTGATAATAACATAATTAGAAACACCCTTGTTTTTGGTTAATCGACTATTAATGGGACAATGTCCAAAGGGGAGGTTCTTGATATATATTACATGCTTATATTAATAGTAACTTTTTTATAGGACACTAAAATTATCAAGATTATGTTAATGTATTATTTAATTGTTTTTAAAAGGTTTTAATTATAAAATAAGTGGTGGATAGGGAATTAGAAATGGAAAACCAAATAAAAAGACTAAAGGAAATTACCTTTATCTTGAAGTAGTTTATTTTCTACAACCCATAACTTCATAAAATCCTGGTGTTTGATTACACAAGAATGTACTTAAGGATGATAAATTTCTTGATAAGGTGTATTTGGTAATATCTTTGTCTTGGTAAGTTAGGTAGTAGTGGTTTTCCAAGGTAAGGGAGAGGGGTTATTTATACTTTGGGAGGGGTATTTTAAGGATAAAATATTGAATAAATTATAATATCCAAGGTAAACCTTGTAATAGTGATATTATTGAAATTATGAATAATATATATGTATAATAAAATGTTTTTAGGACTTTAAACCCATTAATAATTCTAATTCATTATTTTATTAAAAATGAAAGTGTAAAAAATGTAAAATAGTTATTTTAAATAAATACTTTTGACTTTAGACTTAAGAAAATAATTTTTAGCTTTTTTAATTATGGTTAACGTTTTTAAATGACCCTTTTATATTATTTTATTTATTTTGGGCTAAAATAAACATTATTTAATTTATTAAGTAATTATTACATCATCATTATGTGATAAAACACATGGTATTTGAAAAACAATTTTTTTACTATTCAAGTACAAATTAAAGTTTCTCAGATAATTATCAAAATTTCACCCTCGTGAAATTTTAATGTGCTAGTTCAAAAAATTAATTTTATTTTATAAAAATAATTTTATAACATAATTAATTTTAAATTTTAATATAAAAATTATGATTTTTATGAAATGCATTAAAATACAGTTTATTTATAATGTGCTTATATTTTATTTGAGTTTTTAATCTTGATATTTATTTTATATAATTGTAATATTTATATTTTTCTTAAATTAATAAATATAAATATTATTTATATTTCATTTTATTATTTTGATGTCAAATTATTATTCTAATGATCATGTTACTATTCCCAATAGCTATGTTACTATTCCCAATAATCACATTACCTCCTATCAATACTCCATAATTATTTCATTAAAATTTGACCTTAATTCCTTTAAAGGTTTAAATTTTAGATTTTCTTAAATTTTTATTTGTTTATAATATTTTGTTTCATTTCTATAGTGGTATTCACATGGGTGATGATTCTAACAGACTAGAAAGACCCAAATGTTTTGATTCTACTTTTCTTATTTTCTATTTTTATCCCATTTTACTATTTGGAATTTTCATGGGTTTATTTTATAAATAATTTAATGATACATATTAATTAATTTTTTTTTCATTTTCTATGTATTTTATATGTATAATTCTGTTCAATATAATATAGAACACATTTATTCATAAAAAAAATATCATTAATAAAGTATGGGTCATTACATTCTTCTCTCACTTAGAAATTTAATCATTAAAATTTAAAATCATATTATCACTCAATAATAGATAATATTACATCTATTTCATTGTTTCCTTTGGTTCCCATTTCACCATTTCAAATTTATGGTTCTTACACAACACTTTGAAAAGGTGAGTTTTATTTTTCATAGAACTTTATCTCCATAGTCCAATATCTTCATTAGTTTCTTCTCATAAGTGATTTCATTCCCCAATTATACCACCTAAAGATTCAATACATGTGAGGGATTGAGTATGTACTTCCTCAGAAGAGATACATTGAATAAATCATGAACATGATCCATGTTTGGTAGAAGTTCTAGCTAATAGGATACTCCTCCCATGAGATCAAGGATCCAAAAGGGTCCAATGTACCTAGGTATAAGATTTAATTTCTTTCCAAACCATATGACTCTCTTTCATGTTGATATTTGAAGGAAAAATATGTCTCCAACATCAATCTCTAAGTTTATTTTATGGTTGTCAACATATCTCTTCTACTGACTCTAAGTAGATTCTATATGTTGTTGGATGGCTTGAACCATTTTGGTCATCAATTATAAAATACTAGGAACAAGTATCTTTCATTATCCAATGTCATACCACCATTTCATAATTCTATATCACTTTTCATATAGTGTTTTATGTGGATATATTAAATACACAAGTGGAAGCTATTATTTTATGAGAACATAACTAATGAGAGATATTGATCCCACTCTCCTTGAAATTACATTGAGTTGGATCTGTGCCCATCCTCAAGGATGGTTCTTTAAGATTGGATAATTGTTTGGTGGTGATAGGTCATGATGAAATTCAATTCAGTATTCCAAGCTTCTTGAAGACTTCTCTAGAATCTAAAAGTAAACCTATGATCACAATTTAATACAATAAAAAGTGGTTTCCCATACATCCTAACCACATCCTTTATGTATATCTTATCATGTTGTTCAAGTGACAAATATTTCAAAATAGTAATGAAGTGGGAAGTGTTTTTGAGTCGATCCACTATAAACCATATCACATTGCTTCCTTTGGATGCCTTTGGGTGACTGATCATAAAATCAATAGTGATGTTCTCCCATTTCCATGTGGGTATAGTCAATGGTTTCATCATCCCATTGGAATTTTATTTCTATACTCTAACTTTATAATATACCAAGAAATTTTAGGTGTACTCAGTGATATCCTTATTCATGTTTCCCACCATAAGTTCTTTGAAAGATCAAAATACATCTTGGTACTTTCAATATGGATATAGTAAGATGATCTATAAGAATTATCCAAGAGCTCTTTATTTATATCATGTGATTAAGTCACATATATTCTAGTTAAAAATTTAATTAAACCATCATCATCAATGTGGAACTCATGAAGCTTTCCTTCCTTTATTATTTTCACATTCTTTTGAATCTATAGATCATTTCTTTATTCCTCTTTAGTCTTATTTTAGATAAATGGATGGATAATAATTTAATAAAGGTAATATTTATTCCCTATTATCATGATCTAAAAATTCATTCTTTGAATATCCATGGAGATGGGGTCTTTATCAATCTACTTCATGGATAGAGAAATAGGTTTTTTTCTACTAAGATAATTAGATACCTTATTTTCCTTTTTAGGATGGTAGTGAATATAGAAATAATAGTCCTTGATTAGCTCTAACCACATTCATTGATACATGTTGAGCTATTTATATGTGAATATACACTATAGACCCCTTGTGATATGTCTATATATATATATCACACTTCTCATTGTAGAGGCAGTGCTTCCAAATCTTCAAGGAGAAGATCACTAATGCTAACTCCATATCACGTGTCATGTAGTTCTTCTCATGAATATTCATCTTTCATGAGGAGTAAGCTATCACTATCATTTTTAGGATAACAAAACCCAATAATTTCTTTAACGTGTTAGTGTATATCAAAAAAACCTTCTCCACTTGATGGTAGTGTGAGTATAAGAATAAGGATTACCCTCTTCTTTAACTCCTTAACTATTTCCTAACATTATTTCATCCAGAAAAACTTTTATCCTTTTTAGGTTAACATACCTAACATCCTAGAAAACCATGATAAGTTTCCCAGAAAATGTCAGTATTATCCAGCTAAGATAAGACAATTATAGATTTCTGTGACACTAGTGGGTCTGGTCCATTCCTAAATTTTCTTTTTCTTTGAAGAGTCCATATAAATTCCCTCACTTGTGATTATGTTCCCTATGCATTTTACTTATTTCATCCAAAAGTCATAAATTATGAACTTATCATACATTTTCTCATCTCTTAATGTTTCCAACACAATACTAATATACTCTTCATGCTCCTTCTTTCTCTTGGATTAAATGATAATATCATCAATAAAGACTACCAAAAATTTGTTAAGGTAGTTTCTAAAGTCTCTATTCATCAGATCCAAGAATATTATAGGGGAATTAGTATGTTTGAAGGGAATCAATATGAACTCATAGTGTCCATTCCTTTTATGGAAGTTTGTCTTCTAAATATATTCCATCTCCACATTTAGCTAATGATATCCTGAATTAATATTCACCTTTGAGAAGTACCGATCTCCTCATAGTTGATTAAATACGTCATCAATCCTTGAAAAAGGATACTTATTATTTATGGTGATCAGGTTGAGCTCTTGATAATCAATACAAAACTACATTAATCCATATTTTCTCTAGAAAAAGAGAAATTGTGAACCTCAGGGTGATACACTAGGGCATACAAACCATTTTCCAAATTCTCTTATAGAAACTACTTTAACTTCTCCTGTTAAATTGGGGACATCCTAGAGGGAAATTTTGATATAGGAGTGGAACCAGATATAATATCTATTGAGAAATATACCACATACTCTAGGGGAAGGTTGGGTAACTCTATGGGAAATACATTAGTCTACTCCCTCATAATTAGAATTTCTTCAAGGTTGATAGCTTCCTTTAACTCAACCATTTGAGTAAGGTATGCTTCTTTGTTGGGTATCCTTATTCACACCATTGAGGGATTATCCAAAGGATATTCATGATATTCCTTGAATTTGTACAAGAGAATGTGATGGTTCAGAATGTAGAAATAGATTTCCTTTTATTGATAGTTGATGTGAGATCTATATAATGGGAACCGATCCATTACAAGTGTATCATCAAATTACACCAAAGGAAGTATTATAAGATTAAATGGAATAATATTCCCATAGAAACTAATAAGATAATGTTTTAACACTTGTTTTGAATTGATCACACTACTAGGTGTTTTTATAGATACCTCTATTTCAAGGTATCAATATTGTTATTCAATAGTTCTATAAAATTTAGTGAATATAAGGGAATGTGTTGAACCAGAATCAAATAAAACTTTTTCCATTCTTGAGTGAACAAGAAGTGTACCTTATAAGACTTTATTTTTAGGTTCCACATAAATGGTAGTAATGGAATAAGATTTACCTTGATCCTTTATATTTGGTGGCTTCTAACACTTGTTTCCCTCAAAACCCATGGTTTAGTTACCAAGATTGCATAATTCACTTTATCTATATAGTTGAAGCATTGGACCATGGGGGTTCCTTAATTTCATCCATCACATTATCCAAATTCTTCATGAAACTTCAATATTCATGAGCTTTTTGGCCTTTTCTGCCACACTTTAATGATTTCCTAGCACCTTTTAGGCAATTCACATGATTATTATTCCCATATTTTTTGACATGGGGGTGGCTGGACGATCTTTCCTATTTTGTCATTTGACCTCCCATATTGAATCTCTATGTTTTTTTGTATCTCCATATCCATGGGACTATTCTCCAAATTCCATATCTAATTTGAGATAACATAAAACAACTTATCCTAACTCCCAAATTCATGGATAGATAGATCCATTAAGTTTGGTTTTAAACCACTAAATAATCAATATATTTTTAAATCACTATTGATAACAAAACTAGAGGCATATCCTGTAATCCTTGGAATGTTGCCCCATATTCTATGATGGATTATACCTTATTTTTCTTAAGATTTATGAATTCTCCATACATATTTATTTAAAGAGTTCAAGGGAAATACTTATTAAGAAATAACTTCATAATGTTTTCCCACTCAATTTCTTCCATTTTATCCTCTGGCTTGGTATTATTTATTAATTACCACCAATTATCGGCATATCTATCTTAATGAGAGATGGACAGAGTCACCTTCTTCTTCTCAAAATAGTGAAGTACAAAAAAATCCTATCCATTGAGTTACCCCACTGTTCTGTTATAAGTGGATTATAATATCCACTAAAAATCAGTGATTTATGCCACATAAAGAACTCAATTTCTAGTTTTCCCTTCTTGGTTGAGGGTGGATATTCCACATGGTTCAGGTTATTGTTCATATCTTGAAAAATCTTGGAAAGAATATCCATGAATTTTTGAATCCCACCACCCATTTCATTAGTAATGTCATTTTTGAAATCACTACATTGTCTCTCAAATGGGTTTTTGGTCTATTTTCTCCTAGTTCCCGCAATTATCTAAAATAGAAAGGGTTTGAAAAAACATAAGTCAATAAAGTGTGAATAATTTATTTTCATGTGTAAATAAATTATAAAGTTATATATTATGGTATTCATATGTTTATAATTTTTGTAAAATGATGATTTTAGGATCTTGTACTTTAATACTTTTCTAACTTTAAAATAAAGAACTACTTTAGTTATATATACTTTATAATGGTTTATATAGAGTTTGTGATTAACTGAATAATATACCCTAAGAGAGTTAAACTTTGTGTAAATAAAGGAATCTTTATCGTGCATGAGGTGATGATTAGGTCAATTCCCAATGTTCCATTTTGGAGGTTATTACCCCTTTATACAACTATTCTAGAGCCACATCCACATTTAGTATCCAGATAGAGATTTCATTTCCCATAAACCATGCGCTCTTATACTTTTAGAAAACATAGGATGTTTATATTTACATATACTTATCCTTAGGATTTTCCACCAATGTTTTGTATTTATAATTATCCAGTTAACTAAAACATCCTCTGACACCAACTATAGTGAAGTAAATTTTTATTACATAGGTATTACATTAGTTTTAAGATAAACAACATAATAGTAATACATTCAAGCATTGAAAGGTTTAATATCTTGGAAATATTAGGATCATACGTTACTTTTACATAACAAAACTTAAACATTATTTAAATGATTATTATTTATCCTCTTAAAGTATCTAATGTTTTCATTGGTATATATAATCACGTGAGGATATACATCAAAGAAAGGGATGAGCTAAAATCCCAGTAAGGGGAAGAATAATTTGGGAGGAATAAAGAACATGAACCAAATATAATTGGGTGAGAATAATAATAATCATCATAACATAATCATATGATCATAATAATATTAATGATGGAAACATTTTATAAAAGTATGTAATATGGAATATTTATAATAATAAAACATCATAACATAGTGGTAAAATATCATATATATTTGTAAACAAAGCTCATATCATGTTCACTCATGAAACATTTACATAAATCATAATATCATAATTGTGTACAAAGATAGAATATTTTTCATGAAATGAAAACATAATATCATGATATATATCACATTATTCATTGCATTGGAATGGTATATAATTTTTTCCCTACCCATCACATTATAAAATAATCATAGTAATTCATGCCACATAGAATGTATAACAATCATAGTCATGAAATAAACCCATATAAAGGAATGAGTTTCATAAGGATGTCATATATCATGCTTCATGGAATAACATTTTGAGTTCCCAAATGAATAAGGGAAAAAATATTTGGTATAAAACATCATTATTCTTGAGTGGAGAAAAACAACTCAAGATTGGTCAAAGATGGGTTTTATAAAAATAATGTATTTCTAACAAATCTTTTTTATTTAAATTAAAAATCATTTTGAAAATGTGGAAATATATATCCCTTAAAATAAATTTTAAATAATATAAAAATAATTCTTTAGGACATTATAGGAATATACATACCTTGAAAGAGAATATAACCCAAAAAATAAATTAGGTTTGTGAATCCCTTTACCTTAAATCCCGCTTTATTTCATCAATTTTCAGCCTCAATAATAATAAACATAGGTTTATTAAAACATGGAACCAAAATTGATTTATGTTCATTTGTTCTTATATTCATCCATTAAAATAATTTTATTCTATTTTATATCACTCTTTGTTAAACAAGAATTGTTTTTATATGATGTTTTCATTAAATTATCACATTTTGTTTATATTTTGATATTTTTTAAAGGCAATTCATACATAAGTAAAATTAATTCCAGAAGCTTAAAATACATATATTATAAATTTATATTTGATAAAAAAATTATTTCAACCATCCATAGTGTTAGTGATAAGAAAATAATTGACAATGTCATCGTTGGAGGTTAATCGGTCATTAACAAGACATTGTCCAAAGTGGAGGTGCTTGATATATTTTGCATGATTATATTAAAAAGATAATTTTATAGGAAATTAGAATTATAAAGATCAGGTTAATGTACTAATTAATTATTTTAATAATAAATTTATTAGAAAATAAGACGTGGATAATTAATTAGAAAAGGAAACCTAAATAAAAAGACTAAAGTACATTACCTCTTTCTTGAAATTGTGCCTTTCCTACGACCCCTAACATCTTGAATGATTGGAGTTTGATTACTCAATAATGTAACTAAGGATTATAAGGGTATTTAGAGGGAGGATTTGGGTTTAAATTTGGATTGTTAGGTGGGGGACTATTGGTTTTCTAAGGGAAGGGATAGGGGTTATTTATACTTGAGGAGAGGTGTATTTTAATGACATAATATTTAATAAATTAAAAATATCCAAGGTAAACATTTTAATAGTGATATTATTGATATTATGAATCATATATAAATATAATAAAATGTTTTTAAGACTTTAAACCCCTTTATAATTATAATTAATTAGTTTATGTAAAAGTAAAGTAGAACAAAAATGAGAAATGACTATTTTAAATGAATTCTTTTGATTTTAGACTTTAAAAAATGCATTTTAGATTGGAAATTAAGTATAATGTTTTTAAATAAACCATTTATATTATTCAATTTTTTCCCTCAACTAACCAATTTTTCATTTATTAATTCATTATTACATAATCATTATTTCATAAAACACATGGTATTTGGAAAATAGTATTTTTACTATTCATGTAAAAATTAAAGTTTCTCAAAATATTATAAAAAATTCATCCTTCAAAAATCTCGATGTGGTGATTCTAAAAATGAAGTTAATTTTTTAAAAATAATTTTATAACATTGGTAATTTTAATTTTTAATATAAAAAATACGTTTTTATGAAATACTAAAATACAATATATTAAAAATGTACTTAAATTTTCTTCAAGTTCTTAATATTTTTATTTATTTTATGTCATTATAATATTTATATTTTCTTAAATTAATATAGATAAATATTATTTATATTACATTTTATTATTTTTAGGTCAAATTAATATTCCAATGATCATGTTACATTTCCCAATGGTTAGGTTACTATTTCTAATGGTCATATTACCTCCTATAAATACCCCTTCATTCCTTCGTTCAATATTCACCTCGATTACTCTCATGGTTATAAATTTTAATTTTCTAAAATTTTGATTGGTTTACTTATACTCTGTTTATTTTCTATAGTTTTGTTCATAAGGGTGATGATTCTAGCATACTCAAAAGATCTAAATTTTCCAATTATACTTTTATTATGTTCTATTTTTACCCATTATAATGTTTGGTATTTTCATGGGTTTAGTTGATGACTCATATAATAATATCTATTAATGAAAAGGTGTTTTTATTTTTTATATTTGTTGTATGTGTAGAATACTATATAGTATATTATAGAACACATTTATTTGGGAAACATATATCATTTATAAAATTTGGGTCATTACAGTTTCCGTGCACCTGGCCAGCTCATTTGTAACAGACCTCTAAGATATCAGTGATGGTATTATTGTTATATTTTTATAGTATTTTTATGCATTAAGATCAAATGATGTATATATATATATTGTGTCATATAGGAGTTCTTTAATTTAATGCCTTGATATATAGTAATTATTGGGTGGTATATTTGTGTTCCTTATTGTCATGATATATCTGTTTGGAATTATTTAGTAGAAATTGAGAATGTTTTTATGTTTGGTATATATATATATATATGACTATGACTAATGTGTAGGTATAAAGGAATAAACTTGAGCCTTGTGTAGAACTATGAGGGTTATACCCTGTGTGTAGGTATCTCCTGGGATAGGTTACCCGTTAGGAATCCCATATGTGTGAATTATAATTGATTTTTTTCTCATAAGTAAGTTATTATAGGAATCCTAAATGTTTATTTGGAATTTTAGAAAAATGATTCCTTGGAGATTCCATATTGCTCTTGCTCAGGATAACATGCCCATTCCATCACATGCATTGTATGAAGATGCACCCGAGTATGCTCTTACACCTTCTCTAGTGGTTCAAGAAGTAACCCCCAACAAAGTCTTAAAGATTATGAATTCTTAGGGTAGAGGGGTGTAGAGGAAGATAGTCGACTATGCCTAATATTTTCAGATCCCCCTTCTACCAGCATTATAAGGAATTGGTTCTTATTAATATATTGATGATTGTATTGATATAATTAAGGGTATCTTTGACCTATTAAAGAGTCCTAGAGATATGAAGGTGAATCTTGCAGCCTTTATGCTTTAAGGACCCACTAGTAGGTGGTGTGGTATTATGGGATATTAAGGAATGCATGAGGGTCTTACATGTGAGGCCTTCAAGAATCTATTTTTTGAGGAGTTATTCCCTAACACACTAAAGTTAGACCAAGATTAGGAGTTTATAGAGCTTTAGTAGGGTGTAATTTCTATTTATTCTCATACATATCTCTTTATAGAGTTTTTATTTTCTCCCATTTTGTCTATTATTGATGCATATAAGGTTAAAAAGTTTGATATTGGACTTCGTTTAGAGCTTATACATTAGGTTAAAGGCTTTGGATTTATTTTGTATGATCAGGTGCTCACAAAGTAATAACTTTTGATAAGAGTATATAGGAGGTTAGGATTACAATTTTTCTTCCATATTATAGTGAATATTTCCCAATAAAGTAGTAAGTGTCTCTTTAGGTAGTAAGAAGAGGAAGGCTGGGGAGTTATAGAAGGGTGACATATAGGTGGAGTATAGGATAGCCTCTTGTACTCCCTCTATAGGTGGAGGTTTAACAAGTCCTACAACTATGGATAAATTATAGATTTTAATAAATATTCCACAAGATCATCTATGAAATTTCACTAATGTGGAAAAATGGGAGAGATTCAACACTTTTATTTAAATATTCTATGTCCAGATTCATGGAGTATGAATTAGGGTGTGGTAGGGTTCCTAAAAAGAAATCCCAAGTACCAAATACTACAATGATTTAAGAAATTCATACACTACATAGACAATTTCATGATCTAAAGGATAGAAATATTTATGCAATGGATGAGATTCCAACAATTCATGGAGAAGGACCTTCTATAGCGAGTGATATAATATTTATTACATCTTCACCATCTACTAATTTTTTTTACTACAAGATATTTTTATTATTTTATATCTTCTTGAACCATTACTAGAATAGAATTACCAGTTAAATTATCTTCTGAGTTTCCCCCTCTTGACACACCCTTGAGAATGAAATCATATTGTCTCAAATAATTGCATGATTTTCCAATATTTATTATTGGATACAGAAATTTTTGGTGTTTAATGATCATAGAGATGACTAGTTTTTATGTGATATTCAAAAGGGACTAGTTGACCATTTATCTAGATCATATAGACTATTATCAGGGATGTGTATTTATCACCGTTCCTAGAGGAGAGAGGTCTGTGTTGAATCGCGAATGGGATCTCAGATCATGTATAATTGGACCAAACCTAAGTTAGATCCAAGTAATCATGGTGAAAGTAGAAGGTTTTGATATTTATATATAATAAGCAGTATCCCACTCTATATTTCCTTTAATGGTGGATTATTGTCAAGATTTTTTCCCAAAAAACTTATTAAGACTTCCTCCAGATAGAGGAATTGAGTTTGAGATTGATATTGTTTCTGGGGTGAAAACAATATTGATTAATCCTTATTATATGTCACCAGTAGATTTGAAAGAATTTAAGGCACAATTATAGGATTGAGAGTTGAAGTGATTTATCATAATTATCACATCACCTTAGGGTTTTATTGTGTTGTTTACAAATATAGAAGATGATAGTCTATTACTCTGTGTGAAATATATGAAATTGAATCAAGTAAAAGTGAAAAATAAATACCCTTTACCCTGTATTGATGATATGTTTCATCTGTTTTAGTGATACCAATGGTTTTATAGGATTAATAATCTCTTAGGCTACCACTATATGTGATCTAGAGAAGCAGATATTTTCAGGATAGCATTTATGAGTAAATATAGATTGTAAAAGTACATTCTCTTTACTCTTGGGTTAGAAAATTATCCAGTGGTGTTCATGGATCTCATGAACAAGATATTCCATCCATATCTTGACTCCATCATCATTGTATTCCTAGAATACATTATAATATGTTCTAATACTTTATATATTCATTCCAAACACATTGAGATTATATAGAGTACTCATTGAGTGAATCATATTTATTCCAATATGTCAAAGTTTCTATTCTGGATTTAAGAGGTGCAGTTCCTTGGGCATGTGATTTTTGAGTCCACGATCTCAATGGAACCAGAAAATGTAGAGGTTTTAATGTCCTGGGTATTCCCTGGGAATTTATTTTAGATTAAAAGTTCCATTGGGATTAGGGGGTACTATCAAATTTTCATCCAAAACATCTTTAATTTTAAATCATTCATGATGGAGCTAACAAAAAAGGAGAGAAGTTTGAGTAGTTTGATTAGTGTGAGGAGGCCTTCATAGAGATGAAGAGGAGTTCAAAAACAACTCTAGTTATGATCCTTCTATATCCTATGGTTGGATATATAGTACACTATGATGCCTCAAGTGTTGGGTTAAGATATGTGTTGATGTAGAGAGATTGTGTAGTCACTTATGGGTCAGATCAGCTATGACCCTGGGAATAGAACTACCCAATGTCTGACTTAGATATTCCATCTATAGTATATACCCAAAATAATTAATGTAACTATCACTTTGATGAGAGGTTTTTTATCTATGCAGAATAAAAGAGTCTGAGATACATCTTATCTTTAAATGAACTCAATCTGAGGATGAGGTGTTGGGTGGAGTGTCTACAGACATTCAAATTTTAGATTTCTTAAGATTAGGGTAAATTAAATATCATTACAAATGCTCTAAAAAGGAAAATACTAGATATGCAAGATCTTGAATAACGACCTTCATAGGAGGAATTTCATCTGATATTTTTTGTGGTTGAGTGGCTAGTAGATTCTTTGGAGGATCATGGAGTGATAACATGTTTAATTTTAGTGAACACATATTCTTTTTAAGACCATGTGATAGTGATTTAGGAGTCAAATACTGAGTGTTTAGTGATGTTAGAATTCTTGGCATGGGATTATTATGTTTCATGATGGTCCTTAGATGATAATGATGCGATCTATTTCCATGGGGGAGATGTTGTGCCAGCTTGTTTGATGGAGGAACCGATGATAAAATCTCATGATTCAAAATGGACAGTAGAACCAGGGTATATGAAGTTGTACCATCATATCTGATGTTAGTTTTGTTGGCTAGTATGAAAAGAGACATCACCTATTTTTTCTTGTGATACCTTACTTTACAGAGGATAATGGCTAAGAATCAATGTCCTGGTAGTTTTCTTTAGCCACTTTCAGTTCCTATGTGGAAGTATAATGATGTGACAATGGAATTTGTGATGGGGTTACCTAGGACTCATGGATTAATGATGTTGTTTGGGTGATAGTCAATCAATTTAAGAGAGTGGAAAATTTCATTCTTATTTCAAAGACCCACTCAATTAATGATATGGAAAAGATATATGTAGGAGATATTGCACACCTACATGGATATACATTGATCATCATTTTAGATAAAGTCATTCACTTGAAGTTGTATATTTAGTTGGGATTATATAAGTGAATGGGTAACAAGATAAAACTAAGAATAATGAATCATCAATAGAATGATGTACAATTATAGAGAATGATATGGATTTTAAAGGACATGTTGCGAGCATGAATTATGTACATTTATAGAGTTTGGGATGATCACCTATCCATGGTTGAGTTTTTTTAGAAAAACAATTCTCGGATTCAATTTAGATGGAACCTTTTGAGGATATATATGGTTAGTTGTTTCACTCACTACTATGTTGGTAAGAGGCTAGTGAAGCAGTGGTTGTGGAGCTTAATTTAGTATAAGTAACCTATGAGAATGTACAACTTATTTGAAATAATTTATTCAATACTCAGAGAAGATGGATATGGTAAGATGATAGGAGGAGGTGAACCTTGGAGTTCATTGTTGGTGACCAAGTCTTCTTATTGGAGACTCATCAATTAGATAATCAATAATCTCAAAATAAAGGGAAGCTAATGCCATGAATTTTCATACTGTTTGAGATTATCGAATGTATTGGTATAGCGACCAACCATTTGGATCATCCTCTATGATATAAAGTTATGAACAATGAGTTTCATGTGTCTCATCTTTGTAGGTACATGACCAAACCTGCACATTTTATTGACTATTGGGATGTTGAGCTAGAGTGTGATGTATCATTTAGAGAGTTCCCAATATATATTATCAATTAGAGATAAAAGGTATTATGAGGAAAGATAATACCACTTGTCAGATTACATTGGAAACATGTATGGATTCAAGAGGAAACTTGGGAATGTGAATATAATATTTGAACATAGTGCCCTAAGCTGTTCAATCAAGGAATTTAGTAACACTTCTCATAGAAGATTAGTCATTATAGGAGGATAATTGTAACATTATCATTTTTAATTTTCTTTTATAGAACATTTTGGTTATAATTTATAATTATTTTTTTGTGAAAATTTATTAAATTTGAATTTTATTTTTACCCTTATATAGGACACATGTTCTACATAAAGGTAAATATATTCCACCTTTACATAGGTTTTTTTGTATATTTAAAGATTTATATTTAATTTTCAGGCACAATGTAAAGGTAAACCTTCACCGTGTAAAGGAATGTCTAAGTTGTGTGAAGGTAATTCTTAATTTCTAAAGGATATTTAAGGGTAAACCATTATCTATGTAAATGTGAGTCTATTGGGAAAAAATCTCTCAAGGTAACATTGCATCATTTTTGGTTTGGTTGTGTTTGTTGACAAAGAAGGTTCTCATGGTGAGTTTTTGAGTTCTAGAGACGTTGTTGACAATCCATGTTGACAAATAACCATGAAAAAGGAATGGAAGATCTAGAGGCGGTACAAAAGAACAGACACAAGGTGGCACCATTTCCCAGTGTTTGCCAAATTTTTGGGGTCCAAAATTTGGAGTTTGGTTTTCATCACGGAAAGTGGAATTCCTCAAATATCTCATAAAAATATGGCAAATGTATGAAATTCGCGAAGATGGGCCTTGAGGGTTTTGTTCCACGAAGGAGAAAATATTTATGGTGGAGGTCTTAACGAAAGCGATGAGCTTTACGATTCCAAGAAAAATGGAGCTTCACGATCTGTGATGGAGTTCTTCGCAGCCGTTGATGGAAGGCTTTGCAATTGGGATGGGCGCTATGAAGACGAAGTGATTTGCAATTACAACGTTCTTTGAGAATGGAAAATTACAATGGATCTTTGTGAAATGGAGGTGCATAGTAAAGAAGGATCTTAAAAAGGTGCTGAAGGTGGTGGAGCTTTGCGGAGTGACAGGCCTATAAATATGAGGCCACCCCACTTCAAAAAGTAGAGAAGAGAGACTCAAGAAAAATTCTAAGTCTCTGAGTTCGCAATGAGGCTTTTCAAAGGTGTTTTGTAAAGTCATTTAGTGATTTTATATTTCTTGGCATGGGATTATTATGTTTCATGATGGTCCTTAGATGATAATGATGTGATCTATGTCCATGGGAGAGATGTTGTGCCAGCTTGTTTGATGAAGGAACCTATGAGAAACTATCATGATTCAAAATGGACAGTACAACCAGGGTATATGAAGATGTACCATCATATATGATGTTATTTTTTTTGGCTAGTATGAAAAGAGACATCACCAGTTTCTTCTTATGATACCTTACTTTCCAGTGGATAAAGGCTAAGAATCAGTGTCCTAGTAGTTTGTTTTAGACACTTTTAGTGCCAATGTGGAAGTATGACTATGTGACAATGGACTTTGTGATGGGGTTACCTAGGAATCATGGATTCATGATGTTTTTTTGGGTGATAATCAATCAATTGAAGAGAGTGGAAAATTTCATGATGATTTGAGAGACCCACTCAATTAATGAGATGGAAAAGATATATGTAGGAGATATTGTACACCTACATGGATATACATTGAGCATAATTTTAGATAAAGTCATTCACTTGAAGTTGTAGTTTTAGTTGGGATTATATAAGTGAATGGGTACCAAGATAAAACTAAGAATAATTTATCATTAATAGAATGATGTACAATTACAGAGGATGATCTGGATTTTAAAGGACATGCTGAGAGCATGAATTATGTACATTTATAGAGTTTGGGATGATCACCTATCCATGGTTGAGTTTTTTTAGAAAAAAATTCTAGGATTCAATTTAGATGGAACCTTTTGAGGATATATATGGTTAGTTGTTTCACTCACTACTATGTTGGTAGGAGGCTGGTGAAGTAGTGGTTGTGGTGTTGAATTTAGTATAAGTAACCTCCAATATGGTATAACTTATTTGAAATAATTTATTCAACACTCAAAGAAGATGGAGATTGTAAGATGATAGGAGGAGGTGAACCTTGGAGTTCATTGTTGGTGACCAAGTATTCTTATTGGAGACTCATCGATTAGAGAATAAATAATTTCTAAAGAAAGGGAAGCTAGTGCCATGACTTTTCATACTTTTTGATATTATCGAATGTGTTGGGATAGCATCCAACCATTTAAATCATCCTTTATTATATAAATTTATGAACAATGTGTTTCATGTGTCTCATCTTCATAGGTACATGACCAAACCATCACATTTTATTGACTGTGAGGATATTGAGATAGAGTGTGATGTATCATTTGGAGAGTTCCCAATATAGATTATAAAATAGAGATAAAAGGTATTATGTGGAAAGATAATACCACTTGTTAGATTACATTGGAAACATGTATGGATTCAAGAGGAAACTTGGGAATGTGAATCAAATATTTGAACATAGTGTCCTAAGCTGTTCAATAAAGGAATTTAGTAACACTTCTCAAGAAAGATTATTTATTAGAAGTGGATAATTGTGACATTCTAATTTTTAATTTTTTTATATCGACCCTTTTGGTTATAGTTTATAATTATTATTTTTGTGAAAATTTATTAAATTTCAATTTTATTTTTACCCTTATATATAACATATGTTCTATAAAAAGGTAAATATATTCCACCTTTACATAGGTTTTTTTGTTCTTTAAAGATGTATGTTTAATTTTCAGGCACAATGTAATGGTAAACCTTTACTGTGTAAAGGAAATTCTAAGTTGCGTGAAGGTAATTATTAATTTCTAAAGGATATGTAAGGGTAAACCATTATCTATGTAAATGTGAGTCTGTTGGGAAAAGATTTCTCAAGGTAACATTGCATCATTTTTGGTTTGGTTGTGTTTGTTGACAAAGAAGGTTCTCATGGTTATTTGTCGAGTTTTAGAGATGTTGTTGACAATAAATATTGACAAAGAACCATGACAAAGGAATGAAAGATTTAGAGGCGGTACAAAAGAACAGACACAAGGTGGCACCATTTCCCAGTGTTTTCCAAATTTTTGGGGTCCAAAATTTGAATTTTGGTTATCATCATGGAAAGTGGACTTCCTAAAATATCTCATCAAAATATGGAAAAGTCATGAAATTCGCGAAGATGGGCTTTGAGAGTTTTGTTCCGCGAAGGATAAAATATTTATGGTGGAGGTATACACGAAAGATATGAGCTTTATGATTCTGAGAAAAATGGAGCTTCATGATCTGTGATGGCGTTCTTCAGAGTCTTTGATGGATGGATTTGAAATTTGGATGGGCACCATGAAGACAAATTGATTTTCAATTACAATGGGCTTTGAGAATGGAAAATTACAATGGATCTTTGCAAAATGAAGGTCCATAGTGAAGAAGGATCCGGAAAAAGTACTAAAGGTGGTGGATCTTAGAGGAGTGACAAGCCTATAAATATGAGGCCACCTCACTTCAAAAAGTAGAGAAGAGAGACTCAACAAAAATTCTATGTATCTGAGTTCGCAATGAGGCTTTGCAAATGTGGTTTGTGAAGTCATTTGTAAAGTCTATAAGCCAATTGAATGTTCTAAGCATTGTGAAAGAATGGATTTTTAAAAGGACCTAAAAAGCCAACTAAAAATTGTGTGTTTTGCGAAGGCTAATTTGAGCATCACAAAAATAGGAACTTCGTGAAGACCATTTTGAGCTTCATGAAAGGTGATTCACGAATTCTAGTTTTTTCTTTGTGAAAGAGGGGCTTCGTGAAGGTAGTAAGCTTTTTGAAAAGAGGTGAAAAGGAAATTTCCATAGTTCAGTGGCAAAGAGGTATTCATTTGTGGTGAAAGTGGGACATCAATAGAGCATCTACATATAGTGGAGGATGAATTCATTATAGTTAATGAAGGGACCTAAAATTCTTTAAACTATGATTGAAATTTCTGAAGAAGTAGTGAGCTCACTTCATTTGAGAGATTAGTGAGCTTTCAAATTGTGAGTGGTTGTAAACCAGGAGGGACAATGAGTCTGCTTTGAACTTTTAAACAGTAGTGCGGTTATAGTGGATTTGGTACATCAACACATCGCTGATGTATGCTCCTTGTACATAGCCCTGTGAGGGTGAACCAAGTAAAATTTTTATTTCTTATGCATGCTTTAAGATTCATTCATACTCTTCAATAAGAATGAGAGAGAGAAGATAATTTTTTCTAACAACAAAACAAGACCAAAAGGGGTAATTGTTCTGTTTTTTCATACCCTGATCCACCCCCCTCTCAGGGCATCTAGCCTAGTGGACCTAACAGAGTCTAATTCATTAAATATGGAAGAGTAAAAACTATACCTTCATGAAAAAACTATGATATATGTAAGGTAAAACCATATTACCCTTACATAGTACCCTTTTCAGTATAAACATTGGTTTACCTATTTTTTAATTTCTCTCTCTCAACATGAACCTATAAACATGTTTCACAATTTTAAAACCCTAAAATAATGGTAAATAATTTTTTTACTTGTTTAAATTAATAAAACTTATTTTTCAATACTTTAAACACTCTGTAATCAATACGAGAATCAAATGGTGTTTTTAATTTAGGGTTTTCAACACTACAAACCCTAACATCTTGATGGTATTTTTAAAATACCCAAACCTTTTCCTGCACATATATCTTTATTTTTTCATGAGTCTAGGTAGTCTAGGAATCCTTTATTTAAAGTATTCAATTTCTATTTCAAAAAATATATGTTATTCTTCTGGTTTTTAGGCATGAAATAAATCTCTATATCTCTCCTCAATTCTTGGGTGCAACATTTAAAAAAGAGATTAATTCTAGAAATGAATCTATAATTTATTTTCTCTATATTTCATATAAAATTTATGAAATTAGAGTGCCTAAGATTTTTGGATAAATGGTTGGATTCAACCTTAAAATATAATTATCTATAATTATCGTAGAACGTTAAAGAATTATCACATACTCATTTTGAGATTATTCTAGAGAGAAAAATTATTATCACATAAGGAGTTTTTAATATTGAAATTGAAATGATTGGAATTAGTTATACGTATCTTTAGATTATGGAATGATTTGATTAATATGAGGATGTTATTAGAGTGAATATTCCTTGTATAACCATTTTATTTTACATCATCAATATTTAGGTAGAAAGTACTTACCATCGCAAGACCTTATATGGATTTTTTTGACATGTTGTATTTTGTGTTTGTGACTAGTGTAGAGACCCATGTTTGAGTTTAAACACATGCACACATGTGTGTGTGTAGCCATGTACATTTTTTGTGTTCTTCGGATAATCTTTACCCATGATTGAGATTCTATGATTTCACTTTATGTTTAATTCTATGTAGTGTAATTTTATGGTCTTTGGAGGTTTTTTTGACAGTTAATGATAGGTGGACCATCTTGTCCTGATTGTCCCTTAGAGGGTGAGCATACGCGATATGTGGGGATGAAGATGATGGAACAAGACACAGAGAAGGGGAATAAAAACCTTGTGTCTAGACCCGAGGTAGTGCATGGATATGATGACCATGTGTCATGAACCGGGATAGAGATAGTGTTGGGAGATGATAGTCTTATGGACTGAACCTTGATAAAGTTAGGGAAATATGGACTTATGTGACAATTGATAACTAGTTATCCTTATGGTTGTTTGGAGACTAATACTATGTCCTTGTGTTCAACCCATGATTTTAACTACAATTATGTCATGCTTCTAGCATAGAGATAAGGTAGGTACTTCTAGGGTTCATAGAAGATTGGTTAGTGCACGATAGCTTGGTACATGATTGGTTGTATACTTGTGTTATCATTTACTTTTCCATCATGTCATACACCTATATATATGTAAAATTTTATTAAAGAAACTTACATGACCCCTGTAATGTCCCGGATTTTTCCATGTATTATTTTAATATTATATGGGAATTAATTCAAGGCTAGGCTCTGAGACGGCGTGCAGTTTCGAGGCCCGGTGATCCCGGAAAAATGTTTGAATTCAATTTAATAATTAAATTATGTGCGCATGCGGTTTTCCAGAAAAAGTGGATAACTCCCGAATGGGTGCTCGGATCAGAAATCTGAGGGCACCGTTGCATTCAGAACAACGATTTTACCTTAGGCGAGGCCTAACTTCGACCGGTGCGGGTTGGTGGTGAAATACAGTTTTTGGACGCAACGGTAATAAAATATTTAATAAAAATATTTTATTTCTGTAGTGAGATCTTTTAAATATTTTTTTTTCTTTTATCCTCTTTAAATAGAGGCTTGCACCCAGGTCCAGGGTTAAAAACCCCATAACCCTGAAAACCCTTGGTGGATCTGGAGGAAACCCCCAACGCGGCGGCGACGACGTTCTTGACGGCGACGACGACGCGGTGAGCGGATCTTCGCCGGAAATCGCAGCGAATCTAGGTAGGATGTTGATTTGATTTTCCATTCCTCATTTTTGATTTCCACGACGAACGCGGACTAATCCAAGAACAGATTAGCCCGCAGATCGTTCATTTTTGCGGGATGGGATTTTGGGGATGTGATTCTTGATTTTATTTTGGTTTTGTTCAACCTTCTAATGGTGACAGACCAAGATCGACACGAACATAGATCTAGGTTCATCCCTCTCGATTTGTTGTGTTCTTCTTCCCCAATTCTCGCGTTCTTCGTGAGCGTTCCTCGCGTTCTTCACGGGGCGATGAACAACGGATCTTTGCGCATCCGTTCTGCGATGCAACGATCTCAAATTGAAGGATAAATACCGCAGTGATCTCACGGAGGTGCGACGATGGTTTCGGCAGACGGATCGAAGCAGATCGGAAGAAATCGTTCTTCGGAAGATTTCTGCTTGGATGGACAGAATCGGATTTAGGAGCCGATTGAAGGCCCGAAACCCACGGATTTGGCTTCATGAGGAAGAGGCGACCCTGCATCTGTAGTTTTGCGGAAAACGGACATGAGAATCGAGATCCAGAGGTTCGGCTAAGGCGCGTGGAGGAAGACACAGTTTCTAGAATTTTCCCGACTACACGCCGTGTACTTTTCTACACGGCGTGTGTTCGTCGGTAGGGTTACCCGGCGTGTACTATGGGAGTACACGGACACGAGAAAGACACACGGCCACGTACATGCCGTGCAACCCCTCCCCGGCCAGACCCGACCAGATACACGGGATACCCTGTGTACTGTTACACGGGCAGGTGACACAGATATAGGCAGAGACCGTGTACAGGCACATGGCCAGCGTACACGGAGCGAGCCCAGGCACTCGAACACGATGTGTGTTTTCTTCTACACGACGTGTAGTTGATTTCTATCCGACAAGCCGAGGGACACGGGCCGTTTACACGGGAAGTACCCGATGGCAAGGCACACGACGTGTACTGTATTACATGCCATGTAGTTTTGTTTTGCACGGCTTGAATGAAGGACACGGGCCATTTACACGGGAAGAACCCGGGGTCAAGGAACATGGCGTGTAACCATACTACACGCCATGTAACTTTTTCTTCATGGCTTGAGCCACTTTCCTTCTGTGACTTGGACTAGTTCTTAGGGTTCGTACCCTTGGTAATCCCCTGAAGGTTCTGGTATCAATTCCTTTATACAAAAGTATGATCCCTTCAAAATAACTCTCTGAGTAGAGTTGTTGGAATCCCCTCTGTGATACTTAGACCCAGATCCTCTATTCATTCCTAGAACCCTAGGTAGAGTTCTTGGTATCAACGTGACCAACTTAACCCAGGATCAGATCATCTGCTTAGCGGATTATCTCAGACTGAGTTGTCAGAATCACCCCATGACTTGGCTGTGATCTTCATCTGAGCATCATGTCCTCAAGGTACTTGTGGAGTGTGTTCTCCCGGATCGAGTACTCCGTATCTCTCTTCAGACCTAGGAGTGTGTTCTCTCAGCAGTATGCTTAGTGGAATCTTCGAGATGGATCCTAGTGTCGGTATCGCGATGGTCGTTAGTGTATGGGTATATCTGGATATTCTTGTTATATGTTCTGTAGACATATATTGTGTAGATATGACTGCACCTTTCTTTCTGGTATTTTCCTTTGTTGTATTTCCTTTGTGGTTTTCGGGGTGTCCTAATGGATATTGTTATACTCACCCCTGCACGGGCTTTGCCCGCACGTGTCGTGTCTTGTGCAGACGAGCGAGCCTTCGACAGGATTCTAGGTGGACCAGAATCGGACGGTGTTCAGTGAGATCAGACAGGCTGAGGTGTCCCTTTGGCAATGGGTTTCAGTACCAGCACCTTTCTCTACAGGTTGGAATTTTTTGCAGACTTTCTTTTGGTGGGCTTGTAATTTTGGCCCAGGGTTTTACTTTACTGTACTTTACTTTCCTGTCATACTCTATGGTTGGGTTTTAGTGTGTGCATTCATCTTTTCCTTTTAGTAGTTTTTACTTTTCATCTTTGTGGGCTTGGAGATGTGTGCGCGTGTGTACAGGTTTATAGGAAATGCCTCCCATGTTAGTAGCATGCCTACTCGGTGCTAGTCACCACCCCTTGGCCTATTGGAGGTGGTCTTGGGGAGTTACGGCTCGGGCCCCACTGGGACGGGTCTTGACAGAGTGGTATCAGAGGTGGTCGGTTCTACCTTAGGACCGAGAGTTTGTGAGTTGGTTTGGGGAAACAGTGTTAAGTGTTTCGAGTTCAGCTCTCAGGCTAGGGACCCTAGTATTGGTGCAGCGGCCGACGTATCCATACACTAGGACTCTGATAACTTGTTTTTCGACTCAGAACATGAAAACACTAGATGCATGGGGAAAAATAATGGTACATGCATCATATAGGAATGGGTTGTGGTTTCCATGTCCTTCTTGAGTCAGCTCTCCAGATATACTCACTGACCGTGATACATCTTGTTTCTTAAACAGGATGCCTCCGCGACGTGCACCCACTAGGATCCAGCGATTCGATCATGAGGATGACCCCCTCAGTGATGAAGGTTCGATACAGGGACCAGATCCCCCAGTTCTACCACCAGGTGGCGTGCCAGTTATTCCACCACCTGTGGGGCAGTGTTTAGTGCCCGTTGTACCAGTGGAGGAGGATCACAGGATGAGCGCACTCCACGAGTTTCAGAGACAGAGACCCCTCATGTTTCGAGGTGAGCCTAACCCTCAGGCAGTAGAGGACTGGCTTGTGGCAGTGACCAGAGTCTTCCATTTGGTCAGGACACCAGCAGACCAGATGGTGATCCTGGCAGCAAGCCTTCTGCAGGGCTCGGCAGGGCGATGGTGGAGTTTGGTCATCCAGACTCACGACGAGGCAACTCTTTCATGTTCGGAGTTTGAGCATCTCTTCAGAGAGGAGTTTTCACCGGTTACCCTGAGAGAAGTACGTATACAAGAGATTCTTCAGCTCCAGCAGAGAACCATGACGGTGGCTGACTATTCGTCGAGGTTTACCGACCTCTCGCGGTACTCGATGGATATGGTTAGAGATCCGTACTTTAGAGCTCGGAATTTTGAGCGGGGATTGCACAGAGATATCCGAGATAGCTTCATCCCTATGAGAATTCCTACTTATGTTGGGGTGCTCGAGCGGGCTTTGGTGGTCGAGAGCTTCCTGGCAGAGCAGGGACAACCAACAGTTGTCAGTAGTGGGTGAGCTGGAGCAGAGACCTCAGGGGAAGGGAGCCAACATCAGGGACCCAGGCGTGGGAGACGTTTCCAGAGGAGATCCCAGGACAAGGGATCAGCCGTACAGGGTTCACAGGGTGCATCCAGCTAGCCTCGAGAGAGGCAATGTTACTCATGTGACGGCAGGGGACATCTCACTCGAGATTGTCCGACCCACCGTGCTACGGACACAGGAGCAGTGGATGGACCACTGAGGCAGAGGCAACGTGTGAAGCAGGCAGACCCGCGAGGCGGCAGATGTGGCAGAGGAGCTGGGAGAGCAGCTGGAGGTGGTCAGCGTTTCGACCCTTTACCACCACCACCCCCAGGAGGTCCACCCCAGGCTCAGGGAGCTGGTGGATAGAGGCAGGGGTAGCTGCAGGCGACAGAGGCTTATGACCCAGGTACTCCCAGGATGATTAGAGGTACTATCTGTGTCTTTTCTACTCTAGCTGCCATATTGATAGACATAGGTACTAGTCATTCCTTTCTGACTGCTTATCTTGTTCGAGACCTTGAGATTCCAGTTGAGCCATTGACTCGACCCTTACGCTTAGAAACACTGACTGGAGAAGATTCAGAGATCACACACCTTTGCAGGCAGTGTGACCCGACCCATGGAGGCGAGAGTTTCGGTTGGAACCTCTTGGTGGTAGCGTCGAGGCCTTATGATGCCATTCTTGGCATGGATTGGTTATCCACAGTTCATGCACAAATTTATTGTTTTAGGCGAAGGGTGCGGTGTGTCCGCAGTGATGGAACGGGTTTCTCATTTGTCGGTGAAAGAGAGACCCAAGCAGCGCAGGATGGACTCGTGCATAGGAGGGCACAACTGATTTCACATCAGTTGGCTAGCCTAGCCCTTGGTGCGGATGATGTTATGTGTTTTCGGTTTCCAGCAGTGGTGGCTCAATACGAGGACGTCTTTCCGGAGGATGTCCCCAGGCTACCTCCCCGTCGGGAGATAGATTTCTGCATTGAGTTGCAACCCGGGATGACCCCAATATCAGCATCAGCTTATCAGATGGCTCCTGTAGAGCTTCGTGAGCTGAGGATACAACTGGATGACTTGCAGAAGAAGGGCTTTGTGATAACCAGCGTTTCACCCTGGGTGGCCCCCGTGCTGTTTTCCATGAAGGCGGACGGGAGCTTGAGGCTATGTGTGGATTACCTGTGCTTAAATCAGGTGACTGTGAAGAACCAGTATCCACTACTGAGGATCGATGACCTCTTAGACCAGTTGAGAGGGGCATGATGGTTCTCAGAGGTTGATCTACGATCAGGCTATCACCAGTTGTGAGTACGGGAAGAAGATATACCGAAGACAGCTTTCAGATGTCGTTACAGTCACTATGAGTACTTGGTGATGCCCTTCTGCGTGACAAACGCCCCGATAGTGTTCATGGGACTCATGAACCAGATCTTTCAGCCCTATCTAGACCGGTTTGTAGTGGTCTTCATCGATGATATCCTTGTGTACTCTACGTCTGAGGAGGAGCACGTGAGACACCTAAGGATGGTTCTGAACACACTCTGAGAGCACCAGTTGTATGGGAAACTCTCTAAGTGTCAGTTCTGGTTATAGGAGGTCCACTTTCTGGGGTACGTTATCTCAACAGATGGTGTAGTAGTGGACCCAACAAAGGTGGAGGCAGTGACAACATGGGAGCCACCCCAGAGCGTGACGGAGGTGCAGAGTTTCCTTGGGTTAGAAGGCTACTATCAGAGATTAATCCATGATTTATCCAGGATTTCAACACCCATGATAGCTTTGACCCAAAATGGACAACCTTTCGTGTGGACCGAGAGATGCCAGAAGGTTTCCAGCAGTTGAGAAAAAGTCTGACGAGCGCCCCGATCTTGAGGTTACCAGAGGAGGGTTTCAGATATGTAGTGTTCTGCGGCGCATCAGAAACCAGGCTTGGTTGTGTCCTGATGCAGAGGCAAGAAGTGATTGCCTATGGCTCTCATTAGTTGATACCACACGATCATAACTACGCGACCCATGATCTTGAGTTGGCAGCGGTAGTCTTCGCATTGAAGATGTGGAGGCACTACCTGATGGGCGAGCGGTTTACCATCTACTCTGATCACAAGAGTCTCAGATATATCTTTTCTCAGAAGGATCTTAATTTGAGACAGAGGCGATGGCTTGAGTTCATCCAGGATTATGACTTTGAGATCGTTTATACTCCTGGGAAGGGGAACATGGTGGCAGATACTCTCAGTAGGAAGTCCAGTTCATAGTTACTGGATGAGGCGACCAGGCAGTTGGCCTCTTTACAGTTGTCCTTTGTGGATGGAGATGAGGGAGATTACCTTTAGTCGATGGTTGTTACCCCTCCGCTCTTATAACGAGTCAAAGAAGCACAATGCGAGGATGCTAGCTGTGAGACTCTACGTGCTCAGATATCTACAGGTGATGCTGTTGATGGATTTTCAGAAATTGGAGAGCACGTTGTCCTTTTCAGAGGGCGTACAGTAGTACCAGTGAAGTTGCGAGAGGAGTTTCTAAGGGAGTTACATACTTCCCCTTTGTCGGTTCATCCAGGCATGGAAAAGATGTACCAGGACCTTCGATGTTAGTTCTGGTGTCCAGGAATGAAGATGAGTGTGGCAGCGTTTGTATCTCGGTACCTTACTTGTCAGTAAGTAAAGGCTGATCACCAGGTTCCAGTAGGCTTGACTCAGCCCCTTGAGGTGCCAGAGTGGAAGTGGGATAGAATATCCATGGCCTTCGTGACGGGTTTACCACGTACGTCCAGGGGACACGATGCCATCTAGGTGATCTTTGATCGACTCACCAAGTCGGCCCACTTCCTAGCCATACGGGAGTGGAGTTCAGTAGAGATCTTGGGACGCCTCTACGTACAAGAGATAGTTTGACTTCATGGAGTACCATACAAAACCATCTCATATTGTGATGCTCGTTTCACATCCCGGTTGTGGAAGGTATTTAAGGAATCTTTTGGGACTCACTTACGCTTGAGCACAACGTTTCATCCCCAGACTGATGGCCAGATAGAGCGGACCATCCAGGTCCTAGAGAATATGCTACGAGCTTTCATACTTGACTTTAGTGGTAGCTGGGAGGATCACCTACCACTGGTGGAATTTTCTTATAACAACAGTTATCATTCCACTATAGGTATGGCACCATTCGAGGCTCTATACGGGCGACCTTGCAGGCCGCCACTTTTCTAGACTGACCTGGGAGATTCAGCACTCATGGGCCTAGAAATGGTGAGAGATACTACAGAGAAGGTGCAGGTTATCCAGGAGCGGATGATGACTTCACAGAGTCGGAAAAAGTCTTATCTCGACCGGAGGTGGAGGCCCTTAGAGTTCGAGGAAGGAGATCATGTGTTTCTTCGGGTCTCACCTCGACGGGGATTGCGGAGATTTGGCCGAGGTGGCAAGCTATCTCTAAGGTTCGTTGGCCCTTTTCAGATTTTGAGCAGAGTTGGAGAGGTGGCGTATCTCTTGGATCTACCTCCTCAGATGGACCGAGTACACAACGTCTTCCATGTGTCGCAGCTACGGAGGTACGTGCATGATCCCTCACACGTCATCGACTGGGGCGAGTTGGACATCGATGATGGAGTGACCTTTGCTAAGTACCCAGTGGAGATCGAGGATCAGAAGGACAAGATCCTTCGTGGATGAGCTATTCCCTTGTTGCGTGTCCAGTGGTAGCACGTGAATCTCCAGGAGAGCACGTGGGAGCGGGAACCTCAGATTCGCGTGCAGTACCTACATCTTTTTGAGTATCCCTTGTTTTGGCTTTTCGGGGACATAAAAGCCCTAAGGTGGGTGTGATGTAATGTCCCGGATTTTTCCATGTATTATTTTAATATTATATGGGAATTAATTCGAGGCCAAGCTCTGAGACGGCGTGCAGTTCCGAGGCCTAGTGAGCCTGGAACAAATGTTTTAATTTAATTTAATAATTAAATTACGCGCGCGTGCGGTTTTACTGAAAAAGTGGATAACTCCCGAATGGGTGCTCGGATCAGAAATCTGAGGGCACCGTTGCGTTTAGAACATCGATTTTACCTTAGGAGAGGGATAACTTCGGCCGGTGCGGGTCGGTGGTGAAATCTAGTTTTTGGACGCAATAGTAATAAAATATTTAATAAAAATATTTTATTTTTGTAGCGATATCTTTTAAATATATTTTTTTCTTTTATACTATTTAAATAGAGGCTTGCGCCGGGGTCCAGGGTTACAAATCCCATAACCCTGAAAACCCTTGGAGGCTCTGGAAGAAACCCCCAACACGGCGGCGACGACGTTCTTGACGGATTTCGATGGCGACGACGACGCGATGAGAGGATCTTCTTTGGCAATCACAGCAAATCCATGTAGGATGTTGATTTGATTTTCCATTCCCCGTTTTTTATTTCCACATGGAACGCAGACTAATCCACGAATAGATTAGCCCGCGGATCGATCGTTTTTGCGAGATGGGATTTTGCGGGGATTTTGGGGATGTGATTCTTGATTTTTTTGGTTTTTTTCAACCTTCTAACGGTGACATACCAAGATCGACATGAACATCGATCGAGGTTTGTCCCTCTCGATTTGTTGTGTTCTTCTTCCCCAATTCTCGCGTTCTTCATGAGCGTTCTTTGAGGGGCGATGAACAACAGATCGTTGTGCATCCGTTCTGCAATGCAACGATCCCCAATTGAAGGATAAACACCGCAATGATCTCGCGGAGGTGCGACGACGGTTTCAGCGGACGGATCGAAGCAGATCGGAAGAAATCTTTCTTCGGACGATTTTCGCTAGGATGGACGAAATCGGATTTAGGAGCCGATTAAAGGCCAGGGACCCACGGATTCAGCTTCAAGAGGATGAGGCGACCCTGCATCTAAAGTTTCGCAGAAAACGGACATGAGAATCGAGATCCGGAGGTTCGGCCGAGGCGCACGGAGGAAGACGCGGTTTCTGGAATTTTCCCGACTACACGCCGTGTACTTTTCTACACGGCGTGTGTTCATCCGTAGGGTTACTCGGCGTGTACTCCGGGAGTACACGGACACGGGAAAGATACACGGCCACTTACACACCGTGTATACCCCTCCCCGGCCAGACCCGGCCAGATACACGAGATACCCTACGTACTGGTACATGGGCAGGCGACACGGACACGGGCAGAGACCGTGTATGGGCACATGGCCAGCGTACACAGAGTGATCCCAGGCATTCGAACAAGGTGTATGTTTTCTTCTACACGCCGTGTAGTTTTTTTCTATCCGACAAGCCGAGGGACATGGGCCATTTACATGGGAATTACCCGATGTCAAGGCACACGGCGTGTACTGTATTATACGCCGTGTAGTTTGGTTTTGCACGGCTTGAATGAAGGGAACGATCCGTTTACACGGGCAGCACCTGGGGTCAAGGAACACGACGTGTAACCATACTACACGCCGTGTAACTTTTTCTTCATGTATTGAGCCACTTTCCTTCTGGGACTTGGACTAGTTCTTAGGGTTCGTACCCTTGGTAATCCCTTGAAGGTTCTGGTATCAATTCTTTTATACAGGAGTATGATCCCTTCCGCAAAACTCCCTAAATAGAGTTTTTGGAATCCCCTCTGTGAGACTTAGAGCCAGATCCTCTATTCATTCCTGGAACCCTAGGTAGAGTTCTTGGTATCGACGTGACCAACTTAACCCGGGCACCGATCCTCTACTTAGCGGATTAGCTTAGAATGAGTTATCGGAATCACCCCATGACTTGGCTGTGATCCTCATTTGAGCATCATGTCCTCAAGGTACTTGTGGAGTGTGTTCTCCCGGAACGAGTACTTCATATCTCTCTTCAGACCTAGGAGTGTGTTCTCCCAATAGTATGCTTAGTGGAATCTTCGAGATGGATCCTAGTGGCGGTATCACGATGGTCGTTAGTGTATGGGTATATCTGGATATTCTTGTTATATGTTCTGTAGACATATACTGTGTAGAGCTGACTGTACCTTTCTTTATGGTATTTTCCTTTGTTGTATTTCCTTTTTGGTTTTCGGGGTGTCCTACTGGGTATTGTTATAATCACCCCTACACGGGCTTTTCCCACACGTGTCGTGTCTTGTGCAGACGAGCGAGCCTTTGACAGGATTCTAGGTGGACCAGAACCGGATGGTGTTCAGTGAGATCAGACAAGACGAGGTGTCCCTTAGGCGATGGGTTGCAGTTCCAACACCTTTCTCTACAGGTTGGACTTTGTTGCAGACTTTCTTTTGGTGGGCTTGTACTTTTGGCCCAGGGTTTTACTTTACTGTACTTTACTTTCCTGTCGTACTCTATTGTTGGGTTTTAGTGTATGCATGCAACTTTTCCTTTTAGTAGTTTTTACTTTTCAGCTTTGTGGGCTTGGAGATGTGTGTGGGTGTGTACAGGTTTATAGGAAATGCCTCCCATGTTAGTATCATGCCTACTTGGTGCTAGTCACCAGCCCCTGGCCTATTGGAGGCGGGCTTGGGGAGTTACGGATCGGGCCCCAATGGGACGGGTCATGAAAACCCCCTCCCCCCAGAGATAACGCAATGAAGGGAGAGAGATAATGACCCTCAAGTCCCACCTTTAGTAGTCCCCAAGTTGGTGACGGAGAAAAATGATATGAAAATATCATAAATGAGAGGCATTAAAATATATAATTAAATTGTATCATAAGATAGGATAAATAAACTAAAAGTAAATCCATGACATAATATCAAAATGAAACCAAAACCATCCCATAATACATGTATAAATAAAAAAGATACAAATAAAACCCTCCAAATGAAAGATACAAAAAATCAAAGCTAAGGCAACGACAACAATAGATCCAAAGGCATGAGGTAGTAATGTCCAACACTGTTCATTAAGTCCTCCTAGAAACCTAAAGGTCAGTTTATATATATTTGGGGTGAGCATATAGGTTTACTCAGTTGGAAATCCAATGTCTCTCATGGACACATGTAAAGAGTATAGTAATGTACCTATGAGAAAACATCAAAACCTACAACACCTAAATAGGTAAACTATCTATCCCAACCTCACCAAGGAACACTGACCAAATAATACAAGCCAAGGGTAATAATATAATATAAATAATAGTGATATATGGAACTCTATACCGCTTTCCCACTAATTTTATACTCTCACACCCTAAAACTGTATGTCCTGGTGCTCCCACATCTTCTTTATAATAATACATCATAATGCATCACATAACATACCATCCCATCCCATTACATAACATCACATCAAATCCTTCCCACAGACGCCTAGGCCATCACCTCACATCACAACCATAACTAGAGAAGTAGGGTATCATGAACATATAGGAAATCTACCACGTGTCCTCCTTCCATGCACTACCCAAACCATAAATCACCTCACCAACTAACCCAAAAACACTTGGGTCATCACATATAACTTAGTCCAAATAACCTAGGCTATCTATTCACATCTCAAAACATCTTAATAGTGTAACTTTTGACTTCTGGATATCACATCTCGTACATGTTATAATTTCCAAGAAGAGGGAGCATGTAAGAGTGGGTATCCAACCATCCATCCTCATCATTGATATGTTGGGAAAAAACACCCCCAAAACATTTGGTTGTTGGCACTAGGTTATTTACATGGGCGTGGTGCGTATAGAAAATCACATGGAACAAACATGTTATATATATATATAAAATATGATAACACACAATCCCAACCTATAGGTTTACAACCAGATCACAAACCAACTCACAACATTCCCCATGTTCGCTACCACCTCTAAATGCACAACATCACAAAACAATACACAAGGAACATTTCAAATTCCAAAACCCCTTTAAAATTAATCAATTTTTCATATTTCACTTTATCATCCAATTTTATTTAAACAACCAACTCATTATATTATTTATAGCCAATTTAATTTATTTATAAACCAATTTCACATTTAACCCACTACCCCTTTTCGTTCAACATTCATTAACCATTTCCATCCCATTTAAAATTCAACATTATCATTTAATTTCAATACTACAACACCACACACAAAGAGAAATATAAAAAAACAACCCATCTTTCCTCTTTCCAATAAAACCAAGCACCATTAAAACATTACCATCTACACAACACAACAACCACCACATCACCACCACTTTCCAACACAACCTACCTATAACATGACCTCACGACTCATCACACATCACTGCATACCACATCACAACCACACATAATAGCCACACATCATATCATAACACCCCATTCCATCTTCCACAACAAACTACTTCCCATATACCACATTAGCACAACAATCCATACTATACAACCATTTTCATAAACACGTTCCACATTATACACACCAAATAACTTTTAAATTTGGAATATGGGCTCTTTATCACTTTCACATCATTATTTAGGGGTGTTCTTGCACAAGCTATAATCCTGGTGAAACCGTTTTATTAACCAAATATGAGTAATGAACAAATTTCATTAAAAGTGATGCCAAATAATCACGCCAATAAATATTCCACGGCACATATAAAATCAGCACAAACAAAGGATCCCAATATCTATAATTTTCAATGAAACATTAAACATGCATAATCCTTTAAACAATATTATAACACAAAAAAACATATGATAACATTATTTTTTATGTAAAATAATAATTATTAATTTCATGTGATTATCACCTTTTCTCCCTTCCTGATAAATTTTCAATTATCTAAATTAACAAAACATGAGATAATAAAGATAATAATTCCTTATTCATGTAATAATACTTTATAGGGAAACAATTATCTATAATATTAAGAAATAACATAAAATATAGACAAAATTCCCAGTTCCCCATCAATTTTAATTAATCTATTCCTTATCTTTAATTAAGTTGATGCAACTATATTCCCAAAGGATAACATGAGTATACCCATCTTTCATGTTTCACAAAGAGGAAAGATAAAGTATACCATACTTGGATTTGAAGACCCAAAAAATATTTGAAATGATGTTCACATGGATCAAAATGAATCTACAATAACCCAATTCTCCATATTCTATAATTTAAAAATAAAAATTGAATTTAATTAAATCTTAAAATTATAACTCGTCGCCTATGAAAAACAATTGGGTTCTTACCCTCTAACCATCAAGACAAATCCAATAGGACTGATGAAATGTCAATCTGATTAATATTGAGGGAGATATGATAGAGAGAATTTGAAGAATTTATGGTATTTTATGTACCTATTTTTTGATTATCAAAACACGTTTTTAATTTAATTCCTTCATTTATTTCAAAAATTAACACACAATTTATTATTTAATTTTGATGTTTCAATTTTACCAGTGTAATATTTCTTTATTAAACCTATTTTTTCGCATTTATTAATATTATTTTTAAACATATTTTTATTCTTTCTTTTGGGAGTGGCACCCCCATGGTGTGCCTCATCCCCCCCTTTCCACTCCCCACTATTTTCACTCCTATATTATCATTAAACTTTAAATTATTCATTTAACCCACTCATAAATAAATATAATTTTTACATTTTAAACTCTCTTAAATCCATACATTCTATCTCATATCAACATATATCCCTTATTTATTTCAAATCCCCACAAATTCATATTTCTTTATTTATTTTAATTAATTTAATTTAATTCTAGAACCACACATTTGCATGTATTTATTCAACCACCTATATATTTTTTTAATGTTCACACATTTTAACTTTTCTAAACCTCATTTTTTCTTAAACTTAACACACACACACACACATATCACTATATATATATATATGTATAATCAAAAAAATATATGTATATTTATGAACATTATAGTTACAATACCTATATATATAACCATATATATATATAAACTAAAATATATATACATATATAAAAATATGCATATATACACAATAATGTGATATATATACTAGAATATATACATTTACATACACACGTGCACGCACACACACACACACATAACATTTTAGAACATAAATATTTTTACAATGTTTAATATTAACATAACTCATGTAAATATTTATTTACTAACATATATAACATGTCACATGTGTGAAAAAAATCTTTTTATTAACATGTAGTTCCTCTGGTTATTCCATGATTCCATATGAAAGGTATTCATTTTATATATAATATACTTTTAAAATTTTTCTTAACAAAAAATATTTAAATATTTAATAATCAATTTGTGAAAAATAAAATGTAATATTTATTTCGTGACAACTTTAAAAACCATATGAACTTATAAAAAAGATAAAGTAAGGGGATTTAAAAATATGGACTCTTACATTAGATTCCTCCCAAACATTTCACATCATCACAAATTAAAATAAAACTAGAAGGAAAGGTGAATAGTGGACTGAACAACCAACATGTGAGATATTTCTGAAGAAAAAGTATTAAAGATTGAAAATTAAATCCAAAAACAATCTCTTAGGAAGATATATAAAAATTGGTATAAAATTATTAACAAAATACAAGCACAGTAGGCGGTTAAAAAATTCAATAATTTCACACTGAGATAAATAATTTCTAAATTAAAACTACACAAATCACAGTAAGGCTTATAAAACATGTGGTAAACATAATTCATAACATTAAGAAGTAATCATAATTAACATGTCAATATAATTTAAAATAGAATTATTTCCTAACAAATAATAGGGAACATATCCTAATATGCTCAAAAAATAGGTTACTAACAATATTAAACATGATACTAAAGAAACTTTACTCAAAGAGTTTTTTTCATTTTACACCAAACAGGTTATAAAATATTTAAATGATTTTTTTAAAATTATTTTTCATAATAAGTGTTATCAAAATTATTTTTGAAAAATATATTCTCAAAAAATGTTTTAAAAAAATTATTTTAAAATTAATATATGTGTGTGTGTGTGTTTTTGATGGATATACTATCGTTTATTTAAGAAAACCAATTACCAAGAAAATAAATTTTTCTAACACATTTTTTACCAAATCATGGAGGAAATTTTCATGGATAACATGGTTGAAATATTTTTTTCTTAAAAAATATTTCATTATGTCTTTAAACAAACCCAATTGTTTATTAAGTTAACCAATTTCATTTATCAAGCATCAGAGTAATTAAATAATCCACCAAAACTTGAAATTAAATCTTAAGATGCTTCATGTTAAACAAATTGATAATTTTATAACATTCAAATCATGGTATATAACATTACATATTTAACATATGACATATATTACATTCGTAGAATGAGGTTTCAATAATCCATTTTATCCATGTTTAAAAATTTCCCAATTTTTTTTGAAAAACTTACTTTCTATGAGCATACTTATTCAAAATATATAAAGGTTAAAAAGTTTCAATTTCCATTTACCATTTACCACATATAAATGTTATTATATTCGAGATTTCTATATCAATATCACATAATATTCAAAAATCATCATATGCACCAAGTTCAGCATAGGAAGAGATTTTGAAAACATAAACTTCAAAGGAAATCATCCACGACACCATGATATTGTCTGATTTGGGAAACATTGACTCACCCGTACAGTTTTAAAATGTGTCGTAATATAATGTATCTTCATGTGGGAAATGGTTTCCCTATCTTCATTTATTTGAGTCCATAACAAATGAAATAAACATAAGAGAAACTAGAACAAACCAAACTAGCAAGATAGATGTCAAGAATTTCCATCACTTCCTTCATAAAAATGATTTAGGTGTGGGTGGTGGACCCACCTTCACAAATTTCAGATTTTCTAAACAACTATTTTATTTTATTACTGACATTAAGTGATTAAAAATTTTATGGGAGGTGGTAGATTCCTTCTCTAAAATCACATAAGAACATAAAACAATCTATATCACCACAAAAACCACACATCTCGACCACCATAAATCACCACTACCACATAACACAACCATTATCAAAACTCACCAACCAACATAAAATTCCACCAAACATTTCACAAAACTGAATCACCACACCACTTTACCATCCAAAAGCAACCACCCTTTTCATATAACCACCCAATCTATCTCATACTCCACATTACCACAATCAATGATCATCACTATCACCACACATCAATCCCCCAAGTACACAAATCAAGGATTTCCCTCTTTCATGTCAAGATATTATCTTCTTTGGGTGGAACTGAATCACCTGCACAATTTTTATCTCATCAAAGTATAAATATTATAGATTAGGGATCTTATTTCCACATCTTAATATGATTTAAGTTTTTAATGACACATCACAAATGGCAACACAACAAGAATAACCACACATAATAGCAATGCATTCCAGCTTCCACAATTATTAAAGGGATTACATTACATCACCTCAATATATTGCATGGGTATTTTAACACAATTTTAAATCTTCCAAGGGTAAATAATTCATATTCCATATATAAGTGATTAAACTTTTAATAAATGGTGATTTTAATAAATAAGTCACAAAAATGGTATCATAATCCACAATAATAATATCACAATCAAGGTTTACAACAAATTTTATTTTCCAGAAATCATATCAATACTTCAATGAATCAATCAAGAAATAATGGATCCACAAAAAAACTTAAAATTTTTAAGTTAAACTTAGGTAAACATAACGCCTTTCAATTAAATAGATCTAACATGTGGCCATATTAAAGAAAAAATTGTACATGCATTATCTTATACATCATGATTAACATGATTAAATAGGATATTCTAGGTTCATCTTCTCCTTGAGGAAACACACTTACAATATTTATTTGAAAAGTTATACATGATGTGTTCTTGTGCTCAATTAAATTAAACCATTAAATATACAACATTCTTTTAGAATTCTCAAAATAAAACATGATCTCTGATCACAAAATTAAAACTACATATGTTGTATTGCTATGTTTCATGATTTATCATGATCGAACTATTTTTTTTATTTCATTTCTCAAGAAAACATGATTATATACTGTAATTGGGATAACATGATTCAACTTCCATATTTATATACAACATATTAAACATGATACATGATCAAGTCTCATATAATATAATTTCTCTTGTTACCACACAAATGTTTTCTTAACATTAAGAATTCTTACAAAAAAAAAACTATTCATGAATTAACATGTGAGGTATGTTTATATTAGAACATAAAAATTATTATAAGTCATAGAAAGAATAATTTTAATCATTTGAATAGTTTTAAGTCTACAAAGATTACCATAAATAATGCTTATCATTTTCCAAAATTTAAAAATAAATTTCAAAAGAATTTACATGCTAACACATAATTTCAACATATGGTTATATCAATACTACAAAACTAAAATCATGAAAAAATAAAAAGCAATTTATTCTTGTCATGTTTTCCAAATTCAAAAGAATTATAGATAATCAATATAGTCATTTTAAAAAATTTCAGAATTTAAATGTTCAAAACCATGTTTTAGAACATGTTTGTAACACATGCTCATGATAAATTATGAATGGAAGGAAATGAATGGAATATTAAATTACATGTGAACTAGAATAAGTCTAAGCATGGTTTTAAAATAATCCATTTTATCTTGCTAGTATGAATTATACTTGAGGTAACATACCTCACAAGTGTTTCCAAAATTAAAAAATTTCTTACAATGAAATACACTAAAAATGATTCTATAATAATTTCAAACATTATAAAATTAATATTACAAGAAATAAATTTTGATAAAGGAAAAAAATTAAATTCATTAAGAATTGTGCTCTAATAAGAAAGGAAACAAGATATTCAAGCCTTAAAAATGTTTCAAACAAACAGTTCGGGTTATAAAACCTTTATTTTACTCCTCAATTTTAGGTTATATAATTAATTCATCAAACAATAATAGTTCATCAATAACTTTAGTGTGGGAAAAATCAGAAAAACCCCGTTAAAAGTTCATGATTTATTTAATAAATTTCCATTACTTATTGAAAACACCCCATTCAATCATAGGTGTAATCAATAATGATGCATGTAACTCTCCTAAATCTATAAAATACAAGTGGAACCACCTAAATTGGTAATTTGGTAGGCTTAAAGTCATTTTGTCAGATCACAGGGGGATCTAAAATCTAGTGTCCCAACTGGTCTTCTCTGGCGTATGTCATTCAAAAATATCAACTGATATTGTTGCCTTACCAACCCATGAAATACTCATAGTGCCTAACTCCAAACTCTATCATATCCCTATAACATCACCTATGATACCACTCTATCAAGAACCCTCCCCCCAAAGATACTGTAATGTAGTGAGAGAGATAATTACCCCAATTTTTTCCTCCAGTAGGCCCAGGTTTTCAACTAGCACCTAGGGTATGAAAATATCATAAATGGGAGGCATTAACCTCTATAATTAAACTATATTAGGATATAAAAAATAAAATAAAATAAACTCAAAGAAAATAACATAAAAATGACACCAAAACCATCCCATAATTCATGTTTAAATAAAACATATATAGATAAAAGAATCCAAATGAAAGTTATAAAAAAATCAAAGCTAAGGCAGTGAACTCAAAAAAACCAAAGGTTTGAGCTAGTAATTTCCATCATGGTCCAAAAAGTCCTCCTAGAAACCTAAAAATCAGTTGATATATATGTGGGGTTAGAATATAGGTATACTCCGTAGGAAATCCAATGTCTCTCATACTTATATAAAAAGATAATACTAATGAACATATGAGCAAACAAAAAATCCAACAACACCTAAACATGTCAACTATCTATCCCAATCTCACTAGGGAACACTCAATAAATAATTCAATCTAATAGTAATAACATATTATGAATCATATCAATATAGGTTACCCCAAACCTCTTTCCCACTAATTTTCTGCTCTCACACCCCAACGTCGTACATCTTGGCACTCCCAATTATTCCTTATAACACCTTATCACATTACAACACATCAAATCGCATCCTATCCCATCATATCACATACCACCCACAAAAACCTGAGGAATCACATCACATCATATACATCACTAGAGAATTAGGGTATTATGAATATGTAGGACATCATCCCCATGTCCCCTCCTACCATGAAATACCCACACCATAAATCACTTTAAAATCTCACCCAAAAACACCGGGGTAATCAAATATCACGTCACAGAAAGACACCTAAGACATATCATCACATTACAACACATCTCAACAGAAGCACTTTTGACTTATGGCCATCACAACTCATGTATGTCATCATTACCTGAAATAGAGAGTGGGGATGTGTGGGTAACAAATCATCCATCCTCACCATTGGGATGCTGGAAAACACACCCCCAAAACATTTGGTTGTCAGCACTATCGACATGGGTGGGACATGTATATAAAATCCCAAGGAATATAAATGGTATATATATAATATCATAAGACATAAAATAAACCTAGGGGTTTACAACTAGATCACTAACCAGCTCACAACATTCCCCACATTTACTGCCACCTCTAAATGCACAACACCATACAACATTCCATAATCCAAATTTCACATTCCAAAACCCCTTTCAAATTAATCCATTTCCCAGATTTCACATTATCATACAATTTAATTTAAATAACAAAATAATTCAATTATTTCTATCCCATTAGATATATTCATAAACCATTTTCACATTTAACCCATTTCCCCTTTTATTTCAATATTTGTTAACCATTTCTATTAAATTTAAGCCTAATTATTATCATTTAATTTCAATACTACCTGAGAAACTAACACAACATACCACACGTTGATCAACACAACAGAACAACCCATATTTCCAACAAACCCACACATGATTACCACATTACCAACCACATATCACAATATCCACCACATCGCCACCACTTTCCAGCACAATCACCCCATAACACAACCTCATAATCCATCACTCATAACTCCATACTACATCAAAAACACACATCATATCACAACTCCCTATCTCATTCGCCTCAACAAAACCACTGCCTACACACAACATTAGCACAAAAGGTCATACCACACAACCCCTTCCACAAACACATTCCATATTTTTCATAGTAAATCATTTTATGATTTGGAATAGGGGTGATTTATCAATTTCTCATCACTATTTTGGTATGTTCTAAAAAAATCAATAATCCCAGGGGAAACCATTTTATTAACCAAATATAAGTGATTAAACAATTTCATTTAAAGTTATTCCTAAAAATCACACCAATCAATATTCCAGAACACATATCAAATCTTCACAAAAAAGGCTCTTGACACCCATGATTTCCATAAAAACATCAAACACAAATAATCCTATAAATAATATTAAAATAGAAGCAAAAACATGTGAGATATTCCTTTTTATGTAAAAAAATAATCATTAATTTCATGTGATTATCAATTTCTCTCTCTCCAGGACAATCTTTCAATTATCTAAATTAACATAACATGTTATAATAAGGATAATAATCCTCTATTCTTGTAATAATTCTTTCTAGGAAACAATTATATAAATCATAAATAAATCGTATAAAATATAGGTGAAATCCCCTCATTCCCCATCAATTTTAATTAATCAATTATTTATCTTTAATTAAGATGATTAAAATATCTTCCCAAAGGATAACATGATCATACCCCTCCCACATGATACACAAAGAATAAAGATGAAAGATACTATACTTGGATTTTTAGACCCAAAAAATATTTGAAACAGTGTTCATAAGGTCCGACATGAAGCTATAATCACCTAATTATCCATATTCAATAATTAAAATATAAAAATTATATTGAATTGAATCTAAAAATTATAAATTTATGCATGAAAAAAACTTGTCGAGTACCTTCTACCCATCAATAAGAATCTAACGGAACTGGAATTACATTAATATAATTAATATTGAGGGAGATATGATAGAGAGAAGTTGAATAATTTAAGATATTTTATTTACATGATTTTTAATTATCAAAACATGTTTCTAATTTAATTCCATCATTTAATTCAAAAATTAATTCCCAGTTTATTATTTAATATTCATGGTTCAATTTTCCCCATTTACTGTTTTTTATTAAACCTATTCTTTCAGATTTATTAATATTATTTTAAAAGTATTTTTATTCTATTTTTTTTCTGGGCATGGAACCCCCATGGTGCACTTCTTCCTCTTTTTTTCTACTCCCCACTCTTCTCTCTCATCTCTTTATTAAAAATTAAATTATTCCTTTGACCCTCTCAAAAATTAGTTTAATTCCTATATTTTAAGCTCTCTTAAATTCTTACGTTATCTATCATATCAATATACATACCTTATTTATTTCAATGCCCCACCAATTCATATTTCTTTATTTATTTTAAATATTTTTATTTAGATTAAAAACTAAACATTTTCATTTATTTATTAAACCACATATTTATTTTTTTTATATTCACATGTTTTAACTTTTCTAGACCACACTTTTTTTAAACATCACACACACACACAAACACACACATACACACACATATATATCACTAAAATATACATATATATATATATAAATAATCATAACAACATATGTATATGTATACACATAATAGTTACAATAACTATATATATAACCACATTTATATATATATAATTATATATATTTATAAACTCTACAATATATATATGTATATAAAAATATGTATATATACACAACAATGTGACATATATACCATCATAAAAACATTCACACACACACACACATATATATATATATATAACATTTTGAAACATAAATATTTTATGAATTTTTAATATTAAGATAACTGATGTAAATATATATTTATAGGCATATATACCATGTCACATGTGTGAAACAAATAATTTTATAAACATGTAGTGACTCCAGTTCTACCATGATTTTATATGAATGGTATTCATTTTATCTATAATATATTTTTAGAAATTTAATTAAAAAAATCATTAAATACTTAATAATCCCTTTGTACAAAATAATTTATTATATTTATTTGGTGATAACTTCACAAACCCTCTAAAATAGGGAAAAAGATAATTTAAGGGGCTTGAAAAGTCCAGACTCTTATAGATGTATTGGTGGTGTCCTAGAAGGATTATACATGCACCCTACATGGGAATATTGGTGTGCATGAAAACTTCATGACTAGGGATCTGGTGAAGGGAAAGGGACCTATAATAGGTTGATGAGGAACTTGATCTGGGAAATGGATATGGTACCAGGATAGACACTAAAAGATTAATGCAACACTTTTATTTAATAATTAATTTCCTCTAGTTGTGCTTGTTTTTATTCCATATCGTGGTCTATTTGATTATAATTTGATGAAATTACGTGGAATTTATTATAGAATTTATTTTTATTATATTATATTGTGTTGTTACTTGGATTATTTTTATGTTGTATTATCTTTTGATGGCTATAGATACCAAGGTTATAGTCTCCCCATGTTACTTTAGACCCTCACCGCTAGTCAGCATCCTCTTACATATGGGGAGACACATATGATGTCATGTGGATCTCTAACCCAGACTAGGTTATTTAGGTGAGGTAATTAAAAAATGATATCAAATTCCTAAGGATTACTTTATTTTATTTTGTGGTTATGCTAGAAAGAAGATAAGCTATGCATAACTATGGCAGGGGAGTTTCTATGTTCCTCACTAGATCATGTGTAATGGACCTTTGAGATATCAGTAATGCAATTGCTATTACAATTTTATTGGATTGGGATTCATTCATGTATCATGTGTAGTCATTTAGGATCACATTCTATATATATATATATATTGTGTTTTATAATAGTTATTTAATTTAATTCCTTGGTCAATACTAATAGTTGGGTGATATATGTATGTTCTTTTTTCTTGTAATATATCTCTTTGGAACTAGTGAGAAAAAATTGATCTTTATTTTTTGTTTGGAATATATATATATATATATATATTATTGTGACTAATGTACACAAACAAAAGACTAAAATTGATCCTTGGGTAGAACTAGAATGGTTATAAACCATGTGTAGGCATATCCTATGATCGGTATTATGATAGAAATCCCCTATGTGTGCCATATAATTTCATAATTTATTATTATAAGTAATTTTTTATTGGCATTCTAAATTTTTGGTTTGAATTTCAGAAAAATACTACCTTGGTGATGCTGGATTTATCCTACCCAGGATGACATGCCTATTCCACCACATTCTATATAGGATGATGCACATAAGCGTGATCTTGCACCTACTCCAGTGGTTCACGCAGTAAACCTACCTTAGCACAGAGTTGTGAAATGTTTTCCTTCTCATAGCGGATGGGATGTGTAAGATTAGAGTCAACTATTCCCAATATTCTCAACTCCAGCATCCACCAACATTCTAGGTACTATTTCTCATCAAGATGATGATGATGGATTGATATTATTGAGAGAATATTTGTCATGGAAGAGAACCCTATGGATAAAAGGATAATATTTCATATTATATACTTCAATGATCCACCATGAGGTGGTGGGGTTCCATGGGACACATAGGCTGTAACGACCTGCATCCGGAGCCCGTCCACTGGCGCCCCGTACCCGGTTCGCCACATGACGTTAAGTGAATTTCCCCAAACACCAGAGGCTGCTGACTAGCAGCGAGGACCTTGGTGAGTCAGTGGGGAAACTATACCCTCATTTGGTAAAGTATGCAGTGGAAGAATAAGCATAAACAATAGCAAAAGCAGTAAATAGCATGCAACAACTAAACTTAAAGTAAAAAAGCAAGGTCTGATATAACAATAATGCAGGATGGTACATGTGTCTATGGAAAACAGTAATCAAAACAACATGATGAAATAAAACTAAAACCAAAGTACTAAAAGTAAACAACAACTCCAGCAGCATTGAGGGCCATGACCCGGTCCCATGCTCTCCATCTCCGACCATCAATCAAGTACCTGAGGTGGAAGGGCCACAATACCTACCTAAACCTACAACCATATAATCTGTTTGGGCCGAAAAGCATGACCCAAACAGGGTGTGAGATTAATCCCAGTAGGAAACCACCACAAGATTTGTGCCCTACTATCAGCGAGTGAAATAGAAAAAGTAAAGGTAAATAATGCAGTAAACAATTATACCAATTAGCATTCACATTCATTTAATTACACAACCAGGGAAAACCAGAAAAGTTTCTTATTCCAAGATAACAAGTAACACAGTAGGTATCTAAAAAGACTACCTAACACAAGAAGTACAAAACCCAAGCTTGTTCTTTGGCTTGGAGGACTCGTCACAACCAACCATCAAAATTCACACTGACTCTATGGGTGGCTTAAACTAGAAGACCCCTATAGTCCAGTAGTCAAACAAGGCACAGGCACTCTGGTAAGCTCTTACGTCAATTCCCCTATGGTCTTGCAATAATAGCTATAGACTCTCTGAGGAAGTACTTACGTCTAATTCCCCATGTGGTCTCGATGCATGGGTAAACTAAGAACACTCTTGGGAAGCACAAAGTCTGATCCCCATAGGTCCTGCGTACAAAACTAAAACCAACAGACCCTCTAGGGAAGCACTTAATCGTCTATTCCCTCTTTGATCTCCCGCACCAAGTTCTCACGGCCCTGAGCAGTCCAGTCGTGTGTAATCGACTGTTAGAAGCCCTAAGTAAGTTAAACAACTACTTGGATAATAGCTACAAAATACATCCACAAGCATTTAAACAACATACAATACATCCAATCAAGTCAATAGGCATACTAGCAATGCAATAGGGGTTTCCTCGTTGGCAAACCATGCCAAACAGCAAAAAACATCCAAAACAAGGGAAAACACCCATGGGGTGATCCTCAAAGATGCTAACAAGAAATTATTAATCATCTAATAACCTCAAGAATACAAGCAATATAAGGCAGATAAATAAACAGGATCAAAACCCTAACCCGGGATACCCGATACATGGGTATCCGACACTTTTGCAACCAAAAATCAAAGAACTTCAACGTAGGGCAACAAACCACCTACCTCGATCCTTGGAGATCGATATACTTGAACCTCGACCCGTGAATCGACCTAGAATAGAGTAGATCTGCAAAAACGTCTAAAACACTCAACCTCAGATAACTCACACAAGAGGAAGAATCAGGAAACGAGGCTAAAGAAGAACCAAGAACTCACCGCTGCGATTCTTCTGAAATCGACAGAGTTCGATTCAGACAACTGGTGACGGATCGGTGGCTCGGAGAAGAATCAGCCTCCTCGGATGCTCTGGACGGAATTAGGTGGAGAAGAAGGTGTTTACGAGCATTAGGCATGACCCCAGTCTGATTAATGAAATAAAAATAAAGTACACGGCATGTAATTCAATTTTCCGTACCCCGAAATAACTGACCTCCACCTCAGCCTTACACACCGTGTGTGTGGCCCAGACACGACCAATCACACGGCTTCGAGTGGCAGAGGAGTACACGGCGTGTACTCATAAAGTACATGGCGTGTACTCTGAAAATTTCTAGATACACACCATGTGTGTGGCCCGGACACGACCAACACACGGCTTAGAGTGGCCGAGGAGTACACGGTGTGTGATCATAAAGTACACGGCGTGTACTCTGAAAATTTCCAGATTCTCCATTTTCCCTTAAAAAGCCCGTAAAAGAGATCCGTACCTGAAACCAAAGCCCGGGTTCTTACAAACTTCCCCCCTTAATGAAATTCATCCCCGAATTTCCCTAGAAAGGCATAGAAGAAACCTCGAACAACTCTGGACACTGTGATCGCATATCAGCATCCCTCTCCCAAGTCTCGTCCTATATACGGCCGTGCTGCCATAACACCCATACCAGAGGCACAGACTGGCCACAGAGCACTTTTGTACTACGATCAACAATCCTGATAGGATGCTCCTCGAAAGATGCATCCTGCTCGAACTCAACCTCCTCGGGTTGCAAAACATGAGACTGGTCTGAGAAATACCGTCGAAGCTAAGAAACATGAAAGAAGCCGTGCATAGCCTGGTATCTCTGAGGTAACTACAACCTATAAGCAACCAGCCCGACTCTCTCCAGAACCTCAAACAGCCTGACTTATCTCAGTGAAATCTTACCCTGTCTTCGAATCCTCTTGTGTCCCAACCTCGGTGTGACATGCAGGAAAACCTGATCCCCGACCTCGAACTCCAGAGGTCATCTCCGCTGATCAGCATAAGACTTCTGTCGAGACTGCACTATAGAAATCCTTTTCAGAATCAGCTCTATCTTCTCTGAAGTCTCCTGAACAAGAAGAGGCCCCAACAAAGCCGCCTCCCCTGCCTCTAGCCATCATAAAGGTGATCAGCATGGCCTACCGTACAAATCCTCGTAAGGTTCCATCTGAATAGTCCACTGAAAACTATTGTTGTAGGCGAACTCCACCAGAGGAATATGCTTCTCCCAAGAACTGCCAAAGTCTAGAATGCAAGCTCGGAGCATATCCTCAAGCACCTAGATTGTACGCCCGGACTATCCATCATTATGGGGATGGTATGTTGTACTCAAAAGTACCTGAGTACCCAAAACCCTCTGTTGCCCCTGATAGAAGTGCGAAGTAAAATGTGCATCCCTGTCTGAAATAATGGAGTGTAGAACTCCATGCAGACGTAAAACCTCCCGGATGTACAACCGTCCCGGCTCATCAACACTGAAGGTATCCTTGATCGGCAAGAAGTGTGCAACCTTAGTGAGTCTATCCACTACAACCCAAACCGCATAATTTCCTCGAGGCGATCTTAGTAACCCTTTCAAGAAGTCCATCGCGACGTCATTCCATTTCCACTCAAGAATGGGTAACTACTACAAAAGCCCTGCTGGTCACTGATGCTCTGCCTTCACCTACTGACAGGTGGAACACCGCATAACAAAACCATTCACATCCTTCTTCATACCTAGCCACCAATACTGGAGGTGAAGGTCTCGGTACATTTTGGTAACACTAGGATGAACTGCCCAAGCTGAGGCATGAGACTCCTGTATCAACTCCTCACGTATGTCCACTGAAACCCATACGCGGCCATGAAAATGTAGCACCTCGTCATCGCCCACTGTCCACCCCAGAGTAGGGTCTCCATCTGCACACCCTCCCGTAGGACTAGGCCCCGAGGGTCTGATAGCTGCCTCATTCGAACTCGATAAAAAAGGGTAGAGGTAATAGTTACGGAAGAAAGAACCGTCTGACCCTGTCTATCGTGTACCTCCAGATTCATCTCAGAGAACAGAGCCATGAGTTGCCACTCGCTGCTGGCTTCCTGAACTGCCTGCAACTGAGTCCTCCTACTCAGTGCGTCCGCCACAGCATTTCCCTTCCCAGGCGTATAAGAAAGCTCGAAGTCGAAAGACTGTAGGTACTCGACCCACCTCCATTATCTCAGATTCAAGTCACGCTGCATGAAGATATAATTGAGGCTCTTGAGGTCAGTATATACCATGAAATGCTCTCCCATGAGATAGTTCCTCCAACAACGCAAAGAATAAACAACAACAGCCATCTCCAAATCATGCGTAGGATAGTTCTTCTCGTGTGACCTCAAATGCCAAGATCCATACGCGACAACACGATCTTCCTGCATAAGCACTGCTCCAAGACCGATGCCAGATGCATCACATAAAACTGTATAACTCTTTCCCGGCTCTGGAAAAACTAGAATCGGTGCTGAAGTCAATCTCCCCTTCAGCTCCTCAAAGGCTGAGTCACATGCTTCTGACCAAACAAACCTCACCCCCTTCTTAGTCAATCCCATCAACAGTGATTCTAGGAGTGAGAAGTCCTATATAAACCGCCTGTAGTAACCAGCCAACCCCAAGAAACTACGTACCTCGAAGACGTTCTTCGGCTGCTCCCAGGTGACTACTGCTGTCACCTTCTATGGGTCTACTGATACTCCTGTCTCTAAGATGACATGACCCAGTAATTGAATCTCATCCATCCAGAAGTGGCACTTTGAGAGTTTAGCATAAAGCTGATGCTCTCTCAGTGTACTCAAAATGATCTCAAGATGGGTTGCATGGTCGTGTCGAGTGTGAGAGTACACCAAGATATCATCCAAGAAGACCACGACGAAGGAATCCAAGTAAGGATGGAACACTCAGTTCATCAGTTCCATGAAAACTTCTGGCGCATTCTTAAGGCCGAACGGCATAACCGTATACTCGTAGAGGCCATACCTGCTCCTGAAGGCTGTCAGGGGTATATCTGAAGGCCTAACGCGCAGCTGATGATAACCAGATCTCAAGTTGATCTTCGAGAACACCTGAGCTCCTCGAAGCTGATCGAAGAGATCATCAATCCTTTGCAGGGGATATCGGTTCTTGACCATCAACTGGTTTAACTTCTGATAATCCACGCAAATCCGTAAGGTACCATCCACCTTCTTCGCAAACAACACAGGTGAACCCCAAGGGGAAGTACTGGGTCTGATGAAACCCCTATCCTGCAACTCCTTCAACTAATTCTTGAGCTCTTGAAACTTAGGCGTAGCCATCCTATAAGAAGGTATGGATACTGGTGCGGCTCCTAGCACAATCTCAATCGAGAATTATACCTCACGCTCCGGAGGTAAACCTGAGAAGTCTTCTGGAAATAAATCCGGAAAGCGATCAACCACTAGAGGAAAATCCATCTGAGAGGTCCCCTGATCATCCAGGTATAAACTAGAAATCTGGTCTGTAACTTTGCCCAACCCATGAAGCTCTGGTCCAGCTTTGATTTCCTGGACATCCCATTCGCCCTTGTGAAGAAAAGACCTACCCTATGGTGATGTGAAACTCACCCTACGACGATTACAGTCGACAAAGGCCTGAAAAGGAACTAGCCAGTCCATTCTGAGAATGACATCATAACATGTCATCTCCAGGACATAAAGATCCCACACGAAGTGACACCCACCAACCTCAAGGGGGAACTCCCTGCACTGATGCACATTAATAGTTCTATGTCCGAAAGGAGTGTCCAGTGCCAAAGTATCCTCAGAAGTAAGGACAGTGAGTCTCAGGCTCTCCACAGTGTGCACAAAAATAAAGCTATGATAATCTCTGGTATCTAAAAGTACAGAAGATAAAACTAAGGCTACTAGGATCGTACCTCGAACTGTTGAAGGTCCAGGATCCTGCTCCTGATGAATCTGCTCTACTGCAAATGTCTGGCCAGTACCGCAGCCCTGTGCAGCAGCCTGATATCCCTGATCTGATCCCCCTTGAGCCTGACCACCGCGTCCACGACCTCTACCCTGACCTGAACGACCTGAAGAACTCCAGCCCCCAGTCTACTGTGGGACTGGTAATCCTGCTCCTGAATGAGGGGTAGAAACAGATCCTCCTTCACTAGCCGCTGGAAGAAGAACCCTGAAAAAACGCTGCAGATGACCCATATTGCCGCAAGCTCGGCACTCCACTGGATCTCTCGGGCACTAAGGCTTCTTATGCCCACTCTTTACACACTGATATCATACCACCGGGTTTCCAGAAGGAAGATCCCATCCTCTAGAAGATATACCCCGCTTCCTCGAGTCACCTCGAGTAGACCCTCGGTGGCGCTTACAGCTGTCAGTATGAAACGACTCAGCCTTGGGTGATGAACCACCCTGGTCAACATATCTAGTCTCCCTCAGATTTCTTTCGGTGATCAGTGCCTGGTTGAATATCAGAGTAATATAAGTCAACTAGAAAATGTTCACCTATGATCTGATCTCTGGTTTGAGGCCTTCCTCAAACTTCCTCGCCAAAAACAGCTCGTTATTTCCCAGAACGGGAGCGAAACGCTGTAACTCAGTGAACCGGGAGGAATACTCCATAACCGAAAGAGTACCTTTCTATAGGTTCATGAACTACCTGGCCCTGTCGGCCCTCAGCGTCACTGGATAGAAGTAGTTGTAGAACGTACGCTGGAATTCATCCCAAGCCATAGTCCGCTGGCGCCCTGCCTGTGAGACTACATCCCACCATCTCTTGGCAGAATCTCGCAACATGTAAGTCGCGAGCTTCACCCGTCTGTCTGGGGGTGTCTCCAGATGATCGAAGATGGAAAACATGGTTTCTAGCCATGAATCTGCAACCTGAGGCCCTCCATCCCTTGTGAAAGTGAGAGGATGTTGCTGCTGGAAGACTCGTGTCAGCTCTTCCATAGACGGGGCAGGATGCTGAGCTCCCTGGAAGGTCTGCATGAACCTCATGAAACCCTCTCTAAACTGAGCATCCGCACCAGTGTCCAGAATCACTGCTGGTGCCACATTTGGAACTACAGGTAGTCCCTGGTCTGCCGTATCAGGCATACTACCACTGCCTGGTTCCTGGCATGCAACGGGAGGATGTCTTGGTTCCATAACCCTAAAAGGTCAAAAGCACACTATAGATTTAGGATCAACAAGGACAAAAAACACAAGAGTACAAAACAGGAATAGGAGATAAAAACACTTAAACTTGAAAAACTGAACTATGCGGCGTGTATTTAAACTACACGGTGTGTTTATTAAAGCCATTTACATGGGCCTGCAATTCTGCCACTATTGGTCATGTCACATTCCAGACTACACGACGTGTTGTCCAAAAAAACGGCGTGTACCTGGACTCCACTCCCCTGCCCGAGTCTCCTTGCACAGCTAACCTACACGGTCCTCCAAAAACTAGACTACACGGCGTGTGCACTGAGGACACGGCGTGTACAATCCAGGCTTCGGCGGTCCGTGTAACAGGTTACACGGACGGCCACATGGCTAACCCCTTACACGGCGTGTTCCGAACAAACACAGAGTGTATCAGAGGAGATAACACTGACCCGCGTTGTTCGTGACATGGCCGGGTACCTAGAAGAAAACTACACGGCATGTTCTTATAACACATGACGTGTACTAGATAGGCTCAGCGACCCGTGTAGCAGGTTACACGGCCGGCTACACGGCTGATCCCCTACACGGCATTTACGAACAAACACGGCATTTTTAAGGATGGATAACACCGACCCGTGTTGTTCGTGACACAGCCGGGTACCCAGAAGTAACCTACACGACATGTATTTATAACACACAGCGTGCACTACATGAGCTTCCCCGACCCGTGTTGCTGGTGACATGGCCGGGTACATGGTTGACTACCACACGACGTGTACATAAGGTACACGGCGTGTCCCCAAAGATTTTCCGACACCCCGTGTTTTTGTTTACATAGATAGTAACCCGGTTTAAAAACTACACAACATGTATGAAGGAAGTACACGCCGTGTATTCTGGGTTTTTTCAGGAAGTAGCTCTGAAACAGCTCCGAACGCCAGAAACACTGAAAAAAACAGCTATGTGCCAAATTTCGATCCGTGGGGGCCCATACTCCCTGCAAATCAAATCCTGGCATCATCACAATGCATAAAACAAGTAAATAACATAACAAACAATGATCCGCCAAATTCTGATCCTCGAGGGCCCATAACACCTACAAGACCAGAGCTTGGAACCCATGCTAAACAAGCTATAAAAGAAGTAATACTCTATCAGCGTAACAAGTATTTCTATCACAACAAATACCACAACGACATGCATAATCTATCACAGAATCTACCACAACAACATGCAATTCTAATGCACCCTAGATGGCATGGTAAAATTCATGACCAATGATTTCTTACCCGGTGCATATATGATGCATGAGATGGCACACCCTCATCTCATCGGGTTCCAACCAAATAGAACCATAATCATATAAACTGTAACAACACAAAACATGTGCATCAACCGACAGAGAAATATAATAACCTGTAACACTTTCAAAAACTGAAAATTGCAATTACGTGGTAGTATAGCTTTTCCCTACACACGAGTTAATTACTCCCGGGCACAGTTAAGTACTAAATACCTAGTTCTTCCTATCCCTGGCTATGGTCGCAAAACAGTAAGGAAATAGAAAGAAGGAAAACCCCTTTGATACCACTTTGTAATGACCCAAATCCGGAGCCCTTCCACTGGCGCCCCGTACCCGGTTCGCCACATGACCTCAAGAGCGTTTCCCCAAATGCTAGAGGATGCTGACTAGTAGCGAGGGCCTTGGTGAGTCAGTGGGGAAACTATGCCCTCATTTGGTAAAGTATGCAGCGGAAGAATAAGAATAAACAATAGAGGAAGCAGTAAATAGCATGCAACAACTGAACTTAAAGTAAAAGCAAGGTCTGATATAACAATGATGCAGGATGGTACATGTGTCAATGGAAAGAAGTAAGCAAAACAACATGCTGAAATACAACTGAAACCAAAGTACTAAAAGTAAACAGCAGCTCCAGCAGCATCGCGGGCCAAGACCCGGTCCCATGCTCTCCAACTCCGACCATAAATCAAGTACCTGAGGTGGAAGGGCCACAATCCCTACCTAAACCTGCAACCATATAATCTATTTGGGCCAAAAAGCAGGACCCAAATAGGGTGTGAGACTAATCCCAGTAGGAAACCACCACAAGATTTGTGCCCTACTATCAGTGAGTGATATAGAAAAAGTATAGGTAAACAATGTAGTAAAACATTCTACAAATTACCGTTCACATTCACTTAATTACACAACCATGGAAAACCAACAAAGTTTCTTATTCCGAGATAACAAGTAACACAAAAGGTATCTAAAAAGACTACCTAACACAAGCAGTACAAAACCCAAGCTTGTTCTTTGGCTTGGTGGACTCGTCACAACCAACCATCAAAATTCACACTGACTCTCTGGGTGGATTAGACTAGCAGACCCCTATAGTCTAGTAATAAAACAAGTCACAGACACTCTGGGAAGCTCTTATGTCAATTCCCCTATGGTCTTGCAATAATAGCTGCAGACTCTGTGAGGAAGCACTTACGTCTAGTTACTCCTGTGGTCTCGATGCGTGGGTAAACTAAGAACACTCTTGGGAATCACAAAGTCTGATCCCCATAGGTCCTGCGTATAAAACTAAAACCAGCAGACCCTCTAGGGAAGCACTTAATCGTCTATTCCCTCTTTGATCTCCCACACCAGGTTCTCACGGCCCTGAGCAGTCCAGTCATGCGTAATCGACTGTTAGCAACCCTAAGTAAGTTAAACAACTACTTGGATAATAGCTAAAAAATGCATCCACAATCATATAAACAGCAGGAAATACATGCAATCAAGTCAACATGAATACTAGAAATGCAATAGGGGTTGCCTCGTAGGCAAACCATGTCAAACGACAAACAACATCCAAAAAAGTGAAAACACCCATGGGGTGATCCTCAAACATGCTAACAAGCAATTATTAATCATCTAATAACCTCAATAATACAAGCAATCTAAGGCAGATAAATAAACAGGATCAAAACCCTAACCCGAGATACCTGATACATGGGTATCCGACAGTTTTGCAACCAAAACTCAAAGAACTTAAATGTAGAGCAACAAACCACCTACCTCGATACTTGGAGATCGATATACTTGAACCTCGGCCCATGAGTCGGCCTAGAATGGAGTAGATCTGCAAAAACGTGTAAAACTCTCAACCTCAGATAACTCACACAAGAGGAAGAATCAGAAAACGAGGCTAAAGAAGAACCAAGAACTCATGACTGCGATTCTTCTTCAATCGACGGAGTTTGATTCGGACAACCGGTGACAGAACGGTGACTCGGAGAAGAATCGGCCTCCTCGGATGCTCTGGATGGAATTAGGCAGAGAAGAAGGTGTTTACGAGCATTAGGCACGACCCTGGTCCGATTAATGAAATAAAAAGAAAGTACACGGCATGTACTTCTTGAGTACACGACGTGTACTTCAATTTTCCGTACCCCGAAATAACTGGCCTCCACCTCAGCCTTACACACCGTGTGTGTGGCCCGGACACGACCAATCACACGGCTTCGAGTGGCATAGGAGTACACGGCGTGTACTCATAAAGTACACGACGTGTAATGTGAAAATTTCCAGATACACACCGTGTGTGTGGCCCGGACACAGCCAACACACGACTTAGAGTGGCCGAGGAGTACACGACATGTGCTCATAAAGTACACGGCGTGTACTCTGAAAATTTACAGATTCTTTATTTTTCTTTAAAAAGCCCGTAAAAGAGATCCGTACCTAAAACTGAAGCCCGAGTTCTTACATAGGTAGGTGTGAGGGTCTTACTAAGGAGGCCTTCAAGGATTTGTTTTTTGAGGAGTTCTTCCCCAACACACTAAAGTTAGACTAAGCTCAAAATTTTGTGGAGCTTCAATAGGGGTTATGTTTGTATCTTCTTACTCATATCCCTTTACATAGTTACTAAACTTTTATCCTCTTTTGTATTGGAATTATGAGCACAAGGTTATGACGTTTGAGATTGGCCTTTATCTTGAGCATAGATGTTATGTTATAGGATTTTAATTGATAAAACTTGATCAGGTTCTTCAAAAGGAACAAAATTTTTATAATGGGATAGAATAGAATAGGTTTATGAGTTTTATTAAATATTATAGTGTATATTTACTAGTGTTTAAAAATGATATTCTTCCAGTAATAGGAAGAGTAAGGTTGAGAAGTTATAGTATGGTGGCTGATAGGTGGAGAAAATTAGTGTCACTTTTACTCCCTCTATAAGAGTAGGTTCTACCACAGGCCACAATTGTGGATAAAGGGGACATTTTAGTACATCGTGCACATGGTCACAAAAAATGTAAATGATGTATAAATATGGGAGAACTTGATTACTTTTCTTATATGACACCATGTCCAGATTTAAGGATCACAGGTTATGGTGCAGGTAGAGGCCCTCAATAAAAAACTCAGAAATCATATACTATGATGACTCAAGAAAGTCATGCACCATAGATGTAACGCCCCAACCCCAGAAGCCCAGAGTCGGTGCATTATTAATTATCATTGGCATGATCATAAAATATCAAGTCTTGAAAGACTGATTAGTTTAGTAGCCTTGGAAGTACTAGATACATTCATAAGGTTTACATTACATCATAAAATGGAAAACATCAACAACATTGTTTCCATAGACAACACTGTGATCCCATAGGCTATCCCTACAGGTCAGTCATAATATACTTCTTTCCATCCTAGAAAAAATAAAACATAGAAAGAGGTGAGATCAGATGCTCAGTAAGGATAACATTATAGCGGGAACTTTCATAAATAAGCATAAGAATTTAAGGTGGTGTATAAGAATAAAAAAAATCCCTTTAAACTTGAACTTCAGCATAATATGGAAAAGATACAATCAAATAATTCCATTTAATTATTCACATGGATATTATACTAGTCGAATAATCACATGAAATATCAATAGCTACTTTAATAATGATGTAATGCATAATTCCAGACTTTCATAACCACATAGTCAAGGCCTTGTGCCAAGACTACAAATAAGATTTTGTCAAGGCCTGGTTCCAAGACACTAGTTTGTATATTGAGACCTACTGATGCATCTAAGATCTATAGCGGGCTCCACCCATCACTTAATAATTCCAATGCATTACTAATATGAAATTGTTGAAGCATAATCTGAACATTCGTATTAAAACTAGCCTAAGAAATGTCAATATTTTAACCACAAACCATGAATGGTATTAAAATAGCACATCCATAGTCAAACATAACTCATTCAATACAATATGGAATATTGTATTATAATAGATCAAAATCAATAGAGAATAATTAATGATATTGACATAGATGAAAATAATCAACAAAATAATTTAATAGAAATATCCCCCTTTTTCTTGAAAACATTTAAGAGTCTCACTATTAATCAAGAAGCCGTTTAAAATAGATTTTTGAATCAAAGTGTCCCATACCACTTTGAAACTTTTAAAAGGAATTTTAATTTTAAAAATATAATGTCTATATAAATAAATCTTTAAAACCATTTTTAAAACATGGACATTAATGAGAAAGATTTAGAATAATAAATCTTTAAAACATTTTAAAATGATGTTTTAGTTAGAGTTCCTAACCAAAATAGAGACACTTGAATACAAATAATTGAGGTAATCAAAACTTTTTAATATCATGAGAATAAATGGATTCATGATATACTATGTTAAAGTACATTATATACACCATATAAAAGTGATTTGGTGTATAACAACAAAGAAGTCTCAATGGAATGTAAATTGAGATGGAATATCTTATAAAGACCGTATCCTTAGGTTAAGGATAAATCAACAACATAATTATGTGTGAAAAATATAAATACACTCAATAAGATTAGATATCTAGTTTAAATAAATCAAAGGACATTCACACATATTCTTGTAAAAACAACACCAATGAATTGGATATTTAACTCAACAAATGGATATTGAGTTAAAATTACTCTTATCATGTTCATATAGATGACTTGAGAATTTATCAATGGAATGATTATGTGTACCAAAAGTATATCCACACAAAGGGGAGTGGAAATTACTACATAAATAATAAATAGTTATTCCACAAATAATCTTGGAGTAAAATAATCAATGAAGTATGTGTAAAAGCCCACTGAGTGGAAATTGAAATTTTAAATTCCATTACAGATTTGGTAACTTATGAAACATAAAACCCATGAAAAAAGGATCATACAATGAAGATGTAAATACCCATAAATTAATGTATAATACACCAAGAATACAATCATGGATAGTACATATGCCATACAAAAGGAAATAGTGGCCAATATAGCATGAATCTCACTGGAATAAAAAGTGAGATGAAAAACCCTTACTTCATTGTAATCAATCGAGTCGTATGAACAAAAGTTAATAACCACCAAATTAATCACATAATACCATGAATATAAATATAATCATGATAATATATATCAAACGGAAGTACATAATACACCACATGCAATAAATAAGTGGCGAACAATGGAAATATCATGGAATTAAAAGTGAGATAAGAAACCCCTTACTTTGTACTTTTCCTTGGTCGAGGGTAGGTTAACCTCCAGTATAATGGTAAAATAAATGTTATTAAATTATACAAGAATAATATACATTAATTTTATATCATATATGATCTTTTAATATTTCTTTGTTTATAGTATCTTAGTATTATCGTCGTTTCAGGTGTTAACAGATTCGTTTTCCTTTATATTCTTTGTTATGTGAATCATATTTGTTATGGATGGGATGTATCTTATTCATATCCAAAATTATGTCAAGTCTCTAAACATTATTTTTAATCATCAAATGAAAATTATTCTTGAATGTATACGATGGAGAATGAATCTCATTGCGTTCGTGGAGATGGTAATCCGTACGTACGCACGAGCGACAATATCATTCTTTTGACATTAAAATAATATATAATTGGATGGTATATCATATATAAAGAATAATTATAATGTTATGTTTATTATTTACATTAATTACACATCATTATTATACCCATCCAAATAATAATGTATTGAATAACAATAACACCACGACCTGGAGACGGTAAGCCGTATGTACACACGTTTGGTGACATGCCATTCAAAGGATGGATAGAATAATGAATATGGTTGTACCATATTTATAATAATATCACAATATGTAGAAGATACCGAAGTTATTATTTTAGAATATAAAAAAAATAAGGAGGAAGTGGAAGAAGAAATGAACTTGAAAGAGGTGATGAATTATTTACCTCTTCTTTGGGTTCTTCCTTTTGATTTGTTCAAAAGGGCTCCTTAGGTTGTCTTTATGACTAAAATAAGGCCTCAAGGATGAAGGGAGGACTGTCACGACCCGTCCTCGGGGCCCGTGTCATGACTACCCCAAGCCTGCCTTCCATAGGCCAGGGGCTGGCGACTAGCACCAAGGCGTAAATCCCAACAAAGAGGGAAGGCATTGCCTTTGAAAAGTAAACAAGCACCACAGAGTAAGCAAGCGGAAAAGTAAACACTAAGTAAAACTGTAACAAGCTGTGCTGAAAGTAAAAGGGGCCGGAGATACAAGCCCAACTATAAAGTACAACTGAAAGGGAAAAACATCAACTGAAAAGTAAAGCCACAGCGTCGAGCTGTCCTCTGGAAGTCCCACCTGAAGGGTGGGTACAGATAGCCTCCACAGCTCCTCGGTCCAGTTGTCCACTCCGAGTGCGTCCCATCCAGTGGTCCACCTCCAGGTACCGTCCTGCTCCGCACGCCTCCACCACGATCAGTGCTGTTCGTCGTCTGCAACCAACACAACGTAGTGCAGGCAAAGCCCGTGCAGGGGTGAGTATAAGCTACTCAGTAAGGACCCCGAGACCCCTGAAGGTCTCCCAAAATCCACAAAGGATAATCCAAAAAGGAAAGATACAAACACGAAGTAACATCTGACACGGCTTTGGTATATGCCCATACATATACCAAAGTCATCAATTCCCGTTCGGCTCCAACGTCCGAGCCCAAGCACAACCCAGTCCACACAGGAAAGCAAACGTATACCCACACAGGATAGCACAACACAATCCAAAAAGGAGAGTAAACAGTAAATACACACAGGATAGTTCAACACAATCCACAAAGGAGAGTAAACAGTAAATCCACACAGGATAGCTCAACACAATCCACAAAAGAGAGTAACACAAGATTCAGCTCACACAGGTATACTTCTTCGGATGACGATAAAGATGATCACTGATCCATCTAAGTCGTTGGACCCACAAAGGATCGATAGGTAACTAACCCCCGTAAAGAGCCACACCGGATCGGGCCCACACAGGACCTGTAGGCGCTGGCTCACACAGAACCGCTGAGCGCTGACCCACACATGATCGGACCCACACAGGATCGGACCCGCACAGGATCGGGCCCACACAGGACCTGTAGCACTGATCCACGTAGGATCGCTGAGTGCTGTAGTCGTCGCAGTCCACTGAGGATCTCTGCACTGTCGTCGTCGCAGTCCACTGAGGATCTCTGCACATTCATCGTCGCAGTCCACTGAGGATCTCTGCACGGTCGTCGCTGTCGAAGTAGCAGTCGCAGCCAGCTCTAGGGTTCCCGCACATAGCAAGCTCATTCAGAAGGGTCCGCTCCACGAGCCGAGAGGCCGATACATCAACTGTCACAAAGTCCGAAGTTGATGTATCCAAAAGTTATGTATCGTCATCAGGAACTCAACGTCGCAGACGGCGCGTCAATCGGACGCCCGGTCTGAGAGTTATTGGCTTTTTCGTCCTAGGGGCCCGGTTGGTTTTTAAGGCAAAACCAACCCGACCATACTCCACCTGCGTCCAAACCTCATGCGGAGTGTTCCAAAAGATCCGTCTCACATAGAGGAATTCAACAAAGCTGACGACACATCAATCGGACGTCCGTAGCTCAAGATATGAGTGTTTCCGCTCCGAAGGCCCGGTTGGTTTCGTGTACGAACCAACCTGTCTGAACTCAAAGTATTCCTAAACCTTGAGTGCGATATACCGAAACGACCATCCCGATCCAAGGATCGCGTTTCCACTGACGGCGAGTCATTTGGAGGCCCGTAGCTCATGTTACGGGCGTTTGACTGAAAAAGGTCCGAAGACGGGGGGTCCGGGTCCGGGCCGACCCGGCCCGACCCACCCTAGGTCGGCCGAACCGGGTCGACCCGGTCCGACCCGGCCGAACCGGGTCGACCCGGTCCGACCCGGCCGAACCGGGTCGACCCGGTCCGACCCGGCCGGACCCGGTCCGGCCCGGCCCCGCTCGGCCGAGCGGCCGAGCGACGCGGGGGGGGGGGGGGGGGGGGGGGGAGTCGCCGCCCCCGCGTGACACCCCCGCGGCACCCGCGGGGTGTCGCCCTGGACGACCCGAGCGACGCGGGGGGGAGCCGCCGCCCCCACGTGACACCCCTGCGGCACCCGTGGGGTGTCGCCCTGGACAGTCGGGCGGCGCGGGGGGGGGATCCCCCGCCCCCGCGTGACACCCCCGCGGCACCCGCGGAGTGTCGCCCTGGATAGCCGGCGGCTTCCGCGGGCCACCGGAGTCGCTCTGGTGGTCCGTTTTCCTTCCCGTCTGCGCCGTTGTTCCTCCCGGGACTCGTTCTTCACTACGGAACAATCAAACTTCCGTTGCGGCTCGTTCCGTCGTCGCCCGTCAATCCGCACAGCAACGAAGAACGGCGGAGGGTTGTCGGGCCGTGTTCGTTTGGCCCGCACCCTCCGCGTTAGAGATAAACAACGGGAGGAATATATTCAACACATGAATCAACAATTTTAATGGATTAAAATTGTTCTTATTGTCTGGTTCTTCACTTTTAAAAGAAACGATCACGGGGAAAAGGAATTATTCACAACAACCCCTACCTCGTAGTCGTCGTCGAACGCACGTTCTTCGCAGATTTGTTCGTCGCGGAAGGAGGGGATCGTCGCATCGTCGCGGAAGGGCGTTGAGTCGGCGAACTCAACGGACCAAGAAACAACAGATTTAATTTAATTATATAAAATTAAATCCGTGTTTTGTTAAAAAAAACAAGGGAGATTAAAGAGAATTCTGAAGTCTCTTACCTCAAACAGCTGATCGAAGATTTCATTGCGGAGGAAGAGACGTCGCAGAAGAACGTTGCAGGAAGGGAACATCGGCATCGCGGAACACGGCGTCGCATCGTCGACTTCCGAGGGTTCGACATTCTTCGTCGGAGGTCGGCGTTCTTCGCATTCTTCGTGAAGGAGGATAAAGGCTCAAGAACCTCTGACAAAATCTCTCAACGAGTAATTCTCCAAAAAGACCTGTTGGTCTTATTTTATTATTACGCCAACAAACAAAAAAGGTAAGTAACGACCCATCAATTCGTTGAATTAATTCAACGAAAGAAACTGCCCATTTAATTCACGAATAAAACCGCCCAATTAAATGGTGCGTTAAGGATTTAAGAAAACGCGTCAGTTCACTTTCATAATGATGAGTTTTCGCGGGTGCGTTACTTAGCGGAAAGAAACAGCGGGGCTCGTGCGGGCCCCACCTCACAAATATCCTACCAAGGGGGTAGGATATTTCTAAATAGAAAACAATCTGTTTTAACTCAGTTTAAGCGGATTTCAAGTGGCTTCAAGTGGCTTAAGTGAAATAAAATAAAGTTGTCGAACAAATTATTTTATTTTTAAACTTTAAGACCAAAAATTAAAAACCACACCCGAGCAAACGCAACTCCGTAAGAGGCGTTTCTAAGAAAATACCGGCGCTGCGATTTCATCGGTGCCCTCAGAATTCGATTCCGGGCACCGGTTCAAAAGTTAGAAAAACCCGCTAGTCTGTTCACTGAACGTACCCGAGTCAAACTTCGGAAAATGATTCCGGGCACACCGGGCCTCGGAATCCGGTGCCGTCAGAAACTGCGTTCTTTTAAAATTACAAAGAAAATTAAGAAAAAAAATTCATTTAAATTTACGGGTCTTTACATTACTCCCAACTCAGGACTTTACGTCCCCGTAAAGATACATCATAAACTAGGGAAACAAATGTGGGTACTGAGCACGCATCTGAGCCTCCCGCTCCCATGTGCTCTCCTGGAGGTTCCCGTGCTGCCATCTGATGCGCACAAGAGGAATCGATTGCCCACGTAGGACCCGCTCCTTTTTATCCTCTATCTCCACCGGGACCTCCGCAAAAGTCGCCCCATCATCCACGTCTAGCTCCCCATAGTCAATGATGTGCGTCGGGTCGTGCACGTATCTCCTCAGCTGAGATACGTGGAAGACGTCGTGCACCCGGTGCAACTGAGGTGGTAGAGCCATGCGATAAGCCACCTCTCCAATCCTGCTGAGGACCTGGAATGGTCCAATGAAGCGTGGAGACAACTTGCCGCCTTGGCCAAATCTCCGCAAACCACGTCGAGGTGAGACACGCAAGAAGACGTGGTCGCCATCCTCGAACTCTAGTGGCCTCCGCCTCCTGTCAGCATATGACTTCTGCCGGCTCTGAGCTGTCCTCATCCGCTCCTGGATGACCTGGACCTTCTCTGTCGTGGCCCGGACCATATCTGGTCCCACAAGTGCTAACTCCCCAGGGTCTGTCCAGCACAAAGGATATCTGCAAGGCCTGTCGTACAACAACTTGTATGGTGCCATCCCGATGGTGGAGTGGTAGCTGTTGTTGTACGCGAACTCCACCAAGGGTAGGTGGTCCTCCCAGCTGCGACCAAAGTCGAGGACACATGCGCGGAGCATGTCCTCGAGAGTCTGAATGGTCCTCTCCGTCTGACCATCCGTCTGAGGGTGAAAGGCGGTGCTCAGACGTAGCCGTGTCCCGAACGCCTCCTGCAACCCCTTCCAAAGCCGGGAAGTAAAACGAGCGTCCCAATCGGAGACGATAGTCGATGGCACACCGTGAAGCCGTACAATCTCTTGAACGTAGAGACGCCCCAAGCTCTCCACTGAGCCCTACTCTCGGATGGGTAAGAAGTGTGCCGACTTGGTGAGTCGGTCAAAAATCACCCAAATAGAGTCGTGACCTCTGGAAGTGCATGGAAGTCCAGTCACGAAGTCCATAGATATCCCGTCCCACTTCCACTCCGGGACCTCCAAGGGTTGTACCAAGCCTGATGGTACCTGATGATCTGCCTTCACCTGCTGGCAGGTGAGGCACCATGAAACGAACTCTGCCACAGCCTTCTTCATGCCCAGCCACCAGTGCTGTCGTCTGAGGTCCTGGTACATCTTCACCACTCCAGGATGTACCGCCAAAGGAGAAGTGTGAAACTCTCTCAGCACCTCCTCTCGTAAAGCGACTGGCACCAAGGTACGTCCTCTGAAAAGGATGTCGTGCTCTGCTCCAAAGGAGAAGCCATCAGGTGCCTGTCCCGAGGATATCTGTGCACGTCGCGTCTCACAGTCAGCACCCTCACGCTGTGCCTTTCTGACCCGCTGCAGTAGTGGAGCAGTGACTGTGAGAGACTGAAGGAAGGCTGCTCCATCCCTATCCACGAAGGATATCTGCAAAGCGGCTAGCTGCTCTGTCGCCTCCTCAAGTAGCTGTATGCCCGTCCTCCTGCTGAGGGCATCGGCTACCACGTTCCCCTTCCCAGGAGTATAGACTATCTCAAAGTCATAGTCCTGGAGGAACTCGAGCCATCGCCGCTGTCTCAGGTTCAGGTCCTTCTGCGAGAAGATATACCTGAGACTCTGGTGGTCAGAAAAGACTGTAAAGCACTCGCCCATCAGGTAGTGACGCCATGTCTTCAGAGCGAAGACCACTGCTGCTAACTCCAGGTCATGGGTATCATAGTTCTGCTCATGCGGCCTCAACTGACGTGATCCATAGGCGATCACGGCCCGCTCCTGCATCAGGACACACCCGAGTCCGGTCCCTGATGCATCGCAGTAGACTACGTATCCAACTCCCTCCTCAGGCAACCTCAAGATAGGTGCATTGGTCAATCTCTGCCTCAGTTCATGGAAGCTCTGCTGACATCTGTCTGACCACACAAAGGGTTTCCCCTTCTTCGTCAAAGCTGAGAGTGGCGCCGCAACTCTGGAGAAGTCCGGCACAAATCTCCGATAGTATCCGTCTAGACCCAAGAAACTCCGCACCTCCGTCACGCTCCTGGGTGGCTCCCAAGCTAGCACTGCCTCGATCTTCACGGGATCCACAGAAACTCCCGCCTCAGAAATGACGTGCCCCAAGAAGTGGACCTCACGTAACCAGAACTGGCACTTCGAGAGCTTTCCATAAAGCTGGTGCTCTCGGAGTGTGTCTAGTACAACCCGCAAGTGATAGGCATGATCCTCCTCAGTAGCGGATACTTGTTCCTCACTGTCACCTGGTTCAGGTGACGATAGTCGACACACAGTCGCAAGCTCCCGTCCGCCTTCTTGGCGAACAATATCGGCGAAGCCCAGGGTGAAACACTGGGTCGGATGAACCCCTTTCCCTGCAAGTCCTCCAACTATACCCGTAGCTCTCGAAGCTCGGCGGGGGCCATCCAATACACTGGAGTGGATATCGGGGCTATCCCAGGGTACATATCAATATAAAAGTCTACCTCTCTGCGAGGAGGTAGCCCTGGAACGTCATCGAGAAAGACGTCCGCATACTGATCCACCACTACAGGAAAACTAGGACTCCACACGTCCACCACTCCTAGGATGAGGCTAGCCAACTGATGAGTGATGGGTTGTCCCCTCCTCTGCGAGAGTCCCTCCTGTGCTGCAAAGGCTCCCTTCTCACCGGTGAAGGTGAACCTGCTCCCGTCGGTGCGCACACATCGCACCTTGCGCCTAAAACAGTCAATCTGAGCATGGACTGTAGATAACCAATCCATGCCCAAGATGACGTCGTAAGGCCTCAAAGCTGCTACAAGAAGATCCCAGCCGAAGCTCTCGCCTCCTAGAGTAAGCTCACACTGCCGGCACCAATGCGTAATCGTCGAGTCTGCTCCCGTAGGGGTCTCTAGCCGTAAGGATCGAGCCAACGGCTCTGTCAGAATCTCTGAGCTCCGAACAAGGGCAGCAGCTATGAAAGAGTGACTCACTCCTGTGTCTATAAGAACTGCAGCAAGGGTGGAATAGACACAGATTGTACCTCGAACCAACTCTGGCGCGCCGTGGTCGTAGGCCTCTGCTGCCTGGAGCTTTGCCTGTCTCTGTCTGCCAGCTCCCTGTGGTCGGGGCGGGCCTCCTGGTGGTGGTGGTGGCAGAGCCTCAAAGCGTCGCCCACCACCTGCTGCTCGGCCAGCTCCTCTGCCTCGTCCGCCTTCTCCCTACAGTTCTCCACGGTCGACCCTCTGCCTCTTCCTGGGTGGCCCCTCCACCATCTGCTGCTCCTCGGTACGGCAGGTCGGGCAGTCACGAGCCATGTGGCCCTGCCCGCCGCACGAGTAGCACTGCCTGCCTCTCGGAAGAATGGCTCCGCGCTGTGTGCCCCGCACTGCTGAGCCAGTGTCCTGAGGTCATATACGAGAGGTTCTGGTCTTCCTGGAACCCTGAGTCATCCATCGGCTACCCGCTGCCGAAGACTCCGCTAACTGCCACCCTGCGGTAGGTCTGGCTGTGGACTCTGCTAGAAAGCTCTCGATCAGAAGGGCTCGCTCTAGCACTCCTGCCTGGGTCGGGATGCTGAGGGAGATCAGCGATGCCCTGATCTCGTGTCTCAATCCCTGCTCGAAGGTCCGGACCCGGAAGAAGGGGTCCCGTACCATGTCGGTCGAGTAGCGAGAAAGATCGGTGAACCTCGCCGCGTACTGAGCGACCGTCAAGCTGCCCTGCCGCAGCTGAAGAAGCTCCTGAATGCGCACCGCTCAGAGGGTGTCCGGGATGAACTCTGAGCGGAAGAGGCTCTCGAAGTCCGTCCGGATGAGAGAGGCCTCATCGTGTACCTGGATCATCAAGCTCCACCATCGTCCTGCTGCTGCGTGTAGTAGGCTCACCGCGAGGATCACCATGAGGTCTGCTGGTGTCCTCACTAGCCTGAAAACTCGATCGACCGCCTCCAGCAAGTCCTCGGCCGCCTGGGGGTCCGTCTCCCCACGAAACTTGGGTGGTCGCTGGCGCTGGAACTCGTGCAGAGCTCCGAGGTGACGTGCATCGTCAGCGGTCGGCGCTGGAAGCATCGGGGGCTCGGCGGGTAAAGGTACCGCCGGTGCCTCTACTGTCAACGGGCCCTGTACCGAGGCCTCATCGCTCGGCGGGCTGTCGTCACGCTCTACTCTCGGAACCCTAGCTGGCTACCATCGTGGGGCCATCCTAAAAAGGAAACAAGTGCGCCACGGTCAGAACAGTATACCTGGTGAGCTGACACAAGTAATCACAAAGAAAACTTGAAACACACATGCAATCAATGTTTTCGTGCATTAAGTCGGAAATCAGAAGTCAGGGTCCTGGTGTATGGATACGTCGGCCGCCGAACCAACACTGGACTCCCTGGACTGATAACCACACCCAATACGCTAAACACTATTACTTCACATAGAAGAAAGATCAGAGTCTGCGGTAGAACCGACCACCTTTGATACCAATTTGTCACGACCCGTCCTCGGGGCCCGTGCCGTGACTACCCCAAGCCCGCCTTCCATAGGACAGGGGCTGGCGACTAGCACCAAGGCATAAATCCCAACAAAGAGGGAAGGCATTGCCTTTGAAAAGTAAACATGCACCACATAGTAAGCAAGCGTAAAAGTAAACACTAAGTAAAACTGTAACAAGCTGTGATGAAAGTAAAAGGGGCTGGAAATACAAGCCCAACTGTAAAGTACAACTGAATGGGAAAAACAGCAACTGAAAAGTAAAGCCGCAGCGTCGAGCCGTCCTCTGGAAGTCCCACCTGAAGGGTGGGTACAGATAGCCTCCACAGCTCCTCGGTCCAATCGTCCGCTCCGAGTGCATCCCGCCCAGTGGTCCACCTCCAGGTACCGTCCTGCTCCGCACGCCTCCACCACGATCAGTGCTGTCCGTCGTCTTCTACCAACACAACATAGTGCGGGAAAAGCCCGTGCAGGGGTGAGTATAAGATACTCAGTAGGGACCCCGAGACCCCCGAAGGTCTCCCGAAATCCACAAAGGATAATCCACAAAGGAAAGATACAATCATGAAGTAACATCTGACACGACTTAGGTATATACCCATACATATACCTAAGTCATCAATTCCTGTTCGGCTCCAACGTCCAAGCCCAAGCACAACCCAGTCCACACAGGAAAGCAAACGTATACCCACACAGGATAGCACAACACAATCCACAAAGGAGAGTAAATAGTAAATCCACACAGGATAGTTCAACACAATCCACAAAGGAGAGTAAACAGTAAATCCACACAGGATAGCTCAACACAATCCACAAAGGAGAGTAACATAAGATTCAACTAACACAGGTATACTTCTTCGGATGACGATAAAGATGATCACTGATCCATCTAAGTCATCGGACCCACAAAGGATCGATAGGTAACTAACCCCCGCAAAGACCCACACATGATCGGGCCCACATAGGACCTATAGGCGCTGGCTCACACAGAACCGCTGAGCGCTGACCCACACAGGATCAGACCCACACAGGATCGGGCCCACACAGGACCTGTAGCACTGATCCACATAGGATCGCTGAGTGTTGTAGTCGTCGCAGTCCACTGAGGATCTCTGCACTGTTGTCATTGCAGTCCACTGAGGATCTCTGCACAGTCGTCGTCGCAGTCCACTGAGGATCTCTACACGGTCGTCGCTGTCGAAGTAGCAGTCGCAGCCAGCGCTAGGGTTCCCGCACACAGTAAGCTCGTTCGGGAGGGTCCGCTCCATGAGCCGAGAGGCCGATACATCAACTGTCACAAAGTCCGAAGTTGATGTATCCAAAAGTTCTGTATCGTCATCAGGAACTCAACGTCGCAGACGGCGCGTCAATCGGACGCCCGGTCTGAGAGTTATTGGCTTTTTCGTCCCAGGAGCCCGGTTGGTTTTTAAGGAAAAACCAACCCGACCGTACTCCACCTGCGTCCAAACCTCGGGCGGAGTCTTCCAAAAGATCCGTCTCACATAGAGGAATTCAACAAAGCTGACGGCACGTCAATCGGACGTCCGTAGCTCAATATATGAGCGTTTCCGCTCCGAAGGCCCGGTTGGTTTCGTGTACGAACCAACCCGGCCGAACTCAAAGTATTCCGAAACCTTGAGTTCGATATACCGAAACGACCATCTCGATCCAAGGATCGCGTTGCTGCTGACGGAAAGTCGTTTGGAGGCCCGTACCTCAAGTTACGGGCGTTTGACTGAAAAAGGTCCGAAGACGGGGGGTCCTGGTCCGGGCCGACCCGGCCCGACCCCCTGGGTCGGCCCAACCGGGTTGACCTGGTCCGACCCGTCCGGACCCAGTCCGGCCCGGCCGGTCGGACTGGCCTGGCTCGGCCAGCCCGGCCCGGCTCGGCTGAGCGGCCGAGCGACGCGGGGGGGAGCCGCCGCCCCCGCGTGACACCCCCGCGGCACCTGCGTGGTGTAGCCCTGGACAGCCGGGCTGCGTGGGGGGGAGCCGCCGCCCCCGCGTGACAACCCCGCGGCACCCGCGGGGTGTCGCCCTGGACAGCCGGCGGCGCGCCGGGGCACCGCTGGCGGCTTCCGCGGGCCACCAGAGTCGCTTCGGTGGTCCGTTTTCCTTCTCGTCTGCGCCGTTGTTCCTCCCGGGACTCGTTCTTCACTGCGGAACCATCAAACTTCCGTTGTGGCTCATTCCGTCATCGCCCGTCAATCCGCACAACAATGAAGAACGGCGAAGGGTTGTCGGGCCGTGTTCGTTTGGCCCGCACCCTCTGCGTTAGAGATAAACAACGGGAGGAATATATTCAACACATGAATCAACAATTTTAATGGATTAAAATTGTTCTTATTGTCCGGTTCTTCAATTTTAAAAGAAACGATCACGGGGAAAAGGAATTATTCACAACAACCCCTACCTCGTAGTCATCGTCGAACGCACGTTTTTCGTGGATTTTTTCATCGCGGAAGGAGGGGATCGTCGCGTCGTCGCGGAAGGGCGTTGAGTCGGCGAACTCAACGGACCAAGAAACAACAAATTTAATTTAATTATATAAAATTAAATCTGTGTTTTGTTAAAAAAACACAAGGGTGATTAAAGAGAATTCCGAAGTCTCTTACCTCAAACAGCTGATCGAAGATTTCGTTGCGGTGGAAGAGACATCGCAGAAGAACGTTGCAGGAAGGGAACGTCGGCGTCACAGAACACGGCGTCGCGTCGTCGACTTCCGTGGGTTCGACATTCTTCATCGGAGGTTGGCGTTCTTCGCGTTCTTCGTAAAGGAGGATAAAGGCTCAAGAACCTCTGACAAAATCTCTCAACGAGTAATTCTCCAAAAACACCTACTGGTCTTATTTTATTATTACACCAACAAAAAAAGGTAAGTAATGACCCATCAATTCGTTGAATTAATTCAACGAAAGAAACCGCCCATTTAATTCACGAATAAAACCACCCAATTAAATGGTGCATTAAGGATTTAAGAAAACGCGTCAGTTGACTTTCATAATGACGGGTTTTTGCGGGTGCGTTACTTAGAGGAAAGAAACGGCGGGGCTCGTGCTGGCCCCACCTCACAAATATCCTACCAAGGGGGTAGGATATTTCTGGATAGCACCCTATCTGTTTTAACTCAGTTTAAGTGGCTTTCAAGTGGCTTCAAGTGGCTTAAGTGAAATAAAATAATGTTGTCGAACAAATTATTTTATTTTTAAACTTTAAGCCCAAAAATTAAAAACCACACCCGAGCAAATCCAACTCCGGAAGAGGCGTTTCTAAGCAAATACCGGCGCTGCGATTTCATCGGTGCCCTCAGAATTCGATTCCGGGCACCGGTTCAAAAGTTAGAAAAACCCGCTCGTCCGTTCACTGAACGTACCCAAGCCAAACTTCGAAAAATGATTCCGGGCACACCGGGCCTCGGAATCAGGTGCCGTCAGAAACTGCGTTCTTGTAAAATTCCAAAGAAAATTAAGAAAAAAATTTCCTTGAAATTTACGGGTCTTTACAAGGATAGTTGAGAGGGTATTGGGGCAGATTTTGGCCAAGACAAATGGATTTGAAGGTGCGGATTAAAGACAAGGGGGAGTGCCCTTTTATAAGAGGGGTGAGGGGCACCTTAGGAAAAGCTAGAAATATTATTTTATAATAAAATAATTTTCAGTTTCTAATGGCTCGAAAGTGGATTATATAAAAAATAATGTGGTTATGGGTTGAAAACTACTCAACCAATAGGTTTTAGACTGGTTTGGGTCACTATATTAACCTTATCTTTTAGATTTAACTCTTAGTTAAATAGTTTGACATTTACCATGTCTCTTTGTATTTTTATATTATATGGTTAATAAACTTACTATATAATTCCAAGATAACCCCAAGTGGTTCATTAATGATACAAATATAATTATATATGTCGTTTGGATGAACCTTAGATTTTTATGTATAGAATATTAATTAATAATATAATATTTGTTTTAAAAATGCTTTTATGTCAATTTTGACACTATTTGGTATTTTGTTTTTTCTACATTCATAACAGCATTATTACTTCGAAAAAAATTCATCTAACCAACCCTAATATTTGATATTAACCTATAAAATTAGTGAAATTCATAAAAAGCCTCAAATTACATTTATTTGGATATTTATAATATCAAATATTTTAATATTTCATTAATTAGGTAATTATTGCATCATCATTGTGTCATAAATAAATTAAATTATTTAATTTCTAAAAATATAAATAAAATACCATTATGTAGGAAATATTTTCAGCTTTATAATAAATATTTATAGCAGAATTTATCTTATGTGTAACCCTATATTAAAAATGGTTTATTTATTCAACATTGAATTTAACACTTTTAACTCTTCTTTGAATTAAATAATAATAAATGTCCTAGTCTAATCCAAGTGGACCTAAAGGATCATATTTAATTGCTAAGGTTATTTTCGTTTGAATTAAAGTTATCCAATAGAATTAGGGCATGTTTTAGGGTAATAATAATATCATTTTTACTTTTAATTACCATATTTACTTTTAACCGTGGTAAATACAAGTTAAAAGTTACTATTCACCAAAAATTATTTTTATCTTATTGAACCACATTTTACTCCTTGATATTAACTGTGTCTCTTGGATTTTTTAAATTCAACTCACAGAAGCGGTAAAATTAAGTTTTATCTAAATTTTCAAATGCTCCCAGGAGGTGGGTAAAAGACGGTGAAAAGTTTAATAAAATTTCATATATATAATATTATTAAAAAATGACTCCAATGAATTAAATTGAACATATATAGGTATTATGTATCTATTTTTACCTAAAATAAATTTAAATAAAATAATTAATTATTTAAATAAAAATTCGGTTTTAAACTATAACTCATTGTTTTTCACTATTCATCAAAAATTGAAAGTTTTTATAAAAATAACAAAAATTCATCCTAAGCTAATTTTGATATTCCGAATCCAAAAATGAAATCCATTTTGAAAGATAAAATTTATAAAATTTGAAAAAGTGGGTATTACTATTTATAATGGCTAGTTTGATTGGTCATGGTGTGTTAGAATCTCGAAGTTGCGTAAAATCCAAGCTATTACATTATTTAAAGGGAAATTTACTGTGGAAGGTTGGGGTGTTACATTCTTCCCCCCCTTTGGAAATTGCATCCTTGAAATTTTTAAAATTGGGCTTTGGAACATAATTGAAAGTCTCACATCAGAAAAAGAGTCAATAAAACTATCACTTTAAAATAAAGAAAGAGAAGTACAAAGGTCACCCAAGATAACCCATACTAGGATTCCATGTAGGAAAACATGGATATGGAAGATAAACTAAGTTTCAAGTTATGATGGAGAGGGATAGAAAACATGATCAGGAGAAATTTAACAACAAGAAAACCACAAACTTGTGATGGGACAAACAATCATTAGTTTCCCATTAGGAAAAGTAAACAGACAACATTTTTGTTGTTGTTTTAAGTTACATTTAATAAATATGGGGAATTTATTTATGTGATTGACTAAGAACATAAATATATATACTAAATTTTTATGTTTAGTTTCATTCCTTAATAAATTTCTACCACTAACTCATTTTTTTTTTCAAACGATGAGTATTCAAGATGACTTGGTCACACCGGAAGAGCTAGAATCACCTTTTAGAGAATCACATGATCCAAAAAAGGATAAACTATATATTTACCTTGTAATTAGAGATTAATCAAAACCAAAACAGTTAGTACAAGATCAGATGACCCCCCAAAAGGATATTCCTTTAGAGAAAGAAACACTAATCTTAATTTCTAAAATTAAACCAACAATACCCCACAGTTAAATCAATACCATTCAATATACAATTGTACTTAAAATACTTCAATATAATTCAAACTATTATTGAAACCCAAAACTTAGAAGAATTTGGTTATGTAGTCTTCCACATTAAATTGTATCTCCAAATGACATCGACTACTCTTAAAGTCACATACTTAAAAGTAATTAACCTAATCACATATTATCTATTATAGGTTAATAATTTCTATAAATAACCCAAATAAATATAAATCCAAAATAAAAACATAGATAAAAAGCCACCATTACCCTTCAAATGAAATCCCATAGTATTCTATTTTCCTTAGGCATACAGTGTTCCCAACAGAGCGAACGTCTTCCAAAATAACATTTATCACTTAATCACCAAATCATTTTACTATACTAAGGGTATGCATTTAATAAGGAATAAGATCCCAAATCAACATATTATTGATCAATAAAATCATTTAACTAAAAATAATTAGTCACACTTACCAGGGACTTCACGTAGTCTAGTGGTAGGCGATAAATCCCAATCGCACTCTGGTTGTGGGTTTGATTCCCATAGCTTTGTCCGACGTGACAGGTTGTCACATGGTCTGCATTTTGTCCTTTTTCAAAAACTATATTTTATAACATTCCCTAAATGAGATAGTTTTTTTTAAATAATCATAACATAATTTAATGACCAATTTTATCTCATACCTCACATTTTCATCCCAAAAATTAATAACCTATAATTGCCTCAAATTCAAGAGTCATATAAACCCAAATAGTTATTTATAACTATATCCACAAAATAAAGTTAACTATTCCTCAAATAGAATTTTCACATAAAAAACTACAGGGTTACACATACAAGAGAAAAGTCTTCCAACGTAATCTCATCAACAAAGAGAACTAATACCTTTAAACATTTTTCAATCAATTTATTTCCACATAGGGTCTTCCTTGACCAAGAGGTTATCCTATAGAATAGGTAATTAACTTGGGTGATTCCAAGGTCCCTTACATTTATGACAAATGACCGCAATTGGATTCTTAGGATCATTTTTATTTTCCTCCATAGTACTATTCATTTTTCTTGGGCAATTCTTTACTTTATGCCCTTATTTCTCACACATAAAGCATTTCTTTATTCCATTAAGAAACCTTCCTAGGTGTCTCCTTCCACATTTCCTGCATGATGGAAAATTAGATTTCTTTTCTCCATGGCATTCACTACTGTAGTTCTTATCATTAACCACTTTTCTCTTCCTTTTTGAGTTCGGGAGTTGGTTAATATATATGTTGTTGATCATATTTTTTGAAAAATGATTCAGCATGAACTTGATATATTTTTCGTCTATCAACATTCCATTTTGTTGCTAATTTACACCGTTGTTCCCACCTTTTACATCATGCTCAAAGTTATTATGAATTCCTTAGAATCTAGCCATTGACTAAAACCAAAAAGCATTGTGTGAGTAATAATAGTCATAAAATCATTTAGAGAATATCATGGAACCTTATTTTCAATTTAAAACACCTCATAATTAACCAAGGTCATTTATTCACATCTTATATTAAAATACTTAAAATCATTTTGTAAAGAGAATGTAAATTATCCTAAGCATATCCCCTGGGAGTGTCGTAACCAAGAGTGCAGCAAGGCCCATTATCATGCACCAGTTCTCATTTGAGTCTAGCTCAAAGCCGTGTTTTCGGGTTTTACCCCTAGGTACATCTGTGCCAGAGCTTCTCTACCTCCTCATATCCAGACAGGGATGTATTTCTTGGAAAACTCAAAAAATCTCTACAATACCAAAATTTTAGAAAGTTCTTATATACTAATCCTCAAATTCTATCTTAGGTCTATGTGCTCTAATCAGAGTTTATCTAAATCTAGTTTCCAAGGTTTTTACTAAACTTCCTATGATACCAACTATAACGCCCCAATCCCAAAATACCAGAGTCGATACATTATTATGTATCATTGGCATGATAATAAAGGATCAAGTCTCGAAATACCGATTAGTTTAGTAGCCTTGGAAGTACTAGATACATTCATATGGTTTACATTACATCATAAAATGGAAAACTACAACAACATTGTTTCCATATACAACACTAAGATCCCACAGACTATCCCTATAGATCAGTCATAATATACTTTTTTGTATCCTGGGAAAAATAAAACATAGAAAGTGGTGAGCTCAAATGCTCAGTAAGAATAACATTATCATGGAAACTTTCATAAATAAGCATAAACATTTAAGGCAGTGTATAAGACTAAAACAAAAGCCTTTTAAACTTGAACTTCAGCATAATATGGAATATATAAAATCAAATAATTCCATTTAATTATTCACATTGATATTCTACTGTTCGAATAATCACATGCAATATCAATATTCACTTTCATAATGATGGAATGCATAATGCCAGACTTTCATAACCACATTGTCAAGGCCATGTGCCAAGACTACAAATAAGATTTTCTCAAGGGCTTGTACCAAGAAACTAGTTGGTCTCATGAGACCTACCGATGCATCAATGATATATAGCGGGCTCCACTCATCACTTACTAAGTCCAATGCATTCCTCATATGAAAAGGTTGAAGCATAATCTGAACATTCATATTAAAACTAGCCTACGAAATGTCAATATTTTAACCACAAACCATGAATGGTATAAAAATAGCACATCCACAGTCAAACATAACTCATTCAATACAATATGGAATATTGTATTATAATAGATTAACCTCAATAGAGAATAATGAATGATATTGACATAGATGAAAATAATCATCAAAACTATTTAAGAGAAATATCCTCCTTTTTCTTAAAAACATTTAAGAGTCTCACTATTTATCAAGAATCCGTTTAAAATAGATTTTTGAATCAAAGTGTCCCATAATAATTTGAAAATTTTAAAAGGAATTATAATTTTAAAAATTTAATTTCCATATAAATAAATCTTTAAAACCATTTTTAAAACATGGACATTAATGAGGAAGATTTAGAATAATAAATCTTTAAAACATTTTAAAATGATATTTTAGTTAGAGTTTCTAACCAAAAGAGAGACACTTGAATACAAATAATTGAGGTAATAAAAACTTTGTAATATTATGAGAATAAAGGGATTCATGATATACTGTGCCGAAGTACATTATATACCCCATATAAAGGTGATTTGGTGTATAACAACAAAGAAGTATCAATGGAATGTAAATTGAGATGAAATATCTTAAAAGGACTGTATCTTTAGGTTAATGATAAATCAACGACATAATTATTTGTGAAAAATATAAATACACTCAATATTATTGGATATTAAGTGTAAATAAATCAGAGGACATTCACACATATTCTTTGCAAGAACCTGAATCTTCGTTTCAGGTACGCCTTTCCTTTTTTCTGGAGTTTTTGAGAAAAGTATACTTTCTGGAAATTTTTGAAGTACACGCTATGTACTTTCTGAGTACACGCCGTGTACTCTTTTCCCACTCGAAGCTGTGTACTGGCCATGTCTGGGCCACACACACAGTGTGTAAGGGTGACGTGGAGGCCGATTTTGGCGGAGTACGGAAAGACCTAGTACATGTCGTGTACTTTATTTTTTTTTCATTAAACGGACCGGGGTCGCGCCTGACGCATAGAAACATCTTCTTCTAGGTTCCGTTCATCCAAGAGCGCCGAGGATCCGCGAATCTTAGACGAGCCCCCACCTCGCTGTCCGTTATCCGATTCGAGCACCGTTAATTGCATTGGAATCGCAGAGGTGAGTTCTTCTTTCTGCTTGAGCCTTGTTTTTCAATTCCTCCTCCTTCTCATGATATCTTGGGTTGAAAGTTTTGGGTGTTTTCTCAGATCTACAATGTTTGGGGGAGAATCAGTCATCGTGGTTCCAGTATATCGACCTCCTAGTATCGAGGTAGGTGGTTTGCGCCTTTCTGTAGAAAGTATTTGAATATTTCGTGCAATTTCGCCAATTCCCTTGAACAATAATTGTGCGTTTTCCTGTTTTTCCCTTGAATGATTTCTTGTTTGCTTGATTGCTATAGTAGATGTTTACCTTTGCGAATAGAGTAGTTTTTTCTGTACTCTGGTTGTTTGCTATACTTTATTTTCCTGTTAGGTGTTTTTCCAGTTGCCATTCCTAGTTGTAGGATAGTGGAACTGTTAAACTGTTATGCTGTTGTGCCTTAAAATGATAGCCAAGTAGTTCATGAGGTTTTCTTGGGTGATACACATGCGTTGAGCATGTTAATTTCACCCAGGACTGTGAGAACCTAATGTAGTAGACCATAGAGAGAATGTAAGTAAGGGATTCTCCAGAGCGTCTTTTAATAGGATGCGAGACCATAGGGGGAATTGACGTTGAGTGCTTCCTCAGAGAGTCTTTAGTTCATCGACGCGGGCCATAGGCGGAATTGATGTTGAGTGCTTCCCCAGAGAGCCTTTAGTATGATACGAGACTCTAGGGGGAATTGACGGTGAGTGCTTCCCCAGAGAGTCTATTATTTAGCTTAACCAAAGGGGTGAGACTTTGTGTGCCTCCCAGAGGGTTGATAGTACTTGTAGGTTGAACCATAGGGGTTAGACTGTGAGAACTACCCAGAGGTTACCTTTTTGTTTTACTTTCTTGAGTAGCTGTTACTTGTTTGTAGAATATATGGTAGAATCTATGGATTTTTACTACTGTGTATTATCTTGTTTACTGCTTACTGTTTACTGCTTACTGTACTTTACCTACCGTGTATTCATTGACTGTTAGGCACAAATCTTGGGGTGGTTGCTTACTGGGACTTTTTCTCACACCCTGTTTAGGACACTCTTTTGGGCCTAAGCAGATAATGTTGTTGCAGGTATAGATAAGGGTAAGAGCCCTTCTACTTCAGGTGTTTGACTTGCACTGGAGCTAGAGAGCATGAGACTGAGCCGAGGCTTGCGATGCTGAGGAGTTGCTCATCTGTGTTGCTTTAGTACTTTGTGTCCAGTTGTATTTCAACAAGTTGTTGTGTTTGCTTCTTTCCTTAGATAATTGTACCTGCTGCATCATTATGATCATTGATACATATTTATTCTTCCGTTGTTTGGTTATAGTTATGTATGTTGTTACTTCTTCCGCTACTGACTGTTGTTTTCCTTACCTTGTATACCTTACCCAATGAGGGAATAGTTTCCCCAATAACATACCAATGCCCTCGCTGCTAGTCGGTAGCCTCTGGCATTTGGGGAAATGCACTTGAGGTCATGTGGCGAACTGGGTACAGGGCACCAGTGGAGGGGCTCCAGATTCAGGTCATTACATTCTTGTAAAAACAACACCAATGAATTGGATATTTAACTCAACAAATGGAGATTAAGTTAAAATTACTCTTATCAAGTTCATATCGATGACTTGAGAATTTATAAATGGAGTGATTATGTGTATCAAAAGTATATCCACACGAAGGGGAGTGGAAATTACTACATAAATAATAAATAGTGATTCCACACATAATCATGGAGTAAAATAATCAATGAAGTATGTGTAAAAGCCCACTGAGTGGAAATTGAAATTTAAAATTCCCTTAAAGATTTGGTAACTTATGAAACATAAAACCCATGAAAGAAGGATCATACAATGAAGATGTAAATACCCATAAATTAAATTATATTACACCAAGAATACAATCACGGACAGTACATACGCCACATAAAAGGTAATAGTGGCCAATATAGCATGAATCTCAAGGGAATAAAAAGTGAGATGAAAAACCCTTACTTTGTTGTAATCAATCGATTCGTATGACCAAAAGTTAATAATCACCAAATGATTCACATAATACCATGAATATAAAGAGAATCATGATAATATATATCAAATGATAGTACACAATACAGCACATGCAATAAATAAGTGGCGAATAATGGAAATCTCACAGAATTAAAAGTGAGATAAGAAACCCATTACTTTGTACATTTCCTTGGTAGAGGGTAGATTAAACTCCTTTATAATGGTGAAATAATTGTTATTAAATTATAAAATAATCATATACATTAATATGATATCATATATGATCTTTTAACATTTATTTGTTAATAATATCTTAGTTTTATCATCGTTTCGGGTGTTAAAAGATTCATTTTCCTTTATATTAGTTGTTATGTGAGTAATATTTTTTATGGATGGGATGTATATTATTCAAATCCAGAATGATATAAAGTCTCTAAATATTATTTTTAATCATCAAATGAAAATTATTCTTGAATGGATACGATGGGGAACAAATCTCATTGCGTTCGTGGAGACGGTAATCCGTACGTACGCACGAGTGACAATATCATTCTTTTGATATTAAAATAATATATAATTGGATGGAATATCATATATAAAGAATAATTATCATGTTATATTTATTATTTACATCAATTAAACATCATTATTATACCCATCCAAATAATAATGTATTGAATAACAATTACACCACGACATGGAGATGGTAAGTCGTACGTACACACATATGGTAACATGTCATTCAAAGGATGGATAGAATAATGAATATGGTTTTACCATATTTATAATAAAATCACAATATATAGAAGATACTGGGGTTATTATTTTATAATGGAAACAACAAAGAAAGAGGAATTGGAAGAAGAAATGAACTTGAAAGAGGTGATGAAATATTTACCTCTTCTTCGGGTTCTTTATTTTTATTTGTTCAAAAGGGCTCCTTAGGTTGGATTTATGACTAGAATAAGGCCTCTAGGATGAAGGGAGAACAATTGGGAGGGTGTTTTTTCAGAGTTTCGCCGAGCCAAATGGCTTTTAAGGTGTGAATTAAAGAGAAGGGGGAGTTCTCTTTTATAAGAGGGGTGAGGGGCACCTTAGGGAAAGCTAGAAATATTATTTTATAATAAAATCATTTTCGGTTTCCAATGGCTCCAAGGTAAATTATTTAAAGTATAAGGTGTGGATGGGTCAAAAAGCACTCATGAAATAGGTTTTATAGAGGTTTGGGTCACTATATTAACCTTATCTTTTAGATTTAACTCTTAGTTAAATAGTTTGACATTTACCATGTCTCTTTGTATTTTTATATTATATGGTTAATAAACTTACTATATAATTACAAGAGAACCCCAAGTGGTTCATTAATGATACAAATATAATTATATATATCTTTTTGCCGAACCTTATATTTTTAAGAATAGAATATCAATTAATAATATAATATTTTTTTGAAAAATGCTTTTATGTCAATTTTGACACTATTTGGTATTTTGTTTTTTTTTAAATTCATAACAACATTATTACTTAGAAAATATTTAATATAACCAAACATAATATGTGATATTAACCTATAAAATTAGTGGAATTCATAAAAAGGCTAAAATTACATTTATTTGGATATTTATAATATCAAATATTTTAATATTTTATTAATTAGGTAATTACTGCATCATCATTGTGTCATAAATAAATTAAATCATTTAATGTCTAAAAAATGTAAATAAAATACCAATATGTAGGAAATATTTTTATCTTTCTAATAAATATTTATAGTCGAATTTATCTTATTTGTAACCCTATATTAAAAATGGTTTAGTTATTAAACATTGAATTTAACACTTTTAGCTCTTCTTTGAATTAAATAATAATAAATATACTAATCTAATCCAAGTGGACCTAAAGGATCATATTTTATTCCTAAGGTTATTTTTGGTCGAATTACAATTATCCAATAGAATTAGGGTATGTGTTAGGGTAATAATAATATCATTTTTACCATTAATTACCCTATTTACTTTTAACCGTGGTAAATAAAATTTAAAAGTTACTATTCACCAAAAAATATTTTTATCTTATTTAACCACATTTTATTACTTGATATTAATTGTGTCTCTTGGATTTTTTAAATTCAACTCACAGAAGTGATAAAATTAAGTTTTATGTAAATTTGCAAATGCTCCTAGGAGGTGGGTAAAAGACGGTGAAAAGTTCAATAAAATTTTACATATATAATATTATTACAAAATGACACCAATGAATTAAATTTAACATATATAGGTATTATGTATCTATTTTGACCTAAAATAAATTTAAATAAAATAATTAATTATTTAAATAAAAATTTAGTTTTAAACAATAACTCTGTGTTTTTCACTATTCATAAAAAATTGAATGTTTTCAAAAAAATACCAAAATTTTACCCTAAGATAATTTTGATATTATGAATCCAAAAATGAAGTCCATTTTAAAAGATAAAATTTATAAAATTTAAAAAAGTGTGTATTACTATTCATAATGGCTAGTTTCATTGGTCCTGGTGTGTTAGAATCTCGAAGTTGCGTACAATGCAAGCTATTACATTATTCAAAGGGAAATATACCATGGAAGCTTGGGGTGTTACAATAGAGGAAAGGTCATTCTATAGAAGATATCAAGATTTATGTGATGGATGAAGTTATAGAGTTTAGTTCAGAAAGACCTTATTTTATGAGAGGTAGGATCTTGATTACCTATATTCTATATATTACTTTTTTTTGATATAAGTGCGTCACATTATTTTATATATTCTCAAATAATTATTGGAAAAGACTTACCAATTAAGTTTTATTTAGAATTTATCTCTCTTGACATGCCCTTGGGAATGAAATTAGACTATCTCCAGTAATTTCCTAAATGTATTGTAGTTATTGTTGGCAATAAAAATTTATGGGGATTCATGATCTTAGAGATGATTAGAATCTATGTGATATTTATAATGCAATGGTTTAAAAGTTATATATCTCATATCTACTATTATAATATATGTGTATCTATCACCATTTCTAGAGGATATAGGTTTGTTTTGACTGGATAATGGGATCTCAAAGCAGGCAGAATGGGGTAAGACCTATGTCAGATCAAAGAAATATTAGTACAAGTAGTAGGTTTTACTATTTTTATAGAATTAGTAGTATCCCCCTCAACCTTTTTATCAGTGGTGGATTGTTATGAGGATGTTTTCTAAAAAAAAGCTCAAAAATTTCTCTAGATAGAGGAATTGAGTGATTTATCATATTCTTGCGGTTCAACCGATATCGGTTCCTTATTATCATATATCACTATCATAGTTGATGGAGTTTAAAATATAGTCATATAATTTAGAGGCGATGGGATTTAACAGACTAAGCACATCACCTTGTGTTCTCCAATGTTGTTTTCTAAGAAGGTAAAAAGTAATCTAGAAATCTATGTGGACTATAAAAAATTGAAATGGGTAACAGTGAATAATAGGTACCCTTTCCCCAAGATTGATGATCTATTTGATTATTTATGGGGAGCCCGATGGTTTTCCAAGATCAATCTCTGTTCAAGATACCATCAGTTGTGGGTCAGAGAAAAGGATATTCCTAAGATAGTTTTTAGGAGTAGATATGGATAGTATGAGTACCATATCATTAATTTAGCGTTGAAGAATTCTCCATCGGTGTTCATGGTTCTCATGAAAAAGACATTACATCCCTATATTAACTCATTTATCATTGTATTTAGGGAATAAATCCAGATATATTATAAGACTTTTGATATGCATGCTATACACCTTAAGATTGAGGATACTTTGAGCAAATCAGCTTTATGCTAATATGTAGAAGTCTCAATTAAAGATTTAGGAGGTTCAGTTCCTTGGGTAGGCAATTATTTTAGTGTACCCATTGAAGGAAGAGGTTGTAATGTCATGGTTATATCCTAAAAATTTGATTCATATCATTATTTTACTTTCGATTGTGGTGTACTATCAAAGTTTTATCTTGGAATTTTCTCATTTGAAAGAACTGTTGATAGAGCTGGCCAAAAATTGGGTAAGGTTTTCATGGAATTATTAGTGTGTAGTGGTCTTCTTTGAGCTAAAGATGAGTTTAATGACAACTCCAATTCTGATTATTCTAGATCCTAGGATCAGATACATTGTATAATGTAATACCTCAGGACTTTATTTAAGAGTTTTTTATGTAATGATATCATGTATTTACTTTTGGATTATATAAGATATGATACCATGAGCAGAACTAACCGATGAATGACTTAGAGTTTCTATTTTTGGTCTATGCCCTGAAGAATTAGTGACACTCTCTCTTTGATGAGAGGTTTGTTATCTTCACGGACCAAGGGAGCTTGTGATACATCTTATATCAGTGGGATATCAATATAATACATAGGTATTGGGTGGAGTATCTACATATATTTAACATTGATATAGACTATGATCTAGGTAAAGGCAATATCATTGTAGATGCTCTTAGTAAGAAAGTACCAGAGACATAGGAGCTTAGAGAATGGTCTTACCAATAGAAATTTTGTTTGATGAGTTTTATGATTTTGATGATTGAGTATCTATTGGATTCTCTGTAATATCATGTTTTGATAACATGTGTGCTTTTACTTTTGACATTATCTTTGGAGGACCTTGTGATAGTGATTTAAGAGTCCTATTCTGAGTGTATAGTGATGTAAGAACACTTGGAAGGGGACTATTATGTTCCATGATGGCCCTTTTATGATGATGATGATGATGATGCAATATATATCCATGGGAGATTAGTTGTGCTAGATTCCTCAAAAGAGGAACTAATGAGAGAATCCCATGCTTCAAAATTTCCATTACATCTAGGATCGACGAAGATGTAATACAATATTCAACCTTAGTTTTGGTGTCCCTGTATGAAGATATACATTGATAGTTTTGTATCAGGATTCATTACCTACCAAAGGATATAGTATGAGAATCAATTTCCTGGTAGTTTACTTCATGTGATGATGGACTTTATGATGGGGTTCCCCAAGACTCGGGGAGTCATGATGTTGTGTAGATGATAGTCAATCGGTTGATGAAAGTGGATCATTTATTGCTAACTTGAGAGTCCCTATTAGTGAATGAGTTAGAAAATATGTATGTATGAGATATTATAAACCTTAATGGTGATTATTTGATAATCATATCATATGGAGACATAAACTTAACATTGTGCTTTATCTGGGCTTATAGAAGGCATTGGGTTCCATGATAAAAACGAGGACAACGTATCACCTATAGATTGATGAAAATTCAGAGAGGAAAATATATATTTTATAGGATATTATAAAAACATGCATTATAGACTTTGGTGGATCTCAATATGATAACCTATCCTTGGTTGAGTCTTAATACAACAAAAAATTCCATACTTCATTTTATATGGAACATTTTGAGGCTCTTTATGGTCGGTCATGTTGCTCACCACTATGTTGTCATAAAGCTGATGAATTAATAGTTGTGGGGATAATTTAGTATAGGTGATCTATGGTAGAATTTAGTTGATCTAAAAGTGGTTAGTCACTGCTCAAAGTAGATGACTTTCACATGTTGACAAAAGGAGCTAAACCTTGTAGTTCATTTTGGGCGACCAAGTCTTCTTACATGAGACTCCTCGATTAGGGAAATGATAATTATGAAAGAAAGGGAAGATATAAAATTATTATTTTTTGTATTTTTTGAGATTATTGAATGTGTTGGGATATTGGAATACCATTTGGATCTTCCTCTATGATATTAAGGTATGTACAATGTATTCAATGTGTCACAAATTTAGAGGTAAATTCCTAATCCTTTACATGTTATAGACTATTGGGACATTGAGTTGGATCTTGAAACATAATGTATAGATCACTCAACATGGATCATAGAAAAGATAAAGAAGGTATTGGGATGAAAATAGTACCACTTGTTAGATTCCTTTGGTAGCATGTACAGATTTAAGTGGAAACTTGGGTATGTGAATCTAAAATTTGGGCACAGTTGCCTGAGATGTTTTCTCAAGGCCACTAAAACACTTCCCAAGAAGATAAGTATTTAGAAGATGAGAATTAAAACATCATATTTTTTTATTTTTTTTATATTTAACATTTTTGTTATAATTTATAATGATCTTATGTGAAAATTTTACAAATTTAAATCTTATTTTTACCCTTACATAGATCCTATGATATATGTAAAGGTAATACATTCTACCTTCAAAAAGGGTAGTTTTTCAGAGTTACATAGAGGTAAGTTAAATTTTTAGGCAGAACGTGAAGGTAAAACCTTGTTGTGTAATGGTAAGTATGAGTTTCATAAAGGTAATTCTTAATTTTAAAAGGTTATGTAATGGTAACCCAACCTCTACCTAAAGGTGAGTTGACTTCATGACGTATGTAAGGTTAAGACACATTAACTTTTGTAAACAACTATGTGTTGTGTAATTTTAAAACAATTTTACATTTATGAAGTTCCCTTTTTGGTGTAAGTGTTGTTATTTTACCCAATTTTTCATTTTTCACTCCTAGAATGAACATATAAATGCATTTCATGATTTTAAAAGCCTAAAATATGAAAATCAATTGTTTTAACTCATTTAAATTTGTAACTTATATTTTGTAATATTTTAAACAATTTTTGTTCAATATTTTATTTAAAGACAAATTAAATGGTGTTTTTAATTTGGGGTTTTCATCACTACAAACCATATGGACTTGATGAACTTTTTAAAATACCTAAACCTCATTTTTTCCTTTTATTTTGATATCTTCTTGAGTCTAGTTAGTCCTAAACTCTTTTAAAAAAAATCTATGAACTCTTCATTGATCAATTAGAGTTTTATTTTTTTAGGTACGTAAAACCCTCTCTTTCTCTCTTTCCTCTATTCATGGGTGTATCATTTTTTCATGGGGAAAATTAAATGTAAGAATCTATAATTTATATTCTATATATTTCATCTTCAAATTTTGAAATTGGAATGCCTAAACTTTCTTGATAAATGGATATATTCAACCTTAAAAGATAATAACCAAAAAGTTTCAAATAATGATAAATAATTATCACATTCCCATTTCAAGATTATTTTGTAGAGAGAAATTATTATCACATGAGGAATTTTTAATATCGAAATTGGAGTGATTGGAATCAGTTCTTGGAATCCTTGGTGAGAAGATTGAACTTATTAATACAAGGACGTGATTCATGTGATAATTCATTTCAATCCTTTAGATTTGACATTTTCAAGATTGAGCTAAGAATTCCTTACCATCTTGTTACCTTATATGGATTTTTTACATGTTTAATTATGTTTTTATGCTTAGTGTAGAGACCTGTTATTGATTCTGAATGTATGTGTGTGTGTTTATAGATTTATATATTTGAGTGTGTGTTTGAATACCATTTACCCATGTTTCAGATGATATACAGTTCTTTTATGTGTTATTACATGTTGTGTAATTGTACGTATTTTTTAGGTTTTCTTCTGGTATATAATGATTGGTGGACCATCGTGGATTTTTTGGCCCTTAGAGGGGGAGAATGCATGACATGTGGTGATGATGGTGGTGGACCGAGACATAGGATATGGGAATGATGGCCACATTTACTTACCCAAGGAAATGTATAGATATGAAAGTCATGTGGCTAGACTTAAGATAAAGACAATTTTGGGATATTCCAGCCTTGTGTCATGACCCAGATAGATGCAGGGCATGATATCCTTATGGACCGACCCATGATTCACTGAACCTGTGGCTATTCAAAAACTTATAAGGTGTTCTTGTGGTTAACCCATGATCAATACAACTAGTATTTCATTCTTATGTAATGTATCCATAGAAAGTATGGTCACATTTCATGGAGGTTTTTTTATTTCATGATCACTTGATATAGGATTGGTTGTATGCTTATGCACACATTTAATTTTTCATCATGTAATAAAACTTTATATAGATGTGAATTTATGTTAAGGACATATTAGTGGTTTCCTAATGGGTTCATACTCACACCATACAAGAGCATCTTGGTGCATGTACAGAATTCATGATTAGTTATCTGGCAAAGGGAGGTTAATGAGGTGCTTTGGCTAGGAGATAGACGAGGTATCATGATAGACTCTAAATGGTTACTGAGAAATTTCATATATATATTTATTTATTCCATTTTTAATTGTTTAGCTGCCATATTTGGGACCATTTGATTATAAATCGATGATATTACATGACACTTGTTATAGAACTTATATGTACTATCTGTTAGAATTGGTTCCCCAGAACCAAATTATTTTATACTTTATGATAACTTATATTCATGGTTTGGGAATATGAATAAACTCTTTATCACCCCATGATTTATCATCTGCATAACATTACATGTGATAATGTCCCAAGAGTATTTGTCACAATAAAAATCCATAGCAATTCCCCGCTATGATGAGAACCTGGAAGTTCTATGAGACTATTCTTAGATATATATTCTATATCCGGATGATATCATTTAAGAGACACAAATGATATAGGATATCAAAGGTGGAGAATCATAGGACTTTGAGGCACCTTCCCAAGGTGTACTCCCTTGGTAATGTCCATGAGGATATTATGAGAACAAGATTCGCTAGTAGGAAATCCACATTTATAAGTGTCGTTGGATGTTCCTATCTGCAGATGTGTGTATTGGTCCTTAGACTTTAAGTTTATTATTAATGGGAATTATGACTCATGAACTTAGATGTATTGGAAAAAACCATGATGACATATGTTCATGGTGAGGTAGGATACATTGGGTGTGTCACGAGTAATACTACATTAATGAATTATGCGAGAAAGGATTTGTCCCTTTTTCTACATAACTGAAGTTGATACCTCAAGCCCTTTGATGAGAATGATATAGCCTAAATAAATCCATGGCCACGGTGTTATATAGGCAATTTCAATTTGCATGAATTCAAATAATGATAAATTGATCACATGGGTTGATGTCACTTGCATTCAACCCGCTTGATTGGAGATATCGAGAAAAAGGGATTATATTACACGGTAAGAATTCATATGAGGTTAAATGTCATTGTGACATTAAATTCTTTCTCTATAGGTGCCTTGGTGTGTTACTAGATGCTAACCTTGGACTTTGGACTGCTCTGCCTAATTCCACTGAGAAAGAGGCCTAGTGGGTCACACACTAAGTGTATCTCGTATCTCAGT